>OU974070.1:31066022-32397212 GCA_918843875.1 Diadumene lineata
GGTCCAAGCAGACACTGTTATCATTTCAGGCAACTGGATTACAAACATGCTATCTATCAGTCCCGGATGGACTAAGTTAAGTGTCTCACGTACAGGTTTGTTCCAGTTTAAACCGGTAGATTGGTTCTCGTTTGACGACTTTCACGTGGATGGTACTTTTAGAGCTTTACGAAGCATCAAGATGAGAGGAATGGCGCAAAAACGAATATCATCTTTCACTGTTGGGTCACATGGCTCAATCACTGTTTCTTCTAACCCAACATTAACATTATGCAATGCTAACAAACCTGTTTTTGATATCATAGTGAATGAGACATCAATCCTACAAGCTGACACAGTTTCGATATCGGGACATGTTATTTTTCCAAAACTCTCCACCATTCCTGGTTGGGGAAGGTTTAGTTTACAGCTGTCATCTTCATTTCAAGCTGATCCAGTTGATTGGTTTAAGTTTAATACAATGACTATTAATGGTAACTTCAAATTGCTGAACACTGTTAAGATGAAAGGTACAGACGGTGAAAAGATCCAAAGCATATTTGTGGACAGATATGGCTCGGTGAACATCCAATCACAAGCGCCAGATAGAGTGATATGTGACCGTGATAATTTTTCATCTGTCAGTTTCATTTCCGATGGAATATCTCTTGTCAAGGCCTCTTCTGTCAATATAGCGGGATCATGGCTAACAAATAAACTATCAATCTATCCAGGCTGGAACAGCTTGACTTTACAGAAGACTGCCACCTTTCGGTTTTCCCCAATAGATTGGTTTTCTTATGATAACCTTCATGTAGATGGGCGTTTCCATGCTTTGGATGCAATCAAAATGAAAGGTCTGTCAAGGTCCAAGATCTCAACTTTTTATGTTGGCAAGACAGGAAGTGTCAATATTGACAGCAAGCCAAGTACATCATCTTCTTGCACGGGCTCTGGTTTTCTTCAGTCACCAGACATTATAGTAAATGGTATATCTATCTCTCGAGCTGACAAAGTGGAAATTGGAGGACGATTTGTAGTGAAAAAGCTGTCTATTTCTCCTGGATGGGGCAATTTTGTTCTTCAAGATTGGGCTTTATTTCAATTTGACCCTGTAAAACCATTCAATTTTAACAATATTGTTGTTCATGGAAGCTTTAAATCATTAAATGCTATTACAATGGCAGGAACATCGCAGCCTAAAATAAATAACATACAAATCGGGAAAAATGGAACATTTCAGATTATACCTCAAGCACCTGACCAAGTTATTTGCGATACACACAATTTTTCATCCATTGATTTTGTGAGGAATGGTATTTCAAGTGTTCAAGCTAATTATGTCAGCATCGAAGGGATATGGCTGTCAAAGAAATTGTCAATAAATCCTGGCTGGAGTTCGATTGTTGTAAAAAAATCTGCCAAGTTCGAATTTGATCCGATTGATTGGTTCTCCTTGGACAGTTTACAAATTGAAGGCGTTTTCCACTCTTTGGATGCAATCAAGATGAAAGGGTTTTCTAACGAAAAAATAGCACATATAACAGTTGGTGAGTTTGGAGGTATCACTATTGATAGTAAAACAAGCACAGCAATGACTTGTACTGGAGCGGGAGAGCCTTCTACTGATGGACTAATTATCAATGGAGTATCATTGGTTCGTGCAGATAGAGTTATCATTGGAGGGCAATTAATTCTTCAAAAGTTATCAATCTTACCTGGTTGGGGCGATCTTTCTATTCAAAGATACTCTGTCCAAAGATATGGAATGTTTCAGTTTATACCCATTAACTGGTTTTCTTTTGATAGCATTGCAGTCGATGGGACGTTTAAATCTTTAGACGCCATCAAAATGCAAGGTACTGCCAATACAAAAATAGCAAGTATAACCATCGGCCAGTACGGCATTTTTCAGATTCAGCCTCGAGTATCGCATCAAGGTGTTTATGATTGCTTAAACTTTACCACAAATGAATGTATAAACCATGGGGTATCAATGATCAAAGCACAGCAAGTGTCTATTTCGGGCCAATGGCTCTCACAAAAACTTGCTATAAATCCTGGATGGGAAAGGTTGACAGTTTCCAATACAGGTTTATTCCAGTTTGATCCAATAAATTGGTATTCGTTTGACACAATTAACGTTGCTGGAAGATTACAGTCTCTCAATTCGATAAGAGTGAAGGGATTATCACAGAACAAGGTACGAAGTATATATGTTGCTTCTAATGGCGTTGTTAATATCCAGTCCCAAATTCCTTACAAACTGATTTGTGACCGTTCAAATTTCTCAACTGTCCGACTGATTGAAAATGGGATATCAATCATACAAGCCCATGATGTTGTTATTGGGGGTACGTGGAATACAAAGAAACTAACAATTCGGCCTGGTTGGGAATCTTTAACAATTCAAGAGACTGGTACATTTGACTTTGAGCCAGTTGACTGGTATTCATTGGATAACTTGGTTGTCAATGGAAGACTGATAGTACACGATTCCATTAAAATCATGGGTGTAAGTAGCCTGAAAACGAAGAGCATAACTGTTGGTGCCAAAGGTGTTGTGTATATTGCTGCAAAGTCTGATAGTGCATCAAAATGTCTGGGCAGTTCACAAAACGCAAATGTGATCACAAATGGCGTTTCAATTATTAAAGCTGAGATTGTCAGTGTAGCTGGGGTATGGACCATGCAAAAGCTAACAATCAAACCAGGTTGGAAATCCTGGTCAGTAACAGTGACAGGAAGGATGGAAGTCGACCCTTACGACTGGTACAATGTTGATGTGATAGTCATAAATGGACACCTCAAAGCATTAAGCAATATTGACATCAAAGGTTTATCAAACGAAAAAACTCATTCGATATCTGTAGGACCCAAAGGAAATGTGAACGTCGCGTCAAAACAATTGTCAACCATTCTTTGTGACCGCGTTACATTTTACGGATTTGTAACGATTGGCATGCTTTCCATAGGATCTGGTTGGCAATATTTAGGTGTTATTGGAAGTAATGGTGCCTTTATCTTTAACTCTAACGATCCAATGCCTATAGTGCAAACACAGGTCAGTGGACTGGTCAAAACCACATCACCGCTAGGCCCTGTAGATCCTATAACTGGACAACAGTTTCTGGTAGAGCGACCTGGACATGTTACTATCAACTATCAAGGTCCTTCTATGGGTTATAACAAAGGTGCTTTAAACACAACTATTCGTATGACTGATAGTTTTCAGATTGATGGTCTTTTCCAGACTGGTTCATTGTATGTCAAAGCGATGGATATTATTGTAGGAGCTTCAGGGGTTATTGATGTGGAGGCTAGTGGATGTCTGGGAGCCACTGGGCCAGGTGCAGGAGTGACATCTCCAGCAGGTGGTTCAGGTGCAAGTAATGGTGGCAGAGGTGGGAGAGGAACTGGAACTCAGTCTCACAATCTTCCTTACGGGGACATATTTACAATTGGTAAATGGGGTAGTGGCGGAGGACATGGTAGGGGAGGTGGCGGAAGAGGCGGAGGAATGGTTGAGTTTCAAGCTAACAATTCATTGATTGTGAATGGAGAGATTAAGATGAATGGTCAAGACGGGCAGGTTAGATTAACGTTTCTTTTGTTTATTTCAATATATATTTAGTTTTTACTTTATTTGAAAGCAAGATCATCGTATCACAACATATTTCACCAATGTTTTGTGTATGAAGCGTTGATGTGATTCAGAAAAAGTAGGTTCTATAAAATATGAAAACGTGTTTGGCTTGTTTGGTCTCTGCTTCTATTCTTGTTTTAACGAGCATCTGAAAGATAAGGGTCATATAAGGGTATATCACATGTTACATACCTTACAAATATTTTATATTTTATATTTTACAATATAAGCACAAATGGTTCTTATGATTGAATACTAATAACTATCTTGAAATTCCGTGCAAAGCGGGGCATTATGAGATAAGAGAGCGATAATATCCCCCGTATTGGGCTTTACACTCATCAGGGGATCTTTTCATTCTATTTTTAAACTGAAGTTATTTCGGGTAAGGAACGTGATTGGCCAGATTGCAGGAGGCGCGGTCGCATCGTCAAAACATCTCAAGACAAAAGTGCGGAGATTGTTAACAAGTTTCTAAAAATAGCACGACAAGTAGAGCCCATGATGGGGTCCGGGGATAAGCTCTCTTATCTCATACTCTGAATTCGTTGAAAGCAAATGAAATTGTAAACTTGTGTTTATTTTGAAAGTTATAATTACTTTGCCTGTTTAGTCTAAAGCATTCCCGAATGGAAAGGTTATTTCTTTGAATTTTATACCTTATTGTTTAGGCTTCCAATGCCGGTGGAGGTAGTGGAGGATCGTTGTGGGCTGTGGCAAAAACGTTCACTGGAACAGGAAAAATCCACTGTAATGGTGGGAATGGTAATGGAAATGGCGGAGGAGGAGCTGGAGGACGAATCACAGTCAACTACATCCATGGCGGTTTCCATAGTGACAGGACGTGGTGTTATGGAGGTTCTAGTTCGTCTGAAAATGGAGGACCGGGTGTGGTGTATCTCGAAGGGAAATCACCTGCAATAAGAAACCTTCGTATCGACAACAAAGGCAGGAGCCCTTCGGTAAGAAAACGTACACGCGAGAGCGTATATTAGAGATAAGTTCCAGTTGTTTTAAAAGTTAGGTAACCTCTAAATAAACAGTTATCAACTACTGAGTTAAGAAGTATGTAAGATTATTAAAAAATATTTTCCCGAACATCGTAATGTACCTTAACATTTACTTAATGCTTTCAGGTTTCAATGAATCATGGGAACTATCAGCTTTTCAAATCAACAGGTAAATCATCAAATTATATTGTAAGAAAAACGTTTTGATACCAACGTTATGTATTCCTTGAAAAGCATTTTTTAACAGTAAAATGTAATAAAGGCACTCCAAAACATGCCGTTTGGAAACTCTTATATAAGCTTAACTTTCTCTTAACATCAAACAAAGAAACAATACCATTAATCATTTTGTGATAAAATCTGTTTCACTGATTACAGGTGCAGTTGCGTACCTTAATGCGCCTTCTGACTACTTCACATACGATTTTACTCACATTGAAGTTTACGGTGCAGCGCATTTGATCTTTCCACGAAAGGGTGCTGAAGTTAAAGTGAGTCAGTTTGTTTACGGAGATGACACAGGATATGTCCACGTCGCACCAACCACAACCCTCAACATGACAGGGACGTCCCCCTATCAACGCTTTAACGTCACGTGGGCACCAATGATCTACAGCAAAGGAACATGGGTATTTCCTAATGGGACAATGGAATTCCGACGTGCAGAAAGCTTAGCTTATCCAAGTCTAACACGCAGCTCTCACGTGGCAATTTGGGGAACCTTGATTGGTGACAATGGTCATTTGATGGTTGGGTATGGTGGCACAGTCAGCTTTGAAGAATCAAGGTGAGTTGTTGTAACTTATCAAAAACGAAAATACAAGGAAACAGATTAGAATACTATGAGATAATTCAACGAAATAAACTTCAAGCACAAAGGAAGTCAGATGGTCAGACATACTATTACACAGACACAAATACATAGACAATTACCTAGCAGTTTACTAGACTTGAAAAATCTTGCTTCTCGCTTACTCTTTATAATTTCTTTCAAGCTTTATTATCTAAATGCTACCTTTATTTTATTGTATTTGTTTTATATTTGCAGTCCTCATAACCTCAAATTTGTTGGAATAACTATCCAGAAATCTGGTCGTCTTTTGTTCGAAAGCTCCCTTAAAAATGAATCAGATCAATGGATAGTGGAGGTTGTTAGAGATAATGGACCACTTTACCGTAAAGGACAAGTCACTGTTGAAAATTCAGGACGACTGGAGGCACGGTCTTTGTGGCTTCAAACTGTTTCTGTGTCAGTGGAGTCTGGTGGCATTTTAACTTTAGATGGAAAAGGGAACATTGCCGGTTAGTAGATGAAATTCCAAGTTCAGTGTTTAGGTTGAAGCTCGTATATTTTCGTTTTTTGACCGTCTCTGACAAACTTCCTTTTATAGTGCTGTTATTTCCATGTTTGAAATGATGAAACAACTGAAAGCCCGATTTGCATTTATGTTCCCACAACATACAGCATAATCTTACCTGCTAACTGTTGATCTTTATCATGATAAAGTATTTTTGAAAATACTAAGGTTTCTTGAAATACAGGTTTGGTTAATGTATAGTAAATAAACTTTTAAGTTTAAAAAGACAACATTAACATCAAATTCCAAAGAGTTTCAATCAGTACTGCTTTACAAGCAAGCAAGCAAGCGGAAATTAACATTGAACCTTATTCGTCTATCAACATATATATATTTGCCCATCCAAAGGCCGACCCTTTTGATGACATAATCTTTTATTATGTATTATTATGTTAATTGTATTTTAGACACAGGCCGTGGTGCAGGGGATGGTTCCTCATATGGTACGGGAAGTGGTTATGGAGGAAGTGGTGGTCGCAGTACCTCGACAATGAAAACAGGCAAACCATACGGAGATTACAGGATGCCTCAGTATTTTGGAAGCGGAGGAGGAAAGGGAGGAACAGGAGGGGGTGTGTTACGGCTGTATACTTTAGAGGCGTTGGTAGTGGAAGGTATGTTTCAAGTACGCATCTAGCACACAGCATGTAGCCATTTCCCTGGCAGATCGGACTCGAATATTGTATAGTACTTATAAAACTCCCAACATAGTGCAAGTGTTTTGTGAAAAACAATTGTAAATATCTTCAATTTTATTTTGAGAAAATAAAGGTTAACCTTTATGCAAATCAGGACGAATCTGTATTTACAGATGACTTCATGGGCCGTGATTTACAATGTTTTCGCCTTATGAGTTATTGACTAGTTTTATAAGTATATATTTATATTTGCAAAACTAGTAAAACCTCAGTAGCGAATATTATGTGTTATGGTATTTTGTAGGCTTGATTACTGTCAGTGGCACAACTAACTTTGGAAGCAGCAATTCCGGGGGTGGCAGTGGAGGCAGTATAATCATTGAAACAGCGAGTCTGGAGGGCGCAGGTACAATACGTACCAATGGAGGTGATGCATACGGTAACGGTGGTGGTGGCGGAGGAGGTAGAATGGCTATTTACTGGAAGGACAGAGAATGGTGGTCTGGTAGTCTCCAGGCCTATGGTGGAGCAGGCGGTGGGAATAGAAATGGTGGAGCTGGTAGTATCTATATGCAGGTATGTGAAAGAGTGGTTTTAAGCAATGACATACACTTTCGCGTACTACACCTTATTACAGCTTATTAAGTTTTCAACTTCTTAAATGTTATTTCATAAAATTTTCTTTTCGATTATATTTAAGTCACATTCGCACGGACGACGTAAATTAAATTAGATTTACAGTTTTGCGCTGTCTCACATTCTTTTACTCCAATCACGCAGGATACCCAACATGGAGTTTTAAACCGAACTCTGATATTTGACAACAATAATCGTTCGCCATACGCCACAGAGATCGTCGATATACAACAGTATGAAACAGACAGCGGCAGATCGTGGCTGCTACCTCAAGGAAGCGAGTACGAATTGGAAGAAATACACATCATCAGAGGGGCACATTTGGCTTTACATCCTGATATAAAATGGTCAGTTTCGACAGAATTGAAATAGATTTATGCTATCATAGTTTTAGTTCGTATCAGGATTGTTTGTACTAATACTACACTTTATTACCCGTTATTACATGTAAGTTTTATAAGCATAGATTAGTTTTTGAAAATGCACTAGAAATGTAAATCTCAAATTTTAACTTGCAACGTACACCAAAAAAGTTGACACATGTTGCAAGTATATAACCAACTCTATGCGTTTATCACAAATAAAGTCTAGGTAAATTTTCATCATAGTTGATAGATGGTAATCCTACTAACTATGGTCACATAAACTGTTCCAGGCCGCATGCTGTCAAGACATACAAGTTTGTTGGTGACAAGACGGGTGTTCTGCACATCGGACCGAGTCAGATCGCAATAGGACAGTTTGCAGATCATGAAAACTTCGAGGTGAATGTATTCGTTCATAAAGATGGGCATTTCCACTTACCACCAACGTTTACGTGCTTTGGTATTCAGATAACAAACAAGTAAGAAAATATTTGATATTGATATTGGGATGAATTAAAGACTCGTGTATATTTATCAAATAGAAGAGGCTTGAGCGTACTTTGTTCAGTAATACAACACGATGGAAAGGGACGAGAGCACGAAAGAAGTGATGGAAGAAGAACGAGCCGAAAGCGATCCTTGACAGGATCGGTTGTGCACGTTCTGGTCAATCGACTAATGAGAGCGCGCGTTACAAAAAATGATGTCGTAAGCGTGCTTTGTTCACTTATAAAAGCACGCGTCTCGACCAATGAAAACGTGCGTAGTATCTCAAGTATATAATGAAGTGAAGTAGCATTTATGAATGCGTTCGGTGTGTAGCAATGAAAGAAATGTTAAGAGAAAAATATCATATGCCCCTGGCAGGATAGTGTATATAGCTTAGTGGTTGTGATTTTGTGGAAGCAAATTAGAGTTTTGTTTGTTAATAAGTTTAAACACCTCAAATTGTTTTAGTATTTGGCATGCCCATATAAGACATATATTATTTACTGGAAGATAAAATAAACGGTTCTTCAAGGTATTTCCAAACGCAATCTATGTTTCGTAGGCTTGGATTGCCGACGAAATTTTCATTCTTTTCTTATATTGTCCTTTAAATAACGACTGATATCCACACTATTTTATCATCCTTTGATATTTCGTCTATTCTAGGGGTTATCTAGGACTTGATCACATGACAGTGTCACGTGATTGCCATGTCTACTTGGGCATCACTGGAACCACAGAGCAGGCCAAGACAGAGAGTGTGTTCAAGTTCAATTCTTTAACAGTGGCAGATGGAGGGGAGGTGACCTCGTACGCCGATGTTGATAGCAAAGCTTTAACTTTCAATGTGGGAGATTTGATTATTAGAGGAGGTGGTAGACTACACATGAAACGTAGCGTCATAAAAGCGGGAAACATGACAGTGGACGATCTAGGGGTAGTAAGAGCTGATCTTCATGATAACAAGTAAGCATATTTCTTTTTTTTCAATTAATTTATTCATTTACTAATATTTTATTTTTTTAATTTTTTTTATTTATGTTTGCAACATCATTTGCCAATTGTAAAATTAAAAAAAACAATGTTTTGCAAACACAAAATGTACTTTGATTATTTAATGTGTTTGTTTATTATCATATATTTTTTTGTATTACTAAGTTTGCTTGTTTGTTCTGTTTCATTTAATTGCGTTTATTTAAATGTTTGTTGTGTAGTAATGATTATTTTTCAAAATTCAAAGGTGCACTTCAGGTGGAGGAAAACCCGGAACTGGTTCTTCTGGAGCAGGGCATGGCGGGAACGGTGGAAGTGGAGCAAATCAACCACGTGTTGGAACTGCCTATGGCCACGTGTATGAACCGTCTCACTTTGGTTGTCGTGGTGGTGGTGATGGCGGTGGGTTAGGTGGCGGTATTGTAAATATAACTGTATTGAATACTCTAAAGATTGATGGTTTGATATCCGCCGATGGAGAAAATGCACGTAAGCTTCATGCTGGTGGTGGTAGCGGTGGAAGTATATGGATTACGACCAATGTCATTCAAGGGTATGGTGACGTCACTGTTAATGGCGGACACGGTTTTGTTGATGTCAGGTATGCGTATGATGTCAATTTTCTGGCTTTGATAGTGCATCGAAGTCTTCTTTGTATAATTCATTTTTCTAGCATGAAGGTTAACGTTTTAAGCAGTCAAAAAGAATATGACGCTTGACTTTTAGAATTTAGGTCGTTTAAAGATAAACGGTAAGCCCCATTGAGACCATCTAAGTATAAAGCTCTTTCAACAGTGCCATTTTATTTTTTTTATTTGATATCTCTTCACAGCTCTGGCAACAATGGTGGAGGTGGCGCCGGTGGTCGATTGGCCTTGTACTTTAAAAGTAACAGAACGTACAGTGGTTCATTTCAAGCTCTCGGTGGAAACGGAAAGGACAGAGCATATAGTGGCGGAGCTGGTACAATGTTTTTCTATCACCTGAAACACAAACACCGAACATTGATGATCAGCAACCGAAATAGAAGATCGCTCCCCACTGCTCATAAGATACAAAGCTATACTGATGTTGGACTTGTTCCTGGACGAACATGGCTATTACCATCATCTGGTGAGCATTCTTTAGCTGGTAATCAAAACTATCACTTTGAAGAACTTCAGATCTACGGCGGAGCACATTTAGCTATTCTCACAGATCCCCCTAGTCGAGCGGCGTCAGTGTTCTTCAGGCATATGATAGGGGATCGTAGTGGGACGATTCATGTAGGCTACAATCAAACAATGGATCTTCTTCGTGAAAACATTGACTTACCTTTTAATGTTCATGTGTATCGTGGAGGATTTCTTGGACTTGCTCCAGTAACTACAGTACACGGCGTGACGCTTTTCCTTGAAGGTGTGATGTCATATGTTAAAAACCTCACACTTCATCATGGCGGTGTGGTGCATCTGTATGAGAACTCGCGCACAGGGAATGAACACACTGAGAATGAATTCCAGCTTGATTTTATCACAGTACAATACCAGGGAATCATAAGCATGTTGTCCAACCCGGCGACTCACCAAGGGATGAAACTGACTACAAAACTACTTCACATCGAAGGTGGTGGCAAAGTTATTGCCAGTGATTTGAGTATATTATCTCAGAACATCAGTGTAAATGCTGATGGAATCATTGATCTCTCTGGCCAAGGCTACAATCTCGCACATGGAAGAGGATCTGGAGAGAATGGTCTGATAAACAAAGGGCTAGGTGCTGGTTCCTCCCATGGGGCATCTGGTGGAGGTCATGGTGGGACAGGCGGTAGAGGCCGTAGCACTCCTATTGTTGGCCTACCATATGGTAACTTGTATGAACCTGTTGACTTTGGAAGTAGTGGTGGAGGGTCTTTAGGAAAGCCAGGTAAGCAGTAATCCAGTTTTGTTACAATAATTCCTATACAATGAATCAAAAGTGAGGTTACGTGCTAAATCTTTGTATTATGAAACTAAAGCTGGCTTTTATTTCTGGAAAGCAAAAAAAGTGTAGCTTTAACAAGCAGTATGATATCAACTGCTGTCACTGAAATGTAGCAACTTAGCAGTTGGGCGAAAAGTCCTTTGAGTTACCATACTTTTAATCATATGATTAGTTTGGACATAATCTAGTTGTGCGGGTTTGGTCAATTGCAGCTTCTCGATCGACCAAGATTTGTAAACCAATAACCATTGTATCTCCTTCCTTACCTTAACACGTAACGTTGTTATATCCCAAGTCATTTTTAACGATGATTTTTAGATACGTACTTATTTTCTAAGGTTCTGCTTCGTTTTCCCTTATAGGTGCAGGTGGTGGCCGGTTATTCATAAATGTGACATATTTGCTGGAAATAGATGGCGTTATCGCTGCTAATGGTGCAGATGCAGTCAAGCAAGGAGGAGGCGGAAGTGGCGGTAGTGTATGGGTCGTTTGCAATATTCTTAAAGGATATGGTAAGATTACTTCACATGGAGGAGGATCTCCACCTGATGATAAGTATGGATACCACGGAGGCGGTGGCGCTGGTGGCAGAGTTGCTGTTTATTTTCAAAAGAATGAAACATTTTCGCAGTTTAGGTACGTTTCATCAATTTTTTACTTCACAACTATTACTAGCTATAATATGTTTTCTGATTATTTGACTAAAACGTGATCTATGTCACCATGTGTTGAATGCTCGTGCACACTTAAGTAAACCAACGCGCGCTTTTTCCTTAACGACTTAAATAAAACGTATTGATAGCGTAACTTGTAAAATGATTATCCTCTCACATTAGTAAACACGGAAACAGTTCTTTTAGATTTCAAAAAAAATAATTGTAGTCATATGTTTTGGAATGTTATGTTTTAAAATTACTCGTTGAATTTTTCAAGGTACCAAGCCTATGGTGGTAAATCTGTACAACGAATTCAAAATGTAGAGAGCGGGGGACCTGGAACAGTTTTTCTCTATCATCTAAATTACAAACACCGAACCATTCTGATTGACAACGACGGACGTGGTCCTTTGAATATCCACTTGAAATATGACCAATTGAACGTCGAGGGAGGCAAGGCATGGATTATGCCAGAGTCGGGTATACATCATCTCGCTGAATCGCAAAATAAATTCCACTTTGAAGAACTGCAGATATACAAAAAAGGTCATCTTGCTATCTGGCCTTCTATTAAAGGAAATCCTTCAAATACGTCATTGTATTTCAAGTACATGATCGGAGACCGTACTGGCCGAATTCACGTTGGTGATGGTGAAGTCATGGACCTTGATAGGCCTGAAATAGATCTTCCCTTCAGTGCGCATGTGTATACTGGTGGTCATCTAGGTCTCTCTCCTGATACAATTATTCACAACGTTGAAATTATTGTGCGTGGTGTATTAGCGAACATCAAGAATGTAACTCTCCATCATCATGGTCTCTTATGGTTAAATCACGGGGCACGTACATATAAAGCCGATATTCACAACTTTGAGTTTGATACGGTTCGTGTACAAGATACTGCGATTATTCACGGAGAAATGTCTCCAACAACTGATCGTGCAATAACATTACGTACTCGTGCAATGTTCATTGAAGGTGGCGGAGTAGTCAGAGCACCAAGGCTTGTTTTTGAAACTGAGAACATCACAATAGACGGTGGTGGGGCTCTTATTGCTGACTATCTAGGTTATAATTCATCCCATGGTTATCGTGGATTATATGGTGTTATTAACCAAGGTCATGGTAAGGACAGTCCTTACGGAGCCTCGGGCGCTGGGCATGGTGGCAGTGGAGGTCGTGGCAATGTAAAAAGTGGTACTCCTTTTACTGGTTTTGCCTATGATGACATCTATGAGCCGGACAAGTTTGGGAGCTCCGGAGGAAAAGGAAACGGAAGAGGTGGTAATGGCGGTGGCGTGCTATTGATAAATGTAACCAACATAATTGACATTGATGGAGTCGTGTCTGCCAATGGAGAAGATGCACCATCAGCTGGAAGTGGAGGTGGTAGTGGAGGAAGTATTTGGATGTATTGTAAAACAATCAAAGGTTATGGTAAAATATCAGTGAACGGTGGCAGGGGTTCCTTGTTAAGTTCGTCACCTGGTGGTGGCGGGGCAGGAGGGAGAATAGCAATTTATTTCAGCGAAAACAAGACATCCTCTTCTTTTGTCTACGAGTCAAGAGGAGGATCTGCAATGGGGTGCCAAATAGGGCAAGAACACCAATGTAAGGCTGAACCTGGTGGTCCTGGAACTGTCTTCCTATACCATATGAATCAACACCACCGAACATTGTTGGTGAACAATGGTGGTCAAAAACCACTTATTGCTGCTATAAACGATTACACGGACTTATCTCAAGATGGTTGTAGAGCATGGATACTTCCCCAATCACTCATTCATCCATTCGCAAAATCCCAAGGAGACTTTCATTTCGAGGAGCTTCAAATATACGGTGGTGCTCACTTGGCTGTTCTTACAGAGCCTGTCCACCGAAACTCATCTTTATACTTTGGTTATATGATTGGAGACAGGACAGGAAGTGTTCACATCGCCCGTAATCAAGTAGTTGATTTAATGCGTGATGAAATTGATATACCGTTCAATGCTTACGTGTATGCTGATGGATATCTGGGTCTTGCTCCTTATACAGAGGTGCATGGCGTTACAATTTATCTTACTGGAATTCTAGCAAATATACAAAATCTGACGCTTCATCACGGAGGGTTGTTATGGATAAACGATCACGCTAGAACTGCCAACAAAAGAAACAATACCTTTGTGTTTGATACAATACGCATTCAAGACAAAGGCCGTATTACAGCCCTGTATTCGCCAGTCGTCCATCATGGTCTGTTCTTTTCTGTGCGTGCACTTTATATCGAAGGCGGCGGTGTATTTCAATGCACCAAATTCACACTCTTGACAGAGAATGCTACTATCGATGACGGTGGGTTACTAATTGCTGATGGACTTGGTTATAATATTTCACACGCCCCTTTGTCATCAGGTCTGCATGGTATTGTAAATCAAGGTATCGGCCGCTCATCTTCTGGCGGTTCTTCTGGAGCTGGTCATGGTGGACAAGCCGGCCGAGGTGCAAATGCGGCAATAGTTGGATCCGCATATGGTGACATTTATGAACCAGTTCGATTTGGAAGCTGTGGAGGTGGATCTCTGGGTGGCGCTGGTGGAGGTGTTATATGGTTGAACGTGTCAGGTACCATACGGATTGATGGTGAGATTTCAGCTGATGGTTTGAACGGTGGAGACAGTAGAAGTGGTGGTGGTAGCGGCGGTAGCATATGGATTCACTCTTACACTATTAAAGGAACTGGAAACATTTCTGTGAATGGTGGTGCTGGAGGATCGTTGTCTGGAGGTGGAGCCGGTGGGAGGATTGCAGTATATTTCATACGTAACACAACATACACAGGACACTTTTACTCTAGGGGTGGAGCCAAAGGAGGAGCTAGTAATACCGAAGCAGGCGGACCAGGAACATCTTTTCTGTATCATATGGTGTACACTCACAGGACTTTGCACATTGATAATGGTGGTCAACATCCTCTTAAACACAGAATATCAGACTACTCTGATATTTCACAGGATGGTTGCCGGGCATGGATTCTAACTGAGTCAGGCTCACATCACTTTGCAAACAAAAGTCACGTATTTTCGTTTGAAGAACTGCAGATCTATGGAGGTGCACATTTAGCGATCGAGTCTGGCAGCGTGAATACCAGTGTAACGATGTTTTTTACGTACATGATTGGTGATCGCACAGGAACATTACACATTGGAAGAAATCAAGATATGGATTTACACCGAGAGTTTCTAGATATACCATTTACCGCGTATATATATGAAGGTGGATACCTTGGACTAGCTCATGTATCTGAATTGAACAATATAAATCTGTATGTGGAAGGAACTCTGGCAAATATAAGAAACCTTACAATAATAAATGGTGGTATTTTGCATTGCTTCTTAACGGGATCAACAAATAATGAGCCTAGTAGAACCTACTCTTTTAACGAAACTGTTCGTATAATGGCATACTCGAAGATCGAAACCTATATGCCAAACGCTCATCCCGATTACTTTACGTTAAGAGCTAAAATATTACTAGTGGAAGGTGGATCAGTTATTAGATCAAAACACTTGCATATCAATGCTGTTAACATGACAGTTGATGATGGTGGACTAGTGGATGTCAACTATGGTGGTCATTTACCAAATAAGGGAAGAGGAAGCGTTACCATGGTACCATGGAGAGCTAGCGGCGCAGGGCATGGAGGAACAGGTGGTAGGGCAGCGTGTGATAGCTCGCTCAGAATCAACACTTGTAGAATTAAGAAGGGAATGCCTTATGGAAATATGTTTTATCCAAATGAGTTCGGTAGTGGTTCTAATGGACAATATGGCGGATCAGGAGGTGGAATATTAAATATCACAGTACAATTAGCATTGAAGGTAGGTGTTTTAAACATGCAAAAATATAACCGCACTTCATTGCTCTACTTGATTAAAATAAAAAGAATAATTACCTATCAGTAACTGCACATTTCATTAATCCATTCTCTAGTAACCACTCAGTCATTAAATTGCTCGACACTCACCCACTCGTTTATTCATTTTTTGTTTAATCATTCATCTATACACAAAGCTCATTCATCTGTTTCATTCAGTCGCTCATAGTTCATTCGGTTAAATTTTTATGTTTAAAAACATTCATATCTTTTCCTAGGTCGGCGGTGAAATACTAGCCAACGCCCTCAATTCGTCTTCTACTGGCGGAGGTAGTAGTGGAGGAAGTATATTTATTCAATCAGGTTCGTTTTCTGGGGGTCATACAGGAATGATCCAAGCAGTCGGTGGTCATGGTAATGCAGGTTCTGGCGGAGGATCTGGTGGTCGGATAGCTGTGTACTATAACAACAAATTAACCCACTATCCATACCTTGGTAGAATTGAAGTTCAAGGTGGGTCCGCTACGAATGGAGGAGAGCCGGGATCATCTGGAACTGTCTATCTAAAGCACGTCGATAACGATTACTCCATACTGCAAATTGACAACAAAGGCCAGAAATCGGCCACTGATGAAATTCCTCATACAGGCAATCGAGTGAACTTAGCAGGTGGAAACCTTGATCGGCAATTGTTATACACAGCACCTAATGGAATAACAGTGAGAACAGGATGTTCCCTACATCCATGCAGTAATTGTCAAGGTTGTCAAATGTACTCACTAGCGCATTTGTTTGATCGAACCTATTCTACACATCCATGCCATGTATTCTTGAGTGCATGCTCATCTGCCCATCTGAATTTTGACTTGGTGAAATCCAGGTTCATCAAATATATCAGGCTATACCCTACCTGTAACTACAAGACGGATTTGAAGGTTAGCGGTTTTATACATACTAATTTAAAATATTAAAACACGGTTCCAGTCATTAAATTTGAAATCTTTCTTTCTCCTGCAGCTTTAAAAGGAGAACTAAATATAAGAATCCTTTGACATCTTCTTAAATATTATCTTACAGGTATCATCTTTTGATGGACGAACAACAACTCCTGTAACATCAAACTTTGTTCAAATGGCATTTGGTTGTACGCAAGGATCCTATATCGATTTGCCTTTTCGGAGAAATGCCACAAGAATAACTATTGAGCTAAAAAGTCGAAGTGGTTCTAACGTTGGCTTATCTGAAGTTGAGATTTATGAAAATGGTCGTGAGGTCTACCAGAGGTATGTACTTGAGTGTCGGTCTGAATTCTGATAAATTTTGTCCATCCACCTTTGGTTTCTCTTAGTTTCTGATGTATTTGATTCTTTTGGAAAGTTCACACATAGCTTCCAAACATCATCACAAAGTTTGTACGCCAATATCTTATCGATCTGACAATCAAATGTTTTTACAATTTTACAATGGTCCGGGATTATAAATCTAATGTAATCTTTCCGAGATATTTTAAAATAAATCCTATGACATTAATTAACACGAATTCATCAGCAGGAGGTTTTTTTGTTCTTGTATGAACGAATTTTTTTTACAGATACAAATATCGTTCCTTGGAGAGCTGCAAAACATGGATCGAGCCGGAGACGGATACAAACGAATATAACTTTGACGAAGTCCATATCCATGGCGCAGCCCAACTGGCCGTTTTGAACATGATGTCACTTACATCACCAGTCGGTGTTCACATTGGAAGGCTTTACGGTGACAAGTCTGGATTCCTTCATGTTGGTTATAATCAGACATTTAAAATAGATGTTACAGATCCCGATATTCCATTTGGGTTAAGAGTTTATGAGAATGGCAGCATCCATATGCCAAGAAGAGCTTTTCTGCAGAATGTCAACTTCAGATCCTCGGGAAAGGTAGGCTTGGACAACAATTTTGTTGATTTTATTATATTTTTTCAACAATTCAACAGTGTACACATATAAAATACAATTGAAATAAGCACATTATGTGTAAGTTGGAAGATGTTAAATTTAACAAGTTACATCAATGTAAAGTAAAACACGTTTTTAAAAATTTTTATTTGAAATAATTAGACTTAAACTGGGTATTTCAAAACATTAGTACCGCATTATTTGTGACTGGTAAAAACTCACAAGTCATTTGCTTGTATTTTCTAGATTTCTGGTATTCAGGATTTGTTTGTATATGGTGGATCACTGTTCTGTGATTCCAATTCCAGTATTGGCAATACTACTTTGCCTGGACAATACCAGCTGAGTACTCTACATGTGCAAGATGAAGGAACGATAGAGCTACATTCCTCTGATAAAAATCTAAATACACGTTTGACTCTTAGAAATTTGACTGTAAGTAAACTTCCATGTCCATTACCTTATTAGGTGTCTCACGTTTGGCTCTTGGTGTACGCTTATTTAAAAAAAAAACCGTTATCGGATCTAGACAAAGGCGATAGCACACCCGAAAGGAATCATGGGTTTTAATTGAGAGTAAGCAGCAATATAAGCAAATAAATGCTACCGACCTCATAAAAAGTCAATCGGTAATAGATCTTTATGGTTTGTATGTGAATTATAGTAATACATTTACGTAAAGAGTTTGGAATTACAGTAATACATTAAGTAAAGAGTTAGGATCTTTTGCCCACAATTCCTTTCGATCATGCTTTAACCTACTTTACTCCGGTAACGTATTTTGAAATTGGTGTATACAGTCACTGTAAGTAGACATCCTTCATATACTTTACTCGACGATTTTCTTTGTCTTGATAGATATACGGTGGAGGCCATTTTAAGTCCAATGGGCGATTGAACATTTCTGTGTCACATCTACTAGCAATCTATTCTGGTGGCAAACTAAGTCACAATCATGCAGGATATAAAACTAAAGAGGCGAGGACTGGTAACCAATTTGAGCCTTCAGAAGGCCCTGGACAAGGATATGGTAGTGTTATTGGAGGGAGTGGCGCTGGGCATGCTGGGAATGGTGGCAGGGGTAGCGCAGTCAATCATGTCGGTAAATTCTATGGCTCTCTATTTGAACCTTGGACGTATGGAAGTGCTGGAGGATTTGGAAGACATTATGGTACATAACAATTTTTTATAAGTGTTTTTCCTCCTATTATCGGTCTCTAGGCCACTTGATAAGCAGCTATTGAAGAGTATGCTCTTGAGCACCTTATTTGTAGAAGCACTGTAAATGAAATTATGTTCTCTTCTTTCTCATTATTTCTGAGGAATTTTCTACAACTTTTGCGAAACATCTTGAATTTGAAAATAAAACATGCGACTATATAAATCAATAACCACTATTATTGAAAATACAGGAACAATCCTATATAAATGGAGTACAATATCATTTCAATTATATTGAAATATGTACAATTATTTTCATCATAGGCGATTTGTATTTTGGAGATTACCGTACAAGCAAAACAAGTAGCGAAGGTAACCACGTCAGCAGGGCTGGTCTTGGAGGACAAGGGGGCGGAGCTTTGAAGGTAGACACTCGTCACTTTATCCTTGATGGACTGTTCACAGCAGACGGTGAACATGGACCACCGCCAAGTACTGCCGGTGGTGGTAGTGGTGGCAGTATCTGGGTACATTGCCAGGACCTTAGTGGATATGGTAAAATGTCTGTCAATGGTGGCGATGGATCACCAAGCAGCGGAGGTGGTGGTTCTGGCGGTAGAATAGCAATATATCACACAACAATGATCAACTTTAATGGTACGTTATCAGCTAAAGGAGGAGATAGTGCAGTTGAACCTGGTGCTTCCGGTACTGTGTACTTGGAGCGTTGGAATACTACTACCAATGCTACATATAGTACCTTAATGGTCAATAACTATGGTATGGCATACCCATGGGCAGTCAATAAGAATGATGGCCGACTTCGACATTTACTCAAAGGAATCTACAGTGACGTTAGGTATGAAGTCATCTGTATTTACAAATGCGTAACGGCTGGCTACGTCGAGACAGTACTTGAGTACATTTTAAAGTTATGTCGGTAGCTCTCTGTTGCTTTACTCTTGATGCGACGGTATAGTGGCGGTATGGTAAAATATTTGAAACTACTTTGAACTAAGGTTATAAATTTTTAAGTATAATTCCAAGCCTTTGATTTGAAGGTATATTTCTTCTTTTTTTTTGCTCAAGGTATGTGGGAGGCGTCACATGGCTTCACGAATCCACCAACTACACCTTCAGCGAGTTCCATCTTCATGGCAACTCTCACGTTGCTCTCTATGGTAATGGATGTCAAGAGAATGTAACACTGCGCTCTAGTATTCTTGTTGGCGACAGAAGTGGTGTGTTTCACGTTGGGCGATATCAATCAGTTGCTTTTGACTTTGTTGACTTGTATTATCCTATGAATACTTTGGTGTATTATAATGGGCATCTGGAAGTCCCTCCAAGGCTGGCATTAAGGTATTTAAGACTAGTAAATTTTAGAAAATAAGAAAAATCTAAACGAAATTTACGTACATCAATCTTTATATGAGTCAATCTAATGTTCAGCTCAATATTGGGTTTTCCTCACTCTTAATATCTATATCCATTAATATGTCGTTTAAAAAATCAATCAGTCGTTATATACGCTATAGTCTGCAAATATGTATATCTAGAAGCAACAAAACTTATTTCTACACAGGTCAGTGTACATGGAAATCAACGGCACTCTAGCTGACGCTCGTGATTATACTATAGATAGAAACGGAGAACTTTACCTATGGTCTGGGGGTAGATCAATTAACGAGGAGTTATCACACTTCCGGTTCATTAACATGTCTATACGGTCACGTGGAAAAGTGATGACTATTGGACTTCCGGGAAAAGAACGTGTTACTCTTAATATGACAACGCTGGTTATTAATGGTGGAGGAGTACTGGACTCTAATGACGTCAGGGTATTGTCGGTGAATACCACAGTTGATGTTGCAGGTATGTTAATTTCACGATGCCTCCTGATTGTAACTTATATTAAAAATATAATAGACCGTTTTGAACAAATTTCTAAAACGAAAAACAAAAACAAAACAAAAAACAAAAACAAAAAAAGGTAACTTTATACATCTATCTTGTAGGAGAGATCAATGTTGACTTTAAAGGCCACAGTACCCAACAGGGACCAGGAGCTGGAATGGCTGGCTTATCATATGGTACAGGACCTACTGGAGCCAGTCATGGTGGAAGGGGTGGGCGTGGTAGCAACGGTCTCATAACATCGACAGCATATGGAACTATATACCACCCTGAGTTGTACGGTAGTGGCGGTGGCGGTAACGGTGGACGTGGAGGTGGTATAATAAGACTGGAGGTATCTGACATGCTTAGATTAGAAGGGCGATTAAGAGCTAATGGCCAAAAAGGCTCAACCAATGGTGGCGGTGGAGCAGGCGGAAGTGTCCTCATCCAAACACATCACTTCGACGGAGAAGGCTCAATTGAGGTTAATGGTGGTGATGGTGCAGGTAGTGGAGGAGGAGGTGCAGGCGGTCGACTTGCTCTGTACCATTCAGGATCCATAACATATCTTGGGACATATCAAGCGTATGGGGGAAGAAGCTCCGCCGAGGTAGGAGGGGCGGGTAGTGTGTATATTGAAAATCACAGAAACCGTTCAAGACCTTATCGGTTACTAAGAATTGACAATCGAGTAAACACTAAGAGAAGTGAACTTATCGGAGAAGTAACTGAACTGATGTTGTCTGGACACCAGTTTACTTATCCTTATTACATGAACAGTTATACAGCGCCCAACGGTGTCGTCCTCTCAACTACAGGTACTCCTTACTGCAGAAGAACACACAGCCATGACAGTAGAATATGCACTACGGACTCATCTTACTTGGGGAACATTTTCCAAAGCACAGGATTCTATTATACAACAGAGACCTACCCTGTTATAACGTATAGATTCCCCACTTCTTTGTTCTTGGAATATATTGAAATATTTCCATCATGCAGTTCGAGCTTTAGATCTCAGTACCAGATTCGAGTGTATGAAGGTGGTGACATCATCACGAAGTCACGTGATTGGGTTGATACAACAGGATGTCTCCAAGGGCAACCAGAGAAAATGACTGTAAGGAGGATGGTTTCTAAAGTAAGTACATCATCATTCTGCAGTTCTAATGAAAATGCATTTTTCTTCTTGTAGATTAGAATTAACAGCCGTTGCTTCTCCGTCCGCAATGCAGAGGATTAAAAAGCAACAAAATGGCTGATAACACAAGCGTCTGTGCGACTTACATTATATTTCATTTTGTATTTGAGGTTGTAGCATCTATGATAGTCATGTTATAAAATGACCCCCTTCCTGTTGCTAGTTGACGTAACGAAATATTGCATCCAGACTAAGACAGTCTCTCTGACATCATATTAAACTTTGATTTTTTGATTTTTAAACAGATACTATTACTTCTTAAAAAGCTTGGCACATTTTCTGCAATTGCACAAGTCAAACTGTTTATTCGTGAGAACCCTTTCAGTACAACACAGACGCCATTCTACACCTCTCCCAGTACAACATGGATTGTTGCTGAACAAGAACAAAGAAAGGAATTTCATTTTGAGGAGGTATGGAAACATAATTTGTACCGTATGTTGAACATTTAGAGATTTTGAGGAACTGTCTGTTTGTCATAATATATTATTCATTTTTCAACTGTGAATGTCACTAGTCATTGGAAATATTGACTTTGAAGGGCACGATGAACGGATACCAAAATGACAGGCTTCTAAAAGCGCATAAAAAGATTTACTGAGATGTTAGAGAACCCACAATTTGTAGGATTTACTCCCGACGTATATTTTTTAAACCATTTGAATATTCTGTGATCATGAACGTTTTTCATACACAAAACTACTTGACATCTATAGATTCACATTGGTGGCGGAGGAAGTCTTGGATTGAGTGGTAATGGTATTCAAGTACATGTTGAAAAGATCAGTGGTGATGCAACGGGTTTACTAACAGTACGTCCATCTCAACGTATCAACATGAAATTATCAGAAGGACAACTCCCCTTTTCAATTCTAGTACAAAAAGCATCCAATGTAGCTCTACCAGAAATGACAAACTGCCGTGATGTTGAAGTGACAATGAGAGGAACAATGGAAAAAATGCAAAACCTAACTGTAGGTCCTTTTTGTAAATTTGTTGTTCACAACTCTACAGAGACAGATTTTACATATAACCACGTGGTTGTACAAACGCACGGGTATCTGGCCATCGATAAAGATGACAAACAACTAGTGACAATCGAAGGAAAGACGTTTGATATACGTGGAGGAGGGAAGGTAGGAGATCGATAAATGTACTGTTTTTGTTTGTATCCGCTGCTGTAACTCAAGTGTAAACATACGCATACCTTTACATGTTATTAGCTATCTTTCTACTCTAATGTGGCCATTAAATTATTCAAAGTACATGTATTCTATGATTCTTGGTAGGTTTATTTCAATTCTTAGTTCTTTGCACTTTTGTATTTCTATTACTATTAGGTTATAGATGTTTTAATTATTTTATTTTTACAACCATAAAACCGCAAAAAATTAATGCATCTTAATCAACAGGTGGAAGCAAACAACTTAAGATTAGACTTCAAAAATATTACAGTAGAACCTTACGGGCTACTGACTGGAAATGCTTTAGCACCACAACACTCATCACGTTACCATGGTGATGGCTGGGGCCACTCATCAGGAGGGTCTGGTGCAGGTCATGGTGGTCATGGTGGCCAATCAGCAAGCCAAACACGTGTTGGTGTTTCGTATGGAAAATACAGAGTTCCTAGATCATACGGTAGTGAAGGCGGTGCAAGTGTGTACCCCTTTACAGGTGGGCGTGGTGGGGGTAGACTTGAAATCATAGCCCATGACACGCTGGTTGTCGACGGTACTTTATCCTCACGTGGTGGAAATGGTGTGTCATTTCGCAGTGGTGGTGGTAGTGGAGGCAGTGTTTTGGTATATACTTCAAGACTTCACGGTGATGGAAACATGGACGTATCTGGTGGAAATGGCAATGGTCCTACATCATACCATGGAGGAGGTGGAGGGGCAGGTCGTATTGCTGTGTATTACAGAGAGAACCACTTCCTTGGACAGTTCTTCGCTACTGGTGGGAATAGTGACTATGAACCTGGAGGTCCTGGTACAATTTACTTGGAAAGTGTTCCTGGCAATAATGCTACGTATGGTCATGATCGAGTTGATGACGCAGCACACAGTGACAGACTACTGCAACTAGAGAATGAAATGGTTAATACTACACAATGGAAACAAAATAGGTAGGATTGATGATTGATACACACAAAAAACCCCGTGATATTGTAGATCAAAGAGGATATTAGAGCTTATGGTAATATGTTTATCGTTTTGCAAATATTATGTTCCTTTTTAAATGTTTTAAATCACTGAAACCATTTTGTGACTTTGTCAATATGTAGACGCTGTGTAAAGTTTAGACTACTATAAGTAATCATTGCTACCTGTAGCCAATTAAGAACCCAGCGACTGTATTCAGCTAACAAAGTTCGCGGCTATTTTATTCATATTAAAACGTTCTTCATTTCCTACAGGACCTTATACATCAATGCACTGGACCGCCTTCCTCAGAATCCCAAAGCGAACTTAAGCTCGTCGTATAAAGATTTCTCTTATCACGGTTCTTCGCGTGTTTGGCTGACTCTGCAAGAGAGGGTTCTTGGGGTTAATGACAGCGACGTTGAACTGGATGAGCTTCATGTTTATGGTGGAGCACAAATAGCTTTCATTAAACCACTAGCAACAAGCAAGCCAGTGTCTATTGTCATAGGTTGGTAGGATAGGATACCTTTTCGTCAGTACAACAACTCGTAAAGTTGATTTTCATATAAAAGTAAAGCTCTTTCGTGCAGGATAAAAATTTATAGCTCCAACGTAAATGGACAAAATACAAACTTTTGCGAAATTAAGCTTTTGTTCGTTCGTATATACATATACAGAAAACATGTTTTAACATGTATTTAATTTGATAAAAACAGACCATAGAAAAAAGCGTTGATTCAACTAAAGCTACCAATTGTATTCAATTCCATAAGAGATTTACTCAAAGTTAATTTATATGTTGTGTCGGAAAGCTGCAATGCCAATGCAACCCCTCAATCATGTTTGAAACTTATTAAGTTATTTTACGTTTGTTTGTGAACAGGTCGAATGGAAGGCGATAAGAAAGGGAAACTTCATATCGGTGATAAACAGCAGTTTCTCTCCTTGCAGTCTTACCTTCCAATGGATATGGTTATCTATCAGGGGGGTCTCACTACTATGCAGGGTGAACTCTTCGTTGCTGGGGTAACGGTAGAAGTTGATGGAGTATTGATCCGATGTCAAAACATCACCGTTATGGACGGTGGTGCTATTTATATGCAAGAAATGTATGACACTTTAAAACAACCAACGAAGGTATCTATAGTGCTCCATATATATTTATGTCTTCCAGGGACCGGTTGTACTAAGCCTGGGTAGCGCTCATGCACCAGATAAATTCCTTTCCAGCGGATAAATTCTGAACAAATTCTGCTACGGTGAATAATCTTTATCGGGTAGAAACCCATTTCAGTCTTTGTACAACCGGCCCCACAAACCTCTACAATTACGTCTTCCGTAGTCTCCAGTCTTTGCTTCCTATTTGTGTTGTTAGACGAACTGTTTATTATAAACAAAAGACTTATATACTCTATTTGTTTCTCCAGACATTCTTCTTTGAATCAATCAGTATTCGTGATCGAGGAGTTATGACAGTAACTAACCAAGAACGTGTTCGTGAGTTCAGAGGTCGGTCCGTTCACGTACAGGGTGGAGGTTTACTGAAAGCTGTCAATCTACACATCTACACTGAAAACATGACTGTTGATGCTTTGGCAACAGTAGAAGCATCACTCGAAGGACAAAACTTCAAATATGATGGTAAATATGCTCTGATTAATTGTTCTTCTACATTGAAATTTTTATTTCAATCAGTGAGTCAGTCAATCAGTCAGTCAGTCATCTTTTCTAATTCATTATAAGATCAAGAATCACCTTCATCCTCGCAAATTAAAGAAATAGCCATCGTTACTGCTGATTATCATCTTTAGACAATACTAAATCAAACAAAACTCCATTAGAATCACCACTAAAAAGAAACTCTTTTATAACCTGCCATGTTATACATTTGATTCCAACAGGTAAAGGGCCTGGGAGTAATTACTCCAACCAAGGAACCTCGGGGGGATGTGGTGGGGGTCATGGTGGTAGAGGTGGTCGCGCACCTATCGTACCTGTTACAGGAAACGCTTATGGATCTTTTGAAGAACCTCTGGATTTCGGTAAGTAATCATTAGACAGTGCATAAAATAAGTTTAGTTGCATGTGAGCGAAGAGAAGATCTGGTCGTCCTTGAGGTTGTTTATAGCCTTGTTGGTTTCATCATTTGGTGTCTTAATTTCCATGGCGTCTTTAGTCGTTTAGCTTACATCTTGAATATTAACATTTTTAAGCCATATAAGCCACTTAAACTAAAATATCCTCGCTTGCAGGTAGCAGCGGTGGTTGGGGTTCTGCAAGTTCTCCAGGAGGTCGTGGTGGTGGCGTATTTGCGTTGTATGTTAATAATACACTGGATATTGAAGGCACTATTCGTGCTAATGGACAAAAGTATGGTGGCAGCTTTTCAGGTGGTGGAAGCGGTGGAAGTATTCTCATCAAAACAGATAAACTAGAAGGAAGCGGTTTAGTTCAGGTTAGATGACATAACAAGAATGAACAGGAATTTTACATACAATTTTGCAACTTCTCGAGTGATAGCATACACAACATGTCAGCCATTTTGATTTCCGACCAGAAAGAGACTGGTAAGCCTAAAACAGGGACCCCAATTGATTTCACCACAGGATGCCCAAAAACAAAAACGAAAGTTTGATATAAGTTTCAATGTGTTTTATAGGTGAATGGTGGTGCTGGGTATAGTCATGCTAGCCGTGGCGGAGGCGGGGGTGCTGGCGGTCGAATCGCTGTCTACTATAGAGAAGGGCATTTTGATGGCCAATTACAAGCCGGGGGTGCTTACGGTTCCCGTGAATATGGCGCTGCAGGGACGGTCTACATAGAGAAAGGACGTAATGCTACCTTTCGAGGACTTCGTACCCTGAAGGTTGACAATCATAACAATGCTGCAGTAACGCAAAGAATAAATCAGGTACACCGATAGACAGTAGTAACAAACCACAGAGGAATCATACATTTAGTAATTCCTGTTTTACTCGCAAAGCGAGTAACTTTACAAAGAAAAAGAGTGTCCTTTGCTTTGCAAATACGCAACTTACGTGAATTCGTTCAGTAGGGTTTGTGCTTCTTTCTGTAGCGTAAAAACAATCGATTGCTTGTACACGCATTGGTAAGATCGGTTTCGTTTCGACATGCATCGTCGCAAAATTAATTGAAATGATTTCTTACAGATTGAGATGTTGCCTGTTCGTGGCGGAAGCGAAAATGGCAATACCTATACAAGCCCACAGGGAATAGTATTTTCTTCTAATGGTGCAGTTTACAGCAATCACTGGATGTGGAGAATGTTTGATGGGAACAGAAAATCTGTATATCTACTCAACCAAGTATATAATGTGGTGGATCTTACTGTTAGGCTTCCAAGAAACATGTTTATACACCATATAAGGATTTACCCCGTATGTATATTGTGAAGAAAATATGAAAATGTCACAAATACTCAATAATATTAATTAAATAAATACATTTATCGAGGGTAGCAAATGAACACAAAGAGTTATTTAACATTTGGCCCTCAAATTCTCTTTCTTTTGACATTTTTTATGTTGCTTTTTATTTTATACTCGTTTTATATTTCACAACTTAAATAGGAACATTAACTTGTTTTGTCATGTATGGATATGTATATTGTTTACCATATTTGTAATGCGCAGATGAACATCTTCCCATGGAACCTGCGCAATATAAGTTTTAATTATTATTATTATTATTATTATTATTATTATTAATTGTTATTATTATTTTTATTTTTATTATTATTAATTATTATTATAAAACGTTGTAAACAATAATGACAACTAGTAGTTAAAATATTTGGTTACCCATATACTCGTGTACTAAAACCATCCTAACTATATTTATTCTCCCTTTGAAATACCATACCTTTGTCATCTCTAATGTTTAACGTTCCGTATCGACAATGAATAACCATTTGAAAGCAGTTGAGCAGTTGTTAGAGAATGCCAAAGAAAATGTTAGAAAAGAAATCCACCTGGAATATTCCAATCACTATATTTTGCTCAATATCTATTTTACTTTGATTTATTCTAGTATTGCTATGATGGCTATCGTATATCCTACACTATCACTGGTATACGTGACGATGAAAACAAACCCGCACAACTTGGAAGTCATTCATTTACAGGCTGTTTTGACACCGGTATTTACCATGACACCTCTGTGAATGGAACATTTAATCAGTTCACTATTACTCTGCGAAAACTTGGTACATACATTACAGTAGGTGAATTAGAACTATATATCGGAAAGGATAACCCAAGTAATTTCCAACTCGAACAATTAAAGCAAGATGGACCCAGAACTTGGCTGGTTGTTGACAAACAAGAGCCTGTTTACTTTGATATGGATGTGCTTGATATTCGAGGGCATGCCCATTTGGCCATTCAGAACGAAGCCTCAGTTGTTGGGTTATCAGTGCAGGAATATAAAGGAGATTTTACTGGTACGCTGCATGTAGGCAATAAACAGCATTTGGACATTTCTTCTAACGATAATTCGGTGATTCCATTTACCATCAGGGCTTATCGGGTAAGTGAAACTGCCTTACGAGGTGTAGCCTAGACACGCATTATTAGCCATACTTTTCTGAATGTTGTTAAATCAATTCTCTCCGTGAGAGATATAATATATTGATTTTTATATGTTACAACGTCAGGTCTTACAACGCCAGTTTCCACTATCATTTTTGCTTAGGTAACTTATCTTACTTTCCTTCTTTCTTTATTTTCCAGAACTCTTCAGTGGACTTTCCAAACAAAGTCTACCTTCAAGAATCTTCCATATTCACAGAATCTATGTCCAAAGGAATTCAAGAGTTGATCATTTCTTATGGTGGTCAATTGGATGTTACACCTGAAGCACATATTAATTCTGATCACCCTGGCAATATGAATTTCACATCTTTAACAATTTTAAATGGTGGACTATTCCATCAATCGTCTACACAACCTAATGAACTGAAGCTTTACTTACAAGGATCACTCACTATTACAGCAGGAGGGACAATGAACGTTAGTGTGCTTGGACTGGATGTGTCTAATCTGTACGTAGATGGAGGAGCCTTGCTTACTGCTCGTGAAAGAGGGTTTCCATCTGGTGAAGGTGTTTCTCCTGGAAAAGCCTCTCCATTAAGTGCGTCTGGTGCAGGGCATGGTGGTGCTGGTGGTCGAGGAAAGCAAACTGTTGTTGGCGTTGCTTATGGTGATTTTGATAAACCAACAGATCCAGGAAGTGGAGGCGGACAAGGTCACAGAAACCTGGTACGCTTTCTTCTTAAGTGAACTTCGAAAACTTGCGCAGAAGTAGTCTATTGAGAAACTACTGAGATTATTTCTGCGCAGGTTGGTCGAAACTTTAATCGTTAAAATCTTTCAGATATAACTCTCTCTCCAATAGTCAAAAGTCACTCTTTTTCTCGACATACCGGCTCAAACCATTTGTAAATACAAAATACAATATGTTTGTTTTATTTTCCTCTTAGCCTGGCAGTACTGGTGGTGGTGTTCTACAGATAACTGCATCTGGTCTTGTCCAGAACGATGGCATCATGGACGTTTCTGCTGGTTCTTGTGTATATCCAGGGTCAGGTGGTGGAAGTGGAGGAAGTATTTTCATCAAATGCAAAACCTTCACAGGCAAAGGGAAATTATTAGCCTCAGGTGGTACCGTTACTAGGGCATCTTTTGGAGATGCAGGTGGTGGCGGAGGTGGTCAAATATCCGTTAACTACGAATCAACTAGATTCAAAGGTGTCTTTAAAAGTCATGGTGGTTTTAGTACGAAAGAACCTGGTGGACCAGGACCTGTGTATTTATCAGAGAACAAAACACATTCTATAATAATTTTTGACAACAATGGATACCGAACAGCAGATCTTTATATCTCAAATTATCAGAATATATCTGAAGATGGCGGTCGTGCATGGCTTTTTATTGATTATAATAAAATATTTGTTATTGATCGAATGATTCTGAGGGGAGGCGCACATCTTGCATTAAGGCCCAAAGGGAGCTGTAAATGTGTTGGATGTGATTGTTCTATCTCTTTGATCTTGAACCACCTTGAGGGTGACTTTGGAGGCATGATTCATATTGGCGTAGAACAAAAACTCTTTATCAACTCAGCACCTACTCAATTCCCGTCAAGTTTCCGTATTTACAAGCAAGGGTTTTTCCACGTTCCACCTGTAATGCTGTTGAAAGATTTGTATTATCCACAAATTAGTGTCGAGGGAGTAGTCAGTGGTCTTACAGAGTGGCATATAGGAAGAGGAACTACAGTGACTATACGAGATGGGGTAAGTTTAGTTATGATCCTAAAAGGTAATAGTTAAATCATTTGATAAATTCTTGGCCATTGAATAATGCATAAGCACACACCGTTTGCTCTTAAACTCTGAAGATGGCTTACCCATGTCGCAGATATACAATAGTCAGACAGCATAATAATTCTTCCATTACCAATATACCCAAAACATTGAGTAACAAAAACAAACAGAAATATTCCTTTTAAGACATTAAAATTAAATATGATTTTTGAATTTTTTTTAAATTTACTTGATATTAGGGTAGATCACCTGGACATCACGATAGAACACTAGCGATGAAAACATTTACAATAATGGACCAAGGAAGACTAACTGCAAAATCTACTGATAGCAGCTATGCTACTCTAACTCTTAAAGTTAATGAAAGTCTAAGTATATTGGCTGGAGGGGTTCTGCAATGTAGTTGGTTGGTGGTAGAATCTAAAACAATAAGTGTAGAATCATCTGGGAGTGTTTCTGCAGATGGTAGTGGTAATCCTCCTACAACAGGAATTGGAGCCACATCAGGTATGCATACTTCTTTTGATCGCTCAAATGGTAGATCTCTTCTCCGGATGATTTTGTATCATATCAGTATTGATCAATATTCCAAGGTAAAACGCACTACAACATTACAGTTTAGCGATGGCTCCCGCTTTCTCAATCATAGCCACCAATTCTTTATTTGTAACAAATACCATGACACATAAAATATACTATTCGAAAGCATATCCTTACTAGATTATTCAACGAGTAATAGTTTTTATTGTTTATTATTAACACTGTTTTCACTTCTGAATTTACAACTCCGTTTTTTTATTAACTAGGTTAATCAATTACTAATCTCTTTCAGACTCGGCCGGTGCAAGTTACGGAGGAAGAGGAGGTTTTGGTACTAAATCATCTACACCAGGCCAAGCTTATGGATCCGTAGAACAACCTGAGATGTTTGGTAGCGGAAGTCTTTCAGCTAGCGGTGGGGGTTCTGTTAAAATGACAGCATTATTGAGTTTCACTGTAGATGGAATAATTACAGCGAATGGCGAACCAAGCAAAGCAGTGAATAGTGGAGGTGCTAGCGGTGGTAGTATCTGGTTAATGTCTGAAATGTTTGCAGGAAACGGAGTTATAACGGCTTCAGGGGGAAGTGGAAAGTACTTAGGCAATAGTGGGGGTGGGGGTGGAGGAGGACGATTATCGATTACGTTTACAAATACCTCGTTTTCTGGTTCACTACAAGCATTTGGTGGAACAAGTACCACTTCAGTGGGTGGAGCTGGTACAATCTACAGAAATGATCGAGGCCAAAATAAAACACATCTCTTGATAAACAATCACAATTTAGGCAGACCTGCTAGTGATGACATCACAGATTTTGCTAAAGATGGAGGAAGAACTTGGATCACACCTACACGAGGCACAAGTTTGATTTCATATACTGATGTGGAAATAAAGGGAAATTCTCATTTGGCTGTTCTTACACGTCCACCAAAGTCTCCTATTCAATGGGATGTAGGAGGAATACTAGGTGACAGATCAGGAATTCTACACGTCTTTGAAAATCAAAAGCTGAAAATAACTTTGGAAGCAAACAATAAGCAAGAACTTCTCTGGGGAGTCAACGCTTATAGCCGAGCTGACGTAAAACTTCCAGAGACTCTTTCAATTGATGGAATAAAAATGATTATATCAGGAAGTGTCAGTGGTGCTCAGAATATCACTGTGGGTAACAACGGAAAACTTATATTAAGGTAGACATTGTGTGTCTTTACTTAGAAATATATTCACGACCATATAATAATGAATAATATAGAAACAATACTCCATGATAAATATGTTACATCTCTTACATATACAAGTGATACTCATGTTCACCACCTCTATACTTCTATCAGTATTTGCAACACACAAAACCGGTATTACGTGATTTCTGTACAAATGGGAAAGACAAGCCTCCCTAGCAGGCGTCTCTTTTTATTTTTTTCCTTTAAAGTTGTTTGGATGGGCTTCCTGTTTTTCAATTGACCGGATTATGGGATTACGCCATCTCGAGAAAGAGGAAAGGGAGCATGAAAGGAATCCTGAACAAGTAAAAAAAGGCAAAAAGGGCTTAAAAGGGTTGCCTGCGGAGGAGGCTATGAAAAGACGAAGCACCCAAATGAAAACACTTAATGTCAAAAGAAATGAGTTCACCAAAAAATTAGTTTACTTATTGCCCAATTTAAACTAGACTGTACGCCTACGCAAGTTACCCTAATTTTAAGAACATTCGTTTACAACTGTACTTTTTGATGTCGATTTTCAGAGAGCTTACAGCACCTGATGGAAGCAAATCTCGAGTGATTCGATTTGGAGCTATTGAGATTCAAGGAGGTGGTGAAATGGAGATCCAAAGTGATGTCGACGGATTTACTGTCATCTGTACTTCGCTTTGGGTGCGTAGTGGTGGTAGAATCCGTGCGGATAGACTAACCGTTGATGCAAAAACAATAACTGTTGAGCAGTCAGGACTTATAGACCTGAAATACCAGGTATGAAGGGTTTTTAAAAATATATATTGAAAATAATTAGATACTGTTTAAATGCGTTCGGGACTTGTTTACTTAAGGTTGGTGATGACTACTTAATCAAAAAGTGATTTTTTCTCGAAATTCCTTTCTATCTGTAAAGACCTAGTTCAGCACTTGATAGATTGAAAGAAAAAAAATTAGGTCACCGTGCATTTTAATGAGCTATACGTCATCAAATATTACAAATTAGGCAATTTGAAACTGGAAGGGAAAAAATTCATAAATTGTCATATAATTTTAATTTCTAAAGGAAATGTCTCTTAAACCATAACACACATAATATTCTTGTAGATAAATGTCTTTAAAGGTAAGAAAATTTAAAAAAAAGTTTTTCGAGAGCAGTGGAACGCATGAATATTAACATTTTCAAATTAGCTACCCTAAAAGAAATCACCAATATTTTTTGATGATCTTTCAATTTTTTTTTTTTTTTTTTTAACTCACCGTATGAAAGATTTCTTATCACTTAATCACACAAATATATGAAAAATAGGGGAACCCGTGCAATTTAATAAGATAATCGTTGTAAAAGCACGAAATTTTACCAAAATTTGCAAAAATTGCAAAAAAGTCCCTGCCCATCCCTAGACAGTAGAAGAATTAACAATGCATTTTGGGAGATTTTCAAGATGGCGCCCGGGAAAAGATTGTCGGAAGTTTGATCACATAACATTCCCTTTTTAAGCTTTTTTTTTGAACAAAAGTGCATTTTCAGGTCAGTTTTGCAAAGATTAAATGTTTTTCTTTAAGTAAAAGGTTTATGGGAGATGATTGATTGCCAAATTAGCTTGTTTCTGGACGTTTTTTAACACAAAACGATCGGCCTTTGAAAGTGTTTGTTTTTCAAACTTCGTCAGCACTACTCGATGCGCAGTACTCGATGCGCAATGACAATAATAGGCACCAGCCTTAAAAGGAATCAAGCTTGTCTTAACTGGTAAAGAAATCTAACGCATTTGAGCACGTTTAGACTTCCAACCATTTCCATAACTTAAACTTAGACTTTGTCTTGTGATCTCATGTGAACAAGTGTTTACACGTCTTTTACTATCTTTAAGGGATACAAAAATGGTTCTGGTATTGGAAAAGGAAGCTATAAAGCATCTGGCTCGTCCGGTGCCGGTCATGGAGGCCGTGGTGGACGTGGGCAAGCCGAGACTACCACAGGTGCTTTTTACGGTAGCGTGAAACGACCAATGATGTATGGAAGCACTGGTGGAGGCGGCAGTGCGTTTGGTGGAGGGGTTTTACATATGAAATCTCAGATAATAATTTTGGATGGTAGTATCGAAGCAGATGGTTCAAGCGGAAAGAGTTCTTTGGGAGGTGGAAGTGGAGGGAGTGTACTTCTCGAAGCATCCGTCTTTGGAGGAACTGGAATAATTCAAGCAAACGGAGGAGATGGCGGCTCCACGGGTGGAGGAGGTGGAAGTGGTGGTAGAATTGCTCTCTATTTTAAACATTCAGATTACACTGGATTGATTAACGCTTTTGGCGGAGATTCTGCAGTAGAAGCAGGTGCCGCTGGGACAATTTACCAAGAAGATACTACAAAGAATTACAAAATCTTAAAGATTGAAAATAAAGGAAGGCGACCATCTACTCTGGAAATAAATACATATGACCAATTGTCGACAGATGCCGCGAGAACATGGATTACTTCTTCGTCGATGGAGTTGAATCCCAAGAGAGCAGAACTGAAAGGATTCACCTTTACCTCAGTCATTTATGAGGGATTCAGTGCCGATGAATTAATTCTTGGTGGAGGATCTCACTTAGGGGTAGAGCCAGAACTACATCGTGGTAATATTCGTTTACACACGTTTGGCACTATAAAAGGTACCTTTGAAGGAGGTAGTTATGGATTTCTACATACCGGACCAAGTCAACTAATTCAAATCGAAAAAACTGATTATTACATACCAATGAATCTAAAAATTTATAAAGATGGCTATCTAAAACTACCTTCAGAAGTAATGCTGCACAAAAACTCACTTTCGTTGAATGGCTACCTTATTGGCGTCAGAGATATAAAAATATCTAATTGTCTTGTCAATTTTGGAAATAATGCTGGTTCTACAACAAAAGGAGTTGTAAAAACTCGCGATTTTTACTTTGATTCCATTGGTTTACTTGATGGTGCCTATCTTCGGTTTCTTGATACATCTAAAGAGTATACCCTACGCACTAACAATATAGTTGTGAACACTGGTGGTACTATAGAAGCAAAGAACTTTACCCTTATTGCAAATGATGTCGTTATTAGAGAAGGAGGTATCATCAAGCTTGACGGACAAGGAGTAAGTTGCAGATATTGTGATGTTTATAATGCTGGCTCGGGAGGTAGTCATGCTGGAAATGGGGGCCTTGGCCCAGGTTATCGAGGAGCAAGACGCAGATCTGAACCTTTTGATTTTGTTTACACACCAGTGATGTTTGGAGAAGCAGGTTGCACTGAATGGCAAACGGCGAATTGTAATGGTGGAAGAGGTGGTGGAAAGGCTAATATATCAATAAGTGGAAGATTACATCTTGACGGATCAATATCATCCAGGTACATAGTGTTTTGCTATATTAAAACTGTTTGTCATGCGCTTTCATACTTATGTAAGTAAGGGCCTTTAAACTTATACAATTTCGTATTTCAAAATACTTTGTATATACCATTTAGCTTAGAAAGAACAATTATTTTACAGTGCATTATTTAAAAACTATTTTATGTTTTTCTACAGAGGTTTAAACGGGGCTACAAGAGGAAGTGGTGGTGGAGCAGGAGGCAGTGTTTTGCTCTCTTCAAGATATATTACTGGATTTGGAACTATTGATGTACGAGGTGGCAATGGAGGTTACTATTCAGGGGGAGGAGGAAGTGGAGGGATGGTTGCTATGAATTACAGGAGTATAACGATGAATTTGGACATTTTACTTGCTGGTGGAAATGGTGCATGGCCTGGTGCCTCAGGGCTACTCAACGAACAAAAATCAGAAGACAAAAATACGTTCTCCAAATTAACTTTAGACAATCAACATTTATCCTCCAACAATGAGTTGTTATACACCGTTTTACTTTGTCAAAATAATCAAATTGATTACGTCTTCGATGAATTAAACATCAAAGGTAGAGCATGTCTGACAATGCGATCTTGCAGCCCTGGTCGCCCTATGACGCTTGTTGTCAACCGTGCTTATGGCGATAACACCGGTAGTTTGATTATAAATTCAAATCATGATGTCTATATTAGTGTAACAGGTGTTGATCTTCCAGAACTAGTACCATCTTACAACATTGAGATCAAATCTGGAGGCACTTTGTCAGTTCCTAAAAGACTTGTGATTGATAATGGAAGTTCACTAACCTTAGCTGGAAGCCTTGTGGGTGTACGAACACTTGTTATTGGGACCAATGGAAGAGTATCTTTGGATTATCCTGGTCATACTGGATATAGGATGTCTCCTCAAGGAGGTTTCTCAGCATGTTCGTTTGAGAAAATCCATGTTAAAAGTGGAGGATACTTAGTAACAAAATCACCAGGGCGAGTCCGCCTTTCTGCTAAAATAGTACAGTTAGATTATGGGTCTCATTGTGATGATTCCAGTAGAATACCGTTAAGTACAGAGCAACTAATTTCTCTCAACAACAATACACCATTAAACAGAAAAGACTGCCCACATGGCTACGAAGTAGTTGCATTGGCCTCAAAAACACTGTTCAATCCATGCGGGACAGGGAAACATATCTACACCAAGAGCATTGTTCCCTACATTGTGCAGCACAATATTTCGCGAACTATGCAGAAGGTAGTATGGAAAGACGTTGACGACGGTAATGGTACACTGATTAGAGTATCTTCGCTTTTCACATGGATCACATTTGAAATCAAATATGAAACTCGATATAACGTGACATACTACATCGCATGTGACTACACAGACTTTGTGCTACTGCCTGGTCAGTCCTGCACCTTTCAAACTAGTAATTACACTTATAGATCACTTGAAATACATAATGGCGCAGTTATGAAATTTAAAGCATCTCAAGATAAAGATACCATAGCGTTTCTCAAAACTAAAACTCTCACAGTCTACGTTGGTGGTACTTTACAAGCGTTAACATCCGACTTCATACACAAGGCATCATCCTCAACGAATGGCGGTACATTTGGAGGTCTCGGTGGTGGAGACAATAATATTGATAACCTTTACGGAAATATGTTTTATCCTAAGAGGTACGGTTCCTCGGGAAGTGGAACTGTTAGTCATAGAGGAGCGGGAGGTGGTGCACTTGTATTAGATTCACAAACAATAATACTTGACGGAAACATAGAAGCAAACGGTGGACATGGAATATACTTGGCTGGTGGTGGAAGTGGTGGGAGTATTCTTATTATGTCTAATAGGTTATTTGGTAAAGGACTCATCAAAGCAACTGGCGGACGAGGATCGAACTCTGGAGGAGGTGGAGGGGGTGGTCGTATAGCAGTTCATGCTAATCAACCAATATCAGTATTCCGTGGAAATTACGATGTTAGTGGTGGCTCTGGTAAAACAGTAGGTAGTTCTGGAACAGTGGTTTTAAGAGACACGTCAAAAGGTACTACATATGACGTTCTTGTTTTTCAAAACAGAGGCACAGCACCAAGCATGCTACCATTATCTTCAAATTATACCTTTGACGAACTACGTATTGCCTCAGGAGCGCTGTTTTCTACAGGACAACAACCTTTATCCATTAAAAAACTAGTTACAGATGGCACAGGAAAAATTGTTGTTCCCAAAAATGGTTTGCTAGATGTACAATTTGTGGATGGCCTGAAAAATGAGATTAAATGTGACATTGAAGTTCAAAAGGAAGGCATATTGAACATAAACGGGGAGACTCGATTTAATGGTCCTGGTAGTCCCAACGCACTAATACAAGGTTTACTTCAAGTACGAAAACTTTCTATAGCAGAAGGTAAGCAAATGACTTTGGCAAGATTTGGCGAAGCAAAAACAGAAAATATAACACTGCTATCTGGCTCAGTACTTAATGTTCATCAAGATTCTGTGATTAGCAGGTTTGATACACGCTTTCTGCAAAATATTAGCTCATTGGTATTAAAGACAAATTCAAGATTAAAGTTTATTTCAAGTGATGTGAAATTTCACACAGACTACTTATATCTTAGCAAAGGTGCCCAACTAACAACAACAAGTGATTTAAAATTGTTCAATATTAGTGCTTTAAACATCGTTATGGAGAGTGAGGCTACGATTGATGCTTCAGGAGGTGGACTTCTTAAAGGTCCTGGTACACCAATAACCTCTGGATTTGGCTGTGGCCATGGTGGAGAAGGAGGTGGTCTTGGTGGCGGAAAGGCCTACGGATCAGTATTTGAGCCAAGATACTTTGGAAGTGGGAATACAGTTAGAGGGGGAGGAATAGTTCATATTGTCGTAAAAGACACATTTGTGCTAGATGGTTTGGTACACAGCAATGGACAATCAAATAATTATGGCGGTGCAAGTGGTGGCAGCATCCTGATAAAGGTTAACACACTAAAAGGTCACGGAGAAATTCAAACTAGTGGTGGAAATGCGGACATGACCTCAGGGGGTGGTTCTGGTGGTAGAATAGCATTGTATATAGCTAACTTTCGCCCATTTCAAGGACTAGTATCATCTTTTGGTGGAGGTGGTGGGCGATATGGTGCTCCTGGTACTGTTTTCATTCGTGAATTTATTGTTGGAGTACAGAGAAATACGACCATTGTCGACAACAATAAACATGCTACTTCTTCTAAAACAAAAATAATGCATGGATCAAAAACCTCTTACATTATTGGTAAACTTCGCCTTGTTGACGGGGCTACGCTAGAAATAGCCACAATATCCAACGCTCAAATGGATATCAAAGTAAATGAATTAGATGGTGATGGATCTGGGAAACTTCATATTCGGCCTAATCAAACTGTTACTCTAAGTGCTTCAAAAGCAGTCACACCAAAACCATTCATGTTTCCATGGGCAATGGTAGTTGAGGAAGGTGCTTCTCTAAAGCTTTCTCCTAGAGTACTTATCACTCAAACACAATCGAAACCTTCCCTTTATCTCGCTGGAAGACTCGTTGGAGGACAAGAAGTAAATGTTGCAAATGGTGCATCGGTAGTTATTACCAAAACAGGAATGATAGGGACTTTGAATGCTTTCCCTGGCAAGTTTTTCTTCAGATCACTGAAGGTATCTAGCGGAGGAAAAATAAGATTTGAGACGGATGTAAGTAAGAAAGTTCCTGTTCTAGTTGAGTCAGTTTCAATTGATGTAGCATTTGGGGGTACCATGGTAGGGTCATACTTACATGTCAAGACGCCCCATCTTAACGTTGCCTTTAACGGCACAATGCATGCCAACTCTTTAGGACATGGCGCCAATCAAGGCTTTGGTGCTGGAAGCATGTCGACGTTTTCTGGGGGAAGTTATGGTGGATGTGAAAGTTTGGGCAAGTGTAAGATATACGGCTCACTGTACAAACCAACCAATTTTGGTAGTGGCGGAGGCGGTATTCCAGATCTTGATCCTCGGAAAGGTTCGGGTGGTGGCATTTTGCAGGTAGAATCCGATATATTAATATTGGATGGTATCATTTCCTCTGATGGAGGAAACGGACAGGACAAACTTGGTGGTGGCTCTGGCGGGAGTGTTGATGTAGCTGTCACAAAACGTTTTTCAGGCCGTGGATCTTTAACAGCAAATGGTGGCAATGGATATTCTCGAACTGGCTCAGGGAGCGGTGGACGTGTTACTGTTTTAGTCACTGGAGAATATGGATTTAGTGGCACAATGTTTTCAAAAGGCGGTCAGTCAAGCATAGCTGTTGCATCTCCAGGCACTGTGTATATAGAAGAGCTTCATGCTGGCTTCAGGTCACGACAACTTATTCTCGATAATAGTCAGAAATCATCTTTATCATCAGTTCCAGTGTATCTTGGGAAACAAAATATTGCATCCTATTTTTTCGACGTATTCACATTATTAGGAAAAGTCACGTTACATTTAGATACTTCCATGTTAATTCATAAACTTGTAAGTAACGAAGAAAGCACCATTCATGTTCAAGATAATGTGACGTTAGAAATCGAACCCACTTCTGAGATTTTGAAACCATCATGCAACTTTCAAGTAGACCGCCAGGGCGAAATAAGGCTCCCAGACACAGTGTCATTCCTTGGTAACAACAACATATTTTCTGGCACACTCACTGGAGTGCTAAACCTGTTAATTGGTGTCAATAGAAAGACGCAATTCTTGCAGTCGGCACGAATTGCTCGATTTGTAGATGGTAAATACACATTCATGACAAAACGCGGAGAGTATAGATTTTCAACCCTCAAGATTAAAAAGAATGCAAAAGTGTCATTTGAGAACGCTCGTCTTCAGGAAATTTCACTTACTGTTGGCATTCTTGAAATAAACTATCAGGCTGTATTGTTTGGTAGTTGGCTTCGTATTCGATCTGGTAAAATTATAATCAACCCTGGTGGTAAACTTGATCTGTCTGGTCAAGGATATCTCAGCAAATCTGGACCAGGTTTTGGAAGTTGTATAGGATCTACCAGCACTGGGGCTGGCCACGGTGGCTATGGTGCTTTTGCATCGGGAAACTTTGGATTGTGGTATGGATCAGCGTTAAACCCTAATATCTCTGGTAGTGGAGGAGGTTCTTGTTCCTCTGCAAATGGGGGAAGTGGAGGAGGCTTACTTCACTTACAAGTTGTAAATTTTCTGCTCGTCAATGGAGAAATTACGACAGATGGAGAAGATGGTGAGACAAATTCTGGAGGTGGCAGTGGTGGTAGCATATTCATATCTACCAAGGAAATCAAAGGAAACGGATTGATTACTAGTTCTGGAGGAAGCTCATCTGGCGGAGGAGGTGGAAGTGGTGGACGTATAGCGTTCTATGTCAAAGAGGCATTCGGTTTTGAAGGAGAAGTGAGGACGTTTGGAGGAACAGGTGCTTCTTCAAGTGCTTCAGGTACCGTTTTTATCATGGATGATATAGATCAGCTAAGCAAAAAGCAACTGTGGATGGTTAATCGCAAATTTTCCGGTAATTTACCAATAACAGTTTTGGCTGAGCCTAGCGCAAGTACTGTTTATTTTGACGAACTAAAAATCCTCGGAAGTGTTCGTTTTGAGATCGAAAGTCTTTCAAATCAGGAAATTGTAATCAAAATTGATGAGTTTGTAGCGGATGGAGCTGGGGAGATAGCAATAAAAGCCAAACAGACAATGTATGCCAAAGTATTAGAATCCAAAGAAACGCATCTTACTATGAATACAAACGTACACATTGAAGAAGGTGGAAACATGGTGGCAGCATCAAATGTGACTGTAGATGGAGCAACTCTCACAGTTGATGGCAGACTTTCAAATGTTAGACATCTTGTAGTAGAGGCAAATAGTCGTGTACAGTTTGGTATTAAGTCTCAGACAACACAGATGGAAGGAAAGAATTTTGTTCATCTTAGTCAACCCGGTACACAACAGTTTGCAACGGTCACATTAAAAAGTGGATCTGATTTTGGCGCTCCACAAAATCTGACTTTAAGTGCGCAAACCTTAGACCTAAAAAATGGAGTTCTTCTTAAAGGAAGATTTGTAGACATCAGTGTTCAAAGATTACTGATAGGTCGGGGTGCATCTCTTTCTACAAATACCATCGTTTCAAAGAAGAGGTACATTGGTGAAGGGCAATCTTCTATCAAAGGTGGATCAGGAGGAGGCCATGGAAGTATTGGGGGACAATCAAAGAACAAGATACCAGGTGGTAAATCATACGGAACTATATACACACCTCATCAGCCTGGGAATCCAGGTGGGGATGGACCAATCCCTCTCACGGGGGGTAAAGGTGGTGGTGTTATAAAAATATCGACTGACTATTTATGGAATGATGGATCAATTACTTCAAATGGAGGAAATGCGGCTGGTACAGATGCTGGTGGAGGCAGTGGAGGAAGTGTTTACATCACTGTCAAAAAATCCCTTCAGGGTAGTGGTATGATATCTGCAGATGGTGGCAGTGGCGATGGTTCTGGAGGTTGTGGCGCAGGTGGTAGAGTTTCACTTGTTCTTGATGGAAAGTTTACTTTCATTGGAAAGCTGCAGGCCCTTGGAGGAAAGTCATCAACTCTTTACCAGTCGGGAGGACCAGGAACCGTGTACATCCAAGAAATCAGAAACAAACTAAAATTTAATCAACTTCACATTGATAATCGTGGTCAAAGTTGGAATCAGTTTGTAACTCTCCAAGAGGAAAGCTCTAACATTGAATTGAACGAGTTATACATGATACGAAATGCATCACTAAGACTTTCTATTGATCAAACTAATCGGCAATTGAGAATACATCGTCTACTTGGTGACAGAAGTGGACTTCTCCATCTATACAAAAATCACAAAGTTCATCTAGAATCTCAACTGCCTGTTACAAAGCCGCCAATTAATATCATTGTCGAAAGTGAAGGAGACCTAGTACTTCCTCAAAAATGCTATATTATTGGAAGTGCTCATTTTTCGCTTGCACTTAATGGGACCCTTTCAGGTGTAACGGATTTGTATGTAACTCAAAACAAACGTGTAAAACTGAATAAAGGAGCACATTCCTCTGGCCACAGTGCTGGTACATTTCAGCTGTCCAGTATCAAACTTTATAGTGGTAGTGCTGTTACTATGGAGGATGAAACTCTTATGAACATTTTAGTCGGTCACTTAAACATCAAATTCCATGCGTCTTTATCTGCACATCACTTTACAATCCTTGCATCGACCATTGATGTAGAAACCGGAGGATTGCTTAGTGCGTCTGGCCATAATAATGCAAGAACTGCAGCACCTCCACAGTCGACTTCATCTCTTCCTCAAGGAACTGGCGCAGGACATGCTACAGCAGGAGGTCGTGGGAAAAGTAATGTATTAAGCACATATCATGGATCTTTGTTTTATCCTAATTCTCCTGGTGAACACGGTGGAGATGGTTTGAATAGCATAAAAGGTGGACTTGGTGGAGGGGTTATCAATATAACAGCTGGTACTTATGTTATCATAGACGGTACAATTACAATAGCTGGAGGACATGCTGTAGCTGGAAGTGGTGCTGGTGGGGGAAGTGGAGGCAGTTTGCTGATCAAAACAAATCTCTTCAAAGGTAAAATTGATGTGTGTAAATTTACAGATTTTAACATTATGTAAAATATTATATGAGTATATCAGCTCATTTGACACCCCCAGAATGTGTCTTTTTGTGTTTTTATCTCTAGATTATTATTACCAAATATTTTTTTCATCCTTTACAGGGTCTGGATTGATTGACAGTAATGGAGGTAATGGCGGAGGGAAAGATGCAGGCGGGGGTGCAGCAGGGCGAATCGCGTTATACACTACTCGTTATTCATACCGAGGAGATTACCAAACATATGGTGGGACCTCACCTAACGGAAACCATGGTGGACCAGGAACTTTGTTTGTACAAACAATGCATTCTTTCCAATCATATACTACACTTCGAATAGATAATCTAATGAGATCTTTGCATGATACAGTGGTATTGGACGAAACGGGTATGGATACCTATCATTTTTCAGAAGTACAAATCTGGAAACGTGCCTCTTTGACCATAGCAAATCGAAATCAATCCACAGTTTTGCGAATGGATAAACTTGTGGGAGATAGAACAGGCCTAATACATGCAAAGAGAAACCATATTGTTTTCTTAGAAGCATCAAAAACAGCTCACAGTGTTTCTAAACCTGCCGTAAATCTGAGAATAGATCATGGAGGAGAGATGGTGTTCGGTGCGTCTCTGTATATTATTGGTGACGGTGCCAGAAATACGGGGGAGATATTGGGTGACTCGTCTTTCACTATCAATGGACGAATGACAGATGCTGCCAACATTGTGATTTCCAAAGCTCTCAAGGTACGATTTGCCGAACATGCACATTCTTCAGATATCATAGATAACAAGCCTGTGATCAGTAATGTCGGAGAGTTTGTTCTGGCAAAGCTGGAGATCCAGGACGGTGCAGAACTGTTGTTCAATCACTCTTCAGGAATGAAGTGTGTAGTTGGAATTATTCATATGAAATATGGTTCTAAAACTATATCAGATCGGTATAACATTAGTGTTACAAGTCTTCTTATGGAATCGGGAAGTACCGTTACTGCATCCGGTGACACGCGACCAACTCCGAGCGTTGGGCCGACTATTCCTGGATCGTGTTTGGGATCAGGAGGTAGCTATGGAAGCCACGGTGGCAAAGGTAATTGTTATCTTATATTTATTATACTATGAATGAATGATTTAAACACATGTGTTGATAATGTTATATGATTGATCTGTCAGTTATCGAACTTGACGTCTTAAGTTAAACCATACAAATACATTCAATTGTTAACTTTTTTCGCCTTGTAATAATCTTTACAGGACATGGTGGAAATGTAAGAAGACCATATGGTACCCTGTTCCATCCTACAGACTACGGATCTCCTGGCTGCCCTGGAAACACTGACGGTGGAAAGGCAGGTGGAGTCATTTTCATTAATGTTGGTGACGAACTCTATTTGGATGGGCTCGTTGAATCACAAGGTCAAAATGCAGCCGCACGTTCTAATGCTGGTGGAGGAAGTGGTGGAAGTGTTTGGATATCGACAGGTCGCTTTAATGGACATGGTGTGATAACAGTTAATGGTGGGTCGGGAAATGGAGTATCATCAGGGGGAGGTTCTGGTGGACGTTTAGCATTAATCAATCGACATACTCAAAACAAATACAAGGGTGTTTATTCTTCACTGGGTGGAGACGCTGGTGATCCCAGCAAACTTCAGTCATTGTACTCTGGTGGTCCTGGCACCGTTTATATTAAAGACAATAGGAATGGACATCTTTACAGTAAACTGCTCATTGATAACAAAAATAGACCTTGGGATCATTACTTGACATTGAACGAAAAGATTACATCCTATGAATTTGATGAAGTTGGCTTGATAGGAAAGGCATCTCTGCACATGGAGCCTAGTAATGGACAACTTAACCTTACAACACATAAAATTGTTGGTGATCGAACAGGTCTTGTACATGTTCACAAAGGGCAGACACTGATGGCTGAATATAAACCAACCTCATACACGCTCACGAGGTTAGTAGGACCCTCTATGTTCATTTTTTTATATATTTGATAATAGGGTAAATATTGTTTTTATACATTATTTGTCGTCCATGTTTGAGAAATATTAGTTTTCGACATAAAAAATAAAAAAAATGGGTTAAGTGTCTAGTCAAATTTTTATCAATGCCAATAACCTTAACTCTTATTCTGTCTCACGCAGATTATTCCGTGGTCCTTTTTAAATAATACATGTCAAAGTTTCTGTTATACATTGTGTTTAGAACTGCCACAAATTTTAAACTGGATAATGGTTCAGTAGCGGTGATGGCAACGACAGTGAACATCATAGGCCTGGGTACCGTTGCACTGTATTGGAATGGTAGACTTGCAAATGTACGCCATCTTCGAATTGCACATGGTCGCCGAGTAGAGATTGATTGGCATGCTCATACAGCAGGAATAAGTGATGGCCAGTATCAATTCATTGATCCAGATGGAAGCTTTACCTTTTCCTCGTTGGAATTTGGTAGTGGAACTGTTATCAATTATCCTCCACCTATGGGCGTGCACATAACCGCAGGGTTTTTAGTAAGTTATTTTTTGTAGTTATTACATTCTTCATTCTGTGTTTGAAAGTTGTCTTAGACGAGCATATTTGTATTTGTTGTAAGTATTTATTATAAGTATTTTGTACCGATTAACCAAACCCACTACGTTTTTTAATGAAAACAACTTTCTGAAAGATACAATATTAAAGCGATCAGAATTCGTTATGATTTGACAAAAAACGTTTCCTCTTTCCTTCAGGACATCAAGTTTAACTGTCGTTTTACAGCAGAGTATTTTGAAATCGATGCAACAGACTTCTACCTCGAACCTGACGCTGTATTGTACTGTAAGGGACGTGGTTACACATCGAGCACAGCTAAAGGCTCAGGCAAAGACTCTCCTAATGGTGGGTCAGGCGCTGGCGGTGGCACGGTTGGCGGAAGTGGTAAAACAGTTTCCGGTGGCGAGGTTCATGGATCCATTTATGAGCCAACAACACCTGGTGCTCGTGGAGGATGGGGACCAGTGACTGCTGGGAGCCGTGGTGGTGGCCGCATTAGAGTTTTAGTTGGTTATGCTTTTATACTTGATGGAATTCTCAACACGGATGCAGACGATGTACCTAGTAATTCAGGTTAGTTTTTATGCTTGGATTGTTGTAATAGTGAAAAACACATTCAGGTATGTATTAATGTACGTAAGCATGAAATGTATATTTTAGCAACGGTTTTTTCAATGAACAGCTGAGGATGTATCATTATGAAGAGGACTCCCACGGTCTTTATTGAGAAAGAAACACTGAAAAAAATCAGTATTGATACATGTCATTTTCACGTGAAATTGCAAATAAAAACATAAATTGGCTTATATCACTTTTCTTGCATATTGTAGCTAGTGGTGGAGGAAGTGGAGGTAGTGTTTGGATCATAACTGGTTATCTACGAGGACATGGTTCTGTGTTAGCGAGAGGTGCTACATCTCACAGTCATAAATCTTCACATGGAGGCAGTGGTTCTGGAGGGCGCATAGCAGCACATATCAGAATAAAAGACGAATATCGTGGAGCCTTGATTGCTCTTGGAGGGTCAGGACCTGGTGAACAACACGGCGGATCAGGGACAGTTTATGTAGAGGAAGTCAGAAGCAGTAAATACTATAGGCGGCTGTACATCAATAACCAAGGTGCTAAACCAGTTAAGACCTTTATTATGGATCAAATGAACCCAAGAACAATTAAAGCGAATACGACTGAGGACAACAATGCTAATTATGCATTCGACGAACTGATGTTACAAGGCGAGGTAATTTCCTGTCAATAATTCATTGTAAAAGATGTATCATAAATGATATTTTTCTGGCTCTTAGAGTATAAAATTCACGTTAAAAATAATGTTCAGTCACACTTGATTTCAAGCTTTATTTTCATTTAGTTTAGGTTTCTTCGTTACATCTGACAATGTTTTCGTGAGGGCAACAAAGAGTTTTCTCTTAATACAGTTATTTTTTATTTTTTTGTTGTACTATATTGTACAATAAAATGTTGGTTTATCAAAATATTTTATTTGCAGGCCTTTTTCAAGATCGGTGGTCCATACCAACTTCCATCAATCACTATACACATGGTGTTAAGCGATGGACTCTCTACAGTCCATATTCAGCCTCATCAAAAGTTCTACGTCGAATATGAAGAAGTTACAATAAGACGTTCCTTCCCAAGAGTAAACTTTATTCTTGATTATAAGGGTGAATTATTTCTAGTTCCTGATTTCCACGTAGTCGGATTAAAAATCCCTGCATTTGAATTTAACGGTAGAATGACTGGTGTTTCAAATCTAACTGTAACACAAAACCGGTTAGTTCGCGTGGGACTAAATGCAAGTACTGCTTTAATGAAACGAGGCAACTATACAGAACCACCGATTGAGGGAGAGCTTACGTTTGGTGTATTAGTGCTTGAAGAAAGCTCAGAATTTATCTTTGAGAATAAAGTTGAACTAGAAGCTGATACCCTTCACATGAGAAAGAATACACTTCTAACTGGCTCTTCTATGAATATCATCTCTGCTGAAGTGATCATCGAAGGAGGTGCAAATATAACAACTTCACGCCGTGGACCACCAGCTGGAGCAGGTATAATACCTGGTGTTGCATGGAACGACGTCGGGTCAGGTGCTGGCCATGGTGGACAAGGTGGGCCAAGTGTTTACGTTAATGGAAGCGAAGGTTATGGTTCTTATGTCTCTCCCACCCATCCTGGAAGTGGTGGTGGTGGTACGTTAGGAGGTCGTGGAGGAAGTACCATTAAGGTAACTTTTTGAATGCTAAATTATTTCTTAGATTACCCCTTACCCCTTAGATTACACTTGGTCTTTAGGGTGAGAACAGTTAAAAAGGTCGTCTAATTCATTATGAAATTATACGCTTTTTATTGTTTAGTATGCTGCGTGCTTGTTACTATTAAGGTAGGTTGAATGCTAAATTACTTCTCACTTTGCATTACCTCTTAGATTACACTTGGTCTAAAGGGTGAAAGCAGTAATAAAGACTGCTTGTGCAGTCTGACGTTTTGACTTCCAGGATAAAATAGAAATTATTAGCTTTATATTGTTTAGAATACTGCGTGCTTGTTAAGAGTTGATAGAAGTACAAATCTTCCGTTTCAGATTTCTTTTTTGATCTACTTATTATTATTGTTTTTACTAAAATCATATATTTTTTAATTCAGATGGAAATCTCAAGGTCACTCCATCACGATGGTTTGATATTGAATGATGGTGGTGCTGGGCAGTCTAACGGTGGTGGAGGAAGTGGTGGTAGTGTCTTCATCAAAACTCTGACATTTTCTGGCCATGGAAACATTACAGCTAATGGAGGTGATGGTCATGGTAAAGGTGGAGGTGGAGCAGGTGGAAGAATAGCTGTCCATGTGTCATGGTTACGGGAGTATGCTGGGTTATATATGGCATATGGCGGATATGGGTACAAGGCTGGTGCCAGTGGTACTGTTTATTACACTGACACCAATCAAGGTTTATCCCATCGACCTTCACATAGAACAAACCATAATAAAACGGAATATGGATTTGGATACACGAAACTCGTCATTGATAACCAGAACAGAAACCCTGAAATCGCAACAATTATCATCAATGAGAACACAACGCATTATGAAGTAGACGATCTTGAGACTAGAAACCATGCTATTCTTCATATCCATGGCAAAAATGCTGTTTTGGTTGCTCATAAGTTTTCTGGGGACCGTACAGGTCTTGTACACTTATTAAATGGTCAAACGATGTATGTAGAGGTCGTCGAATCTCAAAAAGGCTACACAGTGGCGCCTGTTAGCTACAAAGTAGATAAAGGAGCAGAGATTGCTTTTCCTTCATCTTTAACGTTGCTGGGTACACGATGTATCTTCGAAGGTTTTGTTGTTGGAGTTTATGACTTGACTATCGCGGAAGGTTCAGATGTGGTTTTCTCGTCTACAACTCAAACTGGAATTAAAGAAAATGGCACATATCAAGTTCTGACTACACCTGGGAATATAACCTTTCCAGAAGTTTACGTTCAAAAGGGATCACGTTTAGAGTTTTCAAAAATTACCGACTCACTGACATTCACAGCATTGATTTTCAGAATTAAATACCACAGTCTTGTTAACATGAATCATGGCGTAATAGATTCTGCCTGGGTTTGGCTAGAAAGTGGTGGTCGCCTTGTTCTTGATGGAACTGGCTTTGAAAACGAAACTGGTCCAGGCAAAGGAATAACTGTTGCTCAGTTTGGAACAGGAGCTGGTCACGGAGGTCAGGGTGGATCATATACGGCTAATATAAACAGTGGAGTTCCTTACGGATCTGTTTATAAACCTTCACACTTTGGGAGTGGAGGTGGAAATGGTCAGGGTCGCGGTGGATTTGGAGGAGGCATGCTTTACTGGAAAGTAGGACAGGAAATCGAGCTTGATGGATTGATAACGTTACGTGGACTGAATGGATCTGGTGTAAACGCTGGTGGTGGCAGTGGTGGTAGCATTTTAATCGAATGCACCAACATTACGGGCTACGGTGAAGTAAATGTACAAGGTGGTGATGGCAGCGGTGTTGGTTCTGGCGGATCGGGTGGTAGAATAGCTGTACATATCAGATTCCGTCACAAATTTTCAGGAAAATACAAAGCTTACGGGGGGTTTGGCAAAATTACAGCCGCAGCAGGGACAATTTACGTAGAAGAAACTGCACGTGGACCTCAATATGCCTTGTTGAAATATAACATACTAACCAACACGTCCGAAATAGTGGCAACTCATCGGTATGTGGAAGTGGACAGTGATAACCGAAAAACAGACTTATATACTCTTCTCTTAGAACAAGAACATGTTGAGTATGAATTTGAAGAACTTTTCTTGACCAGATCTTCGAATCTGCTTGTTCGCCATCCACCAGCAGCTGACAATGTTAGTGTTATTGTTCATCGCTTCCTTGGAGATGGCACTGGACGTGTTCATATCCGTAAAAATCAGCTAATTTACGTGGAGGTTGTTGAATCAAAGACAAATGAGTCGGCACCGCCTTGTAACTTTCTTATTGACGAAGATGCTGAAATAGTATTTCCATCAATGGTGGATATTCTAGGCATGAGAACAATAATAAATGGAAGAATAACAGGTGTTCATGATCTATCTATTGCTAGCGGTGGGTACTTAGAAGTCTCATCTTCAACACAGACTGCTCGTGTAGAAAACAGAAATTATGTGGAAATCACTAAAAAGGGAAATTTCTCATTTGGCACGTTCACAGTTAAGCGTGGGTCAAAAGCAACATTCACCCGAGTAAAATATCCTCTGGTTATGAAATTTGCTGAGTTCAAAATCAAATATCAAGGATTATTAACAATCAACTTTGGCTCAATTTATACTGCATATTCGTGGATTGAAAGTGAAGGTACGATCCTTATCGATGGGAAAGGATATGACTCGGAAAAAGGACCTGGAAAAGGCAGTACTTCAGATGGCATTGGTTCAGGCGCTGGACATGGTGGTGATGGAGGAAAAACAGATTCTGCAAACGGTGGATTACCTTACAACTCTGTATATTCTCCTCACATGTTTGGAAGTGGTGGTGGTAATGGACAGGGCGTCGGAGGACGAGGCGGAGGTAAACTTTACTGGGATGTTGGTCAATATTTGGAAGTAAATGGTTTTGTGGCAAACAGAGGTTTAAATGGAACTGGTGTTAATTCTGGTGGTGGTAGTGGAGGAAGTATCTTCATTAGAACTACAAATATGTCTGGTCATGGTGAATTAGCGGTAACGGGAGGTTCAGGCACGGGTTTCGGAGGTGGTGGATCAGGTGGAAGAATTGGAATTCTTTGTAGATGGAGGTATAAATATGGCGGTAAGCTAACTGATCATGGAGGCCAAGGAAGTAAATACGGTGGTGCAGCAGGGACAATATACATCGAGGAAAACAATCGACCCTTGCAATACAGAGATCTAAAATATAATAAAAGATTGAACAAAACAGAAATGACAGTTAATCATCGCTACATCTACATAGACAATGCTGGCTATGATGTTGAAGGAGCTACACTGATTATGGAAGAAGGATCAACATTTTATGAATTCGATGAAATGGCACTGACAGGATACTCAAGACTGCTTCTGTATAGTCTTGGTAATCAAAAAATCACTGCGATTGTCCATAGGTTTGTTGGTGACAAAACTGGGCAGTTTCACCTGCTAAAACATCAAAGAATATTCGTGGAAGTAGTTGAGTCAGAATCGAACATCACGGAAGCACCATGTAGCTATCGACTTGATGTTGGCTCAGAGATAATCTTTCCATCAGAAGTGCGTTTGCATGGAACTAGAACTCTTATTGGAGGACAGATAACTGGAGTACATAAATTGAGAATAGAAACCAATGCACGAGTGACAATATTGTCCACAGCTCAAACGGCTCTTATTGAAAACCGTGTATATACAAGTATATCTCAACCTGGGAATGTATCTATTGCTACTCTAATGGTAAACCGTAACGGATTTCTTGAGCTAAAGAAGATAACAGACTTTTTGAAGCTGGCAGTTAATTGGCTTAGTATAAAATATGAGGGAGTAATGCAAATGAATTATGGCGAAATTATGTCATCTATGGCTTGGTTGAATAGTCGAGGCTATCTTCTAGTTGATGCGACGGGTCATTTATCGGAAAATGGACCAGGAGCTGGAAAAACAATAACAAAAGATGGAAACGTACTTGGAACAGGAGCAGGCCATGGAGGTGAAGGTGCAATCAATGGCGGACAGTCTTACGGTTCTGTATATAGGCCACAAGTTCTTGGAAGTGGTGGAGGCAACGGTCGAGGAAAAGGTGGTGATGGTGGTGGTCAATTACTTTGGAAAGTTGGTAAAAGACTTGAACTAAATGGTTTTCTCTATGCAAGAGGTGGAAACGGTACAGGGGGTAATGCTGGCGGCGGAAGTGGTGGAAGTATATTGATTGAAACCACAAACATGACAGGTCATGGATTTATCTCTGTAGAAGGAGGTAGACCAGCGGGTAATGGCGGTGCTGGTGCAGGAGGCAGAATTGCAATTCATTGTAGATGGCGGTATACTTACTCAGGGAAGATAGTCTTTCACGGAGGTGTTGGTACCAATTTGCTTCACAGTGCCCCTGCAGGAACAATGTATAGAGAACAGAATTTTAAACCTTTAGAGTATCGGCATCTTAAATATGACAAACATACTAATGCATCAGTTCTTTTAGTTGATAACACCTTTTTGCACGTCGATAACGAAGGTCGCGATGTTCCAGGTGCTACAGTATTGATGGAAGAACAAACAACTTACTACGAGTTTTATGAACTCGTTTTAACTGGTTATTCGCGTCTTCTAATTTACCATCCAAAAGACAGTAAAAATGTTACTCTTGTTGCTCACAGTTTTGTAGGAGATAGAACTGGTCAATTGCATATCAGGAAAAATCAAGTGATTTATGCTGAAGTTGTAGAGTCACAAACTAATAGAACTGAAGCCCCATGTAGTTTCCTACTTGACGAGGGTGGAGAGCTTATAGTCCCAGCTGAATTCCATGTTCATGGAATAAGATCCGTTATTCATGGAAGACTTACTGGTGTACATTTCTTATTCATTGAAGACGGTGCCAGTCTTACTTTATCCAACACAGCTCAGACGGCAATAATAGAAAACCGCACATATGTCGAAATGACTGAGCCTGGTAATAGCTCATTTGCCCATCTTATCGTTAAAAACGGCGGGCTTCTGAATCTTGTACGAAAACCTGGTGTAACGTTATCGGTCACGTCGACCTTATTCGAAATCCAATACAAAGGTACTGTGCTTGTAAACCATGCAGAATTCTATTCAACATTTGCCATGATAGAGACCAATGGTATTATACAGTTGGATGGAGCTGGTCATGCTGCTTCTTCAGGACCAGGTACTCCAGACGACCTTCCTGGACGAAAAGGTTCTGGTGCTGGATATGGTGGGCAAGGTGGACTTGCTCCAAATGGACACACACATGGTAAAGCGTACGGTTCTGTCTACAGACCAAACGACCTTGGAAGTGGTGGAGGTAATGGGACACGTATGGCCGGTGGAGCAGGTATGCATGAACCGTAATTACAAATTTATGTATATTGATAAGTAATTGATAATTTATTATTAATATTCATTAATATTCATCGATCTGGAATAAAGAATATTGGCATTTATGAAATTTCATATAAAGAAATTCGAACTATTTAAGAGCTCACATAGTCCTTCACTATACATTACTATTACAGGGGGTGGCTGTTTGTTATGGGTTATCAGCAAACAATTTCACCTTGATGGACTTATAACAGCACGTGGCCAAGACGCTTTAAGCACTGACGGTGGGGGTGGAAGTGGTGGAAGTATCCTCGTTGATGTAATGAACATAACTGGACATGGGGAGATCACTGTAAATGGTGGAAGTGGCAAGACAGAAGGTGGTGGCGGTTCTGGGGGAAGAGTTGGCCTACATGTAAACTTTCAAAACAATTATGGAGGTATGGTTAATTAAACATGGTAAACTTCTTTTATAAATTAAAGTTTGATTCGTATAAGTTACTCAAAGTTCTTAGAATGTCATCCCTAGGACGATTACTGCTCGATTTCATTTAGGTCTCTTTTCAACACTGGAGAAAATAATTGATTTCAGAGTTTATGTATTACATTCAGTACACATGTCAAACGAATTACAGGTGAAATATATCAAAATTTGTGTAATGGCATGTATGTTGCAGGTTTGTTGCGCTCTGTTGGTGGACACAGTAGTAATATGCTGTACGCTGGTGCTGCAGGAACTGTTTATAAATACGAAAGTAGACGTGGCCCACAGTACAGAGAACTAAAGTACAATCCAAATGGAAATTTTTCATACTTCAAACCGCAGCATTCTAAAATCAAAATTGACAATGAAGACATTAATGTTGCCATTCATTCTGTTATAATGGAGGACAACACAGTGTTTTATGAGTTTGACGAAATGCAGGTAGGTTTTCAGGAAGTAGTAGTAAAGCGATGATAATTAGTTGATTTAGTTTTTTTTCGTTTTTACCTCTAATTACAACAAAGCAAATAGAGACAGGCAGATAAACCAACGTACAACTAAGCATAATAAACAGAAAAGAAAAAAGACAAAACGACTGACAAAACTGAAACAGACAAATACAAGTTACGTAAGCAATAAAAATATAAACGAATAATTTCAGGTTAAAAATCACGCGACAGTAGTTTTTTACCATCCTAAGCAAGCCAAAAATGTGACAGTGATAGCTCACGAGGCAACTGGCGACAAGACAGGGATAATCAAGCTGACTAGAAGACAACGTCTGTTTGTATTTGTTGTGGAATCAACTCACACATATATGGATGCACCATGTTCATTCTTTGTTGATGATTACGCTGAGATTATCTTCCCTACACACGTTGTTCTTAGAGGTGAAACATCTACTATTAAAGGTAATTAGCAGAGAACAATCATACCTTGTATTTTATTTTCGTTCCTTCTCATTTTATCGTGCTTTATGATTGATTGTAACAAGAAATGAAGGTCTGAGAGTTCGTTAGCTTGCTCCGATTGTTTTATGTTTGTTTGTGCTCCACTGATATGCTTTCAAATGCTTTAATATTGCTTTGACGACACAAAATGCCTCACGATGGTCATGTTGATAATGCTATTCATATTTAGGTCGTATAACAGGCGTTGAGAATCTTGTGGTTGAACGCGGAGGTCTAATAGAGTTTTCCAGTACTGCTCACACAGCCGATGTACCTGAACAATCTAACTGGCATCGAGAAAATCCATTTTATCCATTTACACCAGGAATGTTGGTATTCCCATCAGTTACAATCACAAACAAAGGAGTTATAAAAACAAAATATGCAGGAGATACTATGTGCCTTCTACTTATGCCTGAATTATCAATAAAGAAAGGTAATTTTGAAATTCAAGTAAATCGTCTGAACGCAATGAAAGACATGAATGAATTCAGAAATTGTGATTTTTTTTAATAGAGGGACTTTGAATATATTATTGGATATTATTGGTTAAATCAACAACTGCATTTTTGTGCTATGCCGGACGTATGCGGATGCGTCAAATTATAACCAATACCTCTCTCCGTTCATGTAAGCAATTTTAACTCACTCTAAACATTCTTATCCACCAAACTTTACAGTTTGTATCAATAAATGTGTTGATTGAAACTACTCCAGTTTCAAACACCGTCTGCATGGTAACCAGCCTACTGAAATCACTGCTGGTGCTCAATATTATACCTTTCTTAATTTTTCTACTCTGAATATGTCTATTTATTTATTTATTTATTTTTTATGTTTTTAATAGGAGGTAGACTCACAACTCAAACAAGATATACCACCATAACTGGAGGCGTCCTTAATATCGAGAGTGGAGGGATTATCGATGGAATGGGAAGCGGATTTCCCGCGGGTCAAGGACCAGGACGTGGTACCGCGTCAATCGGTGCATCGTATGCTTCAGCAGGAGGGCATGCAGCTCTAGAAAAGCAATATGGTTCTTTATATTCACCTACTTTGCCAGGAAGTGGTGGTGGAGGTGGTGCTGGTGGGACATGGCTGGAAATTAATACTGGAGGAGTTGTTCATGTTGATGGTGTTATAACAAGCAACGGTGCTGGTGATCCAGGTTCTAATAATGGTGGAGGTAGTGGTGGTGCAATTATTATCAAGACACCATTCTTTAAAGGATATGGTGAAATTCAATCTGTTGGAGGTAATGAACGTACTGATTGACTAAATGTCTCTTTCTCGTTTTTAAATCAATATGTAAATAGGACGAGGTCTTGACAAATAGTATCTTCAAATTGTGATGATTGCGATGAATTAATGGCAAATTAATAATGATAAGTAATAAAGAATTTGACATTCGTAAAATAAAGGAATAGGTGTTACTGCTATAGTGTGGTTGTTGTAGGAGAGTTGGTGATTAGAAACACCAGTCTAGTGTGGTTGCTATAGGAACGTTTATTATAAGTACACCAGTGTAACACATCACCCTTCATTTTCAGGAGCCAGTAACCAAGGTGGAGGGTCTGGAGGTCGTATTGTAATCAAACTAACAGAACCATTCATGTTCCGTGGTGTGCTAGCAGCCTGGGGAGGGCAAAGCTCTATGTCCGCTCATGGTAGTCCTGGTACAGTCTATATAGAGAACAATATTGGCGATGATAAATACAAGCTTCTTCTGATTGACAATTTGAATCGTGATGAAAAATTTCAAGTCCTTTTGAATGAGCCAGGAATAAGTGAATACAAATTTGACGAAGTAAGGCTGGTTAGAAAAGCCGTTCTGGCTTTGGCAAAGGTGTGTTTTGACTATTTTTATATTTTACCTGTGAATATTTATTTTACGTATAACTTTGATATAACGCGCATTCTGAATACCTTTGACCTTTCCTGAGAATCATTCTCGCTTTTTGTTAGTTATGAAACAATTAATGAAGTACGATAAGTCTGAACTAAATAAATAATAATTTTCCATTAGATTGCTGGCAAATCTCCCACAGTTCATGTTTTCAAAGCTACTGGAGATAAAACTGGAGTGTTCTACGCTAAACAAGGAACAAAAGTTTTGATAGAGCCAGAGAGTACTCGAAGTCAAGCTCCTGTCAATTATGAGGTGAACCAAGGAGGAGCAATGGTGTTGCCATTGTTTACTAGTCTTACTGGATCGAGGCCATACACCATGAACGTTGAGGGGCAACTCTACGGGGTCGAGGAGCTACGAGTCACTAAAACTCGAAGTGTTAGATTAACCATATCAGGACACTCATCTTGTTATCAATGCAGCTTACCTGTGTCTCAAGGGCAGTACTGGTTCAATAATCTCAAAGTGGAAAATGCAGCCAAAGTTGAAATATCCAGCAATTCCAGAAACGTTAAGACTCAAAGTGTTACATTGCATATTCAATCTTTAAACCTACAAGGAAGCAGTGCAGTCAATGCCGATGTGTTAAATATGTTCTCTGACGTTATGAAGATTCAGTGTGATGCAAAGATTGATTCCTCTTCTCAAGGTTATCCGGCCTACCAAGGACCTGGTTATCGTAGCGGCTGCAGCAGCTCGGCTGGTGCGGGGCATGGTGGTGATGGTGGTTATGGTGAGAGATGGGGATGTTCGAAATGCAAGCAGTACAGTAAGTATTTAGCTTGTTGTTTGATGTCTAGCCGTTGTCTATAAGTGTTCATTTATCATATTACATGAAACTTTCACATGTTGACAAATAATTTGAAAACAAACAGACGGACGAACAGACAGACAGACAGACAGAGCAAAGTCACAAGGAATTGAGCTCCAGACCTCATATCCAGAAGACCTCCAACTAACCAGCGGTGCCACTGTTACTCTTTTCTCTTTAATTATATACGATTTTGTGTATTTTAAACAGGTACAGGTTCTACATATGAACACCCTTGTACAGCATCTCAAGCTGGGAGTGGTGGTAGTCAACCTGGAGGAGGGGTTATACACTCTACAACTGAACATCTCATAGAACTTGATGGGTCCATCAATGCAAATGCTTACATGACTGCTACACCTGGCCAAGGAGGTGGTAGCGGTGGTACAATATCACTTAGCGCAAGGTAACAGAACCTTTACACCAGCAAGAAATAATTCACGCAATTTCTGTATTATCAGGTTTAAAAGTCCGATCGTATAGATAAATCTTGACTGCGATTTTTTATGTTGCTTGAAAACTCCAAAACTGATTTTACAATAGAATACAGGAAATCCGCATAAAACTATAATTCCCAACTGATGTACAATTTGCGTCCTACATTTGAAACAAGCCTTGAATGTTTCAAAAAAACCTGCTACGCATCTTCTTGTGATATTGAAATAAACTATAATCTACAATTTGAAAATCCGCGTAGGGTCAATCATTTAGAATACTGTTTGTTTTCAGCCACCTTTAGGTACAATAGTGCATTTTTTATATCTATGAAAGTATACTTTTTGTTAGATGTTGAATAGACATTTATTTTAATATCGAGCATGTTTATTCTCAGGTACTTTGAGGGACATGGCAACTTAAGAGTGCAAGGTGGTAACGGTGCATACTGGCGATCTTACAGGAAGGCTTGCCTTTGGGATTATCAATATTCACAAGGTGGAGGAGGAGCCGGAGGACATCTACGACATTTCTCACCAGACGCAGTCAGAAGAAACATATTACGGAATAGAATAACATCTGGAGGAAGTCCTCGATCAGGAAATGGACAAATATGTGCTGATGGCGAAAAGTGCAGTGGCCATGGCTCATGGAACCCAGCAACAAGATCATGTGTATGTGTAAATGGCTATTATGGAGTAAGTTGTGCTTATCAATGTGATCCCAGCAAAAACTGTTTGAATCATGGTCAGTGTACTGGATCAGGGGGTTGTATTTGTAATCTTGGTTTTGTTGGTTACCACTGCGAACATCGTTGCGATCCATTTATTCACTGCAGTGGTCACGGTCGTTGCTCAGTAACTGGACAATGTTTGTGCGATCCGTGTTACCATGGAGACAAATGTCAACACCGCTGCTCAGGTCATGGGAATTGCACAGCCAACGCTTGTCATTGCGATCATTGCTATGTCGGCACATACTGTCACTCAGAGTGCTCGGGTCATGGAAATTGTACTAATTCACAATGTGCATGCTCTTCGCTTTGGAAAGGATCATTTTGTGAAGTTCCCAGATGTCCAAATGACTGCTCAGGACATGGAATATGCAACAGTTTTCTTCGTAAATGTGCCTGTGAGCCAGGCTGGATGGGTAGTGACTGTAGTTTACATGATTGTTCTGGAGAGCCAAGCTGCTACGGAAGGGGCCAATGTACAGAGGTTGACGGTATTACCACCTGTAGAAACTGCACATCAGGATGGATGGGTCCTGCATGCAACGACCCCTGTGTTTATGGTACGCAGATTCCTATGGACAGTGGTATATGCGTTTGTAGCCCGTGCTGGGCAGGTAAAGGCTGTAATTCCATGTGTATGGGACATGGAATATGTAAAAAAGATCAATGTGTCTGTGATCCATTGAGTGGTTGGCGAGGTGAGCTATGCCAAATACCAGGCTGTCCAGGAATAGCGGAAGATTGCAGCGGCAATGGTGATTGCAACGGAGCAACTCATCAATGCACATGTTATGAAGGATGGACAGGAGTTGGATGTCATATTCCAGATTGTCCAGGAGCACCAGATTGTAATGACAGAGGGTTCTGTAACACAACACTAAGCCCACCCTCATGTACCAACTGTTCGTCAGGATGGATGGGACCAGGATGCGGCGATCCATGTCTTTATGGCAAACAAATACCAATGGATAGCGGGAACTGTGTTTGCTTACCTGGATATACTGGAATTGGATGTGATAGTGAATGCTCACAACACGGCAAAGTAGTCAATGGAAAATGTATATGTAGTGAAGAATGGCGCGGAACTCTTTGCGAGAACCCAGGATGCCCTGGAATAGATGTTGATTGTAGTAATCATGGTGACTGTAACACAGCGACTCATAAATGTACATGTCGCAATGGATGGACAGGAAAGGGGTGTGAAATTCCAGACTGTCCTGGAGAACCAAATTGTTTTAACCGAGGATACTGCAATACTACCTTTGATCCTCCAGTTTGTACTAATTGTTCACAAGGCTGGATGGGATCTGGATGCGGAGAGCCTTGTCTTCATGGCAAACAGGTTCCGATGGATAGTGGAAATTGTATTTGTGATCCTGGATGGGTCGGAGTTGGATGTAACAGTGAATGTTCTGGACACGGAAGTGTAATTAATGATATGTGCGAATGTAATTCTGGTTGGAGAGGGAAATTCTGCGAAAATCCTGGCTGCCCTGGTAAAGGTAGCGACTGCAGTAGTCACGGAGAATGCAACAGTGCAACTCATATTTGTATTTGTAGTAATGGGTGGACAGGAGATGGATGTGAGATACCAGATTGCCCAGGTGATCCAGATTGCAATCTTAGAGGTAAATACAAGACATATAACCCATTTTGACATAGTGCTTATTGACCTTAGTTTCTTGATGCGTTATTGTAACAGTAGCTTTGCTGTCCGATTGTCTACAGCTACATCTCCAGAAATATGTTCATGTTGATTCTGTGTTTAGTAACACCATCATTAGCACCAAATACGCACGTACATCAAACGCGTGGTTATATTGAAATTTACTTTTACGTTTTGAACTCATAATTCAATCAATTACTACATCATTATGTTTATCTGACCACTTGATAATAAACAACAACAACAATATGTTATGTTATATTGTCATCCTAGGTCACTGCAATGATAGTTACAATCCTCCACGATGTACAGACTGTAAACAGGGTTGGATGGGTCCATCTTGTGGTGATCATTGTACTCACGGCAAACAAGTTCCAATGGACAGTGGTAATTGTAAATGTTATCCATGCTATTCAGGAAGTGGCTGTGACATGGAATGTTCAGATCATGGAAAATGTCACGGAACTAAATGTGTCTGTGACCCGATTGAAGGGTGGCGTGGTTCACTTTGTGAAGTACCAGGATGTCCAGGCATTGGAAAAGATTGTACTGGTCATGGAAACTGTGACAGTGTGAACCATAAATGTATATGTGATCCAGGTAATATCGTTTATATTTGAAGATGAGTTGTTCTTTTTACTCATTCATATACAAACATTGAGCGGCTTTTGACGAATTATTGTGCTTAATGTCATCAAATTACCAGTTTAGCACAATGTTCTATTAATGTCTTTACTGTATTTGTAGGATGGAAAGGACGAGGATGCGAAATTCCTGATTGCTCTGGAACACCAGACTGTTTTGGACGAGGTTTTTGTAACGGAACAGAAAGGGAAACTCCAACATGTACCAGCTGTATGAAAGGATGGACAGGTCCAGATTGCAACATGCGCTGTTTACACGGTCATCCTGAAAATGGGCTTTGTATTTGCGATTCCTGTTATACAGGAAGTGGATGTGACAGTGAATGCTCTGGAAATGGGGAGTGTGTCGATGGAAAATGTGAGTGTGACAGATACAATGGTGATGCATATGTAGGAGAAAAGTGTGAACTTCCTGGATGTCCAGGCAGAGATGGTAATTGTAACTCGAATGGATTTTGCAATATGCGCCTTCAGAAGTGTGAATGCTATCCCGGGTGGGCTGGAGACGCTTGTAATGAATATGATTGTCCTGGATATCCTCCATGCTCTAATAATGGTGACTGTAGTAAATCATTCCCAAGAAAATGCCATTGCCATCCAAGGTGGGCTGGAGAAATGTGTCAAATCCCATGCGTTCACGGCGTGAACTATGGCAACTCCTCAGGGTGTATCTGCGACTCATGTTACTCTGGAATAGGTTGTGACAAAATATGTTCCGGCAATGGCAAATGTATGAATGGAACGTGCTTTTGTGACGTCGAAAAAGGATTTAAAGGATCATTATGTACTATACCAAGTTGTCCAGGATTTCCACATGACTGCAGTAATAATGGAAAATGTAATAAAGCAACAATGAAATGTCAATGTGATCCTGGATGGAGCGGACCTGCTTGTAATATTCCTGACTGTCTGGGAGTTCCTGAATGCAACAATCGTGGTAATTGCCTTCCTCCAGCTTTCCTAGGAGCTCAACCTATTTGTAATTGCACCAAAGGCTGGGCAGGCGTTGCATGTGAATTACCATGTGTGCATGGTAATAGCACAAAAGATGGAAAATGCTCTTGTGATCCTTGCTACAATGACAAAGGCTGTCAATATATGTGTTCCAATCACAGCCATGTATGCACTGATGGACAATGTGATTGCGGATTTGATGGTTGGAGAGGAGAGTACTGTGAAGTGAAAAGATGTCCCGGTCATAAAGTTGATTGCTCTGGACATGGCCAGTGTTTGTCTATCACTGGAACCTGTATTTGTGACGTCGGATGGAAAGGTATGCTCATAAATTAAAACTTTCAATTCATATATCAGAATAATTCGTTTATACATAACATTAATTATCATAAGAAGTATATAAAAAGGATATTCACACACTATTTCGCTTTGAACTCATACACAATGCACATATATACCATACATTTTAGTAAAAAGAAGATGGGAGATGTAGCATGAAATTGGAAGAGAAAAAAAAACTTTAAAGCAATTTCTTTTTTTTTTAGGCATTGGATGTGAAAAACCAGATTGTCCTGGAGAACCAAACTGCAACAACAGAGCAACATGCATTCGCGACAAAATTCCATATTGTGGCTCTTGTCAATCAGGATGGGCGGGTCTTGCCTGTGAAATACCTTGTGAACACGGCAGTCAAAGTAAAACAGATGCAACGATATGTGAGTGTGATCCTTGTTACAATGGACAAAGTTGCGACAAACTGTGCTCAGGAAAAAATGGTACAGACTGCGTGAATGGATCTTGCAATTGTGGATTTGAGGGATGGAGAGGCGAACTTTGTGAAAATCGTGGCTGTCCAGGGTGGGGTGAAGACTGTACTGGACACGGAACATGTAACAGCGCCACAGGAAAATGCACTTGCGATGAAAAGTGGACTGGTACAGGCTGTGAAAAGCCGGACTGTCCCGGAACACCAGACTGTAATGGAAACGGAAATTGCGTTAAAGCTAACATACCTTATTGTAAATGCCATAAGAAGTGGATGGGATCTGCATGTGAAATACCGTGTATTCATGGCGATGTACGACAAACAGCAGATGGTCAGTTTGTATGTGACTGTCACTCATGCTTCAGTGGTATATCTTGTGATATAGAGTGTTCTGGTAGAGGTAATTGCACTAATGGTACTTGCGATTGTGGTTTTGATGGATGGAGAGGACCGGCTTGTGAGACCAAAGGATGTCCAGGGTGGCATAAAGATTGTACTGGTCATGGATCGTGTATTAGCGCTCTTGGGGTTTGTATGTGTCGACCAGGGTGGAGAGGAAGAGGTTGTCATATACCGCAATGTCCTGGAGGAGGAAATTGTAGTGGACATGGAGTTTGTGACGGTATGCATAATGACCCACCTATCTGTATCTCCTGTGACCCTGGCTACATGGGCATTGATTGTGGAATGCCTTGCAAGCATGGAAATGTCACTAAGATATTGAACAAAGAAACTTGCGTTTGTGACAGCTGCCATACTGGTGTATCATGTGACAAAGAATGTGATCAACATGGTTCGTGTATTGCAGATCATTGTAAGTGTGATACAGGCTGGCGTGGAGCTAAGTGCCAGAGAGTAGGATGCCCTGGAATTGGAACTGACTGCAGTAACCACGGTGTTTGCCTTACTGTTACACAACAATGCGATTGTTATAGAGGCTGGAAAGGCGATGGATGTGAAACTCCAGATTGTCCAGGCATTCCTGACTGTAATAATAAAGGCGATTGTGATGGAAGTTTTAATCCACCTCGTTGTACAAACTGCTCTCGTGGAACCATGGGAGTAGGTTGTGAGCTTCCTTGCATTCATGGAATAGAGTACCCTCCTCGGTCTTCTATTTGTAAGTGTCATCCTTGTTTCGAAGGACTGGCTTGTGATATTGAATGTTCTGGTAAAGGAACATGTAGCAATTCTACATGTACATGTCAACAGGGACGTAAAGGGTCCTATTGTCACTTATTAGACTGTCCTGGGGAACCTGACTGTACTAATCATGGGATATGTGTCCAACAAGGTAATCAACTACCAATTTGTCTGTGTAATCAAGGATTTGATGGCGCTGACTGTAGCCGTTTGGTTTGTCCAGGGACACCCATGTGCAATAATCGCGGTAATTGTACTCTTATTGGTAAAACACCTCAGTGTTTATGTAGAAATGAATTTCAGGGTGTTTCGTGTGAAATGTGCAAACCACGTTACACAGGATCTGAATGTGAGCGTTGCGTTACCAACTATATTGGTTGGAAGGGAAGCTGTGACATCTACTGTATCCACGGTGATGCCACGGGCCGTGACGGCGATAAATGTACATGCCATGATAACTCAATTCAAGGTCATTGGAATGGATCTACTTGTGAGGAATGTGTTACAGGTTATGCTATGCCAACATGTGACCACTGTGACGTTGCTCATGTGGGTACGAAATGTGACATTGATTGCATGACAACTAATGCTATGTACAAAGACTATCGTGACGGATATTTAGGGAATAATGCAATAATACCATTTTTGCACTGTTTCAAGAAGTTCTCCAACGGTACTGTGGTAGTCTGGTTTGGGTACGATAATAAAAACAGTCATAATGTGTACATCAACGTTGGGCCAGATAATCAGTTTACTCGTGCCTCACCACCTAGTGGAATAGCAGACTTTGTTAAAATAGCAAACAGAGAAGGCTCAGTTACTGCTCTACCAGATTTAGCCAGTCCTAACCTTGGCCAAACAACGAAATTCCAACCCGGAACACATAACTATTCTTTCAGCGTCAGGTAACTACAATATAAATTGATCATTAGTAATATCCGGGGCTGGATTCATATCCAGGGGATTGTTGTGCCCTGTTACCGTGCTTTATCAGTTTTTAAAAGTCGAGCGGAAATAGTGTACAGCTGAAAAGGCCGGTAAGCAGGAAAGAGGAGAACAAATTAATTTCACAAATTTAAAAAAAATAACTCACATCCATTGCAAACGAGACAAAAGTTCCGGAAGAGCATAATCCATTCTCTCAAAATATCTAATTGTCCATTCTTGTCTTTTTTGTGAGTAGACCATAAGAATTAATACGTTGGATTATGTAATGAAACAACTATCTTTTACGACGTTTTTAAAATCAATCCCAACTCATTGCCGGGAAAACATAGACATATAAGCAAAGGATCTGTTTCTCTTACATGACGATATTTCTTTTAGGATAAATGACAAAGTTCCATTAAAGTGGGTATTGGCATATCCTTTGTCAAACAAAAGGTTTATTGTCGATATAAAAAATACAACCATCGAAGCAAGTTCATGTGAAGACGATAACTTCAAGCTGAACAAATCGGTAAACAATAACATTAGATGTGATCATGTTGAGCACAAATCATTTTTTATCACTCCTTCTCTGTATCTTGAACAGATAGTAGTCCACAATAAATTACCATTCATTCATTCATTCATTCATTCGCTTGTTTGTTTGTTTGTGTCAGTTTGTTTGTGTATTTGGAAATATTTTTATTTTTGGAGAGGTTTGGAACTTTTTTCGTTTTTTTTTTTTACTTATTCGTAATTTCTGTTATTTCTGCTAGATCATCGACAGCTTCTACAAGTGTCAATGTAAAAATGGTTACTGGGGTGAAGATTGTCAGAACACTTGTCCAGGAGGAGACGTTGCACCATGCAACAACAATGGTATATGCAACAAGACAACCGGAACATGTACATGTGACTTAAATTGGCGTGGAAACAAAGTTTGCAGTGAATGTACGAAAGGATGGCATGGGGCTGATTGCTCTATCTTTCTTCAAAAGAACAACAACACAGCTGCTGTTTTTGGAATAGGAATTTTGATGACAATTGATGGTTCCATGTATAGATATCTGGGTAACGGTGAATATTATCTTTTCGTTGTACCCGAATTATCATTTGAAGTTCAAATCAGAATGATCTCGTGTTATTCGTCTGGCTCATGCGTCAATGCAGTAGCAGTAAATGCAAGTGGCAGCGTCGTCCTAATTCATGGTAGATACTCGATAACCGAAGAACCAGTAGTCTACATTAATGGTAGAAGATCACTTGACTTAGTAGCTGACGTTGGAAGTAAAAATGAACAAGGCAAATTGCTATTACAACGCATCTCGTACCTTAGATATGAACTGTCTAATCGTTTTGGGGTTAGTCTTAGTATTAGATTGTATGACCGCTACATGGACATCACGATTGACGTCAAAAATACAAGCTATTGTTTAAACAGTATTGGGCTGATAGGAAATTGCAATGGAAACCACTTTGATGATTTCAATAGTAATAACAGATTGTCGGTAACCCATTCCAACATAACACAAGATTATATTTATGAAGTGTTTGGTCCATCTTGGAAAGTGTCTAATGCAAATAGCCTTTTTGAATACAATTTGAACTCGTACCAAGAGCTACGACATTTGCATGGTGGCGGCTATGCACTCTATTTCAATAACACTGGTATTCACACCAACGATATATACAGCTTTTCAGCATCAGACATTAGTATCGAACTGATGGTAAAACTTGTTGAAAGTGATGGTGTTATCCTGTCTTACTCCACATCAGAGACTTTCGCCCTGACAGTCCAGTCAAAGAAGCTTTTCTTGCAGTATGCTGACAACATTCTCGACACTTATATCATTTTAGATTTAAATAAATACTACCAAATGGCCATTATTTGGGCTCGTGATTATCAGATTATACAACTGTATTTTATTGAAGCTGATGGCACTTTACATAGTCGCAATTTCCCCACAAAAAGTAACGTCTTCCAGCCTGGTGGAGTGTTAGCCTTGGGTTACTGGACTCCATCACCATCTGGTCTTGGTAGACCACCAACAAAACGTTTCGTTGGTGAGGTTGATGAAATGCGGCTATGGAACAAAAAGCTATCTATGTCAGATGCTTCTTCAAATTGGAAAAGGAATCTTGATTGTAAAAAGATACCAGGATTAGTGAACTTGTGGAAATTCAATGAAGGACAAGGCAACCGTGCACATGATTGTATTTCTGATGTTGATTTTAAGATCCCTGAAACTAATTGGCACTCCGTTCGTTGGGTGTACTCTCATGCAGACATCCCATTGTTTTCCAAAAACCCAATAGAAGCACATCTACTTTTATTTAGACCAAGCAAAGAATACGAAAAGGCTGAAAGCAAATGTACTCAAATCTTTTACACTGTTGATTTGATGAGAAACTGTGCTTTCCTGAGTAACGTCACTATAATGTACTATCATGCTCTCTGCATATCGACTGTGCTTCATACTGGTGCGGAGGATAGTGCTTATTGGATTGTCATGAATCTTGCCGATATTTGTTCACCTAAATCCCTAAACACTTCTTGGCCGGCTTCATCATTTTGTAAAGATGTTGATACACTAAACTTTCCTGATTGGGTTGGGCCATCTTGTAGCGAGTATTGTCGATATGGTTTACGCAGCATAAAGGAAATTGATTCTTGTGATTGTGTGAACGGCTTCTATGGCAAAATGTGTTCCGAACAATGTCCCGGTGGACATCTTACACCATGTAATGGATTCTCAGATTCATGTGGTTTATCTGGTGAATGTCAGTGTCCTTTAACAGCAAATATATCACGAGATTGCAGCAAGTGTAAAAATGGATGGATGTTAAAAGACTGTTCTGTAGCTTTAGTGAACAACTCTGTAAATGAGATAAAGTACTGTCAAGGATTCGGATCAGGTTATTACGCAACATTTGACGGAGTTCACTACAAATTCAACATGTATGGCGAAAATTATATCATTAACACGCCGCAATTGTCTGTACAAGCTCGTCAAATACCATGCGGAGAAGCATTCTGCATAACATCAATCGCAGTGAAGACAACAGGCAAATACTTTACCATTCGAGCATCGTTTAACAAAACAAATAAGTCGCTTTTATGGATCAATGGTAGGCGGACCGTGGTCACTCGTGCTGTGTTGGATAGTGAATACACTTACCGCAAAGTCTCTCCAAACACTTTTGAGATAACAAACAATCTCACTTCATCCAGTGCAAATTCTCTCAAAGTGAAGACATATGGAAAATTCCTGACGTTTGAGCTAACTCTTTCGAAAAATCTTTGTCTAAAAGGGAGTGGCTTGTGCTCGTCATGTGACAATAACCCTAAAAACGATTTCTCCAATTCAGCAAACTCAAATATAATGCTAAATCAAGCGAATATTTCTATGGTGACGTCGGTTTTGTCCGAGCGTTGGAACGTTCCAACTCAGCATTCCTTATTTATATTCAATACCACATCTTATCATGAACAACGTCAAATAACTCTTTCTGGATTTTGTTTATCATTTGATGGAACTGTAGCATACACAGACAGTCTTGTTGGAGCGTTTCAAGACAATAAAGACTTTACTATCCAGGTATGTGAGCATGCATTTCTTTTCTGACTATATTGCCTGCATTTTTGTGTTATTGATTTGTACGTCATCAATGTATTATACACATACTAAATTGTCCGTTTTGAAAATACTTTCTCACTTTCTCTCATGCAATATTGCTCAAAATTTGTAGTTTCTTGTACTCTTTCTCACGTTTAAACTCTAAAAATGGCTTTTGCATGAGTTGAATACCCACGTGCCAACAGTCTTTTTTTTAATTTCTCATTGACTATCCATAGCCAATCAATCTACAAAAGGACTGTTTTGTTGACCCGACGTAAAATTGATCAACAATGCAAATTCATGTTATTATTTTTTGCAGCTCTTTGTGAAGACTAAAGCAACAGGCGGTACTATCCTATCTTATGCCACAGAGAGTACATTTGCTATAGTTAATGGTGACAGAGTACAAGTCTTCTTTGGACGTAAAGCGTACGATACCGGCAGCACGTTAACAAGAGACACATGGTATCAAATATCAATAACTTACCTGCCTAAATTAGGTGAGAATGGATCGTCTTTGAGCATAACAACCATAAAAATTTGATCATAAGTATTTTCAGTATTGTCAAAAGAGCTCCAGTCCTGGTCAGGACAGGGTATTCTAAAAGAATGAGAAACTGCTGTCATTGTAATTACAATATACATCATCGCTTCGTCTCAGATACAAATAAAGTTAATCCGGAGGTTCTAGCAGAGTCTCTTTGGACCTCTACACATATTACAGAGGGAAGAAGCCCACACCACTTTTACAGTGGGAATAGGCCAGTGACTGCTCGTGTGTGCAAATGGTCTGACATATTATAACACTGCTAGGGCACAGTTGTTGTGATTTCAGCTTTTGTACTAAATTAATTATAAATCAATATTTTGGCTTGATTGTACTGGTGGTTAAAAACAATTCCATACTGTTATTTTTGTTGTGTTATTGTTTAGAGTTTGTAATGTAGAATAATGGTTTTGTCAAATGCTGTGTATCATATTGCCACAAGCTCGTATTTATCAACAAAAATCATACATTTAATAATAAATATTTACATTTTTCCCCTTGGCTTCACAAAGGTTTTATTATTTTAATCGCCATTGAGCTTACGGAAATGGTTATATATTATTGTTTATTATTTTTAGGTGTGCTATCGTATCATCAGAAAAGCAAGTCAAGTACCTTGTACACGAGAATGTTTTTCATTGGTTACAATAAGTTTGAACGAGGAGGAACATTATGGCTTGGGAAATGGTACATAACTAAATATACACCTCATGGAGTCCCAACAAAGCCATTTAAAGGAAGTATAGACAATCTGAAGATCTGGAATTATTACTTAGATGCCTTAAAGATAGAAAAGAGCTTTGACATGTCTATGGAATATGGAACAGAGGACAACGCCACAGTTTGGCTGTTTGATGAAGGAGAAGGTCAAGTTATTCAAAGTCTGGGCTACGTTAACAACTCTTTCTTTCTACCAGATGTGTCATCTCGACGACCAAGCTGGGAATTTTCTTATTCCATTGACAAACCACCATTGTCATACACAGATAAACCTCATTACACCAACACATCATTAGAGAAAATAGCAGAAGCAAAATGCCAAGAAGTAATGTACAAATCTAAAATGATCAGTCAATATGGGAAGTACATTAGCAAAGCTCAATTAGTATTCTTTTATCGAGCGTGTGTTAACACCATCGTAGCCACAAGAGATGTTTCAAGAGCTTATGTACTAATAATGAGTTTGGCGCATGATATTCAGACCCGACATAAGTTAACATCCTCACCAACGCAGCGTCTTTGTCATGAGCTTCCTTATAGACCGCTATGGATAGGGCCTAACTGCGATCAGAGTTGCGTCTTTGGAATCGCTGATGCTAAAAATGACAGTGTTTGTGTCTGTAACTTCGGTTACTGGGGTAGTGATTGTGCTAATGAATGTCCCGGTGGCATTATTTCTCCATGCAATGGTCACGGCAAGTGTGATGCTGGTTTAGGAGTTTGTGATTGTGAGCTCAACTGGCGAGGCAAGCCCGACTGTAGTGCGTGCTCTCCTGGGTGGAGTGGTAGTGACTGTTCTATTGCTGTATCAACTGGGAACACTCCAACGTGCTCAGGATTTACAGGAGGACATTTTACTACTTTTGACGGCGCTCATTTTAACTACTTTGAAGTTGGAGAATTCTGGCTAGTTGAGAATCCATCATTTAAAGCTCAGATCAGGCATATACCATGTGAAAATGGAATGTCGAGATGCATTAATGCAGTTGGGTTTGCTTATCAAGATCTATGGACAGTTGTTATGCACGCACCAAAAAGATCAAATGAAAATGCAGCACTTTTTGTGAACAACAAAAGAGCTATGTTTGAGTCGCCAATAGTAACACTAAAAGGAGGTGCTTACCTTGAGCTCAGATCTTCAACTACCTTGAGTATTATCTTGAAAAAAGCTGTCTTGAAAATCGAAATTCGTTTGGTTGATCGTCGACTGGTATTTACCCAACAAGCATCGCCATCTTTATGCAAAAGTCCTTCTTCATTATGCGGAAACTGCGACAAAAACAGCGGTAATGACGGAATTAGCGTATCGAGAGCTGAAAACAGCTGGAGAGTAGCAGAACACGAGAGCTTATTTCGACATACGTATGATGAATACGAAGACCAAACACAGCCCACTGGAGCTGAGTTTGGACTAAGGTTTAAAGGAGTGGGATTGTCAACAAGCTTAATTCCAAATATATTCACTGGTAACTACGTTACTTTAAGGCTTTGGTTCAAATCAACAAATCCACAATGTGGAGCTCTGTTTGCATACAGCAAAGCAGCATCGATAACCTTGAAAGTGGACAAAACGCTACAAGTACTTTATGGCAACAATACTTGGAATTCCGAACTGCAGCCATCTACTCAAAACTGGAATCAGATTATAATGGTGTATTACCGAGTGACAGGTGTATTGACGTTATACCACAGTAGCTCAAAAAATGCTGTGAAATATACGACAACAACCATTAAATCCGGGCTATTTACCTCTGGGGGAACAATAGCACTAGGTCAGTGGATTGCTGGTTATGACGATGTACCTATCACTCCTCCGACAGGGTTGGTGGGGCAGTTGGACGAAATTCAAATATGGAACAAAGAGTTCACTCTTGCTGAAATCAAACAAAGTTGGGGTGAGAATGTGCAGAGCACAGCTGCTCATTTGGCTATCTTATGGAAACTTAATGAAGGACAAGGAACAATCATCACTGATTCAGTATCAAGTGTCAGACTATTCATTCCATCAGTTAAGAGGGCTCCGACATGGATATATAGCTCTGCAAGAATCAAAATTTTAAGCATGTCAAAGTTAATCAAATTTACTGATTTATCTCTGGAGTCAAAAGCAAAGGAATGGTGTACGAAAAACCTTCAACTGTCGCCGGTTGGAAACGCATGCAAAAGATTGGGAGTTGGTAGTATGGAGTTTTATTATAGAAGCTGTTTGAGAATGATAAGTAACTTTGGAGTACTCACAAAAGCAACTGAAAGTGTCTTGGCGTTCTCAGATTCATGTCAGGCATCTCTTAATCTAAACACTTGGCCAGCGAGACAAATGTGTAATTCTGAAATCGCTAAACATTCACGTTTTCCCTGGATTGGAAATAATTGTGACATTCCTTGTGTCTATGGCCATCCAAATCCGATAGACAACGGTGAATGTATCTGTGACAACTCTTTCTGGGGAACTAACTGTGATAAGATCTGTCCTGGAGGTCCAATGAATGCATGTTTCAGCCATGGCATATGCTCACCGAAAACGGGAAAATGCTCGTGCAAATACAATTGGAGAGGAAAGTCTGACTGTAGCGCTTGCTCTTTAGGGTTTTATGGAAGGGACTGCTCTGTAGCGTTCCAAACATCAGGTCCTTTTGGAGTTGGGTCTGTTTCAGGAAATGGTCATTACATTTCAATGGATGGTCTTAAACTAACAGTGGGCTTATCGGGCGAGGTTTATGCATTTGTATCATCACGTTTACATGTAAAAATTCAACTTCGAATAGTTAAGCAAGGCTCATACAACCGCGTACGGTGCGTAGCTGTACAACTACCTGGATACATCAATATTGCTATACATACTAGCTACGGCAGCACAGGAGAAGTATTAGCAACTGTGGATGGAACTATAATAAATGTAAAAACACAAATAACCCTTGGAACATTTGGATATTACTTCCATCGAGTGTCTCATAACAAGTATCTAATTTCTGGTCCCGAGAACTTTAAGCTGATGATGTATCATCGCGGTTCAGAAATGGGCGTTACATTGACCATGGACAAGACTGCCTTCGCAGACTCTTGTGGACTCTTGGCTCAATGGCTGACGAATAATACAAAAGACTGTACAGGAGACAGCAAAGGTGGTTTGCAAAATATTTCTCTGTTTACACAATCGATCATCGATAGTAGGTTTACAGCCTGGCTGGTACCTCACAATGAAAGCAGTTTTAAGGACATTCTTAAATATGCAAACGAACCGCACATTACCTCAAAAGCAGGAAGTTGCTTGTATATGAACGACACGTCATTAATTACTAGTCCTCTTGAACATGTGTTCTATGGAGAATTTGTCAGCATTCAATTTTACGTGAAAGCAAAATATTCTGTTAAGCAAGAAGGCGCTATCATATCAGTTGCGCAAAATTCAACGTTCGCAGTAATTGTCAATGCGACTGTCCAGTTATACTTTGGATCCAGAACTTACGACACAGGATTGAAATTAGAAACAATGATGTGGAATCAGCTTTCAATAGTTTATTGGAAAACCACTGGACTAGCACAAATATATTTGATTTACTCCAATGGCAGTCTTTTACTGAGAACAATACAGATTGGTCTAGACGTCTTCCTACCAGGAAGTAAACTAGGTATCGGCATCTTTCAAGTGACCACTGTCAGACTAACAGTACCAGGTTTTGTAGGTTGGATTGATGAGCTTGTTATCTGGAACAAACGTTTGGATTCGTTAACGATACAATCTTTATGGAGAGTAAGTCTTGAATCCACTGTTCCCGGAATATCAGCACTTTGGAAGTTTAACGAAGGTTCTGGATACTATGCAAGAGATTCGGTGGGTACCTACCACATCAACATGCCAAAACCACCCTGGAAAACTCCAAAGTATCAATCATCGGATTTGATGATGACCTCAGGAACAACACCATCAAAGTCATTATTTTCTGATAAAGTGCTTGAACGAGAAGCTAATCGGCTATGCGCCAAGATAATGCTCACCAGTCCTTTCAATCAACAATGTGCTAATGTAGTGGGAAATTCCGATCTTTTTTTTCAAAATTGCTTGCAAGATATTGCAGCTGCGGGCTCCTTAAGTTCAGCCATCGAGTCAACCGTTTCTATGGCAACCCTGTGTAAGACAGCTCTAAACCTGACAAACTTACCAGGACAGCAACTTTGTAACCTATTCCCAGATGGTCGATATAATGAATGGGTTGGGAAGAACTGTAGTACACGCTGTGTCAATGGCGTCTTGATTAAAGAAAAGTGTGTTTGTGATAGTGGTTATTGGAGCGATGACTGTTCGCTACAGTGCCCAGCTGGTGCAGCTAACCCCTGTCACGGGCACGGGACTTGTAGTGCTGAGACTGGCAAATGCACTTGTTTCTGGAATTGGGAAGGTGATGAACAATGCGGAACATGTTCCAAAGGATGGATTGGTGAAGCCTGCTCTCTTGCTGTATCATCAGCAACAACGAATCGGACAACCTCTCAATATATAACTGCCACGTGTGCGATACTAGATCATGGTTTTGTTTCGGGATTCGATGGTTCATTATACAGTTTTTCCACTGTTGGAGAGTATGTGATGTTAGCATCGCCTAACATAGAAGTTCAAGTCCGTCAAGTTCCTTGCTATGATGGTACGTTGTGCATCAATGCAGTGGCGTTGTCTTACCAAACTGTTGTACAGCTTAGTGTTCATGCACCGTATGCAGTGAACGACAAACCAACGTGGCATATGTCTAGTGAAAGAATTGATGACAAAGTAGAGGGTGGAATATCAATTGATGGTGTAACTGTCAAGAAAAGCGCCGCCAAAACGTACCAAATTTTAGTTGGTGGATACCTAACACTGACTATCTCATTCAATGACAGATATTTGAGCATCGAAACAGAGGCAGAAATCAAACAATGTAAAACATTTGGCGGGCTATGTGGATCATGCAGACGTTCTGACGCAAGTAGCAATGAAACCAACAATAACACTACAGACATCAACAAACCCACAGTTCTAGACGAGTTTAAAAAGAGAAATATGTCATCATCAGTGACAATTAATGACTTTATTGAAAGTAAGCTACAGGTGAAAAGTACAAATGAAAGTGACCACTTGATTATCATCGACAACGAAAAGTACAGAGAAACTCGTAAAGTCTATGGGGGAGTATACTGTCTTTACTTTAACTTCTCTGCTGCCATGTCCAATAAAATAATGGATCTCTTTGACAAGAACGCTGTAACCATACAATTCCTACTCAAATCCTGCAAGCCAGATATTTGCGGTGGGGTCATTCTATCCTATGCATCTTTTGATACTTTCTACATAAGTAACTACAAAACTGTGCACGTTGGGATAGGAGGTGACATTTATGATACTAATATAGAAACGAACATTGACGCGTGGAATATGATATCTGTTGTTGTTACTCAAAGATCAATGCAAATGATTGTTTATGTGACTGACTCTGTTGGACATGTGTTATATAAAAGCTTTAAAATCACTAGATACCCTTTTGTGAATGGTGGAACGTTGGCCGTTGGTCTATGGCAGCCAGCATCAGGCGCTAAAATCGCTCCGGTAAAACACATCTATAAAGGCACTGTTGATGAAGTACGCATTTGGAATAAAGCTTTTGATTATGTGGTGATAAAGCAAAGCTGGTCAGCTAACATTCAGGCAGACGCACACTCGTTGAAAGGCCTGTGGAAACTTAACGATGGAGAAGGCTCATTTGTTAAAGACTCGCTGTTCAAAAATCACTTGGAATTTTCAATTTATCCTCTAAAAGGTCCTAAATGGATCTTTTCGGACGCGCCAATCGATCTTGTTCGTGGTAAAAATCCTAACAAAAACAATATAACTCTCAAAGCTCTTGCCGATGGAAAATGTTATGACCTTATCTACTCTGGTGTTATTTTTGATGATTGTAAAGCGATGGGTAATGTAACTCTGCAGTTCTATTATCGTGCATGCACATCGATAGTGATATCATCGGGCAAAGTTTCTCAATCCATAGAAGTTATTATCAAATTGTCATCCGTTTGCCAAAGCACGCTAAACCTCCATTCGTGGCCTGCCAAAAGTCTTTGCAATGAATTTCCAGACATCAACTTTCCAAATTGGATTGGTAAAAATTGCACAACTCCATGTATATTTGGCAAACCATCTAGCAGCAATCCTGATGTTTGTATATGTCAGCCAGGGTATTTTGGAGAGAATTGTTCAGGTGTTTGTTATGGTGGATCAGTTAATACCTGCAATAAGCACGGAATCTGTAATAACGATACTGGGGAATGTAACTGTGAGCTTAATTGGCGTGGCGATTCAAACTGTACCATATGTACGCCTGGATGGACGGGAAGAGATTGTTCACTTGCCATCACTGAAAGAGTTCCAAACGTTAAACGTTCTATTGTTGGGATGATTTCATTACATGGACGTGTGACAACGTTTACTGGCCTGAGCCTTTCACTTAACCTGGTTGGAGAATATTATCTGATTTATTCTAAAGATAAAATGGTTGAAGTCCAAATACAACTTGTCCATTGCTTCGCAAAATTTACTTGTATCAGAGCCATCGCTGTGAGAGTAAATCAGCATTCCATCATCGTTCATGGACCACACACAGCAAGTGAGAGAGTCATTGTACTGGTAGACAACCAAGAGACTGATATAGACATCAACCCTCCATCTATAATTAAGCATGATTTTACATTCAAACGAGTATCATTAGGACGTTACTCCATCGAATGCTCAAATTTAATTATTAATATCAGAGTCTATGGAAAATATTTGATGATTGTTGCAAAACCATCTCAAGAAATTTGTAAAGATTCAATTGGAATACTTGGTGATTGCTCCAATGACTACCTGGCTACTTTGGAATCGTCAGTACCGGCAATTCATTGCAATAGTACACCATTCAGTAACATTACTACAAAGAAATATGAAAAATTAACAATAGCTAACTTAACAACTCCGAAAGCTGAACGTTTACTTTCAAAACTTCAAATTAAGAGCTGTCATAGAATTTTTGTCAACTCTTATAAAGGATTTACTGAATATCCTGACGCTAACAGTGGTTATAATTTGTATTTCAACAATTCTGCAATAATCTCAAAATCGCCTATCGTTGATGCTTTCCACTCAAACGACATCACTCTTGACTTAATGGTGAAGATCTTGCATCATGGAACCATTTTCTCATATTCTAAAGTTAAGACACTTTCAGTTACTAGCAAAGATGATACATTCAAGATAATGTTTGGAAATGATACATTCGATACAAATATCAAAGCAGAAACCAACTCTTGGTGTCAGATAGTCCTGGTATATAAAAAGTCGATACCACTTCTTCAGTTCTACTACTTTTCCTCGACAGGCCTTGCACAAAGAATAGACTTTGAATTAAAAATGGATACAGATATGTTTGAAGCTGGCGGCTATCTAGCAGTAGCAGGATGGCTTCCGTCGCTAGATGGCTCTGGGCCTCGGAGGGCTACTGCATTTTCGGGATTTATTGATCAATTACGTATATGGAACCACTTCTTCCATCCTGCAGCTATTCAACAGATTTGGAAAAGAGGTGTAAATGTAGAAACGAATTCACTCAAACATGAATGGCGCTTTAATGAAGGACAAGGAACAGCTGCTAGTGATGGTATAGGAAATGTTCATTTAAAATTACCAACTGAACCATGGCGGTATCCTAAGTGGATGAACTCAGACTTAGTGCTAAACAAACCTTTTTACAAAGCGCAACCGCAGTATCATTTTAGCAACAAAACATTAGAAAATCCGGCGAAAATCTTTTGTAACAGACTTTTTGTGTATGGAAGTTTATATAATTCCTGTGAAAGCCTCGGAAAAGGAGTTACTATGTTTTACTACAGAAGTTGTCTGAGAATAATAGCTACAGAAAACAACCTATACGCCGCACTGGAAGTGGTGATTGAGTTTTCAGATTATTGTCAAAATGTCCTAGATCTCAAAGTCTGGCCCGCAAAACCTCTTTGTAATGACTTCCCAGTGCATATGTTCCCGAACTGGTTTGGATCAAAATGCGATCGCATTTGTATCAACGGTATATCAAACAGCCAAAACACGTGCACCTGTGATAAAGGATTCTGGGGAGAAGATTGTTCTAAACTATGTCCAGGTGGAGCGACAAGCCCTTGTCATAATCATGGATACTGCAGCCCAACAACTGGAACGTGCACTTGTCTTGAAAACTGGCAAGGGACAGAAGATTGCGCTACCTGCTCAAATGCTTGGGTGGGTAAAGACTGCTCTCTGGCCACATCATTGTCTAGTTTAGTTTCTCTTACCACGAACACTGGTCATTATGTCACATTCGATGGAATCAATTTTATTCTCAATCGCGTTGGGGAATTCAATCTGATAAGCAACAGTGAACTTGATATTATGGTGCAGATCAGGCAGATCCCCTGTTATTTGAGATCAGTTTGTGTCACTGCTGTTGCTGCGCGAGTAGCAAACAATGTAATAAGTCTACACGCACCTTTCATGTCAAGTGCAGATGAAGCCATTGTTTGGGTAAACAATCAAGTAATACATTTGAACGAACTGGTGACAAATATAGATGAACATCTCAGTATTACTAAAGTTTCAAGAAAATATTATGAAATCAAGTGTAAAGACCTCATCAGTGTTTATGTGCGTATATTGCAGAGAAGCTTGAGTGTGAGGATTGATGCAAATACCATCGTTTGTAAAAATGCGACAGGTATGTCTAATATTTATTTGGTTTTCAACTGTTTTTGTTTCTGTTTTTATTTTGTGACATCCTATTAATTTACTTGAAAATGAGGCTTATCTAAATAATGGACTTACAGATCAAGAAGAATGGTTCCGATAGTGCCCGTGTCCATCGTTTATAAATGATGTCATGTTTATGAAAAAATGCAACGTACGTAATTTTAGAATCACATGTAAGGAATCCCATTAAAAACGTCTGGATAAGCAAAAATGAATTGATCAAAAATATATAATACATTACTGCTCGCTATCGTCAAAAAAACATTTAAACATAGAACTGCAAATATATATGTTTGAAAATGCTTAGATTTCACCAAGTCGATCGATTACTAGAACTTGAGTTAATGATAATTATAGTCAATGTTAAAAATTATTTATATATATGATTATAATTATTTGCGATTACATATCAGTAAGTAAATTAAAATACTGTTATTTTCTCATGAATGATTTATTTTCATTAACTCTCAGGTGTCCTTGGAACATGTGACAACAACAGAAGCAATGACATTGCTGGATTCACATCAAACATAACACAAGCTGAACTTACTGAAATTATGACTAATAGGTACTCAGTTAACAGAAACGAGAGTTTGATCAGTTACCTTCAACATCACAACGAAAAGAGAAACGTTACGGGAGCCACTTACGCTCTTTTCTTCAATAACACCGGAGTATCAACCGTACCTCTTATTAAATCCATGACAGGAAATGACTTGACAATTGAATTTATGTTTAAGCCCTTGAGGCAAAGTGGTACTCTAATATCGTACGCAAAGCATAAAACGTTCGCCATCACAGTTAGCTATACTATCAAACTTCACTTTGGGAAATACGTCATCGATACAAAAATTCCAACGGAACTACATCGTTGGTGCCAGATTTCTATCGTCTGGGAAAGTAAAAAGAAATCAATGCAGTTTTATAGCTTTGACGAGAACAAAAACGTTGTGAGGCGTCGCTATAGCTTTGTTGAAAATCCTTTTGAATCTGGTGGAATACTATCACTTGGACAATGGGTACTTTCTCCCGGTGATACGGAGCTACAGACCAAACCTTCATTTCTGGGGATTATTGATGAAGTGCGTATATGGAAAAGATTGTTTGATCCCGTTTGGATTCAACAAAATATTGGAATGAATGTACTACCAAGTGATCCTGAATTGTCTGCACTTTGGAAGATAAATGACGGAGAAGGACATATTGTTAAAAATCTTGTCACTGAAGAACACATGTACTTATCCCTACCACCTTGGAAACAACCGATTTGGGTTTTCTCCGATGCTCCAGTAAAACGCCAATATGCACCTTCAGATGTACCTCTTGAAGTGAATTTCACAAATAAAGAAGCAGAAGTGAAAACAGCAGTTCATTGCCGAATGCTGGTTTATGATACTGACTTATTCAGTTCATGCAAACGTCTTGGAGCGGAACTTCAAATGTTCTATATGGCATGCATACAGATTGTTGCTGAGTCGGGAAAATTGGACTCTTCCTTGGATACTGTAATAACGTTTGCTGACCACTGTCAAGCTGAGCTCAATCTCACGTACTGGCCAGCTAGGCGCTTATGTAACAAGACACCAAACAACCAAGGTCTATTCCCCGATTGGATAGGTGAAAATTGCGAAACTAAATGTTTATTTGGGGCAGCAGATCCAAAACATCGCAGTTCCTGCAATTGCCTCTCTGGTTTCTGGGGTGAAACATGTAATCAAGTATGTCCAGGTGGTATCATACGACCTTGTAGCACTCACGGACAATGCAACAAAAGATCGGGTATGTGCTCCTGTGATGTTAACTGGAATGGCAATGAAAACTGTTCGGTGTGTAGCAATGGCTGGTATGGAGACAGATGTCAGTATGTTCTTGCATCATTTGTACCACAAAACCCCTTGGTTGCAGTCGGATCGGTATTTGGACAAGTGTTTTTCCATCGCTTTGATGGTATCAGCTTCAGTCTTGAACAACACGGAGAGTTCTATATCGTTTCGTCGAAAGTTGACAATTTTGCTGTTCAGATTCGCCAAAGCATTTGCGTGGTCGGAAACAAATACCTCAACCTGTGTATTGTTAGCCTTGCTCTACGATTTAAAAACTCTGTAATCGTTGTACGCGCCCCAATTACAAGTGCTCCTGAAACAAGGAACGTACCGTTCGTGTGGTTAGATAGCAAGCCTGTGATTGTAGACCATGAAACTAAGCTATCCAAATATTTTGTCATGACACGTACCTCAAGAATAACATATTCCATCAACGCTCCAAACAAAATGCGATTTGATATACGCGTTGGCCATAGCATCTCCTTTACATTCTCTATTCCGCGTCAGTACTGCTTGAATGCCACTGGCTTACAAGGCTCCTGTTCACTGCTAAATCAACGTCCAAATACTACCATGGGAGAGATTCTTATACAAAGATCTTTAGTGAGTGCCCGTGATTCTCTGTTTGTTTACAAGTATAGCGGTTTTAACGAGCCTCGAGAACTAACTGGTGGTGGGTTTGGTTTAGTCTTCATCGATAGTTTTGTCGTATCACAATCCTTAAACTTACAAGATATAAATGTGATTACAGTTGAGTTATTGGTTAATATTAAGATGTACGGTGGTACTTTATTATCGTACGCATCAAAGATAAACACATTTGCTTTAGTAAATAACAAAATGCTTATAATCAGCTATCAAGGCAAAGTATTTGATGTTGGATTATCATTGGAAATCGGAAAATGGAATCAAATTTCTATGGAATTTAATAACTATCTTGGCATCCTTAAAATCTTTGTGTTTGACAGCAGAGGCTCTGTGAAGGTCCGTGTGTTGCAGCTTGATAAAGAAATATGGAAAAATGATGGAGTTCTTGCTCTCGGACAGTGGATTCCATCACAGAAAGATAAACAACCACCAAAATCAAACTTCTTTGGCAGAATCGATGAGGTGAGAATTTGGAACAGAACGTCCTATGCTGAGCTTGTAAAAAGTACCTGGAGATTAAATGTTCAACCTGAAGTATACAAGGACTTGCTTCATCTTTGGAAGATGAATGAAGTGCAAGGAAGAATAGTTCATGATCTTGTAGGTGGTGTAGATTTTATAATGAAAAGGTTTCACCAAGCTCACTGGGATTTCTCAAATGCAAAAGTAACACTACCGGAATTGGAAGTAACGACATCAGACCACGTGCTCAAAGACAAAGCCACATCCTTCTGCTACTCTTTATTGCTCAAAGGAACATTATTTGATCAATGTAAATCGATTGGAAAACAAGTAGCACAGTTTTATTACCAAAGCTGTTTACACGAAGCGTTAACGAATGAGGACCTTAATGCAGCTATAAACACAGTCCTATCGTATGCTGATTATTGCCAAACTGTTTTAATACTTCCCACATGGCCTGCAAAAGAATTATGCAATGACTTTCCCAAAGAACAATTCCCATATTGGATTGGGAGATTGTGTGACATAAAGTGCGTCTTTGGCTATCCTGTTATTTCTAAGAATAATACAAACGAAGTTGAATGTAGATGCGAGTATGGATATTGGGGAACGCATTGCGAAAACCTTTGCCCTGGTGGACTTTTCAACGTGTGCAATGGACATGGAGCTTGTAACTCAATTAACGGAACTTGTTCATGTGAGCCAAGATGGAGCAGTGATATTGAAAGCGAGGTATCATCTTCCCTTCCTTGTTCTAAGTGCTCTAAGGGCTGGACTGGCGAGAACTGTGATATTGCATTTATCAATAAAACACTTTCATCTGGTATAACGATAGGGTATGGTGATCCACATTTCACGACGTCGACAGGGTTAAGCTATCACTTCGAAACTCCTGGAGCTTTTCTGCTTCTAAATACTCCTAATGTCACCGTGCAGCTGCTGCAAACACCATGCAATAACCGATTGTCGTGTAGGCGCATTTCAGAGTTAGCCGTCCGGACTTCCAAATTCCTTCTAACAGTTAGATACGAAGATCAAGTAACTATTGATATCATGTTAGAAGATTTCAAATCTGGGTTGACATTGCCGCTACAGCGTAAGGAAACATGGGTGTCTTTCACCACTGACGAAACGTCACAGTATCGCTGGCCAACGCCCAACACATTAGAATTGGTCTTGCCAAATAAAGAAGAGATGGTGGTACTGTTTTATGATGGAACTTTAGGAACTGCTATTGAGACTTCTAATGTTCAAAATAACACCAATGGACTTGGTGGTAGTAAAATGAGCAATATGATTACATCGTTTCAAAGTTTGCAAAGGACCAACAACACACACGTTTTGACACAAGACTTCATAGACACTAACCTCACAGCCAATCTAACAATTGATGATAACGACAATTTGTTGCGGAATAACTATTCTAATCACAAGTTCAACGGAGCAGGGTTTATGCTCGGATTTAATCATGGGCACCTCTTCAATGAACAAGGTGAACAATTGCCAGTTTTAGAAGAATTTACACTAGAGTTTTGGGTGTGTATTGTGAATCAGGGTTTTTCCATTCAAGAACTTTGCTCTACCATCGATAAACCAATAAACACTACACGCAGTATTATTCAAGGTAAACACGCACTCTTCTCATCAACCAAGCAAATGTCTAAATTTGCAGTTATTTATGAAAGTGACGGATATTCTGTAGCATGGAATGATCAAATAGTAAAAACCAACCTTACTGCAATTGAAGGTATCTGGACACATTTTGCGCTAACGTGGAGGAACAATGACGGACGACTTCAAATTATCACAAACTCGCGTAATTCCAGCTTTACCGAATATGGTGTACAAATAGGTCTGCAACTAGACTTAACGGGGTCTATTTATTTTGGATACTACAAAGGTTCTAAATCAGATTATGAGCTTCATGGCGCCCTAGATGAAATACGTCTTTGGCAGTATGCAAAAACAGAACAGAAAATCAGACAACTAACACACTTAAAGTTTGATTACTACGCGAGAGGTCTTCTACTGAACATGCCATTGGATCAGGGATTTGGAGCATCGGTTAATGCGTGGAAATACCCGATGTTAAATGAACAGACAACATCAATCCAAGACGATAACGTCACCAATATTCAATTTCAACTAAGCGTAGAGAGACCACCTTCATGGCTACCATCAGGAGTCAAAACGTTACCACTAACCAACTACACCGTCATCTTCTACAATAGCAGTCTGAAAGTTCAAGCTCACAAGCTGTGCTATCAATGGTTTTACACTGGTAACGTTCAAACGCTTTGTAGCTCACAGCTAATCTCCCAAGCACGCTTCTTTTTTGAATCATGCCTTGCCGACATAGCTGATGGTGGCTCTCTCGCACACCACAAGCTATCGATAAGTTTATTTGGCTTTTACTGTCAAAAAGTACTTGGCGTGGAAAAGTGCAAGCTACATGGGACGTATGATGCCTTTCCACCTTGTCACAAAGAAGGGCGTGATATTGATTTCCCTATTCTTATCGTTACTATAACAACTGTAGTTGTTGTCATGGTGATTGTTCTTGGTTGCTGCATAATTTGCTGCTGCGTTAGGAGGAGAAGAAAGAGAAGGCAAGACAAGAAACAAAAAGCCGGTTACCTTGATGAATATGAAGGAACTATGTATTCTATGTACGCTGCTGGGTCTGGTGCTGACGTCTCCTTAGAACCAATGCTGAAAGAGTTGAAAGAGAAAGTCACTTCACAAGGCGATGCAAATAAGGCAATGAACATGTATGGTGGTGGTGAAGAAGAAGAGGAAGCAGAAACTGGCTTTTAGTTGAACAGTTATTCTGCAAACTTAATATGAAAATCACGAACAGATTTTGTAGCTAAGCCTTTTAGATATTACATACTGAATAATGCATTTCAGTGCTATTGTGATTTATATGTAAATGCTCAAAACACAACTAAAAAAATAACTCAGTGCTGTTTCATAGTTGATAAGTCAGGCATCAATGGCCGCGGCCACTGTCTTAAACGTTTAATTGGTCTTGGAATGCACTATTTAGTATTCAGAGTTCAAACGTATGGCTATTTTGCATCAGTTATATAGCAATAGAGCATGCATATATGTAGAAGCGTAAAAAATGATAAAACATGCTAATTACGTATGAGTCAATCTAAAATATTATAAGAACAAGACAAATATGCACGAAATTATGATTCGGCGTTTTAAAAATTGCAATAAGTAGCATATAGTCAAATAATTTCCAGAATATGATTTCGATCTTCTATTCAAAAATGTAGTAAAATTGTAGTAGTACCACAAATACTCGCTTGATAGGGCGGCGTTGATATTGAAATACAGCGCATTTTAAAATGCTTTTTTGTAGTTTTAGTAGATTGACATATAATGTCTAAAGTACCTTGTTAAATAAACTTGAATATTACAATGACTGGCTGGTCTTCGATATGCATTTGAATATATATCCAATCCACCCCATCCACCTCCGACGCAGTCACGCTGGTGTTGTATGACTCAAGTGACGACGTGTGCTAAATTAAAGAGACAAGTTTTAGGTTATTTCTCCCATTTTCTAAACCCATTGCATGAAGATTTTTAGTTAACGTAGCTTTTTGAGAGGTCGAGAAGTTTTTTGTAACACCTTGTTTTATTTTGAGATAGTCATTCCCCGGGAAGTCATTCTCCTCTTGCACCAGCATAAACGAATTAAATTATCATTTTGTTACGAAGAGCCATCCAGGATTGAATTACACGGCACAAGTCATGTCGTAACTAGATTGCATGCAACGGTTGTAGGTGAAAATGCTACCGCTTATTAATGTCATTTCGTGCTACCCTGTTGTTTAGAAAAAGGTTAGAGCTGACCAAAAATATCACGGGCGACAATAAATGTTTCCAGGAAGCTCCTCCCCCGGGGCCCGTGACTAAAATTATATTTGCCATCGTGTCGAATCTGTGTCTTCCGTGGCAAAAAACCCTATGTTTTGACATTCATATCTTGTATTTCTGCGTGAAAACAACAATCAATATTCTGCAAGACGAGTTGATGCTTTCTTTGATTGGATGGTAAAGTAAGTTTTGGTAAAATATTGTAGTGTTTTCAACTTTTCTTTATAAGCTTACACATGGCTTCCAGCTGAGCAACATTTACGTGTCATAGGCCATAATTTATCAACGATTTTCATCAACTACTGAAAAACGTTTTGACGGTAACGGTGACTTTTCGTTCAAAATATCTGCTTGTACTATGAGCGATCCATTTAGTTAATAAATAGATGTCGAAATTAGACTTTACCATATCGAATCTATTTTTATCGAGATCGAGAGCAGCGAGGTGATCCGAAACCCCATTATCTGATCTTTTACTTTTAGAAACACTCGAAGCACTTCTTAACTTTATATTTATTTACCCGCTTTTAGTGCTTCATTGACTTCATTAATTGATATGTGAATTAACACCTTTATATTTGTACGCATCTAAATCTAAGAATTATTAAGCTTCCTGTCCCTCAATTAAAGTCAATCATAGTCTATGCAGTTGCTGTTCTAGCTTGAGCGACCGACCTTGGGACGAGGAGCAACGAAGTGAGGAATCACACAACATGAGTTAGTTATTATAACTCAAGGACAGCCAACAATAATATTGAACTGTTCTGATGAAAACTTCATGAAATGTTCATGGAATACAGTATATTCTAATACCTAGTACAGTATGAAATCACCAAAAGCAATTTCATAATTATCAACATCGAGGTAAAACTAGGTAAAAATGTAGATTGTAGTTGATTACTGGATAGGGAGTAGGGTCAAGATTCTGAAATTTAAATATCAAAGGTGGGTATGGTTGCCTATGGGTGGTCTCAAGCTACAAAAGAGATTTTTTACAATAGAGTTTATTTGGAAAACAAAATGGAACAAAAATAAAAGTTTGCTGACATACAGCACAATGTCTTAAATAAAATAATTTCTTTCAAAGTAATGTACAGAATAATATAAATAATGATTATATTGCATTAATATGTTTACTTTTCAGAGAATCAAATAAGAAAATTGAAAAGATTAAACTAAAATGAGTGGTGATCAGAATCATGATTTATCAAGCAACTTGGAAAACCTGGTACAATTTTAACCTTAAATATTTATCAAGCTATATAATATGCATTCATTTTTCAACAATTTTCCTACTCTTTTAAATCATTTTGGTTATCTGCATTTGTTTGTATTTTTGATAATAAGTTTGTAATGCACATTTTTTTCACTTAAATAAGTCGGCTTGTTTGTTGCATTTACTGATTCTGACTAGCTTTGTTTGTTCTGCACTTTACATTTTAGACCATAAAAGAAAATGGAAGCTCAGTAGTTCCAGTACATCAAAAGACTGGACTTGTTTATGATGAGCGAATGTTAAAACATGTCAATATATGGGACCAGTAAGTCAAAATTATTTATCTGGAACAATTGATGGAAAAATTTCTTTCCATACTTTGCATATTATGCATTCAACAGTTTTGTCTCTGCTGCAATATCATGTTGCATTTTATCTTACCCTACTTTCCATATCCCATCTGACATCTCCCTCCCTTCCTCTGCCATATTGAGCTGCATCTCAGCATGGCCTCATATTTTGAACTTCCATTACCTCTAGACTATTGTTCTAATGCCACTGTTTGAAAGTTCAATGGTTCCAGCGATAATTATTTCAAATCCATTGTATATACCGACATTAAATACCCTTTCTGATTTGATATTTTTGTTGACAGAAACCATTCAGAGGTTCCAGAAAGAATTTCCAGACCCTATGATAAACATTGTGAATATGGATTGGTGGATAGATGTTATAGAATACCAGTAAGTTGCCAACAATTAGATGTTTGGCATAGATGTGTTGACTTAATGATTTCAAAACAAAAATTGAGCACATGGTCACAAGCTGTGCCAAGATATCCTGCAAGGCAAAAATACTAAAAAATATGTATTGTGCAAGCCAATTCGAAGTCATGGTTAGTCATGGACCACCATGTACACATCCTACAAGAAACAATATAATCTCTATTGATATGTTACATCACAAGATGTTTTTCAAAAGTTCAAATTCAAATTCAAGTAGAGATTCACATGGGATTTGGTAATAAAAATAAAAGCGTGATGTGCTTACAAAGCACATTTCACAATCATGAGGAGTTAGTAATATTAGCATGGATTTGTATGACATGTCCACACATACTAGGAATTCCCTACTCTTTTGGGACAGCTGTGTGGGTTCTTTAACATCTCTCTAATACAGATTAGTCAATTAAGTTATCTGAGAGGATGCGAAGGTCTTACCATTTGTAGATAGAGAAACAAAGGTGGCAACTTCTCAATTATTTTAAGGCCCTGAGTGTTGGTCAGACCAGGGCTTGAAGCCATGACCTTCCGCACAGTAGTCCGATGCTCTACCAACAAAGCTAACCAGTCAATGGTTGTCATTGTGTTAATTACCAATGGGTGCCTTAATTATAACATGTATATATGATTTATGATCATAATGATTTACTGTTTTTATAGTCAAGGTTTGCTACAGAAGAAGAGTTGTTGACATTCCATAGGTAATTAAGATTATGTAAATATTTTTTTAAATATGAGATATGATACAGTATAATGTAAGAGTAAATGGGAAACAGTACGAGTATGGTACTGCCACAATAAGGCCAAAAATTTGAATGTTTTCTTAGAAACTGTGGTTTCAATGTTATGATACAGTTTTATGTGTTATGGAGCAGAAAGTAAATTATTCTAATATTTGCTAATTCTTATTATTTGATTGTAGAAATTTCTGACGATCTGATTACCACAATTGAATAATGTCAATTTTTTCCAATATTGATTATATAAGTGAATGTCAAGCAAAGAAAACAATACTAAAATATTCAAATTAGTTGAATACAAAACATGAGTCTGCTCCCTTAAATGTGCAGTTTCATCTGCATCATTTCCTTATCATGAAATCTGATATTGGACATCAGGTAAGAGAAAGGCCTTAATTAGTAGGGAATTTAGAGATCTCAAATCACTATAGCTAGGGCCTTTCTTCTACCATAAATGCATGTCCATGTTTACAAATGTCAAAGAATGTAGAAATCACATGTACTTAAGTGAGCAGATTCAAATTATGATAAAATGCTGTTAACATCGGTATTAATCACTTTCTCCTTTATAACACTTACCATAAAATTACCCTTGAATTCATTCAAATTAATTGCTGCCTGGATTAGATGACTTCTAATACCCAAGCAGCAATTAATCATTCTGTCTATTCATTCATTCATTCATTTGTTTAATCATTCATTCATTGTCCATGCAGACATTCAAATTTACATTCTTATACATTCATGATATGAATGCAGAATGTTAACTTTACAGCGCTGAACATATTCAAAAAATGAAATTCACCAAAGACATGAAACCAAGACAATTATTTCAACTTGGAGAAGAGTATGACTCGGTTTACATGAGTCAGGTTAGTGCCCAGCTGTTCCATTCCAGTAGAACATGATTATTTCAGTAAGGTAAATTATCTGCATGTCTTAATCATTTGCACCTACACTATCAGTGCATTCAGCACCAAGTAAGGCATGTGTCAGATTTTGGTTGAATAGCTACAAAGTTTTTATGGTTGAAAACTGTATATTGAATATAAATAAGAAGATTGGTAACATATATTGTACCCCATTTAAATCATTTGACCATTGATGTTAACTTGTGTGTGACAGCAGGGATATCCCAATACTAAGCTAATCAGAATTCTATAATATCACATTGCTTTCAATAATTTATTGTGATTGCATTTGGGATGTCTTTGTCACACAAGATATCTTTAAAGTGAGATTTAGATGACCAAGACAATACAGATCTAGATATGTAAACTATGTTTAATGTTTTATACATGGTGTATCCTATAGTGGTTTATCTTTTTAGGATGTGTATGAATGTGCCTTATTGGCCTGTGGATGTACTTTGCAAGCAGTAGAACATGTTGCAACTAACAAGGTACCACCATGATGAACATCTTATAAAGTATATACCTGCTGTAAGGTAGTTAGTTAGTTAGTTCCTGTCACAACTAAAATATGTATGAAGATACGACTCCAATCTATGCAATGAGATTTAAGTGTTCCACCATGGCTCTTTTTTTATACATGTTTCACTATAAATTTCAATGACATTTAATCATCTAAAAGTTGTCTTTAACCAAACTTCAAATTCCTTTAAAATGTTTAAATAAATACATTACATACAAAAGTTTTCAAAACAGCACCATCCAGGTTACATTTTCAATTAATTTTTTTTCACAAAGTTCAATTTATGTTTCTTTGCCAGGTTCAAAATGCAGTTGCAATTGTGAGGTATGTGACACTGAGTTTTCCATCGTGGAAGTAATGTCTAGAGAATTCAGTTTTTCCATAACATAATTTAACCATATATAACTTTGTTGTGTACTAGGCCACCTGGTCACCATGCTGATGTCACTTTTGCAATGGGCTACTGTTACTTTAACAATGTTGCTATAGCTGCAAAGGTGGCACAAGAAAGATGGGGAATGAAAAGGTCAGTAATACAGTTGATAAGGATTAATGCAGTACTTGTTTGCTTGAGGCTGTAAGACAACATAACATCACATGTCTACACCTTGGTTGTGATAGCAACAATGTCTGTGCAGGCTGTTTTCAGCTATATGCCAGCTGTGCAGATGGAATATTGCTTGTTCATAGTGCATTCATAGTTTTAGAGTTTTGTTTGTTTGTATAGGGTTCTCATTGTCGACTGGGATATCCATCATGGCAATGGCACCCAAAGTCTGTTCGAGACTGATCCAAGGTAAACTTCATTATGTTATGGATCATTGTAATTGGTAGTTGGTTTTGCACACTACAGCAATTGTGTATTATTGAGATGATATTTTACTCATTGATACACTTACTTACTTACTTACTAATTACTTACTTGTTTACTTACCTACTTCCTTACTTGCTTACTTACTTACTTACTCAGGGAGGGCGGAGTGTGTTGAAAAGGGGGGGGGCTGACAGCAAAATGATAACTTTTTTCCTTAGGTCACAAAGAACAAGACATCCACTGCATGCATCTTTTTTTTTTAAATGACAATATTCAAAAGAAGAAAAAAAAACTTTTGAGGATGATTATTATTTGGATTATTTGTTTTTCTATTCTTTAGCGCTAAAAAGTGGGGGGGGGGCTGCAGCCCCTCCCTCTCCGCGGTCCCTGTTGCTTACCTACTTACTTACTTACCTACTTACTGAGTTCCTTACTTACCAATTTACTTACCTATCTACCTACTTACCTATATCTACTTACTTACTTCAGTGTACTATACTTCTCTATCCATGAATACCACCATGGCAAGTTTTATCCGGGGTCTACAATTGCCAACTATGATGTCATAGGAAAGGGAAAAGGTCAAGGCTTTAACATCAATGTTCCTTGGAATAAGGTAAGAAACAAGCAGGAACTGCTGCTATAAAATAGTGTTTTTGTAATCACCAGACACAAATGAATCCTGCATGCTTTGTTGATACTATTCACAACTAGACTAGATTACATTAGCGCTGATTTACAATAGCTCTGTCCACCAGTACAATCCTTATCCAGTGGATAACTTTTATTTAGTAGATAACTTTATCCAGGTTTCATGTAAACGGCCAGTCCAAATCACCAATTAACACCATTGCATTATATGTACATACTCTTCCCTTTAAGGGCTGAGTGATAATGCGGCTGAAGGTTCAAGCCCAAAACATCCCATTTGACAGACCAATCACACTATAACATGGACAAACAGTTAACATTTGGATTGTTTGTCTGTAGTTCCATATGGGTGATGCTGACTACCTTGCAGCATTTCAACATGTTCTTCTTCCCGTAGCTCATGAAGTAAGTGTGGCAAAAAATATATTGATTTAGTCTAATTACTACAAGACTGACCAAATGGATTATGTTTTTCTTCAGTTTGATCCAGATATTGTGTTAGTATCGGCTGGGTTTGACTCTGCTAGAGGAGATCCTAAGGTAGGAGGAAGTATATTATATATAGCCCTCAAGTATATATATCCATACTGATCAAGGATGTTGTTTCATCCAAAACATTACCGGTATATGATTTAAAAATTGTTGTTGCTTTACTTTAATTTTCAATTTCTTTTCTGCTCCAAAATAACTTTGGAAGTATATTAGTCATTTGCTGGACATAATAAGTACTGTCGGCAATCAGCTTCTGAGTTGTTAAATCTAGTCATCCTATGGGGGAAGTTACAAGTTGATGTAAATATCATAGCTTTGCTTCTTGCATACATCAAAATCAATGTGGCTAAGCCTCTAATTATACGAGTGTGTGTTTAATATCGTTGAAGGGTCTTTGCGATGTCAGCCCTGAAGGCTATTGCCAGCTCACAAATATGCTGATGTCACTTGCTGGAGGCAAAGTTGTCATCATATTAGAGGTTAGTAGTACTAGAAGTAACAACATGACAGCAGTTACTACTACAATAACAATACATCTATATCTATTGCTTGCAAAAAATTAGATATGATAACGCAAGTTAAATTATAGATTGTACAACAATACCTTGCAATAACAACAATGGTTATTATTAACAGTGCTTTTCCAATATGTAGTCGCACATAATTGATGCTTAATATGTAAATAAAATGTGGATGAGGTTAATGTACCTGAAACCACTACTGCAGGTAATGGAGCCTACTCTCAAAAGCAAGTTAGTTTGTTGAAGCTCTTCAAAATGAAGGAATTCCTACAGTTTACAATCATAGAAATAGCTAAGATACAGCATTCACTGATTAGTTCATGCATGCACTAGGGAGGCTATAACCTGACGTCTGTAGAGGAATCATTGTGTAGCTGTACAGCGACTCTTCTTGGTGATCCATGTCCACGTCTTGATGGAAGTCAGGTGCCATCCAAAAGGTACAGTTATTTGTAACCATTGAGTGACGTACAAACATCGGGTTTCATAAATTCTATCGTGCTCACAAATTAAGCAATTGCATAAACGTTTGGATGCAATTTTTCACTCATTTATTGATTATTTTTTCACTTAATCGCACAATTGTTCTTTTACTAATGCATGCACATATTCTTTTGTCCAGTTGTTCATTCATTTATCACTCACACATTCACGAACGAATAGAAAAGATACAAAACTAAAACACCGGACACTTTTTTTGTTTCTTTTTTACATGTGTATCTATTAACTGTTGATCTATGTTCAGTGCCATGGAGTCAATAAGAGATGTTGTCAATACTCACAAACCATTCTGGCAAGCCTTGAAATTTGTCGGTAAGTATGCTTGCATTTATAAAGAAACATTGTCCAAAAAAATGCTGAATGCGAATTGCTCCACTAAATTGAATTTGTAAATGTAATAAATATATATAATTCAATTAGCACTTATTAATGTAACCTCTTGATTTTATAATTTATTTTATCATTTTGTTTCAAAATGAATAATTGACATTCGACAACTGGCATTCGCCATTCTCTCCAACAGCGTTTTTTGAAATAAGTTTTTTTAGTACTTGTAATGTCGTGTGGATATCATATGAATGTCGTATCAACGTAGCAAAGCAATCAAATTAAATATGCGGTATTGAATGGGAATTGTACCGTTTCCATTCATACCAAAACTACATGCACTATGTAGTAGTGATGTGTTTTTCTTTTTCAAAAAGTAATAAAATACACTTGTCAACGGCTGACCTATAAATGATGATAGAAATAATCCTCATTGTTTTTGTTTCTGTAGATATCAATGTTCCTGTTGATCAGGAAGTATGTGAACAAGATCAGGACAGCGGCAAAAGGTCTGTTGCTATTTTACTGAATCTAGTTTGATTTTTTCTTTTATTGATTGTAAGCTTTCAAATTTATTAGTTTGGTAAATAGGATTAAATTATATTTAAAATATCCGTTTATTAAATATTTAAAGTCATTAAACTAATCAGACTTAAACCTTATCTTAGGGACAACGAGAATACTTCAGATTTTGAAGGTAAGAAACCTTCTTTCCTTCTTTCCTTCTTGCTTTCCTTCCTTCCTTCCTTCCTTCATTGATTCATTCATTCATCTAAATAATGTTTATTTCAATCTTGTACATTTACAAAAAGCATGTTACAATTGTTGTACTTTTTTTTCTTTTTTTTTTAATTATTCAGTATTTTACAAGTTTTTATGTATTCATTTATTTATTCATTCATTCATAAACTCAAAAGCTCATTCATTCAAACATTTATCCTACCATTTATCTGTTTGTTTTACTTTTCTCGTTATCTTCCATTAACAGATAATGGTGTGACAAGGCCAAGTGAACAGAATACATGACGAAACAATTATATTCGTGAAAGACCTTGGTTCAACGATCAAAAACCCCTAACACGTACCGCAATAACTACGAAAGCAATGTGAAATTATCCCTATTTATGCGTACCAAAGTTATATTTGGCATCGTGATTTTAACTCTTTTTAAATTTTTGAATCAAATATATGTATATATCTATCAAGTTGATGAATAATGAATCAGTCAATTCTAAGGTTTCCCAGTACCTCGGGCAGGGCTCGTGCTTGAAATCCTAAAAGCCCTGGAATTCAAAACGCTCTTGAAATTCATGTTAAAATTGTAGCATGAACCCCACTCACGACAACAGAGCCCCGTGCAATTGAATTTCGATCGGGCCCACTATGCAGTCAAAATAGACGGCCAAATTTATGCCCCACAGTTAGATCTTCAAAATTGTTCAGTGTCCACTCTTTTATTCTATAAGACCGAGGAACAAAACGATCCGCCATTTTGGATCAAATGACCCACCATGCGGACAATATTTTTTGGTCAAATGTTCGGGATGCTCTGGTTTTGCCCCTGGGCCGGGTAGGGTTGAATTGACTCATTGATTTGCATGAATTTATTTATTCACATCAGTTTTTAATATCACTAGGGATTAAAATTATATTCATAAACTGAATTGTATTTTTGATTGTACTTTCTGATCATATTTTTTACAGGATTTATTCAGCTTGTTATTAGTTTATTATTGATTATGCCAATAAGAATACAATAAAGTAGAACCAAACCCAATGCTCGTTCGATCATTACTCAATTTATTCATTCAATCATCCATCTATTCATTTATTTATACTTTCATTCATTCACTACCTTATCCTTCATTACCTACCGTACCAACCCGGAACACAACTTAAACGTGATCCGGAAGTTTGATTATTACATTCGGGTTCCCTGTGTTATTATGACACGTAAAAAAATCAAAATGGAGACCGCCTTTCCACCATTTCGTTCTTTGCAAGATGCTCTAACAGAGGCTCGCTTTTCCCTTCCAACTATAAATGACCCTGAAAGAATGGGTAACAGAATATTACATAATCTCATCTATTACCAAACGAATTATTTTGTGCTGTATTTGGCTATGTTTTTGACGGTTGGGTAAGTTGAACTGACTCTATATAAATAATGACAATCATAATCTTAAAGTGTTATTGTAATTTACCTTTTCATGAAGATCCTAACCTGTAAGACGAATATCGATATATCTTTACCATATTATGTTTGCATAGCCATCTTTTGGTTTGATTCTCTTTATTTCAAGGCTAGTGTATTATCTAGATCCACATCGGTCGAGCTTTTATGCCGTTAACCAATTGGATAATAAAATTATTATCCATGCGTTAACGATCGGGAATGGGGAGGGCCGGAATCTCTATCTAATATATCATTCAATCAAGTAATATTCAACAAATTCTTAATCTTTATATGTGAAACATTTTGTTGTAGCACGTTATATCCCAAGGACATGTTGCTTGGTGCAGCGATGGTGTTTACAGCGTTTTTCATATATAACAAGATATCACAAGCAAGACTTGACAATAAATGTGTCCGATCAAACATTGACAACATCATTCCAATAGCTGTTGGTGTTGTTGTCTATTTATTGATATATACATTGGGATCAGTGATGGTTCTCTTGTGGGGAATAGTCACACCGTTACTTGGTGAGTAACAAGAAAACAAAGTTATGTATAGATATAATAGATGTGATTTACATTAATTTAGCCTTTGATATAGCTCAAATATCAAAAACCCATGGTAGAGTGCACGCACCCAAAATGTGCAACACAAATACCACTAAATAGTGCTATTTTATGCTTATTCTATTATTTTTGTTTGTTGAATTAGTCTTATTTACCACAAAATAGTGACAACTGTTGCACTCTTTTAGTGCTTGCACACTATGACTTTACAATAAAATTAGAGTTGAAGGATCTATGGGAGAGGTCCAGGGGTTGCACACCCCCTCTTGAAAAGATTTACAACCCAATTCGTTGTATCGCGACCCGCCATTTGTTTTGATTTGGTCTTTTCTGAACCGTCAATCAATTGCAAGGGCAGAGTTTGATTTAGATCAACCAATGACAGAAAATTGTTAGGGCAAGCTCCACCCAATGAATTTCATTGACGGTTCAGAAAAGACCAAAATGAAGACAAAGTTTTGAAACGGTTGGTCACGATACAACAAATTTGGCTGTAAAGTCCTTGTTATCTTAAATATTCTGAAAACTGTCATCAGTATTTAATGTTTAGTTGTTTTCTTAAATATTTTGAAAACTGTCAACAGTATTTAATGTTTAATGGGTATTTCATCCCCTCTTAATATAGTGCACCTACTCCTGAAATCAATCCTGGACCCGCCCTTGGGTCAGCTGCTTATAGAGGTATTACCATATTTGTGCGCCAAATAATTCTAAAAGGATTTTAAGTGTTTGTTTTGTTTTTTTTTTCAGTAATTTTCCTCCATGCTGCGTGTCGTATGAGGAACCTGAAAAACAAGATTACCAATAATGTCGACGACCTATTTGTAAATAACCCCAGCCCGATGACCATGCTTCTTCAATACCTGAGTGTTGACAAAACATGAAATAATTATTTTGCCCGAAAATGAATGAATGAGTTAGTACGTGGAAGGCCACTGGTCTGACCAAGAATAAAGTTAATATAAAAGGTAGTGAAAACTGACAAGAACCTAAATTTACAAACAATTATTGGGTTACAACAACATGACCAAGAATCCCTTAACCTGTTGCCGCCATGTTGTCATCCTACATCGCGGCTATGACGTAACGACTTTAACCCAAGAATCTGAGTTGAATTAACATGATTTACCATGTTCTCCCTAGTTGCAGAATTTTCTAGGCAGTTGTTCCAAATAAAAGTATACTATAGCTACACATCGCTATAATATCAAATATCTTTTGACTGAACATGACAGTAGGCTACATCAGAACAGCAAACAACAATTGCCATCCTCTAGAAAGCATAGCATAGATAACAATTTGAGGAAAACAAATTTTATCCAACCTTAAATTTACTCGCAACGTTTTAAAAACAGATTTGTACATCGAATAAATTTGGACAATTGTAATTAATAGTTTATAATTATAATTAAGATTAGGACCACTTAGAATATATAATCAGTATTAATATATATTTTACATTTAATTAAATAAAGACTTTTTATCCTTGTTATCATTTTCATATGATTTTTGTTTGTGCAATTGTGAGTGCACTAAATGGTCAAAATAGCTGTCCACGGCTACAATTAGATACTTTGGATTGTGTCTTTTGTGGTTCCTAAAAGTATTCGCTATGGTTCTGATTTCGGTAAAAAAATCACTTTTTTAACAATGTAAATTGAAAGTAAATCTTGCGGGTTACAGTCGCTTCGCTAATTTTAATGACAACGACATCCACACTAAACCCGGACTTGAAAATTAAACTTTATTTATCCGGCTAGGTCTTCTGCCCAACCTAATCCACATGAATCCGAAACAGTTTCACGTTTTGGCAGACGTGTAAGGACTAATGAATCCGATTCTAGAAGAAAAATTATCTTGAAGGCCGAAGTTAGGGCCAGAAAGCCTTTAAATAAAGTTAGATTAATGTAATTATTTGAAATATTTCATTGGTAGACGCCAAAATGAAAGTTTGCAAAAACTCCAAAGGTCGCTTTTGTAGTGCAAGGTTTGAAATCTTTCACAAAGAAGATATCATGTAGATCACAGTGACAAACAACACAATGAAAAAGAACCAGAAGAAGAAACGATCAAGTGAGCGAGCAATGCGACACCAACATCTCTGGTGATCTTCCTCACTCCATTCCTGAATTTCGTCTCGGAGATGCTCATGCTGGGCCACTGCATCATCAGAAACACTGACGACTTCTGAGAATTGATCGCGATTATTTTCTTCCATTGGCATCGCATCGGTTACTTTAATGTTTTTCAACCATAATGAGTTCCATTTATTGCTAATCGCTTGTTTGATGTTGTTTGGCTTTTTGGGTGACTTTTTCTTTATGTCTTTACCATATATGGATTTTAGAGGGTTGGGAACGGGGCTATTTGCATGAAAAGTTTTCAGAACTAATACCGTTGCTAGTAACGCTAAGGCGGTCTCCAAGTACACAACAACAAAAAATATACCCATCAACGAGACGTGTCGTGAGTTCGGTAGCAATTCCGAAAACAGAAGGAGATAAACACTTAGGGCTATAAGAAGAGATGAACAAAACCCGATTCTTTCTCCACTCTCGGGCGGAATGATGAAGGTTGTGAACATCAACATGGCCAAGACTCCACAGGGGACGATGTAGTAAAACATGTAAAAGCTGATTAAACGTTGACCTTTGAGTTTTATTGTTACTTGTATGAAAGGTGCAGACATTGGATCACTTCTCACTTCCTGGGTCGATATGTTGATGTTCCATAGCAGCCACTCGCCGCTGGATATGTTTCCCACCTCTAGAAGAGAACAAAAATCTACAATGCAAGTGGACTTTAGTCTATGATCAGCATGCTATTGCAACGTTTTTGTGTGCACTCTATGTGTGATACATGAGACGAAACTACCGCCGTCCACCATTAAATGAACAAGCAACGTGAAACCAATCATGAACAAATACCCTCATTTCAAACACGTCTGGAGAGAATGCTGGATGTCGAATACAAAATGCTACACTAAAATATGCATTATTGAAAGTACTGAAAATTTGCCAAATCAGAAAATGGCGGACCATCTCAAGATTAGGCTAATCAGTCTTCTGGGTGAACAGTTCATCTTCGGGCTTTGTTGTAATTGTAGAAAAATGGTACAAAACTTATGGAAACCACTCTATTTGAAGTTAAACTACAATATAACGATCAACACAAAACGACGATTGAATAGCATCGTTTCTCTGATCTCGCTCCAGTCCATAACCGCACCATATTTTGATTTGGTGTTTAGTCGTATCACGGTATGACATTAAAATATGCATAATAACTATTCAGACATAATAGGTGCCTTGTTATTGATCAGGATGTGATGCATTGAAAGAAAGCAGTTTGGGTCGAAAGGTCGATTCTCATTTTTAGCCAGGAATTTAAAAAAAGCTTTAATGGGACAGTTAACATGAAAACATACCTTTCTCGGGATAAAAGACCTGGTCTGTGAGATTTATTCACAACTTGGCAGAGTCGTAAGATTCTGAGGCAAAGTTTATGGCACATGTCATTTTGTCAAATGGGAAGTCAACGACTTTGAGCTCGCACTCACTATCAATCATCTCCAAGGACTTCCAGACATTAGTTCCATTGCTATTGACAATCACCCAGTTCTTATAGAGAGGAAGATTTGTATAGCCAGATGAAGGGTTATGTGGGCTGCGGAATAAAAAAATAAGTAATTTTTGCTTCGATAAGACGCCATACCAAATCCAGTTTCTGTTAGACCAATTGCCTCGTTGGCCGGTTTCAGTAATAGCTAGTGGAGCTTCGATCGTTGTACAGTACAAACGATGGTCTCAAGTGCATTTATATTTGTCTGATTGATTGAATTCTGGTTGACTGAACGTTTCGCTACTACACAACTAGTTTGTTCAATCATTTCACGGTTTTCCTGAATTTATATATTCCCATATCACACGTTGCAACAACTTACATGTTTTGTAGCGTAATGTCTAGAGCCCAGACGTCCTTATAACTGAATCGTAAACTGTCAAGCCCGCCATATTTAGCTGGATCCCAAACAAGGAATGGATTCTGCCAGCTCTATAATTATAAAGAAAAATATCACTGTGTCTCTAATTATGATCAAAAGACAATATTTGGATACTTGTACTTGGATTGGAAATTACAATTGCCTATAAATTAATGAGCTCCCGCTACAGATCGTGTTATTGTACATCCTGATTCCAGTTGATGACATCTTCTAAGCATTCTATCTTTCCTTTGTCTCCTATGACTTCGCTCCTCCCCCCCCCCCCCCCCCCTTCCCTTCTGTCTCCAAAACAGGAAGTCCGTGACCTGTCTTGGTTCTTTTCTCTCAGTTCGATCTAGCTCCTCAAACTGTCTTTAATTGCCTCTGGTCTGCATGAGAGAAGGACTGAATAATAGTTGTCGTTTTTTCTCAATTAAACTGTCATCATTACCTGAGTGATCAACAGTTTTGTTGTAGCCATTTGTTTCTTGTTATCCTGTATCAAACAAAGATATCATATCAACATTGAGTTTGATCATAGTTAAAAGAGCAAAATGGTTTGGAAACGTTGACGTTTTTGTACACTAACCATTATTTCGTTTAATTGTGATTTGATGGGAGCATATACTTCTATTGTGTGTTCTCCCTTGAAAGGTGGGTAGGGATGCTCGACGGACCTCTTAGATCATATACTTTTAAATTAGTATCTCGTGTTGCCTTAATTAATTCCAAATCCACGCGTGATTCCCTTGCCAACTGAACATTACAAATGAACTACTATTTCTCACCAATCCAATAAAAGCAACTATCTTTGCAGAGAATGACACATTTACTTTGTGTTGTGGTGATTCCACAGGTCTTATAACTGGATTGTACTTGCTGAGTTCCTGACGTAGAACATCAGTTCAGCTGATGTATTCACCGTCATTGCTGCACGACAAAAACAAAAAACACTCGCTAGATCAGTCGCAGAAACGTTGCATTACTAATTTGATATTTATACAAGTGTAACATTTGTTAGAGCTTAATCAGGTAAACCCTAAAAAATGTAAGAACTGAGATGTTTTTGACCTACCATTGCACATTGTAATAACTGTGATGAACACAAATAAACCTATTAACAAGTTGTTTTGCTCGACATGGGATTTATTCCGCTGCATTTTCTGAAAAAATACACATTTATAATTACCAATTGATTGAAGCTTATTTACACAGCAAAAAAAGACGTGAAAAGCAATGCAATGCAATCTTTTTGTTTTGTTGTTGTTGTTACGTGTTGTTGTCGTTTTTGTTCAGTATTTGTGCTATTTTAGAACTAATTGCTTTTTTTTTGGTCGAGGTGGCTGAACCTCAGCTCTCGATCTTATTATTTGTGTTCTATCTTGAACTTATTTCGGTTTGTTATATCATGATTTCACCTAAGACTGTGGCATTTTTTCGTAACCTATGAATATAACTAATGATGTCAGAGAAGATTATAGTTGAGTGGAAACTACCGGCCGAGAAAGGAAATTGTTTTCCGCTTAGTAGAACAGCAGCTGAAAATGACTCTCATGAAAAAACATTATTTCAATTACTCATTAAATGCCTCTATTTAATCAACAGCAATCTAGTAGGAGGGAAGACAAACATCAAATTTTGTATGGGTTACCATGACTACCTGATCATCTCGAGAAAATCTCAAACAACCAGATGATCGATGACACACAAATTAAATTGCTAACTTGTTTTGAAGCGTCATTTTTCTCCTTGACTATCAATAGTAGGCTTAACAATAGAGTAATCATAAAATTTATGCCCGCAATTTTTTCGAGAAGTTCCAGAAACACGGAATTGCTTTGAAAAAAAACCTCATGACACCGCAATCGTCTAGGCCAAATAAAAGTTTGACCTCTAAAAGCCTATCTCAGATTTTTTTTAAAAACCTTATTTTTATGTATTTTTAAGCGTAAATTGATAAAAAAACTTTTAAAAAAACGTATCAGATATCTAAAATGCCTAGTTTCCATATAATCGCCCGCGATCGCCGGATCGCTGAAATTACTGATGCGAGGATGATCGCTGTCAATTGTATTTTGATCTGTTTTCAAGAATTTTTATTCCATGCATTTAATTTTTAAACTTATTATTACATTTGAGCTAACCAATTTATGAGCAAATCCCTCGTTTTTGAAATGAACACTTAGCATTACCAAAAACGTAATATCTTAAAAACCTATACATGCTTTAGACGATCCAAGTGTTACTTTTCAAATCAGTAGCAATGTAATTCAAATCTTAACATTTTACTTACCTAAAAAACTGGATTGATGTTCTCACTCATTTCCACAATCAAGCTCAGTCAGTACTATGAACTGGTTTTAAAGTTGATTTATTTAAAACTAGTTTTTAATTAAAACTTCATATTTTCTATGAGTCAACAACACAAATTTAATCAATTCACTTATAATGACGGCATTATCGATTCCATCTTAATCATTTATTTTATTGGTGAAGCAATATTTGGCGCCTAACTGCCAAGAGAATTGAAGCAGCGCAATTAATTAATTAACACGACGCAATATGTCGATCCTTGTGTGGGGGGTGCCTACATATGATTATTATATAAATGATTTCTCCTGAAATACTGTCAACAAAAAAGGCTTGGCAAAGCTACAATAGCAACAACAATAACAAATTTGGTTTGGCTAGAAACGTCCGTTATTTATTGCTGAGGTGGATGTTCATATAAATATGGGTTTTTGGGGCTGCATTGATGTCTCTATTAAGCGGTCAACCTCGAGACCTGGTTCACACGAGCAACGCAAACGCAAATGCAAACGTAAGAAATGAAAACTTTTTCATTGTCTTTCATTTGCGTTTGCACTTGCGCTTGCATTTTCAACGTGTGAATCGGTGAAAACGCAAGTGCCAATGTAAGACGTAAATTTATATTACGTTTGCATTGGCGTTGGTCATGTGAACCAGTCTTTAGAATCAAGGTTAGCCGCTAAATAGCTATAGTCTAGCTTTATCGGTTATATAGCTTTATATGTTATGTAGTTAATGCCTCAGCGCAACAAATCTCTCCAAAGAGGGGTTGGTATATACATTGGTTGTACTTTTACAGCTCTTCAGAAGTTCATTTTGTAATTTATAAAAGGCGGAGATTTTGCTCATTTACAGCTGTATGCGTTCATTCTAAGTTCATTCATTTGCAGTCTGACAAATTTAAGTTTGCCAATATCTGGGCAATTCAGCAACTTGCTCAAAAAATGGACATTTTTACAATGTCATTGGATTTAGTGACAATGTAGAAGACAGATAGAAGCAGGACGATCAAAAAGAACCAGAAGAAGAAACGATCAAGCGACCGAGCAATACGACACCAACATCGCTGATGATCTTCCTCGCTCCATTCCTGACTTTCGTCTTGCAGATCTTCGTCGAACTGGTCCACTGCATCGCCATAAACATGGACAACTTCTGGCAGTTGACCTTTATTGTTCTCGTCCATTTGAATCGCGTCGGTTACCTTATTTTTGAACAGTAAGGTGTTCTTTTTAATGTTAATTCCCAGTTTGTTCTTGTTGGATTTATTGCCTGATTTTTTCTTAATGCCTCTACCATACAAACATTTTAGAGGTTTGGGAACGGGACTGTTTGCATGGAAAGCTTTCAGAACTAATACCGTTGCTAGTAAAGCTAAGGCGGTCTCCAAGTACACAACAACAAAAAATATACCCATCAACGAGACGTCTCGTGAGTTCGGTAGCAATTCCGAAAACAGAAGGAGATAAACGCTTAGGGCTATAAGGAGAGATGAACAAAACCCGATTCTTTCCCCATTCTCAGGTGGAATGATGAAGGTTGTGAACATCAACATGGCCAAGACTCCACAGGGGACGATATAGTAGAACAGGTAAAAGCTGATTAAACGATTAGACTTGAATTGTATTGTTACTTGTATGAAAGGAGGAGACATTGGATCACTTCTCACTTCCTGGGTCGACAATTCGATAGTCGTTAGTTTCAACTCGCCACTGGATATGTCTTCCATTTCTAGGAGAAAACAAAATTAGTTTTCTTTTCCAATTAATTGAAAACTTTTACGTTGTACATGTTGTAACACTGTAAGAAGTTGACCATTTATTAATTGCCTGGAACCCTCTCTTTTTTTCCTGCTAATTTCCAGATTAGAATATGAAAGTCTTTACCAGCCTATGAAGCTTTCCAAACAGATTGAACTCTTATTCTTTTAGAACACTTATAACTTTAGACTGGGAAACGTATCGGCCTAGTGAGTTCATAACAAAATGCTCAACAGTTGGATTTTATTAATAAGAATTACAGGTCATGAATGTAGTGAATTTTAAGGAATGTGATTCCTACTGATAGTTTGGTCCTTGATCAAAGCGGCACCAAGCGCTGCGTACTGATTACTCATACACGCGGCAAAATTAAAGTACTACGTCTGAGGCGGACTGAACATGGGAATGGCTTTCTTTAATCTTAAAACAGTTCCAATACATATTGCTGCGTAGTAAGGATTTAAACTCTAGAGATACTTTGCTTCAGTTAAAGAATTTCACGAATGAATACCTTTCTCATGATGATAAGAGAGCTTGCCCGTGACGTCTATTCCCAGCATTGTAGAGTCGTAAGATTCAGAGGCAAAGTCTATGGAGCATGTCTGTTTGTCAAATGGGAAGTTAAAGACTTTGAGCTCGCACTCACTATCAATCATCTCCAAGGACTTCCAGACATTAGTGCCATTACTATCGACAATCACCCAGTTCTTATAGAGAGGAAGATTTGTATAGCTAGATGAAGGGTTGTACGGGCTGCAGGAAAATATATTACATGAATTAAAAACGCTTGGATTTGGTTATATCTACATGAATCAGATGACATCACTTCAGATCATTAGTATTATTATCGCTTTGGGTCAGAATCACTATACATGTCATGCTACGGTATTTCAAATAACGTTGTCATCACCAAAAGGCAATAGGTTATTCCAGGACCACTAGGAATGATGGGTAAAGTCATGACAGAATGTAGAATGGCATCTTGGACAGTCAAAAAGATGAATATTGATCTTTTAATCTTTGAAGCTAACAGAAAGCACTAGAAATCAAGTCATAACTATGGCGTGAATTTCTTGTCAACTGGTGCAATAATTATGACTATATATTATTATTGTTACCGTAATTATATTTATACCCATAGTTCCTAGCAGTCTTGGGATGACCTACTATTGCCTTTTGGTGTTGACAACGTTATTTGAAATAGTTATATATATAGCAAGACAGTATAGCATCAAAGCAAATGTCATCAGACCAGATCTCATGGCATCAGCACATAATAGTATATCACATCATACTGGTCACATGTCATTGCCTTGTATTTACATTTTCTCTATGTTTTGTCTATGAAATAATTTTGCATGCATGCTGTTCTTACATGTTTTGGAGGCTAATATCTGGAACCCAGACTTCCTTATAACTTAATCGTACACGGTCGATCCCTCCATAATCAGCTGGTTTCCAAGCAAGGAATGGATTCCTCCAGCTCTAAAAGACAAAATAAAAACATTTAAAAAACTCTAAATAAATGCTATAATTTATATTTAGCTCACATGGGCCACACGGACTGCGCGCAAATAAGTTAACATCCCGTATAAATTCGTTTTACTGTAACTTTGTCATTGCATATACGTTTTGACGTCCAATTTTCCTGATTAGCAGAAATCCTTTTGCTTCTACTTTTTTTTATTTCCATTGGTCAGATAGAAGAGTAGAGAAATGTTTTTCCGTCAATTAAACTGTCATCATTACCTGAGTGATCAACAGTTTTGTTGTAACCATTTGTTTCTTGTTATCCTGTGTCAAACAAAGGAGATCGTATTAGCAATGGCTTACTTAAAGAAAGCCCTCGAGAGGAAAATGGGTATAACAGAAATGAAAATTCCGCGCTGGGGCATGTAGCCTCAAAAAAGAGAATAAACGAAGAAATTAGAGACTGAATTCGAGGGTCATGGACGTAGGTACATCAAACGTTCCAAGCGCAAAGGCGTAGCTGAGCTTAGCTGGATTGGCCATATAATGAGAAGGCAGGAAGGACAAGTCACCAGGAGAGTGCTTCAAATAGCAGTGGAGGGAAGGAGGAGATATGGGAGACCATGTCGGAGGTGGACAGACTGCATGTATATAAGTATATAAGAAAAGATCAAACAGTGAAGGGACTTGACGTGAGGCATAGCAAACAGAGAGCAATGTAAGTGATTGACGATAGGCAGCGACCCTACTTGAAGTAGGGTAAGCTAGGAAATGAGAAGAAGATTTGAATTCAGTGATTTTAGTTCAGTTCATGGTTCGGTTTTCACTGAAAAACATGCAATATCTTACCAATCCAATAATGGAGATAATCTTGGCAGAGAATGACACATTAACTTTGTGTTGTGGTGATTCCACAGGTCTTATAGCTGGATCGTACTTGATCAGTTCTTGTCGTAGCACATATTCAGCTGATTTATTGGGATTTGTAGTCACCGCTATACATAGAGAAAAATGCTGATTAGCCAGAAAAAATAACCGCGAAAACAATAGCTAGCGCTCATTTTCATAATGGCACCATCTTACATTTTCCAGTTTCAATTTGCTTTGAAATTGAGTATTTATTTATTAGAAGTGCATTGCATATTTAACAAAAGAAAGGTTACTAATCAGTGGTAGTATGTATATATTATATATAATAACAATATATGCTTTGACCCACCATTGTTGGTTGCTATGGCTCCTGTAAGCAGAAACAAACACAGCCACCGCTTTTGGTTGATAAGTGATTTAGTTGCAATCCAAGGCATTTTCTGGAAAAAAACATATGTATCATTATGATATCGACTAATTTACCTTCACGAATTCAAATTGTCCATTTAAAGTCGGATCAATCTTGTGGGTCGTTGCTTTTTTATTCGTAACACAACACATGGTCTTGGAAAAATGGATATGTTAAAAGTGCAATGATTTCTTAATACTGCTGTCCTCCCCTTAATGAGATTTCAATAATTACATTCGTATCTCGTTATCTTTCAGTTAGTTGCAAAACAAAAATGACCGGCAGTAAGTTGGTAACCTCAAAAGGTAAAAACTATCAAGGTAACCCTTTGTTATATTTTATGCACAGTCCCAAATGTGCAACGACCTCCAATTTGTTTCGCTTTTGCTTTACATCATGGCGGACACGTCCGTACCTGCGTTATCCTGTTTTGAGAATTATAATCATAATCGTTGACTGTCTAGAACAGTTATCTACTTCTGATAAGCTGTAAAATTACAGAACTACCTGAAGCTAAACCGACATCACCTAGTCCGCGTAGTGGCACTTACAGATATATCGAAGAACTGCTGAAAGTAGAGGAGATTTGACAAACAAGGTAATAAATCATCTCATTCAAGTATTGTTGATTAACGTTCACACTGGGTGAAGGGGACGCATTTGAAAAGAAGTACGTCAGTTAATTGTAATTTACACCCGCAGGACTAAACTTAATTTAATAAACTCTCTCTCTAATATATCATACATATTGAAAGCAGATGTATTTGCAGTGAAATAAAGTATAATTCAAATACTTATTCTTTACTTAGTAATGGATGACATTAATCAAATTTTTAAGCAAACAAACAAGAGTTTGCAAAAATTGAGATGCAATTCTTATAAAAAAAGTATTCGAGATTGAAGTCTTGTCATTCGTATAAAGTCAATGACTTTTCAGTTTTAATCCCATTTTGGGATCTAAATGAAAATAAAGGAAAATTAAGATGGGAGAGCTCACCAATACTTTCCCCCTCTCAAATAAATGTTGAATTTTTAACAGGCTGAGGCTGGAGGGTCCAAAAATGACTTTGTTAGATATAAATCATCTGTGAACGCACTGTGTTGTTAGCATTTTTCTCTTCTGTCTATAAAAATATAAGTTTGTAATACGACAGTTGTAATTGCGTGATGGACAAGAACTCTTCTCGACCAGTAATAGTTCATCGGAAATACGCCAGTTCACTCAGAACCGGCTAACGACAGATATTAAATAAGTTAAAAAATCACTTATCTAGGGTGGTTTAAATCCGTGAAACAGTTACCTGAATTTATACACGATATTAAACTCTACTTTCATTGTTTTCCTATTTGTAGTCATTTTCTATTTGATAGTGTACTTGTTTCGTGGGTTTATAAGAATAACTCGACTTTTATACGTAAATTTCAAACCCGTTTTATTTGTTTGTTTTTTCTTGTGCTTGTTTTTGTTTTAGCTGTGAATGGTATTTTTTGCTGTATTGTTCTTAATGCCTTTGTGTCTTATTCAGTTGCTACTATTCAAAGGTTCTGAATGGGGAGGGGATTCAGTTGTTATCTTTTCAATTTGTCGGCAGATTTTTCTTTGTATTGATGTTAAAATTGAGGCACTGAGTAAAAGTCGGTGACAATTTTTGTCATTTGTCAGATGTCAATAAACATCACCCTAGCCCTGTTGTGAGTGCTATTAAGGCATTTCACCTTTCCGGACACGTATGTAAAAATCTCTATTTAATCGAAGGTTTACCATATTTCAGAAAGTTCAAACAAATACTACTTTTTGAGGGAACAATGGGGTCGACGCTGTCTTCAAACCAGATAGATTCTATGTTACGACCTTTACAAAAATTGTCACTCAGTACATATTTATCCATACAATGCACGCTGAAACTTAGTGATAGTACTAAAAAATGGTTCTTGTTTGACTAATATTTCAAATCTATCGGCCCCAGTACATCCGTTTAAGAATTTTTTTGAAACTCTGTAAAACGTAAGATAATATTCAATACGATGACGCCGCAGTTGGAATTGACACGAATTTTGGTAAGACTTAGACTCCCTAACAGTTGTTTTTAGGGTTCGTCAAGCAGTACTGTTTAAAAGCAATAATTGCGTGGCAAACCCTAGACTGTGTGCGAGGGATTCTTGGAAAGGCTAGTAGTCCTAGTATATTCCACTGTTGAATTGGTGTATGGCGTGTAGAAAGGAAAATAAGATTCGAAGCCGCGAGGTGTTTTTCTAACAGTTCTAATGATGCCTATAAGAAAACTCATTTACTGTTATTTATGTCATGTCTCTACTGACTCAAACAGCCAGCTGTTGTGTGAACGCCTGATGCAGTCGTATTTATGAGTTTTTTAGCGAAAACTTTGAAGTAGCTCCATATTGAGTACTCAATCCTACTTTATGTTTAAAAAAATCATCTAGCTAGAATCATCAATAAATTAATTGATCTCGAGGGGAAAGACAGCCAGCAATCAATATATATTTAAAAAAAACTAAAAAAAACAGTCAATAGTAGTCAAAGTGGATGATTTTTAAAACCATTTGTTTTCCATCACAAAGCAACACAAAGGCTTGATTATTATTATATTTTCACAATAATGGGAAAAAGTGTTTGCGTAAATAAGAAAAAAAAAGAGAAATCTGCAATCTCCGAAATGTACTCTTCAAATGGGATCTGCCAAGTAACGCATCAAATTACCAGTACTCAAAAGCACTTACCTCAAATATCGTGAATAGATGTTCCATCATGGCTATTGTGACAAACTGGGCTGTCTTCGGAGATCAAGATGAATTTATTACTGTGGACTTCAAAGTTGATGCAAACTGCTTTTTAATTTGAGCTTTTGATTCATCCAATGTCAACAATACACCATTGGAACAATGACAAATGTTGATAAAAAATGATAATGACGTCACCAGCACACTAGCTCGGACAAAATAAAATGTTTAAAGCGTATTTAAATTATTATATTTTCCATCGGTACTTTATTTGGAGTCAGACTGCTATACGAATACTATGGCAGCAACTTTAATAATGGACGTGTGACGGTACTCTAATATACTATAGATTGGGGATCCTCGACTCTATTATGGTTATAATTGTTTTTGTCTTCAAAATGATTATCAAACGATATATCAGACATTTTCAAAAATTGCATTGATTTACATCCATTTCGTTACGAAAGCAAATAATCGCGAAGTCCCGTTACAGATGAGAAAGGAAGAAATTTATGCGAGCTTGTTTGATTAAATCAGCTTTCATCAAAATGCGAATGTTACTAGTATTTTCATGATGGATTATACAATACGTGATTGTTTTATATCATTGTGGGTTTGTGAAAAGCTAACACATATCATAAAAAATTATTACAATTTTACTCTTTCTGCAATACGGTCCATTTTTAAATTGTTCTACACAAAAAAAAGAATTCAGGATTCGAACCCACGTCATGGGTATTCTAGTACGATGAGTTAACCAGCTCTATACCACAAGACCAACCAAGCTGGAATTATGCTATTCCCAATTCTCGCAAATTACCAAAGAAAAGCCTTGCTGCAATGCCATCTGAGATGCGCACAAAAAGCATGTTTACAGCGCCACGCTAAAAAAAACCATACCATTTCAACATAACACATTTCAACCAATCAACACAGTATTCACACTACAGCTTGACTGCTTGCTGCTGATTGGGTGATAAAAGAACGTAGATGTAAATCTCCATTGGTCATACTTTTGACCGCCGCTCTGTAAATATATTAAATGTTCTTCATAGATCTTTATCGTATTCTCTTTGTACAAGGAACAGTCACATGAAAAGATTATGCTCGACCAACGTACAGACACACTTGTCTGTGTAATATTGAATACATAAACCAACGAAGAACGCCCAAGCAAATAAACATGAAATATGAAACATGAAATAATTAATTGCTATTAATCTTTATTGATCATTTTCCATTAACAGGAAACAAATATACTTCACTGATGAATTTCAAAAGTTGCAACATATATGCATTTTTGAATTTTTGATGATTTTAAAATTGAAAAATAACTAGTAATAAAATTTGAAAATTGTCTACCTAAATTGAACAATGAAAAAGTTGAATATAGATACATTTGATATCGGTATTGATTAATCATAGATTGGCCACTATAAAATGAATACAAAAATGAGTAAAAAGAGAAAACTAACTAGTCATAATCAACGTTATTACGGCATTAATAAAACGTGGATTACCGCGGATACCAAAATGAAATTAGTTATATATCATAGTACATCATATTCTATAACACAGGATTGGATTGGAGAACTAACTTTTCATATTTCATTTTAGTATCCGTGCACGGTGGCCGTGGTATCTGCGTTTTATTAACGCCGACTTTAAATTAACTCATTATAACTACAGCACGATAATGAGCTTATTAAAAAAAATCGTTAGCTATTGTAGTTACTAATTTATAGTTAATAGGTAATCAATGCCAATATATAGTTCATTGTATTGTTGTTGTTGTTCTTTTTTATAATTCTGTTGGGATGATTGCAATTATCAGGTACTATTTACATAGCCACATGAGATCGCTGGGTGTCGTTATTGAGCTTAGTTCCCGGGGGGGGGGGGGGGGGGGGGGGGTTGGTGGAATTCCAGGATAAACGATCGGGGATGCTCGTCGGAATTTTTCCCAAAATATCCATAAAAGATACAGGACGTTTTTCAAAAGGGCGTGGCTTTGCAAATTTTTCATCTCTAAAAGATACCAAAATCATGAGTTTCAGTGCTATTCAACCCCTAAAAGATACCAAAAAGTGAGAATTTGGCAAATTTCATATTTAAATCCCTAAAAAAGACCAAAACGCTGATTTTTACCCCAAAAAAGATACGACGAGCATCACCGATCGCTTACCACCGGAGTCCTTCCCCAATCATAAAGATATCTATCAGACATAAGGATTTCATACTGTTAAAGATAGTAAATGGCTGAAGAATAATTACCAATACAATTTAGTTTCGTCATCTAATTCTTAAATCAGTGGTAGTACTAACGTTTGAAATTACCTACTGATAAAATTGAAATATAGCTAACCAAAGTAACATTATATTGAGAGTTGATAAAACTCATTTGCATGCAAATAGGATATATGATTATATAAAGCCAATCAACGAGCACTTATCTTCCAAAGTTTTTCTCAGCTTTTTTTTCTTGTATTGTATTCTTGTAATCATATATTGACTAGCACAATCTATATTGACTGTCTTGTAAAGGGTTTATCTTAGAGTATTGCTCTATGTTCCGGCATGTGTTGGTTTACTTGTTTGGTTGGGTCTCTTTCTTGCCTACAGAAATGATAATAATATTAATAATAAAAACAATTAAAACAATAAAAACAATTATTTAGTCAATAAAACGATGACCATTTAATCTGACTTTATTTCCCCTCGCCCATCATCCTCTGCGCGCGCAATGTAAGAATTTCGAAAGATATACCGGAGTCGTCTTTGTATCTGTATGATTCAACTCGTTAATGTAAAACTGGACAGTCAATTTTCTACCTTTTCTTTTGCCTTTGCCACTTTTACAACAGTCTTCGCCATCGTGACAGCCAAAGAACCCATCACAAGACCTTCTTTTGGGGACACAGGCCTTTCGATATTGACAGCCCTTCGACACAAAGTAACTGTAGAACATGGCTGGATGTGACTTGGTACTTTGAGTCTGTGATGGAACCTTTGAAGATACCAATAATCATATGGCTTGGTTATGAAATTATATAGATCACAGGATTTTTTTTGGGGGGGGGGGGAGGCAAGAGAGAGGGGAGGGTTAATAATTATACAATAAAAAAATATACTTGATACTTAAGTGTTTAAATTTGTAGTACCTTGCAAGTAATATATACAATATGAACGACCGATCTGCATGGAAAATACAATGTCGAGCCGCAGGCGAATATTTTAAATTACTTATGCAATATCTACATTGATGCTGTCATTCTAGATTGAAAATTATGAAATTTAATGTAATTTGGGCGAGATATTTCAAGCCAAACCTTATGCAAATCAGAAGGAATTCTATATCAGATATACAGATGCATTCATGGTAATGACTTTGTATTGCTCTGGGTTTCATGGATTATTAATGAATTTTATAATAAATTAATTATATGTGATAAGAATCTTTGATTATCATGACTGATCACAGACCACTGCATATATATAGAGAGAGAATGGTTGGAAACTACAACCACGTTCTCTAGCAAAAACATATACCTGGAGGAAATTCAATTAATGTGATGCTTTATATACCTTTGGTCTAATCCTCAACTTAATTCCAGATACTTTAGTTCGCTCCAGTGTCGATGTCACGCAATCTACTTTAGTCACATAATAAGCGTCTGTGCTGTCAGGTCGTGTATTGTTCTTTGGCTTTGGTGGTTTTGGCTTCTTCTTCTTGTTGATTATTGATGGTCGTTTCTTCCATGGAATGATGCATACTGGACGACGTCTCCTTGGAAACGTAGCTAAAAACACAATAACAAATACTGTAAAATACTGAGAACAATTTCAACAATCATTAATTTTGGGTACGTCACGTTTCAATTTCTCCGCAAAAGCACCTGAAACCTAGCATGCTCTTTAAGCAACTCCTTCCTTCAAATTTCAAGTGTGGTTTGGGTTTCCTGTGTGATACAGAGGTAGGGGGAACGGGACAAAGATAGAACACTTTCCTCTTCGCTCTCCCTATTCCCTTATCTATTCCACTCTTTTCTCGCCAAACCAGGAAACCCGTAATTTTTTATAGTAGTGATACCAAAGGGTTAGGCTACATTAAACGAAAAATAGCTAGACAACAATACACTTTCTCACAACGTGTTTTCTCACAACGTGTTGTGCATACAATACTAATTAAGGGAATACGTAGATCGGTTGCAATACATGGATATTTGTTGTTGTTTTTTAAATGTCTTTTTGCTCGATTATGGCGAATTGGAAGTTTTAATTTTTTTCTAATGTCGCCCAACATTTTATGGCCAAATTTCAAAATGTCGTCGAAGACAATTATTTAGCTAGTTTCCAATTTTGCGTGCCAAATAGGGATCATTTTCCCCGGTCTAACATAAATAATTACAGTTTTTAGGTCTTTACAAATAGAAAATAGCAATTACATGGTACACAACCACCTTATCTTAGAATAAATCGGCAGGCCATTATACACAATTATAAAAGACCATTTCTGAAATAGCAAACATGGAGAATTATGGTTTAGTTTCAGTACAAACATCTTTTGTTCGTTACGCCGCATATGGTGTTGTTTGTACTGAAGCTAGACCACAATGCATCGTTTTTAACGAATTCAGAGAAGGCCTATGCATGATAGGACATTTGCATGGGTCGTCAACGTCAAAATGTCAGCACGGAAATCGCCAGTGTGATGATATTTTTGCAACATTTCCTGTTCAAGTCATTAGCGTCATATAGTTAGAAGAATTAAATTAAACATGGGCTATATTTCTACCGGTCAATAAACGATTGTGGAACAAAGCTGTTCCGAAGCATTTTCTGTGTCTATTTATAGATTCAACACTGTGTTGGTGTTCTAAAGTAATAGATCAAATGCACCAATAAAAACAAGAAAACACGATGCAAACAAAGAAACAAAGTACTAAATTAATGAATTAATGAATATGAATGGATAAATAAAAAATTAAACAAGTAAATAAAAATAAGCTTATGTTTTTTGCTTTGTTAGGGCCGTAAGGGAGAATAAACAGTACCTATCTATCTATATCTATTTGTGTCCGCAAATCGTTTTAAAAAAAGTTAAATTTGTCCATTAGTGGGATCATTACCTTTCTCATTCTGTGTTCTCACTAAATGTTTTGTCAAATGCAGATGCCATCATATTTTCTAGTCAGTATTATATTCACACAAGTGAGTATAATTGTAAAAGCTCTTGGCTGTTGTTGTCGCCATTGAGTACTTCCAGATACCATAAATATACATGTTTTACAAATATAAGTATTACAGCACACATGAGTCATTTTAAAGTAGTTAAAAAACAATATTTCAGATATGCGTTCACACAAAACTAAATGTACTTTGAGCTAAATGACTTCATTGATCGTCGTTCGATTCGTCTTAAAATGCCGCATTACATTCATGACATTTCGGTATATCAAAATTTAGCCGGTTTTCATTCTTTTTACGCTTATTTGCTGCTGAATGCTAGATTTCGCTGTGAGCAGTATGTTTTGAATGTTAGATATCAGCTAAAATGTTGCTTCTAAAACGTATATGACTGTTATCGCATTTCGACAGACACTGTGTATTTTGCATGCATGAATCAAAATCTAGCTACCGGTAAAGAGCCCTTATATGGCCTCTAAATGCTTGGGAATGCATGAATTTATAAAATCTAAAGCAAAGAAAATGACAGAAATTATCAAAGACAGAAAGTCTATTGGCAACTATAAATTTGCAGTTCGAAGAAATGAAAATTCAAATCTGAAAGAAAGAAAAGTGAGAAATGCGAAGAAACAAATCTTGTTTTAAAAATGATTAAATTAATCTAAATTTTCAACGCAGTCCAGAATGTCTTCGAACATACATACATCGTGTTCCAACAACCTGATTTTTTAGGGTTTATAGGATGTGATATTTTTTGGGAGATAAACTGAATATTTTAGCTTTCAAAGCCAAACTGTTGTATAATTTATGAGAGAATAGCGTTTGTTGAATTGATGTTGGCATCAATTGATCGCATTTTACAACAGAAAATTAAACCCAATACCTTAACACGGTTGTGAAAACGTTCTACGCTCGGTGAATGTCATACGATAAATGCAAATAGAAATAAGATATTTTTGAAATAATTGAGTATATTTTACCATTGTCTTTCGCGACTTTCTTTTCCTCTGGACACCCAAAGTAACCATCACAATCCAACTTTGCTTTGCTTTCACTCGTCATCTTACTAACATTACATGAAAATAAACTTGCAAGTGCAGAACTGCGAAGTCTAGTAGTCTGTATTTCGCGTATATGATGGCAGTTTTCTAGAAATTGAAGCAAGGAATGGATCGACGCTTCACTGCCACAAAGATGCGATTGTAGCGTATGATGGTCTTCGTGGTAGTAGTCAGCATAGTAAGTGGACTCGTTTTCGTCAATGTATGCAGGTGTTCCATCTAAATTAGAATCGCTATCGCGTTTGTTTTGCGTCGTTTGAAATTCACTGGGCGAAAAATATGTCGGGATAAAACTCTGTTGTCGAACAAGAAAAACATGACTGGAAGAAGATCGTTGAGACATTTTGAGAACTGTCATGTACAATTCGAAAAAAATTCAATCGGTGCAGAGTCAAAATTGACGGCTTTTTTGCATTTTTGAGCACATTGATTAACCCATAGATGTAAATTATGGCTATTTGGTGTTCTTTAGATTGTGTAAGCTGTTTTGTAGATGGCTGACAGCCTCGATTACTCTTGAGGATGATTTTTAGCGCAGGTTTGTCGTATAAGAGCAGGCGTTTTAACTAGTGAAACCAAAAAAAATTACCACTCTAAATTATTTATTTATTCGTCGACGTTTTCTCGAAGCAGTAGTGTAGGAAATGCACTTTAAAATAGAGCAAAACTTTCAAAGATTTACTATCAATACCTTTACTTCAGAACAATTAAAGTATGTTTTCGAAATGTAAAATTTTGTAAACAAATAAAAGCATAATTAGCCTCACTTTTCACTATACTTAGTAACACCCTGTCGGGTATGTTGGCTTGACTGATCCAATCTCAAATTGTGCACAAATGATCTTTTATCTTTTATTCAAGGTCAGTGCTAAATCCAATAAGTAATTTTTTTTTAAAAAGATATTATTTTCAATGACTGCGTTTAGGAATAATTAGTAGAATTCTTGATCAATAGTGTTTCCGGAACTTCCATTAGCCAAAAGTAAACACACGATAAAATATCGAAGTTTCACTTTTAAAACAGCAAGTAAAAAACACAAACATTCTGAATACTATGCATACATACGTCAAAATAGAATGAAGAGGAAATGACCTTTAAACCATCTTTTTTTTTAGTGATTTAAAGCAAAAGATAAGTTCGGTAACTTGAAAAGATGCAATATATGAATATATTCGAATTTCGTTGTATTGTGACTGCAAAGTGACTTGAATATCCACAATCCGAGTGATTAGATAAAACGGTTAAATACGGAGATCGATAACACAAAGGCGCGAGAAATGGTATAATTTGAACGCATTAGCGCATATCTCATCAACAATTGAAAACATACGTACAAAGAAAACAGAAGAGGGTCCAGCATTTAGCCTTGTGAAACACCGCTATCATATCTGATATTGTTTAAGGTAATTCCGTAGTTTTGCATTGCGCATAGTTCTGTTTCAAGATTGAAAATTCCCATTGGTCCGTCTCCTTAAAAAAATCCTGGATCCGCAACTGCAGTGATACATAGACTGATTTTAAAATAATTTTGTAAATAAACTTTGACTTGAATTGATTCAAAATGGACGAAATCAAACTGAACATCAACACAGGGGCTTTCAAACGAACCCCACAGACCTAATAGTTAGTTAGACTAAACATATATATTTTAACTTAGCATATGCAATAACCATTTTATACCATATTCCCTTTTTAATTATCATATTATATTACTGTTATATTACTTCTGAAAAACCCTGTATAGGAATGGAGATAATAAAATTACCATTTATACCATTTTATGACAAAATCGTTTGCACAATCGCATTTTCTCTTATGGTAAATGGTGGTTGTTTAAGCGACTGTGCAAATCGTGTTGATATCACACTGAGTTGCCGATATAATTTGATGCATAGACATAGATTTAGAGGTAAAAAAAAAAAAAGATATTTGCAAAATGGTATTCATCTTCGATGTTCAGTACCTTTTTGGGAAAAATAATCAATAATTTTAGGGTTTGTGGACGACAACCAAACTTTGTAATAAAGTTATTTTCACATGATAAATCAAACGGTATTGTTATCGTTTTCAGTAATAGTCTACTGTTTTTAATAGGTTATTTTCTAGGTTGTTTTTGGAAAAAAGGAGCAATTTACATCTTATTGTTAGAAAACATATTTACAGCTGGGGAATGTTAAAATTAGTTCTTTTCAAATTATAATTTTCCTCAATTGGCTTCCTGTATGTTGAGGTACTACAACAGGTATCCCAAGCTGTATGTGCGAGGCGTTTTAGCAAAATACAACAAACAAAAACGTCTCTCCCTTTGTCGTGTTTTTTTTCCTTTACATTTCCGTAAAGTTTTAAGGCTTGTTACGTTTATTTTTATTGTATAATAGTTTGTAAATTTAATTTTTGCTAAAAAAAACCCTTTATTTAAACGTATAGCTTGGGATACCTGTAGTAGTCTTGTTTATTTCTACATGCATGAGCGCTTTGCTCGGTATTTTATATTGACAATATATTGACTAAGGTTTATAGTTCACTGTGATAGTTTGGCTCAACTTGGTTTCCAGCGTAAAAACCATATCGCCATGGAAAAGTCCGTCGTTGTTTTCTTGGTTTTCTTGTGCTTGAAGTACACAAACGCTTGCTCATGTGCGAATTTGAACGTCGATACTTCGAGCCCTGGGTTTCTTTGCAAAAACCAATATGGTAAGCGAAGGTTTCAGTGAGGACACTTGAACCATGAATATTTTTAGCTTTTTATTTTCTGACCTTTCTACTGTTTCAAAGCCTCTAAAAATTCAGGACTGAACTCAATTGCACTGACTTATCAAAATAAAAATGTTTTCAAATCGATTTACTCTAAGGATGCATGCTAAAAAAATGCCTAGCAAAAAAGCACAAAGTGTCCACGATTCGACTGGGCTGCTCGCAATTAAATCGATGTCAGTTTAATGAAATTCCAAGATCACAACTTAACAATCAGGATACTATCATAGTGAGGCGGATAGGTGCGTGAATTGTTCACTTTTTGGTTAAAATGATGAAACTTGGCAATCTGATGTGTTTTTATGATATAAATTCAATGTGATATGGTGCCATCGCAAAACCCGATGTTTTCGGCATTTTAGGCGATTTTTCAAAATGGCGGCCATTTTGAACCGGAAGTAAAATTTCAAATGACGAAAAATGTGCCTAAATGCAGTTTTATGCATTTCCTGATAAATAGTATTAACATATAAGTAAATGTAATTGTTTTCTAGATAGTTAAGCTTAGATGTACGAAAAAAAAATCATTTGAATTGGAAATTGGAATTGAAATGGACATTCTATCAGAGCCAACCGGAAGTAGAATTTCCAATTAAAGAACGCCTAAAAACAGAACCTTGCCCATTGTAATTTTAAACGATTCTATTTTATTATTAATAGTTGAACGAAGTACAAATGTTAATTTTGTTCAATAAAAGTCTAGAAATTTTATTGTCAAGACCTCATTGGCCCTCAGATCAATGAATTCCATGCAAATCAAAAGTATGAAAATCTATCATTTATTAACGATGAAAATCACTTATGGCAGAATTTTTATGTTTTGGAAATGAGCCTTATAGCTTTAAAACTGCTGTCTTACATATATGTTATTTACTATCATGGTATCATGTAGAGTATATAATGTTTGTTTGTTGTTTGTTTATCAATATCAACAACGACCATGCGTGAATTCATGTCTCATTTAGCGGTGCGTCGGAGATGGTTTATTAGGCCAATCCGGGCTTTAAAACCTCTTACCCGTACAGGGCATATATGGCGTAAGGTAAGTTTGAGATGCTCTGGCCTTGTGAAACGATTTTTTTCCTTTTGGCTTCAGCAATGAGACTGTCCTTTGCTGTTTTGGCACCTGAAGTTATACTTCTCTACCAGACTGGGTCAGGATGTAGTGGATGGCTGGCAATGCTGTTTAAGTACACAGTGTCCTCTTGGGGCTTCACAATGCATATTTTGCCAAGGAGTGCACCTAGGCTAGTAGAGCGAAGGAGGTGCGTAACATCTCCATTCTAAACTGGCTCTAATCTACAATCTTGGACAGAACACTTGACACAAAACTGATTAATAGGCTAGCTCAGTTGGGAGAGCGTTGGCTGTTAACCGGGAGGCTGCGGGCTCGAACCCTCAGCCGGACCATCACTCATGGTCTTTTAATAATTGAGGAGAATGTTCTTCGATTGTAAGGGTTCAGGACGATAAACTGGAGGTCCCGTATCGCCACACTTTCACATTAACCAGTAACGGGGGAACGTAAAAGAACGACTGAGGACGCAAGTAACGACCATCCTCGGTGATAGGCCTACACTAATACATACTAACTACAAATCAAACTCATGCTTGTAAAACCGGATTACATACTATAAATATTATATTATATATATTCTGTCCCCCAGAACAATGTTGTTTTGGTCTAGTAATGAAGCTGTGGATAGTTGCTATCCTGGCCATAATAATGAGTGGGGGGAGGGGGGCCACATGTATGAAAAATGCACACGAATATCAAAAATGTATATAACATAAAATAAATGCGCGCAGTGATATTGTCCAAGATTGTAGCTCCATTGCACTTAAACAAATGTTTAAAATAAATGTAAACATCACGTACATGTGCATGAACAAAGCAAAGTACAGCTAAGGTCAGCTTGAAAACAAGAACATTTTCCAGAACAGTTCTTCTTACAGCTACAGCGAATCAGTTCACGGCATGACTTGGTGACTTATGGTAAGGATGTCCAGTGTGTTTACCATCCGTCTGGTGTGCGAGTCCAGCCCTACTCTTGAAGACTTGGAAGCTGTGGCTATGGCATCAAGGCTTCCTTGGTAGGGTGTTGGATTTAAGAGATTTGCCCTCCTGGAAGAACAGGAGCTTTCTGACTTCGTTAACACTCTCACATTTTCGATCTTACAGAACAACCATGTACCTTGCAGTAGACGCAATTGATTTGAGATGGAGAAAAGACACGTATTTGGAAGCGCTTGTAACACCTGGAAAAGATTTCCATGCCTCAAAGACTGTTTTTCCCTATAACACTAAAGAGAAAAGTATTGCAGCCAGTAAAAGCATGGAATGACATTTTAGGTCGAAGAGTTTTAGCTAACCCATGAACAGCAATGTAGCGCAGGTGTTTGCCTGTACCTAACGCAACCCAAAACTCTGTCTAGGACTGATCACAAAAAGAGGGCTAAGAGAATGTAGTCACGCTAAGCGCAGGGATATCTGTGTCTAATGCGCGAAAGAGTATTTTCTGGTGTCCCTGGTGTATAGCATTTACGGCATGAAGCATGAAGCGCCTGTTGTCTTATTTGTTCGTGCAAGATGAAAGACCAGATGTGTCAAAGGCAAGTGCACTTGTTCTCCTTGAGTAGCAGCAGTCTAACCACAGATTTGTTCTTCTTGTGTACTTGTTGTGGCCTTCATGTAAAAACGCATTCTAATTACGGGGTAGCTTAGCATGATGTTGGCCCCGACTCGCACATGAAATACACTATCTACAACATCAACATGGTGCAACTGACATATGGACGGAACAACTCTTTTCATAATAAGTGAATATTGTTTGTCTGCGTGGTGGTCTCACCATATTGGATGAGGCTTTAATGATATCTGTCATGACCTGTAATTATCAATTTCAAGGTTATCGCCAAGACATTGATAATTTCGGATATCATCCGAATAAGCCGAATTCAATGATTCAAGTTTAACTTAGATTTGCAGGCGATGGAGGGCATCCTTTATTTTTTTGCATTAAGAACTCTTCTAAGTCACCTTGTCTAGCTTGACAGGACATGAACAGACAAGAAAAATAGTGAGCAATCAATCTTGAGGGACGCCAGTTGATTCTGAGCTTTTGACGTTGGTGATCGAAACAAGATACGTTCGTTTCTCTTTATGGAATTATACAGTGTTGTTCCCTTGATTATACATTCATTCAAACCGATTTGCTCTTCAGTCGTATTATTTTCTTAATGATATCCAGTATCCAGTTCTTGGAAAATTAACAAGTCCCTCTCCATACTTTATCTTATTAGATTAACAACCTTTGAATTCAACATGTATGCTCAATTTTTTGCAAAAGTGTTTTCTTCTCTTTTTTAAGCGTTTTGTTTTGAGGCATATTTTTATCAGATTTAATTTTGATTAATTTTCTTTCACGTTGTAAAGTAATGACTAATTTTTGCTTTACATCCAAATCAAATTCTCTTTTACATTTAAATTGCATAAATTGGAAAACAAAATAAGCGGTGTTGTCAAAAAGGATAAAGAAAAACGCAGATTGTGACCAAAACAACCTTTTTAAGGCATAAAAATAACAACTTCCGGTTTTCCTGAATTCCACTTCCGGTCAAAATGGCGGCTTTTTGCTTTACATCCAAATCAAATTCTCTTTTACATCAAAATTGAATAAATTGGAAAACAAAAAAGCGTTGTTGTCAAAAAGGATAAAGAACAACGCAGACTGCTCAAAACAACCATTTTAAGACATAAAGATAACCACTTCCGGTTTTCCTGAATTCCACTTCCGGTCAAAATGGCGGCTTTTTAATAAAACCGCTTATAATTCCTGCCAACTGCAGAATTTTAAGTGGCACCATATCAGATCTTTACAAGTGCATATTAAACTATACTTTCTGAAAGTTTGGTGATTTTAACCCAAAAGTGAACAATTCGGCCTAATTTCTGCACCTATCCGCCTCACTATCATAATCGATCACGATATTATAATATGTTTCGTATAAAATCATATTGATGTCTGTACATGAACTGCCTTCCGAATCACGCAATTTTAAAATCTGATTGTTTACACAACTTTGTAATCAAGTTATTTGTGCTAGATGAGGAGTGAGTTGTTTTATTTTTTTATACTGCTTACAGAAGCAGTTTTGTAAAGAGCGAAAAGAAAGAAAACAAATCTGCTCGCGGGTGAAAAATGTTCAAATCAACAGGGTGGGCTTCCTGAATTGTTATGTTAGCGTGCGGACTGGTAGCTAGTTTTTCGAATGTTAAATAATGCAAATAATGTAGAGTCAAGAATGTTTTTATAAACGGCGAGGTATTTGCAATATGAAGGCTATTACCTTGGCTGTTTTGTTCTTTATAAAGTACACTAGTGCTTGTAAATGTGCTGTGAGAGATACTTCAAAACCGTCTTTTCTTTGCATCAGTGATTACGGTAAGAAACTTTGCTGCTTTCAGTCCCTCGATTCGGACCCGGATTCACAGTTCGATGTATTAAAGCCAGACGTAACCAATCGATGAGAATCGATCATCGGAAATCCAATCGATCAATCGATAACAATCGATATCTGTCTATCGATTAATATCGATTGAAAGAAAAGAAAAGAAAGTCTAAAACTCATGTTAGGAAATTAATTAATGATCAGGGACAAGAAATAACTGATCCAAATATTATTCTAGAGAACCTTTGGTCTTTTTATGCAGGAATTTATGAAAAGAAAAACAATTATTCTGTGTCAGAATGTTTGAATTTTATTAGTCAAGCGAGTACCACAGCAAAATTGAATGAAGTGGAGCGTAAAAAAATGGATGGACTGTTATCAGTTAAAGAATGTTTCGATAGCCTTTTAAGTATGAAGGACGGAAAAACCCCTGGGAATGATGGAATCCCTAAAGAATTTTATGTTCAATTTTGGAATGAGCTGGGGAAGGAGATGACTTCTAGTTTTAATTATAGTTATGAAAAAGGATTATTATCGAATTCCCAGAGGCAGGTTATCGTTACGCTTTTGGAAAAAACAGAAAAAGACGTACGTTATATTGAAAATTGGCGACCAATTAGTCTTATTAATGTAGATGTGAAAGTATGTAGCAAAGCTCTAGCACATAGAATGTTAAATGTGCTACCAAAGTTGATTCATCCAAATCAAGCAGCTTTTGTTAAAGGGAGGAACATTGAAGAACCTTTAAGATATATTTCAGACTTATTTGAGCTTTCTATAGAGTACGACCTGTCGTATATATTATTTGCGGCCGATTTCAAAAAAGCGTTCGACTCAGTCGAGCACAATTTTATTTTTGCAACGTTATTACATTTTGGCTTTGGCGAAGACTTTATTCGATGGGTTAGACTATTATTGGAAGATGTGAAAAGTTGTGTTCTTAATAATGGAAATGCAAGTGATTTCCTTCCATTGAATAGGGGAACAAAACAGGGTGACCCTATTTCCCCGTACCTCTTTATTTTAGTAATTGAAATCCTAGCTGAATTAATACGTAATGATAAAGAAGTAAATGGAGTAAAGTTTTCAAATTTAATAGATGACACCAAGGTAGTGTTATTTGCAGATGATGCAACATTTACTCTGAAAGACGGTGCGTCATTAGATCGATGTTTGGACATTTTAAAGAAGTATGGTAATTTTTCATCATTGCAAATAAACTTTGAAAAATCTGAAGTGGGATGGATCGGACGCAGAAACGATTTGAACTTGCTGTCTCCTTTGATAAAGAAGAAAATTAATTTGCACAAGGAAGGAATCAGAATTTTGGGTGTGTTCTTTTCGCATGATCAGGATTTCATGAATAGGAATAATGTTGAAAGGGGCTTTGAAAAGTTTAAGTCAATTTTAAATATATGGAAACAAAGGCAATTAACGCTTTACGGCAAGTCAATAATAGTTAGGGCGTTAGCTCTTTCTCAATTACAGTTTATTTTTTCAAACACGTGGTTTCCGAAACAATATATCAAAAAAGTGCAAGATGAAATTGTGAAATTCTTATGGAATGGTAAAAAAGCAAAAGTGAAGTATAGTGCATTGATTAATGACTACGACAAAGGAGGAATAAAACTCCCTGACTTGGAAACTATGATTATAGCCAATCGAGTGAGATGGGCTATTAAATTTATAAATAGTGATAAAGAGGATTATTGGAGATTGGTTGCTGATAAATGGTTGGATAGAATTGGGGGAATGGATACTCTTATTGAGAATTTTGATAAAAAAATGTTTTTTGCAATGAATAATAAACTTCCAAAGTTTTATAAAGAGCTTTTTCATGCATGGAGTGCCGTTAGCCAAATTGAGATAAACACTAATGAGGATGTCTTAAGACAATCGGTTTGGTTGAATGAAAAAATTAAATTAAATACCAATGTTGAAACAATTAAAACTCTTAAAAACAGGGGAATAGTTTCGTTAAGACAAATATGGACAGCAAAAAAACCAAGTTGGAGAAAAGCAAAGGAAATTGGGTGGGAGGAGAAAGAATACATTATTTGGAGATCAGTGATAGATGCAATACCCAAGGAATGGAAAACAATATTAAGGAATTTTTACATAGATAAAGAGGGAGATAACAAACCAAAGTTTATATGCGTAGGGAATGAATTGTGCCCATTGTCGAAGGCAAAATCGAAAGTAATCTATTCAATATTAATCCAAACAAAAGCACACCCTCCAACTTCTCAAAAAAATATAGAAAAGAAGCTACATTCTAGCGACATAGACTGGCCATCAGTATATAGCCTTATCTACACAACAACTATTGATACAAAACTAAGAGCTTTTGAATATAAAATTATAAATAATTATCTTTATTTAAATCAAAAACTGTGTACCTTTGGAGTGACTGATTCACCAAATTGCAGTTTTTGTGAGAAAGAGCCTGAAACGTTAATTCATTTTTTCTTAGAATGTCCTTACACAAAAGAATTTTATATTGAGTGTCGGAATTGGTTGAAGCAAGGGGGAGTTACTTTCCCAAAATTAACACTAGGAAATATTTTACTGGGTTATATTGAAGATAGTTTTGTAAATTTTTTGTTTGTGCTGTGGAAGTGGTTATTGTATAACTCCAGATTTTCGCATAGAAGACCAGGTTTGGGAGAATTTCAAGGAAAGATATTGTGGTATAGAAAAGTTGAATGTCATATAGCTGAAAAGAAAGGTAAAATTAATACACATTTAAAAAAGTATGAAAAGATTAATAACTTGCTTACCCAGGAAAATTAAGGTATATATCTATAAACATTAATCGGGCAGATAGTGATAACAAAAACAACATAACATTGTAAAAATTATCACGCATTGATGTAAATAATGGGTAATTGGTTAGTATTAATATATATCTATATATATTCTTGTTACGTTTATATCATGATTAATCATGTACAATATTGTACAAATAAACAATGTCAAAGGCAATATATTTATATAGGCAGTAAAAAAAAAGGAAAATATTGTAAAAAAAATGAAACTTACAATCGTGATATATACTCTCAAATAAAAAGTTTAAACTGAAAAAAAAAAAAAAATATCGATTGCCTCTTGGCAATCGATGACCAATCGATTCACACACAAGAAATATTGATCGATTGCCAATCGATAGCCAATCGATACCCAATCGATGATCTTTCACACGATCCTCAGCATCCCAGGAAACACAATAGTCAGGCAAATGTTGAAATAAACCATGCTTGTACAAATCTCTGAAGACGAGGTCAATATAGCAGCTCAGGGCCGGGAGATAGTTCATCGTTCATGCGATCGTCAAAGGGTACCTGTGCCAGTTAATTTTGAAGTAAAGGTGGGGAAACCTTCACGTTAAGCCGAGTTAGAGGGGATAATAATTTTGGAATAGGATTGAGGGTCAGTGATAGCCGAGGGACGTTGACAGACAGATTTAAAACATCTCGCTTGCAGCCCATACAAATCGCCCGCTCATATTGTATATATATCTAAAAATAACTTTATATTTTCCGAGATTGCGCTTTGTTATTGTTTAATATTTGTGAAATAAAAGAGAAAAACGTAAATTTGTAACAATCTGAGGTCTCTTTATTCAGCTACGTACCTAAAAAAACCCGATAATAATCGATGTCAATTAAGATATCAATTGACATCGATAATCGATGCTAATCGATTCACACACAAATTTCATTTATAGATTGTTCATCAATTTCCGAAATCAATCGATTAATTGTCATCGATTGATATCGATTGGCATCGATTATCGGTTTCATCGATTGGATACGTCTGGATTAAAGGGATCCACTGTCTAACATATCAGTTGAAGCAAAGAAAAAAGAAGGCCTGACACAAAAGCCAATATCAGTCTTATGTTCAACATCCATATTCTGGATGTTTTTGTTTTTGTTTTTTGATTGGCTGATAGAACAACAGATTAACCGAAACGCAAGTGAGATATTAGGCAAACGGTACAGACAAACAAGCTCGATTTAGATTTCAAGTTCGACTTTATTTTAATGTTCCATTAATACTACGCTCATATAATCGTAAATGGATCAAGAACATTATTTTGAAGACCTAGTGAATGTTTTAAGGGTGCATATCTGGAGTGCACTCCACCAGGTAAACATGAAAATAAACTGAAACACAGAAGATGTTTTCAATCTTTAAGGATCGGCACCATAACTGACCGGATCCTCATTTGGTAGTTGATAAGATCAACTTTTAAATGTATCATTTTAAGTGCATTTCTTTCTAACATTTGCAGTGTTACGTGGTGAAACTACCAATGAAGCTTTAATAGGCAATGTGTCTGTTCCTGAGACTCGCTTTAGAGTATACACCGTCACAGTACAACAAGTCTACAGAGGTTCACATAAGATCAACACAACTATTTCTCCCGTTGTGAATATCACAACTGCAGAACAAAGCGCAACATGCGGGGTTCGAATCCCATTAAACAAAGATTTAATTTTATCAGGTAATGTAAATCTCCATTTTAAAATCTACACAGCAAGGGAAGCATTCAACTAATTTTAGACAAACCGATAGACAATATGATAAAGAGATATCTACGACAAGCCAGCAAACAAGCAATAAAGCAGACAGACAGAAAATGCAAAATGAGCGGCCATTAATCTAGTAATGGACCAAATGGTTTTGAAAGAATCAGAGAATCAGTCAGATCAAGAGATTATGAGATCAGAGAGCTTATCCCCGGACCCCATCAGGGGCTCTACTCGTCGTGCTATTTTTAGAAACTTGTTAACAATCGCCGCACTTTTGTCTTGAGATGTTTTGATGATGCGACCGCGCCTCCTGCAATCTGGACAATCACATTCCGTCCCCGAAAAAACTTCAGTTTAAAAATAGAATGAGAAGATGATGAGTGTAAAGCCCAATACGGGGGATAAGCTTTCTGATCTCATACTCTCTTGGTCAGATAAACAACCTGTTGACATTTATTGGTATTGCTACGACAATACATTGAACTGTTTAATTGATCTGCGTTTTTTAGGTCATATCCAAGGAATGGAGATACACATAGCGATGTGTAGTGGATGGTTCAAAGAATACAAAGATATTTCCTCTGATTTCCGTAAGGGTCTTTCTGATATGGATACGTTATGTGCTGGTGCGTCGCCAACTACTAACCCAACTAGCATAGCTACTATATTTACCCTGCAAGCATCAATGTATTTGCTGGTCTCGCTGTTGTACATGTATTCCTAGATCACATGACAAAACAATCAATATTTTGTATATTTCCATGTTTTATTTCATAACAATATTTGGACAGGAATGTCTCATTCAGTCGAAGCTAGTTTAAAAGAAGTGCATTTAGTCATGTAATCATTTGATGTACATATAAGCAATTTGTTGAAGTAGTCAGTACAGTCACCCTCCTAACCAAAATAATCATGAAACGAGAAAATGTACATGGGGAAACTCTTAGGATTCTTGTGTTAGAATTGAAAGGCTATATTGGGCACGAATTTTTTCGGCTGAGCTTCCGTTGGTTGTATAGGAACTTTGACGACAGGAGCAAGGTCGATTGTGCGCACCGACCAGCTTTTGAGCGCATGCAAGTTCATGATGAGAAGCAAAATTGCTGGAACGAGCTTAGGGAACCAACTGCATCGCGGACTATACCATACTTAATCGAGTTAACGAGAAGCAAGTGACAAGCGTACACAATTAGTCAAATGCTTGCTACTTCATTTCGTTTGTTTTGGTTTGCTGCACTATAAGCTCCAATTGTGATAGTTATCAACAATCGAAAGTTTCCTGTTGTTTTTAAAAAAGAATGAAGCACTTGTGAGTCGTTATGACGAGAGACTCTCCATATTATGCAATCAAATATGCAAAACACGGTAGGCTGGCAAAATTGGATAGACCTAATCGTTAGATTTCTTTAAAAAATCATGCACATCATTATGTTGAATTACATTGCGTTGGCGTTCACAATTTTTTTAGAAATTCGCGCGCTATAGTAAGCACGGTTGAATAAAATAGTGTATCATTAATTCTAACTTCTCATGTAAAAAAAACGTTAAAAAAATATGGTTAAACGTTATCAAAGGAAACTGTCACTTGATGATTTGATTATAGATTAAAGCTTTGAAGCGGCAATTAGAAATAATAAAGTATTTAAATCCGCGCCGCATCGCAGTCATGAATCGGAGATGTCCAACTCCTTGACAGCTCAATCATCTATTTTTCTTTGTTTCGAAACATGTTGTCGAGCATGTTAGTACCTTCATTTCGAAACGAAAAAATGGCGGTAACGGGCTTCGTGTTGAGATATTTTGCCAGAAACTTGGAAAATTGACTAAAAAACTAACAAATAAACAGAGTGCGCTCGAGTTAGCTCGGAAACGATGCGCACGAGCAATGCCAGCGAGCGTCCTTAATTCCAAGGAAAGATTCTTTTACCGTTTCACATCAAATAATTATAATTATAATAATATCAATAATAATAATTTGCACAGTTATTAGTCGCAAATTCTATATATATCTAACGTATATTTCAATCGACTAAGATGTAAAAAAAGTGGCTTTTTGAATAAACTTAGTAAAAAAAGTTAGCTATCTAAAACGTTTAAGTTCAAGTCATAAGATCGGAATATATAAATATTTCTCGGCAAAGAAATTATAGGATATCTCCAAATATACTATTTTCGAGTTGCCTAGCATCAGTACTATTTGAAAAAAAAAGTGATTGATATCCCATAATTTATCATTAGTTTACTCGATGATTAGTTCGATACTTCATTTAATCATAATTCACTTGTTTACTCATTCATATTGATTGATTGGGCGACTGACTGACTGACTGACTGACTGACTGACTGACTGACTGACTGACTGACTGACTGACTGACTGACTGACTGACTGACTGACTGACCATGAAAAATTGGTCATTTGGACAATTGACTCGGAACGCGATGGCATCGTCACCTGTCCAACAATTTAACTACACAAGACAGCACGATTTAACATTTCCACATTTTTTTATTTCATTTTAATTAGTTAATTTCAGATTTTTCAATATCATTAGACTATCAAATAAAACCGTGCATTTATAATGCACTTTTTTCTTTTTGCTGTATAAACCTTCGAAAGAAAAAAAAAGATATTACTGCCAAAATATTACATCTAATCCCACCTAGCCTACGCGCGTAGATGTTTGTTTTATTCCTCTGTAAAAGCGTTTACACCCAGTTGCAGACTAGATTCACAGAAAGGAAATATGTAAATCAGTACGAGGTCTGTTTTATGGTTCTATGACATTTGTTTATTTAGTTTTTTCATTGCTTGATGGTTGACTATTTTTATTATTTTCAAACAGCAAAAGTTGGAGATATCACAAAATATCATAATTCCCCGTCCCCATTTTTCCCCAATTAATCAACCAATTGTTTTTTTTTTCTAATTCATAGTGTATTTTCTAAATATACAAGCTGTTCTCAATTAGTTTTTTTGTTTATTTTTTCAGTTATTGTTTTGAAAACTCCTGTTTTTATTATATATTTTCTTTTTCTAAAAAAGATTATTGGTATTTTTAAAACATGCGTATAGTAGGCGCTGTTTTGACTTGTATTTCATAAAACATAATTATTCTCATCTTAGCTTGGTGGCGGCGATTTTATACTGCTGAGCAAATACAAAAAAAAAAAAAGAAAGAAAGAAAGAAAAAAAACGGCTTCAAAAACAATTTTTCTTTGCATTTTTTTAGTTCGTTTTCGGTTTAATTCATTTTTGTAAATGTTTGAGTGGATTATTATCATTAATTTAAATGCAAATAAAAATATTGAAAGCTAATAATGTTTTTTCAGTACAGTTATTACGTTTGTAAATGTTACTGGTGCTTTTTCAATGCCGCGAGAAAAATCATAATTAGCGTTTTTATTAGTGTTTGCCCTTTCAAGTCAGTGACAAAGAGAATTCGAACAATACTAGAATTTCTATAAAATCTGATTCCAATTATTTTTGGAATTCCATTAAAATCATCGATCATAATTTCCCGTTTTTTTCTGTCCAGTTTTTATAGTTTTCTTTTTCGCATGGATTTTTAATGTTTTCTATATTTACTTTTCTAACTTCCTTCTTTTCTTTGTTTCTTTATCTAACCTAATTTTGTTTGTTCTGACTTTTTTCTTTTATTCACTCAAATACTGCTCTTTTAAGTTTTACATTTTTTTGAAATTTAGAAATTTTATGTTTTTCTTGTACGTTCCTAGATTTTGCTGTTTTTTATTTATATGCTTTTGTTTTATTTATATGTTCTATACGATGATGTGTGTTCAGTTTTGTATTTTGTATGTCGTCGATCTAAGCGGCAGTTTTGCGTTATAGGCAATGTAAACATAGATAAATATGTATGTATCGAGTTGAATTCAAAAAGATAATGATTTGAGAACATTGTCGCCATACCATTCAGACAAATCCGATTTTATAAATTTTGTTTGCTACTTATATTTGCGAAAGAAATTCACTTTCTGCTCATTTTGTGATATTTCCGCAAAATATGAATGTTGATCACAGTCTGAAAAACGTTAGATTATATTCCATGCCAATCACTTTTTCTTTCCTTTAATATCTGAGCAATTGCAATACTCATTTAGTAGGGATAATTAAGACAAAAACAAATATATATCATTATGATTATAAGTGTTATTTTATACTTCATCATTTATTTTTGGGTTGAATTATTTTTATTATATCAAACAGAAATAAAAATTAACGAAAATATGAATGAAAAATATATAACAAAAAACGACAAAAAATACATATTTGCTGCCCGCAGCGCGAGTCCTTTTTGTTGAATGCACTTTTTAAAGATTGAGAAAAAGCTGATATTTTAGGTTTTTATTTTGTTGTGTTGAAAATAACTATTCCGCTTAGAGTTATTGGCTAGTTTGCAGCTGGTCCTTTTTCTTATAACCAAAAAGTATTTACCATTGCTTTTGATCTTACTTTATCCTAAAAAGGTGGGCCGGAATACTAACCGTTCTTAATTCAATATAGTTTTTGTATATTTGCTATTGTCGACCTGATAAAGAATCAACTCAATATTCAGAGATAATTCATGTCAAAATGACCACTAATTCATCAAAGACTGTTTCTAACATTTTGAAAATTGATCATTGGCTGTCATAATCTGAGTTTCCTAGAAAACTTGTCGATATTGACGTGTTTAATATTTTGTCAAATTCAGCGCGTGTTTGGATGTTTAAGGCAAAGAAGCGTAAAAATAGTCGAAAGCAAGATGGGAAAAAACACGACACGTGACATAGTATACGTGCGCGATCTTTACTGACTTTTTATCAAGGATGTCTATAGAATTGCGCAATGTGTTGATCGTTACAACAGAGCTAACTACTGTCACTCTTACGGGGGAGTTGCTTCAAGCTGTTTTGCCATTACTTGCAGTAATCTCTTTGTTCTTTTTAAAACCTATAAATGTCCTCAAAACGAATTGGAAGTTGACGCCGCGATGATTGAAGTTGAGTTAGTGAAAGTGTAAACGCATTTACATCCAATTGTGATATCCCAAAAAGGCGTTCTCAACCAGTAAAGTAATGAAAGCAAAGAAATCAACGTTCAGCAATTCCAAATTTTGAACGACTGGGCGTTTAACATAAAAAAATAACAACCACAAAAACTAATATCAAAAATGATGGCCACTAAGTATATCTATTGACCACGAACACCTGCCAACACGACTTCTAATACCTTATCCTGAAGGCATCATTTACACAAGGTTTTCGTACCGAAAATTAAACAGTTCTTTTACAATTCATCAATGAGCTAGCTATCAACTACCTAACGCGTGGTTGAAGTTTTAATCTTTTAGTTTTTGAAATAATACTGAAATATTTTATTTTAATTGTCTGTCATTCCTTATATGGTCATAGATACTTAGCGTTTGAAAAGACTGAAAACAGCCTTATTTCATATCTTTCAAGTGTCATTCCTCATTTCCAGAAGGCGATTTGTACTCGAATATATCAATAGCTATTTGTCAGTCGGTAGAGAGAGCAATGGCGTGGGTTCATTGCCATGGTTCACTATCAAAACAGGGCTAAGTTATTAGTATTCCATCTAGCTTTTTCACAGAAAACATCCGGACCGAGATTGCTGATACAAAATACGACTTACAAGGATTATTCATTTAATAGCAGAACACATGTTGTATAATTATCATGTCCAGTGTACTGTCCGTGTGTATGACAAACGAAAAAGGATCTTGGATCGAGTCTTATGTCAACTTTGCATACATGCAACCATGGAGACCAGGCTGTAATCTTTAGAGTAAGCTACTATTAACATTCAAAAACATCTCTAGTCATTCGGTGGCTTGTTTTTTAACTGCAGACAACACACGTAAACATTGTCGAGCATTCGGAGTAATTTAAATGGTTTCTCTTCAGTACGGACTTGGAAAATGGAATTTAGTGATCAATCATACCCAAAACTACCACCGATTCGAAAAGTCTCAGTAAAAGACAAATCGTCAAAGTCGGTTAATAGCAATGACAGAAGTAATTCAGGTTTTAGCCGTGAGACGCATGGACTTGTTCGGCTACCACCGATTATTCGTGTTGATACTGGTACAGCTCGTTCTCCTGACATCGCTGATACGTTACACATCCAAAACCAAGAAGAAAATCTCCGCTCCTCGAAACAGGCAAATATAATAACCGACGATTATGCTATCAACCTTAATAAAAACGCAGAAAATCACCAAAATAAAGACAACTGCGAACTGAGAAAAGCACAAATAATACAAAAAACAAGTAATAATTCTAACGAATTCTTAAGAGATTCACATCTGGTTCATAATGATAGTCATAAAGGTTCGTCTCATTTCGAGAGTAGTGATAAAGGTCAGATGTTTCGACGAGAATCTAAGCCCGCAACGTTTCTTAGTACTAATCAGAATGACAATCGTAGACGACGCGGTAGTCTTATCATTTCAGAAACAGAAAAACCTCTTCACCGAGGAAGAAGACTAGCTAAGTCATCTCCTAATCTATCAACTACAAGGAAACAATTTACCTCTCCAGTTAGCGAAGTAAGAAAACAAGACAAAGCACGAATAGATTTTGAATCTTTTCAAAGTGACAACCAAGGTAGTATGACACGGATACAAAGTCGATCCAAAACTGCTAATAGAAATTTGGCTGCAAGGCAAAGTTTAAAGAACAGATGGGAATTCCCTTCCCAGCCACAAAGCAGCCCTTGCACGCCTATAATACAATTGATGGACGAGCCAAGACAGCAGCAAAGGAATTCCTTAGGTGATATATATAGTACATCACACAAGGAACCAAGATCTTTCCATCGAACAAAAGGTCCATGTAAAGAAGCAGCCAGTAAATCCTTAATGATCGAAGGCAAAACATGTCCTCAAAATGAACGATTAACAGCAAGAATCTCGTCTCCTCGACCATCAAAGGATAATCTCTTACGAATAACCCAAACGAGTAACACTAAAAGGAACTCATTGTACGATCTCCAACAAATATTATCGTTCTTGAATAAAGAGAATAATGGGGTTTTACCCTCAGATCCAAGAAGGAAAAGCACATATGATCTTCAGGAGTTTTTGGATATGTCTTTATCAAAACAAGAAAAAACAACTGACAATCTTACGTTAAACGCTGAAAAACTCGCACAGGCTACGGGTTTGTTAACTACAGCTGAATGTGAACAAGTAGACGATAGAAGAGGATCAACTTATGACCTTTTAGAGTTTCTTAGTTTGAATGCAAAGGCAAAAGCTCTTGAACTAGGAAACCATGATCCTAAGCACGAAAATATAGACGAGAGCACACATTTTCTTTTTCCCGCCGCTGGCACGAACACCGACTCAGAACAACGAAGAACTTCTGCTTACGATTTAATGGAATTTTTGTCATTATCTCGACAAAAAGAACAAAGTTTGACGACGAAAGGGGATTCAAATCAACCAACAAAATTTCAACCACCATCATTGGTAGTACAACCACCACCAGAAAAAACGAACACATCTCCAAATTCATTAGCAAGTCCCGCTCAAGATGACAGTGCACGTAAAGGTTCTGTGTATGACTTACAGGAATTTCTTAATATTACTCGCAAAAACAATTCATCAACTCTAGCTCCAAGAGTATCTGATAAGGACACTGGTTCTCAAGCTAGTCCTTTGTTGTCTCCTAGACTACCATCTCGCTTAAAGTTTAAACGAGAATCCATATACGACTTACAAGAGTTCCTTGGAGTCCTTCAAAAAGAGTCTGAACTGAAACGCACTTCTAGTAATGAAAAACAACTCGATATTGACAACAGTCACCCAGATATTTGCATAAATCAGTCAGCAAGTACAGATGCAGAATCACTGAAACCCGACGAATATCACAAAAATCGTTCTCTTTCTATCTATGATATACGCGAGTTTTTATCTCTGTACTCAGCGCAGACGCAAACTAACGTCGCAAGTCATCTGCAACGCAAACCTTCAGAAATTTCTCAAAGTTCAATCATGATCAATGTTAGTGAAGATGAATTTGGAAATGGTTTAGTGGACGATGTTTTTCTTGCTGTACCTATGGAAGGGGGTGCCGTAAGAAAGAGAAGTTCAATCAGTTCAGTTGCGGAGCTAAATGAACTTATCAACATCATTAACGATACGACACGTAAAAAGAGTAGCAGCGACACACCCGCTCCTCTTTCGCGACATGACTCGGGTGGTACAAAGTCGCTACTAGATCTGGGAGAGTTTCTGTCAGTTCTAAACTCGGATGATTCTCCCTTGAGAAGAAGACTTTCAAGTGTGTCTGACAGAGGGAATCGAAGTCCTTCTTGTTTGTCAAGACATGACTCAAGTGGAGGTAGCTCCCTCTATGATCTGGAAGAGTTTTTAGCCGTGATAAACGATAGTGGACAATTGAAAGTCGAATCAGACGAGAATGAAAACAACGAAATAAGTATTGCGGTACCACAGTTACCACCAAGAATAGATAGAAATGAGCAGATTGATCATCAAGTATGAATTGATTAACTTGCAAAGTATAAGACAACAAAAACGGCAGGGTTCAACAGGCACTGAACACTATCGAATTTGATGTGTCACTATTATATAAGCACCAATTATTTCTAGACGCCTTTATATGAACAACACCTAGCAAAGCTAACTCTAATTTACTTGAAGTGTACATAGATGATTACTCCGTAATATATATATAAAGAAGTTTATAATCATCCGAATTTTTTTGTGTGCTGAATTCACTCATTGTGCATAAACCAAAAGAAGATTTGTATATAACTATAACGCATGAACGAAACAAAATATTTTCACGTTTCAGTAATGCTGACCGCTGTCTGTTGCTTTATACACATACATATACATACTGTATATACATGGATTAAGACGTGTAGGTAGATGAGGGGTTATATAATCAATTGATGATTAGAATTGCAAGATGGCTACCTTGAAACACTACACACTATATTTGAGGAAAAACACACAAAAAAACTGAAAACGACTCCACCATGTTACTACCATAACGCATAAGGTGAACGTGTCAGTTTTGTAACGTGTATAAACTGTGTTAGCATCGTAACGTATATAGACCGTGTTAGTGCCCTAACATGTATAGACCGTGCCAGTAGCGTAACGTGTATAGACCGCGCTCGGTACCGTTAGCGCGTAACGTGTAGTGACCGTACTGTCAGAGGAGCGATTGAGTGCTACTGAACAAATTAGCTTTTCTCGAGAAAAAAATTCACAATCAATTAGAATCATATAATTCTGTTGTCAAATCCAGGACTTATCATATCAATCGGTGCTTTCTCGATCGCATCGCTATGGTTGTTACAATCGTTAAGATCGCTAATTTTTTTCATTTTCGGGGATCCCAGCGATCGTAGCGGCTATATTGACACCAAGCTTAAAAATTACAGTAAAGTCGTTGAGCTCAGTGTCTTCAATCAAAATTCTTTCTTTGTATCGATGCCGATCGCCTTCTGGCAAAAAGGCATTTTTACCCATCTTAATTATGAAATGTGAATTAGATTCACTTAATAGCATTACAAAATAACTAAATGGAAGTGTAAATACATCTGATAAATAGCCCAAGGCGTACTGTAAATCCATCAATAAATACGAATTATCAAAACAGTTGATCAAAATCAGTTTATTTCTAATATAAATAAATAAACAGCCAAATAAACGTATTAACAATGATCGAAACACGGTTTGGAACTTGACAACAGTTATCTTCCGACAGTATGAAAATCGAGGGAGATAGGCTTTTTTTTTTTTATTTAAACATATTTATTTGAAATTGACTAGTTTATTTAACATTCTAGCTTGGATAAACACGTTGAATCGGAGGGCTCGTCTCGCCACAATTTCACATTAACCAGTAACGGGGGAACGTATAAAAGAACGACTGAGGACGCAGGTCACGACCATCCTCGGTGATAGGCCTACACTAAAACATACCAACTACTAATCAACCTCATGGTTGTAAGAAAGGGTTACAACATAGAGATTGTAAAGCGCATTGAAACTACAATCTTTGAAGCAATTGCTTGAAACGATTGCACAAAATACCTATTAATTTTTATGGGCTGCTTGTTCTCTTCGCACCCTAAGTGAAACTAGAAAGACATCGACCTACAAAAAGGGCGATTAATCAAACAAGGAGCCTTGGCAGATCGATGCACAAGGTTATGCTCGGACGAGGATGCAACAAGATGAAAACAGAAAGCAAAACAAAACCCCAACTACTTTTTTGGAGCAATGGCGAAAGTAAATTATAAGATAATTTTTCCACAATGTTCCGGCGGCAGACAGGCGTTGTGTCTGTAGTTCTGCCATCATTATCGCAAGTTTTTTTGTGACCAACTGTTAGTCCCTGCGTGGGTTAAGTGATTTCTTATAAAGTCCTTACACTTTACTGCTAATGATCAATTGACAGCCGATATTCTAGCCGTTAAACTGTGCCGTGTACGTTGGAGTTCAAATGAGAAGTGCTCATCAGAGTATGGATGAGGAAAAGATAAATACTTTATCACCGCATTGTCGCGTGCACGTCTGCACTAGAGTACACAAAATAACCCTTACATGAATTATTCTATACAAATAGCTCAGCAGTAGGCCGGCGATCAGCCGAAATTATCCTCACTTGGACTACGAACGTAGACGACCTCGCAGTCGATTTTAGGAAACCACGGTTTAAAGATTAATTGACAAACCTTAACCCGTATGGTCGTTAACACTTTTAAATTAGTTGTTTTCACGTTTTTTTTTTTTTTAGAGTAAAAACTGTTTTCAGTTATGCTCGAACGCTCGACTTGATCTCTGGGATAGCATTGGAGGGACCTAAGTCAAGTGATTTAGATATATTTTTACGCCTATCTATCCTAGCGATTATATGGAAACCAAGCTTCAGATTATATCATAAATGTGGTCTTATTTTTTCTGCAAATTTGCGTCATCGAATAAAAAAATATAGATTAAAAAGCGGCAGTTATTGATAAAGTCCAATAGGCTAGGAAAACACATTTCAACGATATTTTTTATTTTAAATATATCAAATGAAATTGTATAAAAATGAGGTACAATACACGACTTACATATTCATTGTCAGTAGAAAATCACCAACATTTACAGCGAATTTTATAAAAAAATATGCAAACACTTCGATCACTGCTTATTCAATCAATGTTAACCTTCAGGCCCAAAATGCATTATGGGATATCCAGATGCTGCTTTCAAAGCAATGTCTCAATCAATCATGAATTTATCACTTTCAATTTACAAGGTACATAATTATCATAAATATACATATGCAGTGTTTGACTATGTATTAGATACCAAAGAGTACTTCACTCCCAATAGAGATTAAACCTATCCATTTGTAATCATCAAAACACTAGAGCACTCATTTTCGTGTCACCCTCACTGGAAGATTTGTAACTCAACCACTGCACATGACACACGCCTCAGGGTTATCTCGGCGACATGCCTGTACAGCCCGAGCTTTCTCCTCATCTTCATTGCTAGTTTCCTTATTGTTCTTTGTTGTGCTGTTGTCTGTTTTATTCTTAGCTAAGGCAAGTTGGTCAACTGTGAATTGGATGGCATTGGCTGCTGGTTTGCTTCGTAGGTAGTACATGCCAGTCTTAAGTCCCTGAAAGTGCAAATGGTCATAACATTCAACAATGTGGAAATTGGAAGTGAAGTCAATCATTTAATTGGTTGAGCAGATCAACTTCACGTTTAATCAAGTACATTTAATCAATCATTTAGTACTCAGCTATGGAGAGATTTCTAACCGATAAGAAATCAATTAATTAAACATGCACATTTCCTCATGCACTACAAAACACTATTTTGTTTTGTTATATTCTATCTTGAATACATGCAAAAACCGTAATTCATTTCAGACTTATTATTTTGCTCCACCAAAGACTTATATTTACTTTGATCACCGCGAAATATAATGTACTATTTTCCCTTCAATATTTTGTATTTAAGTGGTTTTAATTTCTCAGACTGTTGGATGTCCCAATCAAATACCAATTAACACATTTCTAGCAATTAGCACATTTGAAGAACTTAACAAAATTGTTAAGCAGATTATATATGTACGTTTGGTGTGAGGCAATTTCTAATCATTTCATTCTTTCAACATTGCGGTGTTACTTCCTGCACCAAAAACTATTGTATTCTATTCTTGCTTCACTTTATCATGTAACTCTCTTTATCATGTAATTTTTTGTTTTGTGTATTTATGATGCAACCTGCATCCGCTACATGAGGTAAAAGCCCAACATTCAAATGACAATCAGCTTTTTTTTTTAAAGTTGAGCTGGCCCATCTGCTTATTTTCATTATCTACCAATGGCAAATAGGTGTCAAAGGAAGATCAAACAGTATGAAATTGATAATTTACATGAAGAGCTAAAGATTCCTATTTATAGATGTTCTGTATGCTTTCAATGTGTCACTACTACTTAAACATAGAACAAAGCAGTCTACCAACTTGAAATGTCTGTGACACTAGATGTCATTTAAATGTTGATCAGTTTGAGATCAAAATTGTCTTGTTACACTTCATGCTGTGTTAGTAAGAAAATATTCCTGTTTAAACCTATCCTTTTCAGTGGACAAAATTCATTGTTGTGTAGTCTATACAAACAGGATTGCACCTGCTAGTATGGACCAACAAAATGACTGTTTTACATGGGATTTCAAACACACAACAAATAATTAAATATATTAAATCAAATATATCAAATAAATAAATTAAATAAATAACATATAAATAACATAATAAATAAATAAATAAATAAATAAAATAATAAATAAAATAATAAATAAATAAATAAATAAATAAATAAATAATTAAATAAATAAATAAAATAAAAAAGAAATAAAATAACAAGTAAATTAATGAAGATATAAAAACACAAATATGCAAATGAAAGTATAAATGGAAAAAATATGTAATAAATGACAAATAAATAAAAATAATAAATGCTTAAAAAACAAACAAGCAAACAAAATTACACCAAGTGAAAAAAACTGTAATCAAACAAATAGTGCTTTTTCAAAATACTTGAAAAAAAAATTAAGAAAAGTGCCATCCTTTTGACATCATGGTTTTCTTAGATCAAGTGTAAGCAGAGCTGTACAGATTTGTGGCCCTACTCAAAAAAGCAGTAAATTTTTCAAGAGCAGCATGGGTCATGTGGTAAAGTTTAATACACCTAAAAGCACAAGTTATTATATAGATGTAAGATGATTACCGGTAGCTATTTATGCTTTAGAGGCGAACATTGAGTTATATGTTTAATGAAACACACACAAAATAAACAACAACATGAGAATATGTACAGAAAAGCATAATGAAGTGTATACACTATTTCTGTATTTCATCGACTTGTACAACAACTGAAACAATAAACCATGCAACATTTAAATTACTAATTCGAGAGGAAAAAAAATTGACAAAATAGTTTTGTTACCTTTTTCCAGCCATAGAAATGCATGCTGGTCATCTTGGCAAAGGTGGGTTCAGCGAGGAAGACATTGAATGATTGACTCTGGTCGATATAAGCTCCTCGATCAGCTGCCATATCTATCAATGATCTCTGTTTAATCTCCCATACTGTCTTGTACAATGGTTTGATCTCCTCTGGAATACCTTTGATGTTCTGTTGAATACAACATGCAATTTAGACTGAGACAACAATACACAATGTGCATTATCGCATTTTGCTACAACTACCAGAATTATTTGTTAATTATTTTTTAAGTTTTAGTTTTAATCCCTGGAGGTTAATAAAACAATTTGCACTAATTGCGACACAAAGAGTCGGCAAAACAGTCTGGTTATTATAGCATTCTATGTCATGTGTGGTAAACATGATTTTTGTGTTATCAATAGCAATTAATACGTTCAATGGAGCATAGTTTGAAGGGTAGAAATCGAAGCAGCCTGTAGTGTGGAATAATTATTAGTGTAGTATAGTACATTTATAAAGCAATTATATCATGATATAATTTTTCAAATCGCATACATTTTATTCAATTGAATTATTGTCACAAATTGTAAGTTATGAAACAGGAATTACCTGAATGGAGCCATTGTTAGCAATCAGTTCATTCTTCATGGCATCATTCCATAATCCTCTCTCCGTCAAGTCCTCCAAAAGGTGATGATTTACAATCTATGGTTACAGAAAACAATACACAACACTTGAGAACTCTCTTCTTATTCCAAGGCATTGTTATGACTTCAAAAACACTGACACTTTTATGTTAATGTTGATTCTTACAGTATTTTATTGAAACATCAGTCACACCAAACAGTCCTTCAAGGGACTACTTCCACCTGGAAGATCAGGATATTGTTGCTTCAACAAATATTGATTCATTAAACAGTATTTTATCAGTTGAAAACAGAACCAGTTTGCACAAAAAAAAACAAAAAAAAACAACAACAACAACAACAACAAAAAAAAACAAAAAAAAAACACACACAGTCAAATCTCTGTCTGTTAATGTATCTGAAAGTTCAATTGTGAAGGCTTCACATCTAGAAAATGGCAAGGCAACCATATCATCATCAAAAGCAATGTATCATCTCAAAATAATCATACCTGAAACTCTCCAGAGAGAACTCTTCTGGAGTAGATATTGCTAGTATAAGGCTCAATAGATTCATTGTTTCCCAATATTTGTGCTGTAGATGCTGTTGGCATTGGTGCTACTAGCAGACTGTTCCTCAAACCTTGTCTTCAAAGAATTAACACAACATTCACATTAAAATGCCATTGCTTATTGGTTCAGAAGGCTCTTCATCCTTTACCATATACACACTCTCAGGTTGTGTCTACACTATGCTGGATAAATTTGAAACCTTAACTTCTGTTCAAAAACAATGACCAAAATGTCTAATCAAACAAAAGAATTAGCATGAAATTGTTTTGGTTTCATGTGCTTTAGTGTGGAAGGATAAATAAAGATGCATTTTCAAATTTATTCATGTTAGTGTTGACATGGCTTTAGGCTAGCATGACTCTCCTCTCTCACAAAGGCCAATGTGACCTCCTTCAGAATTACATCTGAGCAGTACAAATCAAACATATTTGCTGTGTTGTTTGATTAATTACTACTCTCTGTTTGTACATCTATATGTACAGTGTATTGCTTACTGTTTGATTCTGGCCTTGAGTGCTTCCCAATCCCATAGATTAGATGGTGTCACATCCCATAAGTCATACTGCAATTGCTGAGATGGAAAGAAAAAATGGTTATGGAAACAATACAAAATCACTACTGTGAAGGCATCTGTATATCTGATACAGAATATGTCATGTTTAGCTTGATATATTGAATTAAATCTAATCAAAATTGTTAATCTAAAATAGCAGCATTAATCTAGGCATTTGAACTTACAACTCTGATATTATTATCAACATTTGATAATAGACAATATTTACATCTGATCTGTACAAGATTTTAAATCTTCTTATAAAATTCATGAATAATCAATGATCCCAGAACAATGAAAAATCACTACCATGACGGTATCTGGGGCAGTACTAAACCACGAAACACCGAAACGAAACACCGAAACAGCGAAACACCGAAACAGTATTATTGCTTTTGATATTTCCATGATTTTTGCCAAAAAATTACACTGAAGAAAATTATCTTTTGCAAAGCGCATGTTTATCTCCGATTCTACCGTATAAACTGAAAACTAACATGAGATTTTATTCTATTAAAACACGTTTTTACAGCAGTTTTTTTCCACAATATTTTTGCAAAAGGAACAAAAACTATTTTATGAAACATAAGAATGATCATTATTTACAAAAAATCACATTTACCTTCATATACATTTTGAAAATTCTATCGCCATTTTGACACAAACCACGGAAAGGTTACTACTTCATGTAAGACCCATGGATTGGCACTATTACTTATATATATTCTATTGATTTAATGTATGTATTCCTGGAGGTACTCCACTGTATTCCCATGTATTTCCCTGTATTCCCCTGTATTCCTATGTATTCCCCTGTATTCCCTTGTATTCGGATTCCCATGTATTCCCATGTATTCCCCTGTATTCCCATGTATTCCCATGTATTTATGGTCAAATTCTGAAACACGTTTACTGTTCACTGCTTTAAACATGATGTCATCGTCCATAGATTCAGACTCCACGCTGGACAATCTAACCAAATTCTACAATTATATTGTAAAATCCAATGCTTGTATTGTTAGAAGATTGCCTGTATGAGTGAAAGACATAAAACAAATCAGGGGAAAGCTTGACCGGTCAGATGAAAAAATGAAGCTATACATATCGAAAGTAGAAGGAAGAAAAGAATCCTAACTGTGTGACTAATGTTCTTAAACTAAAAGATGTATAAAATTTATATGCACAATTACGGAGAGAGCATTATGTCAGACAACGTAAACAAGTTCATTTGCCTTAAGAGCCGGTCAGATGTTTGTTTCAATTGAATACTCTTTTTCAAATTTGTGTGCATTATTTATGCACAATTTGTACAATTTGAGATTAGCAATATTAGGAAAATCTACTTTTACTTCAAAATTGGAAAGTAAGTTACATTCATGCAAGTTTGATATATATTTGTATGGCAATTTTGACACGCAGAAGGGAGTTAGATAGACATCGACATTTGCAGTAATTAATAATTATAGTCTTTGTTAAAGTTTCAAAGTGGCTCATAGATGGAGAAAGACTGAAGAAACGGTAACACAGAAGTGAAAATGACAGTAAAGCAAACAATGCAATATGCCAAGAAACATAAGAAAAAAAAAACGTTTCAACATTAACGGACTAAATCGGAAAACCTCAGTAGTGTTTTCATCATTCAATGGCAAATATTTACTTTGCTTTCCAATTCACTGATTTGTCCCATTAGGACAACTAGTTGTAAATGTTATAACATTTCACTAATGGTGTAAAGCAGAAAATCCAATAAACTACAAAAATGGCAATACAGGGGAATGCATGGGAACACAGGGGAATACAGGGGAATACATGGGAATACATGGGAATACATGGGAATACATGGGAATTCATACATGGGAATACATGGGAATACAGGGGAATACAGGGGAATACATGGGAATACAGGGTAATACAGGGGAATACATGGGAATACATGGGAATACAGGGGAATACAGGAGAATACATGGGAATACAGTGGAGTACCTCCAGGAATACATACATTAAATCAATAGAATATATATAATAGTGCCAATCCATGGGTCGTACATGAAGTAGTAACCTTCCTGTGGTTTGTGTCAAAATGGCGATAGAATTTGCAAAATTTATATGAAGGTAAATGTGCTTTTTTGTAAATAATGATCATTTTTATGTTTCATGAAATAGTTTTTGTTCCTTTTGCAAAAATATTGTGGAAAAAAACTGCTGTAAAAACGTGTTTTAATAGAATAAAATCTCATGTTAGTTTTCAGTTTATACGGTAGGATCGGAGATAAACACGCGCTTTGCAAAAGATAATTTTCTTCAGTGTAATTTTTTGGCAAAAATCATGGAAATATCAAAAGCAATAATACTGTTTCGGTGTTTCGGTGTTTCGTTTCGGTGTTTCGCTGTTTCAGTGTTTCGTTTCGGTGTTTCGTGGTTTAGTACTGCCCCGGTATCTGTATATTTGATACAGAAATCATCCTGATTTGCTTAAAGTTTATATTGAAATATATTGGCCAAATTAAATCTAATTTCAAAAATATTAATCTAGAATAGCAGTATTAATCTAGACATTTTATAAGTAATATACAATATTCGTGGCCAATCTGTATGGAAGATAAAATGTCTCACCTTCAGCTCGGCATTGTATATTCCATACAGATCGGCCGCTCATATTGTATATATTACATACAGATCTCCAATGCTGATATTGTATATAAAAACTTACTCCTTTACTGGCTGGAGATCCTTCATAAGTCTCATAAACACCTTGTTCAGCAGCAAGATCACAAGAGGCCTACAAAACACACTTATGTTAGACAACAACTCACTGTTATTTGTATACAGTATTAATTACTTACAGTTAGGGCAGCATAATAAAGAGTTTCAAAGATCTGTTTGTTAAGTTCCTTGGCCTCTGGACTTTCAAATGGATATCTCATTAGAATGAAAGCATCGGCCAGACCTTGAACACCAATACCAATGGGTCTGTGTCTCAAATTGGACTTCCTGGCCTATATTGAGCACATTAGACATTAAAATAAAAGAATAAGTATCATATCAAATTAGTATTATCTGAAGTGAAGGGTCAAATTTCTGGTATTTTTAATAACTGGTCCAGAGACCTGGCAGAACTACCACTTATAGCCTTGCAATAATGTGAAATTTCTGCCTTTGTAATATTTGTGTTTTCTCAGGAAGGGACATTAAAAAGGAGGTTCATGGGGTACTACATAAAAGGGGACCCATTGTCTAATTTTGCTACAGCAAAACACTGCCTACTGCACAGTTCCTCAAAAACAGAGCCAAACAAAATGGCACGTCCTAGCATAGTTTAAATCAAAAGTCTGGTCTACTTAATTCCACTCCAAAGTAACCCAGAGTGAGATTTGCTAGTCTTTGACCACTAGCTCATATGGCTACATGCACAAGGCTTACTATAACTGGTTAACTGCAATCGGATGAATAGAATGTCCATCAATGGCTTACCTCAGGAACGGGATAGTAGTTAATGTCTATTATTTTATTCAAATTACGGGTAACAACCTGTAAGAGAAAATAACATCAATTTATAAACAGACAGCTTGAATTAAACAGCAGGGTAAAAAATAACCAGCAACTGAAATCATTTGTGTTTGAGTTGAAATTTTCCAGGATGTATTTCCTGATTTCAGCCAATGTGATCCCAAGTTTAGCAAGTTGTATGCAAAGAGGATGTTATTTATAATCATCATACCTTAGTTACTTCAAACATTTTCTGGAAGTCAAACTCAGGAGGTGTTTTGTCTGTTTTGACAAACCTATTTAGTGCCACTGAAGCTAAGTTACAGACAGCAACCTAAATGGATAACATTATATCATGTTAAAATGAAAACATCTACAAAATATGCCACAAAGGGCTTTTTGCTACATCAATACAAGATAAAGAAAACGATCAACAAATATGGAAATGAATCAACAGGAGTTGAGTAAGTTTAAGGAAAGAATGGGTACAGAAGTTACATTCGCACAAAGTGAAAATCCAGAGAAATCAGAAGTTATTTAAACACACTAGTTAAAAAGATCAAAAAGTTAGCAAGATGCCTACCTCATCACGACTAGTGTACTCTACAATCTCTGTACAGAGATTACTGCACTTAATTGTACCAACATTCTGGGAGAAAAACAATCATGATAAAACAAGTTAAAATATAAACAAACAAACCAAAAACAAAAACAAAAACGTAAGATGGCAAGATAGACAATGAATGTATGAATAAACAAACAAAGCAAACCTATCAGGTCAAGTACAAGAAATAAGGGTTTAGATTGTGGTACCACACTAAGCATATTCATTGCATGATATCATGTCTACTATACCTTCTGATTACTCTTTTTGTTACAAGCATCTTTGTACAGCATGTAAGGTGTTCCTGTTTCTATTTGAGATTCCAATATAGAGAACCAAAGCTTCTGTGCATCAACTTGGCGAATGTATCTTCCCTCTTTCTCATACCTTTGAACAACATTAATAATAAATTAATTTCTTATAATTATTTAGTTTAGTTTATTGTTTAATAGAAAAATACAATAACTAGACAACAATAGGAAAACCCCAAAACAGATATAACAGTCCAAGTTGGGTTCACCACACCAAAGCTACTTGTGATCAAATGCACATCTCAACTCCAGAATGCAACTTGCCTGGTATAGAGTTCATCAAATTCCTCACCATATACTTCTGACAGACCAGGACATTCATTGGGACACATTAAACTCCATTTGCCTTCTGCCTCCACTCTCTTCATAAACAAATCAGGTACCCATAATGCATAGAAAAGATCTCTGGCTCGCTAGAATAACAATCATTAAATGATTTTTTAATCAACTTATTTAGTGATTAGACAGTGTACTTAAATGAACACCACAGCTAAAAGTACAATTACTGGTAAAACCTGCCCCCAAACAAAGGCTGCAGCTAAGCTGTGAAAAATTCAATATTAACTTAGTATCAGGACATTTTCTCAAGTCAATACTTTTTGGATGAAGCTACTGAAATAAAATCTAAATGCACTGCCCAAGAAAACATCCAAATCTCTCCATAAAAGATATCCTCCAGTAATATCAAAATGACATGCAATTACGAGAAAACTCTTTGGTCACTGACCACCTTACATCTCGGGAATTGTTAAATATCATCTGTGGTGAGAGAGGTATGGATATTCTCTGGAATCACACAATTTATGTGATGTTTGATGAATGATCACCTGTTCCTCTTTACCAGTGTTCTTCTTTAGATCAAGGAATTCCATTATATCTCCATGCCACGGCTCAAGATAGATAGCAAATGCACCTGGTCTCTTATTACCCCCCTGATCTACATATCGAGCAGTGCTGTCGTAGACTCTTAATAGTGGAACAAGGCCATTGGAAGTACCATTAGTCTGCAATAGCAGGACATGACTCATTATGAACACCAATCAAATCATTCATTATAAGTAATTTGATTTTGGGTCATGATATCCCAGATATCTCAACCATCCAGATAAAATGAGAGTCTATTCAGTGGATAGATTTCATAATTTGTTCTTTAGACTTTATGCAGGTGTTAAGAACAAAAGTTAGTTGGCTTCCATAATGTGATGACCAGTGCAAAGCCTATATGTATTTCAGTATGCTTTTCAATATGCTAAGCTTCAAATATATGTAAGATTACCAAGCAATATTTAGTTTCATACTTACCCCAGCAATGTAGCTTCCACTGGCACGGATATTATGAATATTTATGCCAATCCCACCAGCATTCTTAGAGATCAATGCACATGTCTTTAGTGTATCATAGATGCCTTCAATACTATCGTCAGCCATCTGGATTAAAAAGCAACTGGATAACTGTGGTCTGCAGGTTCCAGCGTTAAACAGTGTTGGAGATGCATGAGTGAAAAACTTTTTGGACATCAGATCATAAGTTTCTATTGCACTGTCAATGTCTTCACCATGGATTCCAACAGCCACTCTCATCAACATCTGTTGAGGACGTTCAGCTACCTTACCATTAATTTTAAGCAAATATGAACGACTCAATGTCTGAAAGAGAACATAAAAACATAATATAATATCAAATTCAGACAATAAAGCAAAAGCATTGTTTTACTCTCAAGAACAAATTGCCAACCACTGCAGATTTCATCACGATTTCATATATGCCTTAATAATTGTTACAGAAGCATTTGTATCCAATTGTAAACATTGGGTATGACTGCTACAATACCTTGAATCCAAAATAGTTGTACTGATAGTCTCTGTCATAAATGATTGCTGAATTTAGCCTCTGAAATTAAGCAAAACATGATCATGATTACTACAACACCCAACAAATATATTTTTTTGCATAATTTTGAGTACTGGAGGAGGAACAGAAGTGTGTTTAAAGAAGGGTGATACAAATTTTATTTTTAGCTTCTGCAGATTTGAACAATTTGGATGTCTAGAAAAATGTTTAGATATTTTGAATTCATTTCTCAAAAAAAAATGTGTTCTTAATTGTGCAAATTTTCTTTGTAAAAGTTCAAAAGGACTTACATCAGCATATTTTTGTACAATGTCGTACAACTGTTTTGATACCAGTGGTGAATGCTTTTTATTCTTTGGGTTGACATAGTTATACAAATCTTCTACAACATCTGAAATAATAAATTAATTAATGGTGAAAAGTTCACAAAATGAATGAAACAAACCAATTTAAATTAGTTTCTCTTTCATGCTAAGATGGATAAAATAATAAGGTAGTGCATTTCATTGTAACTAACACTTTCATTGGGTTATAAATTGAAGCAGAAACTCTCAAGGGATTGAAATGTGTGGTGACAGTACATTGCTTTGGTTCCATGGTACGGAGCAAATATGGTGTCAAAATCAAACTAATTAGTGTGAATATTTTGGAGCATGGAACCATGTTACACATTTCAACCCTCATATGAATTTCTGATTGAAGTTAAGACACAGAACTTTTACATACCACTAAATAATTTTTTGGTTTCTTTATGCAAGTTTGAAACTTCAATTCTAGCAGCTAATATGGCATAGTCTGGATGTCTTGTAGTCATAGATGCTGCATTTTCGGCTGCCAATGTATCAAGCTCCGAGGTTGTGACTCCCTTATAGATGCCCTTGATTGTCTTGAATGTAATTTCAATCTAAAAAAACACATTAGAAATGAACATTTGATATTAAAATATCACTAGAACTATTCTAGACAACCATACGTTATTTACATCTACTATATTAATAGTACATCTAGTATATTTTATCTCAGAATAATGAAGGCACAATTGATTTTCACTGAAAATCAGATATATATTTCATATATAAAATATGTATACATTATACATATTTATGAATTTACATTAAATACTATGCATATACATTTCAAATCAAGCTAAAATGTGTGCTTGAAAGGTGGACAGGTGAGAGATACCAAAATTGGGCTTAATCAACACACTAATTTTCTATCTTGCATCTCTTGCATTCTCTTGCAAAGCATGTTAGACACTTAGGGCCTTCTCACATAAATGAGATTCATTCTGGAATGAGTTCATTCCATCCCCATAAGGCTTCTAAGAGTTTGTTCACATGATGCCAGAATGAAATGCTGCTCTGTGACAAGCCATTCCAGAATGAGTTCGTTCTGGTTTTAAATCCGAATGAAAATCTTGTTCAGGAATGGAATTTCATTCTGAAATCAAGTAAATTCGGAACGAACATTGTTCGGGAATGAAAAACATTAACCAAGAACACTGGGTCGAGCTGCGTATGTGTAAAAGCCACGAAGAAAAGACGAGATGGGTTTCTTTTCTTGGCTAATTAAAAAAATTATTATACAAATTATTTGCAGCTATTACCATCACTATCAGCATCAATATTTTCCACATTATGGACACCATCTTTGCTTCACTTCTATTTCGCACTAAAAGCGATCACCAGTTGAATTCAAATGTGAATGCAGTACGAACTTCATTCTGGAGTGAATGTTGTTCTGGAATGAATCTCATTCCAGAATCATGTGAGAAGGCCCTTATAGAAAATTGATCCACTACTTTAACATATTAAAAAAAAATTCAATGTACATTAAAAATGTTTTTTTATTGATACTTGTCTTGGTGTAACTTAATGAACGAAAAAAATGTTGTACATTTTATCTTATCTAAAAATAAATGTTTGTACAAAACGATTACAATTCTGTTCATTTCAATCTCTTTGTTTGTACCGTGATCGCCTTGGTATTTGTACATTTCGCGCCAAAACATTTGGCGGGAATTTGATAAACGTTTAAGGAATCGGGTTTAAATATTCAAGATAAGAAAAAATCAGACAAAATTGGTTTGATACAGTTGGAAATACCTATTCACAAGCTTCAAAATTGCTAGCCAAATTTGACCGAATCGAATTTAGTTCATAGAAATTGATGACTTCGATGAGGCGATCTATTATCGAATCAAAAGTGTTCATTACTGATACTTCCCTCAATTTTCCTGTATCAAGTTGTGCAATATCATATTTTCTAAAATCGGTTATCATGAATGTTCAATTTACAGAACAATTTATATGGGTTTCTTTTTTAGTCTCGAGTTTCGCGCCAAATCGTCTGTTTGGATATTTCACAATATCTCGTAGCTTACCGGATCAACGAATTCATTCTTCAGGCCATAGCACAACTTAGTAACTCTTGAAGTAATCTTGTCGAGTAACACTGGTTGACTTTCTCCATCTAAACAACAAGAAATGTTGAAAATAACAAATTCACTTCACTCGAAGAACAAAGATGGCCGACACAAAAAGTTATAATTTTGCACAAATTTAGCACTTACTTCGCTTTATAACGTAAAGTGACTGGCCATGCTCCTGCTTTTCTTGGTTGGACATGGCAATAAGCGGCTATTAGAGCAAAAAACTGAAGAGAAGACCTTTACCAAACACACTCAACGAACGATAAGAAAGAGTGAATGTTCTTGGGTAACGTTTTGTAAAATGAACACCTTCCCGCGTTTCAGGCTGTTAGCCAATGAGATTCGTTTATTTCTACAATGGAAAACCTTTTTTGGGAACAGCGAGGGTTACACGTGACTAGAAATAATAATAACACTAAGGTTTTTGTCATCACTTTGCACTCTGTGAAAAAAAAAAAAAAAAAAAAAAAAAAAATTGTACTGAAACATCCTTCAATACCCGTTACCCTTGTGTGTAAAATCAAAATCAAGTGATATCCAATATTTACAATAAAATAGCGGGATAAATGATAATATGGAGGGAGCAATACCTGTTGGCGGACATGAGATTGATAAAATACTAGTCAACAGAAAACAAAACCAAGATGGAATAAAATAAAGAAAAGTAAAAAAAGAAAATGTATTTGTTATTAACAAAATAGGTTGATAAAAACGAGAAAAACAAACAAACAAACAAGGTATTGTAATAAACAAATCACGGAATTAAATAAAACTTCGAGAAAAAATGAATGGATGATCTGGTGAATTAATGAATGAATTAGTGAAGAAATCATGAAGTGAATATGATATGAGATTCTACAAATAAGAAATAATAAACTTGCGCCCGCTCAGCGGCTTCGTGTCATAGTACATGAGCAATAGAAATAATTTTCCAAGATGGCTGCCGGAACAAGAAAGGTAAGAAGTGTTGTAAATATTGTTTTTCCTTTTAAAACTCACCAATTATTGAGTAATTCACCTTTACTATATGTTCCAAAATATAAACGTTTCTTCACATTCCCGATTCAAACGTTATTGACTATCTTTTCGCTTGATTTTTAAAGTTTTTTTTCAGTAGATTTGTACCCTCTAAATATATAGAGTCGATTGTTCGTCAATTGTGGGTGCTATAAAAAACCTTTTAGAGTTTTGAAAAATCGAAATACTGTATAAAAACACTAATTATAAAACCCTTAGGGGTTTCAATACTGCTTGAAAGTGGTAAATGACTTTGATTAGTGTGGATTTACTTGTAAGTGTTAAAAATAGTTTTGTTTTCATTGACAGCTGTCTGCATTTTGCACAACAAACGTCAGCAAAATAATACAGCGTTGATATTCAGACAATATTTTCTGACGTACAGTATTTGATGTTTTATATACATGAATATTTTCAAAAGTGAAGTTGCAAGTTTAGATTATGATGAACAAAAGAAAACTTATTTGATGAAAATTATTGATCAGATGGGCTAATCTAACTTAGTTTCAACATTGATTGATTTTTCTAGATTTTCCTGTTTACTTGATGTAGCATTGTATTTGACTAGATTTGTCTTTCTGATAATCTTCTCTTTTAATAGTTGTTTGGTATCATTTATTTGTTTTGTATTTTTGCACATATTGAGTGCAAATAACTGTACAATAATGTGATGCAAATATTGAGTATTGTAAGCTGAATATTAGTAATTTTTCATGGAGTTTTTGTTTTGCACTTTTCACAATATTTTAATAATCAATTCATCATTAGTTTCAGATGAGTGGGGATACAAGAATAGTTAGTACTGGTGATTCTGATGATGAAGATGATTTGGAACTTCTTCGTCAAGCAGCTCTTAGGTCTATGGAAAACAAAGTAAGAGACAAGTATACACATATTCCTTAATAAACCGTTAGGACCACTACCTACCGGTAAATTAATTATATTTTATTCTACACTATACAATCTGTAAATTTCTTTTTTCATGCAAGGTAGAAATAAAAATGTTGTTCTTGTTGTTAGAACATTAATTTGAATGGCTAATTTCTTTGAATTTACTGTTATGTCGTAAGGCATTGTTTCCAGTAGAGTATCTCGTCCCACTCATTTTTGCCGGCAATAAGCATTCACTTCTGCATCAAAATTACTAAGCAATTCATTATTGATGTTGTTCAATTTCAGAAAATGGAAACAAGAGATTCCACATGTGATGGCTATAACAGTGAATCATCTGCCAGCACAGAATATGAAGAAATCTCATTAAACAGTCCTCCTGGGTGTAGTGATAACAGTGATAATGGGAACTTCTGCAGCGAATCAAGTGATGACAATTCTGACGGCAGAGAATCTTCACAGACAAGCAATATCATAGACGAAGAACACGACAATGATGATGATGAAGAAGAGGAGCAATTTGAAGAAGAAGAAGCTGACTCCAATAGCTCTTCTCACAATGTCAACTCTAACTCTAAAATTGAAAGCTTAACCATTACGGTTGAAAATGATGATGATGACAGTGCAAATGCTGACAACAATGATTACCAAGATGATGGAGTTGGTTATGAAAATGAAATCAGTATTGATGACAATGATTATAATGATGACATTGATAATGATGACAATCATATCAATGATGAGGTAGACATTGTTAATAATGATGATGACGGTGATCAAAGTTCTGAAGAAGATAGTGAAGAAGAGCAAAGAATTGTACATGAAGAAGAAATGTCTGAAGATGAGCAATCTGCTTCTGAAGCAGTAAGTGATAACAATGACTTGGATGTTGTCATTGATCTGCCATCTTCCTGTTATCATGAACATGATAGAAACATTACTATGGATGATGAAGTTGGTAATGACAGTGTTGCAAAGAAATCTTTAAAACAAGGTGTTGATAGTCCTGTAAAAGTAACTTCAATTGTTGGAACTTCTGTCTCTGATAAAATGGGTAAAGGAAAACAACTTACTCAAAAATCTGACCAACATCAAAACTCTGAGAAGTACAAAGACCCTAACATTGGGCTAGCAAATAAAACTATTTCATCAAAAGTTTCAGTTGTTTTAAGGGATACTCAAAAGCAGACGAATCAGTCAACAAAGATCGACACTAAAGGAAATGAGAGTAGTACCAAGCAAATATCTACAGACAATCAAAACCAAAAAAGCACAGTTAAACAAAATAATGTAAAATTAAATGAAAGTAAGACAAATAAGAACAGTCTGAAAGAGTTAGAGAGTAAATCAAAAACACAGAATAATCATGCAATATCAAAATCTGTTACTACACAGCAGAAACCAGTGGAAGAGGATCGCCTAAGTATTGGTGGCAGCAGCTCAGAATCTTGTGATGAACTAGATGAAGAATTAAGAAAGAGCATTGACTCAAAAATAAGCCCTAAAACTACAACTAAAAAAACAACTGCAAGAAAACTATCAACATCACACAAACGATCAAGGTCTCGAAGCCCTAATTTTAGGCGGAGGAGTTTATCTCGTGAAAGAAACTCTCTTTTTAACAGTAGAGACAGATATCATTTAAACCAAGATAGACACTCAAGTAGAAATGAAAGACTCATCCATAGAAGTCCAGCCAGGAGAAATAGATCACCAGGAAGGAGGAGGAGAAGCCCAAGCCCTATTAGAAGGGGTACAAGGAGGAGTAGAAGCCCTCTGCGGCAAGATAGACAGCCTGTCAGGAAAGGGAGAAGCCCTTTGAGAAGTAGAAGTCCTCAAAGAAGTAGCAACACTTTAAGAAGGGGGAGAAGAAACAGTCGCAGTAGCTCTCCTATGATAAGACACAGAAGTCGTAGTAAAGAAAAAAGATCACAAAGCTCTCACAGTCCTTCAAGACTTAGTAGACAATCCAACAGAAATATAACTCCAGTAAACAAAAAGCAAAGAAGTCGGACACCAGTGAAAAATAACAGCAAAAGATCAGAAAAGACTAGTATTGATAGCTCAAAATCTAATACTGTAAAAATCAAGACTGTTATTTCATCTCAAGCTAAAGCTAATACCTGTTCACCATTAGAAACAAAATCAGTATCAAGCACAAAGGAAAACTCTGTTGTAAAGAAATCTGTAAGAAATGAGAAGAAAGATATCAGTAGCAATAGCAAGAAGACAACAAATGCTAATAGTAAAGAAAAGAAAGTGGTGCTGGATAAATCAGATGCAAGAAATTTACTATCTAAGAAACCAGTTTCTGTTGGCGTTATAAGTAAAGTAAAGCCATCAACGTCACAGCCAGTTACTTTAGATGAGAAGTCAGGTAGGTTACAAATGATTATAAAATATTTTGCACATCTCATTCCCATTATTTTTTAAATGGACTCTCGCTCACACTCACTAACCCTACATTAATTATTTTATACACATCTTCTCATACATGTTGATTTTTGATGCGTTGTCTTATAGTATTGATTTAACTAGATTTTTATTGGACTTTTGTCTTGATTTGAAAATTATAGGAGATTAACATAATGGCTTTTGGAGTGGTCCCTGTTACCTTTATGATGATAAAATATTGTCTCAAAAGGACAAGTCAAGTACTTGAATGTCCCCCAAATTGGATTTTAAAAGGACAACTTCACCTATGTATTTCAAACAGAAAATTAAAACTAAAAAAAAAGTAATCTAGTGGATTTATTCTTTGGAGTGAACTACTTTGCAAATTTTGACCTTTCAAAAATTGGCAACAACCAACCAAAAATGTATTTGAAAGGTAGCCTTATATGCCTTACTGTTATTCCAAGCCATGATAAATCCAATATTTTACTAGGTTAAATTTAATGGTTCTAAGTGGATATCAATGACAAAATGTGGTCACCATTTCTGTTGATTTCAGATGATTTACGGCACATTATCAAAAAGGTTGCGATGCCAGAGCCTGAAAACCCAAAGGATCTCAAGGAAAAAGAACTGGATGCACGTATTGCCAAGATAAGACAGAAAAACATGGACATTCTCAAACGAAATATGGAAATTGAAAAAGAGAAAGAGTTATTTGGATAAGATACCATGTATTGTGGCTTTTAGTGTAGAAACATATGTGTTGTAGGTGGTTATCGTAGTGGAAATAGATTTTAGGATAGGAATGAACAACCCTTCCATAAAATAACTTAATCTTATATCTAGATGTGATCCAAAGCGCATAAAGGGTATAGGATGTACCATGTAAGACCACTTCATATTATTAGGAGTTGTTGTAAAGCATTAGAGTGCACTCAACATAAGTGTGATAGTGCCAGATAAGAATTAGTTATGCAAGGGGCTGTTTATATGGAGTGAGCCAGCCCAGTTTAGTGGGCTGGTTTCTGCTGTGATAACTTGAACACAAAAAAAACCTCACTCCATATAAACAGCTCCTAACCAAGCAGTCACGGATGGCTTTTATTTCAATTCCTTTGTGTTAATGCCTCACTGAATTCTAAGTAAATGCATAAGTAAATCTTATCGTGCACTAAGTGTTAACAGTTGTTTCACATTTATGTGGCGTGCACTCTATACACAAACCTTCATCTTTATCCTTTTGTAGAAGACATCATTTGCAAATAAATTTGCTTTTATATTTATAGAAATGGCATGCAAAAAATGGAATTAAAAAAATCAAACTGAGTTGTTGAGTAAATGCTTAGATTACACAGGGACCCTAGCTGTTAAGTCTTAAGCACACTTTTTGTTTGTTTACTATCTCTCTCCCCCTCCCTTTGTCTCGGTGAACTTTGACAATGACAGTACAACGTCACCATTATGTACAATTTATTCAGTGAAGGCTTATGGTCCCACTTATAATTTAATAACCCCAATGCATGCACCATACAGCGTACTGAAAACGTACTACTTTACAAACCAAGTCAGAGCGGACGCACTAAAATTGTGCAACATAACTCTAAATAGTGCTATTTTATGCTAATTCTATTGTTTTCTTTTGTTTAATTAGTGGAATTTACTACTAAATAGTGACAACTGTTGCACGCATTTAGAGTTTGCACTCTAATAGAGTGTAGACAACTGGTTCAGTATGAATTAAGTAAGTTCCCGTTCATACTATTATACTGGGCTGTGTTGTTCAAAGCCCGATTAGCACTAATCCTGGGTTAACTCTTAAGAAAACCTATAGTTAACCCTGGATTAGCACTAATCGAGCTTTGAGCAACCGGCCCCTGCATGGCTGGCTAAATTTGAAAATACAATCATATGCATGTAATTTTATATATCCTGTTACGCATCCCATCGACACTAATCCGCATAAATATATCCTGAAATACTTTGTTTAACGAGCACGGTATTTTACATTGTTACAGTTTCGATTGGGAAGTTAGATTTATCCGAAATGTAAGTGTGGAGATAAACGTATCTGTGGGTTATAGGCACCTCCTAGCTGCAGGGGCAACTCCAGGATTGTTTCCAAGAGGGGAAGTATCATCTTAAGGAGAGTATGCACCACCCATGAAATACTGAGGTCATTTTGAAAAACTATTTGATAAGACAAAGACTCGAAGTCCTTCCAGGAAGTGGATGCGCTGCATAGCACTGGCATGAGGAGGGACTGGTAACGAGTAACAAATTACGTATTAAACAGACTAACATATCTGCGTTTGCTATTGATCCGTTCTCTTGTAACGTAAACTGGTTGCATTGATATTCAGTTTGGATACAAGCGCGTGATAATCTCGTGTGCTATCATTAGATATCAATGCTTTGCAAATGATACCATGACAAAACTATTGAGGCTGTTTGTGAGACAGTAGCAGGAATTCAAGGTAATTGGCTTCTGAAATACAAAAATACAAAAAATTAATATTGTTCAAGAACGTTTTTCAGGTAAAATTGTATACATATACACAATAGTCCACCACCCACCCCCTCCCCGGCCCCTATAGCACGTAAGTGTATGCTCGGCCTTTTCAAAAATGGTAAGCTTAATAAAAAACGCCTTAGAGTTTTTCGTGTAAGCGGCAGGCTTAAATTGATGAACAAAATATGTGTTTACAAAAAAGTCATAAAACCGAGAAGCTGTTATAAATGTGCTGAGCAGCACATAATGACTTAGTGATGCGAGAGAAAACCAGGCTTACAGTGAGGGCACTCAAACAGTTTGTGCTTTTTTGATACTTTTTTAACATGCTTCCTTTGACTGAATCGATCTGAAAACGTTTTCATTTTGATAACTGAGTGCATTTGAGTTCAAATCTACTTTTTTAGAGGATTTGAAGCAGTAGAAAGCTCAGAAAATGAAAAGCTATATAAAGACAAGTGTTCATGGTTCGAGTGTCCTCACTGAAAGGCTTGTTTTATGTAATATATACAATATGAGCGGCCGATCTGTATGGAATATACAGTGTCGAGCCGAAGGCGAGACATTTTATATTCCATACAGATCGGACGCGAGTATTGTATATTACTTATAAAATGTCTAGATTAATGCTGCTATTCTAGAGCAATGTTTTTGAAATTAGATTTAATTTGGCCGAGATATTTCAAGCTAAACCTTATGCAAATCAGGACGATTTCTGTATAAAATATACAGATGCCTTCACGGTAGTGATTTTCTATTGTTCTGGGTTCATTAATTATTCATGAATTTTATAAGTTTGTTCATTTGTGAACAGGCACTATTCCCAAGATGGTGGTGATTGATATATAGCTCCCATATTGAAACAAGTCGTAAAGTCATAATGGTAGTACCTGACTGCGGTGTGATCTCACCATGTCGGATCAGGAAGTCCAGTACAACTAGTGCACAGTTAGGTTTAAACTCTTTTGTAGCGATCATTTCTTTTACCTATATAAACAAGAGTGCATGGTTTTCATAAACTCGTGATGTGCATTAATCCATCAAAAACGCAAAATTAAAGACAGACCTATTTCAAAAAAAACGTTGACTGAGAGAATGAGGTGGTGATGCTGGTACGTTGCTGATTGTGGAATACTATTTTGCAAAAAATAAGACACCAAAACGCGGTAATTTCACTTTTTTAAATAAGAACAGCTACAAAAAGTGTTTAGACAATTAATTGTGAATATAATACTTTTACCAAGACATTTTAATGGAGCGATTCACATTCGGCATCCTCCATCCGGCATTTCCTCCCGGCAAAGTTTTTTTAAAATGAGTGTAAATCTGTCCTGATGGATCTCAACAACCATTGTTATGCTATAAAATATTGTATACATGTGATTAGCATAGGTGCATAAAAACAAAATGCTTGTCAAAATATCGGGATTGTATACTGGCGGACTGAGTATTTCCACGAGCAAATGAAATGGTGTTTGACGTAATAAATTGTTTGATCGTACTTTCTACATTCACGAACGAGCGCCAAGATGGCTCATGGAATAGAAATTATCCATCGCCAGCAGGAACTCCCATGCAAGATTAGTGTTACTGCCTCGCCATCGCTGTCTCGCAGTAATTAGTTTCCCAGACCACCCTGCACTAAAAGCCGATGAACACGATGGACCTTGCTCAGGAAACATGCTCCTTTTTGCGTGCGCGTGCTTCCCATGCACTTGTTTGCGCATAGTTTTGTGCAGTCAAGTAATATCCTCTGTATCACGATATACACCATCGATCAGACGGCTTATTACCTTGTGAAGAGGCCAGCAGTAGAATCCACTGACTTCCCCATCGTTAACATGAGGTTGAAAGTCGTCAGGCAAACACAGATCAAATACAAATTGAACGCCAGGAAATATCCCCTTCTCAGTTTCGAACACAAAACTGGTAAAAAAAAAACGAAAAAGTTCTTAGTTAAAAAAACAACAACGAGACTAGGGGTTTAAACAAAGAAAAGAGAAGCCATCAGACCGGTCATACTTCGGCTAGAAAATCTAGTAAATGCATTCAGTATTTGGAATAGGCTATCTATAGGCTACTTGAATGGTGTTCGGTCCACTTTTTTTGCTTTAGTTGAAGGAATTATGAATTTGAATTCGAAAAGAGTGCTTGTCTGAAAAACTGGAATGTCATTTAGGGATTTGGAACTGCATGAAACATGATTTCTATTATAAAGCACTACGGAAGAATAGCCGAGTTTAGAAATACTCACTCATTTATTTTTTATTCATTATTATCATCGATCATTTTTTACTGGTTAGAGACATGTCGCTGCCCTTTACCAGTACTGAGGATCTATATTATTACATACCTGACAGCCCCTGCAGGGACAGCTTTCTGTACAAGATGATCTGGTATGGAAGCTTCTTCTTTACACTCTTTAACTAGTGTTTCTTTGATAGTGGAGCCCCATGGTATACCACCAGCAACCTACAAGTACATATAGTCGTAGCACTAACTAATAGTAATCATGCAGTACTGTTGGTCTGTGAGTCACTACACTCACAAGTGAAACAACAACTGACTATATGATCCCTGAGGGGAGGGGGACTCCGATGGTAAACGATCGGGGATGCTCGTCGTATCTTTTAGGTGTAAAAATCATCGATTTGGTGTCTTTTAGGGTTTGAAATATATATATATTTTTGAAATCCTCACTTTTTGGTATCTTTTAGGGGTTGAATAGCACTAAAATTCACGTCAGATTTTGGTATCTTTCAGAGATAAAAAATTTGTGAAACCACGCCCTTTTGAAAAACGTCCGGTATCTTTTAGGGGTATTTTTGAAATATTCCGACGAGCATCCCCGATCGTTTATCCCCGGAGTCCTCCCCCCTCCCCGGGGTTGGCTGTCGTTCTTACAATCTGATCAAGTTTTCCTGCCCCAGTAGGTTTGTGTGGGCTTCGTCTTGCAACCCACATATACAGCTGTCCGTCTTTCCTGGATCGAAAATAACCATTGACATGAACACCATATTGAGTGATACCAAACAAGCCTACATATGAAAAAAAAGAAAAAAGGACTAAACTATTAAAGAAAGAAATAAGCAAATAGGCAAACAAACAAACAGACAATAGAGGGAATAAATAAACAAACAATGAAGCAAACAAAAACGCAAGAAAAATAAGCATGGAGAAGTCTTATATAGTGAAAAAAGAGAGAACAACATTAAATGATTTTTATTTTTTTATGAATATGTGCTGAATCGAACTCCGGTAGTCATCGCTGACTCTATATGTGTGTCGCGACCTTCAAGTTTTGACAATACATAACTGAATAATCATATAGATTTGTTTTAAACTGATTTTCATTGATGATTTTTTACTTACATGCGGCTGCTCGTTCAATCTTGAAAAATGTTGTTTTATTAAATGATTGTGAAACACCAAAGCACTGTTGGGGGAAAATGACAAAGTCAATATATACCGAAAGGGCTCTTGGATTAATATAACTGCAATAATGAAGTTTTTTCAACCAATGTCCAATGATGCTAACAAATTTCACTACGGACATATGTAAAAACAATTATTGGCAAATAAATAAATAAATAATTATTCCAACAAGTTCTGCATCAGAAAATACGGTACCTCGTTTCTCCATCCTCTGAGAGCAACGAACAAATCATCTTTGCGAAACTCATGCAAGACGTTCGCAATACGCTGTGATCTATCTTCAAATGTCTCTAGCTGTGGTGCAATTGCCACGTGATTAATACTACCATCGTCGTTCTTGACAACGTCAAACACTTCAGGGTATTTAAAGAGATGTGGTAAAACAAATGGAGGAATAGTACCAACGCGAACTCTATCCACAAAGAAAGGTAGACAATCCTTCTCTGATGACCCTAAACAAACACATACAAACAGTGTCTACAAACAAGAAAAAAACAAGCAAGCAGGCAATTAAAACGTACAAATCAGTAGTATTAAGGCAGGCTGGCTATTGCAAATAAAAAGCAGGCAAGTTAGCAAGCAAGGAGGTGAGTTAACATACAAGCAAGAGGTCAAAAAGCAAACAAGTGAAAGGCACGCGGTTAAACCGACAAGCAGGTTACCAAGCAAGAAAATAAACAAAAAGTATATAAGCAAGCATGAGCTTTTGCAAATTTGAAAAATCAAAAAGAAGTAAGTTTATAAAAGTGAACTTTTTCACTTATACTCGAAATTCAACACACAAAATATGAATTTAGTAGCGGTACGCATTGTAAACAGTTGTCGTTCAGATGGAGTGTTCACGGACCGGAGAATAAAGAGGTTCATTACAGGGTAATCCCGGGAGAGATTCCTGTTGATATAAAAGGGAATAAAGTGTTTAGTATTATCACTCGAAGGCATCTCCCTCCTGAAAACCAGTTCATAGAATCACTTAATTTTCATTACAGTTTTTGCAGCTACACTACCCTACTTTATATGTATTTAGGGGAAGGAGGGGGGGGGGGGGGGGGGGGGGTGATAAAATAATAATAATTATCAATCAAAAATTAAAAGAACTTTCTATAAAAATAAATCAAAAGGGGGGAAATTATCATTTTACGGGTGGAATCGGTGAGATGATTAGTTCTATGCTATACGTAATGTGATGTGATGCGATGCGATGTGATGCGATGTGATGTGATGTGATGCGATGCGATGCGATGCGATGCGATGTGATGTGATGTGATGCGATGCGATGCGATGCGATGCGATGCGATGTGATGTGATGTGATGTGATGTGATGTAGTGCTTATATAGCGCATATAACCTCAACGCTTTACAATCTCTAATATTTATAGTATGTAATCCGGTTTTACAATCATGAGGTAGATTAGTAATTAGTATGTATTAGCGTAGGCCTATCACCGAGGATGGTCGTTACCTGTGACTTCTACAAGGTTCCGTCTCGCCAGACGGGACCTTGTAGAAGGCACAATTGTAATAATTGGACCCAAATGCAATAAAGGTCTCAAATGTAATACACTTTAGACCCAAATGTAATAGAGATTCCAAATGTACTAAACTTTGCATCCAAATGTAATAGAGTTCTCAAATGCAATAAAGGTTCCCGGTGGCTTGGGACTATTTATCAAATAATACGTCTGCAATGGAGGTTATTAAAACAGTACGTCTTGTTTTTTTCCTGAATCTCTACGGAGTTGCAAATTACTCTGTATATGTTTTCTTTTGTTTTCATTCTTGGTGTGTTTTCAGTGTATTACATTTTTTTAAATATACCTTTTCACACTTTAGCTATTACTGGATTTTGAAAACGCGATTCTAATTTTTTTAGTTTTAAAGGCCGAATGTGTACTTACTATGAAAAATATTTTTTAGTTTACCTTGCATCTAGCTTGGAATTTGTTATTTCGCACAATAATTATACTAAGCGCTAATATCGACACTTATAAAATACACTAGATACATGCATAAAACATAGCCAACATATCCACCAAAACTTCAGTTACAGAATAGATTGCAATTAGTTGTAAATAAATTAAATAAAAACTGCAAATAAAAGCGAAGGAAACGTGAATGCAATATAAATACTTCCAACTAGGACGATTTGGGATAAAACATTATGCATTGATGAAATTGCACCGATTAGCACCAATGCGTAACACCAATTCTAATGATCTTAACATACCTTCTGTTTGTCGAAAGTTATTCAGTTCTCTGCACAAGATCTCCATCATACTGTTTGACCACGGCGATGGTTTTAATAGGCTTTTATCGTCCATATTCTCATCTTTGGTTTCTTGTAGTGTTTGTCTAGTTGCACTTCGTTTTTGATGCGATACCTGGTCTTGTTTACAGGGCAGTTGGTATTTCGCTCCTTCTAATTCATGTATAAGGCTCATTTTATGTACGACTAAAATACTGCAAATTTTCGTCTTGTTTCTCTCACTTCGCTTCAGAAACGTTTTTTTTTTTTTAATTAAACAACAAGGTTTTTTTTATTCCCGTGCTTCTGATTGTTCAAATATTTTGACAACAGTAATGAACGGCCGGGTAAATATTGACAAAGGGATGTTTCAACACTTCAGCAGATGCATCGAACCAATAGCGGCCCATTGTTTAGAGCCAACAAATTAAGAACTACTGTTGGCAAAAGAGGTGATAATCCATTGTTGAATCAAATGACGTTATTAAAAAACGAACTATGCGCCTAAATATAGATAATAGCCCTCGTTTATCACATAACACGTTTCTGCACGGATTTCAAAACAAATCTTTGTTATAACGACTGGGAACTTTGACACTAGATTGATCCTGTAATTCAGTCCCAGTCGGACTCTCTGTCAGATTTTTCCGAATGTGGAATCGGTTTGCCTCCGAAAAAAATTTGAAAATTTTAATGATAAAAATGAATGACTTATACTTCTTAGCCTCTAACACAGGCATTCTTAGTGTCGTCATAAAAATTCTCTCCCCACGAAGGCCGAGAATTTTTTATGACGACACAAAGAATGTCTGTGTTAGAGGCTAATACTTCCTGTGCTGTGGGGGACTTTATTCTGTCTTAGGCTAACAATGCCTGTGTTATAGGCTACAGGCAGACCAGGCTAATTTCCTGTAGCTTATTAATCCAGAGGGGTCGCGAGTTCGAATCCCACAGAATCACTGAAAAACAATTGCTGTACAAGTCGTTGTAAAAAGACAGTAAACGTCAAACTAAGTGATGATGACGAATGCAAATTTATTTCCAAGAGGAGGTAATGTAAGCAAGAGATGTCCCATGCATGATCCAATAATAACCGATGATCCATGTTATACGACTCTGATGAATGTATTTTTTAATACAAAATTTTTAAAAATCTGACATTTTAGTTGCAAGGATGAATAACTAATGAACCAATGCTGGTGATTATAAGGAACCACGACCACGACCAAGCCAAGGCACTACCACTGCTTTTGGGACAACGATATTCCTCTTTGATAGATTTATTTAGCTCTAATGGAGCATCAGATATCACTTTGGACTTCCCTAATTTTGGATTGCGTACAGAGTACTGGAAAGTATTCCACTTGTGCGATGCTACACCTATGAAGGATTAAAGACAATTCTAAATATCTTGACATGGCACCTTTGCGACAGCCTCATTCCCAGTCGCTTGTTATTCTTCGCGCACGCAAAGAATGATGGGAGTACAGAACTCAAGCCGGGTAATGACAGAACATATAACCAAATAACTTAACTGAGGTAAATGTTTCAAACTAAAAGACAACAGTAACTTTGTCTTGAAATAAATTAAGTTTTGTCAATTGAGTGAATGGCAGGATACAATACAATACAATACGATACAATAATCTTAATTGGCCCTCACAAACACAACCTCTCAGGATTTTGACCAGTCTCATTAAAATCTCAGCTAAAAACCAATTTTTTTCGCCTCAGTTAACAACTAATTTTTGGGAAAATCTCAGTTATAAATGTTAAATTGAACCGGGTTGTATGGTGCAATAGTCACGGCGCTGTCGAGTGAAGGATGCACCGTGCAAAGACAATCTTTAGTTTTCGACTGAATATCACTTGAACACAATTAAGATAATATCATCGGAAAGTTATTACCATATTCGCCTTTTTTATTCACAGCGATAATTGATCCAGTAAAGTTTTTGTAGTGTTTTACAATCCTCAGAAGGGCCAACTGTGAAGCTTGCTCAGGTGAATAGCCTTGCCTCATGAACTCTACTGCTTGATACCTGGTAAGTTATTACAGATTCGTAAGTCATACACTTGAAAAATAGAGAAAATGTTCTAGCGAATTTTCAAGGCTCCCCCCCCCCCCCCCCCCCCCGTATATCTTTTAAGGCGCTTAAAAGTATCCAGGCTATTAACGTGTTTACGCCGCGGTCGACGCACCCCCTTAAACTGGATTGGATAAAAAGTTACGCGTTAGACCCTGGCTACACTATGCCGGATAAATTTGTGTTTTGAAACTTATCCGGGTTAGTGTGGACGTAGTTTTAGTTGTTAACATTACTTACGTGGGTAGAAACCTTGTCATGACATCACCGTTACCCGTAGCAGCAGCGGCTCCTACATCATTATCAGCATATGAGCCAGCTCCAGCAATAGGCGAATCACCTACACGACTAACAGAAAAAAAAACAGTGTTGCTAGGAAGGACATGTAATGAAAACGACTCATTTCCAAACTTTTTCAAGAAAGCAAGAGTTTTATTCTTCTCGATTTTTCTCATAGTTTTCTGAAAATTGATACAAAAAATCCCCTTCCATAAGAAGGCATTTTTATGTACATGATTATTCGTCATTTGCATCTTGCATAATATCTCGGCCAAATTATTTTTTTAATTTATTACACTTCATGACATTCATATTCATATTCACATTCTTCACTTCATAATATAGTCGCGTGTGTTCTCGAGTGCAGCTCGCAGTTTTTAATTAAATGGTCATCATAAAGATCTCCTGATCATCTTGCATATTTTACCCAGGAATTTTAAAGCCAAGACCATTGGTAGACGTGCCACTAGCAACGTTGCCATTGATATCGACAGCGACCATACCTGAAACAAGAAGGACAAACACATCCATTACAAACAGAGTGTATAGTGCCAATGCCGTGTAAGGCCTTATTACGGCCTGCTAGCTGCCTTCAGGAGCTATGATTTGCATCGTCCAGAAACTGTGATTAATTATGGATGAATGTTCATTGATTGACTGACCACTTTAAATATACAAAACTGACCAGGACCACGAATAGAATTTGGGAAATTTTCCTTGCAGGAGAGGTGATGCGCCCCCCCCCCCCCCCCTCCCCAGATGCATCGCTCCCCTAGGGTCACCCCTTGACTCAACAGGTATTCTGCTGTTCTTGTAGTGGTATCTTTATTGGTTATTATTGTGATGATGTCATCAAATAGGGACTTCCTAAATTGGTATGGGCTAATCCACTTTTATGGGCTTTTTAACGACTGAAGGACGTCTACGACTAATTATTATTACTATTATTATTATTTTATTGCAGAAACTAAGCAATACAACTTGCGATGCTTACCAATAGTATCATGATTGTTTTCAGTAATTGTGTTACGAGTCGAGCTCTCTCTGAAGGAAAAAACAAAAATTACATCGGTATTGCATGCCAATTTATAATATTAAGAAATCAGAGTTTTTAACTCACCTCGTAACACGAGAGGGTAATTTGTAAGGACCGCAGCTTTCATTAGCACCAGGAACGATCTGTAGAAATAAGAAGGTATGTCGGTAGTGCCTCTCCTTCTCAGACACTTGACTCGACACCGTTATTTGTTCACTGAACAAGTGATTGAGTCTGAGTTTAATTAGCTTAATTGGTTTGATTTTTTACGTTTATATAGCCTGAGTGAGTAGACGTAAGATTAAGCTCTGTCAACATGCGCAGTTGTCCCTCGAAGAGTAAAGCATCTTTGAAAGCTGTCTACTTACCGATTTCCAGAAATTAGGTTGACACCGCTTTTGCTTCCAGTCATTCCAAGTTTTACTGTTAAAAACAACATAACATCAAGAGATCAGATCATCTGAACGGTGAATTCATATATTTCAATAAGGAAGTCACTTTACCGTACCGTGAATTATTCGTATGTAAATCCTCTTCGGGAAATCCCACTCGCTTGGCAAATTCTGTGGCTGGAAATCAAGTGAATGGACAGGAAAAAATACCATTAACATAGAGTTACCATAAACTAATGGTTTATTTAAAGAATTTTAAAACCATTGGACATACTGTGATTACTAGTGAAATTTATATCAATAGACGGAGAGCGATCAATATAATGGTTTATTTATTTATTATTATTTTTTTATTTAATTTGCACTCGTGAATTATAATTTGTTTACAATATGATAAAACAATATATGTGTTTTCTTGAGCACAGCTACTTAAAATAGCTTAACGCTAAAGGACTAAGTAGCTGGGGTCAGTTCATCAGGTATAGTTTATAGTAATTCTGGTTAATAGGGTATCTGTGCAAAAGAATACATAATACTAAGTAGCTGGGGTCAGTTGATCAGGTATAGTTTATAGTAATTCTGGTTAATATGGTATCTGTGCAGAAGAATACATAATACAGAATTTAGATTATGAAAATAAGTTGAAGTATATGAATGTAAAAACAAAAGTCGTATTTAAGAAATTACAGTATTATGTTTATATAAATGAGAAAATAAATAAATACAGAATAATATACCGTCATCGCCAACCATTAGTGAATGTTTAGTGTATTTCATCATTGCTCTTGCTACACCGATCGCATTTTTGATCCTTTTGATGCAAGCTACTCCAGCACTAGTATGGGTTACACTGAGGATATAAAAAATCAAATATTATATACGCCTGATCAACAACCACAGTATATCCAAGATTTCATGGTGTTCACATAGTTATCATCAATTAAAATAAACTGAAAAATTGACGGACTGACTATAAAGCGACTGATCGACTGATCGACTGATCGACTGATCGACTGATCGACTGATCGACTGATCGACTGATCGACTGATCGACTGATCGACTGATCGACTGATCGACTGATCGACTGATCGACTGATCGACTGATCGACTGATCGACTGATCGACTGATCGACTGATCGACTGATCGATTGATTGATTGATTGATTGATTGATTGATTGATTGATTGATCTATAAATTTATAACTATTACCCATCCATGATCATGGCATCCAGTGTTGTTTCGCCTTCTTCGTTTGGTCTGAAACAGAAGTTTGCACTGCATTGGCATACATCAGATCAATGCAGATTTGTAATTTTTATTTAAATAAATATAGATATACTAAATATATAAATGATATAAGAATGATTAAATGATATAGAATATAGAGGTAAAAACTAGTAAGAAATACTAGGTATTAGATTACTCCGACGAAGGACTAACGTCCGAAACGTCGGTTTTGCCTTCTTCGTTCTACGGTGTACAACTTGTCTTTATATTTTACAACTGTTTGCTTGAATGATTGATTGCTGTTTGATTGCTTAAATGATTGGTTGATTGATTGACTAAATTTTATGGTTGATTGATTTTAGTTGATTTAATTAGTAGTAAACGTCTGATTAATTGATTGATTGATTGACTGACTGATTAGCTTAACTGCTTACTTCCCTCCAAAGCCAACATTGGGGTTTAGTGGATTCTTGGCACACGGTTTCAGCTCACAAACCGTAATACCTTCAACTATCGCATCAGTAGATGATTGTCCTGCTTTCATAGCTTCATACGCTATATACAGTAAAACAAAAGAAAAAGAAATATTTAGTCATATATATTTTTGTTTGAATTAATAGAACAAATAGAAGATTTCATGGTCCTCTGGCAAGTAAAGTCCTGTTTACATGAGGTGAGTTGTGCCGGTTGACCGAGACAGAAAGCTGCTCTGCAAAGACTGCGAGATGAATTAAAAAATCCCTCACGTATAAAATAGATCGAGTTTGGCGAATAAATGGATGGATAATTGATTTGCCTACGGGGTAACTCAGTTGACCGAGATGGACAAATCACCTCATGTAAACAGGCCCTCTGTCTATCCGTCCGTCCGTCCGTATGTTTGTCTGTATGTCCGTCTATCTGTCTGCCTGTGAGTATGTCTGTCTGTCCGTCTATCTGTACGCCTGTGAGTCTGTCTGTCTGTCCGTCTATCTGTCCGTCTATCTGTCCGTCTATCTGTCCGCCTGTGAGTCTGTCTGTCTGTCCGTCTATCTGCCTGCCTGTGAGTATGTCTATTTATCCGCCTGTTATTATGTCTGTCTGTCCGTCTATCTGTCCGCCTGTGAGTCTGTCTGTCCGTCTATCTGTCTGCCTGTGGGTCCTGTGAGTCTGTCTGTCTTCTTCTCATTTGTTTGTTATCGATGGAAAGTGTAATGTAAACATGTAAAATGAATTTGCGCGGCCATAGAATCAACGCTGGTCACTAGAAGTAACCCTAACAAGTTCCACCTGTTGTTGTCTTCTAGAGCATGCAGGTACCACAAAACAAAATAATGATATCATTATAGCCATATTTGAAATATCATATTTTCTAGGTATCCTTATTCAAATAATCATCGTGTATGGAGTATCAATAAATCACGTTTATGAATGAACCAATTGAATACGATTAGTCGTGGTCTCACGGTGGGTAAAATCCGATTTCTGCACGGGGTCATCTCAAATGACAACTGCACATATGTTCCGATAAATAACAACTACTTTTTGTACCTTTTTTGCGCTCTCAAGTTCTGCTACCGGTAAATCAAATATCAAAATCTTCATCAAACACAGCTGATAAAAATCGCTATGGAAACCAAATGGCAATTTTTACAAAATACGGTACACATGGCAACAAATATGTTGTTTCATGGCAGTAGACAAGCTGGTTCAGACGTATATATATACTTAAATTTCACTTGCACTTCGATTGTTAAACTACTGAATATAATTGAATTTTTTAAAATGTGTAAACTGTAGCACCTCATTTCATGTAAACACAATCGAAAACAATCAAATTTTATTATATATATTCGGAATCTCAGCCCTCAGTTATATTCATGGCATCGATATTATTTAGGTCTGAAAGTTCGCCAGCCTAGCCGTTTCAACCTTGTGTTGTAGCTTTTCTAAAAACAGTCCTTCTCATATTTTTTTTGTTACAAATATCGACAATTATCAGAACAGTAGTGAATGAATATAATTATTCCAATGTGGCGATTTTCTGTCACAGAACCAAGTTGTAATCCATACCTTTATCGGATGCATCTGTGAAAGGCCATGTATTCAAAACAACTGGTAAATTAGATTCACCTCTAGAAATTGGTAATATTACTGCCAGGAAAGTTAAGATGTATAAAATATATAAAACACTTCCATGTAGCGCCATGGTAAGTCTGAACATGCGGCTACCGACAAACTTGTCAATGAAATGAATACGAGGTTTAGGTTACTAGGGAGACAGTCACGCTTTCTTGCAAATGATAATTATATGGTGTTTTAGTTTTTATTTTATTTTATTTCCTTCCATTTTGAAAATGTCTGAATTGTCCGGGTTTTTTTCTTTAAAGCACTTTTCAAACGTAATCTGACTAGAATCCACGATAAAATTCATAATAGCAAAAAGTTTGAAACATGCGCAGAACTGTGCGCAGTGCAAAACTATACCGATGCCGAGTTCCAAACAGGCTTCAGCCTTTACTTCAAAAGAATTACTGTGTAATAGTAGTAACGAGCAGCACTGTAATTGATACGATAGATATCCTCTTTTGACATCGTTATACAGGAAAACCCATACCAACAGTCTAAATGGTGATCATGACTGATCTTGATCAAGCTACCCTATTCATGCTGAGAATATGCTGTGCCTAAGTGCATTTCCAAGATTTAGTCAATTTTCCATATGGTTACAACATATGATAGATCGGGTGGCTTAGTTTGACTTCAACGACAATTCATGTTATTTAGAATAAATGAAAGATCGCCTATTTGTGCAAATGACTTTTATTTGAATACGTTGCAAAAGTGTAATACATACAAATGCGTTATAATTATGCAGTCATAATTAATTTGACTCCAATAATTATTGACCTAAATGTAGATAGACGTTGTCTTTGCGAACCTTATTTCTTCGTGAATATTATTAAGTACTTATCAAAATAACACAATACAAAATTATAAATAAATCGTGCGTAGTGCAATACAAGCGATAAATATGGTTGATTGATGTATTTGGAAAACAATGCGGTACGAAATAAAGGAACTCACTTCCTCGAAAGGACCGCTAAGCATGTTATATTTAAGTTCGGTACACACTAGGCTTGTCCCCGCGACATGTCGTCTTAGTGTGCACTTATTCAACAATCCCAATTGGTTAGATTTCATGTGGCAAGTCGCAGCAACAAAATTCTGTCGCGGTGACAACAATTTTCTCCAAAAAATCTTAGTACACACGGGAGGAAATTGTCGCTGCGACCTATCGCGTGGACAAGTCGCTCCGACTTGTCGCCTAGTGTGTACCGACCTTAACGATCTGCATCACGCATCATTTTACTACGACTACCAGCATTCTTTGCGAGATTTTTACATATTCAAATTCTTAATTCCTTTTAAGACAGCCAGCACAATCTGTGTTAATTGCGCGACAAAATTAAGAAAACGAAGCGTTCTGGTAGTTGTAGTAAATGACGCCATGTAATGTAAATCGTCTATTATGCGTAAGGAACATCAGCGTTGTCTAACAGCTGACAACTTGCTCTTTTACTTTTCTGAACATTTTATCGTGTCACCTAAGAACAAATTTAGCAGTAAACACTACTCTTGTTCCTAAATTATCAACAAACAAGTAAGCAAATATAAACAAATCAATTAAGTATCATGCCATGTGAAAATGAACAATTTCATTCTGATAATGAGTGATACTTTGCGTGCAAACGAGATTAGGTGCTCGAGATTACAACGCAATTGAGCCAGCATCCTTATCTGAGACATTTTGATTCATGTCTTCGTAAACAGGCTGATCACCACTCTCTGGTTTGCCGTGGTCAGGTTTATTTTGACCAGGTTTGCCGTGATCAAAGTTATCGTACTCAGGTTTGCCGCGGTCAGGTTTATCGTAATCAGAATTACGAAAACCCTTATTGTCATAAACGGGATTATCGTCATCAGGAGTATCATAAACAGGGTTGTCATAAGCAGGGTTGTTGCTATGGTAAGCCTTGTTTCCATCATCATCAATGTATTCATATTTATTGAGAGTGGTTTTTCGTTCAATGTCGTTTTTGCCATTTTGGGCTTTTGCCATGTCTTTGTTTTTGTAACTCTCCCTGCAAAAAATCAAAAAGCAACAAATAACATTAGCAGACATTTTAAAAGTTGGATTGTTTAACTTGGAATCGTTTCTTTTCTGCCTGCAGTATTGAACAGTGACCACGAAGAAGAAGTCCCGGTGGATCAGGCGCTATACAGCGCTTAAAAATCGCCCATAAACGCTCTCTTCGGCAAACATTTGTATATAATATTGCATTCCAGGGGGAAAAACTCGGATTTTTAGGTGTCAAAATAGCAATTTCGTTTTTTTAATTATTTTGTTGGTTTCTACTTTTTCAAAAACAAAACAAAACGGCCTATTTTCAATTAATGCAACGTTTAAATTTAGTAGGTAATTTAAAAAAATCAAACTTTCCATTTTTGTTATTTTGATGGTATTTTTTCGTTGTTTCATATATCAGCCACTTTATTTGCATCGGTGATTGGAATTAATTTATTATATGTGGCTTTCAGAAGAGGACATTTTGGGGCCAAATCCCTTGAGGGATTTGCGACGGGAAATAGGAAAACATACCATAATGAATACCCATGTGCAAAATAGTTTCGATCAACCTGCTTTTAAAGTAAAAATCTCCTACCAAATACCAGAATTAACGATTTCAACCCCGAAAAACTAGCCGATCATCCGACTATCACACCAACTGCATGGATTAACCTTCTCCGCACGTTTAAGAAACATACGTTCGATAGGAAAAGAACCCCGGAGAAAGGGGGGGGACTCCGATAATAAACGATCGGGGATGCTCGTCGTATCTTTTAGGTAAAAATCAGAGATTTGGTAGGGTTTAAAATAAAAAAATTGCCAAATTCTCACTTTTTGGTATCTTTTAGGGGCCTGAATGGCACTGAAATTCCTGATTTTGGTATCTTTTAGAGATGAAAAATTTGCAAAACCACGCCTTTTTGAAAAACGTCGGGTATCTTTTAGGGGTATTTTTGAAAACTTCCGAGTCTTCCCCCCCTCTCCCTCCCGGGAAAAGAACCCATGACTCCTCAGTTCTGCTTTGTTTTTTAAAAGTTGTATAAAGGTGTTCATGAAGAAGTTCCATGCGAGTTCTGTCGTGTCTTCACTCGTAAGACACAGCATCGAGCATCAAGCAGAGAGCTTGTACATTGCAAGCAAACGGTATAAATGAATGAGTTATTTGTCTATTTAATTGTAAATATGACGAAATAGTTTGCACTTAGAGGTCACTAAAGCGATGGTCATTATTTGAACTTACATGCTGATGACAGTTGCAGGATGAGACTTGTCTTCTAAATATGTAAAAAAATAGAAAAGAATATATCAGCAAAAGGAACACAAGTAACTCGTTTTCTCAGAAATGCTTAATAAAGGTTCATTTGCTGTTGAAAGTTCGGATGTTTATACGCAAAAATCGTTTGATTTACTTTCAATATTTTATGAAGGTTTTGCTCAGGTTTTTGATCCGGGGGGGCGGGGGGATGCTCGTCGTAACTTTTAGGGATAAAAATAGACGATTTGGTATCTTTTAGGGTTTAAAAACATGAAATTTGACAAATTCTTACTTTTTGGTATCTTTTAGGGGTTGAAAGCCACTGAAACTCGTGCTTCTGGTATCTTTTAGGGATGAAAACTTGTGAAGCTACGCCCTTTTGAATAACGTTTGGTATCTTTTAGGAAGATTTTTGGAAAATTCCGACGAGCATCCCCGATCATTTAAGCCCGGAGTTCCCCCCCCCCCCCCCCCACCCCCCGTGTTTTTTATAAGATGGTGCAGCATTGAAATGAGTGAATGTTTGACTTCTATTATTTCAATATCAGATGAACATTTTTTCTGTAGATTTACAAAATCGGTAAATTAAAACGATTAATTGGTATTTGAACCTCGCGCGTCGTGCAATTTTGGAATCATACTCAGTACTGTGCTCAACAAATTGCACTCCTGCGGCTACACGGTCGCGCAATTGTTTGTAATCACTTGTATGATTTTGGTTAAATAAAGTTTACCTGTATCATAATCTTTCTTTTTGGATAACCAACGGCAACAACGAAAAAATGCAAAAATAATGATGATAACAGCAATACAACCAACGACAATAGCAATAATACCAGCAGCAAGACCAATACCTGAAAGGAAGAACAGTGACATCATTTCAATTATTACCTCTAAAAACTCATTTTGTGGATTCACTGCTAATTCAGTGGTGGAACTAGGGGAGTCAGTGGTGGAACTAGGGGAGAAGTGCAGGGAAGCGCACCATCTCCTGGAAGGATTTCGAGATCTTGTTTTATCAAACATTTTTCGAAAAATAACCTCAGTATTTCATGTTTACTGCATGTGTAGTGTACCCCCTCCTGAAGATGATGCACCCCCTCCTTGAAACAATCCTGGATGCCCCCTGGAACTTCTAAGTGGTCGAGTTAATTCAACTCTTAATTTAATCAGAGATTGGAATGGTGTTGATTGGAATAGCAAAATATACAAAAGGCCCGTGAATGGCCAATATCGAAACGATCAGTACGGTCGACGTCGCCGAAAGTCGGGAATAAAAAATGTTGGAAACGTCCGATCATAAAACACCTCATTCAGATCGGACGCGAATATTAATGTATTTTGCTTATCAAATGCTATTTTAGATTTAAATGTTTGACATTAGACAGATTTTGGCCGAAATATTTCAGGCTAAACCTTACGCAAATCAGGGCGAATTCTGTATCCATGTTGAGAGATGCATGCCTTCCCTTATTGTTCCTGTATTGTTGATGCCGTTATTAATGAATTTGATAATAGGGAATCCAACCCATTCGAATCATTTCAGTCTAAAAGTTATCCACTGAATTGGTGGATTGTACTCCTTTACTAGCCTATTATTTAATTCACATTGATTTACCATTTTGGCAGTGTGAACCAAAGCGGAACAGTTTACATTCACAGGAGAAGACGTCGCCTTCAGAGATACACTTTCCGTCAAAGTTACATGGGTTTATAGCACATACATCAGCTGTAAGTAGAGAAACAATAGATATATATAAGTTAGTAAATGGCAAATAAAGGAAGCAAAGATGAAACACGATGATATAGCTTAGTTTATCATATGATTATTCATAAAATACCTATATCTCTAAATTTCGGAAACCTGTTATTTTCACTAGTGCCATGGATACACTTCAGAGGCCTTCGCGCGGCAGCTTTGCAGTTTCATTTATGCGATAATCATGGCCGCATAGGCAGAGGAAGAGTTACCTACATTTGAAACAGAGAGTGAGCAGCAAAGACGATTTCTTAACATAACAGACACTTATGTGAATGATCCAATCTCCAACCAAGAGAACGAAAACACCAAAAAGAAGACCCTTTATGATTTGAAAATAGTACGAGCGCTTTTACTTGAAGAACAAAACGAAAGCAGAGATTTGGAAGTTATACCGCCTGCTGAATTGAAGGTTTTCCTAAGTCGGTTCATTGTGGCTGCAAAAATGGTAAAAAACTAGAACCCTCCTCGCTTATTGCAATTTTATCAAGTGTAGACCGTTACCTTGGAAAGCAAAACTACGGTAAACGGCTCTTTTCCGATCCTGCTCTTAAACATTTTTAAGCTCCGTTACAGCTTTGCTACGAGACTTTTTTTCAGCTCTTTTATTAAACTTTTTATAGCTTTACTGCTCTTTTATCAGACTTTTAACACCTTTGTAGACGGCATTTCATTTATAATACCGCCTATTCGTATTTGCTACTTTTAATATTTTAAAAACGAATGTGAACATATTTCTTTGTTTTTGAATTTGAATATATTATAACATCAAAAAAAAAAAAGAAAAGAAAAAAATAGCATGACATCTTCCTTTGTCTTTGAATATTTTATGAATAATCATATGATAAACGGAATATTACATGGTCGCTGGAAGATACGAATTTTATCTTCTCGTGTTGAAAATATCTTTTCACCACTCGAAGATAAAATCCGTATCTTCGCGCACCCATTTAATATCCTCTGTTCGACCTTCTTTGAGAGAAGTCCTAGTGACGGGGAAATGCTGCACAAACATGAACCTATAGGATACTACGCTTGATTATAGCCGTTGTTTTTGTTGTTGTTGTTGTTTTTTTTTCTTGTGCTTTGGTATATTATACACAAACAACTCGACTTGATTTCGATTTAGACTAGCACGATATTTTACGCCACAATTAATTAGCAAAATTTCAATGATAATTGAAATAGAGGCGTCATACGTCTTTCCTTACGTCTAGTGAATTATCAAAAAACAACGATACATAACTACTTTTATGAATTGATGGTTTTCAACCATTCCCAGGAGAGTGAGTGGAACAAAAGGGTCCACTAATCATGATGGTGGTTTTCTTTTGAAAAGTCCACCAGCATGAATGCCATGTCTTTTGTTTAAATTGTCTCCTGGGAATGGTTGCAAACCATCAATGCATTGAAGTTACTTACAGGTTTTTGCAGAGACTGAGAAATTTCCCGACGCTGCAAGAATCAAATAACTTCCAAGAGTACTATTAGCTGTTGCTTTACTTAATGTATCCATGACCTCACTTTCTCGTTTAGTTTTATTGAATGTCAATTCAGTCTCAGCAATAATGCTTCCTTTCCTACAAATCAATCAGTCCATCCATCAGTCATCAATCAATCCATCAATCGTTCAATCCATCAATCGGTCAATCCATCAATCGGTCAATCCATCAATCGGTCAATCCATCAATCCATCAATCGGTCAATCCATCAATCAGTCAATCCATCAATCGGTCAATCCATCAATCGGTCAATCCATCAATCAGTCAATCCATCAATCGATCAATCCATCAATCGGGTCAATCCATCAATCGGTCAATCCATCAATCGGACAATCCATCAATCAATCCATCCATCAATCAATCAATCAATCAATCAATCAATCAAATCAATCTGAAATAACTTACCGAGCACTCAGTAAAACGCATTTCAGCAAATCCACAAATGATTTTTGCATCTAACAAGAAAAAACATAGAAAATTTTAATACTGAGACTACGAAATTTATTATTCTACTATTGAAATCTACTATTTCAAAAACTAACAATGTTTCCGATTCTATGAAGTATGGTATTTACAATTCAATTAGAATTGTCTCCGTCCCAGAGAGCCTTACCAACTTTGAGCTGATCATGTGCAGGGCACAGAGATAACAACAGGATACTATGTTTTCAGATCAAAAAAACACGCCTTCTACCAGAAATACATAACTTTCAAACAACGCTTTTATTAGAACAAATTAAATGTTAAAAACTTTTGTGTACTTCAATTTATTGTCATTTTGGATAATTATGTTTTAGAAATTGAAATTTTGTGATTTTATTATTTTTGAAATGGTGTCTTGTTTAGCCATTGCTGATAGTCACGTGACCTTGTATTGTAAGTCCCCGTGAGCTTAGAGCAGCGATCGATGATCGTCGGAAAAAAAATCTGCAAAAATATCGCTAAAAGATACTGGAGTCTTACGAATGTGGGTGCGACAACATTCGATTTTCCCACTTAAAGGTTTTGGCCTAAATAGCTTTTAAAAGATACTTAATCCCTGATTTTGACCCCCAAAAGATACAACAATCATCCCCGCACGTTGCCAAACGGAGTTCCCATCGTGGAAGCCGCTCAATGGGGATATCAATGGGGTTTAGTTTCATCAATCTGGCTACTGAACCTCGGTACATATGTCCTTCTCCAGTTTCTTGTAGGCATCAGAAGAAGAGTCCTGGTAATCGTCCTGCCATGTCGGTGAGACAATTTTAAAGTTGACATCAAACTTTTCAGATATTTTGTCTGCAAAGGGAGAAACAAATCGTTTTTGTTTTGGAAGAATGATAGGCTCACAATGGAACTCTGATCAAAGTTTTTAATGGTCAGCATTGGACGAGACGTTAACAAGATCAAATTTGTACTTTGTTTACTAATCCTAAAATTCTCTTCTCTAACAAATGTTAATATAATTTATTATCTCCAATTCTTTATTTTCGATTCCTTGATAAAATTATATTTGACACATTTTACGTACCTAGAGTCTCACACCTACTTGACCTGTATCCCAGTGCACATTTGCACCGGAGAGTTGTGCCTTTAGCGGTACATGTTGCGTTGTTTTGACAAGCGTTGTCACAAACTAGAAATATAGAGATGAGAAAAGTCATATTAGCGCAAAAGATAATAATCTTGGAAAAAATGTATTGAATGTCAACGATTGTTGCAGTTTAAATGTTCAAACGGCCTATAGAGATGAGAAATAGAAATAGAAATGAGGCTGGTCATTTATATATATAGTAATGGTTCATTTTTTTTCTTTCTTCAAAAACGCTTAAAAGTGGTTCTTTTAAAACTTCACCATCTCGAAAATGGCCAGCCCGGGACCACACACTTTTTTTCTCATTTGTCTTTCTATAAAAGAAAATCCTGTCGACATTTTTGCTCCATAAATTGACTGGCGGTCCAGCAAGACCAAATATCAGAACTATCAATACACGTCGGTCGTGATGCAATGAGCGAATTTGGCTGCAATGAACTAGTCTTTTTTACAATTACCTTCCAAACTAATTTGTGCTGAAAAAAAACTTGGAAAGAGTTTTCCACTCTTTGACTGATATTGTTGCGGATCGGTCATATAAATCATTGGATGACATTAAAAAATTGAATGATTTTTTTTAGTTATATCGCGTTCTTCTGAACCGGCGATATAGAAATTACTAAAATAACAACGTACCATTAGCAACAACATTTGAAGTTGCTTTTTGCTCGCTGCCAATACCATTTCTAGCTGTACATGTGTACGTCCCTGGTTCACTTTCCTCGGCAGAGAGAACAAGGTTTTCGTTTGTCCCAAGGGTAACATTTCCACGTGACCAAGTAATGTTTGGCGTGGGATCTCCAACAGATTTACAAGTAAGTTCCACTTGGTTGTTTTCCTTGAGCGTCAAGGAACTCTTGGGACGAGTGGTGAATTCAGGCTCAACTGAGAATATTTTTAGATAAATTGACTAATATAGTAGAAGAGTATTATTATTAAAAATAAGCAAAGTTCAAGAAGCCTAACTATTTCTATAAAAGGATATGCTTGTTTATACAACATGGCATGTTTTTTATCAATGCTTTAATTGCACAAAAGCCAGCCCAACAAGAAATCATGCAAGAGAAACCACACATATAATATCCCTCATATCTTTAAGGCAACAATAAGTAGTTATGTCACTTACGCAAGACATCAATGTAGGTCGACGACTGTGCGTTTGGACATTCATGTCCATTACTTGCTGTTACTTCATACGCTCCTTCCTGTGATCGTAATAACTTGTCAATTGTAAAGTTGGTTTCTGAGCCAAGTATTGCAGCAGACCCTAGTTTTTTCCATTCTACTTCCATCGGTTCGCTACCCGTCACGTTACAGAGGAGAGTTGCTGTAGTATGTTCAGGAATTGACTGTAATGAAGAGATATCAGGAATCTCTGGAGGTGCTGTTCAAAAAATAATAAATAACGTTCAATATGCGTGAGAAAACGTTTGGATGTGCACCATTTTTTTTTTTCATACATATTTCGGACTGAAGTACGATATGTTGAGAAAATTAACTTTTCAGCTACACTACTGTGAGAGTCTTCTTGCTTACGTATGAAACACGATATCCTCAAGACTCACAACAATTTCTTTTTGGTAAGAAATTTTGTCTGTCAAGGTGTCGCAGGAGAATGTTTCGTAAGCAACTAACAAATTTGTTTTTACTACAAACTACCTTTAACGTTGACAATCACGGTTGCATTTTCTCCAAGTCCAACCGTATTCTTTGGCTGACATCTGTAAGTATTGTTCCCAACAACGGTAGTATTTATCTCAAGTTTTCCTGTTTTAGATATTCCCAGTAACTGATCATTGACATAAAATGAATACTCATCTACTGGTGGATCGCCCACAGCACTACATTCAAACGACAAGCTGTAATTGAGACACTGTGAGCTGTTCGATACAGTCAGATTGGTGTCTCTTGGTTTGTCTGCAGGGAAAATATGAAACAAAATATTTTAATTAACAACTATGACTTCTACCAAACGGGCATTTACTTAAGAATAGGTAAATGCATTGACGCTGACAAGTCAATTAGTTATCGTGGGGAAAGTACACAGACACGGTCAAAAATGGGAAAACTAATGTCAGAACAAGTCAAAACAGAACCAATATCACTGCCGACCAGCATCTGCACGGCAAAAATAAAGAAACTCACACAAAGACAAACAAACACTAACAAAAAATAACGCTTAAAGCAATTATAGGCATGTTAAAGCAACTTGATCTTTGTGTGCCTGATTTTAAAGATAGCAACGTCTTTGTAGTGGATATCTGTTTTCTGCTTATGTTTTTGACAATTTTGTAACCTTTCAATTATATCAAAGAAAGAGGATCCATGATATATCGTTCAATCATTTCTCATCAGATGCATGAATTCTGGCAGTTTGACTTTGAGAGATAGGGGCAATAGTGTTCAAATAAAATAACAGTCATATTATTTGTATTGCTGCTTCTTAAAGTCTAACAAAAACAGGACACAGGATGTTACTCACATAGTACATAAAGAAATGTTGGTACAGATTTAACAGTTGGACATTCATTTCCATTGGTTGCAGTGCATTGATAGCCACCATTGTCAGCGGTCTTGACGTTGTTCAGTGTTAGAATACTACTATTTCCCGGCACGCACCAACACCAACTCGTGTCCACGATACGGTCATCGGTTCACTTCCGGAGATGTTACAATATATCAAGACCTTGGATCCCTCCGTCGCTGTAATGTTCGAGCTACTCCAGGTTATATTTGGAGGTGCTGCATAAAAATAAAGAAACCTGAGTCCATAGAAACTATTATGATAATATATAATATTTCAAAATTGCCAAACTAAATCATTATAAGGACTTATTATTATATTACTCTGACTTCATCACTTTACGGTATGTACTAATAAATATATTTTACAACTTTTGATATATATTCTTCGTTTTCAAGTGACGTCATCAAAAGTATGACAAATTCATTTTTAATCAAATTGGAACATACCCGCTATATGTTATAGCTAACGATTATTAAAATACTTTGTAGAAATATAGGTCCAAAAATGTTGTTCATTTGCGAGATATTTAGGTAAAAATTGTGTCACGCAACGCTATCGCGTAATGTGAATCGAAGGTTAAATATCGTGATAAATTCATCTTTGTTATGAGACTTTGTCTTAAATAGACTCCTGGAGATTCAGTTTAACTACACAATTCAAAAGCCTGTTCTAAAATACTGAATTTGCCTTATTTTGAAACCACTAAAGTTCTATCCGCCATGTTGGATGATATGAGTCCAACATGGCGACGCCATACATTTTTACCAAATAACAATTATCTTTGATCGTCAATAGTTCCGTAACTATTTGCTCTAGAAGCTTCAAATTTGGCAGAATTACATTGTTTTGAATGCTCTCAAAGGATATAAATGTAGTTTTTCAGTAAGATTTAAGATAAAACATTTTGCCTGAAATATCACGTGGTTGCAAACGAAGAATAGAAACACCGACGCAGCCCACACCGAGTATTTGCTAGTTTTTGTGGTTACTCTCGTATGAGAGTACCACAAATGTTATGGTGTGGGTAACTAAGTCCGTAACTCCAATTCTCGGCACTCTACGAAGTTTTCAATCGTATAGCAATCGTTCTAATTCTTCTTCCGATCTTTCAACGAACGAAAAACGACTTATGTACGAAATTTCTTATTTATCATTCGTATCGCCATAGTTGCCATAGTAACAAATTTTCGACCGAACGAACTCTGGCGAATATCGGCGAATTCTTTTCCGAATTCGTCACGAGAGAAAACGAAGATGCCTCATGGTTTTGTCCTACACTGCTTGTGCTTCGGTCTTCGTCTTTTGTGGTAAGTACAGTACGAATTGTTTGATTTTACGGCATTTATTTCGTCTTTTTCCAGAGTTAGGACAAACTTTATGGCGGTATCAACGATCGATCGTTATAAACAGAGTTGAAGATCTCTCTTTGCAAATGCAAGGCACACAAAAACAAAATACAAAAAGCAACAAACAAACGAATTACAAACTGAATCAACTGTATCCTGGCTATATTGAGACTCTTGTAAAGAGGATTTATGAACCAAATTTCACGGTTTAATTGCATGCGCTCTGTCAGTTTCAAATGTGTCAAAATCACATGATGACGAGCCAAACCTAACATTCAAGTTATTTGAATTTGGCACCAATATTCAAAATACATAACCTAAATCATTGCCAACCAGTTATATACCATGTTAGTGCATCTCACAAATGGATATTAACCATTATAAGTCACTGAACTTATTCATATGCCGTTCCTGTTATTGTAATCATAATTTTTATATTTCCTTTTTTGTATAAAAAAGCAAAAGTGCAAAAAAAAAATGTAAATATGTTTCCGTTCTTTGAGAATACTTGAATTAAACTGTACATATACGTTAATTGTTGGCTCTTAAATGTGAAGACCACAATCAAATCAAATTCTCCAAGTCTGAATGGTAATATCTTCTGACTGCCCTTCAGCTCTTGCCTTATCCCAACTTCCCCATGTTTCACAGCCATTCCACATTGCATACATCCAATTAATCTTTTAAGCACAATTAGCTTAACTTGTTACATGCACAATTTACAGTTAATTCTGTATAGAACTCATACTACAATCCTATGTCACGTGTTTACATGCATGTTGTGACCCAACATATCTGACTGACTGATCTGCAACATCGTCATGTAATGACTACTCCTCGAACTGAGGCTGCCGTCATCAATAGAATTACAGTATGTTTAATAACCAAAATGATTGATTGCACTGAATAACTTACTTTCTATGTATACATCTAAAGAATATAATTATCCAAATACAGGGAGTAACCACATGCGCTCTATGAGCGTCTTTAATTATCTCTTATTGTTAGGACAACGTCCTTGTCAAAGTCTCAAAAACTGTTTCTATAAATTTTATTCAAAATTGTAAGATTGTGAGAAAATTATCTGTTGACAGAATAACTGTTTTAAAAACGGTAAAAAAAATCGGTAAAGTGCCATCGTTATATTGGCAATTTCTGTGAATTCAATAGCAAAATTGTATCGTTCTCTGACAAGCAGGCGGTATGAAATTGAAAATGAGAGAAAGCGCACCACACAAGAACTAAACCGTAAAGCAATTATAGCGATAAGTTGTATGTCGGTCCTAGATCTTGAGCTTGATGAATTTCTGTTGGAGTAGAGGCGAAACATAAAAGATTAAACGACTAACTCGTGGCATGAATCATTACTTATAGTGTAAGATTGTCTCATAAATTACAATTATGAATCAGTGAGAAGTATAATGATAAGCTGGAAGCGTGATGACATTTTATCCCCATGTCTACACCAGAATACTTTTCGCATTACTTTTGTTCACTAATTAAGGCAAGATGTTTTATTTTAAATCCTAGTGAAAAACTACGTTCATATCCTTTGAGAGCATTCAAAACATTGTAAGTCTGTAATTCTAAATTTGAAGCTTCTAGAACGAATAGTTACTGAACTATTGACGATCAAAGATTTGTATTTTTTGGTAAAAATGTATGCCGTCGCCATGTTGGATGATGGCTTATATCATCCAAAATGGCGGATAGAACTTTAGTGGTCTGAAAATAAGGCAAATTCAGTATTTTATATCAGTTTTTTGGATTGTGTACTTGAATTGAATCACCAGGAGTCTATTTGAGACAAAGTCTGATAACAGAGATAAATTTATCGCGATATTTATCCTTCGATTCGAATTGCACGATAGCGTTGCGTGACACATTTTAGACCTAAATATCTTTTTTTTATTATTTTTTTTTTATTTAAACATATATGTTCTGCAAGTTCTCTATAAGAGCTCGCATATGAGCTCATCTTGAAAGATCACTTTACATTTGCTCATAAAAATAGTTACGGAGTACAAGACAGATGATTTACAAAAAATACATTTCATGAAATAAATATATAAGTTAATATGTTTACAATAAACCGAATACAAGAAAATAAAGAAAGAGAGAAAAATGATATTTGATTGAATACGAGTTGTTAAATAGTTATTGTTGTGTTGCAGTGATCTAGTTATATTGAAAAAGGATTTGACAATTATTCATTTGTGAACCTTTTTGTTTCAATTATGAACTTTTGCACCTCTAGAAATAATTTTATATTATTTTCATCTTTTAAGCAGGGAGACCCGTTCAAGAAATATTCAACTTTTTGCTTATCTGTAATATTATTTCCAAAAAGCTGTGCGGAAATCGACTTGAGGGCTGCACGTTGGGCGGCAAATCGAGGGCAATACAAGAAAAAATGACTAAACGACTCAACAGAACCATGATTACAATCACAAAATGGGGAGAGTTTACACAAAATCTTAAACAAGTATGAATTTAAAGCTGACTGGTGGAGGCGTAACCTTGTATGCAGAATAGAGGCCTGCCTACTGATGGACGCATTTAAAAGCTTGTTATATTTTTCGGCATAACAAGATCGGATATTTGTTTTGAAAACATTTAACGAGTTAGCATTACGAATATCTTCTGCAAGTTCATTCCATATTACAATTGAGGAAGGAAAGAAAGATCTTTTAAAACGGGCAGTTCTGGTTCGAATTAATGAAAAATTTTCATTCGATCTTACGTTATAACTAGTTTTTTGACTCTTTTTGAGAGGAAGTATATCATGTAAATATGATGGAGTTAAATGATTCACAATTTTGTAAAAAAGAATTAACTTATGCATTTTTCTTTTAGTTTTTAGGTCCTCCCAGCATAATTCATTTAGCAGGTTTGCTGTACTAGTCCCCTTTATTGCACCAGTGACTACCCGTGCGCACTCGTATTGTATATGATCTAATAAATTACTTTCTTTGTCACTACAACCATCCCATATAATGTCTCCGTATTCCATCAAAGTACGAATCATGCTCCTGTAGAGCACAATTAAGGTAGAGCGATCTAATTTATATTTGAGGCCCTTTAAAATGTTAAGGGCTTTACTGGATTTCTCTTGAATATGCATAATATGTTCTTTCCAAGATAGGTTGCTTGAAAGAGTTAAGCCAAGACGTGTGTGAGAGCCTACTTCGCGAATGGGTGATTCATTCAAAACAAGTGTGGGATGAACTACTTTAGTGCGCTTGACAGAGAACGTCATTGATTCACATTTCGTAACATTCATCTTCATTGACCACTGATCGCACCACCTACTTATACACTTTAGATCATCATTTAGCATACAAGATGACGTTGTGGGATTGTCCACAATGTCAATCAATGACGTATCATCTGCGTAGAGAAAACACTGCGACTGTACATCCACGCAGATATCATTAATGTAGATCAAAAACAGCAAAGGTCCCAATACTGAACCTTGTGGGACACCGGCGCATATATCAGACCAGTTTGAGCATTGCCCTTCAATCACAACACGTTGTTTCCATTTGTAAAGGTAACTACGAAACCAGCTCAACAATGGGTCCTTAACTCCTATATTTTGAAGCTTGAAAATTAAACCTTCATGCCATACTTTGTCAAACGCTTTACTTAAATCTAAGAAGACCATCCTCACCTCCTTCCCTTTTTCCAATGATTCATAAATTCTATGTACAATCAAAGTCAGCTGGTAGATTGCACCATCACCTGGCCTAAAGCCAGATTGGTGAACCTTGAAAAAATTCATATTTTCCAAAGATTTTCTATATATCTCGCAAGTGAAAAACATTTTTTGGACCCATATTTCTACAAAATCTTTTAATAATCGTTAGCTATAACATATAGTGGGCATGTTTCAATTTGAGCAAAAATAAATTTGTCATACTTTTGATGACGTTACTTGAAAACGAAGATTTTCTGTATTCGAGGGAATAAAAAAATGAATTTGAAAGGTTTTAAAACGTCATCTCGTTTCAGGTCTATTGTTCATTATTCATCACACTACACATTATCTCAACTGTCAATATCATTATAATGACGTCATCATTCCTTCATTGTTATCATTAAACTGAACTATCACCATCATAAACTATACCTTTAGTGATGACTGTTCTAGTCGCATTGGGTCCGTCACCTACTGTATTACTTGCAAAACAGGAATATATATATTCTCCCACCAATGTACTCTTTATATTTAAAGACCTGCTACTAGACGACTGTACGACCTTTCCATCAGCAATATATGTGTACTTATTTGCTGATGGACTGGCTTGAGATGAATAGCAATACAAATTAAGCTGGCCATTTAGACAGGTTTTAAATGGCGTACTGGAAGAGGATATAAAAGCATTTTTGGGTTTATCTAAAAAAACAACAACAAAAAAACAAGTTAATCACAGTGCAATAAATGACTGGTCATTTTTTAACTTTTTAACATAGCAAGTCTCCTATGATTTGTGTTTTGACAATCAACTGAGGTTTATTTCAGAACAGGTATATTATAAAGCTCCAACTTTTAGAACAACTCGAGACCTCGACCAGTTTAATTTGATCTAATTATTAAATGGTTAAAACTTTTATAACACTCACACTGAACTTTTACTCTTTTATCGCCAGAAGTTGCAACACAGCCATTTTTATCGGTCACAGAAACACTATAATATCCATCATCTGCTGTAGTGACACTTTTGATAGTGAGATTGTTTTGATTTGGATAAGCATTGCCAGAGTATTTCTTGGCCCAAGTATACTTGAAAGGACCATTACCAGTCATATTAGCAAAAATAACCAAAGGGTTTCCCTCGATGACTTCTGTAGTACTTGGAATAGGATCCTTAAATGCTGGATTATCTACAAAAATAAGATATGTAAATTAGGATCAATCACAAATTGTACATCACATTTATTAATTTCAATTAGCCTTCTCCGCAGGCAACCCTTTTTCGGCCCTTTTTGCTATTTTTACTTATTCAGGATTCCTTTGTTGCCCTCTCGACTGAGAGATCTGGCGCCCAAGAGAGGTGACGTAATCCCATAATCCCCAACGGTCAAATGCAAAACAGGAAGCCCATCCAAGAAACTAGAAAGGAAAACGCTAAAAAGAGACGCCTGCGGAGGAGGCTAAATTTCAATAAACGTTGGCGGAAAGTCGACAGACGAAAGGCAATAGCATAAACGAAAGGAACGGTGATAATTGAGGAAAAGCAGCATCGTCGACAGATGGCTATCTCAGTGGTTCGTATATGAATCGTAGCAGTATATTTACATAAATATTTAGTAACTTTTTCTCTGAATTCCTTTCGGTCGAGCTTTCGTCATTCCACATTCCACACATGGCCTATTTTTTCCCAAAAAACGTCGACTGTTAGCTTTATGCATATAAAGGTGTTTTTAAAAAGTGGGTATCCCAATTATGGGGGTTATCCGCCTAAAGTTGTAAAGTACATGAACCCCTAAAAGCTTTAGAACTCGCTAACCAGGGAAATGCTTGGTAACCGGTGGTGGTTTGGGCTTTTTTAATATTGCGACTATTAAAATACTAATAAAATACTAATAAATAAGTTTTGCTTTTTACCCCCGGGTGGGGGGGGGGGGGGGACTTCGATGGTAAGCGATCGGGGATGCTCATCGTATCTTTTAGTGGTAAAAATTAGCTATTTGGTATCTTTTAGGGTTTAAAATAAAAAAATTGCCAAATTCTCACTTTTCGATATCTTTTAGGGGTTTGATTGTTTAGTATCTTTAAGAGATGAAAAATTTGTGAGGCCACGAACATTTTGAAAAAACGGCATGTATCTTTTAGGGGTATTTTTTGAAAAATTTCGACGAGCATCCCCGATCGTTTATCCCCGGAGTCCCTCTCCCCCGGGCTTTTTACCATGATTGCAAAACCCAGTTGAAACATTAACGGGATTACAATTGATTATTAGTACCAAGTTCTTGCAGCATGGCCAAAATGTTTTCTAAATTTGAGGCAAAATATCTGAAAACAATATGACCCGTATCATTTTTGCTTAATTCTGTGTTTCTATTAGATTTATATAACCACAGTGTAACCTGGAGATCGACAGTGCATGACTTTAAGGATACGTTTTGCAATCATTTCTATTACAGAAAAATAATTGAGCCGGAGTCTTTTTTTGTCAGCATTATTACGATTTTTTCTGAAAACAAATATTACTAGTTTTGCACGTTCTTTCACCAAAATAGCATGATAATTGTACTAATTAACAACATATCGGTCCCAGGTCCAAGCGAGACGTTTTCTTATTATACACTACTAGTGCATTCTCATATTAAAATTAAAACGGATATTATTTGCGTTCATGAAGCTACATACCGTGTGTTACAATAGTGATCGTCTTGTTGGGTGCATCACCGAGGACGTTAGATGGTAAACATCGATAAACGTGAGTGCCAGCAACCGTACTCTTTGCATTTAATTTACAATTGCTTTGAGTCCATTCTTGACTTTCGTTTTTGTAAAACTTGCACTGGTCAGGCTCTGGAAAACCATTGACTAATCGGCAGTCAAGGTTGACGTATTTGTTAATGCAGACTTCACTTTGGACTGCTGTTAGATTGGTAGCGTTGGATTTGTCTAGGAATGAGAAAAATCACAGAAAAAAGCTGAAATAACGGATGGCAGTTATATGATATTATAAGAATTGTCGGATCTGGAGAGTTGTGGGGTTGGAACCATCCCTCTTACTGGGAGACTATGAAGTCAATGATTTTGCGGTCGTTTGGCGCCTGGTAGGGGCCTTTAGGAGCCTCAGGCCGATGTAATTGACCCGTAACTGTTTTCGATAACTACCAAATGTTTGATCGAATTTACGATCCGATGTGGTTTTGCTTGAGTTAAATTCATATATCTCAAGAGAGATAAACTTTGCAAGTAAGCTACCATCATTTGAGACTAAATTTTCTATGAAATTTCGTTTCTATAGTCGGAAGGTTCTGGAAGTTTCAGGGACAGTGGATATTGATTGCTAATATTTGTTGGAGAGGGGTGGGAAGTGTGGGATAAGAAATTAATCTTAGCCCTCCCCTCCCCCCTTATAAATACTAGGTAAAACCTAGAATAGTTGATTTATCACATATCGAAACACATCACATCAAAAGTGATAGAGTTAGAAATTGTACAGAAATCCGCTTGAATTAAGTTGAGTCTACCTTTTAAGGTAGAAAAAGAGCACTCATGTTATGTTGTGTCATTATTTTTGACTTACAGTATTCAGCAACCAGGATGTCATCAATAGCGGGTTCACCATATGGACTTTTCTTTTTTCCTTCAAATTGTAGCTAAGAAGATAAGCATGTTCTTATATAAAAGTGATACACTCGTTTTCAAAAACATTATTGTAGAATACATTTATACAAATATCTAATTTATTCTGTATGTAAAACAGAAAACTCGCATTATTTATTGTTAGTTTCATTCAATGAATGTCAAAATATATTTTTCGTTTCTATACATTGTACAGATCACAAAACAGTTGGTTTATTGTGTAAAAATACGGCCTATTTTGCATTTTGCATCCCATTAGATATTTGTATAAAAATGTATAGATGTGTACTACAATGTAGTAAGCTGAGTGTGTATTTATAAAGAAAAGCAACAACATAATATGGATACTGACAAATAAACACAACAAACCAAAACGATCACAAAATTAATAAACAAAGTCGTCATCACTATCTTCTGTAACCGTGTTAAGTTCGGTACTCACTAGGCGACAAATCGCAGTGACTTGTCACCGCGATAGGTCGCAGCGACCATTTCCCCCCGTGTGTACTAAGGGACGGACCATTAGATATTTGAGGGGCTGGGAAATTTTTTTTGCAGGATATTTTTTCCCATGTGATGGTTGTGCAGGATATTTTCTCCCTCTTTGCACGATATTTTTTATTGGCACATCTGCCGTGCACGATATTTTTTCTCTGTTTGGGCTTTGCTCGATATTTGTTTTTGGTTTTTGCCCAACCAATGATAAATAAAGATTTTATTGGTGAGTTATAGTTATTAGAATACTAGTTTACAATCGGTAAAATAAATGGTGAAATAACCCGAATCAAAACATGCCAATCGCGAGTAGGCGGGAAAAATATATCCATTGACATCTTTAATAATTCAGATAACTTTAATACCTCACTGCTTTCTATTCAACATATTTTAATCCTGCCTTTACAATCCTGACGACCCATGCAAGACTGATTGAGCATTGCGAATTGTCAGCCCAGCTCCCGGGGGTGGGGGGGGGGGGGGGGGAACTTCGGGGATAAACAATCGGGGATGCTCGTCGGAATTTTTCAAAAATGCCCCTAAAAGATACCAAATCGCTGATTTTTAGTCCTAAAAGATACCATGAGCACCCCCGATCTTGCGGCTGGGCACGGTAATTAACATGCTATCGAGGCCTAGGTGCAACTGAAAAGCTGTATTATTGTAAGCCATCATCACTAACCGTAAAATACGAAACGATAACACATAGAGAATTTAGTAGTCTTGAGGCTTTCGTGCTCGGTCATATCAAATCGTTGAAGTCGGCTTTTCGGATTGAGACACGTAGAGTTTCGGCTACGATTTGGTAGTCTTCGTCAAAATGGAGAATTTAGAGAATTTGTCTGCGCATGTCGTAAGTTAATGGTAGAAGCCGGCACAATCAAGGCTAAGCAAAATTAAAGACAAATGGACAACAAAGAAAGCACCTTCTAAATCCCCTTTCAAATTCTTTTGTTTTTCTCCGGTTCCGCTTTTGCGCTAGTGAGGACAAGGTTTAACGATTTGTGCAGTTTCAATGGTATGTGACAATTGACATAAAGCGATACTTCAGCTGACGCAAGCTTTTGTTATTCATGTGCCGACCATACAGTGATTGGCCGTTATTTCCGTAGAGCTTATTGTAGTTCTGGTTGGCACATGAGCATAACAATTTGTTTGTTTATAAACATGAAGTATCTGCAAGATTTTGCAAGAAGAACGCCTTAAAAACGAGACTAGGCCGATCAAAGTTTTCGGACGAAAGCCTAATGAAAACCGGCCAAAGATGTATTACTCATCTCAGATGATTAAAGAAAGCATTCCTAGGAAAAACGTAGTGGTGCATAACATTTAAGCTCGACTTTTCTTACGAATATTTATTCCATAGATACCGAGATTTACGCACGGAAATTCCATTTAGTAAATATTCGTTCGCTCACTGCTCTCAGCCAATCAGAGACGTGAACGATTTTTCTCACTAGTGAAAATTCACTGTTCGAGCTTCTGATTGGACGTACGTTATTTAATCTCACTAGTGAATGAAAACCGTACGTCCAATCAGAAGCGCGAACGGTCAAAGCTCACTGTCAACAAACGTTCAGGCGCCCTTGCTAGTCCAGAGCGAAGATGACTACTCAACAATGGATGTTTGGGTGCTTCACTGGAAAAAATAGCCAACTAAATAACCTTTAGAATTAAAAACAAAGCAAAATAAGGACTATGATGATGCAGAATACTTTTTTTGTGTGAATAATTCTGCTGTCTTGAAGTCAAATAAAAAAAAACAGTTGAAAATTTGATAAGTTGTACACCGTTGAGTAATGATAGCGATAACTGACGTTTCGGACGTTAGTCCTTCGTCGAAGTAATATGACGACGTCTGAAACGTCAGTTATCGCTATCATGACTCAACGGTGTATACAACTTATTATCACATTTATAACTTACAATTACAAGACTTTTATCATCTAATCTAGTCAAATTATGTTTGCAAAGTGCTTTAAATGCAAAATCCGAAGAATTAGTATATTTTCGAGCGAGAAACGCAATAATTTTGTAACTTGACCCAGTGCTTCCTCGGAAAACCTGCTTTTTGTTTATTTGATTTTTTTTTCACAATATTTCGCTAACTAGCACGGTGGTTATGTTTTTTATATGTTAAAATTATTTGTTATAATATAACATCAAATATATCTAAAATTGAGCATAGGTCATCGAGCTAAATTTTGAGAAATGTCCAAAATACTTTTTCGAACGAATTAGCAGCTCGTGCGCATGTTGGTATGTTCGTCAATTACTTCAAGATCCAGTAATTTTTTTATACATCTGATCATATTTTTTTAATAAAATAAAGTGCAGACATTTACACAAAACACGAATTTTGCTCTTAAAAGACAAATTACTTTGGTTTTGCTCCCTTTCTCTGCGGTTTTTGAGCTTTTTTCTTTATTTACCAAAATGCATCAACTTTGACGTCTTACTGCTCAAAAACGAAGCCGGTGACCCCCCCCCCCTTTTTATTGTATTTTCTGAAAGCGTTTCTCAAAATTGTTTGTTAGAACGAGTATAAAAAAAAATTTCATCGGGTGGTTTTATTTCTACGGAATTACCTTAAAATAATTGAGTAGAAGTTGGTGCCTCTGTTTCTCCGTCTACAAATAGTAAGATTTTCACGTCCTCTCGACGGATAACGACGTAAAACCGGAGGTCCCGTCTCTCTACACTTCATTCACTAATCTGTATTTCGCAATATTGCGACTAAATAACGGCCCGTATAAACGATAATTAAAAAAATGTAAAGCGCATTGAGATGTATGACATGCGCTATATAAGCACCTCACATCTAGTATTTCTTACTAGTTTAGACCCCTCAAGAAAAAACATCCGAGTGATTTCGCTTAGACAACTCACTTATTCGAGTGCAAACGATATAATTAATAGAATTGGGTGAGCAAACGAGCTGTGGATTTTTTTCGGTAAATGTTCGACGATTAGGGTCAACGAAGTTATTCTAAAAAATAATAAAAATATATTTTGTACTTTACAGTTTTCGTATTTTACAGATTTCGTACTTTACAGATTTTGTTACGTTTTGTGAATTAAAGCAGAGAACCATAAATTTGGGCTCAAGCAATAAAGGGTCCCAAATTGTGGACTGTGACATATCAAACAAGACAGGCAAGGTCGAGTAGACAGTGCGAGCAGTTCTAAGCTCTCATTGCTCGTAATACGAATCACACACACAAGGCATTGCTATCAATTTTTTGTATGAAAATAATAGCATTCTTTCAGCAAAATGATGAACAAACATAGACACACAATATTGATAGTTGTAACATGCTTACCTTAACGCTGCCAGACGTTGATATTTTAGATTCGTACTTAATCCATTTATTGCCTTGGTTGGTATTTTTAAATAAAATTGTGGACCCACCTAATTTGACGGTGAATTCACTCACACCCATACCAATAGATTCATACAAGTTATAGTAGAATCTAAGCCAAATGTTATCTTGGTTGGGTATTGTTAGTTGTTTGTAGATTTTAGCTGTTGTGCTAAAAGAAGTGTGCTGTCGTACATTATAATAAAAGTAATGGCCTAAAACGTAAACAATTAAATACAAATTAAATCAGCGAAGGAATGATTTTAGCGCGATAATATTGATTTGTTGGTATTATTTAGGGCTGCACTTTTTTTGTTCCAAAAATGTTCACATCATATAATGGAATAAAATAAAGATCATAAATATAGGTTATCATACCCGATCCTGTAGTGTGATCGCCGGTGGGGCCACTTTTTCTATATGAAGTTGGTGTAGGACCCGTATGTCTTGTCCAGTCATCATAATCATAACTGCTTCCCCAACCTTTAGCAACTTGCACAAAGCCACATGTGTCCGATTCAAAGTCACACTGAAATATGGGCGCTGTAAAAAGATTAAAAATACGGTTAATACTTTAACGCCGTTCCGTAGTTTTGGACTGGACACATTTATGTGCAAGTTTTAAAGTTAAGAGATTTCACAATTTTATATGAATTCCTACTAGATTACATTGAAAAAAGGCTTTAAAATATAATTACGAACATTTGCGAAAATTTCGCGCGAAAAAAGCGACACTATTTTGTGAACTCGTCCCAGTCCCCCTGGGAAAAACCTTGTTTTGACAACAAAAGGACCAATTTATATCCCGCAAATAAGCTCGGTGACTTATCTTTTCCTCTCACGTATCTAATTGTCAAAAATGTTGTCTTGAATAGGCACTTCGACTTCTTAGAAAACGTCAAGCTTTGATTAGAAATTTGGCATTTTTGGTAAGAAAAAAGGTTTGTGTAAACGAATAATGGCTACCTATTTATATGAAAAAATAGCAAAATCAAGAAAATTGTGTATGTCTAGATTCTTTTATCGACAAGTAAATTATTATTTTCCCGTGATATGTGAACTTTCGAATTTCACTCCCGAAACCTAAAACAAAACGTGTAACTATTTAAAAATGTTCGCAAGGAAACGAATTCGCAGACCCTCATATTTTTTATTTCATAAGCAACTCAAAAAGCATCTTGTTGTGCAAAGTTTCAAGACATTGCCATATTCAGGTTTTTTTTGTTTTTTTTTTTTTCACCTCAAGAGCGTGCTGAGAAGAGCAAATCTTCACTTTTGGAGAGGGATTCAAATATAGCTATAGTACAGCCGAATCGCAAAAGTCCTAATTGTAAACACTTTTTGATTAACTTCCCATTTTTATGTTGTAAATATAAGATCACCTAAAAGCTTTTGTACGAGCAAATATTAATAACATATCAAACATTTCCATGTATTTTGGGACTGCTCACGTTTACTCTGCACGAACGTTCAAACTGAAATGAAGGATAGCTGATATTCTCTTAACACAATTGCGTATTTTGAGGTATGAGGGGACCTTAGAAACCTATGTCCACAAAACGCCTTATAGCGAGCGAACTATTATAGTTTCTACTATATAAGTATAAATTTTCGTAAAGCTAAATAAATGGAGATTATAATGGTATAAAAATTATTTTGGTTAAATTCATTCTTATTTTTTAGATAAGTGTTTTGTGATTGTCGACCGCTTCTTTTCACGAATTTCCAGGAACACAGGATTTCATTTGATTGCATTAATGTACACAAAAACGGTGTCTCATATCTTGCCGCGTGTTTGCCAATAAGGGACCGTTCATTATTTATGGCAGGGGGGGGGCTGGGTGATTAATTACCAAGGAACCCATTTTTTTTGAAGACCCCCCTGGCAAGAACAAAATAAATTTCAGGATCCCCCTCATATTTACCTTATGAAATTTCTAGACCCCCCCTGATAGCCAAAAAATTATTTCAATACCCCCCTTTTCAGACTTGGAAAAAATTCAAGACCCCCCATTTAATCACCCAGCGGTCCCTAAATGCTAAAAATGACGTTTTCAACTTTAAAATCGAATATTTTTGCAAGAATATGTTAATCAAAAAAATGAGACCTTGTTTTTGAGATCAGACCCTCCTCTAAACGATATATAATTTAATTTGTTAGTTTGTGTAAAGTAATTCTGTGTTCCTGGAACTCCACAAAAAGAGTCGGTCAAAAATCATAAAAATCACTAAAAATAATCAATGGATCATATCAAAATAATTTTTATACCATTGTAATATCCATTTATTCATCGTCAAGAAAATGTATACTTATATGGTAGTAACTATAATAACCTGACATGCTCACTCCGACATCAAAGTTGTTCGAATCGATTTGGTTTATCTTTCAGCATAGTTTCGTTCTTAATAAATCACTAATTGTTAGAAATTTAATTTTCTTCACTGTTTGTTACACCGTACTTCTTAAATTATTTTTATGGACTTGAGCTTCAGGTTAAGCAGCAAAGGTTACCAAAAACCACGGAAAAAACATAGAAGTTGTTTTTGTGGAACCTTGTGTATATTATGCTGTGATTCAATAGACACTCGCAAGATCCTGTTACATGCTGTCAGAATAGTCTTATATTTCTCGATATTTCAACTAATAGTTATTTCACACGAAATTTGCATTTTGTCACTGAAAAACAAAACAAAACAAGCGCTTAACCAGTTATGAAACGTGATTAAATGTTTAAAAATCAAAAAATATAAGGATGAAATGTTGGTACTCTATTTTGTATTCGACATGTCAACGAGAACACAAATGCTGAGCGTGAAGCCTCAGTTTAATAACGTTTAACGTTTAATATTTAGGCAGCGTTTACACGAAGCCGGCTATTTTCGTAAACGCACATTTTTTTTATCCGTTTAGGCCTACTGTTTACACGAAAACGCTACTTAGCCGGTTATTTTCGAAAACGCCTCTCAGAGTGGATATTTTCGAAAACGACGGCTATGCGTTTTCGTGTAAACGCTTTAGCCGGATATTTTCGAAAACGCTGAAGTCATCACTTTGGTTTAGTCAAAATGAGAGAGAGAGTAATTCAAACATTTATTCACCAAAATGCTTACAGACGCTCTTCAAGCTACCGAAAACGCTGCGTAAACGATAAGCGTTTAAACTAAAACGCTATGTAAACGACTATATTTTTAGCCGTCTAAAAAAATAGCCGGCTTCGTGTAAACGCTGCCTTATACTTGTTCTCAAGCTTTATCAAATATTTTCACATATAACGCTTATTCGATAACAAAGCATTCCTCATTAGTTTCAATTCACCTGTTTGTTCATCCAACAAGGCGGCAACAACTTTGTTGTTTATCCCTCAAGGGATTCTTGGTCATGTGATTGCAACACAAGAATGCGATAAAGATTGCGGAGCATTTTTAGAATACCCCGTCACTTAACAATTCCAGTAGCGGCACAATTTTTTTCTGGAATCTTCAATACCCATTTATTGCATAGCTTTTCTCGGTTTTAGGTTCATGAATTGAAAAACGTTAATGTTAAAGAAGGTTATAGGTAAAGTGTACAGCAGGATAGTGCAGGAAAAGCCATCGATACCGTGGAACCTGGGATGTGGCTATTCCATCAGCGTGTAAAATATATATTTGTGTATAGTTTGCCCTTCCGAAATCATACTGAATTAATAGCACTTGAAGGAGAAATGGCTACTTTACACAAGATAATCAGTCAAACTCTTAAATGATGCAAAATTCAGACATGAGCGGTGTTATTATTGAAATGTAGACAGTTATATATGTATATGTATTCCCGCCTACTGATTAGCTTTTGCTATTTGCGGGAGTCAATTGTAATTGTTAGTATTTATTATTCATTCTGAATAAACTATTTAAACTAAACATTCTAATATCTGTTTCCGAAATTTACGATGAATAATAAACAATCCTGTTAAGAAAAAAGGCAATTCAAATCACAGGTAGTTCGAAAAAACTGAGAACATTTAAACGACAACTACGGATGTTGAATGATTTAAATGTAAGAAAGGATAAGTTCAATGAAGAAACCTTAATTATTGAAAACATTGCATGGGACAAAAAACTAACTTTCCGTCCATAAAAATACATAACAAATTTACTGATCTAAACAGGTTCAAGAAAAACATTCGGCAGTACAACTTACCAAGGTAGACTCCCTGTATCAGCAAGGAAAAAATATATATGTGCATATACATGGTGTATTTCCCTGCACTCAGGACGTTCACTCGCTTACTGGACAAAGTCAAATGATTTTGCATTAAATAGATAATTAAGCCTTCGAGGACTTAACGATGGATCAGCTAAGAACAAAAGATAGAATAATATTGCCCATGCTATATTACTATAATGAAGGCAATTCATTATGACATCACAATATCTAGGGATTACGCCGAAGTTTTGTAATTTCGATTACATTCGCTGAAAAACGTAATTGCTTTGATATCGGTTTTTTTTTACTCTTGGCACACCACTTAAAAAACTTTTAGGGTTGAAATATTTGAGATCTTCCAAGCAGAGAGTTTTCTGTTTGATTTGGGAATCTGCGTCGACAAACTGAGAAGTTTATTTTCATATCAGCTTTAATAGCGAAATGTTAATCTGATAACACTCGACATTGTTGTTGCGTATATTGATGTTTTGCAGGGTTTTCAATGATTTTCAAACTTAAATAATAAAAGAATAGGCCGGTATGAGTAAAACAGATAATAATTCACTGGACTGAACACGTTGTACTGTTTGAGCGACATAATTTAATACCATTTTTTTTTTGTTGGGAATGTGTTGAATATTCATAAAGGAAAACACTGGAATCAGTAGCAATACTGGGTGTAGTGGTAAACTCACGTTGGCGGACTAGAAATACCGATAACGTGGGTTTTAGTCCCGCCAAGGGCATACGATATTTTTTTTCTTAATCTTTCTTTCATTTGACACACCGAACTGAGAATACATTCTCACTGAGTATGAACTACATTTGGTCATGTGACGAAGTATTCTATAATTGATCACCACAATACAATTACAAAGACAACGGAGAAAGAGGAACAGCAAACGATCAGAAATTTCAAAAATCATTTCAGCACAACAGGCCTACAGCCGGAAAAGGTTGTGCAAATTTGAACTCAAACAAAGACCATTTCACGAATAATAGATGTTGATGAATATCACTAATTGGAGAATCGAAATTTTAATTTATAAAAAGCCCGAGAAAACTGATTATTGTCCCAATTATTACATTAAGCAATAATCCGTTACAGAAATGAAAAAAAGTTAAAACAAGCGTGTTAATGAAGACAACTGGTAACTTTTTGTGTGGGTGTGGGGGGAGGGGTGGTTTAATTTTTTTAAATGATAATAATAAAAACGGATAAAATATACTAAGAGTTCAAAAAGACTTTGGGTTTCCTGTGTTGGCTTTGAAATTACCAATATAGCTGCCAATGTGACTAAGTTTTTTTTGGGATGGGTCGGGTATAAAGAAAAACATTGAAATGAACAGCGAAATTGATTATAAGAGATCACACAATTGAAAAATTAAAATTCATTCTTTACAAAATGATCATAGAAGCACCACTGAAATTATACATTTAAAATATACGAATAAACGTTTTAATTTAACAGACATGTTTCGACATTACAAATGCCATCCTCAGTGAGAATGAGTTCGTTATGATTTTGAAACTATATATATATATATATACTAGTACAATGATTGACAGTAATGAGTGACAACTGATAATTGTAAAGTAATCTTTCTGTTATCTTTTTAATTAATTAAAAAGTTATAGTTATAGTTATTAGTTATAACGAACTCATTCTCACTGAGGATGACATTTGCAATGTCGAAACATGTCTGTTAAATTAAAACGTTTATTCGTATATTTTAAATGTGTAATTTCATTCTTTACACTTTTAAACAAATATTTAAATCAAAGAAATAAGGGCAATTGCAACGAATATCTCAAAAACCTCTGCAACATCAAACATTTTTATGACACACTGCTCATCATTTAATGGCATGTGTGAAAAACATTTAATTGTTGTGCGCTACATAATCATAACTAATGGCTTGGTTTCATGCGAGACAAAAGCGAAATAATACTAGTTTTTGTATTATGTAAACAGTAAGAGACGAGGTGTGAAAACCTTATGAATTTTAATGTGCGTTAAATACAAGCAACAAATGGATGGTGGCAAAAATAGGTCATTGCACCAAGCCTTCGGACAGAAGAAATGAAAGAAACATATTTTATTAATTTAGGGGAATCGTTGATGTCATTATAAATTGGTGGAGCAATTACCTTATTCATATATTTAGTTACTACAATGCCAGTCAGTTTCATAATTAGGCCATCACTCTAGAATCAGGGTAACTATATGTAGCTAAGGTTCCCTCTAGAAAAAAACATTTCGCATGTAATTATATGTAAGTCTGCCCATCTCACTCCTTATTAACCTTAGAAAGCTTGTCTTCCTGTTCAACATCGTTAACAACCCTAATGCGCCCATTTGTCTAAAAAATAACTTCAATTTCTTGTCTTCTCTTCGCTCTTCCGGTGCCACTACCAGAGCCTCCAGGACTAGTCTTTATGTTATGCATCCTCGTACCAACTCTAGTAAACCTCTTACAGTGCTGCTTCTCAGTACAAATTAGATTTAAGAGCGGAAGAGTGATTTGGATGAGAAAGAGAACGCTTCAATTCCAATTTGTTTTGGAATTAAAGCGTTCTCTCTCTCATCCAAATCACTCTTCCGCTCTTACATCTAACCTGGATACCTTTAAATCTAGTTTTCTTCAAGTGTATCTCAGAAGAATTATTGGATTGGTTGGATGTCGCTTCAAACTTCGTTGTTCCTGTAAGACTAAGTATTTTTTCTATATATTTACTGTAATTCAATTCCATATTATGTTATCTTATTTAATAGATTTTGTGAATTGTATCAGTGGTGTGAGGGCCACATGTTAGATAACGCTCTGGGTTAATTGTGTTTACCCTCGGTAAATCAAGTTTATTGTATTATATTTATTGTATTGTATTGATTACAAGAAGAAATACATACGTCTTGCATGGCATCTTAAATGAAAACGCGACAGGACTTCTTCAAAATTTTACAACCCGTTTACAAACCGTACCGAGCCACACCCGTTATCTACAGAAGGTCTTACACAACCTTACAACCTCTGCTGAGGCTGTCTCACGCAACCGAGGATCCCTGAGAAAAACGCACTAGGACATTCGTCTATTTATAACTCACGGCAACTTAGTATTCGCTGTGTTCAGTGATTCTAGTGTACGACGTCATGACAGCCGAAATTTGAACAGTAAGGGTTCTATTGTGATACCCTTAATTTAAAACAATCGTTCCACAACGTTGAATGTGTTGCAATGTTTATTTGGTCTTGCATATGAGAATCACGCAATATCAACATATATGTGTGTACAACCAGTTGCATAAATGCATTTTCAAAGATTAGGAAGGATTATCGAAGAATATATTCTTGCTCTGTTAAATTTCATGTGTGTCCCCCATTAGAAAGGATCAAGCTAGACGGTTTGACAATAATGAAAATAGATGATAGACATTTTCTTGTTATTTTAAATGTAATCCACCTTCTAATGCTCGTGTATAATTGATTTTCGAAGTTAAAGTGACTTTTTTCTTATAGAGTTATGTCGTCCCTACCACTCTGCTTATGCATGACCACGGTCCAACCCTTTTGACGACATCTATGTTTATTAGAATTGTGAAATAGTATATTTAATGTTCTGTGTGCCCCGTGCTGGGCTTTTCAAAAATGTTCACTGAAATCTCGAGTTGAGATTTAAAATATTTTCAAAATATAGATAAAAGAATGATATACTGGATGAAGGACCCATGTGTCTTTCTGTTTTTATTTTCATGAATAGCGGAAATTGAAAAAAAAGTAAAAAGAACATAAACAAAAATAAACAGAAATTTTTAAAAACATAACAATGTAAAATTTTGTTTGGTGATATTCTTTATCACTTTTTTTATATCTATGTCTTTTCTTTTACATCTCTCTTTTTAAACCAGGGTGTCTGTGGGGCATTTGGACAACAAAATTAGTTGTTAACTTAGTACATTTGAACGAACAGCCGGATAGTATAGTAATTAAAGAAGATGGAAAGGTCAACAGAAAAGACAAACAAACAGTATATTTTTAACAGAAGAATAAAAAAAACTTAATAGTTTGTTTAATCTGTAGCGAAAGTTAACACTTCATTGAAGCTTATTATAGCAAAAATGAATGCTTAACTTACTGCTTATAGATTTGGCAGAAAAATCAGAAATGAACTTAGATTTAATTGGGTTAACAGTTTACTGAGTTTTGCCCAAAATCGTATCGTAGTGTTAACTGATATTTACTGTAAAATTAGTCGTGACACAAATCCTTTCAAAAACAAGGTATTTATTGAAAAAAAAATGATCAGGTACTACGACAGGCTGGCCCACACTACATGTTCCAATTTGAAACATGGCCTTGCTTGGGTCAGTCCGCACGTTTATGTGAAATAACCGGGTTTTTTTTCAGAATTTTGAAATATTTGTCACTACAGGCATCACTACGCATGTCGAGTAAAGGTCTTTAGAGTTGTATGTTAAGAGAACTTAGGAAGGTGTGAGTCAAAATATAATGCAAGTAAATTCATGAATCAGATGAATGAGGCAAACTCAAAAGATATCTGGAATTAGCGGCAAGATGAGATAAGTCAGGATTATAGGCGTTATGACAGCACTGTTTAGTTTGTCAGAAAGCGAAGAATTAGAACAACAAAAACGATTTATTCCAGTGGACTGAATATCTAAAACAACCTTGACCTCTAGAAGCAATCTGTAAAAAAAAAAATAATAATAATAACAAATAATATAAAGAATCTTTAATTTTACAACCTATTTCGCAAATTCAAGCAGAAAACTAATTTTAACCGACATTTTAAGGTAATTCCGTAGAAATAAAACTAGACATGGAAATGCCTTGGAACTATCCACAATAATATTTCTATACATACACAATTCTCTTGATTTTTCTATTTTACCATAAAGATATAAGTGGATATAAAAATCATATGATTATTTAATCAAAGAAACCTTTTTTCTAACCAAAAATGCTAAATTTCTAGCATAGAGTATAGTGTTCGAGGGAAGTCGAAGTGCCTATTCAAGACACATTTCTTTAAATATCTCAAAAACTAGACATGGACGTTTATTGACAATTAGACATGTGAGAGAAAACATAGTTCTAGACATAGATTCAGACATAGACATAGACATAGACATAGACTTTATTTAGTACCTCAAGGTGCAATATACCGAAAGTTAACAAAATGTATACAGAAATTACAACATTAAGGTACAAGCTGTCTAAAGTAACTAAAAAGTTAATCTAGTTAGACAGCTATATAAATTAATTGCTTCCAAAAGATTTTACAGTCGGTAGAGGTATAATTTAAGACTATTTTATCAAAAGAAGTATAGAAAAAGGAAAATATATAAGAAAAGGGAGAGAAAAATAAAGAGAATGGATCAATTCATATAATTTATATATATAAATATAGTACTTTTGATCTTACAGTGGGGACACTCGAACCGTGAACACTTTGTGCTTTTTTGACACTTTTTTAACATGCCTCCTTTGAGTGAATCGATTTGAAAACATTTTCATTTTGATGACTCAGTGCATTTGAGCGTATTCCTACTTTTTTAGAGGATTTGAAGCCGTGTAGAGCTCAGAAAATAACAAGCAAAATAGAGGCAAGTGTTAATGGTTCAAGAGCCCTCATTGTAACACAAGAAAACTAGGTTACCAAAGTTTTAATGTAAAACTATATTTTTATTGGATATCAAATTGTGATGCCATAATTGAGTGAGCACCGTTGAGTGTATCGATTAGGCAACTCTTTTGTTCTACGTCACCCACACCCTATGTCACCTACACAGTTGATTGTCTTTCGATGCATATAAAGAGACTCCACTCATACACTGACATTTCATTCAATTGGGTTATCCCTACAGTGAGCAAGATGTATGTTTTCTTGGTTCTCCTCTTTCTTCAAGGAGTTAACTTGGGTAGGTTGTATACATAGTATTATTTTATTTATTTATTTTTTCACTGTCCTCACCTTGGTGTCGAAGGCTCTCGTTCCGCCGCTTGTTCAAATGCTTGATCTGATTGGCTAAAACAAGAAAATCGGCCTTTTTTCAAACATTTGGGGTATTTTTCCCATATTTTATTTTAAATCTCATTTCAGTTTTATTAAAGCGATGTTATCTTTTTCTGTGAAAAAAGTTTACCGTGGGGAGTCATTTTGAAAAACAAGCATCTCTTAGCCATTATTTTGAGCAATTGTGATTGGACAAGACCTTTAAATACAAAGGAAACACTGTCTCGTAAACAGCATTTTGTAGAATTTACTCAAGTAATGTGTAACCAAATGCTTGATACATCAACATCGTGAAAATCAAAGAATTTCTGTGTGGGTAAGTTGCAATTGCCGCAACACAATAGAAACCTACCTAGTTCTTACGCACATTGTTATTTAAAAGGATCATCTGATCAGGGTAGCATTTGCTAAGTTTTTAAATAATTTCGCACGAATCGAAGCTGAAACGCATAGTTGTGTGAACTCGGCCTTCCCTAAGGTTGTTGCGATTAATCTATGTTAGTTTATTATTTATAGCGAAATAAATAAAACCCAAATATTACCAAAAAATATTCCCAGAAAGTTGTGGCTTAAAATACGAAATGATTTTTTGCAATGTTCCTATATCTTTCACTTTGACGTTTTTTGCTTGCCAAAAGAAGTAAGCAGCAAGCGAGCTTTTCATTTGTAAGGAAAACGAAAGTTGTAGTCAACAGAGTATATAGCACCAGATAGCAACGGTGTGCAGAAAAATCCAAGAACAACAATCTTTGATATGTTACATTCCGTTTTTCTTTATTAACCGTATTCACGGGCTTTAGGATATTAGTAATGCTTCGAGTCGTGAGAAATGTTTTTAAATAACAACCGAAATACTCACATTCAAAGTGTAAAAAAACACTTTATAAATCACCTCATACTCACATTTATTTTATGTGCTTTTATTCTACCAAAAACGACAATATTTAGCTGGTTTACAATTCCACTTCATAACTTGTTATCACCGAACGTTATCGAACGAAAAAATCTGCTGAGCCTGCAATAAAATGCATTCAATCAATGTGAGTACTTTGGTTGTTATTAAACATTTCTCACGACGCGACTCGAAGCGAGGAGAATCCTAAAGCCCGCGCCGTATTTTTAATTATTTTACAGCGCCCATATTTCAGTGTGACTTTGAATCTGACACATGTGGCTTTGTGCAAGTTCCTAAAGGTTGGGGAAGCAGTTATGATCATGATGACTGGACAAGACATAGGGGTCCTACACCAAGTTCCTATAGAAAAAGTGGCCCCACCGGCGATCACACTACAGGATCGGGTATGATAACCTATATTTATAATCTTATTTTATTCCATTATATGATGTGAACATTTTTGGGACAAAAAAAGTGCAGCCGTAAACAATACCAACAAATCAATATTATCCCGCTAAAAACATTCCTTCGCTGATTTAATTTGTATTTAATTGTTTACGTTTTAGGCTATTACTTTTACTATAATATACGACAGCACACTTCTTTTAGCACAACAGCTAAAATCTACAAACAACTAACAATACCCAACCAAGATAACATTTGGCTTAGATTCTACTATAACTTGTATGAATCTATTGGTATGGGTGTGAGTGAATTCACCGTCAAATTAGATGGCACCACCATTTTATTTAAAAATACCAACCAAGGCAATAAATGGATTAAGTACGAATCTAAAATATCAACGTCTGGCAGCGTTAGGGTAAGCATGTTACAACTATCAATATTGTGTGTCTATGTTTGTTTATCATTTTGCTGAAAGAATGCTATTATTTTCATACAAAAAATCATTGATAGCAATGCCTTGTGGCGAGCAATGAGAGCTTAGAACTGCTCACACCCCGGCTCGCACTGTCTACTCGACCTTGCCTGTCTTGTTTGATATGTCACAGTCCACAATTTGCTTGAGCCCAAGTTTATGGTTGCTCTAAAAGGAGAGTCCGAATCATCTTGAAAGAAAAGGGAAATAGAAGAGGATTACGAGGAGAGAGAATAGTTGATGACTAGTACTTTCGTTATTTTTGCGGGTTTGTTGTGTTTATTTGTCAGTAATCATATTATGTTGTTGCCTTTCTTTATAAATTCACACTCGTTTGTAAGAACGCTGTACTACACATTTATACAAATATCTAATGGGATGCAAAATGCAAAATATACGACGTATTTTTACACAATAAGCCAACTGTTTTGTTATCTATACAATGTATACAAACGAAAAATATATTTTGACATTCATTGAATGAATCAAACATTAAATATTGCGAGTTTTCTGTTTTGCATACAGAATGAATTAGATATTTGTATAAATGTATACTTCAATGTTTTTGCAAACGAGTGTATCATTTGTATATTAAGATTACGCATATCTTCTTAGTTACAATTTGAAGGAAAAAAGAAAAGTCCATACGGTGAGCCCGCTATTGATGACATCATGGTTGCTGAATACTGTAAGTCCAAAATAATGACGCAACATGATAACATGAGACATTACTTGACTATGGGGCTATGCGGCTCGTGAATTTTATAGTTTGAGTTATTTTTATTTTTATAACTTTTGCATTCAAATTACCCCCATTCCTGGTAGACGTCAATGAGATGTAATTGTAGTTGATGTTGCCGATCAATTCTCACCTCGTCAATTCAAGAAAATCATATTAAAAACAGCTTTAAATAAGGTGCAATGACAACAAATTGCAAGGACAGTGTTTCTTTATAAAAGATAAATATAAATGCTAAAAAGTAAATGAATATTTGTTAAGGAAGTATAATTCGAATAAGAATAAATCTGTACTTTAAAATCTGCTGTAAACTGTTATATTTACGGTGATTGAAACACTACCCAAGTGTCTTTTTTTTCTATCAAAAACTCCAGAATATTTAATTTTTGTAGTTACTGGCTTTTTTTTAAGTCAAACAAAATTGACAAGAAGTATCGATGCGAAAATTATTATCCGACCATAATCCGAATTATGATGAGACACTTTTTAATTGGAGTATTAGTGTTCAAACATCGCCGTTTTGCCCTGACATCTTTTTTATAATAAACAATTATTTTAGTTTCAAATCATTTAAGTAAAACTTTTTACAAATTTTTGGAAAACATGTCCTTTACAAAGACTTTCGTTGCTGTTCGGGTCGAAACAGGAAACCCATCGTCGATATTTTTATTCACCTTGGTCGTGCACATTGCTTAAATTAGATTTATGCTCTATAACATGTAAGAATTGCAATGGATTGGAAGCTTTTAATCATATTCAAATAAATTTTACTATATAGGAATTCTTATGTCGTCTTTCACGGTCCGTTGTTTTGAGTTATGATTATATGTTTTTCACATCAATGATTTCTTTGTCCATGCAGCGAATATACTTGTTTTATTCGTACTTGTTTTGATATTTTTATCATTATCTATGAAACTAGGACATTTCCTACAAAACATGCACCATTCCATTACAATTTTTACCTAACTCTTTGCATAACTAGGTGAATAACAATTCTGACGATTGGTTTTTGCGCAAAGATCTCAATCTCGTACCCTGAGTCCTCGTTACTTCGGCCAGCGGCACGAAACAAGGACTCTGGCATAATCCACTGAAAAGTCCAAGGTTTCTTGGACTTCCGGCTGCGCATGCGCGTTTACGGCCAATGTACAAACCAACCAATGGGGAATCGAGATTATGTCAGAGCTGATATTTAAAAGTAAAATCCGTTGTAATTCTGATGTAATCGATATCCAGCATCGCTCGGCGCATCGATCAACATACGGCTATATCGTCAATGAAAATGGATTTTTCCTAGTGATGTTGTGGAAGTTTTGGAACAAAATTCATAGATTGTAATGATTATTTATTGAGTAAACATAATCCGAAGGGATTTTAGGTTAATTTGGGATTTTCGACGAGCTAGAAGAGAAATTCTGTCGGCCGTTGGCAGCCGTGTGTGACGAAGTGCCAAACATTAAATAATTTAAATAATTAAATAAAACTATTGCTTCAAATTGCCTGAAATTCTCTAGGAAGGTAAAGAAAATAGCGATTCACAAGTACAGACTTAATTTTTTATCATATTTTATATATTTTCTACTGCTAAAAACGGTCACAAACATATAGCTTGAGTTTATTTGTGTTTCCGGTTGTTTGCGCTTGCGTGGTTGTCAAAATTGAATGACCAATCAAATTTTAACAAAAATCGGATTATGTCAGAGCCCTTGTTTTCCGCTGCTAGCGAGGAAAATCGCGGGCTCTGAGTATGAGATTGCAAAGATCTTAGAAGTAAAATATGCGGACATTTTTACGACAACAAACTGCGTGAAAATTTTAAGGTATTGCTAAAACTTTAGTCATAGAAACACTTCAAATGGTATTGTTGAAGTCTGATAAATACTATTTTAATATATTCTGTAAAAAAGACAAGTTTTAGGCAGTAATTACATGTCCCATTAGGGGGCTTTTGTTTTTTTTAATTGTGAGATAATAGAGTTCTAAGTACATGTAAATTAGGATAACTCATGTAAGTAGTATTTATAAAATAAGAATGAGTGTTTTATCGTCAGATATACTCATTTTATTTCATTTTCTCATTTTATAAATTGCTTCCAAAACACTTCCGATTAAAAAACTCGAAAAAACTATTTAAAAACAAACAATTTTTATGGTGAGAAAATAATTCGCCGGTATCATATTGAAAAGTAGACTGGGCACTAGTATTCAAACGTTGTAGACCAGTTCATAGTAACAAACTGCTATCAGTGAGCATGCGAAGTTATCCCGAATCTTTTGTTTTGCCTTCTTTTGTTTTTCAAAATACAAAAGAAACATGAAAGTGAAAAATTCGGGATAAAATCGCATGCGCACTGAAACCGATTTTTTAAACTATGATTTAGCCCTGAAGTGTGATGACGTTTTACCCCCGTCTCTATACCATAATAGTTTTTAAAATCCTTTCATATTCAAATTTTATAATCCCTCGAGAATACAGGAACATTAGTCATAATTAGTGAGCAAAAGCAATGTGAAAAGGATTCTGGTCTAGACACGGGAGTAAAACGTCATCACGCTTCAGGCTTATTGACTGATACATTGCGCTCAAATAAAGCATATTTAAGGAAATTAAGTAAACACAATGATACAAATATCACTATGCTATTTAGTTACTTTGTTGGATGTTTCCTTTCAATAATGATTTTATGAAGAAGAAAAAATTTGGCTGGACGCTGTCCGTCCACTACATACATTTCTTGTAATATCAAAACGCATAAAGATTCGCCTATTTTCATTCGATGTACTGTACTCATACTTTTATTATTAATTCGTTGTGACATTTTCTTGTGAAATATGGTCTCAAACTTTTAATGGTACTTGAAGCTGAGGAATAATTAAAAAAAAAACGTATTTGGCTCCAACTAGACACAATCCCCTATAAAGCAATATGGACCAATATGAAATCGGCTAATTGTTCATGGAGCAGAAGTTTATCACCTATCGTTTTAATTCATAAAATAGGGGTTTGGTGACCCCACAACTTTCCTCCCTATATCCGCCTATTATTATAATATCATTTGACTGCCATCCATTATTTCAGCTTTTTTCTGTGATTTTTCTCATTCCTAGACAAATCCAACGCTACCAATCTAACAGCAGTTCAAAGTGAAGTCTGCATTAACAAATACGTCAACCTTGACTGTCGATTAGTCAATGGTTTTCCAGAGCCTGACCAGTGCAAGTTTTACAAAAACGAAAGTCAAGAATGGACTCAAAGCAATTGTAAATTGAATATAAGGAGTACGGTTGCTGGCACTCACGTTTATCGATGTTTACCATCTAACGTCCTCGGTGATGCACCCAACAAGACGATCACTATAGTAACACACGGTATGTATGCAAGCATACGAGTTCCAAAACTAGAATATGTTGACAAAACAATTTCAACTAATTATTTTCTGTAATAGTAAAACAACCGCATGCTTAATGTCTGGTAGCTTCTAACACAGGCGTTCTTAATCTCATCCCAAAAGAATGCCTTTGTTAGAAGGTAAATGTCTGGCGTTGTCGATCTAAATTCCCAGGTTGCTCTGTGATTTTGAACTAATTAGGAATAAAACATTTGACTATCGTGCTGCTTGGTGCTAATAATCTATTGTAATCCCGTTTCACTTTTTTGTTCTTAATATCTTATTTTCTAGGTAATCCAGCGTTTAAGGATACTATTCCAAGTGTCATATATGTCATCGAGGGAAACACTTTGGTTATTTTTGCTAATATGACTGGTAATGGTCCTTTCAAGTATACTTGGGCCAAGAAATACTCTGGCAATGCTTATCCAGATCAAAACAATCTCACTATCCAAAGTGTCACTACAACTGATGGTGGATATTATAGTGTTTCTGTGACAGATAAAAATGGCTGTATTGCAAATTCTGGAAATAAAAGAGTCATCATTCAGTGTAAGTATTAAAAAATAAACTAATAAATTAAAGTTTACGTGCTTGATAATTTAGCTAGAAGGTCCACGAGCGTTTACCCGTGCACGAATTAGTCTTCTGTCTGTCGGGTAGGGGGGGGGGGGGGGGGGGGGGAGGGGAGTATCAAATACAAGCCTAATCCCAATGTAAAAAATTCCAATTTCCAGCCTTCAAAAAGGCAAATCCCAATTAATCCCTTCATGATCCTCTTTTTCGCACTTAAAATCCAAATGAAAATGTATAGTAGAAGCTTGCTTGTTAGTTTGTTTACATCTTTATTTGATTGTTTATGTGCTTGTAAAATTACAAGCCTACCAGTCTCTGCTATTTTTTTTTTTTTTTTTTTTTTTTTTTTTGCTTTAGATTGTATTGAGGTCAATAGTTGCAAAAGCTATTTAGTGTGTCTTTTTCAACCCCTAACTAGAAAGATACCAACAAGAGAGGATTTGGCAAATCTCACATTTTAAATCCTAAAAGAGACCAAATAGTTGATTTATCTACCTTAAAGTAAAAGATACGACGGTCGTCGTAGTCCCTCTTTCGGGACAGTAAGCAACGAATGTTCATCCGCGGTGGTCACGAGTAATTTGTAAGTGATACACTGTAAAAATAAGAGAGAAATGTTAGTCAGTAATTCTCTCTTATTTTAACGGTGTATAACTTACCAGCATTTTTACAACAACTATTTCATTAATTAGAAATTAACCACCGACGCAGCTCACCCTAGGTTTATTGCTAGTTACGTATTATCTGATTAACTTGATTTTGTTTCTTTTAGATAAACCCAAAAATGCTTTTATATCCTCTTCCAGTACGCCATTTAAAACCTGTCTAAATGGCCAGCTTAATTTGTATTGCTATTCATCTCAAGCCAGTCCATATGCAAATAAGTACACATATATTGCTGATGGAAAGGTCGTGCAGTCGTCTAGTAGCAGGTCTTTAAATATAAAGAGTACATTGGTGGGTGAATATGTATATTCCTGTTTTGCAAGTAATACAATAGGTGACGGACCCAATGGAACTAGAACAGTCATCACTAAAGGTATAGTTAATACGATGGTGATAATTCAGTTCAATGATAACAATGATAACAATAGATAGTCAAAGACTGTATGGGGCTTCCAGGTTATTGAATTTGATATGCTAGCGTTTTAGCATTTTAGGAGCAGAAGATTGACATATGTTTGGTATACGACCCTGTTAAATCATTGACATGGCATGCATTGGTGATTACATTATATGCAGAATATAAAAAAACTATATATTTGATTTTTATTTTTTTCTATTTTTATGCAGCACCTCCAAATATAACCTGGAGTAGCTCGAACATTACAGCGACGGAGGGATCCAAGGTCTTGATATATTGTAACATCTCCGGAAGTGAACCGATGACAGTATCGTGGACACGAGTTGGTGTTGGTGCCGTGCCTGGAAATAGTAGTATTCTAACACTGAACAACGTCAAGACCGCTGACAATGGTGGCTATCAATGCACTGCAACCAATGGAAATGAATGTCCAACTGTTAAATCTGTACCAACGTTTCTTTATGTACTATGTGAGTAACATCCTGTGTCCTGTTTTTGTTAGACTTCAAGAAGCAGCAATACAAATAATATGACTGTTATTTGATTTGAACACTATTGCCCCTATCACTCAAATTCAAACTGCCAGTATGCATGCATCTGATGAGAAACGATTGAACGATATAACATGGATCCTCTTAATTCTTTGCATATAAAAGGTTACAAAATTGTCAAAAACATAAGCAGAAAACAGATATCCACTACAAAGACGTTGCTATCTTTAAAATCAGGCACACAAAGATCAAGTTGCTTTAACATGCCTATAATTGCTTTAAGTGTTATTTTTTGTTTGTCTTTGTGTGAGTTTCTTTATTTTTGCCGGCAGTGATATTGGTTCTGTTTTCACTTGTTCTGACATCAGTTTTCCCATTTTTGACCGTGTCTGTGTACTTTCCCCACCGACGATAACTAATTGACTTGTCAGTGTCAATGCATTTACCTATTTTTGATATATATGCCCGTGTGGTAGAAGTCATATTTGTCAATTAAAATATTTTGTTTTATATTTTCCCTGCAGACAAACCAAGAGACACCAATCTGACTGTATCGAACAGCTCGCAGTGTCTTAATTACAGCTTGTCGTTTGAATGTAGTGCTGTGGGCGATCCACCAGTAGATGAGTATTCATTTTATGTCAATGATCAGTTACTGGGAATATCTAAAACAGGAAAACTTGAGATAAATACTACCGTTGTTGGGAACAATACTTACAGATGTCAGCCAAAGAATACGGTTGGACTTGGAGAAAATGCAACCGTGATTGTCAACGTTAAAGGTATTTGATAATACTGAATTAAATTGTCATGAAAATCGTACTCAAAAGCATCTGAGCTACGTCATCAAGACAAGGAAATTGAAAATATCGATTTTCGTAACGTGAGGGCTAAGGGTTAGTTCCTCTAGTTTTCCTGTTGATAACCAGAAGATCAACAAAAGAGCTACTGGATCAAGCTTTAAAGACAAAATTAACATACAACTATGCATTTTTTGCACAGCACCACCAAACATCACATGGATCTCTCCAAAGCAGTCTATTTTTGAGCATACTACAGCAACTCTCCTCTGCAACGTGACGGGTAGCGAACCCATGGAAGTAGAATGGAGAAAACTAGGGTCTGCTGCAATACTTGGCTCAGAAAACAACTTTACGATTGACAAGTTATTACGATCACAGGAAGGAGCGTATGAAGTAACAGCAAGTAATGGGCATGAATGTCCAAACGCACAGTTGTCGACCTACTTTGATGTCTTGCGTAAGTGACAACAATCTTTTCGCTCTATATAACTACTTATGGTTGTCTAAGTTTATTGTAATTTTCCGTTTCCATTAAAGATGTTGTTGTTTTTGCCTCTATCAATAAAAACTCCGAACGTTTTTGAACTCCTTCTGAACTTCGCCTAAACCCCTACTTTTATATTGACGTCTGTGCGAAGTTAATCATAATGAATCTCGCTTAGTTTGTTCTCATTCGTGTTACGTTTTGTGTGTTTATTTGAAGATACCCCGGTTGATGATATAAATTGTTGTTGTCCCAGCAAGTGTGTGTAAACATTAAACAACATTGATATGGAGGGAAGGGGAGGGGAGGAGAGGGTGAACTGTCATAGAGACCCGAGGCTGAAAAAAGCCCTGTGGCCCCTATGTTTTAAAAACGAATTGTAAATATTCTCAGTTGAGCCTGAATTCACCACTCGTCCCAAGAGTTCCTTGACGCTCAAAGAAAACAACCAAGTGCAACTTACTTGTAAATCTGTTGGAGATCCCACGCCAAACATTACTTGGTCACGTGGAAATGTTACCCTTGGGACAAACGAAAACCTTGTTCTCTCTGCCGAGGAAAGTGAACCAGGAACGTACACATGTACAGCTAGAAATGGTATTGGCAGCGAGCAAAAAGCAACTTCAAATGTTGTTGCTAATGGTAAGTCGTTTTAACAAAGCTTACTATAAGTAATTTTTCAGGACAAACGAAGAGTCTGGAATAAACATCCAAGAGTTACGGATTCATAATGTGTAAACTAGGGTCTAATTATTCAAATTATTGTGTTTTGCTATTTCAGTTTGTGACGGTGTATGTCAAAATAACGCCACATGTATATCTAAAGGCACAACATTTCAGTGCAAGTGTGCTCAAGGATTCAGGGCGCGTTACTGCCAAACTGTTGGTAAGAACTGTGAAAAATACGAGTGTTCATCTTGCAACTTCAAGAACATAATTGATCAAACGAAAATGCAATTTCTTGAACTGAAATTTCATCTGGCCAACAGCTTTTATAAAATTTTATTTTTGATCTAGTATCATTGTGTATTCTTAAAATATTTCTACTTTCCGTCCCAGATCTCAAAGTTGATGAGTTTAAGGCCATTTTTACCATTATTTCACGGCAATGGCAAGACGATTATAAAGATTCTTCTTCAAACGTGTTTAAGAAACTGGAAGAAGAGATTTGCAGTGAGGTAATAGTCTTTTTTGAACTTGATGTGAACAGGGCGTGAATGTTTTTTTACCGCCAGTAACACACAGAAAAAATTCTCCTACAGCTACAAGCAGATTAACATGTTATTAAAACCCGGTTGTCAACGGACAGGGATGATCGCCGTACGTACTACAGTTTAGGGATCAGAATCAGGGATCTAGTATCTTTTAGAGTGTCTGAACGGGTTTTTAGGAAAAAACTTCTACTTTTTAGAGTAAAAATCGTATATTGCACACACACCTTTGTAAGACTGCGGTATTCATTTTCAGGGGTGTGTTTTCGCGACAATGGTCCTTGCCCTACGATATATGGGAGTTCCCCTCAGGCGTTAAAACAACTGCATGGAGTTTAAGGAAGACATTTCCAAAGCATGTTGTTAGAACATGAAATGAAATGGTTTTTAAGCGTACCAATACATTTGACTGTTTTTCAAATTTATGTCAATCACTACATCATTATGTACACTATTGTAACAACGACGATGGAATAAGAATAATCGCATCTTTTTCAACCCATTTTTCTCACGTCTCGTAGATTTTTTTCTTTATAATCTTTATATATTTTCATACATGATGAAATGATCTTTCTTTCTTTTAGGTGAAAAAGTCGTTTTTTGATTTGTTACTATGTCGAATGGTAAAAGCAATGTAAGTCAACATTTCTGTTTTCATCACTCCATTTGAAATTAGCCGTGTTGTTGTAATGTTAGCCTGTCAAAGAGAATTAATGCCCTCGTTTGAATTAGAGCATACATTTTAAACAGTGCATTGAAATGTTGTGTTGTTGTTGTTCACTAACCGATAGCATACAATACAAAAGTATCGCTGGTTCTTTCCTTGTTATTTTTATATCAGCGATTCTTTTTTGTATCTTGCAATACACTCTCTAGCCTATCTTTAATGGTGCTCCTATGTTTGTTTGTTTTTAGCAAAGGAAGTGTAATTGCTGAGGTGGAGTTGAAATTCAATGTAACGAAACGGGAAAGCGAGGTGATATCTGCATTATCTATAAGAACAGCTAATGGCACTCTGGGAAATTTGAAACTCAATCCATTACAATCTTTCAACTTGACTGGACAAAAGCGTAAGTTTTTATTCAAAAAAATTTATATAGACAATTGCCCTGTTGCATTATGACATCATGTTTTGTTAATGTTAAATACGAAATTTGACAAAATTTTGTAACACCCCTTACCATGAAAATTCTTGTAAATTTGCCTTGGCGGGGGGAGATTTTAGTCTTTGCAATCAGCGCTTGGCTATAAATATAGATTGTCAGTTTAGACGTGAGATGATAAGCTTAAAGTGGGGGGAGGGTACTTATGTTAGAAGGCCGGGAATAATCGCCGTACCCATACAAATAGACGCAATAATTGGATTAAGAGTTTTGGCAGCTAAAATTGTTCGGCCATGTATTGCCACGCTCACCGGTGCTACTAGGACTTTGGTACTTTTGTGATCATTTTCTAGAAGCGAGTCGAACTTCTTCTAAACCCCTCCACTTGGGCTTAGCAGGAACAAACACTAGATTTATTATTTAAACACACAGTAAAAAGTATATATTATTACTCGTTACAGCTGGCAGTGACCCCTGTTCCTCAAAACCGTGCAGCTTTGATGGAAAATGTATACTTAAAGATGAGAGCTACTTGTGCGAATGTAAGCGGTTTCGTTATGGCTTACATTGTGAGCGAGGTAACTATTAGGCATCCTGGACGTAGCCTTAATTGTTTTATGAATTTGTCAAGTATGTTGCTCATACATGAACTGTTGGAGCCGACACGCTCCTGTCAATGAAAGAGTCGTTTCCGAAGAGCCAAGATTGGTTTGATGGGATGTGATGGGATGTTATCAGCCGAGGTGATAGTCAAAAGAGTGCAAACGTTATAAATGTGTGCAACAGCCAGAGTAAATAGCACCAATTAAGCAAAAGAAAACAATATAATTAGCATAAAATAGGACTGTTTAGTGGTATTTATGTTGCACACTTTTAGTGTGTGCACTCTAATCTTATGGGATAGATTTCAATCGAATGTGACGGAATTGAATTCAACAAAAGTTGCTTTTCTAATTTTCAATACTAACAATGCAAAAAACCATATTCTTCAGGACTTGGCCTTGTAGCAGGCATTATTGTAATTGTCCTTGGATGTATTGCTGTTGTCGTCATTATTTTTGCCATTGCTTGTTACTGTCGCTGGTTAAACAGTGGAAAGAACGGTTTTATAGGTAAGATAAATGTTCTTACTTGTTTATAAACATATTCCATTAACGTACGTAGCTAATGATAATGATTTCAGTTTTGTCGTGGAATGTTTATAAAGCATTTTTTAATTTACCCGGCATAGTGTGGGAAGTCCTTACATTTATCTGGCATAAAGTGTGAACATTGACCGGATCCATACTCTCTTGCCGGATCAATTTCATCGGCAGCATAAATACCTGTAAAACCAAGTTCTGATGCATTATTCTTATCATTGTTTCCTCTTCAGATGGATCCGAACCCGCAACTGTCATCAATATGTAAGTTTTACCATATCCCAAAATTGCATCATATGTACACAGTTGCATGTCAACCTCCTCCCCCGCCCCACCTCGCTAACCGCACTCCTTTGCAAATTCTTGCATCTGGCATACCACTTCAGTTTTGTGTGGATTAATTACGTGTAATAAACTTGCATTTACAATGCACTGATCTGAGTAGAAAAATATCCAATGATCCCTATAAATGTCGCCCTAATTACTAAAATATTAATGACTTGAATCGAAGCGACTAAAAATTCAAATATTCCCAAATAAAAAAGGGATTTTTCTATATTTCGGTTCTGTTGTGCATATTTCTGCTGGAAAGTAATTCGAAAGCATAAATGGTAGTTGGGTCGTCATGTTCTTTGTAACACTACCATTTTTATAATTTCGAACAGGGGACGTTTTAGGGCCAAAGATGAAGATGATGTTTATGAAAATGCTAGGCGAAAGAGCTCTTCTTACAGTGACTATGAGCAAATTCAAGATTCTGTCGACAAGAAGGCATTTGGCAATCCTGTTTATGATAATCCTGTCGACACATGTGAAGAAGAGAACGATGGCTCGGTTCATCTGTAAAGCAAGCAAAGAAGGATGACTTAGATCCGCTCTAAAACAAGCCGTTCGAGAAAAAAACACTATATATTTTTATAGATCACTTTACGCACTATCCTTTTTGAGGGAGACACTTTATTTATCTAGTCAAAGCATTTCACATGATCTCTAAATGCCGGTTTTCACTACGTGAAGTAAGTGTAGACGCAAGTGGAGATGGAAGCGCTGAACCAAGTACAATGGCACCGTCCTCCTTCTCCGCTTCCTTCTAGCTAGGTGCACTAGTTTTGACTCACACGAAAGAGTCTTTACGTCTCTTATTTCACAAGTGAAGAAGCAATCAAAGTGCAATGATTGTCACGGCGATGAAGCAATTTAAACAATTGCTTGAAAAAAGGTCCGAAAAAAAGAGAGAATTCAATGAGAATTTTTGGCGGGCTCTTCTTTCAAGCTCTTGCTCAGTAAATTGCCTCATCGCCCTTGCCAGTCATCCCGCCACGTTTCAATACAGTATCTTACGGATACGATTTGTGTTCATATATCTAGATTAATCAAGTTTTTTATCATTGTTATTCGCGCGGACTCTCAATTTTAAGAGAGCAATTTATATATAAAAACGCAAGCTAACAACTCACATAAGTTGATTTGTAGATAATCATTATGACAATTTAGTGGCATATGGGATCAGAGATCTGCCATTAGTTTGGGATCAGGGCTGTCGGATCAGGATTATAGGTTATGGTTGTAGTCATAGCCACTGGCATAAAAACGGGCACTCAGGAAAAAACTGTGGATCAAATGTTTTGTTTGGGATCAGGGATCAACATGCTGGTCATCAAAAACGTAATCATGAGAAAAAAATATGTCACGATTCTGATTATGACGTTTATCAGGGCATACACCCGTGCACATATACCTTCGTCTTTGGTGCACAAAATAGGCAGTTTTCACGAGGAGCTCCTACATTATTGCAAAACACTGAGTATAACTTACGCATAATCCAAATCTAAATACACCACAAGAATATCAACTTATTAAGTAACGATTTCCAGCATTTGGATTGGGGACATTTGGTTAGTTTTGCAGTGGCCTCGTGGACATGCAAATTATGCTGTAAATTCTGTAATTTGTACTGTGAATTAAATTTGCAGGAAAATGTAGCAGTTTTATCGAGTTTGTATTATGAATATAATACTCCCGATCACTGCCAATATCAAATGTCCTCAAATGCATGCAGTGAATTAACTTGATAAATTTATATTGTTCAATCATTCTTAATCACATTTCGCGATGGCTATATAATAAAAAGGACATTTTTGCACCAACTGTACTGTTGTCCTAGTTTTCTCTTAAAGTCGCGGTGGGGACGCAGAATATTTTACGAGTTTTGAATTAATCCGTATATATATTCATCACAAGTATTTCTCAATCACTAAGCATCTCTAAGCATCCTGTTTCTTGATGGAGATGTCTTTACGGCGAAAATCCCAGTAAAAATCGCAGCAAAAATCGTTTATTATTATTATCATTATTTTTGTTAACACTTTTTTGTTGTTGTTGTTGTTGTTTTTGTTTGTTTGTTTTTTTTTTTTTTTTTTTTTTTAACTTATCAAGACTATTTTGGAAACGAAATGTAATGAAAAAGAAAGAAATGAGATGAAACGAGATGAGATGAGAAACTTTTCGGTCAGCAGTTTTCGTTGGATACAAAAAAGAGCTTGACTGCACGGGGACTGGAGAGAGCTGTTGGACACCATTTTGAATCTGGTCAATCTGCTGTCAATCTGATGATCTGACTTCGATCCTGTAATTTAGATCGTGGATTGAGTTTCTAATTGTGGATTCTCTTGGGTTGTGTTCAATATGATCAGAACGATTTTGTTTTTTGGAGCTGGTGGACTCTTTACTGCCTGTTATAGTAATGTTGCGAGACGTCTGCCAATGTGGAGAAGTAAGTGATTCGGGCTCCCTTGTTTGTGTTGTCTTTTTCCCATAAATTACCATGTAGCTTATATAAAAACTTTCTTTCACTGAAGTAACATTATTCTTCGGTCTCTGTAAGTTTATACTCTAGAAAGCTAGCTAGACGAAGAAAATGCAAACTCGAGTTGAAAAAAAGCAAGCGGCGATTTCTCTCACTGATTTCTGGTCGTCTGGGTTCCCTGTGATTAAAAACATTGCTTCGCATTCTACCATTTAACTGAGCTTTTCTATATAAGAAACTTTTGTTTTGAATTTGGTTGCAGCACCAAGTCTGCACTTGATCTGTACTGGTGTAGGTCTATATCTAGGATACTTAGGACACAGATTTGAAGAAACATCCGAGGATAGATATAAAGAAATGATCAAGAAGCATAAAAATGCACCATGGTATCCCAAAGGTCAATTATTAGCAGAACGATATGCAAGAGAGAAACAACACCTTAGTGGTAAAGAATTTATGTAAAACTATATAACACCTATTTATTTAGGGTAGAGTATAATTTGCATAGTCATATTTTGAAAAGCAGGCCTTTTTATTTTTTTTATATTTCTTTAGGATCAAATGTTTTCTAATTTTTTATTGGATCGGGCTAATATCCCTCATTTTAACAAGCAGTGAATTAGGACAATTTCTGAAATTTAGAGGGTTTTTTTCAATTGACCATGAAATAACAACATACATCATGTCTCCCCCATCTCCATCTCCATAAAATCGCAATATGTATAAAGCAAACTTTGCTGCTGAAACAGTGGGTCTCTACATCCAATATTGGTCTGTAAATTGTAGTCCCAGTCCCAATCAGTGCTGACTTTGATCTACATTGTATTATTTGTATAAAGGTGAAGATGCAGCTGAAGAACAGGATGAAGATGAAGGTAGCTCTATATATTAGACATGATCAAATTGTGAAGGTTGTATTGCGTTGTTGATAAGTTGATGTCCAACCAGTGAGCTTCGTGAGATAGCTGGATCCTTGTTTACGTTACTTGACTCATTAGAATATTGTAAAAAGTAGGTACATGTAAAAGGTAAAATAAGAGCTTTCTACAAAAAAAGTTATAGTTTTTGCCATGCCACAGTTAATATTAACTATGGTCATGCAAAGGTCAATGTAATATTAGCTACAATTACATTTTCTCATTAAGAAATGTCTCGTGGTTAGCATGCATATATCCATTTCTGGATACACGCGGGAGGTTGCTAAGCATGAGAAAAGCGTAAGAGTGACACAACGCGAGGGGAACACAGAAAGCCAGACACTAAAAGCGTTAAAATTCATGTAAAAATTACCTTTTGATATTTTAGATATTTTCAACATGAAAAGATACAAGGTAGAACAAAAGCCTCCTTCAGTTCTTTGATATAATAATCAAAACCTGAAACTACACTCATTGTTAAACTGTAGATGATAGGATTTTTATGTATACTGACTGATGGTTTATTTTGTTGGTTTGCAGTTGAAGAAGAAATAGAAGAAGAAGAATAACCTATATTATTATTTGTCACAATATCTAAATAATTTCTTTCTTTTAATTCTTTTTTTTTTCTGGTCTTGAAATGCTTTTACTATTTTTGTAAATATACTGTGTTTTATGGAAAATAAATTATGTAATATCACAAGGTGTGATTGAGCAGATAGCTATATATGGACATGGGATAATAGACTGACCCCTTTCTAGTGCATGTTTGTGTTGTTGTTGTTTTTAAAGCATTTTATATCTAAAGAGCTACATGTAGCTAAATGACAAGCCATAAGAAAAGTCATGGGTGGGAAGAAAACAAAACATAAATGATTTCCAATAAAAAGCTAGGCTGTGTAGTGGCTTCTGGGGAGTGGGGAGGGATTTGGAACGCGGAAGGAGATTAGGGACGAGGAGGGGGAGTCGAGACGAGGAGAGGAAATTTTTTTTCAGCAAAGTATAGACTCATTAACGAACTATGTAATTTTTGGGAAAACGAATTCATAATCAAATTGCTCATGCTAATAATGACATAATTCCAAAGTTTTGGTGAGGGAGGTTTCCAACTGAAGAAGATGTGAATTTTTTAAACTTTTAGTATTTTAGCCCCCTACGATTTTTCCCGGTAGGGAGGGAGGTGTGAGAACGGATGTACACAGGCTATAAGTATTTTTGCAAGGAAATTTGTGGTGAGCGTGCATCGATGCACGGGACGTAAACTCAAGTATGCAAATAAAAACCTATGCCATAGGAAAAAAATAGAAATCTAACTAGCTATACTAGACACCAGACTACATTTTCACTGCTGAATTGTATGGAAGCCTGTAAAAATATAACATGAATTTGTAATGAATCGACAAACACGAAAATGCAACTGCGAATTCTATTTTTTGTTCTATGAACACGTTAAGCAAGCCCAGTATCAACAATGCTTTCTCTCATCATACTTTGTTCTGTTCTAGCTAAACACTTCGATTTAAACTTACTTAGGAATCATCAGTCATGCAAATTAAGATAGATTCCCGTTTTAACTCCTGATTTCTAGATTTGGCATGACTTAAGTTCCAAGGCAGGCCTATTTCTGTCAGCCTGTAAAACAGGTAAAGGTTTTATATAAATGCTAAAGCAATTTGTTAATAACCACCATGGACCGTTGCCATAACAACTATTTGTATTCGTGGACATTCATTCACCTGTTTGTGACTTTTTAATCAGCGTATAAATATGTAAAAAGAATCATTGAATTATATTTAGGTTTAAGTGAAAAAAAACCTCGAATATTTAATTTCAACCTATCACACAAGAAGCCATGTTAAACTAATAGCTCAGGGCAAACTTGAATAGTCGATTTGTGTAACGCGGACATCATTGTGAACATCGCTTAAAACATGTTTAGTTTGCAGCAAGTTGGCAACTTACTGAGGTAGGTTTATTCTATAATTAAATTGTAATGCAAAATGTAAAACAAATGTTTGATCCACTTGAAAAGTTTACATATGGTGCGCCTTTTATCGAAAGAAAGCTGGAAAGTTTCGTTATGAACGTTTCACATTCAAATACAAACGTAATAGTTGGCCAGTACTTGCTTTACCTTTGAGTAACAGTTTGATTTAGTTGATGTTCTTTCTGATTTGCGATCAATGACAGTACTTACCAATTGGAATGATAATTGTTCATAATCAAGGTTGTGCGGTTTGCAATCAAGCAATATATTGTTTCAATGTATCTACGATCATTATTTGGATTTGCACGGATATTGCGTCTAGAAAATATAATGGATGTGCAAATATTATTTCATTGCATGCATCGGAAACCATGAATTTTGATGTATCTATAAAATTGCTTGGGGATATTTACGAACTATATATAGCCTAATTTTTTTTTTCTGCAAATGCAGCGGATCTTCAAAATACTAATAACAACTACCGTTATTTCAAAGGAAGTAATTTTATTCGTTTTCTTTATTTCGAGGCAAACCCTCGCATAAATATTGAATAATTGATATGCTCATAAATAACGTGAATCACCTACTATATATACTCTGAAATATTAACGTTATAAAGTAGTAGCCATCACATATTCACTAAAAAACAAATAATTTAGAAGAGGATTTCCCTTTTCTGTGATCTGTCAATCTCACGTCACTTTATAGCTTTTCTACTGATGGATTAGTTATACTAAATTAAACAAGCAGTAAACCTTTTCGAAAGTTAGCTTATTTTTTGCTTTTATTCAGATATGACTAATAAATATAACTTATATATTTTTTGCCGTATAGAAAGAGGTAAATCCATTTGCGAATTAATTATATACTTTGAACATGAATTCTCGAAAAGAAAGCCATTTGTTAAAAAGAACCAAGAAGTTTCTGTTATTCCATTTTTTTTATTCAAGGCGATTACTATTTTTTTTCTCATTTGCATTTCAAATATGGTCTTCGATATTTAAAGACATGTGCAAATAACATTTGATGTTTTTTATTTTTGTCGATATTATTGTCAATATGTTAATATTGACAACTCATACGTATACTTTGCTCAAAATTATTCAATCTCTAAAAAAGGCTAGAGCACTGTTATGCTAATTGCGGCACGGTTAACAATTTAAAAATGACACTTTTTCTTTCGCATATATATTTTGTTTATGAGAAACCACATTGATTAGATTTATATCCAGACTCGGTGGCTAATTGTTAGACTAATACAATAAGAAGATACACGGTTGCTATAGTAATCTTCAGCTGAAACAGATTCCCCATTTGAGCATTAGTGTGATTGAAAATTTTAGGACAGACAAAGCTATACTAAACTACATCAATGGAGACTTCGTGTCGTCTTCAGACGGACAGACCATCAACGACTACGGTCCATCTACAGGTGAAGTTGTTTGTACTTTCCCTGCGTCGTCTAAAACTGACGTCGAAAATGCAGTGAAAGCAGCAAATGCAGCTTTATTTTCATGGTCAACGGTTTCTAAGGTAAATACGCATTAATCGAATACTAAGTAAAAACTGGCTTTGTGGATACACACACACGCACGCGCACACACACAGATCATAGTTCTTCGTATGATACTTTGTTGATCTCTTAGCGAGAAAGATGTCGTTTTCTATTCCGACTGGCTGATTTGCTGGAAAAACGAAGTGACGAGTTCCATCGTGCTGAAGTCTTAGATCAAGGAAAAACGTTTGACCATAGCAAGAACAATGGAGACGAGTATGGCACTGAAGCAAATACTATCAGACTGCTTGTTAGTCAAGCATTGAGTAAACTGGATCAGGCTAACTCTGATAATGGTAAACAATAGTTTTACATCATGAACCACAGGCGCAAGGGGAAAGGGGGGGGGGGGGGGGTTAGCTGTACAATCAACAATGGCATTATCCTCTGCCGTGAGTATGTTTTTCGTTGGGACCATTTTTATCTTGTTTTCAATTGTTTGATTCTCTAATAAGAAATAAGACCCTGTATGACAACGGCCCTAACTAAACATTGCCATATGATATTCACAAGCAAATAATTTACAAGAGCATATACTATCAGTAACGCCATTCGGTATTCAGTTTGCCATTTGGTATTCCAGGTGTATTGAGTTACAGTACCCAGCATCCTTTGGGAGTAGCAGCAATCATAACAAGTTGGGCATGTCCTGTTCATTCGATTCTGTCTCATTTGGTGCCCGCATTGGTTTGTGGGAATTGTGTTGTTATAAAGCCATCGTCCCTGGCTCCTTTATGTGTGTATTTACTATCAAAAGCTATCAAAGATGCAGGTAAATAGATCTATATGTCTTTTTATTCTTTATCTTTAATATCGCTAAAAGGTGCCGAGAGATCAGAGAAATAACATAGTTTGCAGTGTTTTTTTTTTTTTTTTTTTTTGCCAGTTGAAACAAGTAGATTCTGCGTCTTCTTTTCTAAAGTATCACCAGATGAAGAAACATGCCAAAAAATGCGACCGCGAAGGGACTCGAACCCTCAATCTTCTGATTCGAAGTCAGAAGCCTTATCCATTAGGCCACGCGGTCTGATGTTGTTAGAGGATACCATTTTTGAATTCTAATTTTGCAAGAAGGAACATTGATAAATTGTGACAAAATAATTTTCAATACACATAAGCTCTCTTGTATAGCCTTGCTCTTGGTTACGGGATGGGAAGGGGTCTAGGGAGGGGAGGGGGGGTTACATCTGTATAAATGTGATCATTGAGTCCAGTGAAGTTCAATGTTATAGCAAGTATATTTCATTAGAAATAATGCCGAGGGGGACGTTGAGCACCGTAACATCGCAAAAAATATTGGTCAACTTTACAAGACCAAACATGAAATAAGATAAATACCACTTAATATCAGAAGGTTTTGCATCACCGCATCAGCCTCGCTCATCGTTACACCACATAAAAGGAAACAACATCGCAAATTCTTAATATAAAGCATAATTAAATTTTAAAATAAATAAAACGACCACGAAGGGACTCGAACCCTCAATCTTCTGATTCGAAGTCAGACGCCTTATCCATTAGGCCACGCGGTCTGTACATGTTTACTTTCTAACGATCTTTTTATTCTACTAATCTAGGAGTACCAAAAGGAGTTGTAAACGTGGTTTATGGCAAGGGTGATGTTGTGGGTCGACTTCTTGTTGCACATACAAACATTCATGGAATTGCATTGGTACGTATTTCTCATGGAAAACCATTTTTGCTTCAACTTGATGGGGTGAGTTGTGATGTGGAGGGGTGGGGTGGGGTGGGGTGGTGTGGGGTACGTATTTCTCATTGCAAAAACATTATTGCTCCGCCTTGGTGGGGTGCCTTGTGATGTGGAGGGTTGGGGTGGGGTACGTATTTCTCATTGGGAAAACATTATTGCTCCAGCTTGGTGGGGTGCCTTGTGATGTGGAGGGGTGGGGTGGGGTACGTATTTCTTATTGGAAAAACATTATTGCTCCGGCTTGGTGGGGTGCGTTGTGATGTGGAGGGGTGGGGTGGTGTGGTCGGTCGATTGGGACATGGCGGGGCGGGGTGGGTAGTCGTGCGGTGATAGGGTGTGTTAGGTTGAGTGGTATGGTGGGGTGGGATGTGAAGGGTGGTGTAGTAGGGTGCGTGGGGTTGTGATAGGCCTTGGGACTGTACCGTACGGTACTGTATGATATGGTGTATATTATGTAATTTCGAGTATCGTCCTTACTCAATTGGACTAGACGATGTTCCCTTAAATGCCACAAACGACCCGCAAAGAACGCGATGGAAGCAATATTCTGCATATAATCTTCATTTTCCTTAACTATGCTTTAGGTCGGTAGCGAGAAAACAGCTTCGAGTATCAGCGTAGAAAGTGCACCTCGTGTAAAACGTGTATCACTTCAACTTGGTAACTGCCATCCTATGATTATCTGTGATGACGCTAATTTAGATGTTGCTGTATCAACCCTTATCAAAGCAAGGTTAGCTGTAGAAGTGATATATAAGCTGTGGGTTGTTATAAAACAATTACTGGAACTTTAAATAGAACTAATGCTCACTGTTCAAACGCTTTCTATGGACAAAGATTTCAAGGATATTTAGTTTCGCTTTAAGCGAGTCAGTGCCAAAATATATTTTGAATTATTAACGTTTATATGCATGATTTCTAGCCAGAGCTATCCCTTATTCTTTTCCTCTGACTTGCTATATGCATGATTTCTAGCCAGAGCTATCCCTTATTCTTTTCCTCTAACTTGCTATATGCATGATTTCTAGCCAGAGCTATCCCTTATTCTTTTCCTCTGACTTGCTATATGCATGATTTCTAGCCAGAGCTATCCCTTATTCTTTTCCTCTAACTTGCTATATGCATGATTTCTAGCCAGAGCTATCCCTTATTCTTTTCCTCTGACTTGCTATATGCATGATTTCTAGCCAGAGCTATCCCTTATTCTTTTCCTCTGACTTGCTATATGCATGATTCAAAGCCTGTTATACAAAATCTTATTTCTTATTTCAAACCTGTTTTCTTTGCGTTTAAATAATAGATTGTTTTCAAGTGACGTCATGATGCCCAAGGGTGATTAATGTGTTATACTATATTAATAATAATTGAGTATGTTTTGCAGTTTTCAGTGTTTGGCTGGGCAACACCCGCACTCTGTAAATTGTGTTTTTGTGCATTCATCCATCGAGGAAAAATTTACAGAAAAACTGATTGCAGCGACCAAAAAGATTAAAATAGGAAATCCCCAAGATTCACACGTACAGGTGAACAATTCTATTTGAAAAAACTGAATTTTGTATAAATTGAGCAGCTAGGTTTTGTTGGGCGTAAGCTGAAGTTAATATTAACTAAAGGTGAAAGGTAAAGACACTTTATTTTATGTCGGTAACTCGTAACAATAAATGAACTGATAAACCTGAGGCCGACAGTGCGCTCAACCTCCCCTCTCTCTGTCGATGCTCCTCAGTTTTTGCACAGGAAGCCCGGTGCTTTTAACGGGAATTTTAAGCTACTACAAGCTACACTGAGCATTCATTGCTGAGAATTAATTGTTCACTTTTGTCGTGGGACAGATGTATTCAAAGAGTTGAAAAAATTTTTATTTTAAGTTTTATTGGCTTGCATGTGACTAACGAAGAGATAACAACTAGTAAGATACCAGATCAGACTGCGACAGTGTTTCTATAGAAACAGTTGTAGAATGTATAGGTAAATTAGACACCGTAAAGATGATGGCGATACTGACGTTTCGGACGTTAGTACTCCTTCGTCGGAGTAATATCAAATATACTAATAGTACCTATATATTTTACAATTGTATGTGATTAGTTGACTTTTGTTGTTAGATGGGCCCCTTAATCAGCAAAGACAGTCGTCAGAAAGTTCAATCGTATATTCAAGGTTCTGTAAACGATGGGGCAAAACTTCTTTACGGAGGAAAGGTTCCGCGTCTTGACGGTAAACTCGAGAAAGGTTTCTTCTTAGAGCCAACAATATTGGGAGGTAAAGTCCTTTTGTTATATACTGATGTTTTACTTATAGACGTTTAAACTACAACATTTTAAAGTCATTTTTATTTATCTAAGGTTTCGTGGAGTGCTCAGACAATCACATCAACTTGATGGAAATACAAGGGCCAGTGGTAATTATCTAAAACAGACTAAGATAAATCCATAAAATGTTCTAGACTAAGGGTGTTCTCAACATGTTATATGCCATGGAATTATAGGTTATAAGCAATGGGTATAGGCCACCAACTATTAGATTACATTTTTAATAAGTGATTTTTCTATAAAGAGAAAAACACACAACACAGTAATATAACCTAAGTCTACGTTTTGTAATTCTTGTCATTTGAGGTGCGGATTATTCCATTCCATAACGAATCTGAGGCAGTCAAAGGAGCAAATGCAATTCCATATGGCCTATCTGCATCAGTCTGGAGTAGTGATGGTAGTCGAGCAAGCCGATTGGCTAGACTAATTAATACTGGGTAAGACCATATGGGGTCCCTAACCCTAAACCCTAAAACTAACCCCTAACCCTATACCGAAAAATATATCAAATTAGAAAATGATGTTCTTTTCGATTTGCCGTTATACTAGTTAATTTTCGCCTCATATTACGACTTGTGGTTAAATGTCAAGAACCAATATGCACAGAAATGCTTAATAATGTGTTCTTAAATTGTTCAAATTAAACATACTATTTAAGGCCACGTTCACGTTATTTATCATGTTTATTCGGTTAGGCTTTCCGTCCACACTAAAACGCATGAATCCGAAACAGTTTTATACAAATTATATTGCTTAATTATATTTTTTGTCATGATTTGGGAACAAATTTACTCAGCATGAAAGAACACAGCATGAATTTGACTGCTGCTACCTATATAAACTAAATAAAAAAAGGCCGACCGCGAAGGGACTCGAACCCTCAATCTTCTGATTCGAAGTCAGACGCCTTATCCATTAGGCCACGCGGTCTATTCAACAGTCGAATTTTTCATTTTTGGACGTGTCTTGTAACCGAAGCGTTATTCAATGTCTCTAGGCTTGTCTGGATTAACGGTTGGATGTTGTATACTCCATGTATGCCTCACGGTGGACATAGACAAAGTGGCAATGGTTGCTTTGGTGGACAGTTGTCTCTGGATTTCTACACGCAAATAACAACAGTTGCAACACCACTTTGAAAATAAACGACGTCGACAGTGATGATTTTCGATTTTCGTAGGTAAAATCATGTTAAAGACGTACTAACGTTGCTCATATTCGGTAAATCCAATACGGAAAGTGCGTTAAACTATATGCAATCCAGTACTATATTTACTATTGTCAATTATATTTACTGATGAAGAGGGAGTAAAGAACGTAAAAGGAGTCTATTTAGCTAAGACCCCTTTAATACACATTGTTTTCATTTTTTTCATTTTCTTTTCTTCATTTCGAATTCAATGTTTTATTCAAATATCACGTCTGAGCGTAGCCTGCGTTGCCGGCGGTCTGCTCTCTCGCCTAAAACCGCAGACCGCCGGCAACGCAGGCTACGCTCAGACGTGATATTTGAATAAAACATTGAATTCGAAATGAAGAAAAGAAAATGAAAAAAATGACACGGCATGTTTAGCAAGCTGTAATGTTAAGTTGCATTTAGGGACCATTCATTATTTATGCCAGGGAGGGGGCTGGCAAGAAGCGGGAGGGGGTTGCGATAAATCCAGAGCACTCAAGAGGGGGGTCAACAGAGATATGGCAGAAAATTTGAGGGATCATCTAGTTTTTGTTTCGAGCATAATGCCAATAAAAAAGGATTAGTAAAAGTAAACTCAATTAGCTTATATTAAGTACACACAAATGCAATTTTTAATCAGTAGTAAATCATAGATTAATAGTATATAAAGGTCAGCCTCAAATACTTTTGACTGTTCTTTTGTCGGCGTAGAATGGTTAATAATAATATAAAAATTGTTCATTGTATCTTGATTGCGATCAGAATTAGAGGACAAAGAAAAGGAACTTAAACTCCATATAGACAATCTATTTTATAAAACAAATTGAATAACTGGGCTACTGAGCAATATGATTACTCTAAATCTAGATTAGCAGAAGTACACAAATTAATGCAAGGTGTTGATGTAAAGTCTGAGGTACTTTCATTGGCAAAAAATAAATTGTCCAAAGCATTATTAAAGTGGATTGAAAGAAAGGACAACCAGGCAAAGAAAATTAAGCAGAACAGGAAAAAAGCAGAAAGAAGAAAGGCAAAGCGGTTAGCAAATTCACAAGACAAGATAGATGACTTCATCACAAAGGATATGCTGCAGATTGAACAGTTAGAGACATTAAGAAGAGATAGACACCAAAAAGCATTTATTTAACTAAGTTACTTGAAAATCATAATTGGCATGCTGATGCAAGGAAGTGTGTTATGGTTAAGCTTACTGAGTGGGCTTTGATAGACAAAAAAAAAGAGTCAAAAGAAGAAGAGGAGAAAGAAGAAGATGAGCTTGAGGAAGACAATGAGGAGCAAGAGGAGGATGAGCTTGATGAAGAAGATGAGCTTGAGGTAGAGATGGTTGAGCTTGAGTAAGAAGAAGGAGGAGCTTGAGGAAGTGGAGGAAGATCTTGAAGAAGAGAAAGAAAATTTATTTGTTACTGTTAAAACGAATTCATTTCATTTGTTGTTTAAAAGAACTGTTGATTGAGCTATTGAAATAAAAGAACGTTGATGAAAACTTGTACTTTAATCAAACTTTAATGACGTCATCCCCCAATGCTGCACTCCCCATCTCCCTGGAAAAACCCTGGATCCCCCCTGCGTACATGAACATAGATAACAAATAGCTCATGACATTTATTAGATAGTGATAGCATCGTTCAAGTTGCAATATAATACACAGTACATTACTTGGTAGTATCAATTTGAGGGTTTTTTATAATTTTTTTTTTTTAATATGGCTTGCCCAGACTGATTCCATAAGTCGGTCCCAGTTCGCTCTCTGCTGAAACGTTTTTCGCTCTCGGTGGCGTACTGTCGGCTATACTGATTTGATTGGTCACAGGATCAAAATCTCAAAAAATCTTGGAGATTTTGATCACGTGTCAAACCAGCCGGTGCCAGGGTCAATGTGTGAGGGACTGCCATTTTGAAAAAAGAGCGAACAGAGTGGCCCTGGGGACGAGGTTGAGCGAAAAACTGTTCTGCAGAGAGCTAACTGGGACCGACGTATGGAATAAGTCTAATGGCTTGCCGTGAATTTGCCAAACGTGGCTTTATAAGCATTACGTATGCTCATTAATTTGAGTGCCATTCTTTCCACATGGAATTTCAACTTTTCGCTACATTCACTACATATATATTATATTGATTAAGACAATGACTGTAACTGAGAAAAAGTATGTAACAATGGCAGGATTGTTGAATAAAGCTAAACTGGATTACTTGCAATAGATTATTTGCAATATTTCGTCCTTTAAGGTAGTACCGGATCTTCAAAATCGTCAATATTTTTTTTTTTAACTCTGTCATTTGAAGATCATTGTTGGGCCATTCCATTACTGGAAAAAAAATTAGGTGATCACCGTATTGGTTTTCGAGGTATAAGAAGTAAGGTATAAAAAGTGCAATTTTTCACTTTTTTGCGCGTTTTTACAGAAAATCTACCTCAATCAATAAATTTAAATCACTCCCATCCAATATTTTATAGGTAGTGTAAAAAATAAATTGTAGAAAGCAGCATTCCTTGTACGTTGTTCGTGCGAGTATAAAAATGTTGAAATTTGAGAAAATTGGTCAATGAACTTCTTTTATTTCTCTCTTTATCTAAAGAATAAAAAAAGTAGAATCGAGTGAAAAAGAAAAAAATGTGGGTCCCCGTGTTCGTTTTGGAGCTATAAGCTAAAAACGAGCGAAAATTGTTGTAATTTCAATGGTTTGGCCGGGAAAGCATGAGCACTAACTTTTATTTTGGTCCATATAAAGCGTTTCAAAGAAACATTTTGAGTGAAAAGTTTGCAAATGGCCAAATTTGGCATTTAACGTACGGTTTCAGGCTGCGCAGGAAATTTTATTCATATCCACATGCGCGAGCTGGATGCGCAGTAGCAAGGGTCCGGTACTACATGAATTAGAACCTCATCAGGCAGTTAGTTAGTTCACAAAACAGTTTATACAATTACTGATATATTACAAAGAAGTTTTAAAAATAACATTTGCACTCCCCTTGACGCTTTCACACCTGATGATGAACGAAAAATTGCAAGTAATCTTGCTACAAATCTATATTTAGGATCTATTCCACAACAATATCAAATAGAGTAGAAATGTAAGAACGAGTAATTGAAGTTATCGGGTGTATTTTCCAAGAGGAGAACTCCCTTGAAAAGTGGGTAGGGATGCTCAACGATTGGTTTTGAAATTGCCCCTAAAAAGTACTCATAAATTAACTGAAATGCTGATTTCAGATCCTAAAAGAAAAGATCATATTTATTTAATTTGATATATTTTTTCCGAACGATTTCAATACTGACGCAAAAAGCTGCCCCTGAAAAGTCAGCCCGAGACCGTAAAAGGTCCGTCGAGCACCCCTACAACGAGTAAGAAGTCAGCCCGAAACCCTAAAAGGTCCGTCGAGCACCCCTACAACATTTCAAAGGAAAGTAAAAGTATGCTTCATGAATACTTGCACAACAGCAACAGCAACAAAAATTCATATACTTACCCCCATAGTACGTACAAGACAAGTTAGAAATAAAACATAATTAACATAAAAACATAGTGTTTTCATTTTTGCCCGGTAAACGGGTTGGGAAACTTGTGTGAAACGGATGTGAAACTTTGTGCGATTTCTATACATTGTTTATGAATGCAAGAAAAGAGAACTCGACAAGAGAAGTCGTGGTGGTTAGTAGTGAGTGCTCTCAAGTTATTTCTATTCTAGAACACTATCGTGCCGTTCCAAAACTTCAACACTGCGCATTTAATTTTTTTTAAGAATCCGCTGTGGAATATGAAAAAAAAGAACTTTTGGAAACTCGGAAGGTTTAAGGGGCGGGTTCAGAAATTTTGAAAGGGGGGGGGGGGGCCCGGAATAAAAAATTACTGATTATCAATCAAAAATTATCTATAACACTGATAAATCAAAAGGGGGCCCCATACCCCCCCCCCCCCCTCACGATCCGCCTCTGGTCTTGGCAGAAAAGAGCACGCGTGCGTTTAATAGTCAATGCTTATCTTTGAAAGTAGGTACACAGAGTACATTTATGCGTATACATTGTGTACGGAGTCGTTTTCGCAGGAGGGGGAAACAATACCGTACGTAGCGGTAGTTTCTAAGAGCACATTCGAATTTCCTGTCATATTGTATAGTAATATCGTAACCGTACCAGTTCCCACTCATGCGAAAACGACTCTAAATCGAGAACTGTCGAGAACGATCGCAGCCCGCCCTACGATCGAAAAAAGTGTTTGCATGTAATCGTAGACGATCGAAATGGATCGAAAACGGTCTTAGGATAGAAAAACTTTGGTTTCCACACAATCCAAATTTTTATTCTCGATCGTTTTCGATTGTATGGAAACCAGGTTTAAGAATCAAGCATGTTGAAAAATTTGTTTTTTTGTAACAGATTTTCGCAATCAAGCCATTTTTTTCTGTTTTGCTGGATATGTTACTTGTTCCAATAATTTGCTTTTGTTGTTTTGTACAAAAAGTCTATGCTTTGCACCTTATTAGCATGTTAAAGCAAAAAATGTTCTAAAGAATGAATGAACTGAATAATTGTTTAAATGAATGAATGAATGAATGAATGAATGAATGAATGAATGAATGAATGAAACCATCAATCAATCAATCAGTTAATCAATCAGGCAATCAATCCATGATGTATGGATGTTTTGATAGATGGATAATTTAATGAGTGAATGAATCGATCGAATTATAAGCGAATTGGTATATAATGAATATTCCTTTGAATATCGCTGATTGCAAATTAACGCGCGTCTCATGTGGCGTCCCGCACAGCTGTTCAGATCAAGATGGCGAGGGACTAGGGTCTAGCAGTACAGAATCGCGGGCTCAGTTGTGAAAACGGGACGAACTGTTGGAAAGGAACGACTTTTGCTAAAATATTATAATCATGACGAGAAAAATATCCAAAGATGAAATTAAGAATAAAGTAGAAGGAAATGAGCTTGACCTTAGTATGTGCAACTTGGCCAAGGTCCCAGTTCGTGAAATGGTAAGAAAATGTTGATATAAGAAATCATTTAACTTGCACTGTCGACAAAAAAAATAATTTTTCGTTCAATTCTGGAATTTAAATGTTTTCTAACTTTCTGTGTACCTCTAACGATATATTTCTTGTATGTGATATCAAGTTATTTTGAGTTTATATTTGGTTTTATGTTTTATATGTAGTCCTTGAGAGGATTGTGTTTAAGTGGAATAGGAGAACTCTCGAGGTTACGTGTCAGATTGCTGTTCGTTCTAGATCGCACTACTAGAAGTTTATATATTGATAGTTATTCTAGCTGCATTAAGAACTTTATGACGATATTAAACTTCCAGCTGATTTTCACTTTTGTCTTTTTTAAATAATTCGAAATTAAACGATTTCTATATTTATACCAATTCAAATTATAAGCTTACTTATAAGAATATTTTCTTATATTAAAAGACTTATCGCTTCCCTTTTTTTCGTCCCTTTTATTTGCGTATTTGTTTACTTATACATCGATTACTTTCTAAATTATTTATTTTGCAGTTGTTTATCATTAATTTCTTCATGCAAAAAATATGCTTATTTGTTTAATTTTGTTTTATTTGCCCCAATGGGGGAGGGGGAGATTCCCTCCAAAGATCGGTAGGGTTGCTGGACTATCAATTTTGCAAATGACCCTAAAAGGTACATATAAATTACCAGAGATTTCTAATTCAGACTTAAAAAAGAACGCCAGATTAAATCATTTTCCAAACTTTTATATTTTCTTAGTTCTATAGTCCTCTGACCCTAAAAAGTAGTAAGTCAGGGGGCAACCCTAAAATGTCTGTTGAGTGCCCTTACCAAGTTTTCAAGGATGTCCCCCAAGTTATTTTTCCATTTAATTTTTTTTTTCTGTAATACTTGGACACCTGCATTAATTGTTTTGCTTATTTAAATTCATTATTTTTCATCAATTCAGGCTTTGATCATTGTTTTATGTATTTAATTATTCACTTTTCTGGCACACATGGCATTTTGTTTTCCATACTCAGTATTATAAAAATTGGCAGGTGTGGGGGAGAGAATGTGGATGGCATCAGCTGCAAAAAATATGAAAAGAAAATAAGAAAGGATTTTATCATGGCCTCCAGTTTATCAGCTTGTGTACTATAGTGTATGACAAGTTATCAACAGAAAAACAGTGTCTATACTTCATTTTGCTTTGCATTAAATATTTGGATTTTTTTAATAAAAGATGGTTGGCACAAATAACATTTTGCACTTTCACCACTTACTGATGGGGATGTTGGGGGTTTCAACAGCCAAAACACTATTAAAAAGAAACGGAAGTTGACATTGTAAAACTACCATGCAAAAATCGGTCATTTTAGCTCGTTTTTTAAAAAGTTGCTTCACCAATCACCACACATATTAAACAATAACATATACAGTGCACATTAGAACATTTGGCAATATCACCTTAAAAGGCCAATAAAGCTATATTGCAAACCCTTACCCTCCTCCCTCCTTTCTGTTAATAAGGTTTTATTATTTATTTATATTTTTGTATCTGTTTATTTTAGTTTGTATTGGTGATTTTTTATACATTTTCTTGAGTTTTTACATCATTTGTTTATTTATTTATTATAGTCTGTCTGTTTTATCATTATTTGTTTAGTATTTTATTGCCACTTTTACCTTTTTTATTTTTCAAATTTTCACAATTTCCCACATTATGTGCTTTGTTTATAAAATAAATGATTTTTATTTTTGTTTTCAGATGGCTTTGTCGAAGGCTACAAATGTTGACTTATCAAGGAATTATCTAACAACCTTACCAGTAAGAAAGCTGTGTTAATTTTTAATACTGACTATGCTGTCCTAAATAAAATTTGTGTGGTTAAAATACAGTAATAACTGTAAAACAGTATACAAACGTGCATGGTTAAGGAGAGAAGTGGTCACATGACCTCCTTGTGCTACTTGTCACCTTTTTCTAATTTTAGTCAATTGTCTCAGAATTCAACTAGAATACCGAAGACGTGGGTTCAAATCCTGCCAAGGGCGTATGATATTTTTCACTTAACATTTCTTTCAGAATTCAAATAGGTTATTATAGTAAATTTTGAACTGGTTTAGATTAATATTGTTTTGGATAAGCAGTTACTTGTTGGGATTTTTTGTTTTCTTTAGAATACCTATACCAGGTAGAGTGTTGTTGAAGTAGTCATTGTTCTTTGTTGTTAATTGCAGGATACATTTTGTAGCTTGAAGCATATCACCAGACTAGATCTAAGCAACAACAGCCTTACAGAGTTACCGGTAAACTTTGGTCTACTGGAAAACATTAAAAGGCTTGATCTTTACAGTAATAACTTATCTAGTCTACCTACAAGCTGCTATAAGCTTACAGAGCTTCAATGGCTGGACTTGAAGAATAATCCAATTCAAACACTATTGCCTGATGTGGTAGGAGACTGCCTCAAGCCACAAGATTGCAAGCAATGTGCAAGAAATGTAAGCTATTTTCCATATTTAAGTTATCCAAGATATTATGTTGTCAACCGTTTGTCAATAATTAATTGATGTGAAATATGTATTGCAAGATGTTCAGGAACTCATCCAACACTTTTACTAAGCCTGATAATGACTATGATTGGGTCGGGAGACATGTGTTTTTAGAAAGCAGACGCAGTTGATGACACTGGTTATTTCAAACTAATTAGCATGCTTTCAGTGGCAATGTTAAAACAGAACAAAACCAAAACAACTTCATTTTTTTTTTTCTTTTTGCTTACACTTACACATAAAATAGATAGATTCCATTTTCCCTGTACTCTTATTGATGTACAGATGACATCAAAATGTGGTGAGCACAAAAAACACATGCATGAGACACAGCTAAGACGTGCAGAAAAAAATGGAATCTATTTCTTATAAATGTCATTTCATTGTTTCATCTGTTACTGATTACAAATGTTATATTTTGTTATTAAATGCAGATGCTGCACCACCTTCAAGTCCAGCGGTCCATAGAAGAGAGAGAAAGGCAGCTTAAGCTGGCAAATGAAAAAGGTAGAACCTCCAAAAATACAGTGATGATGAAAAAGTGGTTAGAGAGAATAGAGATAATTTATTGTTTAAATGTGGGATTTGAATAATACTTTTGTGAGCATTATGACCATGTAAAAAATATTTGTCCTTGATGAATTAAAAAAAAACTTGGAACCAAAAAAAAAAAGAAAAACATATTTACATACATATTCAACAAGGAATCATGTAAATTTATGAGTTTCTGATAAATCTACCCCTAAAATAAATTACCCCCTGGAAAAGCTTTGTTTTTAATAGTGTAGTTTTAACTTAATTTTTATATACTTTTGTTCACCAAAGAGAAAAGAGAGCATGAACTTATGGAAGAAAAGAAAAACAAAGAATTAAGACGCAGACTGAAACAGCAAGAAAAGCAACAGAAAAGAGAGGCATATGAAGCTATGCAAAGACAGAAAAAATTAATGGCAGAAGAAACAAATAGGGACCTACAAGGTCAGTATGTGTTACTATAATCGCATCCATGAAACATCTACTAATACTATTAGTAATGAGCTTGTATCAGCTGTATCACCAATCATTATAGCCTGAGATATGATATTTCCTCTCATTAATAACAATTTCCTGATGCAACACAGGCTACACTTATTATAGCTTTTGGTATTTCTTATTGTCCTTAAACAATGATTATTTCTTCTAGAACAAGAAGAATTCATGGAAACAAGACCAGTGCAGGAACAAGTACAACCAGGTACAAAATGTGTATCAGTCATAATTATGAACACTGTCCCATGGGTTGAATGAATGCTTTGCTTTGAATTAGTCTTTCTTTTTGTTTGTTTGGTCCATTTGTTTCCCTTTGGTTGTTCTCATATGGTCTCTCATTGGCCACTTTATTTTTCACCACAGTATCAATTTGCCCCATTTCTTTTTTCACACTTACTCTAAAGAAGGGGTAATGTCCAAAACGTAACTGAAATTACTTGAATATTATATTCACCTGTTTATTTACAAACACTGATGTAGTCGAAACCTGTATTTTACTAGATGTCTCTCAACTAAAACATTTGACTTGACACATAAAAAATTGTAATACCCTTCTTGTTGCTAAGGAAACCATTATAGTAGGAATTAGCCTCTTTTTGGTTGATACACTCCTCCCCCTCCCCCCTAAAATGATTTTAGCTTCCATTCCTTTGCCATGGTCATTATAATGCTGACAATTGATGTTTTTGTGTTTATTTACAGCAGAGGATGATGGTAGTATATTGGGTATTTTGTTAATGCTGCTAGTAGTGACCATCCTTGTTGCTATTGGTCTGGTTGTCTTCTGTCACCATGACAATGCATGTAAAGAACTGTTGGCCGCACTATCATCTTGATAACATGAATAGTTCACATTCTCATTGTCAGACGCTCATGTTATGAGAAGGGCCTGGGATTGAAGATGGAATGTATGTTGATACACAAGAGAAGAAAAGGAACGTTCCTAATTATTGGAATATGGGATTGAAATGAAGCTGTTGTAGGAAACTCATAAGTCAGTTGTTTTTTACTCTAAACAACTCATTCAGGAATCTCTTTTCTTATCATTCCCATCAATTTGAATATTTTGACATCAGGCCCATCAATAGATTTCAACTCTTTTCATGGAAAACTTTGCGTTCCTAATTTTAATGATTCAAATCACAATCTTTTTGCCTTTCTTCAGTAACAATTATAAATCTCATCATTTCAAAGTTGACTGAATGAGGACAGACGAAGTCTGATGACCCCTTGATAACCCCCTTTGATCACTGTATAAATCCAGTCCCATTGAGGCAAAACCAGAAGTCCATCCCAGCCCATCATGGACCTCTGCACCTACTGACTCCAACAAGTCTTTTGAGTGTTTACTTGGTGATACAAAAACAAAGCAATCCCCAAAAAAACCTGTGGGAGTGCAATGCTGTTGTTAAGTAGCCATTAGGCAATTATCATTTCCAGGGGCACAAATGGGAGGGTTAACCCCATTACATTTCTTTGATACATATTGTATCCAAGAAAAAAAAACATTTCCAGTCAGGTGTAATATATATAAATGTTTAGCTCCTCCACTCAGAACACAGCTCTCTGCAATCCTAGATTTCCGTGTTTGTTCTTGACTTATGAGTTTCTCAATACAGCAATTAAACAGAAAGTTAGTTTTAATAGATTTAATTTGTAAATGAATGAAGAATTGCGATATTTATTGACCTCTTTTGAGGCTTTGTATGGAAATTTTTATCGTCATTAATATTTCTTTCCTTTTGATTATTCCTTCCATCTTTGCTGAATTTATAAGCGTTTGACATAATGCCTCTTTTAGGTAACCTTACGTTATATCATGCTTGTTATTATATAGAACCTATTCTTGAAAACCAGCTGCACAAATACAACAAACAACGAGAGTTGACTCTCACTTGATATGTTCCTCTTGAACGGGGAATTTCCACGAGGTAGTTATTGAGGAAATGAAAGAGTCTCGCGCCTTTATTGTCACAAACATCGAAAAAAACACATATTTTCATGATAAAAGACAATCATCGTTCGGTAGTTTACTTTCCAAGAGGTCCCAAGAGGATCTGGAGAAATCTAATAACTGAACGTGCTATTGATTTGTGAATAACTACATTAACCATGATGTATGAAAAGTTACTATCAAAGATTTGTATTTATTTGTATTAGTCACATCCGACAAGCCTCATTTCCACACATTGAGTGACAAGCTTTTATATGAACACAAATGTTTGTGTAAATGTGTCCTTTCGGTTTATGCAATATTACAGCGGGCGTTTCTGCTGTTTTCAATAGTAAAATTTTAAAAATGAATTTTAAACCTTGTATTCTTATCTGACCCAACCAACACTCTTTTCAAAACAGAAATATTGAAATAAAGTTTTATTCTTAATTCTAAGTGCTGTATGTATTTTCACAAAATTAATATTTTGATAGTTTATACACTAAATTATAGCCTGTGAATAACATTGATCAGAGGCAAGCGGGGCAAAAAGTACCTTTTAGAAAATCCCTTAAAAAGCCTAGTTTCCATATAATCGCTCACGATCGCCAGTCCGCTGTGAATTACGTAAGCAATTATAAGGAAACCAGGTTTATCGCAGACGATCGCTGATGATCGATGAAAAGTGTTTCCATATAATCGCTCACGATCGCCGACATCATTTTCAGCGATCTGGCGCTCGTAAGCGATAATATGGAAACAAGGCTTATATGGTAACCAGCCTTAAGTCGTCTGTTAAACACAGTGCATAATATTTAAGGAAAATGAAAACGAATCCTAAAATATCCCGCTTTCGAAAGTAACAATTTATCTATATGTAAACAATCTATATTTACTTTCTCTCTTTTTTTTAGTAACATTTTTGCATTTGTCAATATTGTTGAGCTTTGTATTCTTTCCGTTAGGAACAGTCTATAGGAACCTTCACATGCTTTTCATACTTGTCAGAAATTTGCAAAAATACTCCAGAGATACCGGACGTTTATTCTAGCCAACATTGGTATAGGGGATATACCCTTATTGAGTTTCGCTTCCCGCGGCACAATAACCTCTATGTGTAACCGGCTCTCTTAGGCTCATCACGCTATGTCTCCCGTTTGCATGATGATTCCATTTAATTGGCGTATGTTCGAGATAGTCGAGTCGTCACACATGCAGCATTATCTGCGCTTTTCACGTCACGCGAACCAGTACCACAGTCTGAAAACCGTAAAGAAAGAGCCATGCCCACACTGAGTCTGGTATTTTTACATCGTAACCGAAACACCAATGCCTATTTCATTGAACAAAAGAATTGGCATAAAATTGTTCTGGATTCATGGGATTAAACAAAGCCGAAGGCCTATATAACCATGGGCCGGTTGCACGAAGCCTGAATAGCGCTATCCAGCGGATAAATTCTAAAGACATTCTATGAGTGGATAACTTTATCCAGTGGATAACTTTATTCAGGCTTCGTGCAACCGGCCCCAGATAAATAAAGTGCTTTCCAACGTATCCGAATCACTGTGTAGATGGCTTTAGCACGAAGTTGGCCCTAATAATCCCTAATTATGCAAAGAGCAGTAACGACATCGACTTAACCAGATCAATTTGATTTTAATCAATTATACAACAGTAAAAATTATACCTGAGTTTCTGTTTAGATGGCGGAATTTTGTAATGATTTATTTGGAAATATTATCTACAATTCAAGAAATACTGGGTTATTGCCCGATTTTGTGCTATCGAAATCAGGCACGAGAAAACACAACTTTCTTCGTTCCCTCTTTTTTGTCAGAGAGGTAAAGATGCTCGTTATCTCAGGCCTGTACAATTAACTGTAATATTATAAGTACGCTGTTTTGGAATTGCAAAAATAAGTCAGACAAGATAATCAATAATATATTTGTTGCATATCACACGCTCTTAAATTCTGAAATTGCGCAGACTAGCTACAAGTAAAACATGTAAATATTTATGTACAATGAGATAAAAAAATTTACATATATTTTACATTCCTGGATGGAATGATTTCTAACAAAAACGACACCCCAAATTATCACCAAGTTGTTCTTTTTATGAACGCAACGTTTCTGAGATGTGAGAAAAATGAAATTGAATTCGAAACTTGATTGAATCGATGCATAACAAACTATATCTTATTTGGTTACAACGGATGCCAAAATGGGCATATGCCAGTACATCCAGTTGAACGTAAACAACTAACCTATAACTTTCATAACAAGACCACTCTTTTCATAATTTCGCGTGTCGTTTTGTTTAAAAGCCTTTTGAAAAGTACCAAACTATTTCCAAACATCACACAAACAAATCCAATAGGCGATCTGTATTATGACGTCATTTTACTACGACTACTCTTTGCGAATTCTCTTTCCTATTCAAATTCTTAATCCCTTTCGAGATTAACAGAACAATTTGTGCTGATTGCAATACAAACGAAAGTGAGCAATGCATTCTAGTAGTTGTAGTACATTACGCTATAATGCAAATCGCCTATATTAAAAGGGAGAGGTGATTTCAAGAAAGTATCAATGGAGAAATCCTCGGTATATGCAAGGACAATATGCGAGTGAAAGATTTTCGTTTGTCGGAGTATGTGCAATACTTGGGAACTTTGTATTCCAAAAAATACCTATGTTATATTGAATTGTTTTCTAAATAAAATTGTGAGACATTTCTATCGATAAACTAAACTTACATATAATTTTATAATTTGTGATTTCGTTTTTAAAACGAGAAATTGTGTAAAATGTTTGAGAAATCGAGAGAGAATATATCCATTAACCTCCCCAGACATGTGGAATGGAGATATGGTGGATAATACTACTATAAAATTGTAGTACGAAATTAATTATAAAATCTATCCGAAGAATCTATAACGCAAATCACAGGGGTGACCAAAATTGTAGACCTGAAAATATCTACGATTAGAATGTGAAAAATACGACGGCCAATCCTAGAATATTCCCTGGAGGACTGTAAGTGTTGAAGGATGGGCATAGCAAAGGCAGATCAAGAATTACAAAAATATATGAGAAACAAACCCTTGAAATCCTTTCAGGACTGGATGTGCACCCCCTACACCCCTTAGCTGGATCTGTCATTGCACAGCCCTACAAAAAGACACCGCTACACAGAAATTATAGTAGGCCACCCTATTTGGATTTAGGTTACACACGTGCTTTGTACTTTTAGTTGACTTAGTATCTTGAAGTTTCTTGCTGCCGACATGTCTGTAGGAATGCTTGTGTAGATTCTTCATTAATAGTTGTGTAATTTGAATCTGCTGTCCGTCTTGGTACAGGCACATGGGTTTTTGTTTGGCCATCAGCTATTTGGACCTCGCAGTACTGGAGGGCTGCTTTCCTCTGAGAATGACTCTAAGAAACATAAACAATTTACGAAAACGTAAGGAGATTTTCCGGGGAAGCAATGCTAATACATATCTTGAACAATGAGCATTAGATTATCAGAACTGGAGAATGGTATGTACATTTAAGGTTCAGATTAAAATATATATCTCACTCATCGTGAATTAGTGTTTTGTACTTACAGGTTTCTCTGGAGGACCCATAGTCATATAGCATTCATCGGTATCGCCACCATCTTCAGATGACGATGAATTACTATGTACTCCCGATTCCCTTTTAATCCCCTGAGGTTCCATGTCTTCATAACAATCTGTAGTGACATGGTAGTCCTTGGAGAAGCTATAACATCTTGTATCCTCCGATCTGTATGGTTGCATGTCACAGTAATCCGTCTCTTGATAGTTCCTTACATCCGCTTCTGGTATTGACGGATTTCTCATCAGTTTACCCCTAAGAACTGGTACCCCCATGTTCTCATATGAGTGAGCATCATCGCTAGGATGTCTTATGAGGGCAGGCTTTGATTTCCTATCAACTGGTGGAGCAAGATTACAGTAGTCTTGACTTGGTTTAGAACTGCGGCAAACTGGTGGTGGTTTGCTAGATCTGTCAACTGCAGGTGGTGGTGATGCTGTGTTAACCAAACATATAATGTGAATAGCAATACACTAACCATGATAGACTTGCTAGTGTAATATACAATTTGGAAAAAACAATAATGTTGATCTCTTATCATAATTTTGGCTCAGACGATGGCAAAAAGGTTGTTACCAATAACTGAAATTATCAAAAAGAATGTATGTAGTACATACCTTGGGAAATGAGTGCTGGCGGAACATCATACAAATCTTCACTGTCATCTCGTTTTGGAAGTTCATCATAAATATCTGCATTATTTGCCCTTGGGGGAACATCGTAAACATCATCATCATAGCCAACAGCTTGTTTTACAGGGGGAACATCATAAATATCATCATTGGGAACTGTTTGTTTTACAGGGGGGACATCATAAATCTCATCTGAATATGAACCAGAGTCTCTGTTTTCAATCTCTAATGATTCCTGTTTGGCTAGTCCTCCTCCTGGTGGAGGGACAATATCATAATGATCTTTAGCTGAAGCGACATGAGATGGTTTTGGTGGTCGTGCTGGGGGAGCAGCCGACATGTTTGGTGGGACATCATAAAAATCATCACTTTTTTGTGGTGGTGGCAATGTATCATAATATGGCGAATCACCATGTTGTGGACGTGGTGGAGGCACCATGTCGTAAACATCTCCATCATAGCTACCACTCTGCCTATTAGGTAAAACATCATACATTTGTTCTGGATTATAACTGTGACGTTTAGGCACAGTATCATACTCATTACTAGCAGGTCGAGGCGGTGGTACAACATCATAGTTTGCTGTCTGTTCACTGCCCCTCATTGGTGGAGTATTGTACAAATCATCAGAGTTTCTTGAAAGACGATTACGAGGTGGCACAAAATCATAAAGTTCACCAGATACTGGTCTTGGTACAGTTGAGTAATTCGCTTGAGGCTGTAACCTGTGACTTTGGCCAATTTCAGGCAGTTCACCTGGTTTGAGTAAGTCGTAGCCACCATCAACTTCGTGAAGTGGTGGTGAAGTAGGATACTCAGGAACCTGGCTCAATAGCGGCATTTGGATTGGTAATGTCATAGTTGTATGACCTGAAGATTGATGTCCAAGTTCAGTAGACCTTCTCCGTTCTCTACTTTCAATATATTGTCTCTCAGCTCTTCTGATAACATCGTCAGCATCTGGTGGATCACTGAGAGACCTGTTTGCTTTCATTGATAATGGTAGTGGTGTTGCTTTGGGGATTGAGAGGGGACATACTGGTGGTGGTGATGGAGTCATCAGACTGGATAATGTTGGAGTTTGGTTGTTTGGCATTTGGACGATTTCTTTTGGCTTGGTTTCAGACCTGTTTCTCAAAAAATCTGAAGATTATAAAGAAAATAAATGTTAGGAAAACAAATTTCTGTGCTATTATTTTAATTGTGTGGTATTTCTTGTCAATTCATATTGCTTCACTTAAAATGTTTGGAACAGTACACCAATAATTTAGCTAGGTTTCTTCAGGGTTCGTACTCTTTTGAAGTTGCTAAATCCCATAACTTTGTCATAATTTTCAACGACTAACAATTACCAAAATTATTGCTCATTTCATGTTATCATAGTATAATTGAGGGTTTGTCAGGATAAGTATTATTTTCATTGACTCTTCACAACCCTCAAAGTAATTCTGTGACTTTCCAAGATTCCCATGTCTCAAGCAAACCCTGTTCTTTGTTCTTCATGTCATTACAGGTCATGAGGATAAGTTTGGTCACATCAGAGATGCAGTTTCAGGAACTTTTTCAGGGTGGGTGCACCATATTTAGTAGAGGTGCATAAACACACAAAGATATGTCAAGGGGGAGTGTACACCCCCTGAATCCCCCCTAAAATCCTTCTCCCTGGTGCATATACTCAGTACATACCTGGTGAAGGTTTACCGTCTTGTTTTTCAAAGCCACAACATTTGCACAAATGCTTGACCCACTTGTCCATGTCTTCATGTGTATCAGCCACCAAATAGTAAGTCCTTTTTGTGGTACGAATGCTGAATACATGCTTGAAATTTTTATTGTTGTGATGAAGGTTGGCTTCAATGCTTTGGCAAGAGTTCAAATCAATGGGTTCTTTGACAGGCTTTTTATCTTTCTCACTTGGATAATAAGTAAGAGTCTTGTCTGACCTGAGAACAAAATATCTCTTGTGCCACTATGGAGAGATTAAACAATAATCAATTTTTATTGTCAAAATTCATTGATATAGAATCAGTCCTGAGTTGCATGTTAAAATAGGTTTATTTTCAGTATTTGACCTTCAAATCCTATAATCCAAGAAAGGGAGCATGCCAAAACAAGATTGATTTGAATAAAACATTACATCTCTCTTATTGAAACAGTAGAATATCAATAATTTATACCAGCAATAAAAAAACAGGGCAAACTATCTATAATTATTGTACTTATTTCCAAGTATTTATTCATGCATGTGTAACAAATTTTGAAAACTTGATGCCGTTAACATTACAAAAATTGATATTGATAGATATTGCAAATACATCAGCCTTCAAAATAAAAAGGTTTTTTTTAAACAACTTTTGTAATACTTCTGCTTTGGAAATGTTGGTTAAGAAATATTTCAATTTGAGCTCAGCTGGAAGTTATGAGATGATTGTGTTGTGCAAAATAATGTGACATTAATTCATGCATTGGCAATGATAGGATCAAGTATGAGGAAGCTTAAGAAAGTGAAAGATGTCTCACTCTTTATCAACAGGAAGACGACGTGTTTGTTTACTAGATGCACAATATTTTTTGAACGAGTTTGATACATCCTTGGAGGAAAACTTTACAATTTGAAACATAAACAAAATGTTTCACATATTTTATCTTTTGGAACTAAATAAACAAACATAACTTATTGATTACGCAAATGTAAGAATAGTAGAAATGGTACAAAATTCGATTCGAGTACTTGTGTATTAAGATATTCAGATAATCACGCTTGTAAAATAATTTTCAAACAGACAAAACCTTTTGTATTTTGCATTTTTTAATTCACAAACAGCGCTTGCAAAGCGAAACAGCGAGTACAAATTACAAGATTTCCAATTACGACAAAAAGTATGGAAGTTATTACAGGCACGTATAACAAAAATCAAACAAAATCAGTAGCGAGACAAAAATCACACATTTGGAATTAGCATTAATTCACAACTTCACCTTCGAACAATACATTGCATATGTTGACAGAAAAAAAATATAGAATTTGTTACACATTTGCTAGAAACGTTTCTAAGCTATTTTCGGATCAATTTATATCATAACTATATTACATTCATATGCAGCAGACATAGAATAGTTTTTCAAAACTTTGATGAAATTGTACGAATAGACTGTACTTTTAATATATCGGATAATATCTGCTTAAAATCATACATTGAGATATCAATAAACAATCAAGCCTTGGTAATTCAAACAAAACCTTCACGAAAGCATAATCAAAAGTTATTCATAGTGTTTTTCATGTTAATAACCTCATATTTAAAACTAATGAAGTGATTAAAGTGTGGTTTTCTAGCATCATTTTATATGGATATCTGTTTGTGTAATGTAATGGAATGCAACGATTTCGCAACGGAAGTAAGCCAACAAAATGCGTTAAAACATTTCATTCTAAGATCAAAGTTGTCCTATAACCTCGAATAGACTCCATATGGTCATAAACGCGTACAATTATGTCAATATAATACAATGTTGGAATCATTTTAGCTTGTGAACACAAAGTTTTTAAACCGTGGTAAATGATTCCAGTAGAGCATCACTTACCGTTCTCATTAAGCGGCGTTCAGGAGGTGATTTTTTTAGATATCCACTACACAATGTCGTAGCTTCACTCATAGTGGTAAAACGACCAGCCAAGGCGGTGTTTATGTAGAGATTCTAACTTGGTTTACCACAGTATATAATAAACACGCATCTCTTCAAAACTCAAATGATCAATCTTCATCGCACACGGAAGTCAGCAATATCTTACTGCTATCGGACTCTCTGATTGGCCAAAGCCTGCACGTGGTTAACATGCGTAGCTCATATTGGTCAGATTATCTGGGAGTGTGTGACATTGCTGTGATGTCTTTATATGTCGCTAAATATATCTGCCTTGCCCTAGAATGGCCATAAACAGAAAGGTACTAAAGTTCAGACCTATCTTATGACATTAGTATTAGATTGCTTTGATTTTGTACTTTAGTAAGTTATCTAAACAAACAACGAATCATGGCGATGTTGGTGATTGATGATGGTGTATTGAGTGATGTCAATTTACCATGATGATGATGAGGAGGAATTGCTTGTGATGATGAGACAAGGAAAGCTTCTAAAATATTCAATTCATGTTACATATATCAATTTATCACTAGTATCAAATCAGTAAACTTGCAATGTCTCTTGCATCCTACCAGTTTCAGTCCGTATTGCTGATTGGGAGTTTCCTTACAGCACTTGTTCCATGGCATCAATTTTCTCAAGTCATGTTCTAGCCAAGGTAAAAAACATTAACTTATTGTAAGTGTTGCTGAAGTTGCAGGAAGTTGGAAACAATAAAATTGTATTTGTTGCAACATAATCATGACGTCATTGTGACGTCGTTCACTTGATATCAATGTCTGATACTCTGACATCACACTAAAGATAGCCAGCCAGTTTTGTTTCTTTCTTTATTACGTAAGTGTTTGACTATCAGAAAATTGTAGCAGGCGAGAAGGTGGATCGGCCAATCCCTAATTGTCTAAGGGTTGAGTTTCGTTTTTTGTTTGTCTGTCTGTCCGTCCGTCTGTCTGTCGGTCTGTCGGTTACGAACATGACGAAGGTTTTGGACGATATTTCCTCAATATTTATATCTAGCCCTTCTTTGTACGAGTTTTAGCCGTTTTAGTTTTGTTCCAGCCGGAAATAAACTGATCAAATAGTTATTTATCATGAACGCGTCTACATCGACTGGCACATATTACACTACACACGTATTTGGACGAGACTTGGGATTGTGTATTGTGTCCAAGTTGGAGGCTATTTTGGTGAATAGGCAATTTGCACTCAGTGGAGGATCCAGGATTTTTCAAAAGGGGATTCCATTTTGGTTTCATTTTCTAAAGAGTCGTTTGCGTATTGAGTAGGAAACTATACCGAATAATCTCGATGTCTGATACGACTATTTCTACACTTCACATGATGCCTCTTTTACAAACGCAGATTATGATATCAGCTATTAAACTAATCATCCATACACTTATGAGAATTGCAATTGAGAATTGACTATCGGAACAATTATCCGAGTGAGCTCTGAGGGTCTTAACCGAGCTCAGTTGGGAGAGCGCAACAGCCAACGCGGCTGTTAACCGGGAGGCTGCGGGTTCGAACCTCAGGGTATTTAAATAATTGAGGAGAATGTTCTTTGATTTATAATTGTTAGGCTTCGCGTCCTCTCGGATAAGGACGATAAACTGGAGGTCCCGTCTCGCCACTCTACACATTAACCATTAACGGGGGGTCGTAAAAGAACGACTGAGGACGCAGGTCACGACCTCGGTGATAGGCCTACACTAAAACATACCAACTACTAATCAACCTCATGCTTGTAAATCCGGATTACATACTATAAATATTAAAGATTGTAAAGCGCATTGAGACATTAGGTGAAAACTCACTATATAAGCACTGAATTACATCACATTAATGGGGTTCATTTCGGTACTCCATTAGGACCCTCAGTTCTTAGAACAGGAAACGGAGAAAAAGTGTTGTTTTAACTTGGAATATGCGGAAGTGTTCGAAATAGCGGGAAACCAGCCGGCGATATATGAAAATCTGAAATGTTCTTGGGATGTGAGATTTTTTACAAGGATGAATAAATCTAAGTGGAACAAAACAATCTAAAAAATAGGAAAGAAATAAAGAGATGAACAGGATCAATGGATAAATTAAAAAGATTAAATATTGAGAATGTAGAATACTTACGATAATCGGCTTAAAATTTCCTAAATTGTCAATTTGTAAATACAATATTTCTTTTGGTTTTAATCAGATTGTTGTTTAGTAGTTTATCTGTCATTGATATGTCAGCTAGGCTATACCAAAACCAACTAACATCATTAACGATGATCGATCTTGTTAAAGTTGACCGCCGCCTCCGGCTGTTTTATATGGCGTACCATCGGGGCCAAAATTCAACATTAACAATTTGACATTGTACTTTTGAAATTTGTGCTGATTTCACAATTCGACTTTCAAGTTTATATTTTCTTGTGGTCACTTTACAATTCAACATGGTACTTCCAAGAATTGAGCATTGTACTTTACGTAATTCAACATGCAACATTCGCGATTCGACTTTGTACTTTTCACCATCGAACATTCAACTTGCTTCGTTTGAATATCCAACCGCAATCCAATCACCATCAGTCATCGTGGGCTCAAGAAATATCAAAAATTATTCCCCAGTAGGGGATAGGGGTATTCAACCTCCCTACACCGTACCCTTGAATTTTATCGCGAAGCCTTTCCCTGACGGTTGCAAAAAGATAGCGGATCAACGTAAGGAAACTAAATGAAGTCAAGTCAGCCCTTTTAAAGACTTTAAAAGTGGCTGACCGACTTACCTCCTTGGTTTCTTTGCCAACCATCGGCACCCGTGGACCGAAAGTACAGACTCAAGGTACAGGTAAGCATTGCCTTTATAGAACAAAAGATTTCAGAAATTCCACACTTGCATAATCCGCGTAGTTGCTAAAAGCCGGAACTACCCACAACGAGCCACAACGAGCCACAATAATGAATAAATAAATTAGTTATTAATCATTGGTTATTAGTCATGCTGCTGAATGGCTCAAACTTCAAAATTCATTCATTTACTAAATATTATCTATTGATTTATTAAATAAATAGAGTTGTATAAAAAACCGAAAACGATGTCATAGTATGCTTTTTTCCCCGCAACATTGAAATGGCTTCCGAGTCTAAATATAACACACTAGACATCTTGTCAAAAATCACAGCAAAGCATTCCGACGCCAGAGAATAGACTGCAACAAAGGCAAACAACAGCAATGTGAATTTTTTGATTTATTATCATAATATTATCATCGTTTTCATTTTTGTTTCGTTATCGTTTTGGGTCGTTGTGGGTAGTTCCGGCTTAATTTTAGCAACTACGCGGATTATGCAAGTGTGGAATTTCTGAAATCTTTTGTTCTATAAAGGCAATGCTTACCTGTACCTTGAGTTTGTACTTTCGGTCCACGGGTGCCGGTGGTTGGCAAAGAACCCAAGGAGAAAAGTTGGTCAGCCACTTTTAAAAGGGCTGACCTGACTTAATTTAGTTCTTACGTCGATCCGCCGTCTTTTTGCAACCGTAAGGGGAATGCTTCGCGATAAAATTCAAGGGTACGGTGTAGGGAGGGCTGGTTGAATACCCCTATCCCCTACTGGGGAATAATTTTTGATATTTCTTGAGCCCACGATGACAGATGGTGATTGGATTGCGGTTGGATATTCAAACGAAGCAAGTTGAATGTTCGATGGTGAAAAGTACAAAGTCGAATCGCGAATGTTGCATGTTGAATTACGTAAAATACAATGTTCAATTCTTGGAAGTACAATGTTGAATTGTAAAGTGACCACAAGAAAATATAAACTTGAAAGTCGAATTGTGAAGTCAGCACAAATTTCAAAAGTACAATGTTGAATTAGCTGGTTGAATTTTGGCCCCGATGGTACGCCATAGTTTTAAACCACAAAACATCGATTGACTGACTACTTGACTGAGCAAAGTCGGTAAATTTACAAAATTAAATTTAAGTAATATATACAATATGAGCGGCCGATCTGTATGGAATATACAATGTCGAGCCGATCGGACGCGAATATTGTATATTACTTATAAAATGTTTAGATTAATACTGCTATTCTAGATTAATATTTTTGAAATTTAATTTAATTTGGCCGAGATATTTCAAGCTACTGAACCTTGTGCAAATCAGGACGATTTTTGTATACGATGCTTTCACGATAGTGATTTTCTATTGTTCTGGGTTCTTAATTATTTATGAATTTTATAATGTGAAAATAAAACAGTAGTCAAGTAGTGAAAAATATATATAAAAAAAACAATGATTACTGAAAAAATGGTTCAGTTTGAACAGACTGATTCTAAACAAGGTCGGAACTATTTAGAAATTGGCACAATAAAGAAAACTACGGGAACGTGTTGTCGTCCAAATCTTAATTTTAGCTTAACTGACAGCTGACAAATAGCTCTAAACTCACAACTGCATGACATTGGAATCTTGAGACCCTCTTAATAGCCTATAAATGAATACATTATTCAAATAATAGAGTGGTCTGATTGCCTGCGGTCGGTACCCCTAGTTGTTACCATCTGTGACCTGTTGCATTGGTCGAACTAGAATCGCCCATTTTTACGTCAATCCTACTGCATCTAATAGAATAACTGATATATCATTACTAAAACACATCTTGTTAAGTAAAAGCCAAGCAAAACAAATTACTGAGTTATCCCCAAAAAGCTGTCTCGTTAAAAAGCTGCAAAAAAATTCAAAAATTTCCTCGTTGTACATTTCAGATTAAAAAATCTGGTTTCTAAACAACAATGCGACGGTTGTTCCGACCTATGATACATTTCAATATGTAGTAATTCACTTTGTTGTTCTCCCGTATAAAACTAGCCTGCATGCAGACGGTTATACGTTTGCATCTATAACGGTGTCATGCATATTACTGACATGTCACCGGAGAGAGTCGAGAATGAAGCTTGAGTCTCAGTGTTAATTCAATTTACTTTCTTCGCATTTGCGTCGTAAAATTACGTGGTGTTTGTACCAGGATCAACACATTCGTCCTTATCTTTTTCGGAAATTACCTTTAATTTCCCCCTGAAACAGGTTCTTTAAGGTTTTCCTTAAAGACCTTGTCATGCAAGTTGAAATTTGAGGTTTAGTGTCCGGTTATAATGAAGGCACGTGAAGGGTAAACACGCCCATGGTTCAAGTACTTCCTCAATGAAGTAGTGAAATTGCACGCTATGAAAATGATGCTACAAACACCACCATAATCCAACCTCTCTCTCTCTCTCTGTCTCTCGTACGCGTAGTGATCAAAGTTAAAAACACCACATCAACCAAATATCTCTCTAGTAAATCAAAGTTATTAGAGCGTTTTCACATAACTAGCTATCTTATGGTAATGAGTTCCTAAAAAAAATGCTAACTCTGCTAATGAGCATTGCATGTGGCAATGTACACAAAAACAAAGGAAAGCTCAAACAGCTACAATGTTTGTTTTAACAGTTTTTTTTTTTTTTGCGTCTTTTACTGGTTATTATTTGCTTGTTGTGCATCGTAGTAAACGCACTTATGTTTCTGAGGGCGCTTTCATTTATTAGCACGTGGGGGTCTGGCAAAATTTCATGTAGTAGTCAACATACATTATCCGACCCACCCTAGCATTTTAGTAAATATATCACAACCCCCTTATGACGATTCACAAAATTCCTAACCCCCCTTCAGAACACATTTAATATTGTGACCCCCCCCCCCACCAGGCTTCTAAAAAAACTTGACCACCCAAACTTCTGCCGACCCCCCTCTCCTTATGTGCTAATAAATGAAAAACCCCCTAACGCACATCAGCAGTGCTCCTTTTGCTCATTAGCATTTTTTTAGAAACCATTAGCATAAGATAACTTGTTATGTGAAAACGCTGTAGTGTTGAAGCATACGTGAGATTAATAGTTAAGGGGGAATATTGATAATTTAACATTGATATTGTAATATATATCGATAGGCGTATAATCCACAGATAAAACTGAGCCAGCAAGCACAAATTCACATGTATGTTAGGGCAAGTAAATTCATTACTATAATTACATTACCTCCATTTTTGCAGAAATAAATTCAATTATTTTATTATTTTATTTTTTTTATTTGTTACATTTATACATACTTAATTATCGTAGTAAAAATAAATTAAACAAAATATGCAACAAAGTATTGCTAAATCTATAAATGACACGCCTTTTGGACCGGCGCACTTCTGTTGGGAACATACAGCTACTCTTCAAAAGGTTCAACATACAGCTCTAGTATTCTTCAAAAGGTTGCTATTTTATGCTTATTCTATTGTTTTCTTTTGTTTAATTAGTGCATTAATTTTTTCATTAAATAGTGAGTTTGCTACTGGAGACGTTCACGTAGCGCCGATTCATAAATTAGTGACTATTTGAGTGATTTTTCCTTGGGAAAGCAGTACTATATAGATTGCTTGATTTACGGCAATATACGATAATAACAATGTATAATGAAAGCTATTAAACTTCATGATATATTCATTCCCAAGTCTTTAGTGCATTATAAAGTTGATGATTCGACAAAACTTTCCAGCCAAGGCCCAGCATTTCAAATATCGACATCGGTATTACGCATGCGCAGCATGAATGGTAAATACCCTTGCTAGACCGCAAGGTAGTATGGTTATCATACGTGGTGGCTCTCACGCGGTAATCACGTGATAAGTAATCTCACGAATAGATGACACTGTGGCATTTCAAGATGAAACGGAGTCAGGGGTAATCCTAAAGAGTGTCAATATATACACTGAGTTAAGCTCAAAAACATTATCAGCAAAGCGTCGATAACGGCTTAGTAATAAAAACAAAATGTCGTTGACCGACAACATCTCATCCAAGTTCTTATTGTTGTATTAATTGCCCTCAGTGGTTCTCTTTTTGCAAGATATCTTTCCCTGGACGATTTTTTTTTAAATGACTGTATCCAGCAGCCGGCTTTCTAATATTAAACCACCACTTTAGTTTTGTCGACTTGGTCGACTTGGTCGACTTGTTCTGACCAGACAAAGCATTTTGTCTCTGGGTTCATGCGGCTATTCTTCTTGCACTTGAATGCCTTCGCAAACTCATACGAATTAGACAGTGTCCCAATTACTCTGTGAATAATCAACACAAAATAAATAAACAATTAGATAAAAATTGAATAAGAGGTAGGAAGGGGCAAATTAAACAGAGCAGCAAATAATGAAAATAAATATTTCGCTGCTGGCACATGCTAGAGACGAACTCTGAGATCGTTATGCAGGAACAGTCCAGCAGATGAAATTGCTTGGGTAAAGCTGGATTGGTGTCGTTTCTTAATAACCGGCTCTATCAGTTACAACCTCGGATTATACCCGACAAACATTAGTTTATTTACGTTAATATTCAAACATGCTTGAATTGACGGAAAGCCGTTTGAAAAGATGAATTCAAGCCTCTTTTGAGTAATATGACCTACCGAACTTTTTCTTCTGAATGATGGTCACTTAGAGTGGCAAGATACTGTTCTGTTGGTCGGCTGTTGCTACAGTAAGCCTGTAAAAACACACATTGAATTTAGAAGTCGAATATATAAAGGGTACCCATAATGATGTCAAGTGAAAGGCAAATTTGGATTTAGGTATCACGGGAAAAACCGCTGACTTGTGAGTCATGTTTCTAGAGCGAGAGACCGTGCATAGAACCGAAAAACCGAGTTGATTTTTTTATGAAAATCAGTTGGATTCATTAATGTATACTATTGTCACATCCATGGCCTTTAAACAGAAATAAAATAGATTAACTAACCTGACCAAACCCTACATAGAATAACTGTTCGCTGGTAAGATCGATTCCTGGTAGCTTCCATGTCTCTTCGCCTTTTTTAAACAACCAGTTGTGATAAGCCTTAAAAAACACGAGACATTTGTCAATAGTTTCTTTTGATCTTTTTGAGAAGTTATAATACATGTGATGAATCTACAAATGTTGTTTGTTGTTTTTTTGTTTGTTGTTGCTGTTGTTTTTTTGTTTGATTGTTTGATTGTTTGTTTGTTGTTGTTGTTGTTGTTGTTGGTTTTTTTCAGGTTTTTTGGTTGTTTTTTTTTTTTTTTTTTTTTGGGGGGGGGGGGGGGTTTGCTGGATGTTGTTGTTTCTTTGTCATACATTTCCTTACTGACCATCTATAAAAGACGTACGTCTATACTGACTTCAACGGTACCTGGAGATCAGGGCGTCTTCAAACGACCGAAATAGCCGAAGTCCAATAAGTCAAATATAACATGGACCACATATTCCTACCTTATAAGATGATTTAAATCCTCCATTGTCGGCAATATTCTCACCAAGAGTAAGCTTACCATTAATCTGAAATAACAAGAATAATCTGATCAGCGGTTTTTGAATGCCATATTCAAATCTTCTTACTCCAAGAAAATGTAGCCAAACTGACGCCAGTGGCTTTAGACCTTAAAAGAGATTAGAATATACTGCTTATGTTTCCTTAGTTTTCGTTACGAGGTTGGAAATTTTCTTTTCTTGCCTTATAGTAATTTTCCGACGAGCATGTCTACGGTTTTGTATTCCAGGAAGGGCAGTTTTAAACTGTTACAATAAACCTAATAGGTTAACATGCATTGTTCACTATATTTTGATTTCCGTCATAGTGAAATCCTCAGAGACAAAAGATTAGCCAGACGGATAGTAACAAACAAAGCAGCACCAGCGAGTTAACTAGCCGATGAGGTCCAATATACTTACTGGATATTTATCAGCAACCTTATAAGCTGAATATTGTTTCTCGATACACTTAGCATTCGCGTTGAAGCCATTAAGTGATTCTGGCGTCCACCATTCGTCTGCAAGTTCTCCTTTTTTATTAAATTTCCTGCCTGCAGAAAAAAAGTTTGAAAGATTGATGGTCAAGATCAATGTCAGTTGTTACAATACTGGATATAGACTGTAAGATTTACAGACACCTCAAAAATGGGGAAAATCAAACAAGTGCTATGGTGATCTTGATGACAGCGTATAATCTAACTATACAGCGATTACTGACATGACTAGACGATGGGCGTTCTTTACTGCAGAACAAATTGACACTGGCTTTCACTTTATAATTATACTGCCCTAGATTGTGATTTAACATTGGATATCAATGCTTGGTTCACTTTACACCAATTTGTAATAGATACTAACTAGACAACGATATAAATATTTGGCGTAGCTACTGTCACGCCCCAACCTCCCCTCCCCCTCAATATTGGTTGCTTTTCATCCATATCCTGCTACTGAGGTGAGGCAATAACTATTCTTAACTCCAATATGTGACTATATAGCACAATAGAGTACACAAACTAAAAGTGTGCAACATAAATACCACTAAATAGTGCTATTTTATGCTAATTCTATTGTTTTCTTTTGTTTAATTAGTGCTATTTACCACTAAATAGTAACAACTGTTGCACACATTTAGTGTTTGCACTCTAGTGTGCAACATAAATACCACTTAATAGTGCTATTTTATGCTAATTCTATTGTTTTCTTTTGCTTAATTAGTGCTATTTACCACTAAATAGTGACAACTGTTGCACACATTTAGTGTTTGCACTCTAGGAAGGCAATGCATGGGTGTCCTTTTTCATCCTATTTCCTAGCTCTGTGGTTTTCCGAGGATCAAATGGTATTTATAGAACGACAAACAATCTTACCAGTATTGTCAAACCCATGTGTCATTTCATGTCCAAGAATTGAACCAATGGCACCAAATGAGAGAGCGCTGTTGAAGAAAAGTCATGTAAATCACGAGTACTCTGTTCTTGTTTATTGGTTTGAAATTAAAGGGACTTTTAGAAACGATGTGATGTCATTACTACATAGTACAAAGGAATTACGCGCGAGCGCATTTTCTTATAAACAACGTATAAAAGTTCAATATTGTTTGTCGTCTGTACTATATATGATGGCATTTTATATGGATTTTTGATATTTATGGTAAAGCTTTTGTTTTGTGTGTATGTGTGTGAGTGTGTGATTCAAGCGATAATCCCTAATAACAGTTGATAATCCCTGATAATTCTTCAGTCGACAGCAGTAACCAACTGCAATCGAACCTCTGCATACTCTAGATGACTGAATGTTTATAATTAGATGACTACTTAAGCAGATTTAACACTGAGCACTGGTGTTATTAAGGTCCCGTTCAAACTGCTTTACCGAATACGTTTAAAGCTCTAAATTAGCTTTATTTATCCAGTCACGCCTTCCGTTTCGCTGCGGCAGCATTTTTGCATTGTAAAACAATAGTAATAATAGTATATTGTAGGTCCACATCAGCCCGTGGGCTGCCTTGATAGAACCTAAGATAAAAAAAACAATATCCTAGTTTTCATTTAGACATAGTCAACGTATATATTGGTTTTCTAGCCTGAGAAATATAAGAATAAAAATAGAAGTCTTACCTGGGTGCACCCTTAGGAAAGAAGAACGGTGGCTCTAGAATAGCAGCAGGTATAACTACAAAAAGAAAGATACACAACACGTTATAAACAATTGTTCATACCGTTGATAGCAGGCTATCAATTCATTGCTAACTCCTCCAGGCACACCACAACATCTAAACCAGCCTATCGTTTGAGATAACCATGCTCCAGTAGGATCCTCGACATTCAAATCGCCTTATGTACCCCAATGGAAAAGTGTTTTTAATTAAGTATGTAAAAAACAATTGCTAGATTGCCACATACATTCCTATATAGTAAACTCTGCGTTATGGCGTCATTTTACCACGACTACTAGCACTGATTATTTTTTTCTCTCATATTAATCCCTTTTGGGATTAACAGAATAATTTGTGCTAATTGCCCTACAATAGAAAATAAACAAAACATTTTGGTAGTTGTAGTATAGAGTGCACGAACTAAAAGTGTGCAACATAAATACCACTGCATAGTGCTATTTTATGCTAATTCTATTGTTTTCTTTTTTTTTAATTCGTGCTATTCACTACTAAATAGTAACGCCATAATACAAATCGCCTAATGAATTAGTAGTTCGGACTACTTGTGATTGCAACCGTGATTTTGGCTTACATTCATGCATGTGTGGTTCAGTCGATCACGATTCGTTACGGAGATAGTCAACGACAAACATTTATAGATACATACTCATTTCATTTTGGTTAAAGCTGTACATAGCATTGATTGTCTGTGGTTCCAGAGGCCACCTATAAAACACGCGAATAAAAATAATAATAATAAATAGTTATCTTTAAAATGAAATGTTATCAAAAAGGATTGGTTTTGCTCCTAAGAGATTGCCCACATTGGAAAAAAAAGGCTTCGTGGTCTTTATGATTATATATTACCCAATAAAGTCAAACAATCAATGCGACGAATATACGTTCTCATCATCCCGAGGGGCCCCCTACTAGGACTGGTTGCTCAGTGAATGTTGTTAAAGTGTATTTGTGTGGCTTCTGATCTGGCCAAATGCAGAACAACTTTTCCCGGCACTGTTTTGCTATATGTAATAGTTAACTGGTGTTTTTGTTTCTAATTGCTAATTTTTAATTAACTAATTTCGCGTAACCAATGTCATCTCTGTATAAAGTTATCATTACACTAATCAATTCATCTATGTAGCAAAACTGCATACATATATTTATGATCTAATGCGCTATGCAAACTTATATGACATGTTACAATACCATTTTTTTCTAGGCATAAGGACATGTATATCATGGCTATTGGAGTTACCCCCTACTTTTTTCCCTAAATGCAAAGTGCTCACGTGCAACGTTAATTACTTACTCTTCTTTATCCACTGGCTTGCGTAGTTTTTTCAACATTCTGTGGTGAGCCATGTTAAGTATTGCCATTCTATTTTCAAATAAACTGTTGTTACGGATAATGACCTAATGAAGGAATGAAATGATCAGTACGATGAAATCTTCACTTGCGCATGCGTAGGAGTTGATCTCTTATCCCTGCAATAGGCGATCTGCATCATGGCTTCATTTTACTACGACTTCCAACATTCTATGCGAATTCTCTTTCAAATTCTTAATCCCTTTGGAGATTAACAGAACAATTAGTGTTAATTGCGCTACAAAAGAAAGTGAGCAAAGCATCCTGGTAATTGTGGTATATTACGCCATAATGCACCTCGCCTATTCTAGATAATTTTAAAAAAAATTGCATGGGACTATGCGGTATATGCTTGCAATCTTTGGCTTTGGACATTAAAACATTTCCGAACAGTCTTGAAAGCAGGACTGCCGAAACATGTCCATTAAGTTTAAAAACATAAATAAACGCGCGCGCTCTGTAGCCGTTAATGCCAATAATTCAAGCAAACTTACAAACAAACAGACAAATAGCCAATCATCAAACATACAGACAAGCAGTTAGCCATGCAGTTAACAAAACAAAACAAGGAATAGAAAAGAAAATTACGACAAAAGAACGTACGCTTCTTAAATTGTCTCGTGATTTTGACCAACCATTATCTTTAAACTATTTGTAATACTTACGTCTTGATATTTTTTGAACTTTTCTTGGAATTTTGCTTTTTCAACGAGATAAGAAGGAAAACCAACTTGATCGGCCATCGCATCAGCCTTCGAAAGAGAACTAGTCATCGTTAGTTATTATGCAACATAATTATCGTTTGTGGAGTGCTAACAACACATTCATTTTCATCATCATAGCATCATCATTATTATCGTTATCATTACCACCATTTATCAATGATGATTTACAGTATTATCACTATAATCATCAATGCCATCGTTATCATCATCAAAGTCATTGTTATCATTCTCCATCATCGTCAAGATCATCAAGATTGACATCATCATAATTGTTATAAAACCAAATTGACAATTCATCATAATTGCTACTGTACCTTTTCAAAGACGCGGCTTTTTGTAGCTTCATCCATCCACTTGAGAGAATGGACATTTTGTTTGAAAGCCTCACGAACTTCAACGATCATATCTCGAGCCTTGATAGAGAGTATTTCAAAATTATTCATTAGAGTAAACGGCACTACACCACACCGCACACTATGCTGCCGCACTGGCTGTAACGAAAAATCTTCTTTACGTACCATTTGTTTGCTTTGCTTTTCAAAATTTTTTCGAACATAAGCAGCGCCCACGATGTCACCAGTTAGTTCATTAGCATAAGATACACAAGTCTTCCAACGTTTCTTCTGTCCCTTTGAGCCTAGTACACTATCCTTATATCTGGTACGGGCGTCACGGTAGGGCTTGGACAGGAACGGTACTTCGTCTTGTATCACGTTCCAGATAAGATAATTGGATAAAACACTGTGAAAAGATAGTAAAACGTCAGTCAAAACCTGAACTCCTGCCTGGTTCTCAATTGCGATGCAAACTCAAGAAACATACTAAGAAACAGGTCTGATTTAGGTCTTTCTCGGAGTTACAGTTTTAACTCTAATTTAGTGTATCTAATAAGATAAATATAATGAAGTGCCATTAATGCTCCAAACCAACCTTTTTGTTTACGAATTTCCTGTTTGATGGAGAAACATTCATTTAAATTCATTTACCTTTTAGGAGTTTTATTCACGATGTCCATCATTTTCTTAAGGTATGGTAAAGCTGGCACGGTGATTTGTTCTGTCTCTTTCACTTTTACAGGGTTGAACATAAGATTCAGATGTTTCAACCAATTATACTAAAGAAGAACAAATACAGCTGAGATAAACGATTTTTCATTGGTATACCAATTCACGACCCTGGAATTCGAAAGTAAAAATAACTAGCTAACATATTTTTTGTCCCATGAAACTTACCTGTGGTACTTGATTTTGTAGTTCTTTGACAGTCATTCGATGAAACCAACTCTCTATTTTATCCGCATCAGGAACACTTATCTGGAATTTGATCACGTGGGACAATTATGACGACAATTTATTAAAAGTGAATGAATGAATGAATGAACGAACGAATGAATGAATGAATGAATGAATGGATGAATGAACGAATGAATGACTGACTGAATGAATGAATGAACGAACGAACGAACGAACGAACGAATGAATGAATGAATGAACGAATGAATGAATGAATGAACGAACGAACGAATAAATGAATGAATGAATGAATGAACGAACGAACGAACGAACGGATGGATGGATGGATGGATGGATGGATGGATGATGAACGAACGAACGAACGAACGAACGAACGAACGAACGAACGAACGAACGAACGAACGAACGAATGAATGAATGAATGAATGAATGAATGAATGAATGGTCGAGCGATCGCAAGAATAAGTGAAAGAAGGAATAAAGCAAGGAAAGGAGAAACAAATCAAATAAATGAGGTCAGTTAACTAATAATTAGAGGAACAAACCCATTTTCTTCCGAAAGTACATACCTTGGCAAGTTTTGTTTCGAAGTCAATAATTTCTTGTGCTTTCTTGTCCATGTCTTTCCCACCGCCAAGCAATGTACCAACATCGATAATAAATTTCTTATAAGATTTGATGATCTAAAAGATGACCCAGTAAATATATACGTTAATTATTCAAACATGTATACGAGACTTCAAAACAACTGCGTGTAAAAGGATAGAAAACTATGCGACTAAACTTTATATCGTGACGTCGTTGGCTAGGATCTGTTCCTGTGTATGTTTCTATATCTAACTGGTGCGTACCCAGGCCTCAACGGTTACCAAGGCAATCAAGTTTGTCTTCTACTGTTGTAATGGAATTGGAAAAGGAACTTGTACTAATAAAAGGTGTTTATATCAGGACTCGTCACCAACTGAATAGAATCTACAACTACTGTCAAATAAGGTAAGGTGGCCAAATATGGTCATGGATACGAACAACAGTTGAACGTTTTTAAAACGAAAGTTTGATACGTGCAGAAGTGGTAATGATGATATGGATGGTGATATTGGTGATGATGGTAACGATTGCTTCGTCGACTTTACCATTCCAAAATTTTATACCTTGGGATTTTTGAAGTACACTTCCCGTGAGAGACTGGGTCCAGCTTGATCGATCTGTGAACACACATTATATACATTATATACATACATAATCAATTAAAATTATTTATTTTATATCATTACATTAGTCACAATGAGCCCAAATGATATTATACTATTAAGGATAACTGATATAGAAATGGGGACGATTATTCGTTTACACTGGTAGAATCCACACCGCACTAAACAACAATTCAAAACGTCATGGAAATATATTGTAAAGATCAATGCAGATACAGTTTACTACCTTAAGCTTCATGGCCCTTATAACACGTTACTGAAGAACCTGCGACCCCATAACTTTGTTTGTTTATTTTCAAACACACACACATCAATTAACTTCAATCCCAAATATTTACATTGTATGAAAACAGTTAAAACCGTTAGTAGGAAACGTCTTTCTCACACGCACTTTGGCTGCTGGACATTTAAAGTACAATACTTACATCAATGATATGTTTACTGTTATGGACGGGATCGTCGCTGACATGAACAGAAAAAAGAGGACCGCCAGCTGAAGTATATTTTCGATGAATTAGTTGAAGTTTATCTTCAAAATTCCAACTTTTCTCGTCCCAGTCATGACTCTTTTCATCAATACTCCAAGATCCTATTTGTTTAATTAACTTTCTAAGCGGTTTATCCGCTGTAGCATCGATTGATTTCAAATCCATACAAGACTGGTAGATCTGTGTAGGCATTTTCATCATCGCTTCTGTTGCTCCCGTTATGTTGCTAATACCGCCCTCTAAGATTTTTCTGAGGATTTTTTCTACTTTTCCGTGCAGTTTAGTAAAGGTTGAATATGATGACGAGCTACTAGGAATAGGGTTTTTCTTTTTCCATCCTCCACAGACGTATTCATAGAAATCATCACAAGGGTCTTTGCTCGTATCCATGGAGTATTTCAGATACTCGGCGACCTCTTTACACTGTTTAGTGTGGCATTCTCCACCCGGTTTACTGAATCGATTTGCTTCATCATGTGATCGTGCAAATCTAGTCGATCGGATTGCTCCGCCAGTACTTAGCAGTTCGTCAAAATATGTTTTCTTGTTTTCGCTCGTTGCTACATGAATGACGGCGATAACCAGCAACACGGTCAAGACACCAGTGATCGCCATAAACCGAGGCCCGCACATTGATCTTTCATCTTTTTCGCCAGTTTCTACACTTCGAGATCGACTTCGTTTGTCATCTCCCATCACAAAGCAATACTGCTAACAGTGGATTTTACCCTGGTAGCTTGTTTGTTGATGGTTTTATAAAGTAAGGCTACCGTATTGTGACAATTTCCTTGTGGAGTAATGAATTATAGATAGTCACAAGCAATCTCTAACATTACGTCATTTTGATTCTCACAGAAACGTTTACCTGTCTACGCATGCGCTTTTCAATGATATAATAATACTCTCCTGTATTTTGTGGTGGCAATCAATATTATCAATAATCGATAATCGATAATCGATAATGATTGTCAATTGAAGACCAAAAATGTTGGTAAAGTTACGTCCAAACTTTCCGAAGCAAGTTGAAAGAAATGGGTGACACTTGCATGCTATAAAACTGCCGTTTTATCGTGTTTTTAAGTCGACTTTTATCTTTTGATATAGTTTTTGAATGTTATTTCATATTAGTTTAATAAAAGGACTACTGACAAGTCGTAAATCATTTTAAATAAACATTAGTTCATCAATTTAAACAATTAGCTTGTTCTATTTTAAATATATAGTTTTGCCTGAAGTTGGATAGCTATTTTAATCAAAGTAGCTGAAGGTTCTCTTGCTTATTAGGATTCGTTACGCCTATTTAAGTCAACTTCCACCTGCTGATTCACTGAACAAGCATTAAAATATACTCCAAGAATAAACAAATCGATAAAACTTCCAAACCTATCAGAAGTGAACAATTTCGTTTCTATATTTTTTTAGACATTATTGACTAATGTCCTATAAACTGTTACAGTTTCTAAAAATTTTCTAGTGTAGTTTTTATAAGTGTTTTTAATTATTCCAACAGTTTAGCTTATATTTTTAGCATCGTGACCTTGACTTGATCATGTAAAAAACAAAAGTTTTTACGTAAACAAGGAATCATGGTAACTAGCTATATAAAGCCTGTTAAAATACATAATCCTTCCAAGTCTTTGTACTCTATAAGCAACTTGTGGGGGCGACTTTTAAAAGTCTAGCCAGAGGGCACAGACCTAACTAAGGATAGTGGTCTAGTCCAAGGAATTCCTACTAACAAACTACGCCTACTAAGGGATGTTTTTCTTGCTGGCTTGTTTCTATACCGTGAATTGTTGCAAACCTCTCACATAGCTTGTAAGTAGCTATTGTACGAAAACATAATAAAGAGCGTCGACCAGAACAGACGACTCTGAGTTAGTTACCTCGTTACAAAACTCAGTCAATATTTTGATAACTTTCAACTATTTTTACATTAACGTAAAAACTTGCCAATATTTTTAGTTTTCACCTATTTTTGCATTAAGGAGGTTCCATATAGTGGTTTAGGATTTTTTTAAACATCAACTGCCCACAAAGCTCAAGAGTGATCTTTACTTTCAAAGGCTTTGAATCAAAGATTCATTTTCTGTGCAAATGGTCACGTGACCGGTCACCATAACAACAATTGGCAAGTTTTGACGTTTGTTGGGTCGTTCATAACAACGAACGACTGAAGTTAACTACATACCTCTAGACTTACAGATAATTTTGAAACCTTTATTGCATTTGACAACTATATGATATTTGGGTCCAAAGTTTATTACATTTGGGACCTTTATTACATTTGGGTCCAATTATTACATTTGTACCTTCTACTAGCCATCCACCTAATTAGACTAATGTTAAGGTTCTTATAAGTGCTATAAAAATGTATAGGTATATTCACATCAAAATTTAATAACCTTAGTAAAATTTAACAACCTGAATTTGTCAGTTAAATAAGAACCTGTTTCTGGCTAAATTTGAAAAAAATCCAGGTTTTTGTACACGGGTAGCAACAATACCAACAATATATATGACAAATTTACAATGTGCCAACTATGACTAAAAACCAACGTACGTTTTGCAGTGATTTGATAACTAATATAAAAACACTTCCCTTTTGGCTCCGAATTTGTCACTGGAGTCGTTTAAGTGAATTTCGTCTTTCATATGATTTCTTTTAGAAATCCTAATTCATTGTGTTCGATTTTGCATATCTCTTCTTGTAAAGTTCTTGCTAATGAATCAAAGCTTAAGAACCAAAAATTTCTTTTTCATCCCTTTTATTGCGCCAAGCACGCGAATACGACCACAGCACCATTCTTAAGATCATATTTTGGTCCACTGGCAAATAACCCAAAGTTAGGCTCCTGGTCACTATTGGAAATCTCTCCTCTTTTGGTTGCCATAGGAATGGCGGCTTTCTTCATCTCATCGGGTATTAAATCCCTTCTATACGTAGCCTTGCGGTTGTTGGTGCAATGAATTGTTTGGGACATTTCACCTGAAATAGCAATAAACATCATATAGTTATGACTTTCTAATTAAAGTATGTATACACCAACAGTATTTCTCTTTTTAGTTAATACAACAATAGTTCTCTCAAAGCAACCTAGTAGCTGTACTACGCAGACGCATACATACGGTGAGCTCACATGGCTCCGAAAGTGGTTGTATAAACTGGATAGGTCTGGCGACATGGTCCCCCTGGAAAATTTTGCAATTGTAAACTCGTGAAATCCGCTTTCCAGCGTTTTGAGCGGTATTTTAGCACAAACATTCATGTTCTCTTTGGGTCTTCCTTTTCTTCACACGATTTTTACCTTTTTTTAGCTTCTAATGTTTCATTTCGATCATGAAAGAAATGACAAACAAATTGATCGTGAAAAAAATAATTTAAACACAATACAAAGTGTGTGGGGGAGGGGAGGGTTAAATGGAAGCCCCCGCAGCCTCTCCCTTTCCGCGACCCTTGCTAAGCCAGTTCTGCACTGTGACCCTTCCATCTGTTTATCTCAACAAGATGTGCTTTACCGAAATAGAGGAAAGGTTGCTATGTTGCCAGACTGCAGGTTTTTGTTGGCATTACAAAGAGAAGGATGTAACAATCTAAGACCCGATCGGGCAACTGTGGCAACGTATCACTGCTCTATGTCATTTGGTTGTTAGGACAGAAAGACTATTATCAAATGTCCTGTACTGTTCAAGCAAATGGGCGACTTGCACCAGGCGGATCACATGACTCAATCAACAATCAATTCAAGGTCCATGGTCCACTTAGGATAACACTCAGTTTCTTATACACGACATAAAAAAATACCAATACATTAAAAGTACCACGTGACTTCTTTGGATTGAACTTACCTCCCCCTCCACATCTATAATAGACTATAATGTCTAGTCCTTTATTCTTGGATTCTGTCCATTGAAATTCCTTATCCTTGGGACATCTGATATCGACTGAGAAAGGCTCGACTACAACATCAAATCAAGAAACAGGAATTAGAAGCAATCAATGGTAACCATCCAAGCCTATTTTATTAGATAATATTAAATCAAACCACTGAGATTCCAGTTAACAAGATTTCAGCAAGGAGCTGTATGGGAAAATAATACAAAACAATATGTTCTAATAAGGTGTTGATACTAATAATGTACCACGGTACTGATTAATAACGTGAGCGCATGGTGTTGATACTAATAATGTACGGTACTGATTAATAACGTGAGCGCATGGTGTTGATACTAATAATGTACCACGGTACTGATTAATAACGTGAGCGCATGGTGTTGATACTAATAATGTACCATGGTACTGTTTAATACCGTGAGCGCATGGTGTTGATACTAATAATGTACCACGGTACTGTTTAATAACGTGAGCGCATGGTGTTGATACTAATAATGTACCATGGTACTGTTTAATAACGTGAGCGCATGGTGTTGATACTAATAATGTACCATGGTACTGTTTATTTACGTGGGCGCATGGTGTTGATACTAATAATGTACCATGTTACTGTTTAATAACGTGAGCGCATGGTGTTGATACTAATAATGTACCATGGCACTGATTAATAACGTGAGCGCATGGTGTTGATACTAATAATGTACCATGGTACTGCTTAATAACGTGAGCGCATGATGTTGATACTAATAATGTACCATGGTACTGATTAATACCGTGAGCGCATGGTGTTGATACTAATAATGTACCTGGTACTGATTAATAACGTGAGCGCATGGTGTTGATACTAATAATGTACCATGGTACTGCTTAATAACGTGAGCGCATGGTGTTGATACTAATAATGTACCATGGTACTGATTAATACCGTGAGCGCATGGTGTTGATACTAATAATGTACCTGGTACTGATTAATAACGTGAGCGCATGGTGTTGATACTAATAATGTACCACGTACTGTTTAATAACGTGAGCGCATGGTGTTGATACTAATAATGTACCTGGTACTGATTAATAACGTGAGCGCATGGTGTTGATACTAATAATGTACCACGGTACTGTTATATCGTGAGCGCATGGTGTTGATACTAATAATGTACCTGGTACTGATTAATAACGTGAGCGCATGATGTTGATACTAATAATGTACCATGGTACTGATTAATAACGTGAGCGCATGATGTTGATACTAATAATGTACCATGGTACTGATTAATACCGTGAGCGCATGGTGTTGATACTAATAATGTACCTGGTACTGATTAATAACGTGAGCGCATGGTGTTGATACTAATAATGTACCATGGTACTGATTAATAACGTGAGCGCATGGTGTTGATACTAATAATGTACCATGGTACTGATTAATACCGTGAGCGCATGGTGTTGATACTAATAATGTACCTGGTACTGATTAATAACGTGAGCGCATGGTGTTGATACTAATAATGTACCACGGTACTGTTTAATAACGTGAGCGCATGGTGTTGATACTAATAATGTACCTGGTACTGATTAATAACGTGAGCGCATGGTGTTGATACTAATAATGTACCACGGTACTGTTTAATATCGTGAGCGCATGGTGTTGATACTAATAATGTACCTGGTACTGATTAATAACGTGAGCGCATGATGTTGATACTAATAATGTACCATGGTACTGATTAATAACGTGAGCGCATGATGTTGATACTAATAATGTACCAAGGTACTGTTTAATATCGTGAGCGCATGGTGTTGATACTAATAATGTACCATGGTACTGATTAATAACGTGAGCGCATGGTGTTGATACTAATAATGTACCATGGTACTGTTTAATAACGTGAGCGCATGATGTTGATACTAATAATGTACCTGGTACTGTTTAATACCGTGAGCGCATGGTGTTGATACTAATAATGTACCATGGTACTGATTAATAACGTGAGCGCATGGTGTTGATACTAATAATGTACCATGGTACTGTTTAATAACGTGAGCGCATGGTGTTGATACTAATAATGTACCATGGTACTGTTTAATAACGTGAGCGCATGGTGTTGATACTAATAATGTACCATGGTACTGTTTAATATCGTGAGCGCATGGTGTTGATACTAATAATGTACCATGGTACTGTTTAATAACGTGAGCGCATGGTGTTGATGCTAATAATGTACCATGGTACTGTTTAATAACGTGAGCGCATGGTGTTGATACTAATAATGTACCTGGTACTGATTAATAACGTGAGCGCATGGTGTTGATACTAATAATGTACCATGGTACTGTTTAATAACGTGAGCGCATGGTGTTGATACTAATAATGTACCATGGTACTGTTTAATAACGTGAGCGCATGGTGTTGATACTAATAATGTACCATGGTACTGATTAATAACGTGAGCGCATGGTGTTGATACTAATAATGTACCACGGTACTGTTTAATAACGTGAGCGCATGGTGTTGATACTAATAATGTACCACGGTACTGTTTAATAACGTGAGCGCATGGTGTTGATACTAATAATGTACCACGGTACTGTTTAATATCGTGAGCGCATGGTGTTGATACTAATAATGTACCATGGTACTGTTTAATAACGTGAGCGCATGGTGTTGATACTAATAAATATGTACCATGGTACTGTATAATAACGTGAACGCATGTTGCATTATGGTGATCAATAGCGAAGATGAGACTTACTAAGAGCTGGCGATAAGGGATCTGTAACAGCATATGTATAAGAGATAAACAAGACGACTCCTAAAACCGTTAGACGTTGCATGACGGCGGAAAACCTGTACAGGATAAATAACAACAAACGTGAAAAGCTCAACTTCAGGGATCAAGTAGTTTGGAAACAACAAAGCTTTGTGGAATATGAGCGATTTCATGGAGATCTTTAAAATGTTTAGGAAATAATACAATTATTAACGAGGTTGTTTTAGCTGAAAACTACAGACTTTTTGAGGGTTGTCATAACATTTATTATCTTGAGAATACAGTTTGCCCGATTGTTTCACAAATGGCATCGTTTCAATAACATGGAATAAAAAAAATGTATTCGATCACAACGTATCTTTTTGGTTTTAATTACTCAACAGCCAACGTGGCCGACTATTTTGGAGTTGTAATGAACAGTGCTGTTTATGTGCCTTTTGAGGTGTTCCGCAAGGAGTAACAATAGTTCCTTCTAGTAATATTATATTTTCTAAGGCTTATTAAGTACAGATACATGCAGGTCCTCAATTGTCATTGTAAAATTATTCTTGTTTGCTTAACGTTCAGTTGGTTCACGTATTTTATTTTTTTTTTCCTGTTTTTTTTTTATTATTATTCAAAGATTTGAAGATTTTCCATTTCAATAGAAGGTGTGAAAGACCACCAGTTTAACTAGAAGTGTTAGTGTTGACCCCTTACACTAGGATATATAAATAGTCCATGCAGCTTTACCTGTTGGTGATCTCGCTCGCTTGTTAAGAAAATAAAAATTTTGATTTGATATCAAGCATGGGTAATATATCGACATATAATCGATTAGATTGTTTTTTTGTTTTTTTATGCGCGGAGAAAAATTCCAATAAATTTGAAGGAAAAAAATTACGGTTCCGCCTTGGAATTTACCCTGTCAATGCTTCAGTCGTTATCAAGCGGTGTACAAGAATCTGGAGAGCTTCAGCGAGGTCAATAAAAAAATCAAAAAGTACAGAAGAAATTATTAAGTTTTTTTACGTCCGTGTCACAGATTGTCAGAGATATTATTTTAAACAATTTAGTTTGAATTAAATAATCTGAAATATTTGGCGTCAAAACTACTGCGAACTGAAAATTACTTTACTGATTGGTGTGTTTATCAAAGAAATTCACAATTTGTACTCATCATTTAATAGATTGTCTGTAATCAATATCTTATAGTCCGTTTGGTTTTTAGTGATCCATCTTACTACGGTCAACCAACACATAATCAATTCGATAAGCTATGCTCTAGTGATTTACGTGCTCGCCAATAGAACCGTGTAAATGCGATCTTTAAACATAGAATACTTTGATATCTATTGAAAAAATTATCTATAATAAACCAAGTTTGACTTACCTTATGTTTTCGTAGTTGTTTTCGAGTTTGAATTTCTACGAGCTGTTTTTGTTGAGGAAAACTAGTTAATATTTCATTCTTTAAGCCAAAGAGCGTACAGCCAAGACAGGTAAGAGAGTCAGTCCACCCGTCCAAACCCGCCAGCTTTCATACGCATGCGTACACCGCTATCCATATACCAGGTGTATTCTGGGATAGTTATAAGATCTATTTGTAAAGTGATAATGGCGGAGCTGACGTCTTGGACGTCACTCTTTTGTTATAGTAAGGGACTGCGCAATAATTATCGGGAGGGGGAGGGGATTCTAAGATCCATAGGGGGATCCAAAGTTAAATTGAACGCTTATGGTAGAAATTGTAATTGTAAGATATTAAAAATATCCAATAAATTAGTAGTAAAGATTGCTATAAAATTTGGCTGAAATTTTTAAGAAAAAAGGGCCCTAAAAGATCACTTTTTAAAAAACATTTTCTCGGGACATTTTCTCGAATTTTTCTCTGAATCTCCAAAAAAGCCAAACTTGAGATTCAAGCTGGGAGGAGGGGTTAGGATTTATTTTAAGTTTAGCACAGGAGAAGTCGACTTAAGTTTAAGCCCATTTTGGAGGATTTTAACCACCCTTCACGATAATTATTGTGTAGTCCCTAATATATACTGGGATAGATGACTTTTGAAGTTAAAACAATTCAAAAAACAAAACTGAATCTGTTTTTAAATAAAGTAATGATGGTTGTATTTGATATATAACACAATTTGGAAATGTATAGCCTCCGTATGACGTGCTCTCTAACGGACGTACTGACTCACTCGTCGATGAGGTCGATACATGGAATAGTTAGAGAGCAAACACTAAATGCGTGTAACAGTTGTCACTATTTAGTAGTAAATAGCACTAATTAAACAAAAGAAAACAATAGCATTAGCATAAAATAGCACTTCTAGATTTAGTGGTATTTATGTTGCACACTTTGAGTGTGTGCACTCTATAGTTCAAGTATTTCATTACACAAATGAATTGAAATAAAAGCTGTCTTTGTTTATGCCTCAGTGAATTGTTAGTTAGTGCATAACTAAATATTATCTGACATAAGAGCGTTTAACTTTTTACATAATGAGCTATCTTATGCTAATGAGTTCTAAAAAATGCTATAATGAGAACTGCACGTGCCGGGAATGTACGCTTTCATGCACAAAGACAACTTTCTTCCTGTGCTGGGATACGGGTTGTTGAAAACCACACTCTATGTAATGTATTCTATGTATTTTAATTTACATTGATCTCGTTGGGTGATGCTGACTAAAAACCACACTCTATGTAATGTATTCTATGTATTTTAATTTACATTGATCTGGTTGAGTGATGCTGACTAAAAACCAAATCGGAAAAAAGAATACTGACGAATGGTCATGACTGAATCGTGTTCAATACGTGGAATATAACAGGAAAACAACACTGAAATTCAGAGTTGACTATTTGGAAAACATGCATGACTGATGAAAACTATTCTTATAATGCACACTTAATACTGTTCGTGCAGTAGACCATTAATTAAAGAATGGGGATGTCAAGGTTTGAAGATATGCAAATCTCTTTGAAGTGATCATGCTAAATTTGGGATTCCATTTTCTTGATAGGTAAACGAGCCTGCGACCGACGGCAATCGGATTATTTTTCCTAAACAGCTTGTTTATGCTTTCTTTGTAACTTTAAAAATATACGGTCATTAAAATTGCTAGTGCTAGAGCTGTTTTAACGAAAGAATATTCCATGCCTAGTCATGCTTGGCCCAATGATTGGGTGCTGCCAGTGTGGGCGATGTTCTTAATTAATTCAGTAAATAAATGTATACATTCGAAGTAAGATGGATGTCTCCAGAGGCATTGTCCGCTGTTTTTCTCTCCTTACATTCTCAGGGATTGAAAGACTTTTAAAACATCATAATAATAGAAAAACATTAGACATCAATGACTTGGATGACTTTACAACAGAAAATTCGGCTAAACATATCGCATCACTGGCCTCGGAGAGAGAGCTGCACCAAGATAAACAAGCAAACACTAGTGAAACTAAGTTGTGGAAAAGACTTGTCAAAATCTTGGGATATGGAAAGTTTGTTTACTTTGTGCTTTTAAGTTCGTGTGCTGTTCTACTACAAGTTTTTAATGTTGTTCTACTCTGGTATTATCTCAACATTTTAAATCGTGATCACAATACTAAGTTTCACGTCATGGTTTTGTGCTTGTTTTGGATGGGAATATTTTTACACGCTATTGTTACGATTCATTTAGAATATCAATCAAAAATGTCAGCGATTCGACTTAAGGTTTATCTCAACGAATGCATCTATGGAAAGGTGAGCTAACAAATGAATTGATAGGAAGAATATACAATATAAATACATGTTGTGAAGATCAACGCTTTTTTTAAACACTTATAGCAAGTAGTGCGCATGCATATAAAAGAGATTCCAAAAAGTAGCTTTTATATCTATGACCACCTTGAAAACTCGAGATAATTATTTAATAAATTTCATTTTTTTAATACGTTATACACACATATAGATAATGAGATCGTTGTGAGGATCTAAAGCAATGAGCTTTAAACTTCATAAAACAGTAAGATCGGAGGGGAATATTTTATATCACTTCAATGCTTCATATTAGATATAGTTTCACTGAAATATTTCAAGGTAAACCTTTCAGGTGCCATGATCAGTACCAGGTATGTTTTCGTCTTGTAGCGTTTGTTTTATTAACATACAATAGTATCAACTCTAAAATTGTGTTAAGATGTGTATAGGCCGGTACACACTAGTCGACAAGTCGCACCGACTTGTCCCCGCGACATGTCGCCTCAGTGTGCACTGGTTCAGCAATCCCAACCGGTTGGATTTCATGCGGCAAGTCGCAGCAACAAAATTCTGTCGCGGCGACAACGATTTTCACCAAAAAATGTTAGTAAACACGGGAGGAAATTGTCGCTGCGACATGTCGCGGGGACAAGTCGCTGAGACTTGTCGCCTAGTGCGTACCGGCCTTAAGAGCCTACTGCGTGTGTAATCATGAACAAGCTCTAAATTTAATATCCATATTTTTTTCAGATTCTACATACAAGACGAAATTACATTTCAGGTTTCAAGCCAGGCCACATACAAACCTTGGTTTCAACTGATATAGAAAAAATGGACGATTTTGTACGAACTTTCATTGAATTGACAACCGTGCCGTTCATTGTTATTGGCCTGCTACTATGCCTACGGTTTCTAGTCTCCACACAATCACTTTATGGTGCAGTGTTCTTCGTACTCCCTTTTCTTTACATGACTAGTGTTGCTAAGCTGTTCACCAGATTACGAGAACATCAAGCCATGTTGACGGACCAACGGCTTACTATTATACACGAAGTGGTTTCAGGTATACGAACGGTAAAAGCGTTCGGTTGGGAGGATAATTATATCACAGCACTGGGGCTTATCAGAAGGTAAGCAAGTAATATATACAGTTATAAATAATAATAATAATAATAATAATAATAATAATAATAATAATAATAATAATAATAATAATAATAATAATAATAATATCAAGGTTGCCTAGTATTTGTACCAATTGAGGAGACTTTCTCTCACACTCACTACCCCTACATTCATTATTTTACAATTTTTTTTCTTTGCACACAGATGATTTTTGTCATGAGGGAGGAAAGCCAGAGAACCTGGAGAAAAACCCTCGTGGCATAGAAGAGAGAAACACCTCTTATAACAAATTCTACTCACACATAATCCAGCGCGCGAGCCGGGGCTCGATCGAACTCGGACCATAGGCGAGAGGCTTAACCACTTGGCCACCAATGTATAATCGTCGCACTAAGGAAACTAGTGTAGACAACATGCAAATAGCAAATTATTACTAAAATGTCCAAAATACTGACATGATAGACATTCCACATTTGATGATGATAAACCTTATTATCCCTTATTACAAGCTAACTGGGACATCTTTTGAGAACAGAGACAGGACAGAGGCCATTTCATTGCTGCGCAGCAATTAAGGCAGCGTTTACACGAAGCCGGCTATTTTTTTAGCCAGTTTAAGATATAGCCGTTTACATAGCGTTTTCGTGTAAACGCTTCTCGTTTTCGCATCGTTGTCGGTAGCTTGAAGAGCCTCTGTAAGCATCTTGGTGACTAAATGCTGGAATTACTCTCTCTCATTATGACTGAACCAAAGTGATGAGCACAGCGTTTTCAAAAATAGCCGGCTAAAGCGTTTACACGAAAACGCATAGCAGTTGTTTTCGAAAATGTCCACTCTGAGAGGCGTTTTCAAAAATATCCGGCTTCGTATAAACGCTGCCTTTTATCTTAACGGCTGCCACTAATGTTGATACGTCATATAATGTCTGAAGACGCATGCAATGCAAATTTAATAGTTTCAATTGTATACGGTCATCTTCATCAAGACCATTTTATTAACATATATTTCTGTCATATTCAGGAAGGAATTTAAAACAGTTTGCTGGAAAAGTGTTCTCTACTCCACGAACACGACCATGTTAATGATGTCAGATGCAATACCATCATTCATAGCAATCGTGGTGATGATTTACTCTGGAATACACTTGGTTCCCAGTGAAATATTCACCATGACAACGATATTTGCTCTTATGAGTAACTGCTTTTTTAATCAGCTTGAGTACGGGTACAGAGTTGTACAAGAAGGATTGGTATCAATCAGTCGGATAGAAAAGTTTCTCGAGGGACTACCGGACACCAAACAACATATACCAAAGGTCAGCTACTAACAATAGCTACTTATTAAGAATTGTATAATGGTAATCTATAACTGACTGGAAAGATAGATGAATAATGTACAAGTTTGGTTAATCTATATTTTCAGTTGCATGAAGGAAAGGTCGATAAAATAGGAATATCCATCAGTGATCTTTCAGCCTCATGGACCACCAATGGACCAGACATCCTTCAGGACATCACCATGAAAGTAGAAGACAACAATCTGGTGATTATCGTAGGTCAAGTTGGTAGTGGTAAAACATCATTATTAATGGCCATTCAAGACGAGGTTTTAATTACTGGAAAAAAGTCCGTGAGAGGGAAAATTGCTTACGTTCCTCAAGTACCCTGGATCTTCTCTGGTACAGTTCGCGAAAACATAACATTTGGTAAAGCATATGATAACAACAAGTATGAAAGAATTGTAGATATTTGCGGTCTTCGACATGACATTCAGCGATTTCCAAAAGGTGATCAAAGTATGATTGGACAACGAGGGATCATGCTAAGTGGTGGTCAGCGTGCACGTGTTAGTTTAGCACGCGCAGTGTATTCAGATGCTGATATTTATTTGATGGACGATCCTATAAGTGCTGTTGATTCAAAGGTGAGTTTTAAATTTATTGCTTGGATTTGCATGGGACACAACGGTTTTAAACCAGCAATTAAGGGAACTCAATAACACGAGTTGGCAGATGGAACCTAGAAATTAGAAATTATTAAAGGTCTTAAAGTTTTTGCTTTTTCAAAATACATCGACTAGGCGGTTTAATTTTAAACTGGTTAAAAATGACGAAACAAGCTCTATGAGCGAATCTGTTGTGACAGCGTGTTTCAGGAGCAATCTGCCCTTGCTCCAAGTTTAATATCTACTAATGATTTTGTGATTTTAAGGTTGGTCGACACATTTTTGACGAATGCATTTGTGGAGAATTGTCCAATAAATTACGAATACTTGTCACACACCAGCAACAGTATTTCCACTGTGTGGACACTCTTATTGTCATGGAGAATGGTCGTATTATTTACCAAGGGCCCTACAAATATGCGCAAGCTTCAGACGTACTAGAAAAAAACGTCTTAGTTACTAAAGACAATGACTCATCTGCTGAAGAAATGACGGAGAGTGACAAGGGCGATCGTTATGGCGAGTGTAGGGGTTTAGATGAGGAGGAAGAAACGAGAGAGGCCGGTGAAGTTGATTGGAGAGTTTACAGGTCTTTCTTCACAGCAGGATCCCACCCTGTCATCTTGGTATCATTTCTGGTATTCTACATTTGTGTTCAAGGTATGATTAGCCAATTACATGTTAGTGTTTCGTTCTAATCATCCACTAATGGAAGTATTACAACTTCTTTTTTGTTGACATTCGATGAGTCTTTACAATACCTTTTGTATGCATTTTCGCTTCATTTTAATCTATTTGGAACTTACGGACTTAAAAGATGTTTTGCATGTGCTGCTGTGAGCCAGCTACAAAATGCTTTCATGATGGTCTTGCTTGTAATAATCTGAGCAATGCAATAGGCGATTTGCATTATAGCGTCATATACTACAACTACCAGAATGCTTTGCTTAATTTCTTTTGTAGGGCAATTAGCACTAATTGTTCTTTTAATCTCCAAAGGGATTAAGAATTTGAATGTGAAAGATAATTCGCAAAGAATGCTGGAAGTTGTAGTAAAATGACGCTATAATGCAGATCACATATTCCAAAATAACGTTTGGAATTATTTTTGATATTGTTTTAATAATGTGTTTTACAGGGGTTCAATATTCGCCTAGCTTCTTCCAAGCAAACCTCAGTCAAATGTCTGAAAATGAACAAAAAAGACCAACAGTATTTGAAATCTACGCCGGTTTGGTAACTGGATCAATAATATTATGTGGAGCTAGAAATTTTCTGGTTCATGTGCTGGTTCTCAGGTATGAAAAATTTAAAGAGAAATGATAATTGTAGTCACAGTAACAATGATCACGATATGCAAAAGTCATAGCCGTTATAACCTGATGTCCACTTTTCACCTCCTTAGTTACACAGGTTATAGGCAGCCCAAGCATTATCTGTCACGAATTATAAAAATCATTTCAGTGAAGAACTTCAAACTAAATACAAATAAAGTTTTTTTTACCTTTATATGGGGGAGGGTTAAATTTAAAAAAGGCTTTATTTGTATTTATTGAGACTTCTTTAATGACCTTGAATTGTATTCTTAATTTATTTCAAGTTTACATGTAACACTGGAATGATTTTTATAAATATTGACAGATCATGAGTTTGCTCCTAACTCCTAACTCCTCCCCGAAAGACTCCTAACTCCTCCCCGATTGTTGAAAGGACTAAAACCGCAAAATGTTTAGAGATGTATATGACTTAAGGTAACGTTTTAGCCATTTGTCAAATTTGCGATTTTGGTATCATTCGAAAGCTGGGAGCGAATTCTACATTTCTGCCGAATAACAAACACGATTTTCGTTTTTTTTTACATCAAAAATCAAAAACATTACCAAGTTTGCAGAAGTTTAAACAAAACCTAAAATGCACATTTATAAACAAATATTAGCTGTTATAAGCACATTTAATATCTATATATTTGTCTACGTTGTTTTTTACTACAATACTTCCTTATAATGTTTTTGACTCTTCTCAAATATTAATAGAATAGAAAACTATATAGTCTTCCTTTGAAATTTATTGTTATCTTATGCCATCTGTGATTTTTTTCTTTTCTTTTTCTTTTCTTTTCTTTTCTTTTCTTTTTTTCGTTATAATTGTATTTCTTGTTTTCTTGCTTCATTCTAACTACAACTAAGTACTCGAATTAAAGTTTTCCTAGAATCCCGTTATCTTGAAGCGTGCAAATATATACTTTATCAGATATAAATTTTAGAATGATCCTAGCGCATTTTTAGCTTTTATGGTTATTTGCTAGGGCCAGTACTTATAATTATTTAAATATACTCTTTGTAATATGTAAATGTAATTCTAGGTGCAAATAAACTTGTTGTTGTTGTTGTTGTTGTTGACGAAAACTATCGTTTCTCTTGGTAACTTACATATCCTCTATGGTATAGGTCATCCAGAAATCTCCATGTCAAGATGTCTGAGGCCGTTATAAAATCGCCAGTGTTATTCTTTGACACCAATCCTCTTGGACGAATAATGAATCGATTTTCAAGTGATACAGGGAACTTGGATGACCGCGTACCCGTTCTTTTTGATGCTGGCTTAGCATATAGCGTCAAAGCCCTAGCGGTAGCAATCGTAGCAGTGTTTATAAGTCCCTGGTTTCTTGCAGTTCTGATACCCATGAGTCTCCTGTTTGTATATTATTCACGTTACTTCCTAAAGAATTCCCGTGAAGTTTGTCGACTTGAAGCAGTTAGCAAAAGTCCAGTCTATGAGCATTTCTCCGAGACGGTTAGAGGTCTGGAAGTCATACGATCACTGACAATGGAAGAAGACTTTATTAACAAGCTGCACGGGTTAGTAGTAAGTAGTGCTGCAGACTTGTAAGAAACACAGCGATGATGGTCATTGGTTTCACAGGGGGATCTCATTTGTCAGAGGACAGAGGTGCTCGTCGGAGATCTGGTACCTTTCAGGGTCCCTTAAAGGTTTTCAGACCGAGACCACTTTTGGTTAATTTTCGTTATCGAGTTGGTACCTTACAGATGTAAAAATCATGTATTGCCACGCCCTTCTGGATAGATTTTGGGTACCTTTTAAGGGTCATTCTCAAAAATTGCGACGAGCATCCCCGACCGGCTATTTTGGTCGGAGTCCTCCTTCCCATGCCTCTCAGGCTTCCTTTATATAGTTCAAGTACTGTCAGGTACAATCATGACTCAGGACAAACATCTCATGACTACGGCTCTACATTGTTATTATACATCACGATAAACTATTTTTGATACTATATATAATACATTGTTTTGACTAGGTTGCTGGATGATAATAACAACGCCGCTTGCGTTCGTCAATTATTGACGTCATGGTTCTGCCTACGGCTTGATTTTTTATGCTCTTTGTTCGTTTTCATTGTTGCTGTTTATGGTGTTTTCGTGGTTAAGAACCAAGGTAAGTTGAACTCGGCGGCATAATAGTCACACATAGGTCCTGGGAGTATCTGGCAACGGGGAAGTGGTTGTGTTGTAAGTTTGTATGCCAGCTTTAAAGCATGCGGTGTTGAATAGAATTAATTCAGTATAATGAACAAAAACCATCCACGCGTTCAGTTCATATCAACATTTAAAACAAGCGCTTCCGCTAACCTATGAGGAGACTTATCTATTTTCTATTGTTTCTAATAGCTGTGATAGGAATGTTGCTAAGCTTATCAATGGACATCATTGGCAACCTTACCTTCGGTATTGTCACGCTGTGTGACGTCGAAAATACAATGACGTCAGCAGAACGTGTACTAGCCTACACCAATCTTCCTGCCGAACCGGGCTACAGCAGGCGATCTGAACCGCCGGAAACCTGGCCCGAGTTTGGACGAGTGAATGTTGATAATGTCTCATTGCAGTATATTGAGGATGGTGTTCAGGTGTTGAAGGATATCAACTTGCAAATAATTCCTGGAGAAAAAGTTGGAATCGTCGGTCGAACAGGTGCTGGAAAATCGTCCATTTTTGCCGCCATTCTACGCATGCCTGAGCCTAAAGGACAGATATCCATTGACGGTGTAGATCTGGATTCTATTAGTGTTCAGTCCGCGCGGACAGCAATGGCTGTTATAACCCAGGACCCTGTTCTTTTCATGGGAACTTTAAAGAAAAACCTCGATCCATTTGGTCGTTTTACTGATGATGATCTGTGGATCGCATTAACTCAAGTCCAACTAAGTAGCAAAGTTTCTCATCTTGACGGTCAGCTAGATTGCCGGGTAGGGACGGGTGGGACTGGGTTTAGTGTAGGAGAGAGACAATTGCTGTGTTTGGCTCGGGCGTTGCTTCAAAAGTCTCGCATACTACTAATGGATGAAGTCACTGCTAATGTTGACTACAAGACAGACCAACTAATACAACAAACCATACGAGACAAGTTTACAGACTGTACTGTGTTGACCATCGCACATCGGCTGAATACTATTATGGACTATGACAGGATAGTAGTGATAGACCAAGGTCACGTGGTTGAGCAAGGAGAGCCAGAGGTTCTTGCTGCTAAAGAAGGAGGGTTCTTCAATGAACTGCGTTATAGAAACAAAAGATGAACCTAACGATGGACTGTAAATTGAGTGCAATAATTATCGACTTTCATATGACCCTCAAAGAACGTAGCCAAACTAGTTAGTAGTTACTCACATAAGTCATTGTTTTCTTTGATTGGTTATCACCTACTACAAACTAAATGGCTCATTAACTCAGACATTGCGTAGGCAATGGAGGAGTTAATGGAGTGGGGCATTTCTGTCACTCACTCACTTTCCAGTAAACTTCCGGTTGTTAACAGGAAGTTAACTTCTCCAATTATAATTTCTTGAGACGTTGGGCTTCCTTCCCTAACAATGTCTGAGTTACGTGCCCATTGGGCGCGTCATTTTCTTTCACGGTCATATGAAAAACACTCTTGTTAACTAACTAAATATTGCTTATTAGCCAGTGGTAACAAACTGGTTAAAAAGTATTGATTGCGTGACAAATCCTAAAACTCCTGACCAAAAAAAAAAAAAAGAAAGAAAGAAAGAAAAAGAAAAAAGAAAAGAAAAAAAGAAAAGAAAAGAAAAAGAAAGCAAGAAATATAGATATATTGCATATTGCTTGGTCGCGTCCTTTTTGAGCCGCAGATAGTATCTTTTTCTATGGATATTTTGCTATACATGATACTTTTACGACAGCCCCCTACACCCAATATGTAGAAGATCTGATATTTTTGAATATCTCCATATCCGATATCACTGTAATCATGGCAACAATGGAGTTAACTAACCTATGTCTCCTCGTCCCCAATCCCCCTCGTCGTCCCAAAAACCCTTTAGCACCCCCTCCCCAAGAGCCGCTCTGCAGACTACGCTTTGTGCAACATAGTGCAAAAAGCGCGGCCGAGTATCAACTGACATAATCTAGTGAACACCACGCTCGTTAATAACCAAGGCCAAGGGCACCGATAGAGGCATTCAGTAATTACAGCGACTTTAAGCTCCTGCATGACTAGAGGTCTTTGAGTCCAATAGCGATAAGACTTCCAATTCCCAGTATTTGTTGTTCTGTACCCTGAAAGGTGGGAAATGAAAAAATAACCGTATTTTCAACTTAACTCACTTACCTGATAAAATCCGCTAGTTTACCTACTATTTAGAGAAACGAACAAGATTTACAGTTGACCAAAATCTTTATGTAGATCTGTTTGATGAAAACGTTGGTTGAAGATGCTGTGATGTAACGGAATTCCAATAAAAAGAATGTCTAGTACTTTCAATACAGATAGAGTGTATTTAACCTCTAAATCGTTAGCTAGCCACAGCTAAATTAAATGATATACGTGTCTTCCTGCTACATGCAGTCTACCATTGATAACCGTTTGGAATTTGCTGTGCCTTTACTGCACTTTTTCCAACGATATACGGTTTGAAATATTTGACAATATGTTTCTGCCCTATGATCATGCGACCAACGTCAATATCTTCAGTATCCATCTTAAGTGGTTGATCTATCAGATAATTCTTTCAGCGACATTTTTTGGTTTCATGTTTCTGCCTCGGGCATTGGGCATTCAGTGCACTCACCTTTATCAAAATAGCATCCAAATGCATCCTATGTTTTTTTTTAATTTGCTTCAGTATTTTGGTCGCAACCGATGTGCAGATAATTTTGAATAATGAAGACTAGAACAAAGCGAGATATACAATATTGGTTGAACAAATGAACTAGTTTCAAACAAGGACAATTAACTTCCCGGTTAAATCATATAGATTCCCCTTTCATTCATTCGTTCATCAGACATTCGTTTTTAAACTGTTCTTTTTTCTTTCAGTTCTCAATTTGTCTTGATAAAACTAAGTTGACATGATAGTCTATTCTCACGTGTGCAGAAATATAAATATTTTTAGGTGTAGCCGGGTGATAGCGTTGTTGAACCCCACACTTCCCGCTGGCTGTTCCGACAACGTGATGAAAGAATGTCGTCTGTGTATTGATGACGTAGACCCTTGATAACTCACTTTAAACCATCACAGATCAAGCAAACAAGCGCCGTGAAACTCAACCACCACATAAATACTGGCGCTAAGCATTCCAGAATCTTAACTAAGAGTCACGTCGACTTGGTGGACAAAATGTGGAGTGTTATTTTCCTCTGCGTGTATGTGACGACGGTTTTAACAGGACTTGTTGGCTGTGATGAAGAAGATTATGATCCTTGCAAAGCAGGTATGTATGCTAAATTAATCACGAAAGAACTGTATTCATCCTTCACACAATTGCCTCGATAACTGTACCGTACTTCAGACAATGTCTTGTTTCTTGAGATTTGTAACTTTTGTTGCTACTGTGATGGGAACAGTGGCCGTAGGTCTGGAATTTGGCAACTGCACGGATCTTTAGTAGTGGTTATATTCAAACCACAGGAGTTATTTCATTCCATGGAACAATTTTTTTTACCATATTATAAAACGGTTTGAGGTAGTTTATATGAAAGCATATTGATTTGTTCTACAGTTTTCTTCTAAAGACGCAATCACAATAGTGGCATTAATATTTCAGTGTATTAGGATCTATTAAGATTTATAAGTTGTATTATAAGACCGACGTGTTTGATCGTGTTATAATAAGTCTTTAGTTCCTGTGTCGCTGCATCCCCACCATTGCGTGGTATCACGGTCTCACATTAATGATAAACCCAGGAAATAAGGACTATCCGCCAAAATGCCTCTTGTGTCTTCATTAATATTATTCTCTATCAGTATCTAATATCCGTGGTTGCATCCCTTAAACACCGACGATGGCATCCGTCCTAGATAAAATCCAAAGTTGAAATTAGCTGTAGAAAAATATAAAGCCAGAAAAAAAAAAAGAAATATATAATTACAGTCAAAGTACCTGAATAGTGAACCTTTAGGTTATAAATAATTTTATTATTGGAATATTGAATTCGACTGATTTGTCAATTTTAAAATCGACATCTAAAATATTCGATTCAAGAAGTCGCCGTTCGATGCAGAAAAAAATCTTTGAAATCTAAAATCTTAAGATCAAACTATCTAGGAAACTTTCACTGACGTATTGACTGTACATTTTGATTAGTTGGAATGTAGGTTATTCCCTGTGAGCAGAAGTGTTTTATATACAGATCTACTCGAGTATCTGCAAATCTGCTAATTCAATATTTACAAAGGACTTCACAATCCTCACGCCTACTACAGTTTAAAGAATGTTTCTATTTTGATTATAGACCACTCTGAAAAACTAAAGAGGTTTTTAATGAATGTACGAATGGATGAAATGAATGAATGAATGAATGAATGAATGAATGAATGAATGAAAGTGAATAAAGGAATAAATGGAGGAACGTAAAAACAAATGTATGAATGTACGAGTTGTATATATAGTAGTGGTACGGGTTTGTCAATATTGCGCTTATATGATGTACATTTTCACCAGCTCATCAAAATCAAATCAAAAACAAAACATTAACGAACGAACGAACAAACGAACGAACGAACAAACGAACAAACGAATAAACGAACAAACGAATGAACGAATGAATGAATGAATGACTTTATTAAAACAACTAGACAGATAAATTGTACTTGGCATGATCTCAGATGTTATGTCATTAGGCTGGTATGTGTACGTTCTTATAGGTAGAGATACCAGCCATAACCAATTCGTTAGCGCTCACGAAACGTTAACTTTCACTTTTAAAAATAATCATCTTATCACAACAATCATTAATGAATACATCTTACTATTTTTATTTCTCCAACACTAAATTTGAACAAGGCTATTCACTGATTTTGACGTTTTTGATATTTATCGGTTTTGACGGCTAACAATATGCTATACATTTAGTAAATCAAAGATCAATACTACGCAATTAATAATTAATAATATATTATTCTTTACTGTTAGCTGTATTTCTCGTGGTTTGATTATTAATTGTTTGATGCTTCGCGGTAAACCCATCACGACCCTGTAACGTCTCGATTGTTCCTCATATTTTGTTGGTACAATTTGTCAGTCCGGTACATCACGCTTCACGAGGAGGTCTTCACCTCAGCCAACGCTGATACAGCAAGACTAATGTAAAAACCTCTGGCATTTCCAGACTCATATCATTTGATGTCTGTTTGCTAAAAAATACACACCGTCCTTATTATTTATACACATTTTCCTTATCTATTCCAAAATCAGGCATTTAGAAGCCAATTAGTTGTCTTTCAAAACATCAAAGTTTATATCAATAATAACAACGTTAAATGACAAGCAGTTAATTGCAGTAAAAGTCATTAATCAAGATTAAATGATGTGCATATGTATCATGATGTGATATAGTGTTATGCTGATGAGCCCACAATCATCGCCTTGAACATTAATGAACCTATTAGCTATACTTTATTTAGATTGGGCATGTTGAGAATACTGGTCCTCATATGCCGCGACGCCTGGAATTTGATTTATAGACTGATCTTCAAACGAAAATACTACAGCCAAAGTCAATGCTCACATATTAAAATTAATTGAAAGATAATTTTGGATGTTTTATTTTGCTCTTTTTATTTTATTCGCTTTTGTATTGTCCTTCTATTGTACTTTATTCCATCCATCCATTCATTCATTCATTGAGTGGTTCATTCCGGATTCCGGCATTCTTCCTGATTCATTAGTTTATTGAATTTCCCTTACGAAAGCGGTTCAATCATGATAGACTTTATCTGCCATTTAAAGTTCCTCCTTGGTACTTTGCCAGTTGGAAATTACAATAACACGTCAGAAGGTGTATCAAGTGCGACATGACTTGCCAATTCCTACAAATGTAGGTTTTGAGTCGCTTGTTTCGTTATACAACTAAGAAAAATTATTGGAAAATTTCAGTGTTTTTTTTGTGTGAAAAACATTTTTTTAAATATTTGTTATCGCCATCATTATCATATTCATCGTAATCATAGTATCATATTCACCGTAATCATAGTATCATATTCATCGTAATCATAGTATCATATTCATCGTAATCATAGTATCATATTCATCGTAATCATAGTATCATATTCATCGTAATCATAGTATCATATTCACCGTAATCATAGTATCATATTCATCGTAATCATAGTATCATATTCATCATAATCATAGTATCATATTCATTGTAATCATAGTATCATATTCATCATAATCATAGTATCATATTCATCATTATCATTGTCCCCATCACGAAGGTTAATCTTATTTGTTTCCAGCTGGCATCATTCAAGGTGATATTGCTATTGAAAGCATGAAATCCAGAGCGAGAAGGGCTGCAACAGGACACCGAGGAAGACTTTGGAAGGATGGAGTTATACCATATGAAATAGAAGAAGACTACACCGGTATTAATTAATTCATTTATTCATCAACTTGTTTGTTTGATGTTTGTTTTGTTTGTTCGTTTGTTCGTTTGTTCGTTTGCTTGCTTGCTTGCTTGCTTGCTTGCTTGCTTGCTTGCTTGCTTGCTTGCTTGCTTGCTTGCTTGCTTGCTTGCTTGCTTGCTTGCTTGCTTGCTTGCTTGCTTGCTTGCTTGTCTAGTACTTGACTTCGTCGTTACGCCATTATTTTCATATGGTTTCTAGGTAGCCAGAAAGCTACTATTTTACAAGCGATGCGACACTGGGAAGAATTTACCTGTCTGTCATTTGTCGAGAAAACTGATGATGATGTGGACTATATTTATTTTCACAAAGGACGATGTGGGTAAGGCAACAATAAACTTGTTTGGTAATCTAACTTTCATATACAAGTGGACACCAACGCAATATCTTTCTGTATTTTTCCCATTTTTTTAAATTTTTGGTTAAGAAATCATCAGAAAAGCCAGACGTTTCCAGCATGTTAGTGCGTTCTTCACCAGTCGTGTCGCTAACTCGTTTACATCTTCTACACTTTTAGTTGCTGTTCGTTTGTTGGACGCAAGGGTAATGGACGTCAAGGCATCTCCATTGGTAAAAACTGCGACAAGTTTGGTATAATAGTTCACGAGATCGGTCACGTTGTTGGCTTCTGGCACGAGCACACCAGGCCAGACAGGGAGAAGTATGTTACCATCATCAGAGATAATATCAAAAAAGGTATATCTCAGAATGTTTATTTGACATCCTGCATTAGGTCAAACAATCATCAACTGATTTTAATCTATGTTTGCGTTACCTTTCAACGTAAACGACTTAGATAAATGTTCTTGGACCACAGCTTTACCCATTTTTTGTGTGTGCTATTAGGTGAAGAGCATAACTTCCAGAAACTAACAGCGGCCGAAATTGATTCACGCAATGAAGAGTATGACTATGGGTACGTGTTTTGGAAAAATATTTTTGCCTTGCGTGCGCGTCTTACCTTCCTTCGCATCAGATAATGCTTGTCGGGCTTCCTGTTTTATATTGTTTGAAATTGAAACAGGCACCCCAGAAACTGGCTCTCTTTGATTATAGGGTTTAAATGAGGTTAACCGTCAACGAACAAATGGCTGTTAAAATGGCAAATGGCAAATAAAACTGAATAAACATTAACGACGAAATTTCATCAAATCAATCACATTGATGCCTGCTTATTTCGTTTTTTTTTTTTCACCAAGCAACTGTCATTGCTTTCAGCAGATGCGATTACTCATACATGTATATAGTACATTCTATCATTGTTCAATACAATCATATGAAAACCAACTTACTTACAATCGAAAGCTGACATACACGATTTTAAAAAACCGACTAATACCTTAAAATGTACATGAGTAGCAACAATTGGAACACCGCATTTACCCCCTCTGTTTTAAAACTTAAAGGGTCTTTTTTGCTCACTTGATATAGCTGTGTAATTCCCATCAACAGGTCCATAATGCATTACGGGAAGTACACGTTCTCTGCCACGCTCAATCATGCAACAATTTTACCAAAAAGAAATCGAATGACTCAAGTGGTCCCTGCAATAGGCCAAAGAGAGAAACTTAGCCCTGGAGATATGAGACAAACACAAAAAATGTACAGATGTGCTCGTAAGTCTCACTATTGACTAAAATAACTGAAATGATTTCAGGTGCCGTCTCAAACGCCGAGATGCTTTCAACATTGTATCACGTTACAGCTAAAACCGTTGTATCGCGACCAGTTAATTTTCAAATCTTTACTTCATTTGGGTTTTTCTGAGACGTCAATCATCAGATGGTTTTGAACATGCTGCATATAAGTTAGACCGTTAACAACAGTTCGACAGTTTACTTGAGCTTTTCTTGATAAATAGCCGAGATAAATAACTTGAATTGAAAGCATTCAATTACTGCATTTTTAAGTCCTTTGAACATGATCGTTTCTTGGGAAAACTTTGGATATTCATTCACTTGGACTTTTTCGACAAACGACTGATTTACGTATTTGATTGACGTCTAAGCAAAGGAAAATTGACTAAAAAACCTTAACAAAGTTGGTCGCGATACAACGGTTTTAGCTGTATAAAAGAAACAATGTTTCCTGTTGACCATTGAAAAAAAAAACAGAAATGAAAAACAGAATTAAAATCAAAAGCTCCAGAGAGCCTAAAAACTGTACGCATATTTTCCTGTTTTGATACAATATTTTCATCTTTCCTCAGAATGTGGCAAAACACTTCATAAGGCCATGGGAACGTTTTCGTCCCCAGGCTTCCCTGGGCGTTATTTAGCGGATAGACACTGTGAATGGCGTATTTCCGTCACACCAGGAGAGAGGATTGTCCTAAACTTAACAGACTTTAAAATAAAGAAAAGCAAAGCCTGTAAACAAGACTTTGTAGAGGTTAGAGATGGTCATGGCCGCAAGTCGGCGTTGATTGGACGATTCTGTGGCAAAAAGATGCCACCATCGATCTGGTCAACTGGGAGTAGGCTTTGGATTAAATTCAAATCAACCGTTCAAGTCCAGAAACCTAATCATGGATTCAAAGCCAGATATGAAAGTATGTTTGTTTAGTTTTAGCTTTTATTCAACCATACATATGTTGGTTAGAGTTCTCGGCGAGTTTAAAGATGACTCAATTTAGGCGTACGCTTTCCGCGTGGGATAGATTATCCACCAAAAACTAAAGGCCGGTACACACTAGGTGACAGCGACTTGTCCCGCGACATGTCGCCTCAGTGTGCACCGGTTTAATATTTGTCGCCAATGCATCTGACATTGACGGTGTTACTGGTCGCATGAAATCCAACCGGTTAAATTTCGTGCGGCAAGTCGCAGCGAAAAAAATTCTGTCGCGGCGACAACAATTTCCGCCAAAAATACCTAGTACACAAGGGGGGAAATTGTCGCTGTGACACGTCGCGCGCGGGGACAAGTCGCTGCGACTTGTCGCCTAGTGTTTACCGGCCTTAACTATTTGTATATTGTAGCACGATGTGGTGGACCAATCAGAAAGACTCATGGCACCATACAATCTCCGAAATATCCAAGCTGGTACCCAGAAAACAAAGACTGTGTATGGACTATCGAACTACCATCAAAGGTTAGACGATTAAATGACGAGTAACCAGTAAATGATGACTAGGAAACTCGTAGAACCGTTGTCTATCTAAACCCAGAATATATTTAACTGATAAAGTGCGATTGCTCTAGTTGCATCTGTTCGCGCCTTTAAAAAGACTATTTAACTGATCTACTACTACTTCATTTTAATAGAACTTGAACGTTGGTCTTCGTTTTGTTGCATTTGATATCGAAGACCATGAACAATGTCATTATGACTACTTGGAAGTTTTCAATGGACCCGATGTACATTCACCATCGCTTGGAAAATTCTGCGGCAAGAGGCGTCCATCTGACATTAGAAGCAATTCAAGTTATCTAACCCTCAAGTTTAAATCAGACACATCAATATCAAAGCCTGGTTTTTACGTGTCCTTTTTTGCAGGTATGAATTGAGATAAATTATCATTTTCAGTATTGCGATAGTTTGTGAGTATTGATTGTGTGCAATCGTCCAAGAGGTACCCATGCAGTCCGTCCTACAAGGTCACAAAGCAAATTTTCAATCCATAATCATAATTTTGGTGTCTAACACAGGGACCGTGGAGTATGCTGACAGCCAAATGATACCTTTTTTCCTTAGGTCACAAGGAACAAAACTTCCACGGAATGCATCCATATTTAAAAAAATGATAATATTGAAAAGAAGAAGAAAAAAACGTTTGAGGATAATTATTATTTGGATTATTTGTATTTCTATTCCCCAGTTTAGCGCTAAAAAGTGGGGTCCCTGTCAAATGATCTTTAGAGGATTTGTTTGTTTTTCAATAGAGCGAAACGAGTGCGAAAACAGTAATGGTGGATGTTCTCAACTATGTCTAAATACACTTGGCCACTATAAGTGCGACTGTTATCCAGGATACGAACTGCATGCTAATGGGAAGGATTGTGAAGGTAAAGTAGATGGAATGAATAAATGAATGGCGGAATGAATGAATGAATGAATGGCGGAATGAATGAATGAATGAAAGAGAACACTTGTATAAATATGTTTAAATACATAAAAGAACAAGCGAACGAACGAATGAATGAATGAATGAATGAATGAATGAATGAATGAATGAATGAATGAATGAATGAATGAATGAATGAATGAATGAATGAATGAATGAATGAATTAGTTATTTAATGAATAATATTGTTCTTAGTTTGTAAGCTCTTTGTAGATTGTACGTTCCGGCGAAACAAACATATCGTCATATGTATTTTGATGTTGATCTTCAGCTGCTTGCGGTGGAACTCTTTCTGAGGGGAACGGAACTATAACATCTCCAAGTTACCCTTCAAACTATCCTAAAAACAAGGAATGTACTTGGAAAATCATTGGCCCGAAAGGTCAAAGGATATCATTAAAGTTTAAAGACTTTAAACTTGAAGGATCAGCGAATGGGGTGAGTACAGTAAAGTTGTTCAGTTTCATGATCATTTGACATACTTTGCACATATATATTTTTTGTTAAAAATAACCAGTAATTTTGAAACTAAGTGCGGTACGTTTATGTATAGAATTGTAGATATGACTTTGTTGAGATCCGAGATGAAAAGAATAAATTACTGGCCAAAGTTTGCGGGTCCAGCATACCCAAGACTGTCACCTCACCTTCCAATATCATGTTTGTGGAGTTTAAATCTGACCACACCCAATCAAGAAAGGGATTTTCAGCTATGTATTATGCAGGTAAAATGCTCTTTCATTATCTGCTGTGAAATAATATAGAAAAACTGGCACAACACAGTGTAGTTGTGGTGGTGTCTGGAGTCCTAGGAATTAATAGGAATGCGGGAAAATGACGAGGGGACAATTGGTCTTATTCGCTCCTACAATTGTTCCCCCTTTTCTAACTATTCTTACACCCAAGCCGAGCATGCATAAAACTGCGCTATTTATTTGCTATCAGATATCTATTTATATTTTTTATTATGATGTTTTTATTTTTTTGTTTTACATTGAGATTTAATATGTTTTCAGATGAAGATGAATGTCAGGAAAACAATGGGGGGTGTCACCATAATTGTGTGAACACTATTGGTAGTTATCTGTGTGAATGTAAAGTAGGCTATACTTTACACAGCAATAAACACAGCTGCAAAGAAGGTGACTTTACTATGCCAAATAAAAATACCATAAGTTCTATGAGTAAGATAAACTGAAGATACATAGACATATGGAAGGGATAACCAGACAAAATACGATTTGAATCAAAGATACATAAACAAGCAAACAAACAACTGACTTGCAATAGACAAATAAATACAGATACATCAAAGCTATTAAAGATATCAAAGCGCGCATACAAAAGTACTCTATCTTTAGCAACACGCAATGTGTTGAATATAATTCATTATATTGTATTTACCATTTTCAGCATCAGAGTGTGGTACAACGTTAAAACAGCTTGATGGAGTTGTAATGTCACCTAACTTTCCAGGAGTATACCAGCATAAAAGGGACTGTGTCTGGAAAATAATAGTAACTCCAGGAAGCCACATAAGTTTAAGTTACAAAGTAAGTCTACAGAATGTAATTGACAGGATAGCTCAGGTAGAATTAGGATCTCCCGATCAATCTTGAAGTCCATAAATTCCTAATTTTTCTTTCCTTTTAACCCCCTTGACCAACAAGATTTTGAAATTTAGCCCCCATGCACCCCTCTCATTCAAAGTTTGAATATAAACATCGTGTGTAAGGTAAGAAAGGTGCATATAGTCCCTGGTGGTGATAAATGTTGCCAGAGACCTGCAGCGTTCCACCCAGACCACCCACATACAACCTCTTGACAGTCTACTACACGCAATAATGGCATGTGGAAGGTCAGCAATGCTAAAGTGACTATCATTCCGGGCGAAACAATATGTCAATCAATGTGTTGATTTAACTCCGAGGGGCAGTTAATAATTAAAATTGAATAGCAATTAATTGAACTTTATAAGAACTTATCCTTAAATTTACATTAGTTTTTACAGATTGAAGAAGCCAATGACTGCCGTTATGACTACGTGGAGGTTTTTTCAGGCACCGGTAACCAGGCCGCGAGTCTTGGCCGTGCATGTGGGAACCAGTTACCACACCCAGTAGCATCCAGATCACATAAAATGATGGTTAAATTCCACTCCGATGCTTTGATTGCTAAGAGAGGCTTTAAAGCTGAATTCAAAGCAAGTAAGTACCAAACCTACAAAACAACTAACGAATGACATCGCAATACTTTGTACGCAAGTATACTGCTTCTATATATTGTGCTCGCTCCCAGTCCAGTTTTTTAGAATGTATATACCGGTCGTTAAAGTTCTAGTACCTATTACTTTAATAAAAGGTTCAGGAAAAGCCAAATCTCCACTTGCAACTTATCAGCATAAATGCCAGCATCATTCGCAGTGCCAAGTCTGTGCTATTTTCATTTTTCCTTGCACGAGGTCTTGGCTTTTTGGTTTCCTCTAAGTTTTTTTTTAGGTATTCTCCCCATCATCCCTCATCACTGTTGCTCTTCCTTTAAGGTTGTGGTGCTGATCTCCATGCCTCGAGTCAAAAGAGAGTTTTTTACTCCCATCCCGCATATGGAGATGACAACTACAAATCTTCGAGTAATTGTAGATGGAGAATCACCACTCGAAGTGGAAACATTAAACTTCGTTTTAAAGAGTTTGACTTAGAGAATGACAAGACTTGCAGCTACGACTTTGTGACGATACACGATGGGGGAAACTCTACATCTCCTTTGTTAGGCAAAGCTTGTGGCAATAGCAACACTGACAGGGATTTCATTTCGACTGGAAATATAATGTACATTCAATTCGAAACCGATTTGACAACTCAGAAGAAAGGATTCATTGCCGAGTACGTACGATTTAAGAACAGAAAAGGAAAGAGCAAGAAATACAAAATCAAACGAAATTCATAATATAAGCCTAACTGACTGTAAATCGGTTTCGTTGGTCCTCCAATGTCTTTCAGTATCTTTGAATATATAACAGTCGTTTTCGTATGAGTGGTAATCGTATCGTAATCATAATTTCAGTTAGAAAACATTCACATATTAGTGCCGTATCGTAGCGATATCGTATCCGTAACGTTTCCCACCCACTTGAAAACGATTCTAATGTACGTCAGTCTCTGATCGGTGCGATTCCACGGGGTGGGAGTGGGGAGGGGGTTGAAGGGAGGGGTACTATTCCCAACATAAGTTAAAAGTTGTTCGTTTGCATTAATTGTTTGGCAATATTAAATGAATATGTCTAGTCTGCAGCTTGTGCATCTGTTCAACTGCAGAATTTAATACGAACTAGCAGCAATCATTTGAGGTAATTAAATCAGGGGTTTTAACCTTTCATTTATAGAATTTTCAAGTAATAATTTAACACAAAGAAAAAGAGTGATCAACCTCCATTACTGGCTTATGAACACGAATAAAGTTTAAAGCGGCGGCATACTTTTAGAATATTTCCAATATTTTATAGCAGACCACGCAGCCAGAACATCCAGTTTATGTTAAAGATTATTTGTGCATATAATGCAGAATTAATTGCAGAGTTTATGTAACATAACCACTCTATTTTTGTCTGGCAGCTTCGCTCTTTTGCTAGATGAGTTACGGTGATCGAGAGCGCGGTAATAAAAAAGGCAAAGTGAACGATAAAATGTCATTTCACAAAGTGAATTTGTCTTTGGGACAGAGTTTCTTCGTTTCTTCTTCATTTTTACGCAATTTTGGTTTTGGCTTTATACGAAGCAATGTAACTTTTTTCGCTCTCTTTTTATTGCCGTTCTAGCTCTCTCACCGCTGCAATATATGGTATTCATAGTGATACCGCTGGGTACTACATACAGCCTGCTCAACCGGGACAATCAAAGAACCCTAGCTAGTATAAGTGGATAGTTTGGGTAACCGAAACTACTAGGAGCAGCATGCTAGTTCCTTAGTCTGGATGTTATTTAATGAGACAAGTCACGGGCATTATACTTTGAAACTTTTTTGTTTGTTTGTTTGTTTTTTTTTTGTTTTTTTGTTGTTTTTTTTTTGTTTCTGCTTTTAATATGGTACGCTTACAAGTTCCACCATTTAAAATATTGAAGTTTAGGGTTGGGGTTTTTATTTCACTTTTTGTAAAATATGGTTTCAATTTATTGGTCTCCGATCGTGGGTACGGTGCACGTTTAAGCAATAAAATCAATGTACATATTCCATTAAAGCTTTAGTACAAAGACGTCTTGCATTGTGTGATGACTTGTGTACGACTTTTCGAGTATGAATTTTCGAACATGCTAGCAAAGATCTGATAGATGTATGGAAAATACCCAGACACGTGATCATTTCGCACGAATCAGTTGCACGCTATTTGGATGAAAATCAAAATAATTTTTTAAAACGGCTGGTCGCAATACAACGAATTTAGCTTTAAGTTGCAACTGTTTTGTATTAAACTTGACAAACTGAGGCATGGAAACGAAACAGCGCAATTTATCCAAATTCTATATTTATCTTTCTATTGTATTATATTTTGTTTAATAAGCACTATTTTGTTTCAAATAGTGGTGTGAATAGAGGGGACATTGGTCGATATGCGCATTGGGCTATTTAGAGATCTCTTGTGACGTGAGTTAGGTGTCCATTTGCCCATACATGCTTTAGATTGGGCTTCCTATGGTTTAGTATCACCACAGGAAGCCCGCTTAAAGATGTTTGGTGTTCTCTCGCGCTATTCAATAATGTTCCCACTTGGACCATTTAGAGACACAATATCAAACAAGATGGCGGCATTGCTGAGTACTTCCGTTGAATCAAATTGGAAATAAACAATCTGATTTGGGAATCAGATAACATTTAAACACTATCTTCAGCAGAAGTGGTTTATTAGGAAGATATGAAATTAAACGAGCGTAGCCTTGCACAGTTTGCCGTGTCGTCATCACCGCTAGACAAAGACGGATATCTTAACAAGAAAGGAGAGGTAAACAGGGGATATCAGAGACGATGGTTTGTGCTGAAAGGAAATTTATTATATTATTTCGAACGTGAAGGCGACAAGGAAGCAATAGGAGTTGTGATTTTAGAAAACTGTCATGTTGAGTTGGCCGAGAGCGAAGATCAACCGTATGCATTCCAAATATCCTATGGAGGCGCAGGAGCCAGGACATATGTTCTTGGAGCCAGTAGCTCAAAAGAGATGGAATCTTGGATGAAAGCATTAAGCAATGCTAGTTATGCGTATTTAAAGATGATGGTAGAAGATCTCGAACGAAGATTACAAGAATTAACAGGAACACAAAATGACATGGTAACTGTTGGTCTACATGACACCAATGTAGTAGCATCAAGTCGACCTACAAGTACGATTACCGAGGGTCGTTTGAGTTTTTCTCGCATATCTTCTGATTCGCTTGGAAAATATGACTCTTCTGCTTCAGTAGGTACTTTAATTGAACTTGATAGCAACACTGACAGTGACATATTTTCGATGCAGAAGAGTGACGAACTTTTACCTTTAGATTTCAATGAGTTCAAGCATTTAGAGGAGTTACATACTCCAGCATTTGACTCAAGTAGGAGTATGGTTTCTCAGGACGATTCTAGCTTGGTAGGTCAGCGCCCTAGTTCAAGTGCTGGAAAAATGCCCAGGTCAAAGTCAGAAAGAAGGAGGAATAATCTTGGCAATAATGCGTCAGAATCAGGCCAGTTTCAAGCATACACTAGATCATTTGTTGATGACAGTTTTGACATTCCTGATCAAGTTAGTGTATTTAGATATCTTCACAACATGTATGGTGGATCGATATGGGTTAAAGCCAAGGAATGTGGTAAAAAAGATCTGCTATAGTTGACATCTCAAGATAGAAAGTCATCTTGCTCCATATTTTCAAGAACTTTAGAAGTCACCTAATGCAGATGTGCTGGGAACACTTTGATGTCATTCATCATAGTTAGGCATCTGCTACTGGAAACCCAAAATGAAATGTTATTACTGGATTAGCTCCACCTATAATTGCCCAGATCACCTCATTCATTCATATAAAAAGTCACTTTAATACATAAATATTAAAAAGCTAGCCCACTTTCCCCTAAAGCAGATACAAGTATTTTAGTTAGTTACAATGTAGACTTGTATGTGGGCCATGATGAGAGTTTGCTAATTGAGCTGAGCTTATACACCAATGATGCATGCATCAATATTTCCATTAAAATTACAATTATTTCAAAGAGTGTAAACTGTGTACATTTTAATGTCAGAGCTGACGGTGTCAAAAAGAAGGCTGCTTTTAACCCTTAAAATGGTTGCTTGTCAGGCTGATACTGTCAAAGTAATGTTGTTTTGACCTTAAAGAAAACAGAGCAAAAGATGTTGCTGCCTTTTTCTTGGCTATATGATAGAAAAACTGTAACTCTCTTTTAATAAAAAGTCTCAAAGGATGGTTGTTTGCAAACTTGTCAAAATATGCTGCACACAAATTGCTTTCTTTTTGATAACTCTGCTGAGATGTGCAATAATTTATGAATCCTCTTTTACACAGCCTTAGCCTCGAAGGTGTGTAATTTATTCTTTTGTTTAGAAACAGCACAATTTTTTATCGTCCATTATTCATTTCACAATTTTGGCAATTTTTATCAACCATCTCAAAATCCCAGATTTATTAGCCCATGTTTGTAAAACACAGGAAGCCCATCCCTATAAGGAAGTAAAATATGCCATTGCTGGAATTCGAAAACTGGGAGCTGGATATCTGAAGAATCTAGAAAAAGGTATGAGAATGTCTTTTTTTAAAATACTGTATGGTATTTCGAAAAAAATATTGACTTTATAAGCTTTGTTTATTACTAACTTTCCCGCCCACATTTTTCCCGCCAAATTCATGTCTAATTAATTAGACTGCTGTACATAAGTATCGCGTCTCGATCTCATGTAAGAAAGGGGCCTAAGAAAGCTGACTGTCCTTTTAAAATTCCAAGGTCAAATTTTCATTGTTTTTCACTATTTATTAAAGTTGTTCGTTCTAAAGGTAAGTATGCGATTATTTATATTTCGTTAATTTCAACTACCATAGTTTTCAGTGTACAAAAATGACATTTTTTGCTATTTTAACGTACAGATTCCCTACCCACATGTACGAAGTCATGTCAACGTACACGAAATTATTATGAATTTCCATGCATGGCTAACATTCCAATTTGTGTTTGTTTTATCATAGATTTTTTTCGTGTAGTATTTAGCTTTATATGGCAAGTTCCAGTTCAGAACATAGAATTTACAAGGTCGTCTTAACTGGAGGTTTGTATATGTTTAGTAAAATTGTCGCTCGTTCACAACATGAATCCGCCATGGGCAGCTAATTAAAATGAATTTATAGCAATAAACAGCATAGTGAGGCGGATAGATGCAGAAATTAGGCCGAATTGTACTGGAGCGTGATGAACTTCGTAGTAAAAAACAATCCCATTGATTATCATCCAAAAAAATGTTTTTCTGGTGCATTTGGAAGTCACCTTATCAAAAATATAGTAATAATAGTAATTTAATATTTTTGTACACCTGTGAAAAAAACGCTATGGCTGTCATAATAAAGCTCCTTTTTAACGTAGAAAAATAAAGACTCTAGTTTTAAGCGGTATTTTTTTCAAAAACATTGTATATGGATTTGAGTAAATGACCTAGCCTAAATTAGAGTGACAAAGCAATCCCAACCTTAGAAATTATGGAATAATGGTTTTTGCTAAATTAAAAAAATTCTGTAGTTGGAAAATTGTTGAAAATTTGCAAACTACTCTATTATACCACTAAAATAGTATTCTGAAAATTGCAAAAAATTTACAGCTGAGTTTTTGAGTTATTTTTGTTTTGTTAAAAGCGTGCATTGTATATTTTCATGATGTCATCAAAATAAATATTTCCTAAAGTTTGAGGTGTGCGCATGGTCATGTAAGAGAGTGCACGCTGAAATTCTATGGACCCACCTTAAGCCAATCCCTGAAGCAGTAAATACATGTCTCTTGAAAAGGGTAAAGTAACTATCTATTGTGTCCATAGTTGGTTAGAGGATGATCGATATTGGACTATACCTTAGCATATTATCATCCCATGGCCAATGTTTATTTATTCTCGGTAGTCTTGAGGCTTTCATGTTCCATTTGATAACATAGACAGATTTTTTTAGTTTGAAGCACGAAATGTTTTCAAAATTGATGTTTCTGGTATACTGTGGTTACTACTACACCTCATTCTAATGAAGACTACCACAGTGTAGCCAAACGTCAAAAACATAAAAACATATCATGCTTTAAGGTAATTCTGTAGAAATAAAACTGCCCGATGAAATTTTTTTATACTCGTTCAAACAAAGAATTGTGAGAAACGCTTTCAGAAAATACAATAAAAAAGGGGGGTCACTGACTTCTTTGTTTGTGCAATATGACGTCAAAGTTCTTGCATTTTAGTGACTTGAGAACGTAAAGAAAAAAGCTCAAAAATCGAAGAGAAACGGAACAAAAACACAGTAATTTGTTTTTTAAGAGCAAAATTCGTGTTTTGTTCAAATGTCTGCACTTTATTTTATTTAAAAAATATGAACAAATGTATAAAAAATATGTGATCTTGATGAAATTGACGAAATAGCAACGTGCGCACGAGCTGCTAATTCATTCGAAAAAGTCCTAAGTGGAAAGTATTTTGGAAATTTCTCAAAAGTTAGCCCGATGACCTATGCTCAATTTTAGATATATTTGATGTTATGTTATAAAAAATAATTTTATTAAATAAAAAACAGGTCACCGTGCTAGTTTCCGAAATATTGCAAAAAATATCGTCATTTTATTGTCAAAAAAGAGGTTTTCCGAGAGAGGACTGGGTCAAGTTTCAAAATTATCACGTATTCTCGCTCGAAAATGTCGCAATTCTTCGAATTTTTTATTCAAAGTAATTTACAAACATAATTTGACTAGATTACATGATAAAAGTCCTGAAACCAAAAAACTTGAAACATGAGCAGAACTATGCGCAGTGCAAAACTACGGAATTACCTTAAACCGAAAAATCTGTTTATGTATACATACTTGATTTTAGAGTTTCTGTATTAAAATGAATAAAACTAGCGCAGGGTCACGACCAGTTCAACCTCAAAAGTGGGTTTATCTCCATCCTCGGAAACCTAGGTGGTATGCTCTGTCGCTCAAAACTCGCTCCCATGGTTTATCTCCTGTGTATTATAATTCATGTTCACTAGTGAGGTCACAAAAATGGAAAAACAAAAGGAGTATTATTTTTGAAAACAAGTCACTATTGTGACCTCACTTGTGCAGCATTATATTACACAGGAGTGAACAAAGAGCTTAATAACAATAGTTTTCCTAACAATCTCCCTTTTATAACTACAAATGTGTCTCTCTCAATGAGGATGAACATGGAAAATATAATTAATTTTTATCTTTTCATCAGGGCCATGTGGAGGCAAAACGACAGCACAAACAAGAATGGCTACATTTTTTGAAGATATTGGATGGAAGGTAGATACGTGACCTCTTTCAAGGGTGTTGAAATTGCACTCAGGATTTATATGAATTTTGTTATTGAAAGAGCCAATCAGTAAAAGTTATAAATGACGTTTCAAAGAATCTTCTGTTGGTTGAGAAGCCAGTCTTGCCTTTGGGGTAATGAGGTTTGTAGTTAGCTGCAGATTAGACCAGGACTGGTTGCAATGAATGTTCCAAATAAAGCTAGAATTAAGTTGGTTATTTTTATTGGTTGTACCATTGTGAATGTCATATTGTTTCATATTTATTTAGATTTATTGCTTTGTAGGTATTCAAAGTACCTGAAACTTCAACTCTCCTTTTAGGGTGAGATATAAGAAAAATTGGACCAGTTAAAGTCTATTATTATTATTATAATGTGAGGATTTGAGGAAATGTGAGGACAGTTTAATGTTTTCAAAAAAGTTGAAAAAACCACTTGTTTAACTTGTAATTATGCAATATCATGTAATATTTTATAATTTTTCTTTTAATTTTAAATGTTTTGTAATCTTTGTTATAATTAGTAGGTGAAGAGCCACCTAGTGGATATACTACCAATAAATCCGTTGTTGTTATTATTATTATTGTTATATTATTATTAGGTGTTCATTTGTTATAGACTATACTGGATGAGTTGATCCTTCTCAGAAAAAAATAACTGTCACATTGCACTAAAACATATAAACTACAACAACTGACTGAGTTTTAAAATGACAAAAAAACTCATTAAAATAACTGAATTTTATTTTCATTTCAAGCGGTGGTGTAAAATTTGCAGAACTTGATGAAAATGGAGGTATTCACCCCTTTGGCAATAACCATAATACCTTCTCTTTTGAGATTCAAATAGGTGTAAATTGTGATGCAAACAAAATCAATTGTTATTCAAATACAAATGATTTCAATAACCCCTCAATAGCAGAAGGTATTATGGGTATCTGAAAGTAGAAAATGTTTAATATTCTTGAAATGCTGACTCAAGGTGCAGGAAGACATTGTGGTAGCTGCTGATGAGGATAATAAAAATCATGTCATTCAAATATATAATCAATCAACAAGGTCAAAACTCATATGGATATTTTTTTAATTGGTAGAGAACTGATGTTTAAAGTTGGCACCAATTCTCATCATCACCTATCAAAATCCTTTGCTGCATCAGTCTTGAAGTTTGCATATTTTTGACTAGGAAACAATTGAAACAAATTATATTAATATATATTTTTTAAATCTTTTTCAGCTTATAATTTCCAAGAAAATCTTCTCAAGACCATGGTTCAAATTGAGAAAACATATTTTGACATGGCTCCAAGATTACATCAAAACTGTATTATAATTTGTGATAGAGGAACAATGGACCCTTCTGCATGTAAGAATACTCAGTGATAATTGTGACAAAGAATCCCTTTGACTACCAAAGACCTTTCTTGTTTAGGTTATTGTTAGTATGTATCCATTACTTAATATATTTAATCTACTGACACTTGGCACATATAGAAGTATTAATAAGCATTATTATCATTACATATTTTAGGCATATGTTTTGCATAGTATTTGCATATATGAATAATTTCACTTATTATTATTACACTGTCATTATAAATGCATTGTTATCATTACTAAAGTTAGTTTAAAATTTGGTATAAATATAAGTTGGTCAGAGCTTGTAAATCAGTTGTTGCTGTTGTTGTTGTTATTGTTGTTGTTGTTATTGTATTTTCAACTCAAGTAATGAAGTAGAAATAAAGCAAGAAAACATTTGTAATTCCCAGAATGGGTCTATTTTGGTTTTTGTTGCACTTTCCCAACAATAACCCAAAATAAACCCACTCTGGGAATCACAAATTTGAACCCAATGTTGGATTTTGTAGCACTTTACCAACCATAATCCAAAATAAACCCATTTTGGGAATCACAATTTTTTTCCAGTGGAAGAGGTATTGGTCAACTACTTCAAACATTGCATGTTATGTACTTAGGGAATTCAACTTTGATTGTTGTTGTTTCCAGATATAGAGCCTGACAAGTGGAAAAAGATTATGGATTCAAATAATATGAATGTCATACAATATCGTGATGAGCGTTATGATCAAATCATCCACCTTGTAAGTATCATTCTGTGCTGTTGCTGTTCCTCATAAGGTTGTATTTAAATTTGTAATGTAATACAAAAAAAAATGTTGATGTGTTATACAAATTTTCATGGGTAAAAATAGTTTGTGATTTTGTGTGGTCTTACATCTAAACTGTAAACAAATGCTATAGATAACAACTACACCCCTCCTCTATCCCAATGCTGTTATGAAGCTGAATGGATGAAGATATTGCAACATTGGTTTATTTATATGCTGGACATATTATATTTCAATGTTTAGGTATCTTGTGCTTGTGGAGCTGAGTCTTTCTACACTAAAGCAAACAATATGACCAGAAGTGAAGGAATCAAGTTAGCTAGAGAACTTGATGCAAAAACTCAGCATGTAAGTCATACCAACTTTATACCACCCTTTAGGTCATTGTTATGAATGGTCAGTTCAGTGTCCAGGTCAGTGTTTGTTATGAATACAACACAAGAAGCAAATGTAAAACAATGAAATACAAAGGAGGCATAACCACTAACAATTATTCTTTATACTCATGTTTGTAAACTGCATATAGCAGTCCTTAAAGTCCCCCAAAGAACAGTTGTGAACAGAAATTGAAAAGCCCTGAGGAGAATTATAACTGTATAACTCTACATCTACAAGAAAATGTATTTAATAAATTAGAAAACTAATTTCCATCTGTATTTCAAAGTACAATCCAACCTAGAGCATATGATAAGCAAGGGATTACCAGTCTCTAGTTACTCTCCTTTTCTTTAATTCTGCTTTTAAACTTTAAAAGTTAAAGCACTATTTCACTGGTATATTGTTTGCACTCTATGATTATTGTTGTGATTTTTATTTTTATTTCAAACTGTCATCTACTAAAATTGTTTTTATTTTTGTACAGGCCTGGGTGGGACATCCTTACTTTGATGTCATAGACAATACAGTGGATTTTGATACTAAAGTTCACCAGGCAATTAAGGTAACTAATTTATCAAATTAAATGGCACTTTGGCAACCAGTTTCTTTCATGACACCAGCTAGCTCCTAGAAGGACAAGTCCCCAATCCCGGCAAATTTTGAGGAAAGTACCCACAATTCCTTGGGAGCCTGTGCTTCATTTGACTAATGCGTAAGAGAATCCTGTAGTGCTCATGTTCATCTTTGTAAAACAAGTTACCATAATTTTACGAAAAATGTCATGTTCATAGAATACGGTAAGAATTAAGTATTTTGTGCCAGAACACTTTGTAAAAATCTTGGACACTTCTCAAGATTATGTCATATTATATATTTTTCTTTATAGGCTGTGTGCACAAAACTTGGAATTGAAATAGGAGACCGTTTTGCTCCAGACAGTGTAAAACGAAAATTCCTTGTGAAATACCTTCCTGGAGATGAGGTTTGTTTACTTATAAGATAAGCATCAGAGCTTTATACCATAATCATTTATCTTTTGCTATTTTATTTATTTGTGCATGTACATTCCAGTACAGTCATGATTGGACTTGCATTGTCTTTGTTATTGATTAAATTTAAATTGTTAAATTTAATTGAAGAGCTCAAAGCGAAAATGGCCTAAGTGCTCTTTTGGATAATTTTTTCGAATTTTCGAATTTTCACCAAATCAATCTAAAAAAGGCATCTGATGATCTAATTTGGTCTAAAAACAAACATCTTCTATTTTTTTCCGAAGAAATTGTCCGAAAAAGGTGAAATTCGGCCCGTAGTTACGCTTTCGCTTTGCTTGACAACCGTTCACTCTTGCGTGAAAAGCACAAATTTGTATAGGACGATAAAAATAGCCGAGTGAATATGCACAAGTACAAATCATAGAGTGCGCGCACTAAATAAATACCACTAAATAGTGCTATTTTATGCTAATTCTATTTTTTTTTTTTGGTTTTTTTTGGGTTTTTTTTTTGTTTAATAAGCGCTATTTAGTAATCTCGACATCAGTGTTCATGCGGACAAATAAACCTATTAATATATATGTATTTTTTGGCTAAAAACTTGGCCTTCGAGCAAAAAGTTTAATATCCTAAGAAAATTCAGTCCTTCTTCTAATCTTATGCAAGTTTTTCAAGTTTTACTTCATTCTACTTACACCGCTAAATCACTACGAACATGCCTATTTCGAACAACACGTGTTTTGACAAAAATACCACTGCAATGCATTCTGGGAAATCGACCAAATTTTCGGCAGCCGTCATAGCCTCCCCCCATTTCAAGTTTTTTTTATAAGTCTAACGCTACCTCGGAATTCTGCCGAATTTTCAGGCTTGTTGTGTTCTTTGATCACCAAAACTTGCAAAAATACCCGCGGCAGTCCGAGAATTTGCCTCTAAAACAGTCTTTAAGTGATGATCTCTGCAACGGTCGCCAAGATTCACGAGTGCGAAAAAAAACACTAATTTTTACTCGAAATCATCTCACCAGCTTGATTTCTTTCAAACAGTAGACTCATCACAACTAGAAAGCTTAATGATGCTGTTCCAGAAGCGTTTAGAGGCAAATTAATAGCAAAAAACAACGACGAAATCACGAATGATGCGAATTCGTCAAAGTTCTGATTAGACTGAAAACCTGTTTCAAACGTGTTAAACATGTTAACCAGTTTCATGCCTCCCCAGTAAAACAAAAACACAGGAGTCTTGATCGAAGCCAAAAAGAAACTACCCTGGACGAGCTTAAGGTTTGTACGAATCAAAAAATCTCTAAAATCGCCAAAAATGTCCTTTTTCGGACAATTTCTTCGGAAAAAAATAGAAAATGTTTGTTTTTAGACCAAATTAGATCATCAGATGCCTTTTTTAGATTGATTTGGTGAAAATTCGAAAATTCGAAAAAATTATCCAAAAGAGCACTTAGGCCGTTTTCGCTTTGAACCCTTCAATTGTAAGATAATCTAGTTTACAAAATCAGTGCTGTGTCATCTGCATTGCATAGGTCTCATATCCAGTGCCATTTAAAAGCTTCTTTTGTCATAAATTTGATGGCATGGATGTCATGATATTTGGATCTACAACTATTCTGACTTACAAACTGCAAAATGATGTTTTATGGAAGACAAGAAATAATCAAGAGTTTTCAATTGTTTAGGTCTTCCCACCTTTCCAAGATTTTGATGTAGTCCATGATTATCTCGTTGTAACTGATCTTGACATTGGAACTCAGGCACGCCTGAGAAGAAGAGGACAAAATGGTAATATGTGTATTAAAAGCTAATCTCCCTTGAATCCATTTTCCCTGTGAGAAAGAACTAGCCTCCATTGCAGCCATATTATGTGTTTCACCAAAGGAAAGACTCCCATAACAATGTCTGAGCTAACAAGTGCCCCTTTTGTTCTTTCGGCAAATCATATAAGACAGCTGCAACAGAGGCTGAGGGAGAACTGTCATCACATCAAACAATCTCCTTTCACACATTATGCCAAATATTGAATATATGTCACAATTCTCTCACCTCTCGGCCATCCATGTCACATTTACAACTGCATTTGTGTTGCATGTTTACTTGTAGAGTTTGATCAGACAATAAATGTTTGTTACAGGAAGGTATACATACATGCATACAACAAGAAGGCCACTGATTGATGGCCAAGTTGTTGAAGTCAGAAGAAATTTAAGCAGAAGAGATTATGAGGTATATCTTTAATACACACTAATCGTGATATTGTAATATAGTACTTTCCATATTTTAATATGCATCTGCATCACAATGTCAAACCATACTTGCAACAAGAGTACCTGTGTCAAAGGAGACACAGGTCAACCGAGGTACTCCATGTGTAAGCATGTTGTTGTTGCTATTTTTAGTAGAATAATAATAAAAAAAACATAATGCTGTCTTTTTAATATGTGCAGATGCTTCTAGCTCAGAGAGACAGTGCTCGTCAATCTGTTTACAAAAAAAGGCGATGTTTCTTGTGGAAAAATCAGTATTTCCAGTTGGATGTTTATAAGGAGCCTTATCATTCAAGGTAAGTTCATTTGTCATTAACTTGGAGCCCGTCTACTGTACGAAAATTCTCACATCTGGGTCTTTATTGGGTGTTTTTCAATATTGCTATGATGCGGATTAACCCTAATTTATCTTTCCTTTTTTTCCCTCCAGGTGCAAGGGTCTAATTCTACTTGAAACATACTTCAGCAAGTCTGGGAATTCATTAAATCTTCCTAGTTTCTTAACCATTGAAAAGGAAGTAACCAATGATCCAGAGTATTCAATGTATCACCTTTCCCAAAAGTAAAAAGTGCCGTAAACGTAATTTTAAATCATTTTTACGTGTTCTATTTTTTACTTCAAAAACTAAATTATTCTGGTAAGAGGTGATTAGTATGATCACTTTGGTTTGAAGAAATGAACAAATAAAAAACTCGCTAGTGTTTGTGAAATGAGGTTTTTCCATTTTCTATTTTTTGAGGGTAAATGTTGTACTAACTACAGAAAATTAAATCCTCTCCAAACTACTGTCTTTGCTCTCCAGAGCGATTTTTACTTTAGTCAATGCCGGGGGGGGGGGGGGGGGGGAGTGGGGAGAGGACTCGTCGTCGAAATTTGCCAAATTCCCAGTTTCTGGTATCTCCCCACCCCCACCCCCCCGGGCGACTTTCACTCCAAGTCGATATCACAGGAATTATAGCAGTCTGTATATGGCCTGCGTTGCCGGCGGTCTGCGGTTAGACCGCCGGCAACGCAGGCTAGTCTGTATAAGGCTATTGCAACTGACGTAGTTTCATCCAGACATTGACTTCGGCAAACAATGTCCATTTACTTTGTAAATTAGTTTGACAGAACAATGAAAAATATGTTTTACCTAACTGACCCCTTAAGCGTCATTAAAGTCAACATAATTACTCATTTAAAAACAAAATTATTCAAGTGTTTTAGATATTTTCAATACATTTAGAGAGTGCACTCAAACTACGCATGATTCACCCAATCCCCATCCACTCCCCATGGAATTAATATTTGAAAATTCAGGTTCGATGGTTTCGAAGCTTTTGATATTTAGAGATACCGAGATACTGTTTTTGTCTTGATTGAAGGACCATGCGTAGGTTTTTCTTTGCAGAAGGCTTTAAAATTCGGACCTAATTAAAAAAAACCATTTTGTACATGATAAACCAGAGCCTCTAAGCTTTAGGAACTATTTTGCTTCATTATAAATATATTCTATCGATAAAAGTAAGGTGTTATCAAATTAATAATTGTTTTTCTTTTAAAAGTTTCTGTTCATTAATCTTAAAATTTGCCAGACATTCAAAAATTTGTATGTTAATGAATGCTTGTGTAAACAGAATTAAATTGTTTGGATATTAGATTTTAAAGCCCTCGAACATTTCACATTCTCCGAGTGGGTCGCAGTCGGTGGAATTAAATGTTGGTCAAGTTATCAGAAAAACTTGGGAAAAGCTGGCATTTTGGGGCGAGAAAAATTCACCTTTGAAGAAGTTAAAGTACAAGAACTAAAACCTGCAAGAACTTTTTCCATGTTTATTGCACTGCATTGAAGTTTTCAAGTGAGCGAAATTTATAATGGTTTACACCAATCTACTAAGACAAAATGGTCTTGTTTTGGCCGTCATTTTTGTTAGTATAATTAACTGCAATGTTGGGAAGACAATACATCGTTTAAAATCAACAAAAAAGCCTTGCACCAAACACGCTTTTCATGGAGAAATTGTTCTGACTGCATCGAAAGAAACTTTGCCAACAAGCAAACCAACTTCATCCAAAATCACACAAACCGGTATGCCTTCAAAAACCAAAACTCCTTGCACCAAAAAACACGCGAAAACAACAGAAGCAACCATGTCCCCTGTTCCGACTACCAAAGAAGTTGAAGCAACGGTAAATCAAAACACTGATGAGTTAGTGATGACCAGTTCGGCAACTACAGCTTGCAAGAAAGTGGATTGTCTTCTTGGAGAATGGAGTCCATGGAGTCAGTGTACAGCTACTTGTGGAAACACTGGTATTAACGTTCGACATAGAACGGTAAGCGACATGACACAGGTGTGGGTGATGATCGTGGTGGCGGTGATAGAGATATGTTGGTGATAATTTTGATGACGTGGTGGTGGGGATTGTGATGATATTGATGAAAGAGTTGATGGTGGCGGGCGATGATGTTGAAGAATGGTGATGATCTTATGGACTTGTGATTGGTGAAAATGATGACAAAGTTGCATTGTTTAAGATGAACAAAAACGACTGCATGGGGACATTACTTGTCATTAATTGCGTTTGATAAATATGATTTCAGATCAAATCACCTCCAACTTGCGGTGGTGTCTGTCCGTTTCCACTTCAAGAAACAAAACATTGTAATAGACTGTGCTTGAATGGAGGACTAGTGTCTAGTCAAGGATGCCAGTGTCAGAGTGGTTATAGTGGAGTCTGCTGCGAAAAAGGTAAAGCCATTCATTCCTTCAACCCTTTAATTCATTCATTCATTCGTTCATTCATTCATTCATTCCTTCATTCATTCAATTCCAGTAGTCAGTGGTCTGCTCGACAACGTTTCGTTGGGGGAAGAATGTCAGAATTTTATTGTCGCGATAAATTCCGCATGAAATACCTTGACGCGTTATTTCATGCATGCACAGTTTATTTTCGGTATTACAGTAGCCCTTTCAGTATTGGAGATGACAGTGTTAACTGATTTGACTGACACGCGTGCTGGCATGCACAAAATACAAATCACTGTTCAATTTAAGATAGCATGCAATTCTTTTCTAATTTTGTATTTTGTCAACATGTGAATATTTCGTTGTAGTCAATGGCAACTGGTCGCCATGGGGACCATGGGGCATGTGTACAAAAACATGTGATGGTGGGATTCAAAGGCGCGTGCGTAATTGTAGCCAACCTCTACCAGCCCATGGCGGTGATGATTGTCCAGGAACCAATCAGGAAACAGTGGAATGTAATATGAACATATGTCCAGGTATTAAGAGATAACGGACACGCAGACAGTCGGACAGACAGATGGACAGTCGGACATGAGTGATTTATACTAATGGAATAAAATTCATATATTTCAGTCAATGGTGGTTGGGGCGTGTGGGGAGATTGGAGTCCGTGTTCTTCCTCGTGTGGAGAAGGAACAAAGTTTCGTCAAAGACAATGCAACAACCCGTATCCTAGCCATGGCGGTCTTCCCTGCATTGGCCTAATGCTGTTGACCGCAAAATGTCGGCTTGAGCCATGCAAAGTGCCAGGTATACTGTAAAACAGTTACATTATGTGGATGGTACACACGTGAAGCTGGTTTTCAAAACACACTCCGCTACATGCCAAAGCTTCCTCGTATGTTCCAAAGATATTGAATTAATTGGCAACAAATGGCGTTGCAAATATATCGAATATCTGGTCTATATAACTTTATATTGACGTTTTCTTCTAAACTTGTCTTTCTTTCAGTTGATGGTGGATGGTCCACGTGGTTAGAATGGAGTCCATGCTCGAAAACGTGTGGTTTTGGTTCACGCACGCGTGTACGGGTCTGCAACAACCCACTGCCCAATGATGGCGGGCGCAATTGTTTAGGATCGAGTCAGGAAGAAGAGAAATGCTATGCACGGCCGTGCAAAAGTTTGTAACTTGCCTTGTTTTTTTTTATATTGTTTTTTATGTATATACATTAGCAAAAATAATTGTGATCGACATTTTTGACAGTTTTCAGATCAATTCGACCTTTCAGATATTCATGACAATAGGAAAAAGAACAACAAACATAGTCAAATCAACAAACTTATTTATAAAGAAAGGTCATTCACCAATAAAAGTGATATAGCTGATCTCCTAAATACACACTTTGTAAACATAGGACACGAACTTGCAAATAAGCTCCCATTTATAAATGACAAGTGCCCTGAGAACTATATAAAAAGGTCGTTTCTAAACAGTTTCATGTTTAGAGGCATAACCAAGGAAGAAGTTCTTGATGAAATAATGAACATTAAAACTAACAAATCAACAATAGGAATTCCTTCAAAATTCATAAAAATTGCGTGTGAACAAATTTCAGATCCACTATCTCAGATTTTTAATGCATCTCTACTTCAGGGTTTTGTACCTGATATTCTGAAAATTTCTAAAGTTACTCCAATCGATAAAGGGGGCAACCCCACAGATCCAGGAAACTATCGACCCATATCCACACTTTCAACTTTTACCCAAATTTTTGAAAAACTTATTTATAAGCAACTTATTAACTATATTGAAAAGCAAAATATTCTTTATGAGTTTCAGTTTGGATTTCGAAAAGGCCATTCCACGGCCCTAGCAATTGCTGAAATTACTGACAGCCTTAAGAAAGCTATTGATAACAACACGTACACCTGTGGGGTATTTTTAGACTTCTCCAAGGCGTTCGACTCAGTAAATCATTCAATTTTAATCAATAAGTTAGAGAAATATGGAATTCGTGGAATGCCTTTAAAATGGTTTCGTAGTTATTTAGAAAACAGAAAACAATACGTTTCATTAAACAACTTACAATCAGGAATGCAAACCATAACTTGTGGAATTCCCCAAGGGAGTTCATTAGGTCCATTGTTATTCTTAATCTATATAAATGATCTCCCAAATTGCACAGACAAACTGAAATTTAAAATCTTTGCTGATGACACAAATTTATTTGCTTCTGCAAATGACCTCAAATCTCTGGAACAGATGATGAATTCGGAACTAGCCAAAGTTAAAGAATGGTGCGACGTGAATAAGCTTTCAATCAACTTTTCTAAAACAAATTTTATGATAGTAAAATCAACTAGAAAAAAAGACTTCCCTGTGGATATTAAGTTCAACGATAGAGATGGTACTTCCCATTTATTGGAAAGAAAAACACATTTAAAATACCTAGGCATCATAATTGATGAAGCAATGTCTTGGAAGTACCATATCTCCTATATTTGTTCGCGAATATCACGCAATAATGGAATTATATCCAAATTAAGACATTTCCTATCTTTGGCTCAACTAAAACAAATTTACTATAACTTAATTTACCCCTACATATCTTATGCAATTATTGCATGGGGTAGTACTAGCGCAACAAACCTAAAAAAAATTCAAGTAAAGCAAAATCATATAATCCGTCTCATCTTCTTTGCTACTCTATATGGCAAAGATACAGCAAGTGCTAAACCTCTTTTAAACCTACTAGACATTCTTTCAGTAGAAAACATCTTCCACTTGCACGTCTTGAAATTCATGTATTCCTGGCATAATGGAAGCCTACCCAGTATCTTTAACAATATGTTTACTTATGCTAGTAATATTCATGGATATCACACAAGATATGCAAGCGGGCAAAACCTCCATAAGACTAAAGTAAGAACCAACACTGGCAAACAGACATTATCATTCACGGCAATTGACCTTTGGTCAAACATCCCCCTGCAACTCAAATCAGCCAGTAATTTGTCTTTTCCTAAACAATTAAAAATATTTCTTCTTTTCCAACAACATTCTGAGTTTAAAAATGTGTAATTTTCCATCTAATATTTCTAAACAATTTTTCTTGTATCTTTCTTGTATTTATCTAGTGACAAATTATTAACTATTTTATTTCTCTTTTCTTTAATATTATTCAATATTCATTCGATTTCTTTATAGTTAACCTCAATAATACTTATTAACTTTAAAACTGGGGGCTAACTAGAAAACTTAACAGTTTATTTAGCCCCCAGGCTCATTTTATTTTATGTACAAAAAACATACTGTAAAAAAGACTTTTTTATTATTATTATTGTACACTTATATAAAATGTAACTATAGCTTGTATTGAGCAAAATAAACATTCTATTCTATTCTATTCTATTCTATTCTATTCTATTCTAGATATTTCAGTTGTATTTTCTTTTATATTCCATGCTTTTCTCACTAGCTAGCTTACTTGTTTACCTGGATATTTGTGTCCGGCGATATTGGTTGGTTGCTTCGTTTAGTTTGATAATGGTTGTTTGTTTGTTTGCTTTATAGTTCCAGGAAATGGCGGTGCAGGAGCTGAAGGTGGCATCGGTAAACGTCAGGAGGATATCGCAACTCGCAAGAAACGTCACTTAGCACGTCACTCAAAACGTCACGCAGTGCAAGCTCAAGGCAGCACGTCGTCACAAAGTGCAATACATCACGCAGTACACGTAAAAAGTCACCTAGTACAAGGCACACAAAGTCACGCTAAACGGTACATGAAGACAAAAAGACGCATAGCATTTATTGCGTTACCACATGTCTTACGTCAATCAAAAGCAAATAGTGGTCCACGAAGGCGTCTTCTTAGCTACAAAAGTAAAGGTCTCGTCGAGAACTTCGACGTTCTGGTGCAAAAGTACAAAGAAGACCTGCTACGTAACGACGACCAAACCAACACCTCGGGACCTTGGACCAGCTGGAGTACTTGCAGTGCTACTTGTGGTGATGGTCAGCGGTTTCGTACACGCGCCTGCAATGATTTAGCTAATCCGTGCAGCGGAATACCAATGGATGTGCAGCAGTGCAGTATGGGTGAATGTCCTACATCAACATGATACTCTTGTCTCGATATCATGTTATATATTATAAACTGATAATAACATGATTTCTCGGGAATATCGGAAAAATGAAAATGAAGTTACATACCTTTTTTTGAACAATACATATACATGAAAAAAATGTCATTTTGTGTTTCTTATTTTTCTATCTACCATGATTCTGGATCTATATACTACTGAAGTAGTTTTCTAATAAATCTATTAATAAAAGTACACTGATATATGTCATATATTGTACGATGAAGCACATCATTTTATTTATTCATTTTCCCCGGGGTCACTTTAGACATGCATATAGTTGTTAGAGGGAATAAAAAGCGTTTTAAAACGTCAAGCCTCGTTCATGATAAGTACGTTTTAGCCCCGTTTCTAGACTAGAATATTTTTCACGTATTGTTTTTGTTTGCTAATTATGACCATTGTTGCAGTGCCAGTCAAGGGAATGAAATAATACGGAAGAATTCTAAATAGAGCTCGAAAATGTAGACTTCCTCGCAGTCGGGTTTGTCATGCGGCACGGAGCTTCGCGGTTATTGCCTTACAAACCCTAAAACCGACTGCGATGGAGTCTATTGAAAATGCATGCTGTGCTCCACAAATAATGACGAGATATTATAAATAACGTCAATCGGACCTCTGTATGTATAATAGTTCGCCCAGTATCCTTTGCGTAAAAATGTAAACTAGCATACAAGCGCGCACAACGAAATACTTACTAAAGCTGAAATAGCCTTTGATTGTTATGAGTAGGCTATAGAACAAAACAGTGGCCGATCCAGAATCTTCATACGGGGTCCAGATTTTAAACTTCTGTCGCATTTAATCGTATGCAAACATTCGAACCTTAAGTAAACGATGAAAAAAAAAGATGTAGCTGACCCCTTTGGCCTACCCCTATAGTTTCAACTGAAGCTTTTGTAAACTTGGGCACAACCAGTTATCACATACAGTCACTACATCACATGCAGAACAAAATTAAACCATTTGAAGTGACTTTATTTAATTACTTTATAATTATGGGTGTTGATAGATATAAATAGAATAGTATTCAGTGTAATTCAATAAATCCTAAATAAAATTTTAATAAACAACCTATGCTTAGTTCATACTAAGCCAAGTGTGAGACTTGCATATTCAAATTTTGGGCATGGCTTTTTTTACCATGCACATACTCCAATACAGTGAAGTGTCTTATGTCAGAAAAAAAGTAGATAAATACACCTTATGTGCATTGCTTAGTTGTCACTCTATTCAAGTATGGTTAGAAAACAACACAAGTCCTTAAGTATTTGGATTGTGGACACAAGTTTTGATACATTTAATTGAATTATAATAATGATTGTGCAGCTCTAGAAATTACCTCAACCCCACCACAGAACGCTTTTATTCCTAAAACATTCATCCCAGGAATTTCTATAATTTTTACAATTTTTAAAACATACAATTATATTATTAAAAAAATTTCACTGTCCTCTTAACCCTCACACCCTCTAGAATTTCCCAAAGTCTTCTGTGGTAGGGCTATGGATATTATCAAGAACTGCAAATTGGAAAATAATAATTTATATTGTGACCATTTTGCATTAAGTCGGGCTGATTGTATCTTCGACATGATAATGGTTTTAGATTTTTAGCTAGTGAGCGTGAAAGCAGCAATGTGCAATATTACAGCAATTATTGTACCCTATTTAATTAAATGCTATTATTTTCTGTTCACATAAATGCGTCATGTTTCACAGCTACTCTATGAATCATATCTGAATGACTGGCGTAAAGTTCTAGCCCTTTGCATATTTCCAACCATTTCACAGCCCCTGCATCATCTCCTGCCTGTAGTTTAAATCTGTCAAATGTATCACCAGTTTCATCATGGAAATTGACTGCCAAAGTTTCCATCCAAGAATTATCAGTATTTCTGGGATCATCCACATAACCCTGGTAAATCTAGAATGCAAGCATGGTGGCATTAAACTTAACTATTCGGCTTGACACACATAAAATTCACATAATCCATTTTGCCAATGCCAAATTGTAAAAATATTTCCAAATAAATTGATGTAATTCAATGTTGTTTATCAGTGTTTATGATTACCGTCTCCCCCTTTTTAAAGAGCTCATTCACAAGATCAGAAAGCTTTTGTCTTTCTTCTTTTGAGGCTTCTATTGAATTCAATGCTTCTTCTCCAAACTCTTTTTTCAATGTGTTGCTTACAGTATCACCTGGATCTACCATACCCTAAAACAAAATAAGCAAAACACTTTGAAGTTGAAATCATTTAAAAGCATAATACCTTTGGTATTTGAAATGAAGATTAGTAGATATCTGGACCATGCAAGGCAACATTGAATGATCTTGAATTCAAAACATCCAAACAAGTGGAGAGATCATAGTCAATGCAATAATAACCTCACTTACCCCCGGTATAGCCCAAATGCCAGAGTCTTTTCTCTTGATAGCCACAAATTCAAGCACAGGCTTGTCATTCTTGTAAAACCGTTTTCCTTCACTGGTATGCTTCCATCTGGAATACAATATTATTATAGTTACCGGTAATTGAGGATTATAATAGGCCCTACAGCAACAGCAACCCAGAGATGGTCCTACAGGAACCATGGTTGATCAGCTAAAGAAAACACAAGAAAAACAGGAAATAAAAACAAACTACAAAAAATAGTAGCTTTTCGCAGGGACCCCATCCCCCTCCAATTTTCTGAGATTGATTGATATATTTTTGAGAGGGGTGGGGAGGGTGGATAAGAAATCTCCCCCAATTGAAAAACTGCTCTGACATCCCTGATTTGTCACCATCACTCAAACAGAACATAACTATCATTTAAGTTTGTTGTAAATGTGATAATAAGTTGTACACCATAGAGTGATGATAGCAATGACTGACGTTTCGGATGTTAGTCCTTCGGTGGAGTAACATTACTTCGGCAAAGGACTAACATCCAAAATGTCAGTTATTGCTATCTTCACTCTATGGTGTACAACTTATTATCACATTTAAAATTGTTTCTCTAGAAACACTGACGCAGTCCTATCTAGTATTTCTTACTAGTTTTGACCTCTTCGTTTATCATTTATGTCTGGTAATTGTGTTCTGATTGAGTACTGGTGACAAATACTATTAATTTTAGTTAGTATCTAGACGTTTGCTTTTATTTCATGGTTTTCCTGTATTTGCTCTATCATCAAGTGACATCTAAAATATGATTACCTTGTGACTATTGGATCTGCAGCATGATTTGGTCCCCATCGACCTAGATCCCCGCGTCCTGTTATTCCAGTCCTGCCAATTGGATTTCTATAACAACAATAACATAGTATAACCCACTGATTGAAATGGTTAAACTGTACAGATTCAAATGATGCAATGTTAAATTAATATACTTTAATATAATTATTATCAAGTAATAGAATTTTCATTTTTCCCCATGACATTGGATGATTGATGATAACAAAACCATTACCTTGGAAGTCCATCAACGACTTCATACTTTCCAGCATAACTTGTTCTATCTACATTATACACTCCATCAAGCTGATTAAATTTAAGAGGTGGGTCTACTGGCTTGGAACTGAAACAGAAATAGGTGAAACCAAAACTACAGCAGTTGGAGAAATAATAATACCCTACATTTAGTTTAGTACTTTATCACTTAACAATTTTATTAAGACTAGATATGGTTTTACTGCACCTGACAGAAAATGATAGAAATGGAAAGACAAGGAGGAAGAAATACATGAAAGGAACCAAACAAGAGACACATAATTGAGAGCTGTCTTCTGCAATGCTCCAGAGATGCAAGGTGGAAAGATTGGTGAGGTCCAAGATACAATATTTAGCATTCCTTGCTAAGCATTCTGATGCTTTTGTTGGTAAACAAATGGAATGGGTAAAAGGTTTAAAGTCTCACCTGGTCTAACTGTGGAATTGTAGTCCTTATCTGGGTACAAGGTAAATTGAAGTATGTTATAAACAAGCTATTCTCTTAAGATTAGACTATACCTGATATCTGGATCTGCATAGACAGGACCACTTAAAATATTCTTTGAGGTATAAACAACTGGCTTATACTCTGGAAAGCTTGTATCCCAAGGTACTTTGTCATCTGGGACAGGAAACCTCTGGACTTTTGTATTTGGATAAGATGCTTCACGAGCTTTGACATGCATACTTTTAAAATGGACCCTACAAACTATAATATTGAAATCATTAACAGTCACATGAACAATGCAGTCATGCATCTGCTGCTGTTAGAAAATAATTAGCAGTTTTGAGAACTATAAATTTTCACTTCATCAAAATTGTTGGAATGGAAGAGCCTATTCGATATTCATTTTGTTTCAACTCAAGATGGGCATATTCCTTGAACACTGAATGTGTTATTACAAATTTCTATTGTCACTTCCTTCTTCAGGATTAATGAAAAGTTCCTGAGCCTCAGATATGGTCATGCAACGTAAGTTATATTGATTGTGATCAGTGCAAAACCTTCTTGGCTCCAGAAACATTAGGTTATAAAATCAAAGTATTCGATAATATTGCATATAGATAAAAATATATTAGATCTTCATCTCATTCAAAGGTTTTATTTGTGCTCATCAAGAATCAGTATCAATAATATTGTTAATCATATAAAACTATCGGCCAAAAACTTTATTACTCATTTCAATCATAACAATAATTTTTGCAATATTGCTTTGAATCAATAAAAAATATAAAAGGTAAGCTGCTTGTAAACAAATAGAATAAATAATCAATACGTCAAATCATTTCACAACTGTTTGTTGAATAAATTGTAAACCTTATCAGCAAAATAAAAAGAAAAATTGTATCCAGAGCATAAATATCAAGACTAAATAAATACCAAGAAAGAACGTTCATTTGTGAACAAAAGTTCAGAATAATAGAAGTGATTCAAGTTAGCAGTCTTCAGCAGTCCTAGGATACATTGTAAAGGACTATTTCAAAATGAAAAGGATTGAGTGGATCTATCGATGTGGACTTGAACTCCAATCTCTTATACAGCTTAATTTTTATATAATCAGCTGAAACAACTTTCAGCTAAATCGCAATGCATAAACTAAATTTAACACATCGCTCGGTTAAGCACAAAAATGTCAAAACATATTAAAAGTTAATTTGCAAGCTACCTCACCTTTAGATTTTAGAAAGTTGTTTCCAGTTACCAAAGACGCGATGACAATGTTGATACCAAGATATCTAGAACGAATTATCGAGCTCAGCATCAACAATAAGATATGTTTGTCGCAAGTAAACAATATAATTTTATGTTTTACTGCTCATCGATTGGGTGATTTGCGCGAAATTTTGCATTGTCTGTAGACAGATCAATAGCGAAACCGAAAATATATTCCCCGAAGCAAAACTGTTATTTAAGAGCCTGCAATATTCTTTACCAGCGGAAGAAAAAATGAATATGAAATGAAAAAAATAAAATAAATCAATGAATAAATGAAAATGAAGGAGAATGAAAAAATAAATGACTTGAATGAAGGAATACTTGAATGAGTATTTTTTTTAACCTGATAATAGTCATAAGAAGATAAAAAGGTTGTTTTGTGATTTGGTTATTAAAAATCGACAAAAAAATTGCGTGGGATCCCTCCCGTCGGTCGATGGCACGCAACCTTGGCCTTCCGTATCACGTGGTACCACTAATTACCAGGCGTCTCTCGGTCGTGAGCTCATTGTTTGATCGAATCGGCCAAGTTTTCTGTGAATTTTCCTGTGAATTTAAACCATTTTTGTTACTTATTTTGAGCGGATTTTATATGTTAACCCAAGAAAATGGCTGAAGTATTTCCTCTGGATATAAATGACACGGTCGCTGAAGACCAGTTATCGAGTGACGATGACATTATAGAGGTAATAAGAAGGCTTGTCGTCTCCTCACTACTGCGTGATTCGTACGATGATTTGCATCATACCGGCATTTCTCTGCTATATGAAACTAAAACCTGATCCTACGAAGACTGATGTTTGTATGACATTATAATTTGTTTATTTTTAGGGTGACTATTTAGATGTACCGATGGAGAATGACGATAGGTAAGAATAACTCTATTCCTCCATGATTAGTGCGTTCTTACTGTGATTTACATGAAACTCATGTTTGATGTAGTGATACAGAAACTTTGACGATATCTGAAGAAATGGTCAATCCTAAAGACGAAAAAGTTGGTCCAGAAAGCTTTGAATTGTTGAAAGTTCTCGGAAAAGGAGGATATGGAAAGGTTTGTTTATTACATTCACAATAGTAAATGTGGCTGAACAAGTGTGCCATGTCGTTTTTGCGCAAGAATTCATAGAATGGAAATCTTGATCCGTTTTAATGCATTTTTCTCTTGAACCGTCAGGTTTTTCAAGTTCGAAAGTGTTTAGGACACAATTCAAATAAGATATATGCTATGAAAGTTCTGAAAAAGGTAGGGTGTGTTATTCTAATAACTACAATGTTGTGTTTCTCTTGGTTACAAATCTAGATAGACTAGATAAAGACTACAAATGATTCAGTTCTGCCCAATAATCTGAAAGATTAGAATCTATTGTCATGGCTTATCTACAGCCATATTATTTTTTATTACTAATTATCCATTCTGAACACAGAAGAAGAGCTTGCATGAATCAGACATTCGTTTGAGGAATGAGTATTATTCCTTGCAGTACGTACTCCTTGCAGTACTCCTTGCACTACAGGGGGGGGGGGGCATAGGAGTAAATGGGAGAGAGAAAAATGGAAATGAAAAAAATTTCATAACATCTGTGATTCTGCTTAAGTTTTTCATGAAATTTTTGAAAAGTAAAAGAAAATCAAACTGTGATTTGAGATTTCTCCAGAATTATGTTGTTTCATGATTTGTGAAAAAATCTAACATCCACCTGGGGAACACATTAACAATCCACAACTTTTATTTTCCCTAGCTCAAAAAATTGTTAACTTTCTAGCCATGTAGATTTCCTTGTATAAACACAAGATATATCAAAAGGATTTTCCTCAAAAATGGATATTGAAATAACAGGCCTGGTAACATATTACTTATTGAATATAATGTTGATAAGTTGACTTACTATGTTTAAGTAGATTTTTTACATTGATGTTTTTTTGGCATAAGTCCTTGGTCACTTACTTCGATTAGAGCTATCGTCCAAAATGTTTCAACTTATTTACATATATTCAGACAGAAGTTTCTTAAGATACACCAACACAATCCAAGTTAATGTTTAACTAGGCTTATTTCACAAATAAATATTGATTTTATAATTGAATTATTTTTTTATATTTGAAAGGCTGCCATTATCAGAAGTCAGAAAGACACAGCCCATACCAAGGCTGAGCGTAATATACTTGAAGAAGTCAAGGTAAACTGTGGTTATAGCAGTATTCTATCTCTCAAAGCATGATTGTTATTTACTTGGTATTTTATGTATTCTAGTTTGTATTTTCCAATCTTCTAACGACTTCTTATTCTGTTTTTCAGCATCCTTTTATTGTTGATTTAATCTATGCTTTCCAGACTGGAGGGAAATTGTATTTGATTCTTGAATATTTGAGTGGTAAGTCCTCCAACCACTTCAATTTACAAATCTAATTAATAGTATCTTGCAATTTATTTTTCGATGAATAATCCAGAAGATTTTAAAGGTTACCATAGAGACGAGATGATCTGGTCTGGATTTTCTGGAAATTAAATGTCTTATGGAATAAAAGAGAGCAAAATATCAAACAAATGGATCACTTTGGGTCACTTTTATGACCTTCCAGACTGAGCTCTCACTGCATGACCCATGCCAACCGTTGATTTGTGAACTTTACATGGATTTGTTATTTGAAATATTTCAGGAGGAGAGTTGTTTATGCAGCTTGAAAGGGAAGGGATTTTCCTGGAAGACACTGCATGGTTTGTAGTTCCACTTCATTTTTTTTACTTTTAACTCTTTCAAAAGTTGAACTTTTTTGATAGCCAAAGTGATAAAGAAAATGAATGAAATGAAATGAAATGAATGGAATAACTAGTGTGAATGAATTCACAAATGGCATTCTTAATTACTTTAGGATAAATTATAACATGTTTTATACCAACAAAGGAAAGCTTTTTTGAGACCCTTAGCTCTTTTCTTTTCCAAGAAGATAGCATCTGTCTAATTCCCTTGTACAGTACAACAGTTACTGCAAGCTTCAACGAGTAGAAAGTCAAAAAGGACAAATGAAATTACAAAATTGTTGCAATGTATTGCATCTGTAAGAATATTGACCAAATCTTGAAAACATTAAAAATTAAAGAAAATAAAAAGACAGTATCACCCAGATATGTTATTGTTGGACTTAGTTTTGTTGATATTGTTTTCAGTTTTTACTTATCTGAAATAACACTTGGTCTTGAACATCTTCACAAAATGGGCATCATATACAGGTATACTTTGCAAATTAAACTCATCTTCATTTTGATGAGTAGGTTATGAGCCATTGTATTTTTTTTTTAAATTTATGTTGTCCCATGAAGCTTTTGACCTCAAATATCAGCATTTGACATATATTGCATTGAATAGGAATCACAGGCTGAGTTAAGCTATGGTGTAAGATGGTGTAACAAGAAATAAATTATTATTAATATTATTATTATTAAGATGGTGTATACATCACACTAAGACAAGTGCCAGAAAAAATAATAGTTACATAGTTACATCAATAGAAACATTACCCGATATAATGGCAGTACATGCCAAGGCATGTTTGGAACAAAAATGTTCAATTTTTTCAGTCAGGATTCATATTGAAACTATATTAAATGTTTGGAACAAAGAAACTTGTTAATAATGTACCTAACAACATTGTTATCAGCATACTCGCCACAATAAAAATACTTTAGTTTGACTATGATGGAAATGCTGTTTTGTGTGGTATATTTTCAGAGATTTAAAGCCAGAAAACATTTTGTTGGATGCTGAAGGTAACTAATTACATGTGGAGTATAAGAATAGTTTCATTTTCGTATGAGTGGGAAACAGTGCTGTATTATATCATAACCATAGTTTTTAAGAAAACATTGAAATTATCTACCATATTGTACTGTAGTGCCATCATATTTGTACTGTTTCTCACCCATACGAAAACTGCTCTATCTCATCCATTGTTTTGTCACTGACTTCTGCTTATAAACTTGGTCATTTGTGTTGACTTTGCTCCATTTATTCTGATTATATATTATCACTTTAGGCATAAATATTTGTTTGTATTTGATAAATATATACTTTACAGTACATGTACATGACATGTTTTGTTCATGAGTACACAAATATTTATAATTATTGTTTTGTCAATCTCTTAAGGGATTCAGAATTTGTATATGAAAAAGAATTCCCTAACAATGTGGGTTGTAGTAAAATGATTACATAATGCAGTTTGCCTGTTACTTATACTTATTGTTCTTACAGGACATGTAAAACTGACAGACTTTGGCCTTTGTAAAGAATCAGTGTTTGAAAATAACTTGACCCATACATTCTGTGGGACCATTGAATATATGGCACCAGAGATCCTCACTCGCAGTGGACATGGAAAGGCTGTTGACTGGTGGAGTCTTGGAGCACTTATGTATGACATGCTTACTGGAAGTGTAAGTTTTCTAAACTAACTCAACAAAAAGCCAATTGAAGTATTTATTACTAGAGAAATTGTTTTGTGGACAAAATCTCAACCAATGAGGCTTTTGGTGGAATGTCATGTTAGGCCTATATTTAAATCAAGTCTGTGTCTAATCACCCAATACAAACTTTCTCCAGTGTTTTGACTAATTTGTTTGTCTCTTATCCAGTTGTGTATGTTGTTCTCTATTGTTCAAGCATAGAAATAACATGTAACATCAGATCTATAATGATCATTCATCTTAATTAAAAAGAAATTTTGTTTGTAGCCACCATTTTGTGCAGAAAGCAGAAAGAAGACAATTGATAAGGTAGGGTTTGCAATCAGTATACTTCCTTTGTCAATGCAGAATGTTATAAGTTGAACGTTATTCTGTCCTATTTTGATTTGTTGTGAGCACAATTATTGAACTACATGTATGTGTAGGGCATTTTGTAGTGAAGATTGATGTTAGACTACTTAGCTTAAAATAATAATTCAACACATTTTCATAAAAGAACAGATCCCAGAAGATGGTGGCATGATCTGAAATGGGCAATTCACATACAAAGGTTAAAAAAATCATCCACACCATAGTTTACGTCTTACATTCAGTTTGTTTTGCCACAAATTTATTTATTAGCTGTTCAAAATACATACCAATACCTTTTTCATTAAAAAAGATTACAGTTTAAGTTTATGGATCGAAGTAATAAACTTTGATCCATTTGATATGTGTGAAATACCTAATGAACAGTTATGTTGTTGTTGTTGCCATAGATTTTGAAAGGGAAGCTGGTTCTTCCTCCTTTTTTGACTCCAGAATCAAAAGATTTCCTTAGAAAGGTAACATATTATTTAAATTATTATTTGTTAACATTATGTAAAACTAATCATCCATAATGGTGGAATAATTATCTTTAATAAACTGGTATTTTCTAGTCAGACTTCAGTAAAGCTATTCTATGGAGTGGTTTATGCATTTGAACAATTAATTTAGTTTTAATTCATTAAGTATAATAGACCCACGTCCACACAAATGTTTTCAATATCCTACAAAACTGAATATGTATTGTTAGCTTATGATCACCACATATTATTTATCTTCACACACCAAATCTGTTGGGCTCTATAGTTGTGTGTTGGAAGGTTAACACAAGGACAAAATTAATGTTCTGCTTCAATGATTATAAATGGGGAAGAATGCTTGATTTTTGTTTTCTTTTGTCCTAGTTGTTAAGAAGACATCCACAGTCAAGACTTGGAGGCCAAAGTCATGATGATGCAAAGTCAATCAAGGTATCATATATGAACAATAGAGGATTCATTGAGAATTATTGACATAGATTACTCCTTTACATAACAATATATGTAACATGAAATTAACCTGGTGGCAAAACAAGATGGTAACCACATTTTGCAAAATGCCATAATTGTTTTTTTTCTTCTTCAATATTACTAATTAATATGTTCCCATTAATGTAACCTGCAACTAGCAAAGGCTAATCGAAGCTTGTCATAAGCTGTGTAACTAATCTGAATTATGTATTTATATTATGCTAATTAAATCAAAGCATAAATTCATACAAATTAATTAATTATTAGTTGCTTACCCCTTTATAATATTGCAAACTATTGCTTTGACTCTTTGACAGACCCATCAGTTCTTCAGGAACATCACATGGGATGATCTTTTCCATAGACGAGTGGAACCACCATTTAGACCAAGCATTGTAAGTATTTCAATTGAAACATTTTCTTGTTCTTATGACAATCATGCTAGTCTATCAAAAGTTCTAATAATTAACCAAATGAAATTTTTTGCATTACTGTACATACTTTAAAAAAAGATTATGTGACATGTATATCCCTAGGATTAGCCAATTAGGAACATTCTATTCAATCTATTCTGATTGGCTGAGGACAATCTCAGTAACACAATTCTTTTAACGTAAAAGTAAAAGTACATATTATTCATTAGCCTAAATGGCCAAGTACAGATCTGACTGATACAATGTTAATGACAAATACATAATTATTTGTTTTGTTTTTGATTTGTAATGTGCCATATGTTTGGTTCTTTGCTAGAGTGGAGATGAAGATGTTAGCCAGTTTGATAGCAAGTTCACAAGACAGACGCCAGTGGATTCACCAGACGATTCAGTACTCAGTGAAAGCGCAAGTAACATATTTCAGGTATGAGTTCTTACTGATAATAAGCAATAACACATGCCTACCAAACCTTGACAAAATTTCAAGTATGGTTGTTCGAATAGAATGATGTTAGTGAAATTTGATATTATATTTGTTGTTTCTTGTCATATCCTCAGGGAGAGACTCATTTACTAATAATTTGTATTAACTACTGATTTTCAAAGCATAATAACTAAAGTGTTAGAAGTTGTAATTAAAAGTAAAACACTAAAAACACATTGAAAACGTAATATGGTGTGACAAAGAGAAACATACTATAAGTGCATTCATGAGTTTGTGAAAATTATTCTAAGTTGCATTAGTATGTATCTTTCTAAAAAGTTACATAACAATTATGTAACTTTTCTCGCAATAAATAAATATAGCTGTTTTCAAGTAAATTGTTGTACATAGGTTTCATATTAGTTATACAATCTTTGTTTCCACTACTGTATTAGATTATTAACCAAGCTTTCTGAGAGTATCCTCCATCATCAGGATTGGAAAATAATAAAAATTGAGAGGGAAATAAATTACTTATAAAACACTGTATTTTAGCTGATATTTAATGTGATTCTAGTATTGATATATATATATATAGTGCTATTATTACAATTGTTATTAATAAATGATGGGTTTTTTGTACCTTCAGGGCTTTACTTATGTTGCTCCTTCAATTCTGGATACACTAACAAAATCAGATTACCATCCTCTGGCCTGGAAAGTAAGGTTTGTAAAATGAACAAATATGTTCAGTTTACACTGTGAGACTATCTGGATGTGATTTAAATAGTATTTTCTGCAAAAATATAAAATATGAATGAATATAGCTTTCATTCTCACAGTTAATAAGTTGGCATAGTAAAATAGTTGAAATAGTTGAAATGGTTTAAATAGTTGAAATAATTTGTATGTGGGCCAAGCTTGCACCCAGAAAACCTGAAACTGCAATGACATATTGATTAACAAGTCAGAATCAAGCAATTGTGTTTTATATTGTCAAACAAGTTCCTCATTGTTGCCTTTTAACAATATCTTTTTGAAGAAGTGATTATAAAATTGTCAGTAACACAATGCTATTATAATTATTTTTATAATTTATGTAAGTTAATAAAAGGGCTTTCATATAATTTTGATTGCCATTGTGTTTGAAGGTCACCTCGAAAGAACACAGATCCATTGAGGTAAAGAGAAAATGACAATTTACAGATTCCTGCCCAATATTGCTGTAATTTTACACTGTTGCCTGATTATAAATGTTGAGTTGATTGCATGCTTACACTTTTGTAATGACAGTATATTTCTACTTTCCATTAGCCCAGCCAAGGTTGAAGGTGCAGGCACAAGTCAATTTGGATTTGATAACTCATGGAAACCAAACAGAAATCGGCCAACTACATTTAAAAATGCTGACCAAGCAAAAAAGGCTTTGAATTTTCATCCTGGTAACTTGAATGATGTCATTATGAAAAATGAACTTGAATCTAATGGACCTTTAACTGAAGGAGAAGAATTTGCATCATCCCGTGGCTTAACACATTCACAAAATCCCAACATGATTTCAATGTCATGATAGCGGTGGAGGGAATAAGTACTTGGAAGAATATTTATCAAGCTGAAATTTGCTGCCTCACAAATGATCATGTGGTTCTCAAAAGATTACACATGGCTTCAGTAATATATGGAATTCAAACTTGAAAAATTATACATTGAATGATATTGTTTTATCATAACGAAAGCAGGCACAACTACCAAGGAATTGGAAACCTTCTTATGCACGTCTTATGGCAAATTGGCTAAAAGAGAGCTTTTGTAGAGGATTATGGCATAATGATTCAATAACAGATTTTTAATTGATAAAACGTAATCAGTATTAAACATTAATATAGACCTTTTTGCATCAAGGTGCACGATTGCAGAAATGTTATCAAATGAATGCAAATTAGCCATGAACTGGTGCATCATTTTCTTAAGAAATCTATAGTGTATGGGTAATTTTTATGCAGTTGTGCACCTCACTTCATTTTTGCTGCAGCTGAATACTGTTTATAAATATATATGATGTTGTGGCTAAAATGTCTTAAACAGAAGTCCTATATACTCAATAAACTTTGTATCATTTCAATCTGTGCTTGAATGTTTGAATAATCAAGAACAGATTTAAATATTACAATGTTGATATTATGCCTCAAAATATTGTAGTTCTTGAATAGTTTGCATGGTCATCTACATGAAGTAACAAAGCACTAAAGTCGATTGCATAATAATGTTATTGCAGATGAATAATTTCAGCATTTTATGTTACACAGTGATGTAAAACCGAATGTGTTTCTGATATTGTAGCTCATGCACGGAATATATTTAATATTATTTCTATTAATTTATTGTTTACACAGTCAGGTGACCAGAATGTGTAAAACCTTGATATTGCAAAAGTCATTTGGGTATAATGTCAAACATCATATGTATAATGATTTTTGGAATGTGAAACAAAAGTTATTGTAATTATTATTATCAACTTTATAATCAAATACCAGTATTAATAGTTAGTCCGATATCTTTTTACGGGGTAGTGAAAGGTGTCAATGCAGTGCTCAAATGTATATCCATTTGACCTGCAGTAATATTGTATTTGAATGTATACTTCTATGTCTACACCACAACACAACAGGATGGCTTAGATGAAAGGTAGATATGTAAGTATGTAAATACAATACTGCCATTGGTCATAGTGCTGTAAAATGGGATACATGATTTGGTCTCAATTTTGAAGAATTATTCTGCATAATGAGAAATCAAAGTATTATGTATTAACAATTTGCCCTCCTTTGTCACCACCCTGTTTGAAGAACCTGTTTAAGTCCTCTAACTGCCTTATTACTAATTTGTTAGTGAGAGCAATACAACCTTTAGTGCTCATCTGCCTTTTTAAAAATCAAAGGCAAATGATGTCAAAAATTATTGGGAGGCAGTACTTATTTAAAACCAATGCATTAGGTAGCTTTTTTAATAATTTCAACTGAAGCACTTTTTTCCATTCACATTCAAAATCATTAACTCATGTCTGGACATTTAAGCCTGGTTCACACAAGCAACACAAATGCATACGCAATAATTTTTTTATTTTCTTGCACTTGCATGTGCACTTAAATGCAAGTGTGTTTGCATTTGCGTTGCTCATTTGAAGTAGTGTTTAAAGAACAGCAAGATATCACAAAGTTGAGATATAATCTATTCAAAGTATAATTTGTTTTATTTTATTATGTGTTTTAATTTTTACCTATTAGAGTGATGTTCTTTATTGGCAAATAATATATTGAGGTTGATGATAGTATACAAAAATTTGTGAAGCAATTTCACCATTTTTATAACCATCATCAATGTAATGAATATAGCAGCATGTAATAGTATTATTAAAAGTGTATGAATTTCTGTAGAAACCAACAGTAAATACACCCTGCACAGACGTGAAAAATATTGTAACCAATGTCTAAGGAAATTCTCTGAGCTGTGAATTTTGAGTTCACATAGTTACCTGAGGAACCAAGATTACAAAAAGTTATTTTACCCCATACCATAACAGACTTGTTGGTCTCTACAGAACTGTGTTTGTGTTAGTAAATTAGTTCTACTTTATTTGTTGCGCTTTGTGGTGAGTGCATTAAATCAGTTGCAAAAAAGAAAACAACATTGCTTTATTATTTACTTGATGAAATAAGTAAATCCTCCACTATCTTATCTGGTTGTCAAGGAAATCTTGGGTCTTTCTGTGGGTACAACACAAACTGTATAATATTTACAAAAATTCAAAGGATTCCACATCAAGTGATAATGACACAAAAATAAAATATGATACGTTTTTGTACATGCAGAAAGACTCAAGTTGTAAAACATCAAAATGTGTGAACAGTAAAAAAAAATTTCAACACTTATCAATCTCTTTTTTTATTTTTCTCTATTTTGATCTCTTTTTCTCTTTTTTTTTCTGTTCCAGTCTGCTATATTGAAAATTGAAACTTTTTCCTCCCATTCCTGTTTTTTTTTTCAGGATGAATAAAAGTAAGAATCAGCAGATTTATTTTTCAGTATTTATATTTTTACTGATTTGAAAATCTACAAATAAAGTTAATTTATATCCTTGGGGAAATTTGTTTCGTTGATTTTCGATGTCATTTATGGGATTCCTGTGTTTATAGTCACATGTGAAATTAACAGTCTGCGATTGGCTAGAAAGAGAAAAGCTTCGCTAGCAACCGAACCGAGGTCGAAATACAAAACATTCAAGTCAGAGACTAGAAATTACTTCTATGGTCGAGGTTTTATTTAATATTATGGTTTCAATCAATGGATTTTATCATGAACTAAACAGCGATCTTTTGTGTTTGTAATATGTATGAGAACTTCAGACATACACATGGCAGTGGTTCAGGAAAGGGTAAGTTTAATGACAGTAATGGCGGTCATTTCTAGTTGGTACACAATTATTAGTTTATTTTATTTATCCCATTTTCATTGATTTTTATTGTTGAGAAGTTGTTTCCTATGCATGCAGTAGTCGTAGGAGAGATGGAATTAAGAGATGAATAGGTAGTTCTTTAGATGTACAATTTTCTCGTACGATGGATGTTAAAATATCGTCTCAAACAGTAGATTACTCCATCGCTATTTGCACAACTATTAAGCTGAAGTTAAGTAATCAAGTAGCTTTATTTGTAAATTGTGATAACGAACGTATCGACACATGTAATGTAAGCGTACATACATAAAATGTGTCAGATATATAAACTTATAACTTATCTGTGGAGTATAAAAATCCGTGTGCGTGCTCTTTCTGATTCTTTAATAATTTTTTTATATGATTAATCCTTCGTGATTTTAGCTTATCTAAATCTGAAAACATATGATCTTGACTTTTACATGATTTATCAGTCTTTAACTTTCTATTGGCCATGTGATAAATAGAAGGTATAACACTATAGTGATGATTATTTATGCATCAGTCAATTGAAACCTATACTAGGGACCCCGACCCCCGGGGGGGGGGGGGGGGGGGTACTACCCTATATCGACTATACGGGGATGATCCGCTGAACAGGGTATGGTTTTTCGACCTTGGTGTCATAAGCAGGGTATCTAATTCTACTCTATTTCCGATTTAATCCAAATTTTCTGTCATAATCAGGGCCCAAAAAAATGAGAGAAATTAGTTTGCATTCAGGAAATCGGCAGGAATAAGATCGTTGACTTTAAAAAAAGATAAGAGCAGCACATGTGTCTGAATTGATATATTCGTACAAATCATACAATGTTCGTAAGCAATTGTAATTTGTCATAAACAGGGTATGGAAGTTACGCATTTTTTGTCATAAACAGGGTAACCCCTACAAGATCACAGCGGAACACCCCTACCCAGAGCTGAAGGGAGTACCCCCCCGGGCCCCGACCCCTAAGGTTTTTTAATAAAACTGTTTTAAACTGGGAGGTAAGAGGATGAAATTAACAGTATTTACATAAAAGAAGATGAAGTGATGCCTTCAACAGCGAGTCTTTATTCCCAAGTGCCAGGGAAAAGCTGTTACTGGTGAAATTTTACTTTTTCCCTATTTCCCAGGGGGTGACCTGATATTTTACATGTCACTCCTGTGTCACAATTGCACTATGACATTATTGATAAAGAGCTATTTTGATATATTTGAAAATGTTTTCTAACGGTTACTAGATGTATTTATGTCCCATTTTATATGTCTATAGGCCCAATTGGTAATCAAGTATCTAAAAAAGGAAATAGCACTGGCAGTACAAAAATAAACGGGCATCATCAAGACTCAAAAACATCCACAATGCCAAGCAAAAGTGAACGTCTTAATTCACCAAATACAAGCAAATGGGAGCCAGATGTTAGAATGATGATGTCAACCAGTCAGTGGCTTAAGGTAGTCATATTATAGCAACTGAATCCATTATTTTATTAAATGCTTACAATTTTTGATACCTTTAAAGGTCCATGGTTTGAAAAAACACAAACTGGACATGGCTCAAATACTGCCGTCAATTGGATTTAGACATTCAGATGGTAAGTACGATTATATTTAATATTTAGTACATTGTGATTTTAAACACAGTTTACATTAAAATGGTAAAACTTACAGATTATATAATGATGCTGTTTTCAGATTATGTGCAACCATTACAGAAACCAGTACGTGCCAGATATTGTAAAGGCCTCTTTACTCAAGTACCATACAGAAATGGATCAGTTTATAATGTATGATTGGTATATAAGTAAAAAATGATGACATATGAATCAATTTATAATTTGTTAATTTTGTAAGCTGACATTTATTATTCTACTCACATGCTGTCTTGAATCTTATTTCAATGGTGTTTCAAGTCTAATTTTATTGTTTTCATGTGTGAGCGTATACATCACAGGTGCTATACATTTATAATTCTGCACAACTTCAAAGGAGCCCATTTTCACAACATGTGTATTGAAAAGATTAATATGTTAGTGTGCACATGTTGTGTTGACTTCATACATTGTTCAGAACAGGATAATTGTCAAAATGAATTAACATGGACAAAATGTAAAATATTTTAATGGATTGACTGTTATGATCACTGCAGGTCATAGCAAGTAAAGATAAGCTAAGAACAATAGAAGAACAGATAAAACAAGCAATTAGTTTGTATAAACGGAGATTGGAGTGGCTTACTACTGAAAGGTATATTAACAAAATATTAGGCCAGTTCATATGGGAAAAAATTGTTTCTTGGTCATTTTATATGGAGCTTGTTACACTTATTCTACCTCGAGCCAAAATATGTTCTTATATAGCCCTGCCACTTAGTTATTGAATACATTTTGTTAGTATTCAATAATTGAATTGTCATTAAATATCCTTTCAGCCGTAGAGTATTTGGAGTAATAGAGGAAAGATGTATAACCATTGTCCTTGATATTGACGTAGCATCAGACACTCAATTTGACACTTTCCGACATGCACTTATACAAGTCATAAAAGAACAAGTGATCTTTATTGCAAAAGTGAACCTTATCCGCTGTGCTGCTGATATGCAAGTATGGCAGGAACATGCGGTGTGTGTTACTCTAGAGAGCATGGAAGATGCATTGGATTGGATATGGAAATTAGAAAAGATCGTTCCCAGGACATCTACTTGTACCGTAGAGGCCATAACTAAAGCTATTAGTGACCAGCATGTGAGTAATTACATCAATTGATTCAATCATTTACTTATCAATCAACTTATCAACTATTTTGTCCAATGTAAATTATAATTTAACATAAGATTGTAAATTAGGTAGAAGCAGTGTACTTATTTACTGAAGGAACAGCATCTGATGGATCGTCAGAACTGCTAAAACGAAAGGTTAGTCCTGACACTGAGTCTTCTAGTTTTGGATTTGCTGTTGTTTTATAATGGCAACATTATCATGTCTTAATCAGTTCCAGGTGCAATGAAATGAATATTTAATATAAATTAATGGTTGCATAATATGCCAATAATCAGCCATTGTGGATGGAAATTAATAAACAATTTCTCAAATAAAACGTTTCTTGTTCTTCATCCAACATGGCTTTTAACCACTATTATTATATTGTCTTCTTTCCTTAAGGAATTATATTTAGCATTCTAACTTATACTTATTGGGGGTCTGTTAATGCACACAAGGGGAACCACATGTCCATAGGAAGCCAGGACAAGTTTTTTTTTTAAATCCCTATGCATGCTAGCAACAAAGTTGTTCACATCATCTACAGTAGGGACACTCTTCCAAGATAATGTGAACAGCCTGTTAGTTTGAACATGACTATCATTATTGTTGTAGGTTGAAGGGAGCCAAGTACCTATTCATGTTGTGTCCTTCAACTGTAACAGTCCATCAACTATATCTTACTTCAAGGAAATTGTCAAACATACAAATGGCAGGTTAGAATTATTTGTCCTGGTCTGCTTGTTCTTAGACTGTCTGTTGTTGCTGTTCTCATATCTCTTTTAAGGTGGCTACTCTGGATTTTTTAGTTGTTTACTAGTTTTGCTTGTCTTGCTTGCTTTGTCTAAGCAATTTGAGACAGGTCCATGTTTTATTTCATAGGATTTTGTTGGAGATCTAATGTAGACGTTGGGGAGGGGGGGGGGGGGGGGGGGGGGGGGGCAGTCAGATCAAAAAGCCAAAAAGGCTGGCAATTATGGCCTGTTTATAGCAGTTCAAATTAGGGTGTCTATGCCTTTTCAAAATCCAGGAAAACTAAACCTCATTAAAAGCAAACAGGCTATAAATAAGCATTTTTGTTCAATGGTGATGAAAATTAAAATAAATGTTTTTTTTTTAATCAATTGACCAGATTCCATGCATTCTCAGTCAGCGATGAATATGATGATACACTAGCAAAGATCCAGAGCACTTTCAGTGACAGTGACCATGGTACACAGAATGGCCGTGGTAGAGGTGATGGCATGCCATCCTTTAAACTAGGATTAGGAGTACGTGAAGATGTCATATCACTTTGGGAGGAACTTGATGAAGCAAGAAACACTTTGGCTGAGATTCAGGCATTACAGATAGAATTGTCAGATCCTAAATCTACTCCAAGTAAGATATCATCTTTTTGCATTATTCTTGAAGTCGCTTTTTGACCCTTTTTAGCCAGACAATAATGGTCTCTAGTTAGACCATGAAAGTTATTTTCTTAAGGTCTAAAGAAAGACATTGCTGCCCTTGTTGAAGTGTAAATGGTTAGAGCCATTGGAGAAGGACTAAATTCTTCCTTCACAAATAAAACATCATTTGTGTTAGATTAAAATGTTCTGTGAAAGTGGGTTGTTTAACATCGACTGTAGTGTAGAAATGACTGCTCACTGCAAAAACAGTTTGAAGGTCATGACTGTGCCTTTTTTGTCAGTAAGAATTGATCAGAAATAATATCACACTCCTCTATTTACCGGATTAATCACTTTCTTGTCTGAACTCTTACAATTATTTTATATATTACTTTTGATATTGTTTAGTTTCTACATTACCACCATCAAAGCAATCAGTACCCGACATTACCAAACCAAAGGCAGGTGGTCGAAGTGAGCTATACATGAGCTCTAAAGACTGGCTCAAGGTAAGAACAATGTCATAATTATTACAGCGACAATGCAGGTCTTTATGTCATTCAGCAAAGAAGCTGATTGGCTTAGCCAGTTTGGTTGCCAACCAAAATCTGTGTTGCAGGTTGCACATTAATATGAATATATGTGATACTATGACTTAAGCAAAGAATTTTGAGAAAAATGCATGTTTTATTAATATCAGGATAAAGCTAACATGTTTATACTGACTGCCTATCTTGGTGTGTTTGCAGATATTTCAATGAATAGCCATATTACCTTTGACTGTCTACTTACATAATATTTGTCAATATTGAGTTTTGTTTGTTCTTGTTATAGCGTCATGGACTTAAAAATCGCAAACTGGGATTCTATGACTTACTGCAGACTTTAGCATTTAAACATTGTGATGGTGTTGTGGATATCCAGAGACCTCCAGGAGACTTTGGAAGTGAGGCTGTAAGTACATGTCTAATATCCCCAGCTGTGTATAGGGTTAGGGTTGGTGCTAGCCAACTACTCACCAGTGAATCCAATAAGATCAATAATTTATCAATTAGTTCTTCACAAAAAAAAGTTATGAATAACCAGCCCCTGCCCCTTTTCAAGCCCTGATCTACACACATTTGAGCTTCCTACCAGCTGTCCAACTCCACTAATTGAACTCATCTTTGTACCTTCACTGGGTACCTTTGGATCAACCACCCGTATCACTGTTTTACATTACTAATGTCTGCTCAACTTCTTCATACTTGACTGTCGTAGCTTCCTGGTTGCCTAGCTGCCTGTTAAGACCTATTTTTACCAATAAAAAATTCTAGGTTGTTTTCAAGACATATAAAAAAACTGCAAGACAGTATGTACATAAACACCTACTGTATTTGTTATTTCAGATTGTCCGTCCAAAGCTAGTTAATGCTAGGTACTGCGACAAGTTTGCTCATGTTCGATGGAAGGATGGTACAATCATGCATGTCCATGTCAGTGGTCCTATTCATAGAAACTATGAGCAAAGGATGCTATCAGCACTGGATTCATACAGGAAGAGGTTAATATCTACTAGATAGTTAAATTTAATTCAAATCATTTCAATTTCAATTGATTCAATTCAATTCAATTCATTCACACACTATAATATATAAACTAGTATATAGATTTCTATCAATCAAATATGAACAATTCTTAAATTTTTCAGGATTGAGTGGTTACAACAAGGTAGTCGTGAGTTGTTTGGTACTGTCATTGAAGACCAAGTCACAGTACTTATTGATACTTCAGCATCTATGGCATCTCGTTTATTCCTGGTGAAAGACAAACTATATCGCCTCATGCAGGTAGCAGAAACTGAATTCCCTTCAATGTTTCCACAGATTTCCACTCTCATACTCCAATGCTTTTTGCAATTTGGTATTTTTACCCTTTTCAATTAAGACTTTACAAGACTGCTTTTGAACTTTGTCTAAACCTGCCTACTCATACTAACACACATCAGCTTAATATGATGTTGAATATTATCTTGGAGCAAAAAACACAAAATGACGATAAGAATTTTAATATGAGTTGTCAGAAAATGGAAAAGATGACTAATGCTGTATTTTCTTGAATGTATAGTTTGAATTTGGGCTTTCCTAGTGCATTGACATCTACTTTGTCCCTTTTTTATCCCTTTTTTAGGAACAACTTCGTCACAAATTAAAATTCAATTTGATGAAGTTTGATACCAAAGTACAAGCGTGGCGTGACAGGCTGGTTGACTGTAACACACATGTAAGTTATACAGATAGAGGTGTTTACATTGGCGTAAAAAATGTCATCATGATCTCCAAGACAAATGTCAAGGCGTGATATGACAGAAGAACATACCATCCATGATTCTGATGTCCTGTCTCAGAGCAGATCACATCGACATATCTATTTGAATTATGTTATAAAAATGACTTATAATAACCCAACAAATGAATGTATGTCCAACAATGTAGCCAGAGCACAAGTTTCTATTAATTGTTGTTTTTAAGACATTGTTTATCCACTGGCCTTCATGGCAAATGGACAATACTCCCATAGGGTCTGTTGAAAACTGAACATGTCAAACTAAGTTCTGATTACAGGTTATTCACATGAACTGATTTCAAACTTTAAGTCTGTTGCTAGTAAAGTATGTAATGTTGCTAACTTTGTTATTTGTTTGTAGAATATGGACAATGCGTGGCAGTGGGTGAAAGGACTAAGTACCGGTGGATCTACTAATACACTGGCGGCTCTTAAACAAGCATTAACAGATACACAATGTCATGGTATATACCTTCTTACAGATGGAAGACCTGATCAGGTAAATGCTCATTGAAATCATAATATCCAAGTGCTCAACTTCATTTTAACTGTTTGTTTGTTTATTGTTGTTTTAGCCCCCATCATCCATTCATGCTCAAGTTCACTTACTAGACCCAGTCCCTATCCATACTATCTCATTCAATTGTGCAGACAGTGAGGCAAATGAGTTCCTGTGTCAACTTTCTTCAGCTACTGGAGGAAGGTAAATGTCATAATAATATAATAATATGCACTCTTTATTGTGCTTTGTACCATGAGTTTTAGTTGTTATTATGGTGGAATTCCTCAATATATACCAGGCTCTACTGGGTCAAAAAAAATTCCAGTTTAGAAGGGGTTCTGGTTAATTGTGGTTACAGCGGCAACTACTTTGTTCTTGTAGTTCTCCCTTTTGCTTGCTAAATTATGTTCTTTTGTCTCCAAATTGACTATACCCATAAAATTAATTAAAGTTTGCATGCCATAATAGCGGGATTGGTTTTTATTTGTTTAAGTATGATATCATCCAGTTTCTGGAAAACCATGGATGAGTTCCTGTTTATAACTGACAGAGGTTAAATTAAAATTTTACAAAGATTATTATAGATGGGAAATTTCCTGACCAAAACAAATTGTTTGATATATTAATTATAAAGAGAATTCTTGAAAGGGTTTTATCATGATGACCATATTTTTTGTTCCAGGTTTCACTATTTCTCAGAGGATGGTTATGACATAAATGGACCCAAACCATTTGAGGTAACTAGAGAGGTTATCTAGAAAAGAATAGCTGTGTGTGATAATTGCTGTTTACCATTTCTCTAAATAATATAAATAATATTTCAGGGATGTTTACTTACCCAATCAGAATTACTTTTTCGGTTAGGGTTCATTAGTGTGATGTCTGTGATTGGCCAAAGAACAATAACAACATTCCTGAAATATTTCTGTCTGACCATAGTTTTTGTATTCGCACTGTAAGAACATATATGCCTGGTGATACAGGTTATGTAATGAAACATTTGAACTAACTGCAGAATTAAAATTCCTGAGATCCATTTCATTTTTATATTAATTGACTTTCATAATCACCAGAGTGAAGATCTGAGGCTACTCAGAGAAGAGATTGAGAGAGGACTGTCAGACCTCAAGAAGATAGCCATGCTGAGAAATGAATGTGCGCAATTGGATTGGTATGGATCAAATACTGGTCGATGCTCTAAGTATGTCAATTATTATTACAGTGCAAATCAAAATATTTCAGGGATGTTATCTTATCCACTCAGAAGACTCATTTGTATTTGTGTTGCTAGGACGCATTAGTATACTGGTCGTTGTGAACTATTGAAACATTCCTATTTAAAACTGTCAGATTCTTTCTGGCCATGTTGTTTAATTCTCACTGTAACAATGAGATTTTCAGAATTAGGATAAAATGTGATGTTTTTGCATTATCTGTTGTACCATTATATTTTAAATCTAAATTTTGTACATTACACTTTTTGTTACTGTCTTTTTTTAAGGAGTCATCCAAGATCTGGTACAGGGCCTACACGCCCCACATCTGCTAGAAACACCATGATTCCTTCACCTCCATCAACAATGCGGCCATCAAGTGCTCGTGTGCGCCCTGCTAGTGCTCGTTCACTTCCTACAGGTGGGAGTATAACCCGTAGTAGTTTTAAAGACTATATTGTTAGTGACGCCACAAAGAATATCCCATCAAGTAAACCAATGAGCAAAGGGTTTGGTGTATCAGAAACAAGATCAAGTCAGCTCAGGCTTGGCTTAAGAAAACAAGCTAGCAGTGACTGGATGTTGGGTGAGACAAAGGAGTACTTGAGGAAAAGACCAGAAGACTTCAAGAAGACAAAATCTAGAGGTGGGTGTAACTCGTGGAATTATGTTTGAATTTTTTTGGCAACAATGCATGATGTATTTGAGGTTAACTTGTGGAATTTGGGTTTGTGTTTTTTGGTGGCAATTATTTGACCCATTAGGTCATTAATCACCTGGACTTGGTTTTACAGTAATCTAGCTATTTCCTGAGAGATGTCATCATTTGCAGATTCATCGCGGTCCTTTTTACTTAATCTATTCCCAGCCTTTTCTTTCAACTGATTTTACTTGTTTTTATGTTTCGTATTGTTCTTTCACAACCATTTCTTTGTTTTCTCAGTTTTTCTGCACATTATTAATAATTAATTATTATTGTTATTTATTATTTTTATCTATTTTTAATTTTCTTGTTTTTTGTATGTGTAGCTCGCCCTAAAACCACAAAGAAGAAGAAACAAGCACAGCAAGACAAATTTGATGAGTAAGTTGTTGTCTTTGAGTTTTACGGCACTGTTGTAGTCAATATACTTGATAAGAAATCAAGTTTTTGAAACCATGAAATGGTATCTCTGTCAGGATTCACTCTGGGATCAGAAAACCTGACAGCTAGAGACTGAGTCTAGATTAACTCATTCAAAACCAAAAAAAATAGATAATTACTATAAATAATTATTTGTTTGTGCATTTCTTTTTTAGATTTTTAGCTCATTGTTGAAATATTTTTTAAAAGCTTCACATATGTACAATTAATCAAGTACTATTTTATTTTTTTTTCTGCAGTTTTCATGATGTCTCAGTTAAACAGTAAGTCAAAATATCTGTTGTTTCATACTTTTTATTTGTCATAAGGACTCTTCTTTTCCAGTTATTTGAATGTGTAAGATAAGCAGATTATCAGAATGTAATGAAATGTTTGTAATTTAGATTTAGTATTTTAATACTATATACTAGACCTTCTCATTCTGTATGTTTGCTTCTCGTAATATTGTTGGTGGTATGTGTTCTTTTATCATGCAATTTCTGAAGTGTTGAGAGATAGACAGTAGGATAGTTTGAGAAGTACTATCTAGTTTGTCCTTGTGTGTGACTTTTTGATTTAATTATTTAGTACTATAACAATGATTTGTTAACTATAATTGATAACACAGTATTTCTTTCTACCAGATGGCTCAAAGACCATGGTCTAGCAGCACGTAAACTGACAATATTAGATGCACTATCGCCCACCCTAATCCCTCATACCACTAAATATGTGCCTATCCTTGATAAACATGTCTTGTCTAAAGTTTTTGATCAGGTAAGTCCAACAAAAAATGATCAAAACGTTATTCTTACGATTAATCAGTACTAGTCTTAGAGATTTTAACAAGCTCAATAAATTTGATAAATTAATACTCTTTGAAGCATGGGAACTCTGAATAGATATCAATCCATAAACTCTACCTGCAAGTCAGAACTTCATAATGAATCAATATTCTTGAGAAAAAATAATCAATCTATTTGCGTTTGATGTTGGCCCATGTTTGATAACAATTATAGTACTTCAAGCCAGTAAAGTCTTGATCATCGAAAAAAAAAAATTAAAGATCAACAAAAAAAGGTCAATGGGAAATTATTTGCAAAATTTTGTTGAACAAAATGATTAACAAGGTAGCATAAGTGCATGTAACATATACAGACTTGCTCGTTTTACAAGCAAGGGCCAGGCTTCTAATAGTATACCTTTAACAGCAGCTGTATATTTATAATAATTTTAGGTTCTTCCCCTTGCTCATACATCTGGCAGTAACCGTGATGAGGTCCAGCTGGTAAATCCGCAGGCTGTCAACTTGAAATCTTACGAGGCTAAATTAGAAGAGGCAATTAAACTGTATACAAGGTACGTCATGCTACAATATGTATATCGTTATACCTATTTCAAACAAGGTTGACCTTGGATTTTTTTACTGCATACCGCATACCGAAAACCGAATACAGAATACCCAATACTGAATACCCAATACTATATTCCATGACCAAAATGCATTGTGGACGATAAAATGTACAATTATATAATCATCTGAATTTGCAAGCATGCTGGCTCAATATTCCAAAGATTTATTGTCCGTTTGTTGATTTTTTACAGCAAGCTTGATGAAATGGTGTACTTTGGCTTAAGTGACCAAGAAAGAGTCAAGTATGTACTTGAAGTTGGTGTGGTGTTTTTCTTCTTCTATACCAATCACATTATTGACATATTGTATCTTTTTACTATGACAGATATCCAGAGGATCGTATCCCGTCATTTTCTGCAAATAGAGACTCCATGATAAAAGATTTAGAAGACCAGGGATGGCAGGTCCCACAAGAGGATATACTTCTTCTAGAAAAAGAGATTGAGCAAGCGAACACTTTCCTGATTCAATCCCAGGACTTGAGAAAGGCCTCAGAACAGGTAATTGCACAAAACTGCTCAAATTGTCTTGCTTTATTGAATTTAATCAAGATGATACATATTCTTCTTGTAGGCAGCCAAAGAAATAGCAGAAGAACAAAGAAGAGCCCGTCAAGAAATGGAAAATAAACGAATTGAGAAAATTATGACCAAAGTAAGACCAAGCATTATCATAAATTACAATTAATTGATTAATTAATTCCATTTCGGTTACAATTACACTGTACAATGTGAAGCCACATCTTGCGATCTCCATGTCTGAACATTGTCAAGGTCCATGCAGTATCTCATCGTGTCCGATGATCAACGATTCTAGGAAAATTGTTCTTATTGAGTGGTTTCGCTCAAAGTCTGTTTGCAGTTGAATATCGTTAATTCGCCTGGATTGATGTGGTTTTGTTATTTGCAGAGTTCATCAACCGCTCCCACCCAGCCTACCCCACAGGGTAACAAGCATCGTCTACGCCATCACAAAGTAGTAGCTCGTAATGAAGTGGATGGTTTCTATTATCCTGGTCTGGTTCGCAAATGTATCAACCCTAGATATGTCGAGGTGGATTTTGATGGTTTTGAACGGCAAGTAGTGGGTGTACGATATGTAATACCCATCGAGGGAGCCAGACCTTGCCCTTCTTTAAAGGTAAGTCATTTTCCCAAAGCTCAAATCCAGATCCATGATCCCTGTTCTCATACCACACCACGAACCTCTAGTCATTGGCATCATCACCGATACCATAGTAACATTGTAACGTTTGTGTAGTAAATAAGGCAAAGTTGTTCATTGCTAAATGTGCGTATCATCAAGACTGCCATTACCATAGTAACATTGTAACATTTCTGTAGTAAATAAAGTAAAGTTGTGTATTGCTAAACCTGTATATTTATATGTACAATGTTGATGGTAGGTTGGTGATTATGTTCTTGTACGTACTCCTATACCACGTGAAGAAACAGACGATCTTATCATGGACTCTGGGTATTGTTATGTCCCTGGTATTGTGCAGGTCGTACCGTTAAGAAAGGCAACTGCTTCAAAGTGTTACACCATATTGAGATTCAATGGAAAGAAGGTGAGCTACGGAGCATCTTTCCCTACAATAACAGAGAAAATGGTTTACAACAACAGCAATGATATACGATCTTTTAAGTAATGTACATGTTTCAATGAGTGAAACTGTAATGATTCTTTTTGTAGATAACATCTTTACGAAAAGATCTCATCAAGATTTCTAAAGCTCGTTATACCTTTGCATGTCGATATATAAGAGATGCCTTGATATCAGCCTACAAAGCGTAAGTAACACAGTTGTGTACATATATGAATGTTACTAATCAGATGTTAGGTGTCTAATGTTAGATTGCTTATATAGGTCGTGTCCTTTTGGTTTATATCCCAATGGCATAGAGGAAGGCAAAGACCTCATTGCTGTCAATACTGGTATGTACTTTGTTTGATACCCAACAGTAATTTCAGACACACGCTTGTTTCTAAAGACGTATAAGTAATTTATCGAGTTGCTGATGTATATGTAGTCATAATTAAACTATCGCTCAATGTAAAGTAATGGTTTGATTATGGATTCTGAGGGTTCTGGATTCCGGATCTCACGTAAAGGATTCGGGATTCCAAAAGCAAAGTTCGAATGGCTTCCGGATTCCCACATACGTGGGGCAAAATCTACAAGGCACTCGGTTATTGGTTAAGATGTCCCTGCCTTCCGATGGAAGAAAAAAACTAAATGTCTTAATAAATCCATCCCAGTGTCCTAGTGAACTTAAAGCTACTTCATGCATTTTATCTCTCACATAAACATATATGAAAATAATATGTAATAATTAATGCTTCAGTTGTTGTTGTTGTTGTTGTTTTTTTCAGGAAAAGCAAAACCAGAGAAACCTCGAAGTAGATCAAGCAGCAGTGCAAGTGATCATTCTGATAAAGTCAACGACAATGAATCTAATCGAAGTCGATCTAAAAGTCCATCCAATACAAGCTCTAGAAGTAGTTCAAAAAGTCCAGAAAGATCAAAAAGTCGTTCAAGAAGTCGCAGTAGGTCGAAGAGTCCAGCCGAAAGTCCATCCAGAAGTAGAAGTCCATCAACAAGTCGTAGTAACAGCCCAGCAAGCAGTAATGCAAGCTCTGATGATAGTGATCAGGAGAAAGACCCACCTTCGCCTAAATCGCCTAAACGTATGTTTTGCAGAATTTGATGTAGTCAGTAGTTTCGTATTTTTTATAACTAAAGAAGAGCCTTTCTCGAATAAGCACCACCAAAATTATGCCACGGTGCTTATGCGAGGGTACACAGGGTGCTCAATTTGGTTGTCTTCAAATTTGTTAACATTTGCAAAATTGCTTTATTTCTTCAGGACGATTAATTCTTAAACCATACACTTAAAAACAAGAATACAATAATTTTTCGAACTTCTACAACAAATTTCCTCCTTTCTCTAAACCATTTAGGTAGATCAAGAAGTCCAACGGACCATTTTGAGGATCTTAAAAAGGAACTGGATGAGAAGCATGCAACGCAACTTAGTGAAATCAAGGAACAGCGCGCAAAGCTAGAACAACTTCAGCAACAATTGACAGAAGAACAGCAAAAACAACGAGAACACCAACTTGCGCTGGAACAAAAACAAAAGGAATTACAGGAAAAACAAGATCAAATTATGCAAAACCAAATTGAGGAACATAAAGAAAAACAAAACAGGTGCGGAATTGTATATATTTTACTGTATTTGCATTGTATTTGCTTCAATGATGCTGATAAGTAGTGTTTGCAAAATACGTGTATTGTTGGTAACATAACAAAATCAAATTAGATTCCTATTATTAACATTGACAATTTTGTGATGCCGAACTGGTTTAGAGTAATAATAACAATCAGCAATAGATGGCAATAAATGATGTCAATTTGTAAGCCGTTCTCGTTTCTGTACTGGCAGGTTACAAGAAGAACAGAAACGACTCCAAGATCAACAAGAAGAACTCTTAAAGAAACAGAAAGATCAACAAGAACAATTGCTAATGCAACAGTACAACCAGAACCAGTCGTTACAATTACAACAACAACAACTGATGCAGATGCTTGCTACTGGTCAACAAACAAAGAAAGACCAAGCAGTTGAAACCAGTCCTACAGGCTCCCCACACCGAACACCACAGCAATCACCAAGCGCTTCTCCGAGGCGAACACCAAAACCATCACCAAGACAAACCTCACATAACTCACCACAAAGATCAGCAGATTCTTCTCCAAAGAATTCAAAACCTGCTTCAAATAGATCAACGCCAAAGTCGTCACGGCGATCAAGCCGCAAGCCATCAACGTCGAGTGATCGCGTTGATGTCAGCGCTAGTGATACGGACAGCTCGTCATCGTCTGATTCAGAAACCTCGTCCAAACGTTCCAAAGATAAAGATGAATGTGATGACGTCGATGGTCGTAAAGAGGCCAAGGCTGATGAAGAGGATGCTCCACCTAATATCCAGTTTCACTTGTCTGGTAACAACGAAGCTTGTCTACTAACAAAGGGTTCACATGGACTCTTGATTTGTAAGTATCATAGCTAATAAACTGTCTTTTACAGTTGACGTGGTGAATGCCTCAAAGATCATCGTCTTGTTGATATTCGGCTCGATCCTCGTCTGCCAATGATTACTGAAATTGTTTGTGAGACACTTCCATGGTCTTTATCTTTACCTTTCTTCAGTCGTATTCATTCCCGCCTATTTGTTTGTTTACAGCTCGTCTTCCTCCAGATGTAGACCCAGCTATCGAAACACGTCACGTTCCAAAGAACATTAGTGAAGGACAAGAGGTTCTTGCGAGATGGGCAGATGAGGGGTGGTACTATCGAGGTATCAAGCGTTTATAGATAATAACATAACTTGACCTTCAAAAATATGACTACTTATAATAACATCAATATTTATACTTTTGAACATGGTACTATAAGCATTAATGTCTACCTCGTCACCAATACATTTATATTTAACTTCACAGATGAAGAATTTCCTTAACCATAGATATACAATAAAATATAAAAGAAATAAAAGGGATTTGTCTGGACCTTAAACTTCAATTACGGCTAGTGATTTTATTCTCGCTTTAAAAGCCCTAAAATGCAAGGGTTGCAACAGTTGTATGACGGTTGAATGTGTTATGTAGGTACTGTTCGTCAAGACTGTGGTGATGGCTCATTCTTCGTCGAGGACAGTGTTGGTGATCTAGAGCAAATACCAAGAACGGATATTATTACTGACGAAGATGATGCTGATAATGTTGTCAAGGTAAACAGTTATCATGATGATTGAGAATGATTAGCATCACGGTGATGATGAAGAGAATGTTGGTGGTGGGGTGATGTCTAGTTCATGATGATTGAGAATGATTAGCATCACTGTGATGATGAAGAGAATGTTGGTGGTGGGGTGATGTCTAGTTCATGATGATTGAGAATGATTAGCATCACTGTGATGATGAAGAGAATGTTGGTGGTGGGGTGATGTCTAGTTCATGATGATTGAGAATGATTAGCATCACTGTGATGATGAAGAGAATGTTGGTGGTGGTGGTTATGTCTTGTTGTGAAGATAGTTCTGTAGTTGTCATGGTTACAATTGCAATAATGACCAAGTGGAGATGATAATAACGATAGTAGACTGCGCAACAGCGGTTTTTTTCAAAAGCAGCCACAGTGCTGACTGTAACGATGATGATAATAATGATAAAGGTAATGGTGGTGGTGATGGTAATGATAATGACAATGATATAGATGTTAGTGATAATGATAACAGCGTTGGTGATGACCATGATTGACATATACTTTTGTCTAAGTAATGACGCCTGACAATATAAATGATGATAATTCATGATGCTTACAGGAAGGTGACCCTATCGTAGGCCTGCATCCCAGTTTTTCTTACAGTTACGCTCCAGGTAAGAAATAGTTTTATGTAATATATACTATATGGGCGGCCGATCTGCAGGAGAATTTATAACAGCGAGCTGCAAGCGATAACTGTAAATAGTGCAGTGTTCTTCATGACATGGGTAGTTGTTATACACTTTTCTCGTAAAAAGCTGTGGTAGATGCATGTGGTAGATATGTTTGCTATAACGTAAAACTGCATATCGGCTTGGTATAATCATCAAAACTGAATCATGCATCAAAAACCTTGTAACTATTTTCAAAATTTAAAATATAAACCGTCTCTAATGTTGTGATATTATCCACCATTAGGCGTAGTAATCGGCCTTGAAGGAGATACTATGCATCAAGTACGCTATTACGATGGTATCGAGGCAATGGTTCCTAGAGAAGAACTCTATTTGTTATCACGAGAGAAGTTTGAAAGTGACTGTGCATATATCTTAGCATGTGAAGAAAGTCTTGTTGGTCAAGCTGTGGTGGCCAGGAACGATGATGATGGGACTTTCCACCTTGGTAAGTCAGCAGGCGATTTGCATTATGGCTTCATTTTACTACACCTACAACCATTCTTTTCTTTCATATTCAAATTTTAATCCCAGTGGAGATTGATAAAACAATTTACACTAACTGCGATACAAAAGAGAGACGGCAAATCATTTGGTAGTTGTAGTATTCTATATCATCATGGAACTGTCGCCAATTCCATTTTTAATTATCCATCAGTGTTCTCCATTGTTGTCGTTTTTGTTTAAAATGCATATTCACGAAGGTTTTGCTAGATACAGTGTTTCGAGAGAGATTGGGGCAAGAAGAGCTCCCATCTGCTCAACCTCTAATTGGTGCCCAGGGTACAGTACCTTAACTATGTCATTGTTATTGTAGGTACTGTACGTGAACGTGTTGGTAATGGTCGTCAGTACATCATTGAATGGGCAGATCAGTCTGTACAGCTACAGGTCAGTGAAATGTGTCAGGAACATGATGAAGGCCCATTTGTATGAGCTGGAAAGGATGAAGTTACGATTATCTCTACGATATGACAGATAATTGGATGCCTTTCTGAGAGATTGTTAGGATATTAAATACTGTTTCGTCTCTCACACTCATGCAGTAGTCCTACAGTCACTATTTTTCGTACTTCTTTGCCTGCAGTTGATTGAACAATGAAAGAGAAAAACCCATAGAGCCTATATAAAACTTTTCGTGACATAAGAGAGAAACAACTCTAAAAAAATCGCATATTCACACATTGACACTCACATATGATCCAGCGCCGGATGATGATGATGAAGTTTGGGGAAGATGATGACGCAATGATGATGACGATTATGATATTGTGATGATGATGATGTTAAGGATGACTTACAATATGACGTTATTTATGCATTGACTAACATCTATGCTAATGTTTTCTCCAGAGTTCTGGGTATATCTTTGGGGCACATACCAAACGACATCCGCTGTCCATTGGCGATCGTGTGCTCGCCCTCGCAGACCCTGGTACGTGCATACGTTCAAAAATCTTTGCATTTTCCCATCTCCTAGATTGAATGAAGTCCAATCCTCTCCAACACAGCTAGTAATGCTATATAGCTTTTATGCCATTTATGGCCAGTGTTGGTAACAAACGAGGAAACGTGAACTTGTAACAAATAGGTGTCGAATGTGACCGTGAACCACTTTCCTCTTAGAAACTACAAATGATTATATCTGATCTTCCGTTAACTATAAAGATGTCCCGACGAGAACCTACTGTATCAGCGACATAAAAGCGCTTGTTCAATCTTTGATTGTCATTTTGTTTTGTTTTGTTTAGCTACGTACGTCTATGTCCCTGGCTGGATAACAGGGTCCAATGGTCGACGGCTGGTAGTGAAGTTTTGTAATGGCAAAAGGTACATATCGTGCAATATTCGTGTTGATATTCTTGAACATTGTAGTGAGGTTTGCCTGAGATTTGAAGCGTCGAATGTGTAGTTCATATGTTTAATGCAGTTAGACAAGCCATCGACATTCGCCGCCTTAAAAGACAGGGGTGGATTTAGGAAGGGAGGGACGCTGGAGGGATGAGCGCTATCCCGTGAGTCAACGTGTTCTCAGTTTTATGTTTGTACCAGCATGATAATGCACCACTTCAGAAGTAAGGCACTTAAGTGAATTACCGCTGCCCATTGGCTCATAGAATGACACTTTACAAAGTTTCTGACTTTTTTTTCTGACTTTCTATTTTCTTGCATTGCAGCTCAAGTCACGTTGACCCTTTACAGTGTTTTTGGCTGTCACGTGACTACTACGACAGAGTTGTTGAGTTTTTCAAGAAGCGAAGCCAAAAAGAAAGACCCTAGAATATTATACAAGAGAGAATCAAAGCAAGCACAGCAAATATTTCTAACGACAGTGGCTTGTCCGATCAGTTGCTAGCGGCGTTTGGCAATTTTCCGATGTTTTCAGCCAGAAATGAAATATTGACTTGTTGCCACTCGACTAGAGTAAACAATTAACAACAATAAATGGCTTTATAAACTGTGTTTATACATTTTATTACTCAAATTGTTTTACTAGGAAAAAACTCGAAATTGTGAAATTGGTGTACAGAGAAATGAAATAAAGTAGCTATTCTAAAGTTTATTTGAAAAGCGATCTCGTGTTTCTACGCATTAATTGAGAAGGGGAAATTAGAAATTGGAATTGTTCATTAGGATTGGGAAAAATACTTCGAAATTGGGCCATTTGGGATTGTCTGGTATTATCCAGTTGTGATCGCCATAATATGCTACTGTATTTAGTGCTCCGATGAGAATTGCATGTGGGAATGTATAGGTTTTGGTCCACGAAAGACAAATTTGATCAGCTTATTATCATAAACGTTTTACTTTCCGTTAGAAGAGCATACAATGTTTGTTTGGACTACTTTGATGCGTGTTCTTCACGTTGTTCTTGTACATCGCGACGTACATGCCTAAGTTCATTATTCGTTAGCAGAGCTCCTCTGGTTAGAGAATGGGAATGCACGTTTGATTCACAAAGACAAATTTGATCAGTCATTATCAAAACTTACATTCCAACGTGCAATGTTCATTAGCAGAGCTCCTTTGGCTCATTGGAATTTTTAGAACTCATTAGCATCAAAAAGCTTGTTATGTGAAAACGCTCTATTGGTTAGATTGTTATTTTCTGGTTGGGATTTGGACAACTATTATGTGGGAATCGGAATTTGATAGGCCGCTCTTTTTCCATTGTTTATGAAATAAAATTCCAAAGTTTGGAGGAATTGAAAGAATAGGCCTATGTACTTTAGAGAAAACGATGACGAGTTGAAAACGTATGTTTTGATAGACCACCATACATCTTTCCGGATTCGCGTTTGTCCGTAAAACGAGAGCTGCGAACCCATAGGGCTTGACAAGCAAGACTTAAGGGAAGTTTTCTCAGCGGTATTTCTTGATCTTTACCATTAGTATTTTGATTACAATCTTACAGTGATGAAATCTAGACCTACTATTCTCGTAAATGTCAATTTCGTCTTCATTTGTCAGGGCAATTGGGATGAAATAAAAGGGACGGGGGAGGGGAGTCTACTAACGTTTTCTAACGTTTTCTTGATAAGACTGTAAAGGCATGTGTTTGATGCTACCTCCCATGAGCCAAAGCGACGGCTAAAACGCTACAAACATTCACACTGACTATTGGATGAACGTGTGTTTAAGTGAACTTTTATTGGATAACTTTGAATGGATGGCGAATGCCTTAATTCATTAAGGTTGAAAATCTACTGAACAATGTAATTTATAGAAATCCAATATAACAGCCAATATACCACACCAAATAACGTTATCACTTATAAGATTTGGAAGATCTTTTTCAGTTCGATCATCAACTGCCAATCGCTCTTTTGTAAGTCTTCTCTGAAATACTCCTTTACCGCATTGATAGACTCTCTGCTTATCTGAAATACATAAAGGACTAAATGACTACTACATCTAATGAATAAATCACTGGTAGAAAGTATTGATGATGAAATGAGACAGTGAATGCGTAACAAATTGAGAACCACTTTAATAAGCCAAAGTATATTTCACCGGTTTTTTAAAACCACTTTAATAAGCCAAAGTGTATTTTACCGGTCTTTGAAACCACTTTAATTTTTGATGATACACAATAATTGATAATTAATTTGCAATTTGACTAAAAAACTCGGATTAAAATCACGAACGTGATACCACGCGATCAAAGTTATTATTATATGATTCCCACGAGTAAAGGAACTCTTCAACATACATTTTCAATATTTGTTTTGTTACCTTGCTCATAAGAAGATCTTCATGGTCGAAATGTCTGCCATATAGTTTAGGTGTTTCACCGGGTACGTTTTCAATCTTGATGCATACTTCCATTCCTTTCCGTGCTTCTGTCACATTCTTATGGTTAGTCTCTATACTGGAAACCACTCCGACATAAATGAACTGAAAACAAAAAATCATGAAAAACAGTCGTGAAAATAGATGAATTAAAAGACATGACCACATCAAACTACTCTGTGACTTTACGAACACGAAGCAAAGAGATGTAGTAAGCATAGCCCAATAAGTGAAAGTACCAAGCTTCTAGTACTCAAAACAAGAACATTTTGTTATGGCTTCAGCGTGAAAGTTCTGGTTTCAACGTATACTATACTTACATTTTTAGAAGGCACACAGAGAGGAGTCCCCTCTTTGACAATACCAGCCTCTACAGACACTCCAACAATTATAGGATCTCTACTGTTGAAGATATGTTGAGGCAATACACGTAGTTTGCAAGGAAACACTGCAATATTCTTGAATTCGTCTCTTTTCTTGCGTTTTTGCTCCTGAAAACACACAATGACAGTGTTAGTTACAAGAAGGATGCACCTATGTCGATTGACACTGTAAGGATTGTAAGCAACAAGCCTTAACTCAATGTGAGTGGACCAAAGAGGTTCAACAGTATTTAATAAACATTGCAGCCCTGAATTCCTAGAAGATGCCATAAAGTGACCAATATTCACAATGTAACAGATAAAACAGCATCTTATCTAGCAACATAGTATACCTCTCGGTAAGCAGTGAACTTGTCAAACAAGTGATATATAATCTCTGCAGAGAATATCTTGACGCCTAAACTATCAGCAAGTTCTTGTGCTTCTCTCTCAATCTTAACATCAAATGCAAGAATTACTGCAAATCTACAAGAGAAAACAGGAAAATAGCTTATTAGGTTATTAATATTTATTGATCCATGGGATTTTAAAATCAATGGGTATTTTGTGAGAAACAAAACCCATACAAGAATGTTCACCTCCTTGAAAACCAATGGACTGAAACTTGTGATGTAGTGTAATGTAACATAATGCAATGAATTGTATTGAGGCAGGGTGGCCCATTCAGCAATGGGGCTGGTATTCAGGGGGCCCTGCATGTTCTGTTGTTAAGACACACTGGAATATTTTGTCATCTAGTATGGTGGGTTTTGTACCATGTGATTATTGAATATGAATATCCTTTCAATTACCCACACAAAGCTAGATTTCTGGTTTGTCACTCGAAACACACACAGTACAAGACTTTCATTGGTCTTAATTTGCACAAAGATTATTGCAGTTACAAGAACTCGAATTTGGTGTAGATGTACATTGTCAACATAGAAAATAATGGTGTTACTTACTGGACATCATGTTCTAACATAATAGAGCACTTCATGACATCTCTCTTGTGCACTGGACCAATGTTAACACCAGCATACTAAACACAACAAACACTGGTATAGACATTTATGTATAATTGCATAAATAAAGTGCATGCACTAAAAGTGTGCAACATAAATACCACTAAATAGTGTTATTTTATGCTAATTCTATTGTTTTCTTTTGTTTAATTAGTGCTATTTACTACTAAATAGTGACAACTGTTGCACACATTTCATGTTTGCACTCTACTACAATCATATATTTAGTAATTACATACGGAAAAGGGATTTTAAACACTCTGGTTTCAATCATAGTACTTTTGGATTTGAATGAAAAAAGTGGCAGCCATGCATGGCTGAACCAACAGGTTCATCAATGATGTGAATTGATGTGAATTGATGTTCAAGCTGGAAATAAAAGTATATAATGATGGTCAATAATCTACTTACTGGTATTTTCGAGCTCTTCAAGAATTCTAGAAGAGCTTCCAAAGAGCCAAGTGTTGATGCCTGGACATAAACACCTCTGTCGGTCAGACGGATGGCTTTCAAAGCGTCTGCCATAATCTTTGTTACCTCGCGCTAGACATAATATAAATCACATCAATAAATGAATTGAGAAAAAAGAAAAGGCCAATGAACAAGGAAAAGGCTCTAACATTAAATAACAAAATCAAATTAAACTACTGCCAAATAAAAAATAATAAAAACGGACTTGATGTAACACCATTCAACAAGGATAGAGAAAAAAGAGGGGAAATGAGATGATGGATATACCTTGCAATAGTCAATTTCATCTTCTTTCTCGGCAACCATGATAGGTACACCAGCAAGGGCTTTTTCAAGGTCCTTTGCAGCAATTTTAACACCTTGAGCTGCACGTAGCTCTTTATGTGTTATATACTGATTTTTAACACGTAATTCTTTGAGGGGTTGTGGAGTGAGCAGAGCTCGTATCTGAGTGACAATAGGACCTTCTATACCAGGTAGAACAAGGGTATCCCCCTCTCTTAGTTTACCATTGACCAGAATAACATCAATGGTGGTACCAAGACCAGGAAGAGCTTTCACCTGATGATAACACAACTCATACTTGTCACACAAAAATAATAAAGTGACAGAAAACAACAACAAAAAAACAAAGACAAACAAGCAAATAAACATAAACAAAAACACAAACACAGACAAACAGACACACAAGGAAATGAGCAAGCTAACTGAACAAACACAGACAAACAGACAGGAGATTAAAACAAACGTTAGCCAAACAAAAAATAAGCAGTTAATCAAACACACAGAGAGGAGAAAAAGAAAACCTCAAAAGTATCAAAATGAAGCAAAAATAAGAAACAATTAAGATAAACAAGCACAAATGTGACCAAACATTCTTCAGCAAACAATGAAAACAACAGATAGATATAAGAAGCACATAACTTACCTCCAATACAATGCCATCCAGATAGTCAGAGTAAGTAAGCTTTTCAGTGAGTCTAGTTTGAGTGAGATTAACTACTTGGGATATTAAATCACCCATCCCATCACCTGAATGGGCTGACGTTGGGATCAATGATACATACGATCTTGTGTCTTTGTTGTCATAGTATAAAGCAGCATTTAACCCCTGAAAGAATGTAAAGTGAACAAGTAAGTGACCAATACAACGTCAATAGATCTAGTGAGCAACATTGTGAACTTGGGGACTCAAAACTTGAATGTTTATATCCTCAGCATTTTTACACAAGTGAATCAAATTTCAATACCTACATACAGTTTAGAAGAAACATAATGGGTTGTATATTAATGGTTAGTACTGGGAAGTGCTGAGACTTACCTGTTCGGCAAACTCCTGTACAACTACTTTTACTCTTTCTTCAAATTCTTGCTTTGTGTGACGTTTCTGTTTGCGTATTGTATTAGCTACACTTGAGTCTGGTCCACGTTTCCACTCAAACAACCTGTCAATCTAATAAAATTGAATAAGCATATTAGGAGAAGATTTCAAACTTGAATTAAGTGACTTATATCCAATATTAAATTTTAGGGCAATACAAGTATGGTGGCATCAGCAAAAAGTGATGTTCATTGCCTACCTTATTCAGTGCTACAACAAATGGTGTTTTCTTGTTCTTCAGTAGGTTGAGAGATTCAATAGTTTGTGGCTCAAGTCCATGCATGATGTCGACAACTAGAATAGCCATGTCACAAAGAGATGAACCACGACTACGTAGGTTACTAAAAACACAGAATAATGACAATCGTTAGTTTGAATAAAAGAAATTGAAAACATGGATAGCCCATCATTTTCCTTGATGATACCATAAATCAGCGGCAGGTTACATGATGCCTAACAAATATCACTATCCACCAGGGGCTGGTTGTACAAAGCCTGAATAGCATTATCCACCGGATATATCTCTATTAAGCAAATAAATTCTAAATAACTCCTATGGAGTGGATAACGTTATCCAGTGGATAAGGTTATACAGGCCTTGAACAACTGGCCCCTGATAAATCCCTAAACTGCAGAATTGTCGAAAAGAAGGAAATGAATGAACTATTTTACCTGAATGACTCGTGACCTGGAGTATCAATGATGAGAAGGCCAGGGATTTTCATTTCAAACTCTTGAAACTATAGAAATAAATGCAATAATAATCAATCACTAAAACTTTCAAATCATTGTCAACTTAGTGGGTGGAGACTTAGGTCTACTAGGACAGACTGTGTCAGTGTTTCGCACAGCACTGTCAGCTAGCAGATGATGAAAATAGGTCAATGTGTTGAAATGAGGTTTCAAAAGTTAGTCATAAATGACTGAATGCAGTAAACATGATTATAACACAATTTAAATATATGTACTTGATTACATAAATCTGTACTTCTGAAAAACCATTATATGATAGGAACCCCAGAAAAATATTGCATTCTTGCTAAGCCTATAGCACTCTTTTTAAAAAGCACAGATTTAAATAATACCATGTTAGTACAATACTGACTTCTTTCATCATTGATGTCTGTTGTTTTATAGCGTCAGGAGGAACCATAGTAGCACCTATTTGCTGTGTGATTCCACCAGCTTCACCATCCTGGACGTGTGTGTGTCTTATCTAGAAACAATAAAATTATAATTCATGTCCTGTTAAATTTCAACAACTATCAGTCTGCATGTATCAAGGTTGACAGCTTAATGTGAGATTTTGTCATGGTACTGTGGTTATTTTCCTTTGGACAATGTTTCAGAAAAGTTGGGGTAAAATATTGGGGGAGAGGGGAACAGAGTTACTGTAGAACAAATTTTCAGCACGGTAGAGCATAATAGTTTTTGCTGTCTGTAAAATAAATGCCCTTTCCCTTGCTACAGGCCTGAAATATGTATGGCTCACTTACTGCAACAACAATTAGGATAATAAATCCACAAATGATGTTCTCATTTACCTTATCTAGAATTTTTGTTTTTCCAGTATCAACATGACCCAAGACACATATAACAGGTGACCTCAAGTGATCTGTTGAACGATTCAACTCTGCACGTACTTTTCTCTTCTCAATTCTTTCAGCTATTGTTTCAGTCTTTGATGTATCGTCATCAGATTCTTCATCTTCTTCATCATCTTCATCATCTTCATCATCACTCTCTTCTTCTTCGTCTTCTTCATCATCTTCCTCAGTCTCTTCACTACTACTTTCTTCAGCTTTAGTAGGTTTTTCTGCCTCTTTGGTTTTCTTTGCATCATCTTTAACGTCCTCCTCCTCAACACCTTGTTCTTCTTCACTTTCAGTTTCAACATCCCAAGCATCTTTGATGTCTTCTACTTCTTCTTCAGCTTGTTCTTCCACCTCCTTCTCTGCTTCCTGACTAGCATCCTCACTTTGTTCATCTGATTTGCTGTCTTTACTTTCTTCATCATCAGGCTCCTCCATTTCAACATCCTTAATATCTTCACTTTGTTGTTGTTGTTGTTGTTGTTTAGCCTTTGGTTTCTTTGAGCCATATCTGACGGGTCGTTTGACAGCTTCCTGACCTTGCTTATTCAATGCAGGAATTTCAATGCCTTGTTGTCTCATTGCTTCTAACATAGCTTCTTGTTTTGCTTTTTGTTCTTTCTGGGCCTTGGTGAGAAATCTTCCTTCTCTCTTCTGCCTTTCCTTTCTCTCCTTTTCTTTCTGTTTTCTTTTTTGCTTTCTTTCTTCCTCAAGACGAAGCTTTTCAAGTCTTCTGTTTTCTGCTTCTTCTAAAGCACGCAATTTTTCTTCTGCTTCTTTCTGTTTGCGTTCTTCTTCAAGACGAAGAGCTTCAAGGTGTTGTTGCATTTGTTTCACTAGGGCTTTATTTGGCTTTTTCACTTTCTTTTCTTCTTCTTCACCAGCTTTCTTCTTCTTCTTTTTCTTTTTCTTCTTTTTATCATCACCTTCTCCTTCTTCTTCCTCTTCACCTTGCTTCACTTCTTCTGTAGTCTTTTTCTCTTGTAAATCTGCTTCATCTTGTTTATCTTCTTCTGTAGTGTTTTTCTCTTGTAAGTCACTGGACAATTCTACTTCATCTTTGAATTGTTTTTGACTTGCTTCCAGTGATGTTTCTTTCACCTGTGTTGTCATGTCCTTTTCCTTATCATCATCTTCATCTTTCACCTTTTTCTGGGTATCTGGAGTATCTTCCTCAGCATTGGCAGTTTTCTTTGCTTTTTGTTTCTGCTTTTCTTTCTCTTTCTTTTTCCTTTCTCTTTCCTTCTTTTCTGCTCTCTTCTGAGCAGCTGTTTTTATAATTGGAATATCTTCATCATTTTCATCATTGTCATCACCCTTTTGAGCAGCAGGTTTTTTATCTTTTGGTTTAGATTGTTTGTCTTTAGAAGAAATGTCTAAGTCATCACCATCATCATCAAGATCATCAATATCAAATTTCTTTTTATTTTTCTTTCCTTTTTTAGGCTTTGCAGAAGTATCATCATCATCTTCTATAACATCTGCAGCCGAAGCGTCTGTTTTTATTTCAACTGGTCCATGTGGTACATCTTCTATTTCAAGAGCATCAAACATGTTCTTTGGTTTCTTATCTTTTTTGTTTTTCTTTTGTTCATTTTTTCCTGAAGCTGTTAGACTGTCTTCATCTTCCTTAGTTGGTTCCTCTGGCTCTTCATTTTCTAGAGCTAAAAATCGACTGGATTTTGACTGCTAAAATCAATAAACAAAGACATTAATCAATAAATGAAGTGACAACTGAAAAAGTATAAGTGAGTGAATGAGTGAGCAAGCGAGCAGTCGATCAAGCGAGTGATTAAATCAATAACGCAAATGACTGAAAAATCAAACAAACAAATGAATAAATAAATAGATTAGCACACCATTTAGCAAATGTATCAATAATTGTAATTACCACATTTGCAGGAACTTTACTTGCTTCATCTGTGCCATTCATAGACTCTATTTCATTTAAAACATCATCCTCCCTTCAATGAAAAAGCAGATATTGGATGAGATTGAGCATCATAGAGAATGTCATCCACACCATGGCAGCCATTGATCTTTAGAGAGACAAATTACCAAATACAGCTTCTTTGTTTGAGTATATATACTTATACAGCATGTGTGACCAACAACCTCCAACACCACCCACCTCCCACACACACACCCTTACTCCAATGTTGTATTTGTTATCAAACCATGTCTAGTAGCCTTGTCAAAGTCAGGTACAACTTTGAATTGAAGGGGGAGGGGAGGAAAATATTTGTATTCATATTTTGTCTGATTGATTGAGTTCTGGTTGAGTGATACTGGCAATTTGTCATTAAATAGCTACTATCAGTTAGTGTTAGTAACTGCTATTAGTTAGAATTCTGTCAAGGAGCAAGGATGACACAGTTGGTTGGTGCGTCTGTGCGAAAGGCCACAATTTCAATTCCCATTGTACATACACTCTTAAAGCAGAAATCTTAAATTGAGCAAAAGATTCTTATTTCTAGATCCTGAGACAAGATCGCCGATCTTAAATTAAGCAAAAACCCATTGTTTTACTTAATTTAAGATCTGCGATCTTGTCTCAGGATCTAGAAATAAGAAACTTTTGCTCAATTTAAGATTTCTGCTTTAAGAGTGATAACAGCAATATTTCTTTTACCATTTTTTTTTTCTCAATGCAAAATGAATAAAATAAGAAAACCATTCATTTTCATCATGTAGCATTCAACAATCAAAGAGATCAGTGTATTTTTGAATATGATAAGTTCACTTCCAAATCAAGAGAAGTTATATTTCTCTGAACACTATAATAAGACATTTTAAATACGTCATCACATTTGTGACTTGTGTTAAATTAATTTAAACATGGCAGTTGCTCCACACAACATATTACTGCTTTAATTGTAGTTTTTTTCTTTCACGTTAATTGGACTCTTATATAATATATCTTATAGTTCGACGCCGAATCAACCCAATAAAGACCTAATCGACGTCATTGATTTGAGAACAAGGGTCAAAACTCAATAATTTTTCTAAACAAAACTATTAAACTTACCAATCATCATTGGCCTTCTTCTTCGCTCCTTTCTTTGGTTTTCCCATTGTTAAATATATCAACTAATTAATTGTAAACTTATTTTGTTATTTTGAAATGTTATTCCCAGCGAAACCGGCGTTCGATTTCTTCTTCTTCCGTGAATTCGATGACCAAGAAAATTCAAAGTAAATGTCATTGAAAAAATGGTTTATATAGCACTCTCCTGTGCTATTGATTGGAACTAAGGATTTTTTTGTATCTTGATACTGTTACTTAACTGAATTATAAACGAGATATCAATTTGAAAAACACAAATTCGCCAATTTCACTCCATTCAAGAAATTGCACATGGCGACCATGAGAAAATACGTCATGAAGTTAAAAAACACCTCTCCCTTCCCCCCACGAAGTTGAACATTTTGGGCTTCCTGTTGGTTTTGCTTTGGAAACAAAATGGCGGAAAGGTTATGTGATAACAACAGAAGACATAAATGTCAAAATACCTCATAAAATTCGTCACAAATTCTCAAAATGTTGCTCAAAGGTATTTCAAGAATGAACATTTCCTGTACATGAATATTTAAGAAAGAAAGATGAGCTCTGGTTCAAAAACGGAGTACCTTCAGTGCTCTCTTCAATGGCTGTCAGAAACTCTTCAAAACTCTTCTCAATTCACCAAACTGAGGAAGGATTTACAGGTTAGCTTTGATAAAATGCCATTATAAAATTTCAGCAAAAACGTTTTGATTCAACGTGTGCGCTATTTTGTTTGATGGATTGTATCTAGAATTTCCAGCCACTGCAAACAGCGTCATAGCAACGTCTAGTCCTTTATAATAACTTTTGACTAGGGTCAAATAAAAACTCAAGTTTGAGAGGCGTTACTCACCTCTATGATACATTTGAATGATTATTTTCAATCCAAGATGGGGAGTGGGAGATATTACTTTTTTTTCCCTTCTTCTTTTCTTTTTTTTTTTTTTTTTCTTTTTTTTTTTCTTTCTGTCTTTCTTTTTTCCTACCTTCTCTCTTGATCTCTACGTGCAGATCTTGTCTTGTGGTCGTGCTAACTTCCAAGATCCTGCAAGATCTTGGTAGCTCCCATGCCAAGATCATGTCTGGATGGCAAGACTCTTTACTCTCTTGGCAAGACTCTCAACTTGGGCAGTTTCTAAAAGAGCTAATGCTAGACAATATTGTTTCATCCAATAATCACCAGTTAATGTTCATGCTTCTATAAATTCTTGACAGAAAGAGGCTTCTAAATCATATGTTCCTTTGAATCAAAATGACATGAAAAAAAGCTTGGAGAAGTACATCAAAGACTCAGGCTGGGATGTCAAACTACAGAATGCTGTTTATAGAGAAATGAAAGTGTATGTTAATCTAATTTAATAATAGTCATTTAGTCAATAGTCATTTAATTTAATAATAGTCATTAATTTGATAATAGTCATTTAATCAATAATAGTCATATTAGTGGTAGATCCAGGGTGGGGGTTTCCATGGGTTCCACGGAATCCCCCTCAAGCAAAGAGCGCCTAAAGAATTGTAAAGCATTTTGAGATTTGTGAAATGCGCTACATAACAACACACACATTACATTTGTTACAATATGGGTGGTACCGTTTCCTTCTCAATATGCAGACAACTCTTTAAAAAATGTTGAATCAAAATGGAACCCCCTTTTGAAAAATCCTGGATCTGCCACTGCATAATAAAAATGATAATATGAGTAACTTGTTGTTCACTTTCATGCACAGAAAGAGCAAGACAGTTCCTTCAGATTTCATGTTTACAAAATGTTTTGTATCACATTTTGTTGATACAGTATGTTAACAGTAAATCTTAATTTATGTACTGTACTTTGTCCACAGTAATCCAATGCCTAATATTGGCATTCCTGATTTTGCAGCAAAAGAACCATTGGCATTTATTCGAAAGGCTCAGGTAATAGACTGAGTGATTATAAAAGGCTCACTGACAATGTTATTATTATTAACTAAATTTGTTAATATATGTTATTTTGCAGGCTACATGGGAAAAACGAATTGTGAAAAGCATAAATAGTATGTGTACAGAACTAAGTCTTCCTCTTGCTACTAAAGTATGTACAAAGTGCAAATCAATTTTTTTCTTTGATAAACATTCTTTTAATGTGTTAATTTTAACTATGGTTGATGAGTCATAATCTTTAAATAATGTTTTAATTGTTTCTATTTTTAAACCTGCCCCTGCTAGTTCTTCAAAAAAAAATGTTTAAGTGTTTAATTGAATCTGTATTTTTCAACCTATTCTTAGTTCTGTCTAGCCTCCTCTCGCATCCGTTTTTATTGTCAGGCTTCCTGTCCCTCCCCACAACAGGAAGCCCGACACTAAAAACGGAGGCTAATTTCTGTCCAATCTATTTGGTGGTCATTACTTCCCATCCTAAGTTGCCTAGTTTGACAAGTATTTGATCAAGTTCCATGTTTTGTGATTTTTGTTTTAATCAGCATCATTTTGTGCTTATTGCTACAACTATATTTTTGACTGACTTGTGCTTCGTCAATATTGTGACAGCGTTCTGCAGTTGAGCAAGCAAGTATGTCGTCCAGATTTCAAACACTTGGTACTGAGTTAGACGAAACAGGTATTATAGTCTGGTAGTTTGTTGTCATATTAATTGAATTTTACCACTAAGATTTACATGTATATATTGAATGTGACATGTAGTCAAATTAACCTACTTTTCATAAATGGTTAAATCGTTCAATCTTGGTATCTATGGGTATGTTTTGAAAAAAATGGTATCAAAATTTCTACCAAGTACATGCAGCCTCTGGTTCTTTTATTAAAACTACCGTACTTATTTCTTATATGACAGGCTTTTGCTATATACTAATAGAAGTCTGTTTTGTAAAGCCTAACATTGAATAATTAGAAGCTAGTGTATGATAATATCATTACATTTTACTAGTGCAAATTATGAGGTCAGTCAGACAAAGTTAGGTTTGTCACAACTACAAATTATTTCTCCCTTTCATAATGCTTTAAATCTTGTTCCTCCCATTTCAGAATTTGAAAAAGTAAAGCCTGTGTATGCTCCAAAGGATTTCTTTGAGGTAAGGAAATTGATGATGTCAAATTTATGTGATTTTAATATTAAGGAATTATTAGACTAAAAAAAGCACTCATGTCCACTTCCCTTAATACATGTTTTATTCTTTTGTGCGCTTCTTATGTTAACATGCTGATTTTTGCTGAGGAAGGAAAACCAGAGCACCTACGAAATGCCTTGTGGTATGAGAGAGACCAACACACCAGAGAAAACTCAGTTAAAATACCATCCAGTCAAACTGATCTGAGATTCAAACTGTGGTCACAACAATGAAAGGCCAGCATTCTCACAAATCAGTCATCCATCCATCCAATATTTATTTATTTATGTATTTTAATTTTATTTGACATAGGCTCTTATTACAGTTGAAAATCCAAACTTTGTACCTCTTCAGAAAACACCAAGGTTTGTATTGGTTTGTATTTGGACACTTTGGTATTGAAACTGCATGCTAAACTGATGAACCATGGAATGAAACTACATCCAACACAGACGTTATTTATTTTTTATTTATTTATTTATTTATTTATTTATTTATTTATTTATAAGGCTTTACACATGAATAATTGTGAGAGTCCACCACAACAGAGCTAGGCTCCAATACCTGAGTGGCTTTCTATTTTTTCCCTTTACATATATTTCCTGTAATACTATTAGGTTCATGCATTCATTCGTATGTATTTTTTTTTTTTTTTTTTTTAATAAGCCACTCAGGTATTGGAGCCTAGCTCTGTTGTGGTGGACTCTCACATATTCATGTGTAAAGCCTTATAAATAAATAAAATAAACTAAATGTTCATGTTCTTTTTTGACAGCTCTGTAAAAGGATGGGGTTTAATTCAAGTCAACCTTTATGCCAAGAGTTTAAATGAGCTGGTATGCTATTGAATGTATATTGATATTTGCGCGTTATAAGCCAATAAATTAAATTATTATTATTATTATTATTATTATTAGATAAGATGTGTTTATTATAATTAACATTATAATCAATGTCACTTACCAATAAACGGTGGCCTAGCACTGAGTATCAGCCTCTCACCTCCATGGCCCAGGTAACTTTGATTCCTGGACCAACCAAGGTGATATGTGAACTGAGTTTGTTAAAATGTTTTTTTCTCTTTCATGTCAGATTGTTTACACTACATCTTTCATGTTGATCAATTTTGGTTGTGACTGAATAATAAAAGGATTTGAGATAATAGTACATTAATAATACGATTAATAATTATAGTAGTTAGATTGATGTATGTTTTTTCTAAATGCAGAGGTCTGAATATCGTGAGCTTGAGCCAGGCTTGAATCAGTGTGGAGTAGATGATGCGCCTAGCAGTTCTACAGTAGGTAAGAGATAATAATAGCAATATTTTATAAATATTTATTGTACACTCTGTGAAACTCACCAATAAATAATAAATAAATAATGAATAAATAGTCATAGATCAATGATGTGATTGTGTATATACATTATATGACTTCAGAGTGTCGGATGTATTAGGCACATTAGAATACTTGTCTATCAAAATGACCAAAATGTTATCAAATTCTCTTGATATATAAAAAAGCCAAGGGGGAAGCCTTTTGGATGATGGCAGCACAGTGTACTCAGTTTGCCTTAATCCATGATCAAGGAATGATAAATGGTACAAGGGTTCCAGAGACTCGATCCACATTCCTTGTTTTGACTTTGTTCAGCTCAATGTGGACAAGCTTTAATACCCATATACCAGCCTCTAACTTAGAAGAACTGTGTAACCCTGCTAGTAACTTAAACCTCAAATCTAATACCTTTTAGTTAGAAGTGCTCATTGAGACCAAATGAACTTGTCTTAACATATATACTCAGCAAGACCACTCTAACATTGGTCAGAACACAGATAACAAGTGGTTTTGAAGTAGGTACCTTTTGGGGTAAAAATACTGGTGCCTTGGCATTTTAAGACTCTATTACAATTCTTTTTGGTAGATTTCTGTCCGGCATCAGAATTAACTTGTTATTTCTAAAACTTAAAATGTGATTTGGTTTGTTCTTGTCTTAGATTCATTCGAAAATGAATGGGCCAAGCTTGGAAAAAAAGGTAAGTGCCTACTGCAAGGAGGGTTCTCAATAGGTTTGGCAGGATGCTGAATTGGTTATCTGGTACACAATCATATTTTAATTATTTCATTTTTTGTATGTCAGTTATTCAAAATGGAAGTGCTGTTGCAGCACGCCAGTATGCTAAAAATGGGTGTCCATCGGGTCTCCGTGGTCAAGTTTGGCAGCAGATTCTCTGTTTAGAGATTGATGATGTGGTAAGCTTTGTATGCAACAAAACATTTCATCTACGGGGCATTTAAACCCTTAAATGAAACATAATATTAAGTTTTGGATAAGTAGTCTTGAACTGGACTTTTGAAATATAGCAAAGCAATGATTATTTATTTTATTTTCAAGGATCTCTTATACTTTGAACAACTCAAGACATATGTTTTTCAACATAAAATGCTGGTAGACAATCTTGTTATGAAGGTAAATATTATAATTTTGCAGTTCGCACATTAAATGTTCATTGATCTATGACCTGAATCGTTTTTCATATACCTATTTCAAAAAATGTAATTGTGGGGAAAATAAGCCTTAGGGAATACCATATTCCTGACCAAAAGGTACTGCGGGCTTCCAAAAATGATAAAAATAAGTAGTAATAATTGTATTCAAATCAGCATCATTTCCTCAAGTTGAAGATCTCCAATGGTCTGTAAAATGGTATCCATATATTTTGTAGCTATTTATTTAAAAAGAAACATTACTCATAGACCTTTTCAGTCTTGTAATCAACATCCACAATCCAGTATTGCTGAAAGAGGTAGCCCAGATTTGATGAGTTGTACATAAAATGTTTTGCCTTATATGCTAGGATATCAGAATGACAGCTGCCAACGATGATGATTATTTTGTGTTTGAAGATCTTTTACATCAGGTTAGTTGAAATTAAACAAAGGGTTATAACCCTGATAGCATTGTCATGAGCAAGAAATAGTTGTGGAAATCCACCCAAACAATGCCTTAACTCTGGAAAAGAAGTTTGATAAAAATATTGGGCAAACAAACAAACAAATCTTTGCCAATCCCTGTTTATGGATGAGTGACAAGCTTTATAACAAATGCTGATCATCCCGGCAGGCTCTGCTGATATTTACGAGAGATACTGCTGTCTTGAAGCATTTCCAGACAACTTGTGCTAACCCACCCAAGTCATATATCAAAGGTATGGCCAACTCTTTTAACAGTTTTATTGTATTAAAGTAGTGGCTTTGAGTATTTGCATAAACATGTATTGGTGGAGTAGTGATGCTTAACATATGATATCAAGCTAGCCTATGATATCAAGATACCCTCCTCCGAAGAATCTTCCTTTGGGCTTCCTTTGCAATGTTTTTTTTTTCACGAGGGAGTAGTGCTCCCTCCCTTCTCGCCCCATTCTCCCTTCTCGCCTCTCATTTACACAGGAAACCCAAGCAAAGGAAGTCTGTGGATATAACAGTGAAGTCTGTGGAGGAAGCTAATACCAAGCTACCTATGCTTTACTCTTCATTTCTCCCTACTGTATGGCTCACATGTTTATGAAACACTCCTCTTCCATGACTGATTTGTGTTTAGTTCTTTCGTACCTCAAACCTGCATTGTTGGACATGCATGAACTATGTGGAGGGAGCTTTGAGTAAATTTGCTTCCCAGGATAATTCATTAAAATGTAGTTTATGACATATAAACTGGCTTGTCATTTTAGGAAAACTTGGCGTACAAGAATATGCTGTTGTGTACCCTCCAAATGGTAAGTACACAAGCCCAGGGATATTCAATTGATCCAACTCTTTTGATAATTGTACTTTGACTTATTCTAGATTTGGAAAGAAATAATAATATAAAATATCAAATGTTATAACCTTAATGATAAAGTTCATGTTTGATATTTTGTTGTGTTTCAGGTGTGATACCATTTCATGGTTTCTCAATGCACGGTAATCTATCTAACTTCATGATAATCTAATGAGTCACAGCTTTGCATTTGTTTATTATGTTCATCATGTTGTAGCTTTTTCGGATTCAACTAACGATTTACTGTAGAAGTTGACGTTTATGAGGGGACTCCCTTGTAAAATCACTCGGTATGCTCTATGGAAGCAGCCAGAGCGTCGGGTTTGAATATTTGAATTTAACATGAAAAACCTTCAACATGAATACTGACAATAAGAATAAAAGAGTGCAGGATGAGGTTCATTTATTTCATTATTTTTTTACCATCCTGTCCATTTTTTGTCGTAGCTTCGCCATTATGCTATGTTTGCTCTCATGCTCCAAGGTTGTACTTCCTATTCAGAGAGCTTTACACCAGGTTAGTGTTTATCATTAGTTTTCTCTACATTACACCGGAGTGATCATATCTGAATGATTTTGATATAGAAATGTTTTCGTCAAGTGAAAGAACTTATTCGGTAGCAATTTCAGCTTGAAATTTTCGGATATTTGACCATGACCATTGTGTATATAAACTGGTATTGATGTCTATGTAGGTACTTCTTTCGACTCCATACGATGTCTTCCCATCCTCAGGTGAGTTAACTGTACTGACTACCCGGGGAGGGGTGGGGGGACTCCGGATATAAACGATCGGGGATGCTCATTGGAATTTTTCAAAAATATCCCTTCTTCAAAAGGGCATGGCTTCACAAATTTTTCATCTCTAAAAGATACCAAAATCATGAGTTTCAGTGCTATTTAACCCCTAAAAGATACCAAAAAGTGAGGATTTGGTAAGTCTTATATTTATTAGACTCTGAAAGATACCAAATCGCTGATTTTTACCCCTAAAAAATACGACAAGTATCCCCGATCGTTTATCGCCGAAGTTTCCCCTCCCCCCTGGGACTTACTAATGACTTAATATTGATTGTACTTATTATTTGTGAAGCAATGATTCTACAGCTACTTATGTAAGTGCATTTGAAAACTGTATTGTCAAATTCCCGCAATAAAAATAAATGTTCATGACAGTCGCTCATACAGTGCATTCTATAAAGTAACTGATTCAGAAATTAAACACGAAGTCGTGCTATACTGATAAGATAATTTGATTGATTCATTTTCTAGGGTATTATGTCACTGTGTATCTTATTTGAGAGGCTCTTGCAGACTCACGAACCCTCGCTGTTTTACCACCTTAAAAATGTTGGAGCTCCACCGTACGTATTTTTTAGAATCGTTTTTGCATGAGTGGTAAACGGTTCAGTTACGATACCGTTACGATACAGTAAATAAGTCGAATGTTTTCTTAGAAACTACGGCTACGATGTGATACAGTACTGTTTTCCACTCATACGAAAACGAGTCTAATCATCATCTTCAATATGTTGATGTATGTATCTATGTATGATGTATGTAAGCATCGCGATTCCTCTTGTTTTCGAACCGCTGAACTCATGTCGCTTGTATTCTGTTCAGGTTAAGACTGGTGTTCAACTGGATGGTGTACGCGTTTTCTGGTTATCTTGCTACTGACCAGGTTGGTATTATATCCATGTCCTTCTGTTGTTGGCAGTTGCATTGCTGCGATACCTCACAAAAATAGGAAATAGTCCATAGGCGCGCGGAGACCTGGAAGTCAGTTACGAGTGAGCTTAGCAAAGAGTGAGATATCGAGTTTGAACAAAGAAGAGAAATGTCACATCTCCAAAATATCGTAATTTTATCAGTGCTCAAATAATCACAATAACTATATTTTTTCTCAGCAGTGTAGCAAAATCTGTATATATTGCATTCGTCCAGATAACTTTGAAATATATTTGTAATCTCACCAGATATTTATGACTCTTTCATAGGTTTTGCTTCTATGGGATCGAATACTTGCATATGATTCTTTAGAGGTTCTGCCAGGTATTTCATATCTTATATAACATTAGCTATGATCCACTTTTCTTAGAGGAAAATACGAATTTAAAAAACGATGGTCACACCTCACACCATGTTCGTGCTGCTGGTTGATTGATTCTGTCTATTTGCCTGTCTGTCTGTCTGTCTGTCTGCCTGCTTGCTTGCCTGCTTGTCTGTCCGTCTGTCTGTCCGTCTGTCTGTCTGTGTTGCTGAAAGTGGTTATATAGGTGACTACATTGGTATTAAAATGTGTTTTTATTGCTAGTTCTCGCCATGGCTATCCTGTCGTATCGACGATGTAACTTAATGGAAGTTACAAGTCTACAAACAGCTCAGGTATGCAAAATTGAATACAATAACACATTTAGCATGCTTTAAGCAAGGAAACACAGCAAACTTTTGCCCGCAAATGGTGGTGTTCTTAGTGTTTTTGGACCTTGTCATTCCGCCTGACCGCCATTGTGTTTTGTCTGTTTGTCCGGTGATCACAATAAAAATCCCGAGCTCAAATACGACAAAAGTTGGTGTGTTTCCTGGATGTAAGCTGTGATTATACTAACCATAGCAGAGTGATTGTCAGCTGACAGTGTTTATTCATTTAATGTCTTGTTTGTTTTAGACTGTTCTAGCGGATATCTCGACACTCAACGCTATAGCTCTTCTGCAGTATGTGCTGTTTTTAAAGCAGTACGATACATCGTTTGTTCATCATGGATTCAAAACAATCTAAGAATTGCACAAACAAGAACTATTGTCTGAAAGATTAATGATTGGTGGCCGTGCATGGCATTATGGCAGAAATAGGGGACTAGGTACACTTACAGGTCACGTGACCCCATCTACCCCAACTCAAGTAGCTTGAATATTTATTAGATATTTATAAATGATACTTTCTTAGCCCATCAGGACTGTCCCTCTTATTCACTTGCAATATGTGTAATTGTAAATATGTATATACCATTTATTATATATGGGTGGTTGTTTACGGTGTTTAACTCGCCCAGGGAGAAAAGTATAGCTCTGAGATGGTCACGATTGTCCGATGCTATGTGTTCCCGATACGCTGCCACCGCGATTGGTCCTTATGGGTTTGAGTCCCGCTAAGGGCAATCGATATTTTTCTTTAATTGTTTCTCATATGTGTAAATAACGATTTATAGTCAAGCTGGATAACGTCTATGCTTATATGTATTAAAAGTAAAAACCAATGATCCTCATGTTGCTTATTTGCTCTGATGTTCTTGTCTGATGGCGCAGTTAAGTCTGTCATGTAACATTTGCATCCGAGTTCCTTTGAATGGATACAGGAGATTGTCAAACCATTTCATAATATGTGCATGCACTGGCAGTACGATAAGACCGTCTATCTTCCAAAGTAGCGTTGTTTAGTTGGCACTTGCCATTGTCTTCGTTGATAAAGTTGATAGACTGACAGTTGTTTCCAGCAATCAGACAATAATCAATACACTTGACTACATCCGATATGCCTGTCTCAGTGTAAAACACGTGATCTAAAAGACACTTGCCATAGTTTGACGAAAACATGACATCATCATGTTTAGTTGAGTCTGAAAAAAATAAAGCATTTATGAAATAATATCATTGATATTTTATATGTTCCTAAATAAACGACAATTGTAAGACTGAAAACAAGTTGAAAACATGACCAATATTACAGTATTAAATTATTATAAAAACAGGATTTGATTTGATTGTTCGTTATATATTTGGTTGGAATAGGGGGTTCTAAGTTGTAAGCCAAGAAACTGGGAAATTGCTTACTGCAATCCCTGAATTGATGGACTATATAATTAATACCTTTTTCAGAACAAAACCGACCAACGGAAGGGAAATTATCAAACTTGAATATATAATAACCATGGCATTGTCTGACAGACACTGTAACCTTTGAAGCACAGCAGTTCGCTCCACTTCGATAGCATAGATCCATGCTCTTTATTCCAGCCTCTTTCGATGGATATTGACCGTTGATCCATCCTGGAGACTGAGTACCACAAGACCCAGATGGAGGACATGACTGAACAATTTGTTTTCCCGTAAGTCGATACCAATGAATTAGGCTGTGCGAACTTCTGTCAGAGGGTTGATCGGTGTCTTGGTATGTAGTTACTCTTGAAAGATCATCCACCATTTGATATTCGAAGCATGATTTGTAGAGGACTGCCGGCAATGCTGAAATATTATCATGCATAACCTATTAATTGGCTATCACTGATGGAGGTGTCAGCGCGGTATCATATCTGCATTGGAGGGAGGCGTGCGAACAGAGAAATATACACCTGACAGCATAGCTGGTATATGTGATTGCCGGGGTTCGATTCTTCGATCTGTCAAGTGCATGTGAACTGAGTTTCTCTGGTGTGTTGTGTCTCTCTCACCATGCCACAATGCTTTTTCTCGGGGTTTTCCAGTTTTCCTCTCTTGGCAACATTTGATTAAAAATCCCAAGAATGAGGAAAATTAACTCACTGCCTAAATATCTTATTCTCTAACTCACTCTCAAGCTTGATCTCATGAACTTGACGACCCCGTCATCAAAATACCACAACCACCCCTTCCCCTCCCCCCTTCCCCTCTGGAAAACCATTAGCTTGCTATATAGTTCGATGTACTTACTATCAGTCTTGCAGTACTGTTTGGCCATCAACATTTGTTGTGGTGTTAGTGCTTTATCGTACACTTGAAGACATGAGATTTTCCCTTTGAATTGTCGTGAATCTCCATATTTGTGGCCACCCACTTTGATCTAAAATCGAGAAATTGTTTTAATTGAGTAAGCCGTAGTATCGTCTTGTATTGGTTTTACTATTTGTTTCGGTCAAGTGGGTGCGTTGGGTTGCATGCGTGCGCGGCTCTATTACTCACGTACTCATCATACTGTCCGACGAGGACATTTTACGAGTTTTCATAATCATTTTAGTTTGAGTAGGAGAAAGTGTTTTTGTTAATTTCTTATTATCAAGATTGATTAAGGTTCGTAATAGAATAGCTTTTACTGTCAATCGGTTTATTGTGCTGTCAAGTAATTTTCAATTAAATTCTTGTATGATAGTTTGTGATAAGCTTCGTTGACGACGCTAAGTTCGGACAAGTAAATGACAATCGTTCATAATCAACACGTAGCTTGCTCACACCTGCTATTTGTTTGTTTTGGTGTTGTTCCACTTTGAGTTAATTACGGAATTGACGCGAACCTTTCTCATCTTGTTTCTGAGTTATTTCTTTACCTTTAGTATTATAACTAAATAGTCGGTACAGATGAGCTTTAGTTGTGGTTCAGTTTATAGCGTATTCCGTTAAGTTCTTCCTTAAGAACTAATGCATTTAAAGACCGCACCTATATTAATGCTTACGCTATGAACTTCTTAGCCAATCACAACTCAGCTCTATCTGTCAAGTTGTGTTAGTTAGTGAAGGCTAGAAGAAGATGGAGAGGAGGGCTAACGGTTAGAATACTTCTATATAATTGTGTTAGAAGAGCAGAAGATCAACGCCAATAAAAGACTAGTTCCCTTGAGCAACCAATACAACAACCATCGCATCGTAAACTTGCTGGAAGGGAGAAACAGGGGACGGTCCAGAAGTTTTGAAAGGGAGGGGCACTTTATAGGTTCTGTCTGTGTCTGAATTATGCAAAATTGGTTGGTCGGTTCAGTGGTTGGTTGTACCTGATATTGTGTCGCTATCTCCGATTTTCCGATATTTGAACTGGTAACTTCCTTGTCATTGATATAGAGTTTCTGCAGTCCAGTGTTATAGTCGTATGAATAACCAACATATTGCCAGCTATTGACGGGAGACATGGCGGACATTAATTGATTGTTAAAACTATGGTCGCGTCTTGTTGCTCGAAAAAACAACGTTTTCGTTTCTACTATAAACATATGAACAGCCCAATTTGACTGTTGTGTGTCGTAATGTAAAATTGGGCCAATGATTCCTTGGATGTATACCCAAGCCGTTACTGTGATGGAATACCTACAGAAGATACATACATGGAGTAAGTCTCATTCAGCTGACCGATCAGACTATATACATAAAAAAATACATACCATGTCATTCGATTGCAATTTATACCCTGTTCCAGAGTAAGAATGCTCAAAACCGATATGCATGCTATAACTGGGGACATGTGTATCTTTTGGGTAATAAAGAACTCAAAATTACAGAGACTAAGAGAGCATAATGTAAGAGAAGAAATGGCAGATATTGTGCGTAACAGCTAACTATACTGATCAATACATGTTATTTAAATGATTTCGGATTTGAATCATTGCTGTCGTTAGACCAATAATACAACACAACAATGTTCCAAATAGGTTCTTTCACTGTTCTTAGTTCTATAGGAATTACATTCAAAACGTTTTGTGATATTGATGAACTCAGAAGCAGCCATTCCTTCTCATAACTTATTCTCTCTCATGAAGGGACTTAGTATTCATGCTTTATACATGTTAACATGTAAACATTTTATTCGTTACCACGTTACTTTATGTATGTAAATGGTCATGTAAATGTTTACATTAACTGATATTTCTTTCCATCATACCTTGTATCAATCTTTGGCTGTTTTGGCACTACAATGAAACTAGACGAGCCTTGCTGGAAATCATACGAGCCATCTGATTTGCCATCAGGTCCAGTGGATAGTGAAAGACCTTGTGCGGTTGTCGGTAAGTAGTTCTTACTAATATCACGTGTACCGTACTGTTTATTAAGAGGGAGAAACAATACGGGCTCGGGATATGATTCTGAAGCTGAACATACGAAATATGTTAATATTATGCCAGTAATAACAACAACTTATTCCCGATCTGATTTAAAACGGGATTGGGTCACTTAAATTAATGAACTCTAATACAATTTTCACATATTTCTGTACATGTATTTAAATTCTATTTATTTTAATGCATACCCGCCTAAACTAGTGTTTGCTATTAGCGGGTATGATATTTTTTTTGTAAATAATTTACATGTATGTGAATTATTGTTTTTTTTTCTCGTAGAGTGCACGCACTAAAAGTGTGCAACATAAATACCACTAAATAGTGTTATTTTATGCTAATTCTATTGTTTTCCTTTGTTTAATTAGTGCTATTTACTACTAAATAGTGAACTGCTTCACACATTTAGTGTTTGCACTCTATAATGTGTTTAACTATGCAGTAACAACTTTAAGGTGCGTTTATTGCAGTCTATTTTGGACTTTGACTTTCGTGTTTTTTTCCTAAGCTTTTCTATACTCTCATATATCAATTGATATTTAGACCACCAGCGGTGTATAATGATGGAAATATAGAATGCTGATAGTTTTATTTTGATCAAAGTTACCTAGGCAGCGAGAAACAGATTTTGTTGAAAAGTTTTTCTAAAAATCTACCATCTTCTAACTTGGTTCCAGAGGCTCTCGTTCGTCTCACAGCGCGAATTAAATAAACTGGCATCGATCGCGAGCTGCTTTATTTACTTTTCGCTGTAAGAAGAACTATAGAACCTCTGGGACCAAGAAAGCAAGCTTTTTCATGTTGAGATTTAATTGAACGCGCCTTGCGGAAGGCCCCACGGTATTCCTCACTTTTTGCCGGGGAGATTTATTGCTGATGTGGAGACTTTAACCAAATACGCACTTACCATTCACAAGGCATCCAATGAAAATAATCTAAATGAGAGCAAAGTAGATATGAGTAAATGTAGAGGAAGAGGTTAGGAGAAGAGAAAGATGAAAAGGGAAGAAATTAAAAGGGAAGAGTTCAACTGAGAAAAATATGTACTGTCTCAACACTTTAAACTTTCAGCGGCGACACATCGACAAATGTGGCTATACCTGACGATTTGGTTATCAGTTTCACCATTTTGTATTTTTTTTGGTATTTTTTGCTGATACCAGTTAATATACTTTATATTTCTTCAAGTTGTCACAAGTTGACGATTGTACACAGTGGATCTACCAATACGTACATAAAATGTTTCACAGTTCAAAGTTTTGTCCATAGCTAAAAAAAGTCCATAGCTAGTTTTATTTTCCCGCAATTACCGGAGAAGGCCGATTGAAACATAACACAATGAATGAACCCACTGAGTCCGAAAACCTTAGCATGATGTATTTGTTTAATTTAGAATATATTTCGATCTACGTTTAGATCATTCTCAACTAGGACTTGTATACATTCTTTATCTGAAATTGTCTGAGACTAAAGATTTTTATAACTTAATAAAACCACTCTACTTTCGTTAAAATTTTACGGTGAAATTTGTTTGAACAATTTGATAAAAAAATGGGAAATGAAAAAAAATGTTGTTTTTTTTAATTTCGAAAGCTTACATAATAAGATTACTTGATTAAGTTACCTGAAATGCAATGATCACACAGATGACGATTGTGCAATTATATGTATTTACAGGTTATTACAAGAAAAACTGACACTGATCTAAATCATTAACGCAAGCTAGTTAGACGTTGATAAGTCTTACCTTGCCGACATATAAAAGTATAAAGTTAAAGAAGTCCATGATTTAACTCGCACTTTAATTTTTGTTGGTTGTAGCTGAACTAACTAGAATCGAAAACAATTTTAATATTTAATCTCTTCTTTTTTCAGCACTGAATCGGTTTGAATCAATTTGCATTATTATATAAGTAGTACTAACATAAGGTTGTCAGGTGCTCTTCACTTCGCACAGCGCCATGAATAATAGGGACTGCGCAATAATTATCGGGAGGGGGTTCTAAAATCCTCCAAAATGGGCTTAAACTGAAGTCGAACCCTCCTGTGCTAAATCTAAAATAAATCCTAACCCCCCTTCCATCTTGAATCTTAAGTTTGGCTTTTTTAGAGATGCAGAGAAAAATTTGAGGAAATGAAAACTTTGTAAAATGTGATCTTTTAGGGCCCTTTTTTTTAAAAATCAGCCAATTTCAGCCACATTTTAAAGCATTTTTTACTACTAATTTATTAGTTATGTTTACTATTTTACAATTACAATTTCTACTATAAGTGTTCAACTTTTAACCCCCCTACCCAACCTTTCAATTGCCCTATTTCACTATGACGTTATGATTTGTTTACATGAGTAACCTACTGCATTCGTATGCGGACTACTGCCATAATATATATAATAAAAGAAATAACAGAAAACGTTTTCCACAGATTAAGAATCAAAGCTCATGGGAATTGTGTGGAACAAAATGATTTCTTATTGAGGATCGATTTTGTGGGTGATGAGCAGATTATTTGCGCATTTTGCAAGTTTTGGTCAACTTTCCTAGCTTATTGATAAGCGGTATGTTTGAGGGGCTGCGCCAAAGCTAAATATAACTGATGCGAGTCGTCAAACCACATTCTACATCGCAGTATTGTTATTCTTTTAAGAAAGCTTGGCCAAAACGTGATATTGCGATATTTTTTTTATGTCATTGTCGTGTTTCGCCTCTCCGGCAATTTCGATTTCGTTGGAACAGAGACTTTCGTCAGCTGAAGTGTGGCTTTTGTGAATTGGGATTAAAGGGGATTTAGAAGGTATTTTTCTTTCGCGTGATTATACCGGCTTCTACCATCCGTTTCTCCATTTTCTGATTGATTGATTGTTGTCATCTCTACCTGCTTGCAGGTGTATTGTCAATATCCTCTAGAGTTCAACAACGGTTTACAATACATTTTTATCAAATATTATGTTTAAATTATCAAAAATACGCTATAAACTATTAAAAGCAAAAAAAAATAATTTCGGAAAAATCATTGAACTATTTATACGTACAAAATCTCAGAAAAAGTAGAGCTTATTACGGAAAAACGTTATAAAAATATATCACTGTGTATTAGTACAAAAATCAGAATAAAAAAGAAACGTTTTTAGATCGCGTTTAAAACATGAAATTTCTTTGAAATATCGTATATTCTACTGCCGGTATTCAGGTGCAGCCTAAGAAAAAGCTCGTCTGCCATAAGATTTAATTAAGTTTAAAAGAAGGTTTTGTTAACAGAGGATTGAAATCGTAATAGCCGAGCTGGAACATACGGTTCTAAACGCTCCTTATGATATGCAGAGTGGAAATAATTTAAGTTATACTTGCTAATTAGCATGAAAATATTTGCTGGTACGTGAATGACGCTAAGGATTGGCTATATAGGGGTTTCGGATGAAATCCAGCCATTCTTGCTCAGTTGCAGCTGAAAACGAGCTGAACTAACGACCCACCCGCCCACCCTTGGTGCACGTGGGTTGGTAGTCGGCGAGCCATCTAGTCCAAGCTGTGTCAGCTGTCAGAGCTTGCCTTAGCCGCTGATCATTTTCATCCCATATTAAACTGAGTATTTCAACCGAGCATGAATGGGAGTCGTTGTGGAATAGAATACTACTCCATTGTTTTGTATTGTAATTATATTGTATTTTTTGTATATTTTAATTCAGTAGTTACACTATAATGATAGATCTGCAATAACAATTATTATTATAGTATTTCATTTTTTTATTCGTTTTTTCTTCTTTGTAACAACGATATTTGCGTATCGATCGAAAAAGCTCACCTCATTAATTTTACACCAAAGGTTCAAATGCGTTGAATCTCAAAATCAAAATAAAATTACAGGACATGAATGAAGAAGAAGTTCATATCTTTTAAAAAATTGAAAGAACAAGTATGAAAATTGAGCAAAAATGAGCTAAATCATTATAGCTCAAAGTGATCATATAAACTTTGTAGCCTCTGTTGCAGATGGACATAAAAAAGTGTTGCAACGTTCTAATTGTAGAGACATTTTAGTACAGCAATGCACATTGGGCACATGGCATTGGCTTTCGGAGATGTTTTTGATATAAGCTGTATATACAAGTTAATCCCAAAAAACAATCGGCCAATGATTGCAGTCCATCCATGGCTGTTTGCTTTGTCTGACTTTGTTTACAACCTATTGAATTTTTTTGTCCAAGAAAATCCATCGCATCTCATACAATTATTGTCAATTATATCAAATACATTGGTGTCTTTCTCTCTAGCCAGTCAGGCGTAATTCTGCATAGTTTACATAGTACTTAATTCCATAGCAACCTAAATACCACCAAAAAATCTATAAAAAAGATCAATTGGCTTGAGGTCGGTGTGTGGCTGTCGTGTTTGATGAATAGTTTGTTCATATTATAGTTTGATAAAGTGTTGTAATTATTCCTAGACAAGTCTTTGATAATATGAGGGACATAAATACAAGCCCTGGTAAGTGTTTATTGTACTTTATGAGAACTTTGTTGTCGCTTTAGATAAGCTGGGTATACAGTGACTGTATTGAAACTTCTGTATGAGGCCAACTTATTAACAGGTCAATAACATTACAATGATATGAAAAAGATATAGTATTCGTAAAAGGTTTTTCAGTGTGAAGCTAATTAAACTAAATAATATTTTACTCGCTACATGTCTTGTACAGTAGTGTTAGTTCTGAATACATCAACATGGTAGTCTGATGCCGGGTTATATAACTATATGTTAACTGTAATACGCGTCTTCTTCTTCGTGCATAGCTCCCCGGGACTGAATGCTCACACCTTGGTTATTGCACCAGAATGCTTGTTGTCAGGTTATCGTACAAAATACATACATGGAAGTCGACCGGGAAAAAAGTGATTTTGTTTTATTGCTTTTTGGTTGTACCCTTTTCATCTTCGAATAACAGTTCATCAAACAACATGGATTGATGATGGGATTGAAAGACCTATATTGTATAAAAGTTACAGCGTTATGATTGAGATATCGATTTGAGTACTCCATATCCATATCTCAGTCACAAGTGAGTTCTTCATTCAAGGGCTTCAAACCCTAGTAATGGCCATGTTTTTGGTCATTATAATAAGACGACACTCACGGTACAAGATTGAACGGTCAGAAACATTTTGATATTCGCTTGATGGTTTAACTGTTAGCATATATATGGACATACTTATCGCAGTAAACGGCAGGTACAAAAATGGTCAGTATCAACACTATGGAGAGCACTACCGGTTTCAGTTAACTAAGATCACAAGATTTGATTATAAGATGTTAGTCTGCGAGCAAAGCAGTTATTTCACCCTCTCTTTCTCCTGCTCGCAATCTAAGATGATGTACCACTGAGATATCTTCATTCTTTTTTAACAATCAGGAACTCCCAAGTATGAAGATTGGGTTTATAAATCGACGTACACAAACAGTTATATGGGTAGTTATGGGTCGCCTGCACCCAACGGAAGGTTGGTATTGACATAGGACAACATTGGGCTACCAATTGAAACGAGACTCAAGACTGAGAGTCAGCTTATTTTCTCAACGTTAACACCTGACCATGTTTTTCAATAACTCAAGTTTGGTAACCACTCATAATAAATGTATATTGAAAAAACATTGCGTGAACATCATATACGCGGGTTAACAAAATTGCACGGACCAAATCACCCCTCCCCTCTTAGGATCAAATTGTCGGTTCCTTAATCAGATGTTATTTTACAAGCTGAAACTTGACTCTTGTGTTTCCAGAGTTCGTACATCGCAGTTCTACTCGTCTGGTCGTACTAAATTTGGTTCAGTCTATCAAACAGATTTCCTTAACTTTCCTGTGAATAAACGAGAAGTGTTTGCTTATGGTTCGTCATCTGGATATCGTAAGAACAACCCACATCCGCATAACATGCAAGCTGCCTTTAAACACCCCAACAAGGTAAGTACAATCGATATTGAAAAAGTGTCTTTTTGTTGTAAAATCAGTGCTTTGTTGCACATCATCTTATTTCAAGGCACGGGCAGCCTAAGCTCATTATCTGTCAATATTTATAAAAATCATTTCAGTGTTATTTTTATAATTATTGACACATAATGAGCTTGGGTTGCCTGTGGGTGAGCTGAAACAAACGAAAGTAAACACAATTAAAACAAAAAGGTTCATTTTGATCTATAAATAGCTAGAATAAGCATCAAAAGTAATAAGCATCCTTCCCAGGCCCCCTCTCATTCCTCAGAAGGCCTGATACCGACTCAGGCTATACATTGTATTAATCAAAAAATCTCATCATAGCCGGAAATTGTATTATTGCATTGTTTTCAGGACTATTATGTTTGGTCTTCCTATCGCCGCCTGCCTCCTCTTGGATTCATGACAGATACACCAATGAACAGTAAAGAATTACTACAGCAAGTTTGTCGAGATAAAAGTAGATCTACTTATCAACAAGACTTTAAAGAACCTCCATTTGCAACAGGTACTCCGACAAAGGATTAACGTCCGAAACGTCAGTTCATTTTCAAAAAAATATTTTGATCATCTTTTTATGTATTCATGTATAGTTCTAATAAAACTTTTGATTTGTTTTTTTTTTTAATCCAGATTTTATATCCAGACCATCAACACGTATTACTAATGGTGTTCCTCAAAGATCTTCCTTGGACCTTCAATCACAGCCAATAAGTGATGGATGGCAGTCAGAATTGATTAGTTAACAACAATACAATCCCGAATAGGATGATGATAAATCAAAAATAACTTAGAATGAAAAAGCATCGGATTTTTTATTATTCTTGATTTCAAGGGCATCACTAGTCGATTGTTTCAGTTGCTTGTTATTTGATAGTGGCGCATTTTTTATTATTATTGATCGGCTTCAAGGGCATCACTAGTCGATTGTTTCAGTTGCTTGTTATTTGATAGTGACGCATTTTTTATTATTATTGAACGGCTTCAAGGGCTGATCGCTAGTCGATTGTTTCAGTTGCTTGTTATTTAGTAGTGGCGCATTTTTTCGTCAGTATGGCAGTGTGGAATGCTACTTTTACAAAATTAAAGTCGTTAAAATTCTTGTTTTCAGTTAACCCCTTTGAGCTGCAACAGCCAGAAATAAATTAGAGTCACGGCTAGCTATGAAAAAGAAATAAGAGAAATTTCCACTGAATGGAAATTAGGTGGAGCCCGTCAAACCATCTATTAAAAGGAATTGACTTAATAAAATGTTGCATTACGTGGTGTTGTTTGTCACTTGATTTCTTCTTCTTTTGAGGATTATTTCTGTACTCCCCCTTTCTCCTTAGCAAAAACACGAGCTCTGTCGCTATTTTTGTGCCGTAGAGAAGTTTGGGAAGAGTGACATGGCTCATGATTGGCCGTACATGAATGCTCTATCCTCATCAGAAAAACATACAACCTAAGTGGAAATAAGGATATACATAGTGGCTTTTAAAGGTGACCAAGTTGAGTGAAATACAGATAACAACAACAATAATAATAATATTGAAATAACGACTCTCTTGATATTAAATCGCTGACGTAGACTGTGTCGTCATTCAATCAATCCATCCTTTTTATTTGATTGCTTTTTAAGTTATAATTAAGTAAAAACGACATCAGAATGGATGTAGAAGTGCAAATACAGATTCAGATATTTTGACGAGAATTTTTTAGCTTGAATCAGAACCATTTGCTACCAGGCTGAATGCACTATGAATAAATAAGACGCCTTCATGGAAAAAATATTCGGAAAGAATGTCGCGGAATGCCTTTTGTCGATTATTCGCACAAGAAACAGAACGTTAGACACCAGAACGCGGTAACTGAACTATTATAAAATAAAGAAAGTTATAAAATCGGTTTTGACAGTTCAATTGCATATATTTTGTTACATTTACCAAGACATTTCAGCAGATCGCCTTGTATTTGGCACTCTCTCCGACAAAAGGTTTTTTAAATGAGTGCGGTATGTATTGAGACGATGTTTGAAATCCATTATCTTTACTTCTATTGGCTTTTGAACCATTTCAAGTTTGCTAATTGACTTCAAAGGGTTCAGTAACTCCAGTGAGTCAAAACAGTGCAATAATGGTGTTAAACCAGAATAATCCAATAGCAGTCGTGGAATTACCAAGGGAATATATGTCAAACGCGACCACATTACCAAGGTAACCAACTATCTAGCTATTTCAACAAACCATTACTATTGCACTGAAAATCTTGTTACTTGGTTATCAAGGTAAGAATTTTTTAGTTTGACTTTCTATATTTGGATTTGTTTAACATTCAGTTACGCCATTTCATTAAAAGTATATTAGTTTATTAGTTTGAAAAGCAAAAACAATTACACCACAGTTGATAAGTGTAAATAGTTTTCAAACATGAATGCTTATAAAGATCGTGGTGTATTTGATTTGGTTTTTATAACAAGTTTGTTATTTGCTGTTATTGCAGTTCGTAATAAGACCAGCTGTTCACTAAGGACTATCGGTTTCTAATAGGTTTGTTTTGTACAGTAATCTTGTTGTTGATTCAGTTGTCCAAAGTAACTGGTTTGTTTTCATTACAATTATACATCATTGTACGAATAAAAGATTGTTTGGTTAACAGGTTTTGTTTGGTTAAAACACTTCAGAGTGGTACGTTATCAAAAAATCTTAATTATATTCCGACTACAAAACACCTACAACAAATTGATGTAAAGTATTTAAATTTGTAATTTGGCAATAAAGAAAGACGTTTTGCATCGCTTTTTCTTTTCTTAAACAAAGGTTTTATAAGTTTGAAAAGTGGACTCAAAAGCTCATCAAACTTCGCATGACAAGTTTCTCTATTTTAATTTGTTGATGTAACTTTTTATAAGTGGTTAATATTATATTATTTATTCAAATAACAATTATTTTTTTCAAATTTAATACCAGTCAGAACTATTTGATCCGTTTGGCAGAAGAGAAATATGAAGACAAGCTGACGAAATCGGCCAACGAGCACCATGATAACCAAATTTGTGTATTTAATTACTGATTGTATAAAACGTTGACGAATATATTAAATTGCAGACACGTGTTTCAACAATACCAAAACCGCTATGTAATTCATGGCTAGAAGTCAAGATGCCATTTCAGAACCACAGATACTTACCTCCACTCGGTAAGGAATACTGATAGTAGGAGTAGCCAATCAGATGATAGGATTTCTGATAGCATAGTTTAAGTTAATAACCATTTCTGTATCTATTCTTTTTTATCCTTTTTATTGATCTTGTCAGTTTAAATAATGCAAAACTTTAGAAAACGTAGTATCGCAAATTCGATGGGTGCAAGGTTTCGGGCTGCATGTTAATTATATACCATATATAACTGGCTGTAAGCTACCGACATTGAGGTATATATATTTTCTTTATCAAGAAAGCTGATTGAGAGCTACTAAAAAATAGTCTAGGAAACTCTCGATCCAGTCTCTCTCCTTCGCGTCCACAACAAACCCAAACGGCACAAAAATGCCATAGAAAGCCCAAATAAAGAAAGGAGTAGCCTGCGTAGGAGGCTATATATGTATTTATCAATATATTATTCTTGTTATTTAATAGCAACGCCTGTCATATCAAGATATCAAACTGATTACACCATACAAGATGCTACCCCACCGAAGTCTTATAAAAGTAGAAATGTCACAAACTTACGTAAGTATACATACCGAACGTCTTGAAACAGCTTCAAATCAGACACAAACAGACATATAGACAGACAGACAGATTAACAAATATACAAACAAACAGGCAGGCAACGCTCCTTTATACTGAATGACCAGTACGTAGTTACCTTGCTGCTGAAACCCTCTATCCTCACAAAACGTTTTGGACGGTTTGCGCTTTATACTTAATAAACTTTATTCCCTTTGTGTAACAACACTTTCACGCGAATTTACGCGCGCTCTCGTAACAAATGTCTGATTGATCTGACAAAATTGATAGTTAATTTTAGAATGTTATTTATTGTCTTCCATTGGCAGCTCCCATAGCATACTTCAACTGTCGGAGAGGCATTGGTAGTAGTTCATACAGCGAGACCTATCAAGGACCGTTTAATGAACCAGCAAAGAGTGCAAAGTCAGTACGAACAGAAAAGTCATTATATAATTTTTGTATTTAAAATAGATACTAATGATATTGGTTATATATGGCTTCCCTCGCAAACTGCTCCTTTCATTCTCAGGGCTTCCTGTACCGTTTTTGTGCCGATTGGGTTAGTGTATGTGAGACTAGCGTCCAGTAAGTCTCGGCCAGTTTTTACTCAATACAGGAAACCCAAAGGAGATGGATACCGTTGCTCGATTAACTATAGACTCCCTCGTGGTAGTTAGTATTGTCACGCCAAGCCGAAAGTCGGTTTCGGAGTTGTCACGCAAAAATAAAGTGGGTTGTGTGTTGTCACGTTGTTTGTTGAGATCACCTTTGTTTGGCAACACTAAAACCGACTGCGGAGATATAGAACTCACAACTGAATTGAACTAATATGTGTTTGCCCTATTCCTTACAGACCACCGCCTTATGATTTTCCTTCTTTGGATAAATTCGGAACGACTACTTATCGAGCAAATTTCAGAAAGACAAACACGTTGCAGTTACCACTTCTCCCGACATCTCCCAATCGACGAAATAACCCTCATCCACCAACCATGAACAATGCCTGTCTCTTCCCAAATAGAGTGAGTAGTTTACTTTTGAATAAAGCATCATTTATTCATTCATCCATTTATTCGAAACATCAGTCATGCATTCATTTATTTATTCTTTCTTTCGTTTATTCACCTAATCATCCATTTATTGATTCATTCATTCAGTTCATTTATTCATTCTTCCTTCCATCCATCCATCCATCCATCCATCCATCCATCCATCCATCCATCCATCCATCCATCCATCCATCCATCCATCCAAAACATCAGTCATCCATTCATTCATTTATCCATTCTTTCATCCATTCACCTAATCATCCATTTATTTATTTATTATTCATTTATTTTTTTTATATGTACTCATTCCACTATTTATTCATGCATTCACGTAACATGCCATTCGTAATTGAGTAATAAAAGTGTGTGTTTTGTTTTCAGGGCTATTGGGTGTGGCCTCATCGTTTGATACCCATGAGAACAGAAGGGGATTTATTAACGTTTCGTGTTTCAAATGATTTGCTCCAAGATATACAACGAGGGCCTTATGATATATGGCAAGATAGACACAAAGACGGCCCAGTCGACTGAAAGGCTAAAAATCTGTACATGGAATAATAATTTCATAGATTTCGTTTGAAAGTTTCCTTGAAGTTTAAATGGGTTCATGTATTAGATAAACTTACTTTAATGACACGGACGTATGTCAAACAAGGTTTTTTCACCCTCAGGGTGGCTTGCTATCCCGTTTGAAATAGTGATATCAACATAACTTTGTTGATAATTTCTCTTACGTGATGTTGGTGCAGTACACTTTGAATATCGACTGTTACCTATAGATTCATGTTATATTTTCTTTCTAATAATTGCCAATTGAAATTTTGAGACTTAAAATGAACATTTATCGCTTTATGGATGCACAAAAGTTTTTAATCACATCAAAAATGCGTGAATTGCTTAGCTTGGATTTGATCGTATGACGCTGACAAGCACGAACAAAAACACAAGAAAAACGATACATAAGGATGTCTCTCTCGCAAGCATAAACTCTGCGCAACTTCCATGCATTAGCTAATAAGCTCATAGCTGCATGGATTTTTATATACCGTCACGTAACCCATAGTAACCGCACTAACCTCCATGTTTTGTGATCGCGTGGGAGTGCCGCATGAAATCAACAGTCTGTGAGCCAAGTTACATGCACTAACGAGTGCATCTTCTAGCGTTACATATCATCATGTATGTTTGTCCTTTAGTAAACGGCGGACACAAAACGTTCAATGAGCTTTGAAGATATTTCACGTTATAGGTTGAGAGGCTATAACTTTTTTTTATGGGAAAAACGTGTACATAGTGACTTAACTTTCAAACTGACAAATATTGTAATGTCGATTCACGAAATAAACGTAACTCACTGAGCTAGCTTTGTCATAACTACATACAAACCTCGCTATATTGATTATTTGCAACTTTTGAGAGAGAAACAAAATTAATGACCGTGTCACCTGTTTGTTGCAAGTACTAAATGACGCCCAGTTAACGATCTTAATTTATTAACGGCTCAAACAAAATGACACTCAGGTAAGCTGTGTTATTAAAGTATGGATGATTGATGATGGCTCTTTAATTAATGGTAGAAATATGAACATGAAAAGTAATTTCCTAACCTCTTGTTTTAATGCTAGGTAAAAACGTCGTTGACGTAAGTACCTATGTGCCTACAAGTACCTATACATTAAACTGGCAAACGAACGCCCGATTTCGTCTATAATTCGACGAGGTCTATCTTAAGCTGTCTTGAACTTCGTATTGAAGAGTGACATCCAATTTTTACAACTAATTTTTCGTTTCTCTGCATTTTAACTATTTATGATTACTTATCTCAGAGTAAAGACTCAGAATCAATATATTGCTTGTATCTTTGTTCACTATATATCAATGAAATTGGCACTTCTGAACTAAATATATAATCAAGATACTGTACGCTTAATTGACCGAAAAAAATAATTAAACGTACAGGGCGAGTTGTTCCGGTTAGCCAAGAGTCCGTTTTGTTTTCTATTAATCACAAGCTATAGGACGCAATTACAAACGATCAATCATAACAGTTTAAAGAGGCCCTAAAATAATCCCCTGGGGTTTGACGGCAAACTAAAAAATGTTCCGATCCACGAAAGTACGCGTTATAATTATCATGCAAGAGCAAATGTGTTAGATCAGTACTAGTTTCTTGAGTAAAACAGCACAAAAGAAACCACGTAAGTGCATCTACAGCACGATGTATGTGAGGAAGATGCCAAGTCAGTTGTGTTTTAGCTAACGAATTGAGCAGGCCCGACGAGGTGCCATGTACGAGAAAGACAATGAGTGGGCCATGTGGACAGAGCAGAAGAGCTCATCGTGGCCATGAGTGATTGCAGGCTTGTGAAATATAATAAAAGTCGATAAAAGTCATGCAAAAACATTTGCAATTTTAATTCTCGTTTAAACATACAAACTTTAAATACACAGTACATGTGACAGTTTCAAAATGTTATCAGGCGTAATTCCACTTTGTTATGGCAATATTTTTTGGATGCATCACTGCTAACGGTCTTGAGCCGGCTAAACAAGTCAATTATCGATGGTTATAAGACCCTATAGCAACTCACAGTAAGCTTTATTCAACTGGAAAATGTTTTCGAAAATAACTGTGCGCAAATCGATTTAATTAACGCTCTGCAAGCTCCGTTGTCGCATCTATTAATTTAGTAGGTTCTCGAATAAATACCAAACAACGACTAAATATTTTTCGGAGTGTTTCCCTGTAGATTTTTAGCCTCCATGCATAGATAAAAGCATCTAAGGCAACTTTCAGAAACAACAGGAGATCGCGCACACGCATTGCGATTGAAACGTAGATTTTATCATGTGTATCGAGTGATTCATAGACCTCAAGATAAACATATTGTACAGCAACATGAGGCAGGGCAGAGGCCAAGATAATACCAGCAAGGTAGATCGTTACTATCGTAAACTGACGCTCTACGTTGGAACGTCGACGTGACTGGTTATCTTGATCGTTCCTGTATTTCAAAATGCTTCTTTTTCTTCTTATTTCTTTTTGAAAAGATCTGTAGAGGAGTAGCATAGTGATTAAGAGTACAATTGATATCAAGGTTGGGTGTAGTATTAGGTCAACGCGTAGGTAACTCATTAAGTCAATGTTTGTAAATTGAAGAAGTGAAAATCCAACAAAATAAAGCCATATTATGACAACACATAGTGTAACCCTACGACGTGTGACTAATGTAGCGTAACGATGTGGAAGGGCTACAGCTATGAACTGTGACCAAGACAAGGCTAAGACAATCAAGAACGACGAGCTGATAGTCACAGTAGAGAGGTACTGGCCAGCACGGTAGAGATTCGTTATGTCAGAACTTACAAAACCTTCGTTCTTATAACGAAAGTAGTAGTAAATAGCAAAGAAGGGTTCGGTTGTTAGTCCAGTAAGTAGATCAGCTATCGCAAGTCCAACAATAAAAACTGTTGTTGGTTTGTTAAAGCACTTCAATGGATCTATCCAGATCATCACCAGCAATAAAATGTTGGTTGGTATAGTAACTATGGCGAGAAGAACTAGTATTATAACAGAAGATAGTTCAAACTTGAAATACAGCTGGATTAAGTCCATCGTTTCTTTCTGGTAAGCCGAGCTTAGGTTTCTATGGATAATGTCGGTCAAGTTGGGATGAATGCTTGAGTTTATCCCACTAGCCATAGCGCGTTCTTTTTCTTTCTTGATGATTTGGAATTAACCTTTCTGTTTTGCAATATGAAAAAGATATATATTTTGAAGGTTTTCTTTTTAAGTACTAATGAGGTAACGTACGAAAAATCCAGCTCAAACAGACAAGAAAACCGTCAAGAATCGCAGTGAATAAATGAAATGTTTTCTTGTTATCAGCAAAGATATCTCATTTTGTAGATCAAATGATGGCACGAAACAGCTGTTCGTATGACTTCCACTTGGCTGCTGATATTAACGAGGCTAGACCAAATCCTTGTAGTTGTCCTAACTTATTCGCCTACATCAATAAGAGCTAGCCAAACTTGGACTAAATTATACTCAGATAGACCAAGGTAGTGGTTTGCTGTCAATCCCTTTTACAGCTCTTTGATATTCACATGGAGGCGTTCTCTTGGACTGATTAATTCTTCCTTTTTCGCACCTTGTAATGAATTTTTCCTCGGTTTATGTATCCTAATTGCCGTTTAACAAAGCACATACAATCAAAGTTTCCATAATATAAGTTTGGATTATCTTGTTCTTCCTTATCAACGAAAATAACGTTTATACGCCAACTATCTTTGATAGGCAGGTTTTTTTCCAGATTGGCAGCTCTTTCGAGAGGATTACAGTATTTCCTCTGACTACACACAACACTATTAGGTCAATATTATTTCAGTTTTTCATTTTGACATCTGACACCTCACCTATATTGTTGTTAGTAATATACGCCAAGGCTGTATTCCTGTAAAACTATATTATTTGAGCGTACCGAACATTCACATCATCCAATCAAATCCAGTAGAAATGAAATTGTAATCGAATCAAATTGTTCTTGCTGCGTCACTTAGAAATAGGATTGAGCACGCAATGAAGAAGTGTTAATAAAAACTGTCATTACATTTATGTCGAGATGTTTTGTCATCATTCGAAGCTAATTGGAACCGAGGGTAAATATTGCAGAGGAAAATTTGGTCAGTTCCTTGAGCTTCTCAATCATCCTGGAATTAAAATTTTATTTTCTTTTCTTATAATCACGTAAATATGTTGAAATAAAAGAATAGTTTGGAAGTTGAGTATATAAAACACCTTAGCAAAGGAAATTAAAAATGCTTTTAATCTAGAATGTTTTCGTCTTTTGAAGTGGTTTGTTTCCTTACCAAATGAACTACTACTCACACTTTCTGATATTTTGTTGTGCGTGAGCTAATAGAAAATATTAGGTGGACAATCTAAAATATCCCTGGATGTACTTACTTAATTTCCACACAAAAGCACAATATACAAGATAACACAAAAAGGTTCCCATTCTTTTGATACAATATCATTATGTTTCTTCAAGGTTATGTGCACGGAAGTTAATTTTGACATCTACTTCTCAAACTCCATACATGAAACACAAACTTTTGGTCTTGAAATCCTTGCGGCTCAAACCAGAGCTCAAAATGGTCATTTTAACTTGTTACTATTGTTTCATTTTTCATTCTTGCGGCAGTAATGCAAGCTTGAGATTAGATGTGATTATCACGAGTTATCTTTTTAATCCTAAGTAACATGTTTTCATAATACTGGAATAATTTTATTCAGTGTTTTGTAAATGCTTTCGTTCACCCGCCGTTTATGCAAAAAATCTAATCCGTATGGAGAAAATCTTTGTCATTTGAGTTTGAAGGGAAGTCTTGATTTTTTTCTTTGTCTTTGTCAATAATTAAGTATGGTCCTGTTGTTACAGTATGAAATGAGGTCCTAATGAAATTATACGACCATTTGATTTCATTCAATTAAACGAGTTCGGGCTGATTACTTATTCAATCATGAAAACAACATAAAGTTTTCGTTGTCGCTTTCTTTGATCGGCAAAATCTGAAAAAAGCACAATTAATTTGTTGTCTTTTGCTCCAGTTTGATCAAGATTTAGTTTTATGATCGTAACTGCAAACATGGACACATTGTAGAATCGCGAATCTTTCACACCAGATGCTTCAGTGTGATTGTTTTTTGTATCAGTTCACTGAAAACTCGGTCTCCGCCTGATCCCCCAGAAATCATAGCGGGGAAATTCACATTTCTGTTGTGGAAAAAAAACATTGCTGTAAATGTACCATCATTCAATTCCGATTTTAACCACCGGGCATTCGACTTTTAGAAAATGTGTCGTTGTATGCCCAGTTTCCACTCGTTTTTCCTGTTTTATCAGTTTGAAAAAACACGGAATTAGCACGATGGCAGAAGGACGACTGTTGAGCATCTAACAATCATTGTCTTCAGCATTTCGTTTTAAAATCTCACAGAGAAAAACAAGAACTCCAACAACATTTTTCAGTGTTAAACTGTTTAATAGAAACTGTAAAATGGGTACCTGTGTCGACAAATTCTTTAAATTTGAAATCATTCTTTATCTTGTAATCTACTGTAGTATTTTAACTCTGTTTTTACTTTTGTAACTTTATATTTATGATATACTGAATGTATATGTAATCCCAACCTTAGGGGGGAGGGGAAGAAAACTACAGAAGTGGATAGCAAAGATACTCCTTGAGTCAGTATATGAATTGTCATCTTTGTGAGCAGGCTTGGGTTGAAATACATCCTAGAATTGGATACCATTGCAGTATTGATAATAGCTCATTTGCATAATGGGACCATTGAGCTACAACTACCAGATTCTTTGCAGACTTTATCATTCTATTTTTTTTCTGATTCACTTTGTCAGTTTTAGTGGATCATGGATTATGCAAATGAGCAGCAACAAACGATTACAAAGCAACCACAGTGTCTAGCTTTGCCTGTATTTTTCCTGCTTGCTTCCTCATGTTCTTGCCTTCTTGCCAATTTCCTTGCATAGTATAGGCAGTGCCTAGAATAGTTATTGCCCTGACTACCTCAGGATGTTCTTCACCGTACATGTTCTTAAGTCCTGTTACAGCTAACTCTAGCATCTTGCGGCCTGAAAATGCGTCACCAAGAGACAAATATGCATGCCCAAGATCAGCAAGAGTGCTTGCTACTTCACAAGTAAACCGTCGTCCTTCAATTTCGTCAGGTGTTACTGGTGCAGCTGATTGCATGAAAGATAGAGCACGTTCTATGTAATCTTTACTTTGTTGTTTAAAGCCTAAAGTACCATACACTGCTCCCAAGGCTTCCATGGTTCGAGCAAACTCAAGGGGCTTCTTATATTCTCCAGATTTCTTTCTGTGTTGTTCATAGATGGTAAAAGCCCTCTCTAGAAGTACACGTGCCTCTGAAGCATTGTCAAGGGAACTATGGACCTCTGCTAGCCTAGTAAGTGTTGATGCTACTTCAAGGCTTGAATCACCAAACTGCTCTTCTTCTATAGCAACAGCTTGCTCTAATGATGGTATACTGGCTTCCAGGTTACCTAGGGCAGAGTTGATAGATGCAACTGCTAGAAGAGCATGGGCACGACTTTTAGGGGCTAGACTTCTGGATGTGTTAGTGGTCAAAATATGATGTAGATGTGGCATTATCAGCCTGGCTAGAGTTCGTGTTTGTATATCCTGGCTGCACACTGAAGACACACCATTCATAGTCTTGAGAATTAAACCAATGTGTCGTTGATGATGATCACCAGCTACTGTAGGTTCAATCATCCTGTAGCCTTCAAGGTTGGCAAATGAGTTGTCCATCAATAGACCACTGACATCAACATTATGATGGTTGTTTGGCATGGTTGGCATGACATCAAATGATGTGTCTTTACCAGAGCTCTCTCTAAGACTGTTACGGAACTCCTGCAAAGACCTCTGGGGATCAAACTTCCATAGTCTTCTGAACCATGAACTACTGTTGTGTTTCTCCTGTGCTTGTATTAAATGTTGCTCCTCCAGTAGATGAGCAGTGCTTGTAGAAAAAAGCTGGCACATCACCTCATGAACTATACCATTAACTTTCACAGATTGGACACCTAAAAAACATTTCAAGTTGTTATCACAATATTATTTTTCAAGCATGCCCAAATGAGAATTTACACATTATTACAGTTCCATATAAAGTATGAGTGGTTTAATTGTATGGTGGAACTTCCTCCTTTGTTTCAGATGGTTCAGGTCTTCTATTTGCAATAGTACTGCTGTAAATTATATACAAAATAGATGCATAGATATTAACATTGTTATTGACTGAACTCACCTCCTGGATTGACTTTCTCAGGAGAAATAAAAGGGCATGTCTGCATGAGTTCCAGTACACCATCTGAAGGCGGTGAGAAATCCATTGGTGGTGGATTAAACATCTCCTTGATAGCATCATAGTTAGCTTTTACTGCTGAAGTGAACGACTCTAGGTTATTAGCCAGCCTTTTAATGGAGAAAAATGACTCCTCAACCTCTTGTTCTGGTTTGACATGCCTTAATTCCCCCTGGTCTGGCAGATCAGGAAGGACAGGAGCACTCCTTGCCACTGGTGGCAAATGGTACTCAGGTGATCTGAGATGTAATGATATCAGACTGACAGGAATAGGCCACAATGGAGAACAGCTACCAATCAAGTCAAAAGCATGCAGAAAGTGGGGTGATGAATGTATTTTGTCTTTAACTAGGAGTGATGCTACTGCATATGATGCTTTGTTTGCTTCTGGCAAATGTTTGTTTTGGTCGTTCTTGTAAACTTTGCTCATTCCATATTTAAGTTCATCTATGAAGTCCCTTAATGAGTAATCTTTTTGTTTTTCAAGTCTTGATTTGATCAAAGCCCCAGAATAGGAAACAGCTAGTGGAGAATAGCCTAACTCATCAAGGACTTGTTGAACACCATCTAATTTGTCCTCAGACAAGCCTGTTAGCTCCTTTAACAACTCGGTTGCTTCTTCTTTATCCATACTGAAAGAAACAAGGAATAAAGTTAGAAAATAAACAGGATTGACGATTACTCACTGGAATTTTAGTTTTATTTCATTTAATTGATTTGCCATTTTCAAATTCACTGTTTACATGACTGTTTGCTTTTTAAGCGTAAAGTTTGTTTACACTTCAGGACACCTGTGTACCCTAGAGAGAAATTGAAACTACATCATAGGTAAGTTGGGTTCTTGAACAGTGTAAAAAGGAAAAAAAAAAAAACAAAGGAAAAATAAGGGAGGAAAAGAAAGTCTTACCCTTTGTCTAAACAATAAGAAGAAGTGTGATTTGACGGATTTCTTGTTGTAATGATAACAGTGCCTTTACCCCATGAACTCATATCATCACCAAAAACATCTTGCAAAAGTAGATTGTCATGCAAGTTATCAAAGATAAGAATCCAGTTAGGATTCTGTGACAGCTTTTCTTTGACAGCTTCAGATATGACACGAAGTTGTTCAACATCACTAAGGTTGCCAAACTTAATTCCCTCCCCAATCCTTATCAACCAGTCTTTTGTCTGACATCCTATAGCAACAGCAAATTTTTTGACGTCAAACAGCAAAGTATCAAGATTAGTCGCATTGATCGTACCAACAAACAAATTACATGGTAATAAATGGTACTTTTCTTCAAATTCTTTAGTTAACTTTTCAGCAAGGGCAGATGCTAATATTGTCTTTCCACTGCCACTAACGCCTTCAATATACACACTTGACACTGAACTACCTTTAGAGTTCTTATACACATTGTACAACCCAGTTAAGTCTACATCACGACCGTGGAGTTTGTGACTAGGCAAGGCAGGTAAGTTTTTGACGATAAGCTTTTTCTTGTCTTTTTCTTTGTAGATATAACGGTAGATTATGCCAGTAATTGCACTTAGTCCGATCACCCAATATTTTAAGTTAGGATTTTTTCTCCATGGCTTGGGGCTTTCTTCAACAGTTGTTGTGAAATTTCGGTGCACTTGTGGTCTATGGATATGGATCCTTGCGATTTTGGAGAGCGTTTCACCCGCTCCAAGCTGCACGTGTCGACGACGTTGAATAAGACAACGAAGCCCATACATTGCCTCAAACGCTAGTCCTAAGAAAAACACGTAGATGTACACTTGGGGGTCTTCTCTTCCTAAAAATCTAAAATTTAGAAACTTCTATTGGATAGGAAAGATTGAAATATACACAAGTCTGAATGCAAAATTACACAGAGTGCGCCGGCATATTGAATCACGTGAGTCAAACCCATCCCTCACTCGGAATTTTACAGAGCGCTCGCCTGGGTAAAATTATCATGTTTCCTTCAGTTTCCTTAGGTTACCGTTCTAAATCTTCAGAATGTCTTCAAATAAACAGAAAGTGATTATTGATTGCGATGCTGGAATAGATGACGCACAGGCAATAATTCTGGCTCTCTCTCTAGATGTGGAAGTAGTCGCCATTACTTGTGTTGCTGGGAATATAGGTGTAGATCAAGTGGCTAAAAACGTCCTCAAGACGCTGGAAGTTTGTGGTAGAACAGACATCCCAGTCTACAAAGGAGCTGATCGCAGTTTGCTGGGTAAATCTCGATTCATTTAAATTTTGATTTGCTAAAGCTCTAGGAAATCCTCGTCACACAATGTTTTTGTAAAGTAAATGAGCCGGTTGTTACAATTCAAATCTGGATAGCATTATTTTATTATTTATTTATCTAGTGGACGAATGATAAAGAAATTCTGTAAAATACATCACTTTTAATAATTGGATAACTTTATCGTGGCTTTGTGTACTGTGGATAGCGCTATTCACTGGCTAAATCCCAGATGTAGATGTTGATCACATGATAATCAAATATTGATAATACAGTAATGTTATTTCTCAAAGGTCATGACTTCAAGCTTCCTGTCTATCATGGAGAAGATGGTCTTGGCGATGCCATAGATGCAAAAGAACCAAATTTAGACCTGATACAGTCCAGTCATGCAGTCACAGCTTTAGTCGATATTGTCAATCAGAATCCAGGAGAAATAACAATTGCAGCACTAGCACCTCTTACCAACATAGCTCTATCATTACGAATGGATGCAAGCTTCTCAAAGAATCTCAAAGAGATTTGTATTATGGGCGGTAATAAACATGGGATAGGGAATCACTTCATTTCTGCAGAATTCAACTTTGGTGCCGACCCTGAAGCAGCATTTGTAGTGCTCAATGAATTTGAATGTCCCATCACTATCGTTACATGGGAATTTTGTGTAGATCATTCATTTGATTGGAATTACTTTTATCAGTATACTGGAATTCCCAGTTCAAAATCACAATTTTTGAAGTCAATTTCGTCAGGTATTAAAAAGTACGAGTCAGGGGGGCCATGGATGACATGTGATCCCTTTGTGATAGCTGCAGTTGTTTGTCCAGACATAGTAACTGAACAGGCAACTTTGCATGCAACAATAGAGTTAGAAGGAAAAGTGACAAAAGGGATGATGGTTGTTGACTGGAGAAATATGTTAGGGGAAAAAAAGAACGTAAATCTTATTGAGAAAGTAGATTTAGATCAGTTTAAAGCATTACTCCTAAGGTCAGTTCAATGACATGATTATTCAAATGACCTTATTGTGAGACAAGAACTTCTTGTGAAAATAAATATGTAATTTCAATATTATTATGATCGAATTTCAAGGATTGTCAAAAAAAACATATTATACTGATTTCAAATATACAAATCTCGGATATTAAATGAAGGCTTGAACACAAATACACTGCTATTGCTCAATCCATAACGGCTTTAAGTAAACAAGAGAGATTAACATGATACGTGACAACAGAGATAATAGCCTGCGTAGCCCGGCTCTTGGGGTGGGGGGAGGGGAGAAGGGAGGGGGACTGGGGACGAGGGGAAGGGAAGAAGGGAAAGGAGAGCCTGCAAGCAACCCCCATGATTTTTGGTGGTTACGTTCGCCAGTGAACGTAAGCAACTGATTGGTTGCTTCCCTGCCAATCAAGATTCTTGACAAGAGAGATTACATTTCGACTTCCGTTCGAGAAATCATTCATACAACAAGCAAAATGGTGACGCTAATAAAAGCTAAACCTGAGCAAGAACAAGCTGTAAACAATCTACTGAATGGCAAAGACCTCCTTGCTGATATTTGCGAACGCAGAATTTATCAAAACTTCACAATTATCAAGCATTTCGATAATAACAAAGCAGTAGTTCTGTATAATATCTCCGTCATTTCAAGCAATGAACGATGTTGGTATCCTAGAATAAGATTTATCTAATCTCAATTATCGGTGATTTGAAGTCTTCCGAAGCTAAGGTGCTTTTCATTTCCGATTTCATTCGCTGAGCGAGGAGATTCTTTGTCGCAATTAAACTGGCACCAGCAGCTACTGCTTTGTTGTGTAACTGATATTATGGTTCGTTTGCTTGAAGATTTTGTGGCTTCGACGAAGCAACAGTAGATTCGAAAAAGACAAGTAAATATGGTCATTAAATATCTTCAATTAGCTAATAATCTATTAAGTATAATTGTGTTTTGTAGAAAATGATAACAAATAATATAATAGAGGTCAAACTCGTCTTTGTTTATAATTAACTGTTGTGTTCACTGTTGTGTGATTTGTTCTGTCCAGAAATTATTTGCCTGATAAACCATTCAATCTTTGTTTGCTGGATTTTGAATGTAATCAAATAAGAATTTTAATCATCAACATTGTTCCAAAAACTGGCAAAACTTTTATCAAACGAAAGCTCGAAGAATAAAGTTTTCAAATTTAACTGTTGAAATCGGATGTTAAAACGCGCATTTTCAACACGTTAAAGTGCAAAGCGTTTGTTTACATCCGGTGAAATCTGATTGGTTAAAAATATTGATATGTTAATAAAGTACTAGGTAGGCGTACACACAAAATCATGGGGGCTGCTTGCAGGCTCTCCTTTCCCTTCTTCCCTTCCCCTCGTCCCCAGTCCCCCTCCCTTCTCCCCTCCCCCCACCCCAAGAGCCGGGCTACGCAGGCTACAGAGATAAGAGAGGGAGAGAGAGAGAGAGAGAGAGAGAGAGAGACTTGTGGTCAACAACTTTTCAAAAAAACAAGTTTATTAAAAAAAAATTACCAGAATAATTTTACAATATACAAATTAACCTATGTTTCATGTATTTACTGGTCTAGTTTAATCATTTGTGAAAATAGCATTGATAACAGCTTGGATTTCTGAAAAGATATAAACAAAGTATTATGATTAAATTTGCATCATGACAAAACTTGTTTGAAACCTCACAGGAAAGAATAGCGTCCCTGCATTAGACATCAAAGCAGCCCCATGTGGAGGACAAAAGAACACATTTTTGCTCTCTTGGGAGCTGAAATCCATTTTTTGTCCTCCAGATCGAGCTGTATTCAAAAGAACTGCAAGGAGTCTATACAGTGTTTTCATACTGCAAACTTGCATTTATGCTGTATTACAAACTCTTAATCCCTGCTCTGCCCATAATAAAATTAATATTCCTTACTCTTTGATGGGGATGAGGGTCCAAGGTTTCAATTATTCACTAATGCATATGTCACTTTATAGCATGATAAGTTATTACGCGCGCTATGATTGCTTATTCTTTAAGAACCATTACATGATGGTGCACGCTCGCGCACACTGTCGTCAATTTTATTGTCAAACAACAAGTTATGATCTTACACACGCTCTGATTGGATGATATGACAATGTAGCTCATTATGCTTTTTTTCGTGCTTAGCAACCTCCTACGTGCATCCATAACTCAATGGATGCACACTACTTATGATCCATTCCTTAAAGTGCCTATCACCCCTAGAACAATAAAAAATTGGAGTAATCTTGAGACTGCAGGAAAACGATTTTCGTTGTTAGAATTGAATTTGGAGCAAACTCGAATATTTTATCGATTTTTAAAGTTTGAGGTGACCTCGCCCTTGCCGGGAATGGGGATCTGGGTCGAGTGATGTCATACTGTACCACACAGAACTGTCAAAACTTCGATTGTATTTGATAGATGCCAGGTACGGTCACGCTAGCAGTCGAACGATCAGTGTTATTGTTGTCAATTTGTTATTTACGACGTCAAGAACTTCATGAGAATCAAGTTTTTCTGATGATTCAGAGTATGTTTATGGTAATTTATGTTCCTGGTTTAATCAGTTTTCTATTGGACTACGAGGACTTCGATGAAGATAACCAAAATGAAGCCAATCCCGAATTCGATGTGATATCAGAAGTTGTTTGTTACTATCAAAAAACCGAACTTTTAACCTGAAATGGTTGAAAGTTTACAAAGAAAAGATGCAAGGACTTGCAAATTAACTTTTGTTATTTAGCTTACACAAACTCCAATTTCTAACTTTAGTAGCAAATTTTATGTATGTGTCGCTTTAATATTGCTGTTGACAACTTTTGAAGATTACTTTTGATTTATTCCGCACTTGATTTCCCCAAAGTTCAGACAAAGAAATAAACTAGAAAGACCTATATGATTAGATATTTTGCGGATGAGATAAAATCAAAAACTCCACCAGAAACACTCAATAAGTTCACGCGCGATTTAATGCCGAGCGTAATTTTGTCAACAAACAACGTACGACTTAGGAATTTTCATTTGACGACTGATTCTCGTTGAAGATAATAAATCAAATGAAAACAATACAACATCACAATTAAAGAAAATACATTAAAAATACAGTCTGCGAAACTAAAATTTAAAATAAATCAATGTAGTGACAAGTTGAACCGATAAAGTTCGTTGTTATGAGGTTCGCTGATATTCTCTTCATTAGATGTTATTGTAGACATTTGCAATGTTGAAGCCGCCTGTTGGTCCTTAGTAATTTCTCAAACGGGGATTTTGATTTCTGTTTTCATTTGCCAACAATTTCCAACACAATAAGAACCTATCAAATAACTTATGTTGTTTGGATGTTGATTTCAATTTTATATGTAGTGTTGAATGACAAGTATAATGTGATAAGAGATATGTAAACCACTGCGCATGTGCCCAGGTACAGTATGACATCACTCGACCTAGTTTTGCATCTGTCAAAGTAACACAGGAAACCCAAAATGCAGCTTTTAAACCTTAAATATCTCGGCGTGCTTTTATCCAAATCACTTATTATTTATATCATTTGAAAGCTCTCGGTGTCTACAATTTTACTAAATTGGTCCACTCTGAGGGGTGATAGGCACTTTAAGTTGAAAGACATTCTCTTAAAGACTATGTGAGGTTTATGTAATATATACAATATGAGTGGCCGATCTGTATGGAATATACAATATACATTTTATATTCCATACAGATCGAACGCAAATATTGTATATTACTTATAAAATGTCTAGATTAATGCAGCTATTCTAGAGTAATGTTTTTGAAATTAGATTTAATTTGGCCGAGATATTTCAAACTAAACCTTATGCAAATCAGGACGATTTCTGTATCAAAAATACAGATGCCTTCACGGTAGTGGTTTTCTATTGTTCTGGGTTCATTAATTATTCATGAATTTTATAAGAACAGTTCGATATGCATTGGGGAAACAAATCTGAGCATAAAAAAGTTTGTATGTTATGTATGGAATTATTTTTTTGTAAAAGAATGAAATTTTCAGCAAAATCATATCATAGTACCTTTAACTGTCCCTCGATTAGTGACCTGGACCTGATAAGTTTTTGTCCATAAACTTCCTCTTCACAAAACACATCCACCACTAAAGACATCAAAAACAAACTATTAAAACAAAATTAAAACAAAGTACTGGTCTAGCGGTGGGATTGTGGACCAAGTTTAATTGAATATTCTAGGCTGGGAACAAATGGGTTGACAAGAGGATAAAATATTCTAAGACTAGTTTTAGGGAAAATATAACCAAAGTGGTAGGAGCTGTAGAGCCTAGTAACATGACATAAACTACAAATTGCACAGTGCAAACCAACCTTTAAGGAAAAGGTTTCTGGCATTTAGTAGTGAATAGACCATCATCAAACAGTAAGATTTTATTACCTTATTTTTTTTTCATTTTCGTAAATGCTATAATACCTACTTTTTTGCATTAAAAAATGCTAACATTAACTAAGCTTTTTTTTTTTATTATTACCTTGGATGGTTTATCTGTTTGTGCATCAAAAACTTTCTCAACTAGACGTTGCCCAAGTTCTTGTCTAAGTTGTAACAAGTAAGCTCTCATCTGATCTGGATTATAAGAAATTACATACTTTAAATGTAAAAAAATATCATTAACTGCTAACAACTACCCATTGCTTGGTCACCTTTCTTTTGTAAACTAGTTACTATCATTGTTCAACTAATCTCCAAAGAGCTTTGGAAATTGAAAAAGGAAAATTGAAATGAATTTTGGAAGTTGTACAAGTTTAGAAAGAAGTTTGCACTTAGCAAGGAGTTCAGAAAATGAGTTTTCAACTCAATTAACCAGCAGTGGTAAAACTAGTCTGAGAATGACTTAGGTGACTGTGCTTAGGCACGTTCTGTGGTAAATACTTTTATTGTACTCAGACATACTTCCCGATCCCTGTGATAGCACTATTCATCAAGTCGTAACAGTTAGAAAGGTACCACAGTTGACTCTTCTGTAAACAACCACACTCAGAGCTCCATCATTCGCTATTTTGGAATAATGCTTGTGTTGATTGGCTCTTTTTTTGAGGAGCACAGTATCAAATACTTTTCTTTAGTTGAAAGAAATTCAACATTGCACAATAGTAAAAGTGAATATGTGAATAGTACCTGCATCCTGTTTAGTAGCAGGTTTCTGATACATGGCATTGAGAGGAAAACCAGGTTCTCCGGGCAAACTGAAGTTACTTAGAGCAAGGTTTTTCATGTCTTTTTTTGCTTGCTCTTTGCCTTGAACCTAAGAATCAAATATACAATAATTTTAAGTTGTCAGATTTCAAATGAGTGGGAAACAAATACAGCACAGTTAGGATAATGCCATTTTATCAATATTGAAAAGTTGGTGAAAACACTAAAATTAAAACCCAAAGACCGACAAACACATGTGGTCACTAACTCATCAATATGTCTCTGTCCCCTGGACACACTCTAATATGTCTCAGCAACTCCCTTGATCAATAGGATTCAATAGTTGATATTCGGCCATTGTATTGTTAAATAACATTAAAAATAATAATGTGATTATTGATTTACCCTTTGTAGTTTTTTAAGACATTCAGTGATGTAAAGTGTCAAGTAGATGAGAACCCTGTCAGCTTCACTCTAAAAACCAGCAATACATTAAGACATTAGTATAGAGTCATTTTCAAATGACTGGTATTAAGTGATACAGTTACGATACCCCTATGATATGGCATATAATTCAAATGTTTTCTTAGAAACTACAGCTATGATACGATAGAGTACTGTTAATATGAAAATGACTCTAAATAGCCTTGATCACTTTTATAGATATATAATAGATATATACAGCACAGGCAGCCCAAGCAATCTACTTGTCTTTTTTTCAAAATGGCGGTTCATTAAAATAAAAAGTAAAAATAGTAAGAAAAATATGGTTTAAAAATCAAGTGATAAGAAAATAACTTTTTTTCAAGTCTCCCAGCATGGGACTCGAACTCGCGTACTTCCGCCATTTTGAAAAGAAGACAAGTAGATTGCTTGGGCTGCCTGTGTATACAATGGAGATAATTTTAGGCATACCTTGATTTCATATGTTTTAAAGAATACATTGGCTTTAAAATAGTACAAAGCTTCATCTATGATATCTGGACCACTATCAGCTAAACAATAAAAATAATATTGTTACATGTTAGTTCTATTTTACAGAATGAAGTACAGCTAATATGTCAAACTATTGACAATAAGCATCAAATTGGTAATTGAAGGTAAATTAAAAAAAACTAGAGTAAATGTTTATGTTTTACATCCAAAGTCCCTTCACCATCCGGAAACCAGTGCTGGTCTACCAGGGAGTGAACAAATTGTATACTCTGACTATATTTACCCCGACAAACATCCGTACCCATTTATACACCTTGGTGGAGAGAGACATGGAGAGACAAATTCAAAGTGTCTTGCCTAAGGATTGCCTGGTCTAGGAATGTAACCCAGGCCCGAAGACCTGAAGTACAGTTTTCTACCACATAGTGATTATCATCAATTGACATCAGTTAATCAATTACGTAGAATTACTACAATATTAACTTGATGATAGGTTTCATCAACCAATTACTCCCGGGATGCAGTAACTTTCCAACATTTTGTGAAATCATTGTATAAAATCTTATCTTTTAGGCAAAACGTTTTAAAAAAAAAGCAAAATTTCACTGCATATAACGAAATAGTATCATGGTGCCCCCTGCCATTAAATGAATCCATCTGGAAAATTGAAGCACCAAAAACACTGCAAAAACACTTTGCCTTACAGACTAAAAGCCTAACTACATCTAAGAACTAGAATTGTGTATTCTTTTAATAAGCTAAAGTACTTACGGCCTGGAGGTGCTGGGCCTTTGAAGTTTGTATTGACAGGCAACAGCGCCATATTGCCGATTGATAATTTTCCTTCCAAAGTCGAATGATACGCCTAAAAAGCACACAAATAAGATAGTAAAGAAATTATCTTCTAAATAATACTTTTTTACTGAGAGATGTTGGTTTATTAACTTACCGGCATGATTAAAAACACAAATTATACAGAGACAAATCCACAATCACAGAGGAAGTAAACACCCCTAGTCCTAAAATACCCAGAATTCTTCTTTCTTCCGCATGTCCCAGAAATACTTGCGCGCGATCCTTGTTAGAAGCACAGCGATCCCGCACTTCTGAAGGACTTGAGAAACTCGTAGATTTTAAGATTTTTAAAAAACCTTTGAAAACTGCCTTACATGCAACGTGTATTGAAACTTCATTTACTTGGCTGAGCTGAACATATGCATTTTAGGCTAGGCAGCGTGAATGTATTTGCGTGGAAAGATGCTATCTAGTTACATGTATAGGTCGTACAGAACTGACGAGACGTCAATTTTTATTTCTATATTTTGCTTTTTTTTAGGGAGGAGGGGATATCTTGCTAATTTGATCTTGATAATCAGGATATCTAAAGCCACGAACCCATAAAACTTTTCTATCTTTGATTGATTGAGTGAGTTGTTCGAGGGATTTATTGATTGGTCGATTGATCGATGAATGGGTGGATGGATGGATGGATGGATGGATATTATTAAATGATTGATTGATATTTGGTCGATTAATGGATCGGTATTTCTAATGAAACCATCAAGATGAGACGTTTTGAACATTTTGTTGGATTGAAAAGCATTATAGTTATAATCAAACCTATTTTACTCAACATATGTCCCGTGCCAGTTTTCACGCTTATTGATCTGTTGATCTATTTTTAGTGTGGCATACGCTAACGCCATAGGGGCACGACTTTGAGTTGTCCAATTGATGAATAATAGATGAATTATATACATATATATTGAGAGAGATTATAGCAAGAATTTTTATGCCTGTAAAAACATAAATATCAGACCTTGATTGATAGCCTGGCCGACAGCCATGCTGGTACCAAACGTAATTGTGACCTTGGTCAACATTTAGTCAACTGATGTACGTTCTCATGCCATTTCACATCGATTGAGAGAACAACACATTATATCTAAAGTACATATCCCAGTCAGTTGAATACACGGATCGACCTGTTGTTTGTTGATGCTCGTTGTTGCGTTTGACAAGTGTGATCTCAACGTTGAACAACTTAAACTCTAAACAATTTCATTTTCTTGCTCTTTTAATAAAATCAATTATGAAAGTAAACCTTTCGTCAGAATAAAGTCAACATTTATTGCGATATCTGTGATGTCCTGTTCAATTCTATGGGCGTGGTTTCATCATGACCTCGTCGTTTTTATTTTCGTAAATGAAATATCGATTTGTTTGCTATAATTTTCTTAAAAAAAAGAAAATGTCGTTGGTGCATGAATGTTCATGATTTATAAAATGCTTAATATACAGTTTTACACAAGTTACAATCAAGCAATCTAGCTAATTTGACTATTTATGGAATTGTAGAAGATCATCTCAGATACATACATACATACATACATAAACTTTATTTGAATACACTAGCCCGGCACAACATGTACAAAAGACTGCTGATTTCCAGCGGGGGTGTATAAAAGATATGGTTAAGTTAATGTATATCATTAATTAAAAACATTTATATATAAATAAAAGAATTGTTCGTAAAGATCAGCATGTCCCCAGAGATGGCACTGAGGTTAGCTTCCGTTTGAACTCATTGGTTGTAGTTGAGCATTTGGTGTCAAAGGGAAGGCTGTTCCAGAGCATTGCACCACTGAATGAGAAGCTACGCTTGAATAAACTTTTATTGGGTCTAGGAAGTTTAAGATCGACTTCGGATTTCCTCAAATTGTATTTAATATCTGTATCACATAATTTGGTTAGGAGGTACCGTAGGTTAGGTGAAGAGTGCTCGTGCAAAATCTTATATATCAATATACATTTTGTTTTAGCATATCTGGTATGCAATGGGTCTAGTTTCAAGGACCTCAGAAGATCAGCTGACCTTATGTCATAGTGTGCACCAGTAATAATTCGTGCTGCACGATTCTGAAGCCTTTGTAACTTATCAAGTTGTAATTTATTTGAGGTGTCCCACAGTGGGGAACAATAATCGAAATAGGGTTGAATTAAGGATGTATACAGAGCTTTAAGTGAGTAGGATGGAATAAAAGGCCTTATTCTTTTTAAAGCTCCAATCCCACTGCAGATCTTTTTAGCTGTTTCATCTATATGATATTTGAAATCAAGTGTTTTGTCAATAGTTACACCTAGACATTTTTGAGATTCAACTAAGGTGACTATCTTATCATCAAAGACAATTTTGTTTGTCGTATCAAGTCTGTTTTTTAGATTTTGTGACGTTCCAATGAACATGGCTTTTACTTTTGAGGGATGAGCTTTAAGTTTATTAACAGCGAGCCAATCTTTTATTTTATCTAGATCGCTGTTAATAAGATTAATTAGTTCTTTTGAATTCTGGGAGGATGCATATATTTGAGTATCATCGGCATAGAGACAGGGTGTAGTGTGATTTAGGCAGTTTGGCAGGTCATTTATGTATAGTAAAAAAAGTAAAGGTCCAAGGATAGATCCTTGAGGGACTCCACAAACAATTTGTTTAGAGGACGATAAAAAGCCATTTACAAGACATCTCTGGTAACGATTTGATAAGTAAGACCTAAACCAAGAGTTTTCATGAGCCTCTATGCCATAGAATGTGAGTTTGTTTAGAAGAATTTTATGGTTAACTGAGTCAAATGCTTTTTGAATATCAAGGAATACTACTCCTGTCAAATTACCTTTATCCATGTTCTCGAACCAGGTATCACACATTTGTATCAGTGATGAAAGGGTGGAGTGACCTGGGCGAAAGCCAGACTGGTAGTCGGACAGGAGTGAGTGATTGTTAAGATATGAGTAGACTTGTTGGAACACTTCTTTCTCAAAAATCTTACTGATTATTGGTAAGATTGATATGGGTCTATAATTTTTGGTATATTTTCTATCTTCCCCTTTAAAAATGGGGCTGACTCTAGCTAATTTCCATTCATCAACGTAGATGCCTGTAGATAGTGATAAATTGAAAATATAGGTTAAAGAAGGTGCTATTATATCATTTGCAATCTTTAATACCCTTGCAGGTATTTTGTCAAGCCCCGTACTTTTACATACTTTTAGCTGTTTCAATGCCCTCTTTACATCGTCATCTTTAATTATATTAAACTGGAAAGGTGGTAACATAGAGTCACTGGCCAAGAAGGTGTTGATTGTGTTTGATGAAGATGGACAATCATCAGCCAGTGATTTTCCAATATTTACAAAGTAATCATTGAAACTATCTGATATGGCAGCATTGTCTTGTACAACTACGTCGTCAATTTGTAGTTCTGTAACGTGGTTTGGTTTGATTCCTTTACCCATGAGAGAATTTATCACCTTCCATGCTTTTTTTGGATCATTTATATTTTTGCAGTCTTCAATTTTAGTATTATAGTATAATGCTTTTGATTTTCGCATTTGTATATTAACATTGTTCCTTGCTTTTCTATAATGATTCCAGTGGATTTCGGAATTACATTTTATTGCCTTCTTTTTATGATAGTCTCGATCATGCATCAATTTTTTAATGTTTTGATTTATCCAGGGAAGGTTCGATTTCCTCGTTCGATTAATTTGTCGATTAAAAAAACACAGTTTCTTGTTCATTTGTGCAAATCTATTGAGTTCTTTCTAGCATTTATTATTATATAAGAAATTTGTATTATATGTTTTAATTACAAATAGTCAGTTATTTTCTTCTTGTGAACGCGTTTCTTTTAAATACTAGAGCTTCTAGATGTAAACATGCCAAAACTTCGATATCGTCTAGTATTGGCAATCATTTGTGCTAGTCTTTCAGTGCTAAAGCTCGTGGCTTTATACGAATTGCTTTGATTTGATTCTGAGAGCAATAAGGGTTCGCTACTTGGGGATGTACCAACAAATTTTGAATGGCCTATTCTACTAACGCTTAGTTCGCTTAACTTTCCTCTGACGCATTTTTCCGGATAAACGGCAACTTGTTCGTTAGCCCCATTACGCCTGCATCTACACAGTTGGTCTCGTATAGCATTATCAAAGAAGCTATATATTGCAGGGTTAAGGCATAGTTTTGCCAGCGCTAGGAATGAGGAGAGATCGTGCATTGTCTGCAAGCTCAAGTCATATTCGAAAGTTTGAAAATTGTGTATGCTGTAAAGCACAGCTAATGGGGTCCAGCAGAATAAAAAGGTAGACATGACTATTAGGTTCATCACTACAGACCGTCGTTTAGCCAAAGGGACAATATTCGAGTCAAATGCTGTAGTATAGCTACGGTGTATGGGGCCTGGATATTGGACTGGCCTCGTTGATGGTCCAACGTTCGTTAATCTCCCCCTTGACGGTGACCCTGTACGAAGTAGACGAGTAAGAATGACTGCATATACCATTGTGACTGTTAAAACAGGCAGCCAAAATACCAACCATAATTGAATTAACGAATAAAGTTTATCTAGCTGGGTGAGTGAATGCCAATGGCCGTGTTGACATTGAAGTAATAAGGCGTTAGGCTGGTGTGATGTTCCTAGAACATAGTACATAACAGGACTTGCACATAGTAAAGGATAGCACCATGAAAATACAATCATATGTTTTGCTTGTCGTCGCGTTATTTTAGACAATGGATGAAATACTGAGCAATATCGATCAACGCTTAACATTATTAAAGACATAATTGCAGCTCCAAGCGCTACTGTTTGTAAGTACTCCATTAGTTTACAAAGAGTTCCACCCATCGTGATCTCTCCTGTTAGTTCACGCTCAATCTTAGCTGGAATGACAAGAAAAGCCAGTAATATCTCGCTAGCTGCCAAGTTGACTATAATGTGATTCATAGCAGACATACGTTGAGTGTAAAGTCCGCAGTAACATACTAATGCATTTCCAGTTACGCTTACAAGAAAAATTAAGACCAATATCACTGTTTTGCCAACTAAAAGACTTTCGTCCTCCATTGTTCAATCTCTTCAGGTACTTATAGAGAGCGCGGTATGTTCATCGTGTTTCACGTACAAAACCACTACTGAATTCTTCTTATTTCTTGTATGTTGTTGTTTTCACGGGGTATAAATCGCTTGCCACACTCCAAGGTTCTTTTATCATAGTTGTGCTATAAACTTATTGCATGGTGACTCATCCGTTGAGTGTGACCAAGAGAGCGTTTCCTCACCCGCCACAAAACAGGCTCCACGTCATAACAACACGTGCTTGTACGCCCTACAAATAACAACATTTTGTCAAACATATAAGCAACAAGCATTCTGATTGGATAAGAAACCATTCTTAAGAAACATTTCTGTCGACATATCAATTCTCTATCGATCATTATACCAATTTATATCATTTTGTTAATAGGGCGAAAATCAAGGTTGTGAGTCATTATAGATACAAACGCGTCAATATCTTTTATCAAATCGAGCACTTGTAAATGAAAAACACCGTTTAAAAAAATAAGAATAAAAATAAAAAGACTTGGTTTCAACAATATAATATAAACTGACAATTATCTTCAATGTAATAACATGATGAAATTTTCTAAACCAAGGATTTAGAAAAATCCTGATTTGCTTTAATTTATTGAAAAACATTTTCTGGTGGTTGGAATTTTTGACCGGTAATGACCCGTAAACTAACGATTACGAAATAAACCACCCCTCCCCTTATACAAAGGACAAGAGACCGCACGAAAAGTGTTCAAGCGAAGACATAAACTGTCGCGGTCCCATTGCTGCTTGTAACCGCGTGGATTTCTACACTATCATTGACAAGCCCACATCTTCTTCATTCAGACTTGCTAATGGGCCATCTTTTAAGACTGCATTACCGACGACAAATATTTATTCACAAAATTAAAACAAAAAATTTATTAGTTGCCCAATGAAATAAAAAAATGCATGTTTTTTTTGAAATGATAGTGGTTTGAAAGTTATAGTCAGGGAGATGCAGCGTTCTGCATACGATCATTTGTTGCCGTTGAGCTATTGTTTAGCCATTGCCAAGTGGCTTATTAATTAACTCTTGCCAACATTCTCCTGGCAAGTACCCTTCAATAACATCTATATGACGACGCTGTGTCATTTCATGGTCTCAGGCTGGACACTTCAAAGTAACGTTTAACAGTCCACATCCAGTAGCGCGCGGGTGAGGAACTTGGTGGTTTCTTTTCTGGTCTGCTTTCTGTTTTTGATCATGCAAAGAAAAGCACTTTTTATCGAATAGCTAAGTGGTGACTCGGGATTTGCTTCAGCTCAATAGAGTACCAACACTAAGTTTCGATAACAAAATATCATTATAGTTATAATTTTTAGGCTTCGTGCTACAATTTTAACATGAATTGCAAGGGCTTTCAAACACTTTTCAAGCGCACCTTTCAAGCACAAAATTTGAATTTTCAAGGGGTGTTATTCTTTCATGACTTCGATTACTAACAACCTAACAACACCTTGTTTTACACTAGTTTGAAATGAAACATTTGCGACCGCATTAAATTTATTTACGATGGAATATTATCTCTGGGTTTCCTGTTTTGTCAAAAAGAGGGGAATGGGGAGAGAGACAATATGAAACCGGTTGGAAGTAGTCAGAATGAAAAGTAAAGACAATCCATTTATCAATTTATTATAAAATTGATCATACCTCACCAATATATACACAAACAAGTGAATTAAGAGAAAAAATTGAATATTTTCTATAAAATTACAAGAAAACTTTAACAAGATAAAATATTACCAATGATGACATACTAATTAATTACCTTTCAACTCAATATGAACTCCTCATTAAGCAATTTCTCATATCTGAATTTGTATAAGAAATATAACTGTCCTGCCCTCATACTTGCAAATATCTAATTTGTGAATTTTGTTTCTGATGACAAGTCCAATTTTTACCTTCAAATGACTTTCATCAACAATTTGCTTTTCTCTTTCTTTGTTAGCACAGCATTTTATGAAATCATTTTAAACTATTCTAGCTTCTATATGTTGACACTAATCGTAAAATATTTCCTCTACACATGGGGCACTCAGTGATCTGTGCACCACATCGTCTACAAATACATATATGTCCACATTCAAGAATTACAACATCTCGTGGCTTGTCAAGACAGATAACACAAGGTTCATTCATAACGTTTTCAGCATTAGGATTGTCCATTTCCTCTTGAATGCTTCTCAGTAGCTGTTCATGTTCAAGCTCTTGCTTTCGTTTCTTGTAGTATTTGTAAAGAGCAAAGCAAAGCAAAATGCCACTACCACAAGCCAAGATTATACTTAAAGCTTTCCATATTCCCTTATTGGCTTGTGCATCACTTAGCAAGGTTTCTATGCTTGAAGTCGTAAGAAAATAAGGTTTTCCATTAGTTGGAGGACTCAAAACCATACCATCTTTAGTTAGAGATAGTTTACCAACACCAAGTAGAGTAGATCCCACTGGAAGAACTTGTTCAACTGTCTGATAGCCTTTTAATCTTTCTCCTCCAGCCCACTGTATAAAGGTCTGGGCTGTGTTGTGAGCTATTGGCTCAAACTTGTCAAACACATTCTGCAGTTGAAGCTTATTAGCTAATAGTGGCTCACTAACAAGAGCACTTCCCTTGGATGAGCATATCCTAAATGGTACAGACTGTACAACTGAGTTGAGAAGATGTTTGACATCAAACCTAAAAGAGAAAGAGAATCAATGTCACACACTTTCACAAACTCCCTTTCATGCAATCCTTTCGTTAGGACACATGAAAGCCAGCAAAGAAATAATCAAGTCCACTATTGGACATTTACTTTGTTTTGACACTTATTTGTTATAAAATAAACATAAAATGCTCCTTCCATCGAATGACAAAAATTAGCTTATGATGATATTATAGTGACAATTTGATATGTTAGGATCACCCCCTCCCCTGCAATGACAAATCCTGGATAAACCCCTGCTAATGGTATTGTTTTCACTCATTGTTCCAACAATTTTGACAAAGATTGCAGCTTTAATGCATAGAGATAATCAGGTACATGTAACTAGATTTTTATTTATGAAGCAAGCAGAGAAAGGTTTCTCATGCTTACTTTCACTTCCTTCTATGCTTCACACTCTGATCACTCAACTAGTGGAAATCAGCCACTCAGTGCTTACCATTCTTTTACTGTATCACTCCATTCACTTCTCAGTTCATATACAAAGACTTTCTTGATTAATCCTTGTAAATCTGGAACATGATTACTAGTGATAACATCAGATAGCTTGTTGGGCTGTGCTTCACCAGCTATTGCAACATAAGGCAAGGTTTGATCTTGAGCATCTTTTAATGCTTTGGTCAATTCTTGGCCAAATTCTACTTTGACAGCACTCTTCAAAAAAATAAATGAACAAACAAATAAACATTGAATCAACGAATAAATAAATATCTCATTCATTTGCATCTTTTTTGCAATAATCAAAGTGGAAATATTGAATTGTTTAAATTTGTTAATCTGGACAACAATTAAATCATAAGTTACTTCCATTGGAGTCACTCTTATTTCTAGATCCTGAGACAAGATCGCAGATCTTAAATTAAGCAAAAAACCATTGTTTTACTTAATTTAAGATCTGCTGTCTTGTCTCAGGATCTAGAAATAAGAAACTTTTGCTCAATTTAAGATTTCTGCTTTAAGAGTGAGTTGTTGCATCATATAGTCAAATAACAACTTCACTTTATAACTGGTTCAGATACTACAATTCGGCATTTTTCCTTGGTACATCGAGATTGAAATACCATGTTTGTATAATATATATAAAGCTACCTAATGTATGAGCTAAGTGAAATAATGATAGTATACTTATCTAGAAAGAATATTGATCGAATGCCGGATAGGAATCTTCCCACTTTCATACCTGAAGACTTCGAATAATATCATTCTTGCTCTTGTAGATGGCATAAAAGAAACCTGAAAATACAGCACAGCCAACACCAGTGACCAGAAAGTAATCTGGCATATCTAGACTATCAAAGGTAATGATTTGAACCTTCAATTCTTTGCTGATTTCAGTTTCAAGATGGCGTTCGAGTCCAGTCTCTCGCAGAACATTGAAGCAAAAGAACCCAGATCTCCTCAAAATATAAATTCTTAAAAAAAATAATCAATATACATTTTAATAATTTTGAGTTGAAATCAAAGTTTCAAGCCATTATACCGTTATAAGAGAATAAGAGTGTAAATAGAAGAAGAAAAAAAGATTAAAAAAAAATTGCCATCTGCTCCAGGGGAGGCTCGAACTCCCGACCTTCGCATTTCTAAGTAGGGCACCCTCGTGCTCGCCCATACTGCTTATAAGTACGACGCGCTAACCGACTGTGCCACTGGAGCTTGGCTGATTTCACAGGGCTCAATTTAAGTAATTATTCCAATCCTGTAAAATAAACGTCGCTAACAAAGAGATTTGTCAATAATATTCGCTTCCTTTTTTTCTGGAATTTTCGGACCTGTTTCTTTTTTTGCTATGATTTTTTCTAATTCTTTTAACTATTATTTTTGGCCGTTTTTTTCACATGATTTATGCTTTTCCATCCTGGCCATGCAGGGCGGTCACGTAGTTGACCCCCCCAGTTCCAGTGAGGCGTCAAGAAAGACAAATTTACCCGCGGCCAATTATCGAAAAAAAAAACAATGTCTACTAATCGATGTTTTTCATATCGACTGAATGCATGTTATTTTAATTTTTCTTGAGCTGTACGAGCGTTTAATATTGTAATTTGAAAATTGTACGAACATGACTGTTACGTGCTACTTGAATGTTATTGCCGTTATTTGCCCGCAAGGCCATATCATAGAGATATCTGAGGTATGTCTGACAATTTTATATCTGAGACATCGCTTTGATTGAGAAGCCGACCAGCACATGTAGACTTATTTGGGGGTGGTAGTATTCCTTGGGGAAATTGTTCATTTTTCTTACGGAATGAACTTTATTATTTCTGCTAAGGAGGGGCGTGTTTGAAGGGGGCACTTATCTGGTCTTTTGAGATCTCTTGGTCGATCAATGGTAAAATCACACATTCCACACAATGTTGTTGACATTTTTTAATAAATTAACGATTTGGTTCACTAGAAAATCTTCGCTAATCTTCACGAGTCTACTACACCTACATTGTACACTAGTAGACCAGAGACCGAAGCTGCAGAGTTCTATATTTATGCATCCATTAGTCAATAAACATCCATTTAAATATGGTTTTCCGTCTTCATTCCTTCACATAGCTCATGGCTTTATAAAACATGTATGCTATATTGTCCTTGATCAATGTGCTTGTTGATATTTGTCACACGTATATTTGTCCATCAGTATATTGGTCCATCCAACTTTGTCAGTTTTGTTACCATAACTTACTAAAGGGGATGGTGTAGTAATGGATTCTTAATGTTGTCTGATATAACAGTAGTGTAGTTTAGCTGTTGCCATTGATGTGATGAAAGTCTTAACGTTTTTCTAACTAAAATATGTCCGTGTAGATGTTACGTTCTGTAAGTTTGCTGTTGACGTTGTTGTTGTTGCTGTTGCTGCTGCTGTCGTTGCTGTTGCTGTTGTCGTTCATATGCAAAATTCTGTACTGCTGTAGTGATGGAGTCCTGATGTGTCTGATAATAACCAAACTGCGGTTGTGTAGTCGTTCTATATGCTTGTACAGTAGGTGTAAGAGAGGCTTGTTCAGCAGCGGCGGCTACATGGCTCGTTCCAGCTGATGCATTACCCCACTGGTATGATGAGGCCAAGGGCGTTACTCCACCAGGGGTGTAAGGAGTATTGCTTTCAGACATGGCTGTAGGCGTGTTACGATATCCTGAAATAAATGAGATTAAAACGTGTGAAATCAAATCCAGTCAAACATGAATTTGTCAGTTGTATTAAAGATGATTTTTGTTGACATGGATACTTTGACGATATTTAGCTTGTATATTTAGGGAACCATGATTTTAAAGGAAATTAGAGTTACAAGAGAACAGGTAAACTCCAAGAAAATCGAGCCCATTGTTGCATCCCATGTATGCGGGATGTGACATCAACAGAAGAGTCCATGTTCATGTATTTGAGATTTTACGGCCAAATTGGTTGTATCGCAACATGCCCCTTCCCAAGTTTGCTGTGATTTTGACTTTTTTGACTGCTAATTATAGGGTGAAGACAAATAAAAATGACAGAATATGTTACAGCAAGGACCGCTTCATGAAAATGATTGACAGTTCAGAAAGTAACATCCTAGTATATCACAACATGTTTTGAAACGTTAATTGCGATTCAATTAATTTAACTGTGAGATTTTGTATAATTATGAAAATGAACGACAACGTCAATTATAATGTATGTAGTTGTTGAATACTTCACATATTGCATACCTGGTATAGGATCTCTGAAGTGTTCTTTAAACCAGCGGAAGAGCCCATTCAGCGTCCCATGTACACGGTTGCGATATTTATAGCCATCAGGCGTTATTGTCACTATTTCTATACGTGGCTTAGTACGAGGCAAGTAGCCTAATAAAAACTTGCCAGGATATGCTTTAGATAATGATACAAAGTATGGAATTCTCTGCATTGATTTCTTCTTCTCCATTATTAATATCTCTTCCAGTTTTTGCTTTACACCACCATCTGCTGGTCGATGGTATTTGTGACCAACAACTTCACGTGCCAGGCTAGCCATTGGTTGAATATGTCGTGCAATAATTTCATCCAAGTCTTCAAACTCCTAGTGAAATGATATAAAGTGGATGATTAATTCAGATTCTAAATCCACTGATTTTATTCATTCTATTCTAGAGACCAAATTCATTACTCAGTGCTTAATGTCAGCATCAATGTTTTTAATAAATAGTTTAATGAACACTGTCGATAAGACAAGTGATTAAGTGAATGGGCCAAAATGACAAAATAGATAAGATGGATGAAAATGGAAAAATGGGAAACATTGCAGATGGAATGAAAGTGTGTATGGGACCACAACGTACTGTACTGAACAGTATCAAAATGTCATAGAAGCCGAGAGTTTAACAGTTTACACTGAAGCTGAACAAACAGCTGAAAACATGAGTTATTTCTCGTCTGTGGCTCGCCATAGACCATTTCTGAAATAGCAAACATGGTGCATTATGGTCTAGCTTCAGTACAAACATCTTTTGTTCATTATGCCGTATATGGTGTTGTTTGTACTGAAGCTAGACCACAATGCATCTTTTTTATCCAACTCAGAAAAGGTCTATTTTAAATCCTCATTAAGATCAGCTGCTCATATTTTATATATTACTAAGAGTATTACCTCATTCTCAATCCATAACGATCGTCCAAGACTAAATGCATTCTCTTTCCCTTCCTCTCGTACATCAATATGTTGATAAATGCCTTGGTCTACCTTCCATGTGACAGTGAGATGGTCAGAGCCCTAGAACATTAATTGATGTATTTTCATTGGAAAGAATATATGCATCAAAGTAAACATTTTATGATGAAATTATGATAATAAAAGATTATGAAATAAAATATTTTGCCAACATCTTTTGCCAACATTGACAAGAGACAAAGACAAATGACTTGCTATGTTTTGGGGAGGTCAGTTATACTTTTTGAAACTGACATATATACTCACTACTCACTTTGGAAACACCAACTTACAACAGTCTTTTCCAAGACATTGATTAGCTACATGATCACATTGCAGTCACATGAGAATACTGATAATTGGAAAGCAATGCATACCTTACTACTAGGTCTAACAATACATTCTCCTTGGTCCATTTCAGCAAGGAACTTCTCTGCTTCTTTGAATGATATATTATGGAAAGATGGGTGCACTATTACACGCTTGATATATTCTGTAATCAAACACCAAGGAATAGTATCAGGGTGAATAAGCTATATTATCATCAGGGTGGAGCAATAACAACCATTACTATTAAATTCATTACACAGTTCTTCACTGAGAAGTACTTAGATGTACAGTACATAGCAATGTAAAAGAACCTTACTTGGTCGGTTTGCTTTCTTTTTTATCATGTCTTCTTCCTTTTTATCTTGATCCTCAGCATCTTTATCATAATATAAATCTTTAGGCAGACTATTGTATACAAAAAGACGTAATATTACAGTATTAGTAAATAGAGGTAAAAACTAGTAAGAAATACTAGGTAGAACTGCGTCTGTGTTTCTAGAGAAACAGTTGTAAATATGATAAATTAGACACTGCTGAATGATTGTAGGGAAAACTGACGTCTCGGACGTTAGTCCCTTGTCGGAGTAATAGTAATAGTATTAGTAAATAGGCAATCCTACAGGAAACAGGGATGTCAAGTTGCATTTTTGGTACTATACTAAAACATCTCGTAAAAGGCCTGTATCATTATCATAAATTCATAGTCAATCCAGACACCAAGAGATGCTAATTTTGTAACAAACTACATTCACTCTCTTCCACATGGTTTGTATGATTTGCAATTTAAAGGATGTTTTGTGGGGTACCTGAATTTCAAGTCTTTATCTAGAAGGTCAGAAGTTCTGGATGTCAAATCTACTTGATATCTCTCCATGTTAATACGAGTTACACGACCATGAAGAGTCATTCCAACCTTAAAATAGTAAAATATGATTATCAGAAAATACACACAGCTGGTTAACAGAACTGAGAACATATATATCTTATGAGATGCTTAATTTTTGATAATGCTATTTATATTATACCATACCTTGACCCGTTCCTGAGGTGATCTAATATGTTTATCACTAATCATCTTGGTTGGAATAAACCCTGCTAAACCACTCTCAAGTCGCACTCTAACACCAACCGCTTGACCTGGACAGCTACCATTGTCAAGATGCGTCCATACCTTAAAAAGTCAAAACCAATGTCAACATGACAACAGCAACAACAACAATATTCCAGACCAAAAATATATCAGATTTCTACAAAGAAGTATTTGCCCAATGGGCGATAATTGGATCAACAAAAGTGGAAAATATTATAGACATTTTAAGACAGCCTATTTGGTTAAACAAGCACATTAAATTAGCATATGATTATATAAATATTACGAAATTAACAAATAAAGATATAGTGATTATTAAAGACTTATTGGGAGAATATAAAGGTTTTGATTGGACAGGAGTTTTATTGAAAGGAAAATGGAATAACGATGAGTATATGGTTTGGAGAAGCATAATTGAAGCATTACCAAAACAATGGAAAGTTGAAATTAGGAAAATTGGGAATACAGAAAATCTAGGACTGAAAAATCAGGAAGAATTTACTACAATCTCCGGCTATCTAGTCCATAAAAATAAAATAACATCAAAATTAATATACTCAGACATTATTAAAGAAAAATTCCAAAATCCTACTTCACAAAAACATATTTCCAGAAAGTTAAATATCAACATCCAGGACATTGAGTGGACATCCGTTTACAAAAGAGTGTATAAATACACCAACAATCCTAGATTGAGAGAATTTCAATTTAAAATATTGAATAACTATCTATATCTAAATAAAGACTTGCATAGATTCAATGTTGTTGAATCATCTCTGTGCACTTTTTGCAAAAGTGTTACAGAATCTCTAGAGCACTTTTTCGTGGAATGCAAATATTCAAAATTATTTTTCCAAGACATAAATAGCTGGTTAGATGATAGTCATATCAAATTGCCCATTTTAAATCTAGAAAATGTAATACTAGGCATTGCTGAAAATGTTATGCAAGGGTTTCTCTTTTTGCTTTATAAATATGTTTTATATAACATGAGACTAAGAAACAAACATCCAAAATTGTATCATTTTATATAAATTTTAACGGAATACGAAAGAATAGAATATGACATAGCAAAAAGAAATGACAAATTACACACTCATAGAAAAAAATATGAGAATATCCGCATAAGCTGGATTTAACATAAAAAGTACAATAAATAACTTGAGATTCTGTTAAAATAAGTACTTAAGAGAATATCAATATCGTATTGTAAAATCTTATAATTCCTTAGAGATAACTCCTTATGGTCTATTTGTAAACATCTGTTTCTGTTGTAATCTTGCGTGATAACATTGTGAAATAAAAATGAAAAAAAAAAAAAAAAAAAAAAAAAAAAAAAAAAAAAAAAAAAAAAAAAAAATCTACATACACAGTTATTGAATACCGGAAAAAAAAAAAAAAAAAAAAAAAAAAAAAACAACATTATTTATTTCATAACTTTTTAGTTTTTTTGGGGGGGAGGGGAGGGTCAATTTTGATTAAGTCCTTGTTTTAAATGAAAAATTTAACTAAACAGAGACAAACACTTCAAGAAACAATAAGCATGTGATATTTCATGATTATTACATTGTCCCTATGGGTATCATCAAAATTATTTCTTTATAAAAAAACACATTCTAATCAGCATTTCATTAAACCATACTAAAAACCCGGCTTACCATCACCATGACTACCTAACATGCAAACCAAACACCAGCCATACAAGTACTTACATCTCCTAGTTCAGTGAAGTCATTCTTTAAACAAAATGGACATTGCCACAGGCCTGTTTCATCATTTCTTTCTGGGTTTGCTTGATCTATCATTTCTCTGGCTGGTTTACGGAATGCAAAGCCAGTCACCTTACACACAACCAGTTTACCAACATACAGAGTAGTAGGCGTCTCTCCTGTGAGGAGTCTGAACACCTCCTCAATTGAAAGAGACCTGTATGGACTCCTCCTTTCTCTGTAGGGACCAAATAACTCATCTCGGATATCATACAATGTAATTTTCTTGTTGCCATAGTTCTGACGCTCCAGTTCAACAGCAAAAGCATCTAGATCAAGGTCTTTCAGTTTTTCTGGATTCTCAAGAATTTCTTCCAAGGCAGCTGAAGGATTTGATTCCTCAGTTTCATCAGGCTGAAAGACAAAAGACAGAGATCAGGCATTTGATTCCAATTTTACAATACTGTATCATATGTCAATCTGAAGGCCACTGGTATATTCAAATACAGAATGTAGAAAAGTGTGAGAAAAGCCACAGTGTGGATATGTGGAAAATATTTACATGTTCTGATTGGCTAAACTCTGGGATGTGCAACAAACATAGCACTCACTTCAATGTACCACAGGAACTCCAATACACATTACACCTGGGACCCGTACATCACAGGGAGCCAAATAAGATACTATGATATACACAATCTACTAATTATTTCTAGAAGTCGGATATTTCAATGGTAAAATGTTATTAAGTAAACATGTTCTTACATGCTCATATTCCAGTGCATCTACTGCCATTTGTTTAGCCCATTCATATGTCTCAGGATGAACCCTGGATCCATCAAGAACTTCTACATAGTTAGTACTTGTATCACTTATAGCTGTTGTATTGATCTTGATGAAACCTGCACAGTTCAGGAATATCTTTGGACCAAGATTACAAACAGTCACCAGCTGTGATCGGTTTTCTAGTTTGGTACCTTGTTGACGAAGAGACTAACAAAGAAAACAAGAGAAATCAGTACAGGCTTAATGAACTGCAATGTAATGCAATTCAGCAACAAATAATTAAAATTTTATAAATGTTGTAAAATCTTTTGCAACAAATTACTATTGTACAATTTTATACCACATCCATGGCTTTTTGAATAGATGAATAATGCTGAAAAAGTTTTTTTGGGGTACACAGATACCTTGAGTAAGGCAGATGCTTTTCGAGGGCCTAATCCACAGACAAATTGTAAAAGAGGTATGGTGTGAGGTTGATCTGTTACTCTATTGGGATCAACACCAACATCATTGACAACGGTCACCAATTCCATGTGAAGACCTTTGGTTAAGTGTTCTTTGTCCACATGATCCTACAAATACATTAAAACAAATATTTCAAATTCCAACACATCTCATTACATTGCATGGAAAATGAATGAAAAAAATAGATGGGAATAATTTTCACCTGTAGAGGATGGTATCTCAAACACAAGAGTTCATCTTCTTCAACACAAAGACTAGCAAACTCTGCCAATGGATCTTGCATACGGCGACCAATAGACAGAGCATTGCGTAACACTGGGGGATATTCACGAACCTCATTCTGATAAAAACAATGTGGATTTTGATGATTAATTCTGATGTTGTTGAAGTTTGCCAGATGTTGTATTGATGGTGAAAAATCTACTAATAACAATACATAGCAATAAGCGTTTTCTTTACGCTGTATTTAGACTCGATAGCAAGATATATACTTTTGTATTTAGAACAAAACTTGGATTGAAAAACGTTCTCCATACTCATACTATCTGTCAGATTGACATGGCTACTACTAAGACGATTATATGTATTTTCTTATCATTTCTAACTTTTATTACCTCAGAGCGTGGTGATGCTTGGTATATATTAGCTACTTCACAGTCAACCAGCTCTACACCAATAGGAGTCATCTGGTTTTCTTGTTCCAGTTCTGCAAGGCACATCTTTATATCATCCACTACTGAAGTAGCTTCACGGCTAACTGCTCCTACTGCTATTACATCAGGGCGTTTCTTCAAAATGAAGTCTTTTAGTTTTTCCATGTCTTCAGCCTAAAATGTATAAAAACATGATGTAAACCTATTTGTTCTTTTATAAAGACACATGTGTCTTTATATAAAGATACATCAAATACAAATGAGAGTGCTTTATGGGGTATAAAACCTCATTCATGTGACCAAAATAGGACAATGGATTGGACTAGATGCTCATGAATTATTAATTAGTTTTTTTTAATTAACATCTTATCATTAGTTTGATACAATTAGCATCACATAAATCAGTAAGTTGTCAAGTTATTACCTTTAAATCCTTCTCTCTGGTATTAGAAGTATTCCTTCTAACCAAGAGATATTTCAATCTGAGGTGATCTATCACATTCCCACCACCATCTAACATAGCAAAAAATGACGGGACTGTTTGGTCAGGTACATAAGAACAAGCCAATACACGAATACCTTCCGTGCTATCGTCATAACTATCGTCTTGTTGTTGCTCTGGTTGGTAAGGAGCCATGTCTATCCATGAACGTAGTCGTTTACGAGAACACTACAAAACAAGTACAAGTACATTTTAGAACATGACAGAACACTATTAACCAATGAAGTACAGTTTTGAATATAATATAATTAAAAAAACTACAGTAGACACTCTATAAGCATATACCCATTCCCGAGATAACATGGATACATATTCTTATCTTAAACACCAAATGTTATGACTGTTCTGATCATAAGGCATTTTATTTCACACATGGAAACCAATAAAACAATATCTATGATAAGTTATACCCACAATGTATGCAATAATATGACAACAAAATTAAGAACACATGTGACCATGATGATAAAAGTAAAAGACTGTACCATAATGACAAATTCCTTGGCTTCTTGTAGTAGCTTGGCTTTCAATTCCTTCTCTAACATAGGATACAGCATTTTAGTAAAGGCACGTGTTAAAGCTTGGTATCGCTGAGCGTTCCATTCTTGGACGAGAAGACTGAACTCATCCTAAAACACAACAAATAACAACATGATTGATGATTGACTGAATGCATAAAGTTGTTATGATATGTCTCTTTTGTAAAGTAATTTTAGCTCATAAAAACAAAGCAACACAAGTTTGGGAGGGGGATGTAAATGAATAACCAATGAAATATGATATTTGATTGTAACCACTCATTCTGTCTTTTGGACTGACTTAGTATCAGTCTAGCAAATTTTTCATTATCATGAAAATGGTCACTTACTCGATAGTAAAGCTGCTTTATCTCATCAAAATATGTTGGATATCTGTAAAGAAAATGATACCTCGATTAAGAAAATTAAATGATTAATCCATTTTGGTGGTACTTATGCATATCATTGTTTCAACATATTTTATGGTCATAATGTGAATCCACACTCTTAAACAATATTAAAATCAACCATTTCCACAAACAATTTACAGTGGACATACCCTGGTCTATCATCAAAGTCCATTGCTATGGAAATAGATAACAATCCTTCATCTTCTGCTAGAGATAGCTTAAGATACTGGTCTCCTCTAAGATCCCTTGCTGGCTTGTTTTTAAGATATTTAAATGGAAAACAGGGATGTGATTCATCCACTTCCTAAAATAAACACATAGAACATTGTAATAATTAAATCTGTACTATCTAAAAAGATGGCGTCAATGATTTATTCCTTATCTTAGTCAATCAGAACATAATATTCAAAAGAAAAGTAATTCTAATTGGCTGAAATGTTTGAGATAATCTTAATTTTATAGTAGAAAATTGTCCATTTGACATACACACTTTTGATGTCAAAAATGAAGTGAAACCTTGAAACTATTCAGTTGCATTATTGTCTCAAGTCAACATTAAATAAATAGAATTAAATGGAATACAATAGAAATGGAATTAAATTAGAAATGAAAGATAACAGAATAGACACAAATACAATGAAAAGAAGCCATTGAGAGGAATTACACAGGGATATATCAAAATAAACAAAGAAACAGGATTAATTTTGTACCTTTTTGCCTTTTTTGGTTGGTTTAACTGTTATCTTGGCCCTTTCATAATAAGCCTCTCTAACACACTGTCTGACAAGAGGGTCTCTGGCTATTTGTACCGCCACCATATGACGAGCACCTTCTAAGACTTGATCAATGGTTGAGAACATGCTGAAATAATTTTATCAAATAATATGATTAGAATGCATCTAAAGTCAAAAAGAATAGGAGTCACAAAAACACTACAGACTACTAGATATTTGGGTTGTGATGGTTATTATAATTGTGCAGGATATTTTCTTCCTCAATGCACGATATTTCCTATTGGCATATCTGCAGCGCAAATTTTTTTTTTCTCTGTTTAAGGCTTTGCTCAATATTTTTTTTGGTATATCCTCAACCCCCCACCCCTCCCCCCCAAATATCTAATGGTCCGTCCCTAAACAACATAAGATCTAATCTACAGTTGTAATCTATTATCTTACTAGTATTTCTCTCTTCAATATAAGATTAGTTTAAACTGCACCCTTGTGTATAGCATCAATGATGCATTACCTTGTAAGATAGCTCTCAGCAGCCTCTTTTGGGTCAACTATATGCTGCTCTATTTCATGACGTTGGTAGTTATCTCTTAGATTTTCACCAAACTGATCTGGGGTTAAACCAAACTTCTTGGCTAAGCCAGAAAGACCTGACATGTAAACATTTGTCAATGGAATGAGTAAATATTTCATGAATGAATGCTAATGTATGTTATTGTACCTATATTACTGGGAAAAGACCTGAAAAAAAAAAAAAACAGGTTTTGAATGGGATCTAAACCAAATGACCTTTGTCAAGCACAACAAACAAAAGAACAAGCAAGCAAGACAACAAACTAAAGCCTCAACCTGCTTCATGACATATTGTGTAGAGATCTCTTTTTCTTGGTTTCTTCAGTTTCGGTGGATCTATTTTAGGAGGTTCATCTTTCTCTTCCTCTCCTTCTTCTCTTTCTTTCCTTTCTTCTTCCTGTTTTTTCTTGTTGGCTTCATGCATATTGGGTATATCTTTACCATAATACAGTGTAAAGTGACTATATACATCCTTTAGATGCTCTGTAGTTTGAACTGCATCAAGTCTGGAGAAAAATAGAACACATAACTCTGGAGAAAAAGCTTTTGACCATTAGCACTATCCTAATCTTCCCTACTGAGTCAAAATGCTTGATGGACAACTTTAGCAACTTGATAGTATAAACAAATGTTATAATCATTGGGTCCAATTTTTTTCCATACAAACTCTGTGATTTTATTTAATAAGTTCTAATTCTTAATTCCACTAGAATTTGAAATCCCATTTTCTGCTCAGACATGGATCTTTCCTAGAATTTTACATTTTCACTAATGTTGATCTGCTTTCTAGACTTCTGCAGCTTTAAAAAAATTAACATGAAAGCAGTGTGTGATCACCATAACACTAACCTATTAATACTAACCTATCAATATCTTCTGGCTGTAGTATTCTGATGTCATCCTCTGCTGGTTGTTGACCATCTTCATTTACTTTATCAAACTGATACTGCTGCATTTGTTCAAACAGCCTGTGCAGGTTCTGTTTTCTGGTCCGCAACTGACACCACTGAAAATTGACATACACAAAATATCAACCTAAAAACTAGTAAAATAATAGTGTGTTGGTGTTTAATTATAAACATTTAAGAAAAGCTACTAGGACATGTGTAATTTGGACACCATAAAGAGATCATGAAGAAGCTATAAAATATCAAAGTGCATTTGGAACAGCTAACTTTGAAGACATCTATTAATAATTAGCACATTTTTGAAGTTTTATATTTTCAAGAGTTTTGATGGTGTATACGTTACCTTTTCATCATATTCCCATATCTTCCATAGGTCATCTGTATTAAGTTCTGGCTCAACATATTCTTTTCTGTAGTTTGCTATAAATGGAACCTGTAGTTAAAGAAAAAGAGAGAATACATATTTAATATCCCTCGTCATCTTCCAATTCCAGGATGTTAAACACCAAAAGGACATTCTTAACGAAATATTTGACCCCGCATTCAAACTATTTCTCAGTTCAGAAGGTTATTAGGATAAATATCGAATCATTTTGACAAACCTCAAAGAGTTGGTTTCTCATTAGATTCAGAGCTTCTTGGATTTTCCCAATAGTAGAATGAGGTTTAATTTCTTTTGTATCAATACTGTGTATTCCTTGTTCATCTACATCTTGTTGCGTTATTGTCTGTTCAAGGAATGCATGCTTGAAGATCCATTCGGCTTCTTCCTCCAGCTCTTGGTCTTCTGCCTGTTCAACAGGCACATCACGCTCCTGTGATAACACAATAGAACACATACACACATCAACAAAATGTCAATAAAAATACATTGATTGATGACAATATAATTTAATAAGTGAGTGAGAGAATTGTGAGTAAGTGGATGTATGGTCTAACTGAGTATTGGTAGTCAATAGCAACGTTCACGTTGACGTATGTCTTTGTTACTCATGTGCCAACTAGACAGTGATTGGTTGTTATTTCAATAGAATCTTTTGTGCCCTGGTTGTCACATTAACATAACAATTTGTTTGTGATGTGTTTGTTTGTGAACAGTGGATATCACTATACCTGATATCTTTTGTGCCCTGGTTGTCACATAACAATTCATTTGTGATGTGTTTGTTTGTGAACAGTGAATGTCACTATACCTGAAATCTTTCAGGGATATCCAATGTCTTTATTTCTGTATCTCTATTAGTCAACATTCCCTTCTCAAGTTCACTGGGTTCAAACACCTCGTAAATTGATTTCCTAGATGCTTTTCTTCTTTCCTAATAATAACAACAACAAAGACAAAAACACATATTTTACTTTTTCAAATAGGCCGATTTACATGCTGTTTGCTGTGCAAACATTTTACACTAAAATTCCTATTACTGATTGCCCTAAAACATGTCTTAAAATGTACATGTACTTACAATTATATTCATATGTTGGAGGTCAAATTTTCAGGAGTTTTTTATACAAATTTCAAACTTTCATAAAGCTAGTGATGTAAATATGGTCAGATTGACTACAGTTATAAATATTTCACACCACATAGCCATATTTTTTTCTTTTTTTTTCAAATAAAATGGTTATTTTTCTCACTTTTTTTAATGCAATTCTCTCCTCATCTTCATCTTCATAATCTTCCTCATCTTCTTCAAAATCTCCTTCTCCAAACTTTTCAAATTCATCAAAATTAAATTCTAAGCCAAAGGTATCCTGTGCTTCTTGTAGAGCCCTGAAAAGAGAACATCATTTATTATCTGCGTTGATCATTTTAAACCTGTATTCTGACTCTTCAGAAAACCTATAACAGAGATGCTGTGAAATTCGACTGACCTATGGTCCAATTAAGTAATGTCTAAATCGTTTTGTTTGCATTGGGTGACTCTACTAGCTCATAAGCCATTTATGAACAACAAACATGTAAGCAAATATACTTACGAGTCGTGATGTCCTTCGACCATAACCTTCTTTCTCTTTGGATGATGGTGTTTAATGGGTTTGCCTTCATCATCCACAATGAAATTATCAAACTCATCTGAAAATCAACATCAACTACAAATTGAGAAACCTGTTTTCTCACAGTGCTAATGTCCAGAATGTCAGTTCTTAAACTTCACTGTGATTTAAATTAGAACATTTTATCCAACTGTTTCTTTAGAAAGCACCAATGCAGTCCAAACCAGTATTTTACTAGTCGTACACTTAATTCCGTATTGTGTACTACAGTTCCAAAAAACAAGGTTCTTAAACATACAACCAATCATTAGGAACCTTACCTTCCTCTGATTCAGATTCATCAATATCAGCATATGTGGAGTCAATAACTGGTGCAACAGGTTCTGGAATAGCCTGGCAATCCAACACCATTAATTATGCTCATAAAAATAGCTAAATATCAATTAGATCTGTAATACCCCATATCAATGCTAATACATACTAACAGGATGAATCGCAGAGGGGTTATTGCTTTGCATTTCTTTCTTCAGTTTTTCTTGAGGAATATATTTGAATTAAAATAGAAGCGAAAATGGTGGATTTTGATTGACTTTGGTTTGTTAATAATAACCAATTATTGCTTGCTGGTACATGGAATTGATTAACTGGAAATGGAATTTATGCATTGCATGCATTCCAAGATTACCTGGAAATGTAGAAATTCACAAGGGCAATAAAGTAGTTGTGTATTTCAGTATATCAATACTTACACGAATATCTTCCCCTTCTTCTTGTTCTCCTTCAAATAATTGATGTTCAATAAACTGCCTTTCATTGATAGGTTCTGCACTTTCTGCCTCATCATCTTCATCAGAATCGAGAGCTCTCACTTTTTTGAGGCGATGGAATTTTTTCTAAATCAAATAAATTGAGAATTACATAATGTGGTGTTTTTATTGAGCTGCTAAATTCTGTAAATGAACTGGCATCTACATAAGTGTAGATCTTGTAAACATTTAAAATGACCAGCGTTTATTGTGCAAAACAACTATAGAATATGGGAGCCATCTGAAAATATCTTATGAGCCACTGGCTTGTTAGCTCCGCAGTCTGTTTTTAATGATACTTTGAAAATGACAATAGAATGAGAAATTTTAAAATCAATTGTGATGTTTTTTTGAGTAAGATTTCCCTTATCTTTTGAAAACAACAAATGACACAATGAATATTTTTAGTAGCTTGGTGGCTTGACAGTGGTATAGTTTAGAAGATGTATTATTTAGTGGCTCTGCAGCTTGTTGGCTTAGCAGTGAATATTCTTATATTTAGTGGCTCAACGGCTTGCTGTCTCAGCAGTAACTACCAAGCCAATAAGGCAGTTGCTTGCTAAAGTGTAATTGGCCCAATAAAGCATTTGACTGCAGAGCTGCTGAGCCAGTGGCTCCATAAAGTATTTTGAGCACTGCATTCTATAGAATTACAGTTATATAGCAAAGCTGTAGCTGTTCTAATTTTGTAAAATTGACAACATAACTACTGTAGTATGTGTGTGATAATGAAAGCTAACAATGATAAGAACAAAATGATTACCTTAGGTAATCTAATTCCTAGATTTTCTTGAATCAAGTCTAGATCCTCTTCGTCTAACTCCTCATCAGCTGAAATAGTTTCCATGTGCATAAGTAAACGCGTGCATAAGAGGATTATCATGAATGATTTAGAAAAAGTGGAATAGAAAGCAAACTATAAACCTTTTCTTTTTCGATCTTGTTGGTTTTCGTCATCGTCATCGCTCTTTCCATCCGCACTGGCGGCGCTTTCTTCGTCCTCGTCGTCATTGATCAAATCCGCAACATTTCCATTCTCTTCCTCATCATTCTCTTCTTCATTTTCGTCTTCACCTTCACTAGCACTAGATAAAGACTCATCTAAGGATTCTTCTGCCTCGCTATCTACTAAATCTGACATGTTTATATGATTGAATTTCGTTGAAGAAGGTATGATCTTGTAACTTGCCAAAACAATATGGCGGCGATTTGAACAAGATGACCGTGAGACCTGGTACGAGCACAGTCGCACAGAACTGTGGGGCCGACGTAAAAATTTTTTTTTCCTATTTATTAATATTTATTTATTTATTTGATACAATATTCATTCAGGAATGTCCCATTTAGCAAGGCTAGTTTTGTGGGAATCGGGAATCTATTCAAAATTTGCTTATACTTAAAGGATTCAGAATCCTTCAATTGGAATCAGGAAATCCTGAATCCATAGCTTTTGAATCTGAATTCCTGAAACTCTTGCACGATTCCAATATATGGAGCTTTATCTAGTTATTTCCAATTTTTAAAAGATTTCACTTTTATCAAGAGTGTTGGCAGTGCACTCCTTCGGTTAGCACCTCCATCAAAACAAGAAATCCCCTTTGAGGGAATGTCTTGCAGGGGTCGGAGTCAGGATTGCTTTCTGCACTAAACTCATTTCATAAGTTGGTTCCAGTTGCACTTTGTCAGACATATTTTATTGCTCCTTGTTTAGCAAATACCTACCATAGAAAAGAGCAAAAACTATGACTTATGGAATCAGTCTAATCTTATTGCAAAATTAGGTGGGACATTACACATAGAAGTAGATTGCTCTGCATTGTTCTCAAACTCTAACCCCTCCCCCTAACACAATGTTGACAGCCTCAATGATGAATGACATATCATAACACTGAATTGATGTAACATTATATTGGGGGAGGGGAGATTTGAAGCAGGGAAAAACCTGTATACAAAAAAGAGAGAAGTTTCGAAAGGGAATGTAAAAAAAACTGTCAACATCCCAACAGTCATATAACTGAGTGTAGGTTTTTAATGAAAATAAGCAAACAAGACATTCAGTGTCTATAAAACCATTTTACTTACTATTGAAGTTGGATCACATAAACACATTTTTACAAGTAACATTGCACCATTTAAAAAGTACCAATTTGAATGGTTAAGTACAGATTATTTAAATGATACAACGGTAAGTACAAATACTTTATAACAGCAGTTCTATTGGTTCCATGATAAGTAGCAGTATTAGTAAAAGGTTTTAACCTGAGACCTCACAAACAGTCACATGTTTACAGTAATATATATTGATTTAGCTGGAACACTGGTCCAAATAAAAACTAAAACGTGTGTAGAGCATTGAATTAAGATAATACCACATCTCTATACTGCATGATTGACTGAAAATTTACTACAAGATGGATCTATCATAACACAGAAATGTGTTGTCATAGAAACAAAAGGTTACAGTAATATATATTTGAATCGACTGATAAACATGAGCATTAGCATGCATTAGTCATGTAAAATATAACATTTGATTCATATTTTCTCTTGATCCTGCTCCAAAACTATTTCTTGCACCTATCGTTAATGTTGTTGATCTGCATCATGCCGTTAATAACAATTACCAAGATAATTTTTTGAAGATTCTCTTCCATATTCAAATTGTTTATTGTCTTCAAGACCAATAAAACAATTTTAATTAATTGTGTTATGAAAGAAAGTGAGCAAATCATGCTGGTAGTTGAAGTTAATGATGGTACCATCGTTATATCATGTCAACAGTGTTTATACATCCAAGGCATATGATTATCGTTTTGGACTATCATTATCAGAGCTGCTACTGCTATCACTGCTAGAATCATCACTTGAATCATCGCTGCTACTAGAATCACTGCTGTCACTACTACCACTACTGCTGCTATCACTGTCCTTCTTCTTTGTAGGAGGCTTCTCATTTTGGGCTTCCTGTACTGTTCTGAAATTATAAATGCAAAGAATATGAAATATCTAGATTCAGATAAACAGACATTAAAGAGTGATAAAGATATTATAAATTACTGATGGATTGTATTTAGAATGTTTTGGTATGATTTCATTGTCTGGGCATGTTTGTTGAAAGGGGGATTGGGTAAGTTGCTTTCTTTTTGACCAAGTTGACCAGATAATATAGTCATGAAGAAACGGTTTTTTTGTAAGTTATCACAAATGTAGTTCCATCAAGTAATAATGTAATAGTGTTCGAGGGCAATAATTATTACTTATAGCAAGGAATGATTGGATACCAGGCCCTTGATAGAATAATAATATTCATTCCATCTTGCCCAGTCCAATGTGGAAGTTTTGAAATGACTTCATAGACTAACCTTGGTTTTGAATTAGGCCTAGTTGTTTGCTTGTCATCTTTCTTCATTGCTGTTTCACTGATAGGTCTTGGAGGAGTCCTTGAGGGTTGACGCTGTCTAGCTGGACTTCTTCTTGGAAAGGACTGATGTCTAGATGGACTTTGCCTGTCCATAGATGAATATGTCTGGATGGGACTCCTGTTCCGCCTGGGACTACCACTCCTTGATCTTCTATAACCTTGTGGAGGTAAACGATGTTCTTCAGGGCTGTGCTGTCTATTACGCCTCCATTGCTGAGGAGGAGATCTATCTCTGTTAATCCGAGGAGATGGAGACCGATTCCTGTTTACTGTATGCGAGGGTGAGTAGTTTCTGCTTATCCTAGGCAATGGGGAGCGATTCCTGTAACGAGGTGATGGTGAACGTCCTTGCCGACGATAAGAAGGAGGTGTTCTTCTGTTGTAAGGTGATGGTGTTCTTCTTTGGTTCCTATTTTGTGCTGGACTCCATCTTTGACTTGGATGTTTTCGAGGAGGAGACCAGTCTGGGCTTCTTGGCCTTCTAGCTGGAGGAGTGACATTTCTGGATGTTCTTCTTGGTGAGTACTCCTGAGGTGGCATTCCTCTAGGAGATATATTTTGTTGTCTCGGTTTTCTGGTTGGAGAAGAACTTTGATCTTGTTGAGGGGGGTTTTGTTTCTCTGGTACCACACTCCTTGAAGGTTTTCTTGATACATTGTTTTGAGATTCTGTTTTGGGGTGAGATTTCTTTTCACTGGAATCACTTTCTGAATCTGAACTGCCTGAACTTGAATCAGACGATGAGCTGGAATCATCAGAGCTATTGGAAGATGAGTCTGAATCTGATTCAGATTTCTCTTTAGAGGAATTTTCTTTCTTTTGAGAAACTGCTTCCCTTGTACCTGATGTCTTTGGTGGTCTTTTTTCAATGCTTTGTCTCTCAGAGACTTGTTCTTTTTCTGTTTGTTTATATGCTTGTTCAGGTGATGGTGGTTGTCTTCTCAATTCTTTTTTATTGCCTTCACTGTTATGATCTCTTCTTTGAGGACTTTTCTTTGCAGATCTTGAAAGCCCTTCGTGATCATCTGATCCTCTTCTCTGTTGCTGCACAGTCCTTTGTTCAGGTATTCTTCTTGGAGATTGTGAATCTTCTCTTCTACTTGAGTGCAATTTTCTTGGAGGAGAAGGTGACAAAGATTTATGATTTCTGGTTTGCAATTTTCTGGGTGATTCTGGAGATCTGGACTGATGAGCTCTTCTTGGATGCTTTCTAGGTGAATCAGGGGATACAGATTTGTTATTTCTCTCTTGTAATTTTCTAGAAGGTAATTTTGGAGATCTTGACTCATGATGATTTCTAGGTGAATGCTTTCTTGAAAATTCAGGGGACACAGACTTCATATTTTTGCCTTTTGATCTTTGAGGAGACCTTGCATGATGTCCTTGTGATGAGTTTTGTCTAGGAGACTCAGGAGATGAAGATTTTTTATTTCTAGCTTGAAATTTTCTATGTGGTTCTGGAGATCTTGACTGATGCCTTCTTGTTCGATAGTTTCTTGGTGAATCAGGGGAAGAATATTTACGATTTCTAGGTTCCACTCTTGTCTGAGGAGATCTTGAATGTGGTGGAGACCTTGGTTGCCGCTTGGTTGCTCTAGGAGATCTTGAGTTTCTTGAAGGGCTTGACATTGATTTTTCTTGGTCTTTAGATGTTTTTTTCCTTGAAGATCCAGGGGATCTTGAGTACCTTTTTCTAGGTGGTGAAGGAGAGAGATGTCTTGGTTTACGTTCTCCAGATTCTTCCCTTCTTTCCATGGACTGTCTAGTTCTTGATTTTCTTCTGATAGGTGACTTAGACCTGCTGTCCCTAATAGTTGACTGTCTTTCTTTCCCTCTACCTTCGAATGAACTATCTCTTCTCTTTCCTCTCTGTTCTTCTGTTCTGGATGCATCAGAGCTTCTGTTTCTAGACTTGGAAGCCACAATCTCTTCCTCTGGTGATGACTTTCGTCTACCTTTAGGCTTAGGTGTTGGTCTAGCTGGGGATAGCTCATCCTCACTTGAACTTGAAGACTGCTGCTTTCTTGACTTTTTCTTTTCTTCAACACTATGTCTGTGCTTCCTCTTGTGTTTACTTTTCTGATTGTTACTCTCATCACCAGCTAACCTGTAAATACACATAAATGTATGAGCAAAATATCACACTATTGCACTGGATGTATTTTTTAATCTTACAATTATTGTAAGGTATATATAATTGTATAATTGTAATTGTACAATTGTAATTGTTCTCTACAAATATGAAAGTGACTGTGGTGCTTCTGCTGTACCTCTGTAATGTTTTCTGTATGCTAGTTTTCCTGGGTGGACTAGGGCTTGCTGATTGCTTTCTGCTTTTCTTCTTGTCTTTAGTTGGCTTTTCAGAACTTTCACTTCTGTTCCTCCTTGATCTAAACAAAATGACATTTTTAAAAATGGACCATAGTTACTAAACTGAATTAGAAATAGTTACTGAATTAGAAATAGTTAAAAGAGACAACAAAACCTTTCACAGAAAAAAAAGGGAAACTAAGCATTACAAAAATGAAACCCAGAAATGAAAACAGTACAATGCATACAAAAATTCAGAACAATTACCAAAAAACTCCTTACCTTTTCTTTCCACTTTCATCTGTATGTTTTCTTCTTGGTTTTCTTTCTGGACTTTCAGAGGGTGTTTTCCTACACATAGAGAGTGTAAGATGTTTAAGAAATAGATTCCATTGTTTTGTGCATCTGTATTCTTATAGATGAAAAGATGATGTCAAAATGTGATGTGAACAAACAAATTATGCATGATATGTAGCCAAGTGTACGACTGTTGTTACCACCACATACTGACGTCTTCTGTGCATCTCTGAGAGTATCTATTTCTTTTAATATAACAATTCAAGCGGAAAAATGGACGATTTTTGCTTTTGTTCTGTTTGAACATTGTGACTGAGCACATGCTAAATGTTCAAAATAAATAACAGTGTTGTAACGTTATCAGCCTGTGTATCTGTTTTCCAATAACACATGGCTCTCCACCAATCAGAGCATGCATAGTCTCCCGATTATTATAAAAAGCGAATATTTTGATAATCTCTTCCAAGATGGTTTCTTACCAATCCTAACACGATTCAGATATTTACAAACACATAAGCAAAGTTACCTGTCTCTCTTTTTCTTTCTTTTTTTGTCTTTTTTATGTCTGCTAGAATTTCTTTCAGGACTTTCAGACGAGGATGACCTATAAGAAATAATATTAAAAATGATTGAAAATAAAACAAACATGCTCAAATATTATTAATCATTGTTGCTAATAACCAACAGTGTTCTTAATTATGGTTCAAAAGATACCTATTTCTTGAAGGTTTTCTCCTTTTTTTGTGTTTGCGACGGGATCTTTCAGGTGATTCTGCATCTGAGTCTGAACTGTCATCAGAACTACAGAAAACAACAATAATTTATCAGTACACTGACTTATAACATCTAATAAATTTCATTATTTCAACAACCACTTAGTATGTGAGATGTAGACATGAAGTCGATTGCATTCAGTGAATAAGTGACTCAAGACAGCTGTGGAGATCATTTACCAGTAGACTAATATGATGCTGATATCTTGGGCTCCACATACATACCATGTCACATATTATGATGTCACTATTGCATATGATTTCTAAAGGTTATGGGACTATAACTATATCTCTTATAGATATAACACTCTTTTATACTTATCAAAAAGTCAATGCAAGGAGCATACAGTGGTTGTACATTTCAACCACTTTTTGAGTTTCTTGTGAACAAGACCTACAACACTCTTGAGATCCACACATGACCTATTAATCTTGTACTGTCTCATTTGGTCAAGTACCTTTGTTCTGATTCAGAAGAAGGTGTTGGTGAATGTCTTCTCTTTTTCTTGCTTTGTTTTTCTTTTGATCTGAGATGGCAAACAAAATGTATCAAAAAGTAATTGAGTGACTGTGATGGTGATTGTGTCTTACATGTATAAATAATTGCTAACATTATAGATACATGCAAAGAGGCAACAGACATTGCAATAACTTGAAGTTTAAAATTGGTATCAAAATGGTTAGATTTTGTGTTTGTCAAGGTTTCTCAAGATTTCTCCCTTCCCTATATACTCCGCACCAAGTTGTGCACACAGCCTTGTGTGCATCTAGAATAAACACTATGTGGATAAGAGAAGTTATTATCTATCTATTATTTATCAATTTATTGCAGTTCGCTTTCACAGCTAGCAGGTTTTATCTTTGAAGATGGACTAACATATACATGGTTGATAAAACCCTTATCAACATTGTCCTATGTACAATAATGATATCTAATATTATTTTTGTGTTGTTCAGGTTTTCTCGCTTTCTGACTGGCCTTGCAACCATCCGCAAAAAGTTCAAGTCCTTGTTCAGAGTGAGCCAATTGACCTGAAAATAGCTGCATGAAAGACTTTTTAAATGACAACTATAAAGCACGATATAATGTAAATTTGTATTAAAGCAAGTGAAAGAGACTTACCAGTTCCAAGACACTTGTTAACACACAACAATGACTACACTTGATATAAGGAAATAGAAAACCAAGAAAACAAATTGAGAATTACCAAAAAGTCACTGCAGTTTTTATCATGCTATATGAGTAATTTTTGTGAAACAACAATGGGATAAAAGCATGGATGTGTTGTTCCTTGGCTGTCTGTTTCCCTATAGATATCACATAGCTTTGGTTCAAACAAAGCTTCAAGTTGGCACAAGTTGATGAAAATTTTGATTTTTGAAACTGCCTTGTGAACACCATAGAAGAGAATATTGGTTAACATTTTACCCTCTGAATAACAAAACCTTTTGCCAACACTGAAATGGTGTCAAAAACTGAAATTTAAAACTATGAAAGTTACAAGTCTACATTCTACTGTTTCGTAGAAACACCAATTCAGTTATGTCACAGCAGTTTATTATAAATGAACAGACTAATGTCAAAAATACAAACCTTTTTTCTTTTGCTTTTTCTATTCGTTTCTCCATTTTTTGTTGTTCCATTTGCTGCTGTAACAACATTTGTTGTTTTTGTTGTTGTTCATCAGCCTTCTGTGCAGCTAGCAGTTCCTGGTTAAATGATGAACCATCCTTGTAGTCTTGCTTGATACCAAGTGCTTCTTTCATTTTGGTGTTCTTTTCTTCAGTTGCTTCAGCCATTTGATGAGTTTCTTTCAAACTACCAATGTCATAATAACAGAGTTATTTTTACATGAGTGGGAAACAGTGCAGTTCTGATATTACTATAATGATACTGCATTAGTTCAATAATTATAATCTCTAGAATATATGGCATTATGGGACTAGCTTTCCATTGGCAGATCAGTTTAGAACTCATCTGTCAAATAAAACATTATTATAAAGAAAATAAAAAAGACTTACTTTTTCTTGATGTTTGATTCAAATGCTGAGTTCAATGTCTCCCTAAGTTGGGCCACTTTGGATATTATTTCATTGTCATCATATCTGAAATTTTATTGAACCCCAAATTGACATCTCCATGCAAATGCACCTTTAATGTTATTGTGGTATTAGATATTTTACTGTGATCTGTACACTTGTAGATGCACAGATAGTATCAAAATGTTGTGATAACAAACAACATACATGAGACAAACTCAAGTGACTATTGTTCTTACCACATTTTGATGCCATCTGTGCATCTATGAATGTACATGTGCACAAGAAGATTCTACAGACTAGCTTTACAATCCCCAGCCACCAAAAATGTTCAATAACCCTAAACCTAACCCGAAATCAAACCCTAACACTAACTATGACAGTGAAGTGTACATATGACCCATTTTAAATATTCCCAAGTAGTCATGAAGCCACTTGGTAATATTAGTGGCCAGGTAAAGCAAAGTTGTACAAATCCTGCATCGAAGACACAAACATCATGAGCAGGTCCTCACTAAATCTTTGAATGAACCATTGTGATTTCATCTGCACTTTATCAAAACATAGCTTTTGACTAATCAACATGCACAAAGTATCCTAGCTAATATGGGAGATTTGTTATTATTATTTTTTTTACAGCAGATTGCAAGTCTTATCAGTGCCTGCCAAAAGTCATCAAAAGCACTGGCCAATACAACTGTGGTTTAGATTCCACTTAATGCTGTCCATAGCTTGCCCTTATACAATGATTATGATAATTTCTTAGTATGAACTTTTTCAATATAACAATAAATAAGCTAACATGTATGTATATATATAATGATATAAAATATACAAAGTAATCAATGTGTGACTAAATTAAAATGTCTTACTCTGCCACCAGTATTAAACACTCATTAACATCGGCAACAAATATAGCATTATACTACAGGCCTATGCATTCTCATAAAAGAACTTTTCTCGCTCATAATTATTGAATTTTCAAAACAGCTAACTTTGAAGAGCATGCTCTCATCCAAACAAGTTGCTTCAACTAGAATCTATTCTGGACAAGAAACACTACTCACCCTTGGTCTTCCATCATGTCTTGTAGTTCTAAACACTTTAACTCTATTTCTCTTTTCCTCTGATGCTCGAGAATCTCTTTGTTTGGTTTCCTTGCATACGTCTGCTCCATTTTATTGAGTTCATCTTCGTTGATGTAGTCAACTTTTTCTTTTCTCGAACGTACAGCCGACAGATTTCGTTGCACATAACCATTGGTTCCAGAACCACGAGCAGTTGCAAGCCCAATATTATTATACATGATGATTCGTTAATGTTTCTTAAATACTTTAACGGCAATTTTGTCCACAAAAACAGGATAGAAAGTGTATTAAGAAAGCATTTTCTTACTTAACCATTCCACTCTTCCTCGTCAATGCGACGCACAAGTTAAACGTACAGTATGGAAACGAGGCAGATTAAAAAGGAATCCCAACCACGTGTCTGTCAAACCCTTTACCTGCAAAGGGATCCCGACCAGTTTTGCAAAAAAAGTGCCTCAAAATAAATGATACTTTATTTATATGGCAAAGGCTCTTTTTGTTAAAAGAAAAAAGCTGAATTATCTACTGTATCATAGCCGTTTCATAACTGTAACTTTTCCCACTCATGGGAAAACGATTCAATTGGAAAAAGGATCACTAACAAAAAGTGTGTTGAAGCTAGAAAGCTAGCATTATAAAGCTCCAACTTGAAGATGCTTTTATCATTATTTTGTTGAAAAAAATACTGAAAACAATCAACCACAATCAAAACCCTTACTTAATCATATCCTTCAATAGTTTATTGTTTCTACTTTCGCTTCATATGATTGCCCAATTATTGACAGCATCTAAAAGTTTTTACATATTTTCAGAGAGTCACACTTGATTGTGACTGTTTATAAATATATTTCTAAAAGCTAAGGCTGTGATTTGGCAACATAAAGGAGTCAACCATTGTGAATGTGATTGCCAAAGACTTTCAACACACACATCAATCATTTTTAATATTGGTTTTATTGGTCCTAGTGTTCAAATTCAATGTCAAAATATGATGGATCAAAGTTATGAATTCGTACGTAACCATCTTCACCACCACTGCTATAGCTGCAAGACAAGAGAAATAGTGTATTATTAGTGTAGACCATGGTGGAATCATGCTTTGTTATGAGACACATTGCACACAAAAATATTGGTTTACTCTAAAAATGACCAAAAGGACTCCTATTGGTAACACAGTACACTGACATGGTCGCCATATTTGGTGTGTGCTGATTAGACCAGCATACAAAGTATATATCATTATGGATGTCACCATAGCTCAAGATATCTTTGTATTGATCTTAGGAAAATCATTATAACCAAACATAAATAAGAAATCTAAGATGTTGTACCTTTTGCCATCAGGATGGAATGCAACTGAATTGATAGGACCAAAATGTCCCTTGACTCTTCCTATTTCTTCCTCAAAGATAGTATGGTAAAATCTAGCATCAAATTTGCCAATTCTTGTTGAGGTTGTTGTGACATCCATAGCTTCTTGACCACCACCAAGTACAACCTACATTGTTTAAAAAACAATTCACAAGTAAATAACATGCAACTCAAGAATTTCATTAGCTTAAGTCATATAAGTCTAACTGTTTGGAAGAAAAAAGGATTTTAGTTGGAGAAACAGCATATTTCTATTTTTTTAGAGAAGCACTTTTCAACTTACATGATCTTTGAGTGGTGATAAGGCAGCAGAGTTGACAGGTCTTTCAGTTTTGTAGGTTTTAAGATGCTTGAATGAATCTGTATCAAATAACTGCAAAACAAGCAAGACTCTGTAAACAACAGTTTTGAAACTTTAGTTCCAAAGCGAAGAAAAATGTGTACTGAAAGAGTTCTAAAAGAAGCACGAATTAGATTATACATTTATATTATACAAATAAGCATTTATTTGTAAATTTGTAATGTTTGAAAAAGTACTTTATATTGCTGTTGATTTTGGAATTCCAAACAGCTGTCTTGGTGCTTCCATTAATAACCCCTTGATTAGTGAACATGCAATAAAATAATGCCCAAATGTGAAACTTTTATTAACTTTTCTTGCGGTATTAAACAAACATAAAACATGACTCCATACACCAACACTTTCAAAATAATTCATTTGTATTAATTTCTTTCATTTCAAAGAGGAAACATCATAAAAATGATACAGAGACTGGTTAATATAGAGATGGGAGTGAGATGCTTCTTGAAGAGGGTGTTTAAGAACTAACCTTAGCTGTGTTATCCTTTGATGCTGTTACAAACATAGTGTAGTCTTTATACATTTGAATGTCATTAATTGCTTTAGTGTGCTCATGGGCACTGTGTAGCTTGTCTCCAGACTAAAACAATACAATAATAATTATTGTAATTATAGTTATTATCATCAGAATATACTAATACTACACATTCATGAGCTGCAATAATCATCTGTCTGTCTGTCCATCCATCTGTCTGTAAATTGTAATGATCAACTGTATGCACTGTATGTCTGGTTGTCTTAATAATACCTTAGGATCCCACTGCACTAATTCGCCATTCTCATGACCTGTAATAATCATTTCATCCAGAGGTCCCCATACAGCCGATGTTACCTTGGGACCAGGAACTTCAATTTTTAAAACTGGGGTCTTGAAATCTAAATAAACAAAAAGCAAAGATGAACAATAGCTAGGATGACAAATATAGACATAGACAAACAGTATCTGCACCTGTGACCTTCCTTTCAAAACCAAAGATAAAATAAATCATCTGACTGTTGATGTAGTCATATGAGATCATAGTGACATTGTGGCTACACCAATGATAGACAATGACCATTCCTGGGAGGGGAGGAGACTCCGGGGATAAACGATCGGGGATGTTTTTCAAAAGGGCGTGGCTTCACGAATTTTTCATCTCTAAAAGATACTAAAATCAGGAATTTCAATGCTACTCAACCCCTACAAGATACCAAAAAGTGAGAATTTGCCAATTTCTTTTTATCTTAAACCCTAAAAGATACCAAAACGCTGATTTTTAGCCCTAAAAGATACGACGAGGATCCCCGACCGCATACCATCGGAGTAATCCCCCCCGGGTACCATTCTTCAGAATACAGCCAGCCAGGGGGTACATATATACAAGATAAGCAATAGGACCCTTATATTGCTCTTTGCAATATACTCAACATGAGCAGCAGATAATAGGAGTCAAGTAATCATGCTCAATATAATGAACTTTGAAGTTTTTAACAAATCACTATTTCACAATGACTGGCAAAGAAAGTGCTACTTCTATACTAAAAGGTCTGTCTACTTGAGAATGGAATCAGCCTGAAGAGAATCGGTATGAAAAAGGTAAATGGCCAGGATGTTCTATGTCATGCAAGTGAATATCAATAAACTCACCTTGTCTTATGTCGACTACCATTATATGACAATTATGTCCCATCTGTCTGTCTGTTGAAAACATGATATTGTTCCCACAGTAAGAAAAGCCACAGGTTCTGACGGCAGTTGATGTGTCAAGTTTTGAAATAGTTGTTCCCATTTCACAATCCCATAACCTCATACTGTTATCAGCAGCGCCAGACACAAATTTTGTTGAGTCCCCTAAGGTCTTTGAGTTAAAGATAATGACATGTTCACACTAAATGAAGGAGTTACTTTAACATTGTGACAACGATGGTAATCACAATGATGATCACATAGATCAAATTAGTAAGTTTGTGTATTTAATGAATGGGAGTTGCTGTATGGTTTTAGAAAAAAAAGGCATTGATCAAACCAAGATCTACTCAAGTTACAAAATAACAAACCTCTCTTTGCTGTAATATGATCATAATACACCAATATATTCACACAAAAATACAATACTAATCCAAATTCTGATGATATCAACAAAGTGGCTGTTATATAAACCTACTGTTCAGTAAAACAGTACAATGAATGTTTCAAATGGATACAGTTAATATCAAAACACCAGATAGCACCACCATGGCCATTATAGGTACCAAGTCTTTCACCATTAATTGAATACCAAACAGTTGGCTTTGTGTCTTTGGCAGAGCTGAACAAAAGATCACCCATGCGATTGTACTTGATTAGTGTAATGGCCCTCTCATGGCCGTGAAGGACAATAGGTTTCTAGAAAATTAGGCACATAAATAGTACATCAAACTGTTAGCTGATTTAAAGTGTGACGCAAAAATCTGTGACCTTACATAAGTTACACACATCCTTCAAAGTCTACATATCAGTCTCAATTGCCACTTAATTCAAAACTTGGCCACACATTTTTCCCTTTACATTCATTTTCCTGTTACAACCATTTTTGTTGTCTAGAACCTAACATTTTGGTGGACATCAATCAATAAGCAGACAAAGTTTGAGGCAGACTGATGTGTTTGTTTCACAGCAAACACATTGTCTGCTTTGAGGTCCACCAAAATGCCTGATTCTAGACAACACTTTTAGCACATCAACTAATATTGTTGGAAAGGCACTCCTCTATTTTGATTTGTATTACTATGAAAATCAGTATAGAATGGCAAATCGGTCTCATGTTGCATAAACAATGCCTGCTAATTTTTCGCAAACATGGCATACATATCTACCTTTACAACTTTGACTGATTTCTGCTAGACTTGTACAATTTAAGGTAATTCCGTAGTTTTGCACTGCGCATAGTTCTGCGCATGTTTCAAGTTTTTTGGTTTCAGGACTTTTATCATGTAATCTAGTCAAATTATGTTTGTAAATTACTTTGAATAAAAAATTCAAAGAATTGCGACATTTTCGAGCGAGAAAACGCGATAATTTTGAAACTCGACCCAGTCCTCTCTCGGAAAACCTGTTTTTTGACAATAAAATGACGATATTTTTTGCAATATTTCGCAAACTAGCATGGTGACCTATGTTTTTTATTTGATAAAATTATTTTTTATAACATAACATCAAATATATCTAAAATTGAGCATAGGTCATCGGGCTAACTTTTGAGAAATTTCCAAAATACTTTCCGCTTAGGACTTTTTCGAATGAATTAGCAGCTCGTGCGCACGTTGGTCTTTCGTCAATTTCTTCAAGATCACATATTTTTTAAACATCTGTTCATATTTTTTAAATAAAATAAAGTGCAGACATTTGAACAAAACGCGAATTTTGCTCTTAAAAAACAAATTACTGTGTTTTTGTTCCGATTTTTGAGCTTCTTTCTTTACGTTCTCAAGTCACTAAAATGCATGAACTTTGACGTCATATTGCGCAAACAAAGAAGTCGGTGACCCCCCTTTTTTATTGTATTTTCTGCAAGCGTTTCTCAAAATTGTTTGTTAGAACGAGTATAAAAAAATTTCATCGGGCAGTTTTATTTCTACGGAATTACCTTAATTGATTGACTGTAAATAACGACTTTTTACTTCAACCTTTGATTCTGTGTTATATGCTGAATAGAATATGACCAAAACAATAACAGCAAAACCTTTTATTTTGTCCAACAAAAAGGAGAATCGAGAATCATAAGAAGAACAGAGTTCTTCACTATTGTAATATTTCACGTGTTAGATCAAGTACTGTAGTTGAAGTAAAATCTCCAGCCAAATTTATAGGAACTTCCTTTACTTTGACCGTAAATCGTGTGTACTTCGACATAAATCGAACTAAAAATATCATTTAAATACCTACCATTGTTTACCGGTGTCTTTTATTGTGTTTTAGGTCTGAAAAAAACGGCTTTTCTTGATGGAATTTTACAATGTCTAACTCCATAAAATGAATCACGCTTATTGGCAAAGTGAGACCGCTATCATTCAATTCAGCGGAACAGATTTAAAAAAACAGGAAGCCCGAATAATATCACTTACTGGGTGCATGGTACGTAAACATCAGGTAAGGTTTCCATATTTATTCTTGAAAAAAGCTAGGTTTTTTCATACTTCTGATTTTCCTCACAGTTTCTACAATTAAATAGACGTTTAAAAAATTATGATAAATTTTTGCCTCTGACTTTTGATAGACATTCTCCAAACGTTTCGGACATCATGAGTATGACCTTCACTGATCAACAATTTCCAAATCTAAAATCAAAATCTAAAATCTGCAAAAAAATATCATAATTGATTAAACATGAATCCTGACTGCAAATTCAAGATTTTTAAAATGTAGACGTGCTTGTTCATGTTTAAAATGTTATGTTCACATATTTGCAGTATTACACAATGCACCTCTCATGATGAAATAACTAAGCAATAAACGCACATTTGCATTAGCATAGGGTAAGGTATTAATAATTTGTCTTCGATACATAGAAATATCCGGGGTTTGCACATATGGTTACATTTGCTAGACAAAGCCGGTCTTGATTTCACGCAATAGATATCAAATGCAAAAAATTACCAAAATGCAAATAGTCAGCTAATTGTTAACAGTCATTGACTGAGAATCCCGGGCAGGGTCAAAAGATTGGGGTCGGCCAATCGAACTGAAACTTTCACTGTTCACTTAGCATCGGATAAAAATACGAATGGCAAAATATTAGGGTTAACGGACGTTTCGTTCACGAGATGACCACCCCCCCTCTGTTTTGGATCCAAAACTACTCAAAACAGCCCAAATAATACATCATCTTTTAAGGGCTACAACTGAAAAATCGTCCCATAAATCACTTTTTTTCCACTTTGAGGTTATTGTATAGCATCTAAAATAGTTGTTTATGAACTTTTTCGTTTTTTTAAAGAAACGTTAGCTGGCCGCCGCTTTGCTGTTTATCTCTAATTTGTCGGACTTTTAGCAACACCGAATTTTTGGAGAGTTTAAAAAAAATTTTCTCAGAATTGCGGCAGTTTTTTAATAATATTTTTTGATTTTATATTACTACAAATATTGTTTTTTAGGGCTATGCTGTTAGAATACTGGGATCTTGAAATGCACGGTAATAAAAAATTGTAAAAGTTGGTCAATTTTCACAAACCGATTCAGAAATGATCCGCCTAATTTGCATACAAAATATTAAACTGTTTATCACGCAAGGACAGATTTTGTTACAATAATCTGAAAACACTTTAGTTTAGTATCCATTGATGGTCTACAGTAGCTTGTGCTGTTCTAGTATCTTATTTGACAGCTTTTAATAGAAAATGTTGATTGATATAATTCAACATTCAGGAAGGCTATTTTTAGTAGTAGTGTAAATTATGCCGTCAGCGGTATTTTTTAAGATAGAATGCATTTTATTTTATTTTATTGCATTTTGTGCTGTTTTAAGCATCCATTCCAAATAAGAAAAAATACTGTCTGAACAGGAATATCAAATACAATGTGATGTGGGTCATATTAGTGGAATTGTCGTAGCGTTATTGCATAATTGTTCGCGTGACCTTCCTTGAACTGTTGCACAATCGAAGTTCGACTATAAATATAACACAATTGTGCAATTTCATTGCACATTTGAGCTCACAATGAGTGGAACAACTTCTTTCTATTGCTCTTTTGGCTCCCCTGATTCCGACTGTGGTATTTTTGGAGAAAGTCCACAAATTCTTACCTTGAATAGCTGTCAAACAGACATGACATCGTATTTATCTAGTCTTGGCGTCAGTGCTAAACGTAGTGCAGAGGGTCAAGGAGTAATATCAGAGCAAGAACTAATTCTTAATCGTGGTGGCTGCACTGATGGTGACATTGCGTCGATGACTATTTGCCCCAAACATCGTCATAAACTAACTACTGGTTGGCCAGGACGTCAACGGATCACGTGCAGTCATCCCTTGCACAAAGGAGTACGTAAAAAAATAAAAAAAATAAGGAGAGTAAATGCCCAGATGTCGTCGGATATACTACACATCCACAAAATTGTTTTGCCTATTGGTTCAGGTATGTAAAAACTTTATATTAACAACCAAACATTTTTCATGTTGAACCAAAAAGTGAGCATGGAATAAAAGCTTTTTCAGCAGATATATGAATCATTGACTTTGCTTGTGATCATGAAAAGGGTTTAATTGTACTATTGACAAATTTGACAACAATTATCATTTGTGATTTCAGCCATATGCACAACATGCCGAAAAGAGCATTACAAAGCTGTGAATTCTGCCAGTATTTCAAAGGTATGCAATAATGACGTTTTACTATCCCTGAAAGGCATCAAAATCAAAAATTGTTAACAAATAAGTCAGAATCAAGCACCGATAGATAAAATGATTGATTGATATATTGATTGAATGGTTGGTTGCTTGGTCGATTGTGATTGATTGATTGGATGGATGGAAGGTTGGATGGAAGGATAATCGAAAAATAAAACTAGAATAAGTGAATCAAATACAAAATTAAAAGTGAATCAATCGCCGATTGATTGATTGATTGATTGACTGATAGGTTGGTTGATTGATAGGTTGGTTGGTTGATTGATTGATTGATTGATTGATTGATTGATTGATTGATTGATTGATAGGTTGGTTGAGTGATTGATTGATTGATTGATTGATTGATTGATAGGTTGGTTGATTGATTGATTGATTGATTGATTGGTTGGTTGAGTGATTGATTGATTGATTGATTGATTGATTGATAGGTTGGTTGGTTGATTGATTGATTGATTGATTGATTGATTGATTGATTGATAGGTTGGTTGGTTGATTGATTGATTGATTGATTGATTGATTGATTGATTGATAGGTTGGTTGAGTGATTGATTGATTGATTGATTGATTGATTGATTGATTGATAGGTTGGTTGATTGATTGATTGATTGATTGATTGATTGATTGATTGATTGGTTGGTTGAGTGATTGATTGATTGATTGATTGATTGATTGATAGGTTGGTTGGTTGATTGATTGATTGATTGATTGATTGATTGATTGATTGATTGATTGATTGATTGATTGATTGATAGGTTGGTTGATTGATTGATTGATTGATTGATTGATCGATCGATCGATCGCTTTTTTGATTGATTGGTTGTTTGGTTGATTTATGACTGATTAGATGGATAGATAAATAAATACGAAAAAACTTCTTTGGATGGATGGAAGGAAAATCGATCGCTCCATGAGTTGATCGGATGTTTAGGTATTTGCTTTCCTTTTCCACTTTAGTCGTCCTCAATTGCAAGTGAAGCCATTCAAGAAGTTGGCGATGCATCTACAAGTGGAATTGACTATCAAACTATAATAAGCGATACTATTGACGAAGGCATTCCCCTTGACATTCATGACACAGAGCAACAGGTATTAAATTCTATTTTTCATTATATTTATCTTCAAAAGTATACGGTCATCCTCATGATAGACATCGAAGCCTTATAATGTGAAGGGAGGGGAAGAGAGCTATAAATACAACTTGAATTCTAGAAATATCTATACTGCCTTCTTATTAATTATACGATAGGCTCCTCTGCATATAGGGCTTTCTGTTTTAGTGAAAACAAAACGAAATAAAAAGGGAATGGTCAGAGAAAACAGTGTAGCTTTTCACGCCATTCTCGTTTTATTCCCTCTTCTCTTGTTTTCTTATGACACCCAAACCTAAATAAAGCTAGGTACTCATACCGCATAACGTAATTATTATTATTATGTTTGTTATTTTTTAAACATTTTTATTGGCAAACTACATTAAATTACAGAAAGAGAACAAAAAATAAATGAAAATAATCAATAATACGACTGTGAAAAAAAAAAGATTTGTAAAACTACTAAAGGGAAGTTACGAATGGGACCATGCTGAAGCAACCCCCCATAATGAAGCAGTCGTGACACTGAACTGTGATTGCTCATTTGAACACAGTGCAATAACAAAGTGTGTCATTTTATTCACAGACATCTGATGAAACAGATCCCCAATCTGAAGTAGTTACAATTATTCAATCTACAAATGCAAGGAATGTCCAACGCCTTACCATTGAAGACGATCTTTTCTCGTCGGGTTCTCAGTCATCTAGCATGCCTGAACAGGAAGTTAGTATTTGGATAGACGAAAAAGAAGATCAACACGCCAAACGAAATATTTTAAATAACGCTATTGCAAGTTTGACAGACGGTCGAGTAAGCCCTGTACAATCTACATTGAACACTGAATGGGATGACATTTCGTCTACACAACAAAAGTATTACATCAGAAAAGCAAAAGAAATAATGGTTGGTACACTTTCTGTTATCAGTCCAGGCCAAGAAAACTTACTATGGAGATCCCTACGTCAGGAACCACTCAATGCAGATGAAAACGACCTAAAGCGTTTTGATATACAGTCAGAGCTGTTTCAAGCCCTTGTTCAGGCGCACAATGAGGCACAGACATGGCAAAGTAAACGTCAGATCCTTTCTATTTTCGCCAATGATTTTAGTAGATCTGAGCTGCAAAGGCTTATACCAGGTCTAACAAAGTGGCAAATTGATCAAGCAAGAGACCATGCAACGAAGTCAGGAAAAGGCCAACCCATGCCAGAGCAGCAAATTTTCAGAACGAGATTGGATCCTATTAAAGTTGATCACTTTCTGGATTTCATATCAAGACCAGAATTTCTTCAAGACGTAGCATTTGGTACCAAAACGATGAAGATGGACTCTGGTAAACGTATCACCATTCCAGCTGTTGTCAGGACAATGATTCCTACGCGAATCATCGAGCAGTACGTTTCATATTGTAAGCAGCAGAACTTCGAGCCAGCAGGAGAAAGATCATTATTTAGAATACTAGATGCTTGCAGTGCCTCAATGCAAACCTCACTTCAAGGCCTAGATAATATCACAGCTGAAGGTACAGACGCTATTGATACATTGTTCAATATTGTTGACACTCTGGTAGAATACGGAGCAGACCCTGAATGGGCCAAAAGCATCAAAAGCAACGTAAAGGAAGGTAAACGGTACTTAAAAATGGATTACAAGAGTCATGTGGGGCGCAACGAGAACTGTGCAGACCACTGTTGTACCTATGCACTCAGTGATTCAAGCAAGAAAGAATTTCACAGTAAATGTTTGCATCAGCACGATATTGAATGTGATCGTTGCCAGTCCCTTGAGCTCGTACTACAAGAAATTGAAAGTACGATTTCATCTCTTTCTAGTATGGAGGAACAACAGAAAAGCAGCGTCGAGTTTGACTTCAAGCAGTGTCGTGTTGCCATCCACGCATGGAAAGCCCACTTGCTACGAACAATACTACAAGAGGAAGCTAAACAAGACGCGATGAGCCAACTGAATACGGACACTTGCCTGGTCATTGTTGACTGGGCGATGAAGTTTCTTCCACTCAAGTACAGAGAAACCATGAAAGATTTTTTCGGTAAACGTGGGCTTAGCTGGCACATCAGTGCGGTTATCACCAAGGTGGAAGACAAATACGAAGTTGAATGTTTTGTGCACATATTTAATAACTGTACTCAAAACAATTATGCAGTAGCTGCTATCTTGGATCATCTCTTTCAAACCATCAAGTCAGAGTTCCCCACTATCAGCAAAGCGTATTTAAGATCAGACAACGCTGGATGCTACCATAATGCACCACTAATTGTCTACTTAGCAAGTATAGGTAACCGTACTGGGGTGACAGCTATTCGCTACGACTATTCTGACCCACAAGCTGGGAAGGACATATGTGATAGAAAGACCGCACCAATGAAAGCGCACATCCGACGCTATGTCAACGAAAAGCATGATGTTGTGACTGCTGAAGATATGAAAGACGCCATTGAGTCTCACGGAGGTCTTACTGGTTGCCGTGTTGCTGTAGTCGAGGTTGATGGCTCTAAAGATCTAGACGAAACACACATCAAAATCCCTGGCATAAGTTTATTGTATAATTTCAAATATGAAGAGACAGGGGTGAGGATGTGGAAAGCTTACGAGATTGGAGATGGATCGCTTCTATCATTAGCCCAGTTTCAAGATAGGCAGCAAAAAATCAATGCATTGAAAGTAATCCAGCCATTCGCACTACGTCAAAAGCAACCTGGTCTAATAAGAGGTAGTGGTGCTGGAAATGAGGCAGATAAGATCTTCGGCTGTAATGAAAGTAGCTGTATCCTCACCTTCAAAACAGAGAGAGAAGCACAAGAGCACATGGACACAGGCAAACACGTAAAAGAGATGGAATCTATGAGTGTGTATGATTCGATCAGAAAGAAATGGGCCGACAAAGTGATCGGTGTTAGCAATCAGCCAGCAATCAGAGCCGCTGAGCAACCTCCAGGACGACAAACTCAGCAAGTACCCCGACAGATGGGATGGGCCCTCAAAATAACCAAAGAGCGCAAGAGGTTTGAGGAGAAAGTTAAACAGTTTCTCATCGAGAAGTATGTGAAAGGAGAGAGAACTGGAAACAAGCCAGATCCATCGACAGTAGCAAAAGAGATGAAAACTAAAAGAGACGACAACGATAAACTTTACTTTGAGCCAGCAGAGTGGAAAACATCACAACAAATCAAGAGTTTTTTCTCAAGATACAATGCAAAGATGCGCCAATCAAGAATGGGCGAGGAGCTGCTTTCTGAAGAAGATATGGAGGCGTTGGAGTCTGAGTTATGGCGCCACGACTTACGAGATGAAGTGGATACTATGTACCAAATACAACACCCTATTCAAGCTGAAGAAATCAACATTTGCCATTATGTACAGGAGGGTAAACTAACCAGTCTGAAAGTATCTCAGTTAAAATCACTATGTGAAGCTCTTGGCCTACAAATAGAGGGTTCTCAAGCTAGAAAAAAAACGTTCATTCAAGCTCTTGAGGAACTTGTAAAGACTTGTAGTTGTAAACAATAGAAAAGGTGCTTTATGGTCATGATATATTTGGTAAATATTCTAAATACTTGAAATGAAAACACTAGTGAATCACATGTACGTTCTATACGTGAGCAAGACCGTAATAAAATGACACTTGTATATAATGTGTTAAATATATAAAACATATAACCAGTAAATGTATCAGTTTGAGTTGTCAATCACGGAAGGCTATATTAAAAATTACATTTTTTGCAAAATTTGTAATTGTTAAAAGTGTGTGAAAACAGCAGTAAAGACCTAAAAATATGAATGAAAGAACAAAGAAAAAACGCAAAAAATAAAAAGTAAAAGTACTCATATATTTTTAATCTTTTAAACTTGATATACTGAGAGCATAATTTTCCTTCACCAACTATGTCTACTCAATTTCTAAAAATAAATGTCGCAATCGATGAAGCATGACTCAATGTTTACATTACAATTGATCAATATTTTCTTTTTAAAATCTGTCAAAAAAGGTAACAGAATTGCACAAGCTACTGTAGACCATCAATGAATACTTAACTAAAGTGTTTTCAGATTGTTGCAACAAAATCTGTCCTTGAGTGATAAACATTTTAAGATTTTGTATGCAAATTAGGCGGAACATTTCTGAATCGTTTTGTGAAAATTGACCAACTTTTACAATTTTTTATTACCGTGCATTTCAAGATCCCAGTATTCTAACAGCATAGCCCTAAAAAACAATATTTGTAGTAATATAAAATCAAAAAATATTATTAAAAAACTGCCGCAATTCTGAGAAATTTTTTTTAAAACTTTTCAAAAATTCGGTGTTGCTAAAAGTCCGACAAATTAGAGATAAATAGCAAAGTGGCGGCCAATTGACGTTTTTTAGAAAAAAACGAAAAAGTTAATAAACAACAAATTTAAATGCTATACAACAACCTCAAAGTGGAAAAAAAGTGATTTAAGCAACGATTTTTCAATTGTAGCCCTTAAAAGTTGATGTATTATTTGGGCTGTTTTGGGTAGTTTTGGATCCAAAACCGAGGGGGGGTGGTCATCTCGTGAACGAAACGTCCGTTAACCCTAATATTTTGTCATTCTTATTTTTATCCGATGCTCATCGAACAGTGAAAGTTTCAGTTCGATTGGCCGACCCCGATCTTTTGACCCTGCCCGGAATTCTCAGTCAATGACTGTTAAAAGCTCTTTTGTGATTGTTATTAACACAGGTGCGTTTTCAGTATGGCGGATTCTAGTACAAAGATATTAAAGTTGGCTATGTTTGGAGCTACGGGCCCCACTGGTGTACAAGCTGTTAAAAGAGCATTAGAACTGGGACATCATGTCACTGCTCTTGTCAGAAATCCAGAGAAACTGAATGATATCAAGTAATTTTTATCAATAATATCCGCATGAATGATTTTTTATTCAATAGAACGTTGCATGCACTTTGATGTACATAAATTAATGCCACTACGAGAAGTACGTCAACATGTGTCAATCAAGTCAAGTGCTGATTCTTTGCTGCGTTTTTCTATTCTTTTCCCGCGCGGTTGCAACTTTCCTAGTCCGATTATTCCATTGTATAATTTTTTATACTTTGTCACCCGCCCGCAACCATTGCTACTTTTCAGGTCAGTCCCTGTCGTGTTTGACTTTTTTTGCGCGTAATCCCGAAATGTACTAATGGAAATTAAATGTTTGATATCTAACTTACAATATGATCCTAATTCTAGTCAATCTGTGTTGATCACTGATTCCGTGGTCTGTGATCCCGAAAAAAGTAAATGTAGATATATGATCCCTGAGCCCGCTTACCATGTTCATAAACCATCGATGATTTTCCAATGAATTTCATTCATTCATTCATTCATTCATTCATTCATTCATTCATTCATTCATTCATTCATTCATTCATTCATTCATTCATTCATTCATTCATTCATTCATTCATTCATTCATTCATTCATTCATTCATTCATTCATTCATTCATTCATTCATTTATTTATTTATTTATTTATTTATTCATTTATTTATTTTTTTTAATTCTTATAAAGAAATGAAAATCTTGAAGTTATCAAGGCAAATATATTTGAGCCTGAGTCATTGGTTTCTCACCTGGAGGGCAAGGATGCTGTGATGTCATATCTGGGAGCCTATGGAGCATCTTATTTCAACCCTACTACTCTTTATACCGAATCAATGAAATCAATCATGTCAGCCATGGAGAGGTGAGTTAAAATAGGACATAATTATAATATCTGCTCGGAGCAAGTCTGGGATTTTTTTTTGTTCAGTTGGCGCAAGCTTTACTCGGAGTTTTCAAACACAACTCCCGTCCATATGCACAGACCAAACGATATAATGACACTATATGCAGTACTGAAGCACTATATCGAAGCGTTGCCACGACTTAGTCTGTTTTCATATCAAATAAACCTATATCTCATCCGGTCCCTTTTTTTTTTTTTTTTTTTTTTTTTTTTTTTTTTTTGCAACATTATATCGTCAGTTTTTCCAGTTTTAGCCAGAGGAGTTTTTTTTTCTTTCCATCAAAGCTCTTTTTTATGGGTGTTTGGAGCCACTACGAGTTACACAATAGAACTTAAGAAGGGATGCGTCACGATGAATCGAACTCCGCAGAATAGTCGCACTCTGATTAATTAGTATGCCACATCCTTGTTCTTTTTATGTTTGTGAAAAACGCTATAGTTATGTATAAACTTCCTTACTTTTACCATCCCATGCAGATCCAATGTTAATAGGCTGGTGATCGTTACATCATGGTGCACCAAGTCAGAGCCAGGAAACCCTAAAGTCATTGAATGGATTATCAAGCCCTTTTTCCTTAATCCATATCTGAAAGACATGAGGAAGATGGAAGAAATGGTAGAGCAGTCAGCATTTAACTACACATTTATTAGACCACCACAGCTTATTAATGGTAAAGGCTTATTACAATATGATTGTTTATTAAAATGGTGACGTGGTATGACTTTTTTCGCTGAGCGTTATAAAGCTTGAAATGGCTAAAACTTTGATTCGTTATAAAACAAAATGCAATATATTGGCACTTTCTGCATTTCCGGCTTTGCAACCGATGATCACAATCATGAAAATTCTTTTGAAAATAAAGTCCCGTCCTGGTTTGAACCGGGCGGGAAGGAAGCAGAAAAGAAGTTCTTTTTGCTTGTGTCGTCTTCCTTTCCGCTTTCGTCTCTGTTGGCTAGTTTTCGCACGCGCGAAATTGTCGGTCAGTTTACACCGTCTCCGTCTTTCTCTCTCTTACGCATTTCTTTTTCCAAGTGGGGCGTACCTCGGAACCGGAAGTGCATTATCGTGTCTGCATAAAAAACTAGACTTATGATAGCACTGATGTCTTTCAGATGAACCCAAGCGAAACTACAAGCTAGCCGAAGGACAATATGTAGATGGTGTAGCAAGGAAGATATCACGTGCTGATGTAGCAGATGCATCATTGCAGGTTCTGCAAACTCACGAATGGGATAAAAGAGCTGCTGCAATTGGATCCAATTAGAATATTCTGATGATTAATTTTGATAAATGATCATTATTAATGATAATAATCATCCATAAAACTTTATTTTACAAAAGTGCGTTAGCTTAGCATCAGCTAATCTTCCACTGGGCCTTCAAATTAAAATTAAGAATTAATCGTTTATTGCCAATGGAAGTTAATAATAAACTTAATAATAAATAATTACTTAGCTCTGGTAGCAATTTACGAATGCGTTCGGTGTATGAAATGAAATAAACAGATATTTTTTCCTCTTATTCTTTGTCCATTGAGTTACTTTATTCCACCTAGGGCAGGTTGCACACTCTTAAGAAATTTTCCCATGCATTGATAGGGATTTATCGATTTGTCAGCGCTATCCAGGCTCAGTTTAGAAAATATTGGTAAACATCTCCTAGGAGACAGTAAAGGAGGTTTAAGACTGGGTGTTCGCTGTTTGGAGAATGTTTCGTGCCGGTCCGCATCCACACTCCAACAGTCCAGAGCTCCCATAATCCCTTGCAGTTTTCGAGCTGCAAATCTTTAGTGGGAGAAGCCTACCCGGACTGGGACGTAGAAGTTTATGAAGTGTCAAAACAAATTATATTTACAGAATTATGAGTGCTCCAACGACCTCTTCCAGCAGTGGAGATCCCAGCAGTCATTCATCTCAAAGCCAAACTCAATCTTCAACGTTAGACACGGTTTCCACTCAAGACGTCGTTGATGGCTTGTCGGACGGAGAACTGGAAAACGTTTCTCATTCTTGGGGAAGACTTTTCCCTTTAGGACCTGGTTTCAAAGTAGTCGGTAAGGTAGTGCCAGACTTGGTAAACGCCTATTGTAATCCTTAGTTTAAATTTGATATAGAAATTTGCGACCATTAATAAAGAGATCTTGTACTGAGAGCAACTGACAAGTAAGTCATTGGATTCGGCACGTGTTTTGCTATCGAATTAACTGATTGATAGATCTGGCATTATGACACTCTTTCTTTTTTCCTGATTGCTACATCAATATCTTTTTTTAGTACTGCAGGTGTGATATGCTTGTCTTGGCTCGTTTTAATGTTATTTATTGTGTGATTTATTGTCATTTCGAGAGGTTGTTGATTTCGTTTCAGCAACCTGCATTGTGAGTGATGCGTGACAGATTTTGTGTTGTTTTTTGTGCTTTTTTGTAATTTGTTATAATAGTTCGATTGATATTCATGATTATTATTTCTCAATTATTGTAGAACTAGTGGAAGATGTTTATTCATTTGGTCGTGGAACTGCCAATACTTACCAATTCCAGGCAAATGATTTTAACAAAAACAACCATTATCAAGCAATAAGTACGAAGCATTATAAATTGTACAGGGTAAGCTGATGACTACCAAGACATAAAACATGTGTGTATGTTGCTGGTTTGTGTTTTTGGTAATGTTATTAATCTTTTGATTGAGACTTGGTCACATGACCTTAGCAAATGGGTATTGTGATCCAAATAGGATAGGGAATGGCTTCAGGTTATCAGGATACTCAGAATTTTGAAAATGACTCCTAAAAAGTACCAAAGCTCTATCTGGTAATACATGATTTTTAACCCTAAAAGGTACCAAGTCAATAACTGAAATCAATCAAAGTGTACCAAAATCACACCAGCGTTTTGCATCTACAAGCAATAATCGTTGAAAAAAACGAAACCTTACAATTATAAATTGAAGAACGTTCTCCTCAATTATTTAAAGACCCTGAGTGATGGTCCGGCTGAGGGTTCAAACCCGCAGCCTCCCAGTTAACACTATTCTCATTAATTGTTTTCAGGAAAAGGATAGCAGTGGCGAATATAATTCTTTTATAACAGATTTAAGGTAATTGATCAAAACTTATGTAATACTGGCATATATATATAGTGGTTTAGCAACATGGTCAGTGGATCAGATTCTGATTTAGAAGGACTGGGTGTTGAACCCATGCCTAAAGTCAATAATAATAATGTGATATCTGCAATTATATGGTGCCCATAGTAAAAAGATTCCAGGTGCACACATTGTGTCCTTGGGTGAGATACCACTTACATCGTGTGCCATGGCCTTTGTTCATGCATATTTACCATTTAAATTTGTATTAAAAAAAATATATTGCATTACAGGAAAATTGTCTGGATCAAATCATCTGTTGTTGGTGTGTACAGCTAACTTTCAGTTTATTTCTTTTTCTAGTTCTAATGGCACATTTATCAATTCTGAAAAGATTGGTAAGCTACCAATATATATATATGTATATATATATGAGTCGTGATAACTTAAAACAGGTTTAGCTGGCAAAGACCCCTTTGATGCACATCTTTTTCGTTTTTCATGTTTCTTTCTTTCGAAGTCAATGTTTCTCAGTTCAGAAACCCTTAGACCCTATTTAAGCAGTCACGACTTATATATATACTGAATAAACAGCGCTTCTATAGTTGCAAGTTGTGTGGCCTTGATTCAGTTTATTCTACTTTTGTATACATATATATTTTTTTTCAAATATATCATTGTTAATTTGCATGATTGTTATACAGGCCCATTATGGATGATTTCATGATAATGATTTATGATAAGCAGGGCACCTTCCACTAGGACATACGTGTTAGGCCCAGGGTGCTAGAAATCAAACCCAGGTCTTCTCAATGAGACTCATGTCCACTGACAAGTAAACCATCATGTCTTTGAAAAGCATTGATAGTCAATAGATGGATTCAAATCTCATTTAGGTCTGATTTACAATCCTTAATCATTATAAGTGTGCCATAATCATCAGTTACTATTAAATATTTTTGGTGAATGTACATTTTCCTATACTTACTCAGGTAGAAATAAGACACATGTTTTGAACAACAATGATGAAATAAGTCTCTCTGTCCCTAAAAACAAAGGTGAGTGGTGTCATCTCAATAAAATATACCAAGTTAAACACACACAATTCCACCAGATGCTTACATGCACCTTGTTATTCTGAAGGCGCTGGCAATTTTTTTAACTTTATTTTTTTGTTGATTCGCTAACAAAAATGTTTCTCTGTAGCTTTTATATTTCAAGAATTTGGTAAGACAGCTGAAGAGCAGAAAAACTTACCAGAAGTAAGTACTGGTCTACATCTTGTCATTATTCTGTGAGTATCATTATCCATTCCAAACACTGCTTAAAAAACTCATTAATTTAAAATAAATCTGTTTTTGACTTTTTGTTGTAGGAATTTAAATCAAAATACACTCTTTCTAAATTGATAGGAAGGTAAGTTTTGAACTTGTTATTAAAATCAACATTATGTTTGTGATCAGTATTGTGATTATCACTGTCACAGATATTACTTCATCATACTTTCTTGCTTGGCTGCAACTGCCATCATCATTGATCATCAATATCTTATCTCCCACTTCTTTCCTCAAACACATCAGTTAAAAACACAGCGGTAATGATGATCAATTTATTGACTTACTACCCATAACAGTTGATCAATAATTTTATTTGATTTATTTTTTGGCCATATAATATATTACAGCAGCATGTAGTTAAAAAGTACTTACGTAGGCAGGTATGCCTCTAGAAGCTGTTAAGCTTATAAAAGCATCAATTACCTACATGTACATGTATATACTTAATGCTTATCATGCAGTTATTATACTGCCAACAATTATGTTCTAAAACTTTATGTTTTTCTTCAATAGAGGAGCTTGTGGTGAGGTCCACTTATGTTTCACCAAAGGAAAATGTGAGAAATGTGCTGTCAAAATTATTAGCAAGAAACAGTTTTCAGTCAGTATAACTTCCACATCAACTAAAGACGAAGTTGAAATTATGAAAACCTTGGATCATCCAACAATTATAAGTGTAAAAGATGTCTATGAGTCAGAAGAGAAAGTTTACATTGTGCTTGAGCTCGTAGAAGGCGGAGAACTGTTTGATAGAATCAAGAAAACTCAAAAGTTAAATGAACCCACAGCCAAACTACTGTTCTACCAAATGCTCACATCTGTGAAAGTAAGTTCATTGAAATAAAGAGATGAGTGCATAATAGTTTACCTTATAGATGGTTTTCAACCAATCCCAGGAGACAATTTAAACAAAAGACATGGCAGCCATGCTGGTGGACTTTTCAAAAGAAAACCACCACTGTGACTGGTGGACTCTTTCGTTCCACTCACTCTCCTGGGAATGGTTGAAAACCATCAAATATATGAGGATGAACTTAGCAACTGGAGCAATCTGATTGGTTATATGTACTTAACGACCTGTCATTATCCCCCTGTATAAAGGCCACATACTCACTGCTTAGTGTGGCTGGGTTAGGTTATATAACAAATTTTGCTGTAGTTGATTTTATTGATGCTAAGTATTGTTGTCATTATTTTATACGTAGTATCTTCATGATAAAGGGATCACCCATAGAGATCTCAAGGTACCAGTCATAATTATTTTGATGAATATTTTGGTTAGTTTTCTGTATAATAGTGTTTTTTTTTTGTTCATACTTTGTGTACAACATTTCACTTTTAAATGAAAATGATTAAAAAAAATAATTTGATGGAGTTCAGATCACATGAGTATTATGTACAAAATGTGGAGGAATTCTGAGCATAAAATTAATGCTACCCAATATGTCTGTTAAAATATCCATGTTTATGAAATATTACACCTGCTATTGATAATTAATATTATCTTTATATCTATATTATCGTAATAAATATCATGCTTTCCCTATCAGCCAGAAAATGTTCTGTTAGCATCAGATGATGATGAGACACTTGTCAAGGTACATCCTTAAGATATCTCCTGTCTCGTCCATAAACTCAAACCATTGCCTATGTTTGCATGCACCTGTAGGGTAGGGATGGGGTTTGATTGTCTCTTTCTCAATGAATCCATACAACTGCACATCAGTCATCAATCCTTCCATACATTCGTCCATACATTCATGAATCATCAGTTCATTGACTAAAGCTTAATCACTCATTTTATGTGTAGACGTAACGCCATTCCTTATTTTCCTTCTTCGTTCTTCTTTTAATAATTATTAGTATAAATTTTGTTTTATTTTTGCTTGTGTTTTATTTTTGTAACCTGTTGCAATATTATTGTGAAAATTGAATAAACATATTTAAAAAAATTAATTCATTCATTTATCAATAAATTTATAATTTCATTCATCCATTGAACTTCTGTGTACCCGTCACCCAATGCGTCATTTGTAATTCTTTGCATTTTTAAAGGAATCCCTTTTCATTTCGATCACACCAGGAACCTGTTTCAGAGTTTTTCAAAATAAAATATAAATTACTTACTATTTTTTCCTTTCTAGATTACAGACTTTGGTTTGTCGAAAATTGTGGGTGAGCAAAGTCTCATGAAGACATTATGTGGTACTCCTGATTACCTTGCACCTGAAATTCTAAGTTCAGATGGACGTGCTGGTGGCTACTCTAAAGCAGTTGACTGTTGGAGTCTAGGTGTGATATTGTTTGTCTGGTATGTCATTATCATGAGGAATCATTTTTGTATAAGTGGGAATAGTACAGTTACGATACCACTACGATATGCCAGACAAGTGAATGTTTTCTTAGAAACTACTGCTACAATATGATACAGTACTGTATCCCACTCATACAAAAAACAACTGTAATAAGCAGAGCATATCAAAGTTGGCAAAAATACCAAGTTATCATGAACAAGAGGAGAGGAAAAAGTAATAACAGTAATTTTAGGACTTTTTTGGTAAAATAAACTGTAAGTGAATATGAAGAATAGTCATGGTGACAAATATTTGCAGCTGGACTTCACTTCTTTCAAATGACTAATAATTCTTACTTGATCTTCTCATTTCTGGCCTCATTTTTACATCAGTGCTACACCCGACAATTTTTTCCCAGTTGAAATATTGTGAAGAATTGCTTTTTTGTGTTGATGGTCAGAAGCTGAAATGTGATCATTTTACTAATTTTTCTGTACCATTCCTGAGCCCAATTTTCCTAAAGATTTTGCTTCATGGATTTAAATGCCTGATTTTTTATTTCAAGTCCCTCAATGACCCCTTGAAAACAGCAAATCTTATTAAATGGAGCACCTTGATTCAGTCTTGCAGGCTACCCTCCTTTTAATGACCAGTTTAAGCCATATACTCGCAATCAACAAATTGTTAAGGGACTGTACAAATTTCTCAGTCCTTTCTGGGATCCCATTAGTAATGATGGTAAGAATACAACTCTAAAATTATTAAATGGGTTGAATGTTAACAGTAAGAGTCAAAACAAACATGTGCAGACAAAATTATTCATTTGTCAATCATGGACATCATATTCTAATGAGCCTCACCAAAAATACAAAAATGACACTTCTGATTGGATTGCTGAAATATTTTGAATGCCCAATATATACTTTAATATGTACTGTTAACATAAAACCCATAAAACATGTCTGTTTTGACTTATGACTACTTTGGAATAGCTGACCACCTATCTGATGTGACACTTGTAAAAAGTGCATCCCACCCAACACATTTTTCTAGATTATTCTTTAAAAAAATGATCATGGCTTTTTCTGTTTACTTGTGTGTGTGCTTAAAACTCCAAATGAACTAACATGTCTCACACTTGCTCCATGAGGACCATAATGTAGATCCCACACAAAACTCCACAGAATCCAAGATGTGATGATCAACTTATCTATTATTATTAATGTTAGCTTATTTATTTCATAGCCAAAGATCTTGTGAAAAAGCTTTTAACAGTAGACCCTGTTCAACGGATAACTGTTGAAGAAGCATTGGAGCATCCTTGGATGCAGGTACAAAATTAGAGCCTAAAGCAATTTGCTCAACAATCTCAAGTCCATTTGGTTATGGTTTAGGTGCTAATACATTGGAAATACTAGAACGTTCTCACATAACAAGCTGTCTTGTGCTGATGAGTTCTAAAAAATGCTAATGAGCCAGATAAGCTGTGTTAAACACCACAGTGCACAACAAGCACAAATAACGTAAAAAAGATGCTCCGAAGCAGTTTAAACAATTAGCGATTGAACTTGCCCTTGTCTTTGTTCTTCAGCGGAGGTATAAGATAGCTCAGTATGTGAAAATGATCTACTGGCTGGTTATTTATAAGAGTACATTATTTTGAAACATTTTATATTTTACCAATTTTTGAATAGTTTTGGTGCATCTATAAAATCCATTTATTGGTATCTGAAACGTTTAAACTGTACTTTCTATTTTCTTTGGAAAATATGTACACCACACTAGCAGTATTACCATGTTTTCCATGAAAGCTTATTTAAAACAATAATAAAATGTTGCATGAATGTATCAGCACTGAGTTCCTGGGTACTTTATGGTCGTAAATATTACTCATGTTCAAATAGAAAGTTGTATTTATCGTTGTATAATTTCCACTTTCAGGATGAATCCATTATTTCCAAAGCCAAACAGATCATGTTTCCTCAAAATAATAATAAGGAAGATATGGAACCATCCATACAAGTTCAAAAACGCTCTCCTGTCGATGAAGAAAATGACGATATGGGCCCACCACAGGTAAATATGCATTTATCTTTCCTGCACCTAAGGTTTTGTTGCAAACACTCCCTACCTAAGGTGCCAGAGGGTTTTGTTTGTTCTTGTTGTCTGGTGACCAGCAAACAAGTTGAAAAGGTGTACATAACTGCTTGAAAATGCAATACACATTTTTTTTATTTGCAGCCTCCCAAGAAGAAAAAAACAGATGAATGACATTCAGTAAATTTTATTTCATTTAGAATATAGAATCAAATGTGAAGTAGATAGGTCCAAATTTGTTGCCCTCAGTAAAGAAAGATTATTGCACTGTACTCTGCTCTGCTCTGCTCTGCTCTGCTCTGCTCTGCTCTGCTCTGCTCTGCTCTGCTCTGCTCTGCTCTGCTCTGCTCTGCTCTGCTCTGCTCTGCTCTGCTGTACTGTGAAAACTGTGAAAACCTTGCCTTTCTTAGCAAGGAAAAAAATGTTACATCTAACAACTTGTTCTGTTTACTACAACATCAAAGTATAAAGTCTGCATAGATCTAAAGTTAAAGAACTTTATCTGTCAAATTTGCATTCTTAAGCCCTGGCTAAACGAGGCAACATTGTTGCGCTCAACAAATAGTTTCTGACGAAGACTACCACAGCGTAGCCGAAACGTTAATACACATCAACTCTATGTGTCTCAATCCGAAAAGCCGACTTCAACAGTTTCCAACTTGTTTCAGAAACATTTTTGTTGTGGCAAAAACTGTCTTGGAAACATGCGCAAGTAATGGATGTTGTCACAACATTGTTGCCTCGTGATCGTTTAGCCAGGGCTTTAGTCATATTCAACCACTCTTCAACCACTCTTGGTACCATGATGACCTCAATTCAAATGACAACCCGAAATGTATGACTCGCGCTATTTAAAGAATTGTGATTAGTTTATTAAATCCAATAAAATTATTAGATTTGTTTATAGATCCAGATCGATAGTCACTCTTTGGTGTCCTATCAGATTAAAAATGTTTAAAAAAGACAAAATATTTAGAATATACTCAGTCTTTCTATTCATTAACCGCAGTAAAACATTTATTTGTACGAAAAAGCATTATCAGTTAGCTAATTAAAGGCAGGTACACACGAGGGAGCTTGCTCCCGCAACACGCTCCCGCAACATGCTCCCGGAGCAAGCTCCATCGTGTGTACCAACGAAAAATATGTTGCGCAACAAAACGCTTGTTCCCGGTATTGACGTTGTATATACGTTCCTTATAGAAATAACCAGAACAATCAAGGCTTTTAACTGAAGAATTCAGTACTAGCATTTGCAAACATCGAAACTAACGTTTGATATACATCAAATGAAAACTTTGATCAATATATTTCTTCATTGAAATATATCTATATCCATTTTTCGAAAACCTTCTGAAGCATGAAATAAGTCACTTAAATACCTCGAACGTCGGCAATAGGCAATATACATGTATATACCTTATTACCTCCGTTCTCGGTATTTAACTCTAACTTAAAACGAGTATTTTACAGTCGCCGCATTACTCCACCTATCCTCACGGGATTAACGAACGCTTCTCTTTCCATTAGTCATGTTTTAGTTTTCTATTTTTCACTTATTGTTTTTTATAACCGTTTGTCATGCTTTGTTTTGACGTTTTGGACTAACGTCCGAAACGTCAGTTATCAATGTCGTCACTAAACGGTGTACAAGTTATCTACACATTTTACAACTGTTACCGAGTCTATGGTTTTCCACCCATAAATCCGCTCATGAAGATATTGCTTTGCCGTGCCGCGTTCCACTCTAGCTTGTATGGTTTCGATCATCCGGCTGTTGGCAGGCTAATATATGTTATATATGTTTGTAAAAAGCCCATAGCTATCACAAATATGTTGTAGTGGAAGAAAAACAATGAAGGCTTCTAATAATAATAGGGATACCGAGGGAATCCCAAACGTGGCTTTTCACCCTGATGAACCATGGAATGAAACTACATCCAACACAAACGTCAAAATATCTGAAAGCCGACAAAGAATTATTGGACGTGGCAAATATAACTTTGAACAGTTTCTGCCTTGGATACCAAGGTAAATCAAAAATTATAAAGTAGTAAAGTTGCACGTTATGATTGCAAAACGTTTATTGGATGCGTGCGTAATAAATTGTGTATGTACAATGAAAGTAGAGAAGTTTTCATAAACCTGTGTTCAAACAAGTAATAGCGGAGCTCCGCGCGGGCCGAAGGCCCGCGCAAGCGGAGCACCATAATTAAGAAAATATGGTAAACCATCGAGCTCATTTGAAATCGACCACAGGAAGCCCGGATTACTGAAATACGTACGTCCGTCCGTGTACATTCACGCAAAATTTGCTGACCAGTTTTAGTGGGCGCAAGATAATCAATTTTTTTGCAGTTTACTGAAATTTTTCTACAAAATGTATTTCTGCATTGGACAAAGATCATGAAAATGGTAAAGCTAAGCTGACGGTTTGAAGAGGTTTGACTGCGAAAGGGATACAAAGGCCGCAGCGTGAAAAAGAAAAATATCTACGATTCAATGATGAAAAACTTCAAAATATTCAGTTCACTGACAAAATGGGTAAAATTCGCTAGTGGCGCTGTTTTTAACTATTCAAATGTGCAGTCATTCAGAGCTGTGAAAACTTTATTTGATACTTCATTCAATAGTCATTTAAAGCTGAAGATTTTACAAGTTGTATTTTCTGGAAGAGTTTATTTGACGGCAAGTTTGTCGCGGATGGTAGTAAAAATGGCCGTATTCTTCGTGGATTCTTCGTGGCGTTTTTCAATCATTACTGATGGACTAATCTACTTTTAAAAGTAAAATCGACGGCGATAAAACTTTTATAAAAACAAAAACAAAACAAATACGCGCTGCATTTGCAGCAATTCAAAAGAGGTGAACAGCAAAACGAAAACGACTCACGAAGATAATTTCTCTCTGTTCATTCATCAATTTTTACGGAATATTCATACCACGGAGAGCTGTAGGATCTATGCCGATTTATCAACTATTCACGACAAAAAACTTTTCACACAAGATGTTTGTCAACAAAATAGGACTGCCAATTCATGGAGTGGATGGAAATGCAAATTTAGTACAATGTGTGATCGAGCAACACGAGCTTGCCACCGCCGTTCAGTTGAACTGTGTAAACTTTTTAGAGGCGGTGAAAATGGTTTTTGCCACTTTTAAAATTCTAAAAACATGAACAAGCTTATTGTAATCAGAACTGAGGACAAAAAGTTCAGTGGAAAAGTGACAGTACAGAACAAGAAACTTGGCGCCGGTATGTTTACATTTTTTTGACGATCTTTAATGAATTTCTTTTTTACCATCCACATGAAAGCAGTTTGCAATAATTATATTTACTTGTTTTTATAAGATATTTATCCATCGTTGATATGTTTATGTGTGTGGGTGTTTTTAATTTGATTCTTGTAATTCTTTGATTTGTTATTGAAAATAAAACGCTTGAATGTATGAATTCGTCAGTGTACTTACTTATCTACAAGTTAAAATTTCAAAACTTCATACTAGCTATTTTTTTAATGAGTTACGCAGTATTCACATTTGATAATTGAAAATTCACAACCGTTTTAGATAGCTAGATTACCAATAAGTAATTCATTACACATTTCACCAGAAAAGTGACATTTTTGTCGATTGTTATAACCAACATTTTTTTTTCAAACGTGAAAGAGAGTAAAGCGAGAAGCGCGCGGGGATTTGTTTACAACTCAAGGAAGCCATTTGAGTGCTTTTCTAACTTCTCATTGGACAATCAATTTTAATTGACAAGTGCTATTTTTACCATGTATAACAACATATTTTTCGCATTTTTGCAATCAATCAATCAATCAATCAATCAAATTTTATTACTCATTATAACGAATACATTAAGCTTACATGCGATTTAACAGATAAAGTTAAACAATAATATATAAATGACAAAATTACAAACAAATGGATAACTGTTTAAGACAGAATGTAAGACAAAAACTATAATTATTTAGAGTTTCTGTACATTTAATTGTGATTAATATGAAAAAGTATTTTGAAATGTGCAGAAACGTACTTTGTTTTTGAGCCTGGAGGACAAAATAACTATAGAAGTTTTCGAGTTGTCCCCCAGCCATTTTAATTTAATATAATACAAAAATAAAGGACTTCTATTTATTTATAATTGAAGATGTGAGCGATCTATAAAACTAGTGAATATAATCGATAAATTAATATATAAAACAATTACTAATCAGCAAGGATTCTAACTACAATAAAGAGTTGACAAAACAAAAATGTGGATTAAGATAGGATCAAGATTTGCGTATAATAAAATGTTGTCGCATGCATAAAGCTTTGTGTATTTCAATTGATTATATGATTATTTGATCATGAAAAGAAAATAACAAAAAAAAATTGATCAAGAATAATTTGTAGTTAGTGAACAAATGAAAGAATGAATGATTGAATAAATAATTCATTTCATTAAATCGGAGCTCCGCTATTAGGTTTACCTAATTTTTATATTACGTTTTACTATCAAATAGAAAATGACTGCAAAAGAAAAGCAATGAAAGTAGACACGTTCTCTAGAGTGCTTGCAAAATGTCCGTGAAATATCAAAGTTTTTAGTGGCTAACCGGCTAGTTGTTAGTAACTGTTAGTAATGGTAATGGTAACTTTAGCTTCATCCCTTGACAGGATTCTTAAGAAGCGAATATAACAATAATGATTAATATTCAATAAAAAATGAATAAGGTATAAAAAGGAAAAACATTAGCGTGCTTAATAGTGCTATTTAATTTTCATGCTAATTTTATTGTTTTCTTTTGTTTAATTTGAATGCTATTTATTACTTCATAGTGACAACTGTTGCACACATTTAGTTGTTAGCTTATATTTTAAATATATATTTATATATATCTAACTATTAACAAATTCCTTAAAATTAGTCGCTATCACTCAACCAGAACATTTAAATAGCAATACACTAGACACTCTAAATGCCATTGGCACTACATAAAGATGGAGGAGCCACGTGAAGACGAAGAAACAGATAGGCTTTGGAACGTGAGTTAAATTTCAGAGGACCACACAACTAAGAGCTCTTCCAGTGGAAACTACCATGCTTTGAAACGTTTCGGAAAACGTAAAAGACAAGACATGTGCTAAACACAGTGCCTTGTATAACTTAACTGAAAGATTCTATAAGTGTCTAGTGTATTTCTGGTTGAGTGATAAAAACGTTCTGTACAACTATAACGATTTGTTCCTAGTATATTCTCAAAGATAGCGCTTCAACGTCATTAAAATCAACATTCAATAAGATTCAATTCAACAGAAATCAGATTATTACTTATTAATGTCACCAAGGCTCAAGTAACTTACCTATTACGCTGATGTTATTAATGATAAGTGTAAAAAATGATGGGAATTCGCGTAGTTAAAACGTGAATTCTCAAACGTTTTGAAATAGATTTCATTTGCTTACTAAGAAAGCATGAATGGCCAATAGTAGTTTACTAAGCTAATCAAAGTAGAGGTAACCACACCTCCGGCCGACTCTTAGCACAGCAACAACAAAAAAAAAAAAAAAACAAAAAAAAAAAACGATCGATCGATCGTATTTTGGTCACATGAACTAATTAAGGAAACGTTTCTTGTGAATTATCCATGCATTAACCATCGAATAATGTGATAAGTAATTTCAAAAACGCAAATCATGGACTTTTGGTACAGCGAGTTAATGCGAGTTATGAGGAAATCCCATAATTGGGATGTCGCAAGTTAACATTAGTACCTCGGGTATGCACACAAGTGAGTACATACCTACTAGCATGCTACAAGTTACTATATGGGTCATGCGAGCTAGTGACGTCTTGTGACGAGCGTCACGTCTGCCTGCGTGTGTTCCCCAGTTCACCCAACAGTTAACGGCTTTGCGTCATACCATATCACATAATGCATTGTATTACCATCACTTTAAATCGTAACGTTTCGCATCACATCGGTTCACGTCGCATACCCCACATCAAATTATCGTACGGACTTCTTCGTTAACTCATTTCACTTTTCTTGTAGAAATCCAGACAAACCCAAGATCGATGATTCAGGGTTTTTTTCGTTGATGTTCATGTCATGGGCATCAGAAACTGTTATCAAAGGATTTAAAAAACCTTTACAGATTGAAGATCTTGATAAACTATCTCCATATGAAACTATAGAATACAATGGTGAACGAATCAAACGACTGTGGCATGAAGAAGTCGATACAGTGGGGATAAAACATGCTGCTTTAGGGAAGGTAGTCTGGCGAGCAGTACGGACCAGAATGATTGCTGGTGTTATCATGTTCATTTTGTCACAACTGTTCACTTTTCTTGGACCGGTAAGTAGGCCACCACGCATGCTCAAACAATAGTGATTTTTTTTTTGTAATCAGTAATCAGGATCGGATTAATGAATTGGATTAAAATGTTTTGGCCAACTGTTTGCGGTTTTACTACATCAACTCCATATTTTGTTTGTTTCATGCCAGGCTTTGTTTATCCGCTTTATCCTTGAATATCTAGAGAAGAAAGAATCATCAACGATTGAATATGGAATCGCTTTGGTATGTAGACTATAAAAACCTGAACCATACGAATGTTCAAAGTGAAGAAGGTATACTGTAAGTCCAAGAATAGCCGCATTACCAGCTTAATCGATTTTTAAATCAAAACTTGCCTTTGAATTCGATTTTGTCTATTTTCGGACCGGCTTATTGCAAGATGCCCTCCTGATATTGAGTCTATATGAATATATGTGTCAGCGCAGGAATACATGAGTTCGCGTCAAGAAATTGTTAAATGAAGTGATTAGATAATCGAAGTGGATTAATAAAAGAATAAAAACATGAAATGAAAATATCCTTTCCAGTCACCATTACCACAAAAAGGAATGGACACCAAACCGGTAATCATCATGATAAGTTAAACTGGCGTCGACAAAAAGAATAAGATGGCGTCTGACATATCCTATAACCTATCCCCAGAAAAGTAATATACCGTGTTTTGTTGTTAGGTGGTAGGGCTTTTCGTTACTGAGGTACTTCGTACGTTTCTATCGTGGAGTTTTTTCCACAGCATACGAACAGCGACTCGAGCAAGAGCCATGATATATGCTTTACTCTTTGAAAAGCTTTGTAAACTGAGAAATGTTGGTGACAAAAGCATAGGAGAGGTAAGCGACATTTATTTCAAAGTTACAAATTGACTTTCTTATACAAGGTCTGGATGTTATCCCAAACAACATCGAAACCGCTTGCTACCTCTTTTTAACATCTAAAAGGAATTTGGTTACAACTTCAGCTCACAGCACTTTTTAGATGTTGTCGTTGTTCCATTGGGGGTTCTCTTAGTTCTCTGGTTCTCCTCCCTAGTCAAAAAGCAACTGAATGAGGTGGCGCACGTAGAGTAGTGTCGAGTGTGGAGGTAGCGAGTGTGAAACTAGCAACTACGTGTCTCGTGGCCAAAAAATCACTACACTCACTCTGAAAATAACTGAAAATGGTGTTGTGGATCCCGGGAACTCTCCCCGACAGCGTTAATTTTTTTATCGAAAAGCCCTAAAAACGTCACGAATACGGAAAATATTTTCAATCATATTAAGATATTTTAGAGTTTTCATTTGCTTTCAGCCATTCTGAGTTACGGCAATAAGTTACTTTAAGGTTTTTTTAAATACATTTTAAATACATATTTCTTGGGACGTTTAACTTTAACATACTACCGGGCCGATATCGAGTTGTGGATTTAATTTTGCATTTGTTTGTCTTTACATAGTTCATCAATGTGTGCGCTTCAGATGCTCAACGAGTTTATGAAGCAATCTCTTTTAGCAACTTTATTGTCGGTAAGTGTCGAATCTAATCGAACCATATAAAACGATCGAAGGAAATTGCCAATACAAACACGTTAGCTGTATTTGGTTGGGGTGATTTCATGAATTTTTGGGAGTGGCGGGTCGCTTGTTCAAAAACATTTCGCAAGTTCGAAAAAAGATTAAAGAAATTCAAAGCACATGATGTGAAACGTTTGAAACTTTACTTTGTTGTGTAGGTGGTCCTGTTGTAATCATAATGGCTATTATCTATACTACTTTGTTGTGTAGGTGGTCCTGTTGTAATTATAATGGCTATTATCTATACTACGTACCTGATTGGTCCAGCTGCGCTGGTTGGCTGTGGTGTGTTTCTACTCGTTTATCCATTACAAGGAGCAGTAGCAAAGGCTGCTGGGAAACTAAGATCAAAAGTTGTTCGAATTACCGATAGCAGAGTAAGGAATAATGTTTGCACTGTGATCAATTTTTTACAATTGTTCCATGTTTGTATACATTGTGGATGAAAACTATCTCGGGAACCCAGGGCCTATATCTGTCACTCGTTCCTCTGGGAGCGAGGAACGAGGTACAGATATAGCCCCTGAGATGAAAACGCATACAGGGCAACAATCTCACATGCATGCACAAGTGTTGGATGCAAACCGCATTTCGTAATTGCATTGCATGATGTTGTAAATGTCAATGTCAATATAAAATTAATACAGGGGCGCAGCAAAAAAGTTACCGAAAATTTTGTATATTGCATATATTGCAAAACAATTGCCTTTGAAATATTTCTCATAATGTGATCATTTGTTCTTATATCAAAGGTTCGTGTTATGAGTGAAATGTTGAACTGCATTAAACTGATAAAGATGTATGCGTGGGAGGAACCGTTTGTGCAATCTATCGTTGGTAAGAAAATCTACTTTTTGTTATAATGAAAATCGTGCATTATACATGCCACTTTGTAAACAAAAAGAATAACCTTAACTTGTGTTTTAGCATGTGTATTTGTTTTTCTATAGATAAGAGACGGTGTGAGCGCAAAGCGTTGACCAAGTCCAGTTTATTACAGGGCATTAACATGTCTGTAGCTCTGATTGTACCGACAATTGCTACCGTAGCAACGTTTAGTGTACACGTAGCAACTGGGCAAAACCTTACTTCAGCACAGGTTAGTTGGATCAGCCAGTCAGTCAGTCAGTCAGTCAGTCATTCAGTCAGTCAGTCAGTCAGTCAGTCAGTCAGTCAGTCAGTCAGTCAGTCAGTCAGTCAGTCAGTCAGTCAGTCATAATAGAATAGTGGGTTGTGGAGAAAATATTGTTTTGATGTGACGTCATAGTGAATTAGTGCAATTGATAACGAACGAAATCTACTGTTATATTCCAGGCCTTCACGGTCATGACTATCTTCAATGTATTAATCTTTCCTCTGGCTGTACTGCCATTTAGTGTGCGGGCTTTGGCTGAGGCTTCTATAACTATTCTCCGTCTTAAGGTAAGTTGCGTTTAGTAGCGTTTCTCGTCTTTGTTTTAAACTGAGGAACAACCTGCTGTATTATGGTCCTTGTTTCGATAATATCATTGTAATTGCCAGACAGTGCTGGAGATGGAAGAACTCCAACCATTTCTAGATAAACCCGACAATCCTGATCTCAAACTGATTATAGAGGATGCAGACTTCGCCTGGGACAAGGTACTTATACTGTGTTACTATGTTATTATAAAACCATCGAAATTATTACTTTACTATTCTTGTCTGTTTGTTTGTGTATACATCAGTTTAATATGTTGTCTTTAATTGTTGTACAGATCGAGTCTGAGCATGACAACCAAGATACTAATGCTGCCCAAGAGAAGAATGGCAATGTGACGAAAGGTGATATCTAATATAGTAAAGAGTCCCATTCAAAAAGAAGTTTTTCTTTTTTTTTCTCTCTCTCTCTCTCTCTGTTTTCAACATTTCCTAATTTTCCCTTCCGATCCCATCTCTTCGATCAACTCTCTCTTTCCTTATTTTCACTTTTCCTCCCCGTAACTATATTACTGTTTTTTCCCACCTTCTCTCTCTTTCCCTTCTACATAACCTTCTTCTCTACCTCTGCCTTGGTCTTGTACCATCTCAACTAACCATGTTCATTGTGCACACCAATTAGTACTGAATTCATTGTGTCTTTAATCACCAGAATCTGCTGCAAATGGTGAAGCTGGAGGTGGCGGTCGCCCTAGAGAGGGTGGTCGCCCTAGAGGGGGTCGGTCAGGTGCTCCTGTTAATGTGAAGACTGTATTGGTTCCTACTTTATTTGACATCGACCTTAAAGTCAAAAAGGTTTGTATCCACAAAACAATCAACCCTTATCAACTACAATATTTATAGCTTGGACTATTCTATTTGTACAGCAATTCGTTATTCAATAAGCAACTTGAGTTGCATCATGATGTAGAATACTACCACTACCAGAATGCTTTGCAGACTTTATTGTGTATCGCAATTAGTGCAAATTGTTTTATTGATGTCTACAGAGATTAAAAATTTGAATATGAAAGGGAATTCGTAGAGAATGCTGGTATTGGTAGTAAAATGACGTCATAACGCAAATCAACTATTGTTCTGTTAACTTCTGTTCATGTTCCAGGGAAAGTTGATTGGTATTTGTGGCGGTGTTGGAAGTGGAAAAAGCTCTCTTCTTCAGTGTATTTTAGCTCAGGTGGGGATTCTTTCACGTACACAAGTGCTCATTCATTTGCAATTATATTTTGAGCTTTGAACACACCACCAATGTTTGTTTGTTTATTGTTAGATGCGTAAAACTCGTGGTCGAGTGGCAATAGGAGGATCCATGGCCTACGTGGCACAGCAGGTACGTCTTGACGACAATACAAACCAAGACAAACAGTATCGCATCAATTACAAAATTAATCATTGATTTCAGGCATGGATCATGAATGCTACAGCTCGTGAAAATGTTCTACTGGGATTACCATTCAACGAGGCGCGGTACGTCACGGTCGATGAATAAAAGTATTGTATAAATGTGTAAATTAATAGATCCATGAAAGAACGCACGATGGAATACTTACACCGAAATTTAATTCTTTTAGATACAAATCCGTTTGTTTTGCATGCAGTCTTACGACTGATTTTGAAATTTTACCAAATGGAGACCTGACTGAGGTAAGGGATTGTCTGGCATATTTAGAGTCTTTTTCGTATGGCTGGGAAATGATACAGTTACAATACCGCTACGATACGGTAGACAATTTGATTGCTTTATCACAGAAACTACGGCTAAAATACAGTACTGTTTACCACTTACACGAAAACGACTCTATTACCTACTCTCAAGTAGTTATCTTACGAAATACAAGATTAAATGAGTAAATGACATTTCTGTCACTAGATTGGTGAGCGTGGAATTAACCTAAGTGGTGGACAGAAACAACGAATAAGTTTAGCTAGGGCACTGTACGCTGATAAGGTATGGATACAGATGGTTGAGTATTAGACGACTGACTGTCTGGTTGGTTGATTGATTGATTGATTGATTGATTGATTGATTGATATTTCTCAGGATATATATCTCCTAGATGACCCACTCAGTGCAGTTGATGCACACGTAGGACAACACATCTTTAAACACGTAATAAAGGGAGCCTTATGGGGTAAAACTGTTCTGTTTGCTACACATCAACTACAGGTACGTCAAGGCTGTGTTAAAACTCATAAAGAACAGTTCAGCTAATTTTAAGAGAGCCACGCAAATGTGTGCTTATGTGTGCTTATTTGAAAGCGCTAAAATCCGGGTGTATTGTTTGTACTTATTTTTCAGTTTCTGAGTCAATGTGATACAGTACTTTATATGAAAGATGGGCGCATCTTAGAAAGAGGAACATATGATTCTATTATGCGGGATAACAAGGTAGCATTCGTAGTAGTGTTTTAGTTGTCTGGATTGACATGCTATATAATGTGTATCTCTTAGGGGTAAAAATGTTTGAAGCCTTGCCCTTTAAAAAAAACGTCCGGTATCTTTAAGGGTATTTTTGAAAAATTCCGACGAGTATCCCCGGTCGTTTATCCCCGGAGTACCCCCTCCTCCCCGGGGGTGATTACTCGTACCCTGTTTATAGAGAAATCTGAACCACAGAAGGTCACGTGACTTCTTAATCATTGACTTTTTAGTCATAGCTACAATTTGTCAGTATTTAGTTTGTCCATCTGCTCTAATGTGCTAACGGGTGCATTGCCATATGTTCCCATTCGACCTATTCTTGTTCAATAAATTCGACGTACAGTACTTTCGGTACATTCTTCGATGGATACTGTCACAGACACTGTTCAACTGTTCAATTCTTTTCAAATATAAAGCATCTTTTTCTAAGAAATCTCTCACCTTCTTTGCTATTAACAATATGGTTAACATAAGGTTTAACCGCAGTCCAGTTGGCTCATTGCGCGTCGGTCTATTGCGCGGAGGTCACGGGTTCGATCCTTGTATTCGGACCAACACTTGATGCCTTTGTAATTTCATCTGCAAATATATCCGTATGTTTCTACATGAAGTTGAAGAAGAACTGGAAGATCAATCCAAAATTGCTGAAGACGACAATCTGCACGACTTCTTAGAGCGTGCTCGTTCAAACAGCACATGGTCTACAGCTTCTGCTGAAGATGTCTTACAAATATACACTCGGCAACTCAGCATTAATAGCCATCATGAAAGTACAGATGAAGGATTCAATAGTAGAAAGCAGACTCAATTAAGAACAAGCCAACGATCAAACTTTCGTGCTACCTTAGAACCTTTCAAAATGCAAAAGTCCTCCGGGTCCCCTGAAGCTGGTTTTATTGCCATACAACCTAAAGAAGATAAAGATGTACCGAAAACACGGTGCGAAGGTTAGTCTGGGTGAACGATCATTTTCAGTCATTTATCTGTGTCTAATGGAAGAGTAATATCGTAACTGACATACACCTATTTCAAAAAACGTTGTCGGGGAAATAAGGGAATGCCGGATTCCGGGTGCAAATTGCACGACCGAAAGGTATTTTGGGATTCCAATATTGATAACTAATAAGCATTAATGTTATTCAAGTCAGCGTCATTTCCTCGAGTTGACGATCTCCGATGGTCGATAATATGATATGTGTATATTCTGTAGCTTCACTGATTAATGTTTACTATAAAACTCATAAAACTACTTGGAAACACCTTGTCCCCGTCCAACGTCCCTGATGCTTTGAAGATTGTTTTGATATGACGTCATAGTGAATTAGGGCCATTACTTGCTAAAACTACTAACCTGTTTTCAGCTGGTAAATTGACTCAGTCAGAAGATCGTGAAGAAGGTTCAGTTCGTTTATCAACATACTCTAAATACTTCAAGGCAGCTGGAGGTAATAAACTGTCAACTTGCATCTTTTCACCTGAACCACACTATCAACAGTTTGTGATACATGGTCGATCCCTTATCCAACATAGTCGTTGAAATTGCTATCATCATCATCATCATCATCATTATTATCATCAATAGGTAACAACAGCACTACTATATTAACATCAACCTTATCTCGTAGCTTGAAATGATCTTCATTGACCATTAGTATAACCAATAATATAATATTGATTTATTGCAGGCTACGTGGTGTGTCTTCTGATGTTCATTTTCTTCTGTGTTGCTCTGGGTATTCAAAAAATTACCGAATCTTGGCTTAGCTACTGGCTGGATTCATCAGCTCGCAAGGTAGAGATTGCATACCATACCATACCATACCATACTATACCATGCCATATACTAACCGACAATGGTGTTTGTTTGTTTAGAACCTGTCAGAAAAGTCCGGCATCCACGCTGATAATCCAGACAATGGTTTCTACATCATGGTGTTTTGTTTAAGTTCATTGAGTTTCTTGCTAGCATTATTGCTTAAAACGATGCACAATTGCCATGGACGCTTGAAAGCTTTTTACAAAACATTTTACGAATTATTATCTCAATTGGTCTGGTTGCTGTTATGTTTCCCTGGTTTCTGATTGCAGTGGTTCCTTTGATGATACTATTATTCGTTTTGAATAAGTATTTTCGTCGTTCTGTTCGTGAGCTGAAGAGATTGGACGGTGTCACAAGATCTCCTCTTTTTACTCATTTAACGGCTACAATATAAGGCCTTTCAACTCTACATGCTTTTGACAAAATGGCTGATTTTAACGAGAAGTTCAAAAAGTTAGTCGATATATGGCAATACACTGCCATTTTTTATGTACTTTGTGTCGAATAGATGGCTGTCTGTACGATTAGATATAATCACTGTGTTGATCACTACTGTTACTGCACTGTTGGTTGTACTTATTAAAGGAACTTTGCCCCCTGCCTTCGCTGGTTTGGTTTTTGTATACAGCTACGATATGGTGAGAGTCAGAAAAGTGATGGGTATGATAAATATGGCCATTTTGATTTCGATGGCAATAATACGATTAATACTATTAAATATCTACAAAATGTCTTCATTTTGCTGACAGATGCGAAGATACAAGACACCATACGAGAGGCGTTTAAAGATTGTACATTACTGACTATCGCTCACCGACTGAACACTGTACTCACAGCAGATAGAATCATTGTTATGGACGAAGGAAAGGTACGTAAATCAATAGTTTTCGTCTTAATCATTAGAAAATTTGCAAGTTGCCGGCATTTGTGTCCGATATTTGACCTCCCCGGGTAGCTCAATGTATGAGATACAGTATGGGGCTCGCGACACAAGATTCCTCAGCCTTACCAAGGGAAACTCCCTTGAAAAGTGGGTAGGGTGGCTCGACGGACGGTTTTGAAAATAGCCCTTATAAGTGCACATAAATTAATTAAGGTAATTGTTATTATAATTATTATTGTTTTTATCAAAGTTGATAGAAATACTCTTAATCGCATCAAATATTTATAGATAATACATAGATAAACGCGCGTTATGTGTCAGGCGTTCCTGGCCAAATAACTCTATAATCATTACGCACGAAGTAAAAAGAAGAAGATTTTAATGTGTCCTTTTTGTTTCACGTGCTACCACCTAAGAAGGTTTTTAACTAGATTGTTTTATTTCAGATCGTTGAGTTCGAGTCTCCATCTATGTTGGCCAGTGACCCTGATTCTGAGTTCAGTAAACTACTCCAAGCTGCAGAATTACAAAAAGCACAAGACGCAAGCGAGCGAGTGCGGAAGTCCATTCAACAAGCAGATGAACAAGAATGTAAAGTCAATGGTAGCGAGGAAACCAACAAAAATCCAAAAGATGATATAACTTGTGATGTAGGGTTGATGGGGAACGGTAGATCGAACCACTGGCCATCCAAAGAGTTCACGACTTCTAAACAAGATCAAGAGCTAGATGGCTCGGAAAATGGTACAACAAACCCTGCTTTTCGTAATGATTATGAAGAAACGAAGTTCTGATGAAAAAAAAAAAAAAAAAAAAAACACCGGTTCTGTAATATTAATTTATTCTGCTATTTACATATATAAAGTGTGGGAAATTTTGACGAAAACTTTTGAATTGATCAAAGTGGCCTGGAATGTAAGCTGACAAGCCCGAAAAACCACAGGAATTCCAACTAACAGCAAATAAAGTTTGATTTCCTGTTTCGCAGGGTATAAATGTCGCGATTTTTCCTTGATATCCATCATTTCTGGCGTTTTTTTACCGTTTGGAGTTTTGTTAATGAACCGACAGTATAGTGTTTCGCATAGCTTGCGTTGGAAAAAATAGGTGCCCTGCAGGTGAATGTGGCTATAGTTAGCAACAAATAATTGTATACATTTCAGAATGAGTTTATTATAAATGTTAGACTATTTGTATCCTGTTTAATGCAAATATATGCATTTATTTATTAATATTTACTCTGATTATTGTGTATCTGATTAGCAGTTAAATACAGGGGCCGCGCGAGAGAGGGGGGCTGAGGGGCTATAGCTCCCCCTCCCAATAATTCTTCTGACATTTCATTAAATATCATTGTAACCATGAGAAATACATTTTCTCATAGTGAAATTATTAAAAATGTAAATATTTGATGCTTTTTCTGTTCTCAATGCTTCTCAGAACGCCGGAAATCGCAATTCCGCTAGAGTTATATTTCAAAAATTTCTGGGTTAGATATAACTTCCGGCTTTGGCGAAGGTACGCCCCCCCCCCCCCCCCCCCCCCCCAAAAAAAAAAAAAAAAAAAAAAATCAAAAATACTTTGATCGGCCCCTGAAATATTGCATAGCCATGTCGTCAATTTAATAGTGTAAACAACAAATAATGTTGAGACAAGAATTAAGTATCATTACTAAGTATTAAAAATTCATAGGCAAAATGTTTACAACTGCTTTTTTCTATAAAAACACCGACGCAGACCACTGTAGTACCTTACCATAGTTTTTATCTCTTCGATTATCATTACTATAGTACATATTCCAGATTACTCCGACGAAGGACTATCGTCCGTGTGAAAGACCACTGTTAGAAAGACCAAGATAAAGTGCAATGGGTTGCAATAAGGCGTAATAATCACCAAAAATACAAAGAATAATTCAAAAGGACTGTAAAGCGCAATAAATTGTGATACGGGTTTTTACTGATTTTTGAAAAGCACGCCGACTTTGTGAAAAATATGACAGCTACTAAACGAAAAAGCTACTAAAAAACTATCAATAGTCCAGGGTTTTTTATGCATGTGCCCCCCTCCCGTAAACGGTCTGGTTACGGCCCTGTTTAACTATACTTTTATATTCGTAATTTTAAAACTGTCTGTCTGTCTGTTTCTCCCACAATGCAACGCAGGAATAAGCCAATATTTACAATCACAAGGCAAAAGGTATGCCAGTATCAAAACTTTACAGATATCTAAAAATGCAAAACCTATTATTCTCAAAAACCTTTTTGCCACTGCTTTGCTGTTTATTGATATGTAATTTAAGCTTCGCTGAAAAATCAGGGATGTTGAGAGTTAAGGAATCCGAGACTCGTGAAGTCAAAGATTTGAGTGGTTTGTGGAACTTTCGAGCCGACATGTCAAGCGATAGAATGGAAGGATTTAGAGAGAATTGGTTTCTAAAACCATTATCCAAGGTAATATACACAGTATTCTACAACTTTCCGACCAAGAAATGTTAGATTTATTGTTTAATTAAGCTTTTGTTCAGTATAAACACGATTAGTTTCGGATTGTAAGTCCAGCTTTTTGCACCGAGTAGAGGGTAATCTGTCATAAATTTGTTTTTCTTGTACATATATTATTTTGGGAAAATTTTTCAGTAAAGTTCATTTCCTAACAATATTTGAAAACTGCTTTTAGATTTGCCCTAATTTTATAAATAATTAACGATTTCAAATAATAATTATTTTCCGATGCTATTTTTGCTATATATTTTTTCTTGATGAAAGAAAATAATTATATTTTCTTTGAAACAAAGTCATTTTTATGATTCTTGCATTGAGTGTTCCAGTTTCTTTGAATTGACGATTATTTTGAAAGGAGCAATTATTATTATGTTGAGTTTTTCATTTGCCACCAACCAAAGTTCACAACTTGAACCTGTTGCCTATAATTAACAAAATTTATAAGCGATTCAATAAAGTGTTTCATAAAATATACAATTCACGTCTTTGAGCAATATTTGAAGTAAATGTTTATCTGGAAATAATGTTATTTTTTTGTGGCAAAAAGTATAAAAGTTTGAAATAATAATCTAGAACACAGGAAGCCCAACTTAAACAATGGACATGTCGAGCTAGTACTTCTGATGTTGTTTTCTTTTTCAGACTGGGGACACTATCTCTATGCCAGTTCCATCAAGTTACAATGATATCACTCAAGATAGGACCCTCAGGGACTTTGTAGGATGGGCCTGGTATGACAAAGAATTTTTTGTCCCTAGATTATGGGGGGACACACAGAAGAATAGAGTGGTATTAAGATTTGAAAGTGCACACTATTACAGTATAGTGGTGAGTATGATGTTATAGGGACAGAACACTGCTATCCGGGTATCAACAGTCCATCAAAACGTCCTCCTAACACACTTGTCAATCCAGAGCAATTCAGATCACGATCTGCAATTCTGGATAAAGTTGGACACATCTGTCTGTCTGTCTGTCTGTCTGTCTTTGGCTGTCTGTCTGTGTTTTTCAACTTATGGATTGCATATGAATTGCACTGACTAACCAAAAATAATCTCAAATATAGAAATGTCTCCATAATCCATTATTTTCTTGTAGTGGGTAAATGGTAAAAAAGTAATGGAGCACAAAGGTGGTCATCTCCCTTTCGAAGCAGAAATTAGCACATTTCTAAACTATGACAGAGTTAATTTGGTTACAGCAGCTATAAACAACACATTAACTCCAGTCACGTTACCGCCAGGAACTATAGAATATCCTACAGGGGGAGATGGGTAGGTAATATTTTTATCATTTTAATTTATGATTACTGTTCAAAATAATGTCTTATTATTGAGTAGCAAAGACTTTTGTGTTTGATAATCACAAAACTGTATGTAATTCAAAAGATACACATTCAAAGATGACATGGACAATTTTATAACATAAACTAGACAAAACTTAGATCCATACAGTGACCTTACAGGAATATTGTTGATGACTAGTGATGTTATTCAAGAATGATGATTGATGGTGATAGTGATGATGGTGATTGTATGCCTGATTATAGTGACATCAGAAAACCAATTGTTGTCATTACCATTTTGCAGTTACCCTCCTGGTTATTTTGTACAAAAGTATACATTTGACTTCTTTAACTATGCTGGCATCCATCGACCTGTGAAACTGTACACATCACCAATAGCATACCTACGAGATATTACAATAAATACACAATACAGTGCATCAAGCCAAGTGTCTCAAGTCAGTTTTGCTAGTGAAATTGCTGCACAAGAGAGTATAACACAAGATGATATACTCATGGAATATCAGCTGCTAGATAAGGATAACTTTGTTGTTGGCCAGGCTAGTGGTACATCAATGTTTACAGGAAATATATCAGTCAAGAACCCAATTCTATGGTGGCCTGTTGGTATGAGTAACACCACGGCATACTTATACACTCTGAAGGTATGTCACTTTACAACAATAAAGACCAAAGGGAGCTTGCTCCTGCAACATGTTTCCGCAACATTCTTCCGGAGCAAAGCTGCCTCGTATGTACCAACAATTTCACACGAAAAATTATGTTGCACAGCAAAACTTTTGCTCTGACTAGGTTTTGCTCCCTTTGTTGTGAAACATTTTTTGCATGAAATGCTGATACATACGAGAGAGCTTTGCTCTAGGAGCATGTTGCGGGAACATTTTCAGGAGCAAGCTCCCTCGTGTGTACTGGCCTGATAAATAAAATAATAATAAATGTTAAGGCAGCAGGGGACCAAATCCAGGTGACTTTTTGAAAGTTATGTAACAAGTAAAGTTTAGAAGTTAACCCTAGAAAAGTGTATATTTTCTGAAAGCTAAAAGAACACATAATATGATTGTGTAGTTTATATGATTGATAAAGTTTTAATAAGTAACTTATTAAATTTTGAACAAAAAATTAGCGGTCATTTTTAAAAAGTTTATTCTCCATCAAAACTTACTTAATCATCATGAAAACTATTTTGCCATATTACCAAACTCATCAACTTAAAAACCGTGTCTCATTTTTGTAAAATGGTTTTTCATTTTAGAGATAACATAAAAAATGTTCAAAAAATTGATTTTTTCATGAAAAAATTCACGAAAAAATGATCAAAAATCAATTTAAAATTAACAAAGACCTAAATTAAAAAAGTGGGACACGGTTTTTAAGTTGATGAGTTTGGTGACAGTTTAAAATAGTTTTCTCATTGATTAAGTAATTTTTGAGTGTGAATAAAGTTTTTAAAAAGTACTGTTCTTTTTTTGTTCAAAATTTAATAAGTTACCAATTAAAACTTTATCAATCATATAAACTACACAGTCACATTATTTGTTCTTTTAGCTTTCAGAAAATATATACTTTTCGAGGGTTAACGTCTAAACTGTACTTGCTACGTGACTTTTAAAAAGTGACCTCCATTTTGTTCCCTGTTACCTTAAATGTTTCATTAATGTCAAAATTAAAATGAATGATCACAGCCAAATTTGTTGTATCCAAATTTGCAACCCTCCATTTCAAAACTTTGACGGTTGAGAGAGTCTAAACACAGTTTTGAAACGGTGAGTCGTGACATTAAGAATTTGACTGCAAGAATTTCAATACTAGGAAAGTCAAAGAGAATTTGAAAAAGATGCTGGTTGTTATCATAGTTAAATGACAAATCACCTGTTTTTATGTATTTTGCAAATGAAAGCCAAGTACATTATGCTAGAATAAAAAAAAATATTCATTCTTGGAAGTTAATGTTTAAATTGTTCCACAACCCTCAGTTTTTAAAAATAGTAATTCTTTTGGTCAGGTCATCACAACTGTTTCTTCTAAAAACTTGACTGACATCTACCGAATACCAGTTGGAATCAGAACTGTGAAAGTGGATGGAACTAGATTCTTGATTAACGAAAAAGAGTTTTACTTTAAAGGTTTTGGGAAGCATGAAGATGCTGATGTAAGTATTTCTAGTGAGGGAACTGACAAACAAACTCAGCAAGCATGCATAACAACATGTGAAGATACAATGTGCCTTTCCGGAATTCAAAAAGGGACTAGAGATGAAGTTAGAAATATTTATCTAATCAAAAACCAAATCTCACCACATGGAAGATCGCATTAAAATTACCAGAACTTTTCAGTTGCAGAAAGTTTATGTAAATACTGACTGATTTGTGGGACTTAATGAAATCTTGCAAATTAGAGAGAATGTATGGTTTTGGGGGACACCGTCTTCAAACCACATACATTCTTTGTTATTTTTGGGACTTTTGGCACTCAGTACATATTTATCCATACTCACTGGAACTTGGTGATAACACTAAAAATGGTATGGTCTTTCTTGTTTAGGGTTGATATCTTAATTTGAGTACAATTTTATCTTGGCCCCAGTCCCTTTTTGAATTCTGGAAACTTAAAAAAACAGACAAACAGATACACTAATGACCAACATGCAATATAAATGAACCAAAAAATCAGGCAAACAACCCACTATTAAACATATATTAAATTTATGAAATTATTGTGTTGGGAAAAGGGGAGCAGCAGATGATCTATGGGAGAGGTACATGGGGTGCGCACCCACTCCTCAAAGGATTTCAAGTCATTGTTTCCCAAATATTATTTTTCCTAAATATCCTCAGTATTTTATTATTACTGGGTAGTCATCCCTTCCTGAATATGATGCAACCTCTCCTAAAGACAATCCTGGATCTGCCCATAGGGAAGTCCCATCTGTCCCTGCCCCTGCTGTGTTCAAGTAATTGGATAATCGAACAAATCAGAGAGAAGAAACAAACACATCAAAGTACGTTATTGACATTGAAATTACACCTTCAAGACTATTAAACAAATAAACATTGATTTATTTCTTATTCAGATTCGAGGTAAAGGTTTGGACTATGCTCTTATTGCCAAAGACTTCAACTTAATGAAGTGGCTAGGAGGGAATTCATTCAGAACTAGCCATTATCCATACGCTGAAGAGATCATGGATATGGCTGATCAACAGGGCATTGTTGTCATTGACGAAACACCTGGAGTTGGAATTGGCGAGTAAGTACAACAAACAACATTTTAGATTGATCTATTATTAAGTATCATTACTGATTTGTTAAATTACCATAAGCCAGGGTAATTTCATGTTAGTTAGGGACATAGCTCTGACCCTTTTAACTGAATTACTGAATTAATGAGGTTTTGTCAACACATTGTTAAAGTAACTTATAATTATTAGTTCCCTAAGGTGGATACCAGCTGATTGACACTTTTGACTCCTACTAAAATGATAATCGTCTTTATTAGTGGGTTGCTTCTGATAACTATTTAATTTATAAATTCAAACACGATTTCAATATTGTTAAAAATGTTTTTTTTGTGGATTTTAGTGACAATTATCAGAAAGAGTTGTTAGAGCATCATCTTGAGGTCATGAATGAACTTATTACAAGGGACAAGAATCGTCCAGCTGTTGTCATGTGGTCAGTCGCTAATGAACCCAAGAGTGACATTGACAAAGCAGCTACTTACTTTGAGTAAGTACAAACTACTGTACCATTTAAGTCATTTTTGCTTTAATGGATTAATCAAAAGATATATCAATATATTATATTATTATTTATTATTATTGTGGTGTGTGTGAATTATTGGAAGTAATATAGCAGGGTTTGATGGTGAATGTAGTGAATCTCAATTTGAGACAAATATACTGTTTATACTTTATAATAATCTAAAATACACTCAAAATGTTTACTGTGCAATTTCACCTTAATCACACACTTGCTCTTAGACCATTGTGGATTTTGATCCCACGGGGGGTAGGGACGGGCTCCATATGTGTGTTACTGATCAAATAACTAATAAACCAGTGTTTGATTGAATCATTCTGTAATTTTATAATTATTCTCTGTCATTTAAGTATTTTTATATTATTTCAGCAGGTTTTAGTAATGATTAGATCTTTATGGAAGTTAAGAAAATTGAATAATCATGATGTTGTTACTCTCAATGATGTAGGTTTGTATTTAAAAAAACCCGTGAACTGGATCCTACACGACCTGTCACCTTCGTCACCCACTTCAAAGCATGGAATGATAAAGTGGTAAGCACTGATATCATTTTATTTTTTTATTTTATATAACAGTGATTTACCGTATTTACTTGAATAAGGGCCTCCCCCGAATAAGCGCCTCCCTTGAATAAGTGCCCTTTTTGAACAGAAAAAAATAATAAGCGCCTCCCCCGAATAAGCGCCCCCTATCGCGCTAGAACTCTTACATTCAGATCAAAAATAAATAAAAGTGTGACTTAACATATGTACATCTCGTGTTTAATATACAGTCAATTAACATAGAAGCTTCTTCTCTTTATGTTATACTAATACTAGTACTGCTGCAGTAGTACAACATTGATTTTAAAAGAAAAACATACTTTGATCAGTGTGTACGTGTTTCGTTTCGTTAATAAGAGCCCCCTTGAATAAGCGCCTCCCCGAAAAAGCGCCCTTTTTTAGACATGAAAAATTTAATAAGCGCCGGGGTGCTTATTCGAGTAAATACCGTATATATATATTTTTAGGACGGTAATAATGTCTAAGAGACATATTTAGAATGAATGATGATATTTGATGTATTGGAATCATTTGGACTCCATTGACAAAGGTTGTCAGTTTAAAAGTGAAGAGAAGAAGGGAAAGTGTGCAACCCATAGCTTTATCACCACAGTTTTTCCTTCTCTTTTCTTCCACTTTTACAACAGAAATAAAACTTAATATACCTTAATATACCTATTTACACTGTTTGCATAATTATGCTGCCACCATAGACAAAAATGTGACATGTAGTTGTCAAAAGACTGCTGTCAATCGTCAAGCATGTTGACACCTTTAACAAGCATTTGGATCAGTGATAAAGGAAAGTGACGAAAATGATCACCCAATTAATAGAATATGTTTACTTAATTGACAGTAGTCTATTGCAAAACTGCATGTTGCAAGTTATGTCTGGGGTGGCCATGTAGTAATGCAAATGGCAGTAAAATAAACGTCAATGCAAGTCAAGTGATTTTGTATTAATGGGTTTCCATTCGACATCTTTATAGGTTCAGTTTTGTGATGTCATCTTGTGCAATCGTTACTATTCCTGGTATCATGACTATGGGCATACTGAACTCATTAGTAACCAGCTTGAAAAAGAGTTACGAGACTGGTATAACAAGTTTAAGAAACCAGTTGTCCAGGCTGAGTATGGTGCTGACACTGTTGCTGGTTTGCATATGGTAAGATTGTGTTAGTACATCCATTATTTCTCTGTGGTAGTTTTTTTTTAATTGATTCAACTTAGAGCAATGAATTTTCCTTTGTGCTGCTTGCTTCTCAGGAGGTTAATCATTCTGTTTTTGAATCTCAGGATCCTCCGGTAATGTTTACTGAAGAATATCAGGTATGAAACTGTACACAACCTATTAATGGTGGTCAAATCACCACCAAATCATTGTCTAATTCAATTTTTTAGGATCATTTAATGTAGTAACTAGGTCAGTGGCATATCTATGGTAGGGGTGCAGGGGGTGCGCACCCTCTCCTGGAAGGATTTTGAGTCCTTGTTTTATCAAATATGTTTCCAAAATAACCTCAGTATTTCATGTTTACTTCCCCCTGAAGATGATGCACCCCCTCCCAAAAACAATTCTGGATCCGCCCCTGTAGGTACTCAATATATGACATATTTCACTGTTTTTTATAGCAAAGCATACTGCTCTAATACAGCTTTAGTGACATTCATGAAAGAATTGACAGTTAGTAAATGTGCTTGTCTATAACTGAAGATGGTCGAGTCTATGTCCTCTCAATATCGGGTTAGTTTTACCCCATTGAACTCAAATCTACAGTTTGTATTAACACATTGTGCTCTACATAATTTTACACAGGTTGAAACACTACAGCAGTACTTTCCTGTATTTGACAAACTGAGAAGTGAGTTCTTTGTTGGTGAAATGATATGGAACTTTGCTGATTTCATGACCACACAAGGTAATGATTCAAAACTAAACTGAAGCCTTCTCAACCACAACACTTTGCATGCCTTTGTTAGTGTTTATGGTTCTCTTCAAAGCAGCCTAAATAAATAAACAATAGAGGTGCACAAAGCATCTTGGTTGAGACAGCTCCTCTAAAATTATTTGGTTGTTAATTTAGATCTACTGATTAATGTAAATTTCATACATCCTTTTTTTAGGAATTACTCGTGTGGTTGGTAACAAAAAAGGAATATTGACTCGTCAAAGACAGCCAAAAGCTGCAGCATTCATTCTGCGACAGAGATATCTGAACATTACCCTTGAACAAACACCATCAAATACTGGAGATGATCTGCTGGATGCACTCATCAAGTTTGAAAGTAGAGCACCAGCAATTGCACCATCGTTTCAACAGGATGTTTATGGACAAGGATAAGAAGCATCACAATATGGAGCAGACTGGAATGCAGTCCATTTTTTTATGTGAAATAATAAATAAAATGAATAACTAATATTATATTTATACTAGACAAACTGGACTCAGAAAAATGTTTGAGTCCAAGATGGAATATGAACCCATACAATTACTAGCCAGATGCTATAACCAGATAAACAATACCAAAGTTGATATTTATGGAAAGTGAATCTTATACATAATAATTATACCTCTATTTTTGTGTTTTCATTACAGAGTTGTAATATATTTTGTACATTGAATATTATCTAGTGAATTGGTCAAAACATGTTTGACGAGTGTTTGATACAATCATAACACCTGTTGAATATTCCTACACCTCTCTCATGTTCTCTCAACATCCCACATAGTATTTGTAAAATAATAAAGTTCTTCAATATTGGAAAATAAAAACACTTTACATAAACCTGTGAAGTAATAATACATGTACAGTAATAAACTCAAATTTTATTAATTTTATTTTGACCTCACTACACTATGCCAGATAAATTTGAAAACATAACTTTGGTTCCAATCCCGTGACAAAAATTGCTTGTTAAACAATAAAATTAGCATAAAATTGTTTCTGATTCATGCGTTTTAGTGCAGGCAGAAGGCCTAACTGTATAATTAAAGTTATTTATAATTAAAGTTATTTTTTTATCCTGGTTAGTGTGGGCATAGCTTAAAAATTGTTTTGCAAGTTTATGACAACTACTCTATTCTTTAAAAAATGTATTAGATGTTACTTGATGTTATTAAAAAAAATGAGTGTCAACACGTTTGTTTGCTATTTTAATGTTTATGCTATTTTGTAGTTAATATTGTTCCATTTCCAGTTGAAAAAGTAATTACTTGTACACCTTACCAGAGAACATCTTTTTGACAGTCAACATATTTGAAGATTTCCTGTTACACTGCAATGCTTACTCAAGCAAACTCAAATAATGAGAAACAAAATATTGTGTAGCTACAAATAACTATGTCTACATTTGAACCAGTCAATTCTTAATGTGGAAGATGAAGTAGGCCTATATGTATTACAACGATTAGTGAGTCAAATAGACCACCACATAGTGCTATCATGCTATGTAGACTCCTATCATAAGTCAGTCCCAGTCTCTCTCCATCAATCTTTTTAGTTGTAAATCAAATAAAACCATTTCAGTTGTTATTAATACTTGATTTATTTTACACAATATGGCAATGGATAATCTTATTGTTAGTGTTTTACAGGTTAGGTGTAACTAACAGAACTGCTTTGCACAAGTTAATCCAATACCACTCAACTACATTTAGACTAAGAGTCACAGTTACTGAGATATGTCCTAACAGCTATGTAAATATATTTACAACAAAATGTTGAGTATTTACACCAATTCATTAGAATAATTCGAATTGTAAAAGTATGGTAATGAAAAATATTAATGCGAAGTTGTCAGATATGATAGCAATGACATTGTACAGAAAGAATCTTAAAAGCACTTGCCAACAATCACATTGGAACAACATTCAATAAAAACTATGATAATTTCAATTAAGACACAACTGGCAGGTATTCTGTGTGGTGTCACTTTGTAATGCACTAAGTGAATAAGTTTGAAAACATATCCTTTTGAGAATTATCTATCAACATCACACAGGTCCCCCAAGCTGATAGCAGTTAAAACATGAGGAAAAAAAAGTCTTATAATGGAAAATATTCTTCAGTTATTTTTTTTAACGTTTTAATAACCCCTATCAGCTTAGAGTGTCTGTGAACATAACTGCTAAATTTGCCTTCATTCAAATATATTACAAACTAACTATATCTCGATGGTCTCCATGACTCTAAATTATGTTGATAACAAAGATATGCCTATTGCAGCAATGCTTTACTTAAAAAAAGTTAACGCTTTCTTTTACTTCGACCTTCATGGTCTCTTGACCTTGGTTCATCTAATGTTCTTTTGCCTTTTTTAGCTTCTGTAAGAAACTTGTCAAGACCAAATGGATCTAACTCTTCTTCTTTTTCAAACTGCACAGGGCCATCTCTCTTGTGACTGTGGTCAGTGCCAGCAAACTCTTTATCGGCTTGAAACCTTTCAGTCCTAACAAGCCTTTCAATATCATCACCATAAACATCTTTATCAGCAATGTTTTTAGATGGTCTATAAATAGACGATGCAGTGCTTACACCTTTACGCCAAGCTTTATCATAAACATTATAGCCATCATCTTCACCAAAGCCTGAATCCATTCCTTTATCTTGGTTGAATAACCGCTGGTCAAACATACTGTCATCAGATACTGGCCCCCCTCTAGCAACACCAAGTGCAATTTTTTCACTGATATCACGCTCTTTATCTCTTTGTAGTTTAGACCTCTTGTCTGGGGCAGCTTTAGCTATACGTCTGTCGCGTTCCCTATCTTTGTGTCTCTCATGACGAATTTGTTCTCTTTCTCTCTCTTCAGCAGACTTGTCAGAAGAAGTCTTAATCCCTGCTCGTTCTTCACGTGTTTTCATGGCTAGTTCTCTCAGCTTTTTCTCTTGTTTTTCTTTCTCTTTCTGTGCTAGCTTTTTCTCTAGTTGTGCTCTCAGTTCTACCCCTTCTCTTGCTTTTCTGTCAGCTATATACAATGCCTCTGCAAGCTTAGCAAATTTGTCATTGATATGTGGGTCTTGTAGTCCACGGCCATCAGCAGCAAGACGTTTATCAAGTGGTATAGTGTATCCTTTAGCATTCTTCCAATTTGAGATACAGGGGGGTACCTTCCAATCTTGCTGCTCTTTGACTGTCACCTTACGACTTGGCGAGTGCATCACTGGTGCAGGAGGAGAGGGGGGACCACGAGGAATCTTCTTGTTAGTTTTAAACCGTGGAGGTTCCATAGGGTCTTTCTGCATTTCTACCATTCTAATAACTCGTTGTTTGGCACCAGAATTAAATGCTGCTCCTTGTTGAGCCGGTGTATAACGAATATACTGCGCCGGTTGTTGTTTCTGAGCAGCCTGTGTTGGTTGAGCTGCGGCTATTTTGGTATTGACTACTTTCTCTAGAGCTTCTCTTGTTTTCTCAGTAACACTTTGAACCTCTTCCTCATCTGGTCTCATGAATTCATGATTATTCTCATCTTTCAAATGAGCGGGAACTAAGTCCGTGAATTTAGAATGGACCACTTTGTCTTTCTTGTGTCCCTGTTTTAATATCATATCATATTTCACTTTTCCTTGAGCATCCAGTTGAATGGGTAAAGCATTCGATGATTTAGCAGCTTTCTTTTTACCCATATCTAGAGGATACTGTGCTATATGGATCTCTGGAAAAGCTCCTCCATCGCCAAAGTCCTCGGGTTTACGTGGGATCCATCCATGGCGTCGTCCGTACGGTGGCGGTTCTTTCACAACTACTGTAAGCTGTTTATAAGATTGTTCTAGCTCTTCATCTTCTTCATCATCCTTGTAAGCAATATTGACTGGATTAGGTAGTAAACTAGCGAGTGATGCCATAGTTTTTAACGATCAAAGTCATGAAATTTCTCTCTACACGTTCTCTTTACAACATGGCGTTCGTTTCAATAAGTAACGTGAATGCGAGCATGACGTCACGCCATACACGTGGTTTCAACAACCAATCATGCACCAACTATCCAACTCTCAAGATGAAGGCAGAGAAAAAATGAAGAAAAGAAGATAACAAATAAATAACCAATCTAAGTAAAATAAATCAAATACACAATCTTATGTGATTGTGCAGCACATGAATGTTATTGAAGACATTTAAGTGAAAATTTGCATCATCATCATGGCGCACTTGTTGTGGAGTGGAATGCAATTGGACATTTTACAAATAACGCTATATAAGCTTTAAATAGTATTATCATTCTTACTTATTTATTTATCACTTTCCAATCTTTATTGAGGATTTCGAACATAAAATTCTAGAAAGTACCATTACAGAGACGACGGGCGCCCTGTGTACTTGAAAACGGAACATCCGTATGTACTGGGTACGATCGACAAACTGCACGAGTTACAGGTAGTACTTGTGGTAATTAGTAGACCTTTTCAAGACTCTAAATATAAACCTATCTGCCAACAAAATGAGTTCAGACGTAAATGCAGAGGTTGTTGTTATTGGAGGTGGTATTAGTGGGCTATGTGCTGCAAAGCTCTTAGCCGAGAGTGGTGTTGATGTTGTTGTTCTGGAAGCACGAGACCGTGTTGGTGGTAGAACACAAACAATGATTGATCCAAGGTTCAAATACACCGACCTCGGAGGAGCTTATCTTGGACCCACACAAGACCACATACTAAGAATTGCTAAAGAACTTGGTGTAGAAACATATAAAGTTCATTTTACAGGCAAAGTATCGGAATATCTGAATGGTAATTTACGAGAATATGAGAGTGAAACTTCATCTTGGAATCCAATTGCCATCCTGGATTATTTTAATCTCATTCGTACATTGGATGGAATGGCCGCTTCGTTACATCTGGAACATCCTTGGGAAAGTGCTAATGCCTTAGAATGGGATCGTATGACTGTTGAAGAGTTTTTTAATAAGAAATGTTGGACTACTTATTGCAAGAAAAGAATGGTACAAATATACCATGATGCAATGGCGGCCGAGCCATGGGATATGTCTCTTCTATATTACCTGTGGTACCTCAAGTCATCTGGTGGCGTGTTAAGAATTGCAGGCACTGAAAATGCCGGTCAGGAAAGAAAGTTTATTGGAGGCTCACAACAGATTAGTATCAAGTTGAAAGACAAACTTGGAGATCACAGGGTAAGTTTGATATACAAGAATAATTTATGAAATCTTTAACATTGCAAATAGCATATTGTGTCATTGTATTGTAATGGATCATTAAATTTGTGTAAAATAATAATAATCTTTAATGAGGGTGCCTAACTCACTTACATGGTTTTTAGTAGGGTCCTAAATAAGAGTAAACATTTCAGGCCCTCTGTGACAAAATCTTGATAAAAATAGATTGGAGCTATACATGTGTTACACATGAAAAGTGAGCTGTGTGTCATGGAAAATGTGCTGTTAAAGGTGGATTTATTTGGTTTCACTTTAGGTAATCCTGAACAGTCCAGTTAACAAGCTAGTTCAAGATGGAGAGGGTGTAGTTGTCTCTTGTGAGAATGGCAAGAGATACAGAGCAAAATATGTGATCAGTGCCATGCCTCAAGCTCTGTTAAATCAGGTTTCATTTGAGCCTCCCCTTCCTGCACTGAAAAATCAACTTATCCAAAGAATTCCCATGGGATCTGTCATTAAAACTATTATATTCTATGAAAAGGCTTTCTGGAGAGCTAGGGGGTTGAGTGGGATTATTATTGCTGACTCTGACTCTGGACCAGTTCAAGCTGCTTTAGATGATACCAAGCCAGATGGATCACACCCAGCAATTATGGGGTGAGTAATATTTGAGAGAAATGGGGTGTTTTTTATTTTTATTTTGATGACATGCAATATATTCTTTGATATTTAAGAGCAGCCAAGTGACAAGAAATGTCTTGCTCAGACTAAGGCTTGATATATAGCACGCAATCAGTTTTCTTGTATTTAGATTACCTATGTTGCAGAGCACAAATTCCAGACATCAGCAAGGCAAAGAAATGCCTAAAGTTTTATTATTTAAAGTCATCCAGGAATATTATGTTTTTATTTTAAAGAAAAAATACCCTGGTGAGAACATTTGCATGATTATTATCTATTTCCTGGTTTGCTGATCCAAACAAATTCACAAATTTCAACATTTAAAAGCTGTTTTTCTATAACGCTATTTATTATAATCCCAGATTTATCATTGGAGATCAAGCACGTAAATGGTGCTCTAAAACACAAGAAGAAAGGAAACAAGCTGTAGCAGAACAGTATGCTAAAATATTCAACACAGAAGAAGCACTTCATCCTTGTTACTATGTTGACAAGAACTGGCCAGCAGAAAAGTACTCTGGTGGCTGTTACGTAAGTGTTGTTCCATGTGGTGTATTAACAAAGTATGGCAAGGCTCTGAAATGTCCTGTTGGGAGAGTTTTCTTTGCTGGAACAGAGACGGCCACTTTATGGTCTGGTAAGTTAAAAACAACTACTGCAACATTTTTTTTTATCTTGATAAAATAATGCATCAGAAATTTATAGCAGAAATAACTTTAAAAGCCACAGCAATACCAGCAAAGGAACCATACAGTATATTTTGAAGTGTGGGGTAGAAATTGGCAATTTTGTATAATGTGTATGAGAAAAATTCTAATACTGACAGACTGTGCTTTGTTTTTCACACAATATCACACAGTACAAAAGTGATGGTCCCTACCAGTCCCTCTCCACCTCAGTAGCTCATGCACCCAACAGTAAAAGTCACAATAATTTTAGCAGTAATACAAAATACAAAAGACAGCTTTGTATACATCATGTATTCTGCTGTAATGTATTTTGATTGCCACTGAGGGAATTGCTATCTCTTGTTCAGGATATATGAGTGGTGCTGTCCAAGCTGGAGAAAGAGCTGCTAGAGAAGTACTTCATCAGATGGGCAAGATCCCAGAGAGTGAAATAGAACAAGTAGAGCCTCCGTCAACTGTTGTTCCTCCAGTTCCATGTGAGCTTACACCCTTCCAAAAACATTTACCTACTGTACCAGTGTTTTTGTTTGGAATGACTGTTATGGGTGGCGTGGTTGGTGGTTGTTTGCTGTACAAGTATATCCAGTAAATAATCAATGGTGAACAATGGTCATGTTATTGTCAGTGGCTATTTCAAGTATTCCCAGCAAATAGCTGTTCAATAATGATGTAATATAATCCACATGGAACTGTATTGGGTGGGCTAAATCAAGTCTTTTACAAACTGTGGTATATACACAGGGGATTTAAATATTATACACGATACTAACTTATCTATCAAGCATCAATAATTTTTATGCGATATATACCATATGAACACAAGATCTTCATGGACATAATTTCTATTTTTAAACTTCTTAACAACTTGATGCGAATAATTTTTAACATTACTATTCTTCAAATGTGTAGTGTAAGAAATCTATTAATATAATTTTATAATTATAAAAAAGTTCAAATGGAATATAGTTTGGCCAAAATGTATCATGTGTCATGATCTTTTAATGAATTTGATAATGAATAATAATACCTAATAATATCTCTTAATAAAATATAGCCTGTGTTAGCAGCTGTTTGTTGCTTTTCTATCCAGGAGACAGAGTAATGTCTGAGCAGTAATCCAAATAAATAAATAATGCATTGCATTTCCAATAATTGCAAATATGTTTCCAATGGTGAAGTAGACAATCAGTGGTGTGGTGAAAGCAGGAATTTGAAAGAGAAATGAACAATGACAGAAATGACAATACCCTGGGTGATGCAGACAAAACCAGTTTACAAATTAGTTTGACTTTTCCTTATTCCTCTCTTTTGCATTATTTAGTGGAAGTTATTAAATAAACATTAATTAATTAATACATTTTTCTGGTCTGCATATAACTTCTACCCCCCCCCCCAGAATTTTTTCATCTTTCACTAACACTGTTGCTAAATAATTATTACCTATAAAGTTAAAATCAATAAGACAAGGGATTAGAGTATACAAGTTTTTAATGACACTCAAGATAACAGCATGCAATAATGTTGTAGTCAGTTTGACTGACACCCATCTGACATTGGAGTCATTTTTGAGTAAGAAATGGTACAGTTACAATACCGCAATAATACAGCAGAAAATGTTTTCTTTAAAACTACGGCTACGATATGATACAGTACTGTTTCCCACTCGGATGGTTTCAGATTTAGTTCTATAAATTATTACAGTGTGGTGATCTTTGTCTATTGTCTATCTAATCATGCAAATAAAACTACACTTGCACACATATATTGGGATATAATTCAAACTTTATAATCTACGAGTCCATATAAGAATCGTACACTATAAACTGTAAATCTTCTAATCATGCAAAAACTACACTTGCGCACATATATGTGGATATAATTCAAACTATATAATCTATGAGCCATATAAGAATCGTACACTATAAACTGTAAATCTTCTAATCATGCAAAAACTACACTTGCACACATATATGTGGATATAATTCAAACTATATAATCTATGAGCCATATAAGAATCGTACACTATAAACTGTAAATCTTCTAATCATGCAAAAACTACACTTGAACATATTTGAATAGAATTAAAATTAGTTTTAACAAACCAATAAACCATTTTTTTCAGCTTTGTTCAGTAAGTATCATCCGAAAAAGTACAGGATTCAGCCATTCATATGGTTTTCACTGTAGTGTCACTCGATGCTCACTGCAGTTTTAGTGTGTTGTTACTTCCACAAGGTATTTTCTTATTAGTGAAGTGACACTTGCTCATGATATCACAATAAGTATTTTTTATGCTATGTGTCTTGAAAAAGTTCAGACTGTCGCTTTCCTTTCTGACTTTCTGCACCAGGCCACATGGCTTATCAATCCACGAGATTAAATCATCTCTTGAACCAAACGTTGTTGTGTATTTTTGCAAGTCGGCAAGTGAGTAGCTGTATTTGATGTGGTTATACATCTCACCAGGGCTGGAAATAGCAATAGCCTCGATCTTCAGCCTGCTGCCAATAATCTTGGCCAGGCCACCACCAAGAGAATGACCTACCAAGTAGAAATCTTCTGTGCGTCTTTTCTTCTTAACGTTGAGTGTATTCAAGTAGGTCTCAAGAACTTCAATGTATGACTTATCCTCACGTTCGAAAGTCCAGTCCATCGTTGAGGCAAAGCTGATATAATGTGCCACTGTAGTTAACGGAATCATGCTGGAGTAGGGAAGAAGTGCAATTAAAAGTTGGAAAATCAACACCTCGTTATATATCTTGCAGTTTTCGACCCAGTCTCTTAAATCAGTTGTTCCGCTTATTCCAATGACGTTAATACGGTAACTAGCAGCCCGTACATGGTAAAATGAAGGTTTGGCTTTATTGATGTACTCAAATTTCCATCTGATTCCTGAATTGAGGAAATAATTGTTAGTGAGACCTGTAAGCTCATCTTGTTTTTTGTCTGCTGTCTTGTAAGCCAAATCTGCAAAGAATACCATATCCGTAATCTTGAGCTTACCCCACCTCTTCGTACACATTTGATAGCCAGGAATGCGTGGTGTATCCTCGAATGATTGCTTCGTAATGGACCGTGTGTTGCTAGTCTTGCTGGAGAAACCAAGCTGACAGTCATTTTTGGCACAGTGATAGTCAACAGAGAAAAACACACCTACCATAATACCTACTGCTAGAACCATCATGAATATTACTTTGGATTGCAATAGAAATCCTTTGTCTTCCTTTCTACTTCCACGATGAAAAAGATAAAAAGTAAAAAGGTATGATATATATGGGGACAGAAAGGCCATCACGCAAGGAAATACAGATGCCCCTGCGATAATATAGAGGAACGGGCAGGTGTACATCGAAAATACTAAGAAAAGGCTAAATAGATAACAGACAATCCTCCAACCACAGCAATGGTCAAAAAGTGCAGTGTTTTGCTTAGTGTAGACGAACCGTAACAGGAAAATTGAACCAGCGAAAAGGATAACTATTGCTTTGAAAAATGCAAATAAAAAGAGGCAATGCCAGAATGAAGTTGAAGTAACTCCACTCCAAATACCAGCACAAATTGCATCCACCAAAAACAATGAAAACTTAAGACACAAGTAACAAGCATGATTTTCTTTATGAAATGGCTGAATTACTTTAAAAAAAAGTGACAACAAAAATGTTAAGTTAAAACACAGAGAAACAATCAGCGAGAAAGTGGCAAATCCGAAGAGGATTCGTTGCCATTGGTCTGTAGATTGTGCCCCAAACGGTGACGCTACATAAAGACACATATCTAACAACAAGTTGACAGAGATACAAAGTAATACAAAGAATGTAACATATAAACCAATCACTGTGTAGCCTGTCAGCAGTTTCGACAAGGTTTTCAACTGAAACGAAAAGAAAACTTAAGATTTTAACTGCTGTTAGCATCAATTTTGGTTTGTGAGCTGGGGAGAGGGGAAACAATTGAAGCGATGACACAGTGCGCAAAAAATGAGTTGAAATTGTAACAATCAAAATAAATAAATTATACCATAGCAGAAACTCGTATATTGAAATATGAGTGACATTGCTTTTGGTTCCGTGCTCCGGAATACTCGTTTTTCTTCGTTGCAAAGCTTTTCTCAAATAAAATCGTATCTTTTATGACTCCAAAAATTCACAAACTAAGTAAGCGACAGTAAAATATACAGATAAGTAGAAAGCCGAAGGCAGAAATGACATTTCGCACGTTAGTACTCCAACAAAGGACTAACGACCGAAACGTCCGTTTTGCATTCTTCTGGCTACGGTGTTGGTACGGTGTACAACTTGTCTATATATTTTACAACTGTTTCTATAGAAACACCGACGCAGTCTACTCTAGTTTCTTACTAGTTTTAACATATCATATGTTACAATGATAATATATTATAAACTACAATAGATGTTTACGTCTAAGACATAGTCTATTAATAAAGATGTTCTTCTGTTCTGGCATGTATTTGTGTAATGGATGGTTGGTCATAGATCTAGGTAGGATACTTCATAGTTAGTAGAGGAAACTACTAACGTACTATGGCTACTTGTAAGAAATTGCATAAACAAATAATCTATCTTTATACTAACCCATTTCTTGCGGTCGTTTACGTTTGCACAACAGACGTTCCTGTAACAATTAATACAGCGAATACTTCCTTCTACAAGGCAAGTACAGCCTTCTCCACGGCAAGTACAGACTTCTGGACAGCAAGTACCACCTTCACCACAGCAAGAACTGTCTGCTTCACATGTGGAACTGCAACAACTGCAAATGAAGTCAGCGTCGCCTTCGCCGGTCTCTTGTTCCTCGTTGAAAAACACCAATAGCCATTCTTTCAACATCAGCAACAAAGTTTCACAACATGTACACATTCTTCTGTTAACGACTCGACGTGTTGGTAAAAATAAAGATGCTTTTGTAAATAAGGGTGCTGTCTGCAAACAAACAATAATTCTTGGAATCGGCATCAGATTTGACCTTGGAAAATGGAATGGTAAGGCTGTGGACTTCAAGGATCGATGATTCTTTAGTACATTTTGGCATATAAGCAGTAATATAGTGCAACACTTGATAATTTTTGAAGGATTGGCGCATTTCGCCAGAATAATACACCTATGTTGCAGTGCACGAAATCCAGACATCAGCAAGGCAAAGAAATGCCTAAAGTTTTATTTTTTAAAGTCATCTAGGAATATTATGCTCTTTCTTTTGTTTATATTTTAAAGAAAAAATACCCTGGTCATCATTTGCATGATTATTATCTATTTCCTGGTTTGCTGATCCAAACAAATTCACATCCCCTTTTTGAATTTCAACATTTAAAAGCTGTTTTTCTATAACGCTATTTACTATAATCCCAGATTTATCATTGGAGATCAAGCACGTAAATGGCGCTCTAAAACACAAGAAGAAAGGAAACAAGCTGTAGCAGAACAGTATGCTAAAATATTCAACACAGAAGAAGCACTTCATCCTTGTTACTATGTTGACAAGAACTGGCCAGCAGAAAAGTACTCTGGTGGCTGTTACGTAAGTGTTGTTCCATGTGGACTGTATTAACAAAGTATGGCAAGGCTCTGAAATGTCCTGTCGGGAGGGGCAGTTTTCTTTGCTGGAACAGAGACGGCCACTTTATGGTCTGGTAAGTTAAAAACAACTACTGCAACATTATTTTTTGTCTTGATAAAATGATGCATCAGACATTTATAGCAGAAATAACTGTAAAAGCCACAGCAATACCAGCAAAGGAACCATACCGTATATTTTGAAGTGTGGGATAGACATTGGAAATTGTGTATAATGTGTGTGAGAAAAAGTCTAATACTGACAGACTGTGCTTTGTTTTTCACACAATATCACACAGTACAAAAGTGATGGTGCCTACCAGTCCCTCTCCCCCTCAGTAACTCATGCACCCAACAGTAAAAATCACAATAATTTTATCAGTAATACAAAATACAAAAGACAGCTTTGTATACATCATGTATTCTGCTGTAATGTATTTTGATTGCCACTGAGGGAATTGCTATCTCTTGTTCAGGATATATGAGTGGTGCTGTCCAAGCTGGAGAAAGAGCTGCTAGAGAAGTACTTCATCAGATGGGCAAGATCCCAGAGAGTGAAATAGAACAAGTAGAGCCTCCGTCAACTGTTGTTCCTCCAGTTCCATGTGAGCTTACACCCTTCCAAAAACATTTACCTACTGTACCAGTGTTTTTGTTTGGAATGACTGTTATGGGTGGCGTGGTTGGTGGTTGTTTGCTGTACAAGTATATCCAGTAAATAATCAATGGTGAACAATGGTCATGTTATTGTCAGTGGCTATTTCAAGTATTCCCAGCAAATAGCTGTTCAATAATGATGTAATATAATCCACATGGAACTGTATTGGGTGGGCTAAATCAAGTCTTTTACAAACTGTGGTATATACACAGGGGATTTAAATATTATACACGATACTAACTTATCTATCAAGCATCAATAATTTTTATGCGATATATACCATATGAACACAAGATCTTCATGGACATAATTTCTATTTTTAAACTTCTTAACAACTTGATGCGAATAATTTTTAACATTACTATTCTTCAAATGTGTAGTGTAAGAAATCTATTAATATAATTTTATAATTATAAAAAAGTTCAAATGGAATATAGTTTGGCCAAAATGTATCATGTGTCATGATCTTTTAATGAATTTGATAATGAATAATAATACCTAATAATATCTCTTAATAAAATATAGCCTGTGTTAGCAGCTGTTTGTTGCTTTTCTATCCAGGAGACAGAGTAATGTCTGAGCAGTAATCCAAATAAATAAATAATGCATTGCATTTCCAATAATTGCAAATATGTTTCCAATGGTGAAGTAGACAATCAGTGGTGTGGTGAAAGCAGGAATTTGAAAGAGAAATGAACAATGACAGAAATGACAATACCCTGGGTGATGCAGACAAAACCAGTTTACAAATTAGTTTGACTTTTCCTTATTCCTCTCTTTTGCATTATTTAGTGGAAGTTATTAAATAAACATTAATTAATTAATACATTTTTCTGGTCTGCATATAACTTCTACCCCCCCCCCCCCCCAGAATTTTTTCATCTTTCACTAACACTGTTGCTAAATAATTATTACCTATAAAGTTAAAATCAATAAGACAAGGGATTAGAGTATACAAGCTTTTAATGACACTCAAGATAACAGCATGCAATAATGTTGTAGTCAGTTTGACTGACACCCATCTGACATTGGAGTCATTTTTGAGTAAGAAATGGTACAGTTACAATACCGCAATAATACAGCAGAAAATGTTTTCTTTAAAACTACGGCTACGATATGATACAGTACTGTTTCCCACTCGGATGGTTTCAGATTTAGTTCTATAAATTATTACAGTGTGGTGATCTTTGTCTATTGTCTATCTAATCATGCAAATAAAACTACACTTGCACACATATATTGGGATATAATTCAAACTTTATAATCTACGAGTCCATATAAGAATCGTACACTATAAACTGTAAATCTTCTAATCATGCAAAAACTACACTTGCGCACATATATGTGGATATAATTCAAACTATATAATCTATGAGCCATATAAGAATCGTACACTATAAACTGTAAATCTTCTAATCATGCAAAAACTACACTTGCACACATATATGTGGATATAATTCAAACTATATAATCTATGAGCCATATAAGAATCGTACACTATAAACTGTAAATCTTCTAATCATGCAAAAACTACACTTGAACATATTTGAATAGAATTAAAATTAGTTTTAACAAACCAATAAACCATTTTTTTCAGCTTTGTTCAGTAAGTATCATCCGAAAAAGTACAGGATTCAGCCATTCATATGGTTTTCACTGTAGTGTCACTCGATGCTCACTGCAGTTTTAGTGTGTTGTTACTTCCACAAGGTATTTTCTTATTAGTGAAGTGACACTTGCTCATGATATCACAATAAGTATTTTTTATGCTATGTGTCTTGAAAAAGTTCAGACTGTCGCTTTCCTTTCTGACTTTCTGCACCAGGCCACATGGCTTATCAATCCACGAGATTAAATCATCTCTTGAACCAAACGTTGTTGTGTATTTTTGCAAGTCGGCAAGTGAGTAGCTGTATTTGATGTGGTTATACATCTCACCAGGGCTGGAAATAGCAATAGCCTCGATCTTCAGCCTGCTGCCAACAATCTTGGCCAGGCCACCACCAAGAGAATGACCTACCAAGTAGAAATCCTCTGTGCGTCTTTTCTTCTTAACGTTGAGTGTATTCAAGTAGGTCTCAAGAACTTCAATGTATGACTTATCCTCACGTTCGAAAGTCCAGTCCATCGTTGAGGCAAAGCTGATATAATGTGCCACTGTACTTAACGGAATCATGCTGGAGTAGGGAAGAAGTGCAATTAAAAGTTGGAAAATCAACACCTCGTTATATATCTTGCAGTTTTCGACCCAGTCTCTTAAATCAGTTGTTCCACTTATTCCAATGACGTTAATACGGTAACTAGCAGCCCGTACATGGTAAAATGAAGGTTTGGCTTTATTGATGTGCTCAAAGTTCCATCTGATTCCTGAATTGAGGAAATAATTGTTAGTGAGACCTGTAAGCTCATCTTGTTTTTTGTCTGCTGTCTTGTAAGCCAAATCTGCAAAGAATACCATATCCGTAATCTTGAGCTTACCCCACCTCTTCGTACACATTTGATAGCCAGGAATGCGTGGTGTATCCTCGAATGATTGCTTCGTAATGGACCGTGTGTTGCTAGTCTTGCTGGAGAAACCAAGCTGACAGTCATTTTTGGCACAGTGATAGTCAACAGAGAAAAACACACCTACCATAATACTGTAATGTGTTGACGTACCCCTCCCTAGAGGGGATGATTTTGTAATAACCTCGTGGTCGGTTCGCGAGTAAGTTGTAAGTTGTTTTAGAAGTCTAAGTTCGAATAAAAGTAAATAATAGACGCACAAGTAGTACGTTACACTGGTGGCAGCGAAAAAAAAAAATGTCTTTTATGGACCTAACGCCTGTTAGACCGACTTATGATTCAAGGAACCCGTTCGACAACGGAATTCAAATCGCAGGTGACAGTCAGACGACCGATAAAAAATTTCCGCACAACGTAAACATGATGGAATCGACGCCAATACAATTAAATAATCCATTCACCAGAGATCTAACGGATATCTTTCAAATGCAAACGACAACAAACCCATTCACCGGAGATCTAACAGATGTTTTTCGAACGCAAACAACAAATTCAAGGAATCCCTTCAAAACAGAGAATCAAACGAGCGCGAGTGAGTCGACCGGCGCGAAGCGACCAAAACAGATCAAGAAACCAATCAAACTTCCCGATGATTATAATGGAAGTACTTCATTGAGAGATTACCTGAGACACTTCGATCGTTGTGCAGTCGTCAACGAGTGGAATACAGAAGAATCAGCGTTGTTTCTTTCGGCAGCGCTTCGAGGAGAAGCTCAGAAAATTTTGCATGGCATGTCCGATGATGATTGCAGAAATTATCAGAAACTCGTCGCCCGATTGGAAGCTCGCTATGGTGTGGAGACCCAGAAAGAACTACACCAAGCTCAATTAACAAATAGAAGACAACAGGACGGTGAAAGTCTGAAAAGTTTAGCTGCTGATGTCAGAGATTTGTGTAGTCTCGCCTACCAAGACCTCCCCCCAGAGGCACAAGAACGCTTCTGTGTACAGCATTTCGTCGATGCAATAAACAACAGGGACGACCGTATGAAGTTGAGACGAGACAAACCAAGAAACCTAGACGTTGCACTCGCATCTGCCTGCGAGTTGGAGGCCTTTCGTCAACTGGATAACAGCCTCAAATACCGAGAACCAGCGATGATTCGATCAGGAAAAACCATGTTTTCTGAAATAAACAAGATGGCGGCGCCACAGGAAGCCCAACAACTCTTGAACCAGAATTTGAAAGTACTTCAGACGTCACAAGGAACCACACACGAGTTGAACTCAAATGAGTTTATACCAACACAGCAAACACAACAACAACTGTTAAAAAAGCTCGATGAATTGAAGGTAACACAGGAAGCCCAACAACAGTTGTCTAGAAGGTTGGATGAATTGAAGGCAACACAGGAAGCCCAATTGCACTGTATTCAACAATTATCACAACAGATGCAGAAGTGGTTCAAATCAGATGATGTGAATCAAGAAAAAAAGCCAGCACAACAACCTACAAGAAACCAACAACCAGAGTGCTGGTTTTGCAAGGAAAAGGGCCATCTAAGACGAGATTGCACTCTATGGAAACAGGGAAACGACAAGAGGGTGCTTCCGAATGCCCTGGGAAGTACCTAGACGTCCAGGATCAAGGGCATCAGGAAAACATTGACACTGAACTTACCCAACATGATACAGTACGAGTATCTATGCGTGGTCTTTGTGGTTTATACGTTAAAGGATTTGTAAACAATGTTTGTGTAAACTGGCTGGTGGACACTGGAGCCGCCAGATCTATTGTTTCCAAGAGAATTACAGAAACTTTTGTTGAAAATTTTTCTAGAAATTTTGATGAACCATACCACCACATTTTTCTTGCTGATGGTAGAAAGATTGAAACATGTGGTTCAGGACTGATAACCCTTATAATTGGTCAACAAGTCTTACAAGTAAAGGTGCTCGTTGCCGATATATCTGATGAAGCTATTCTAGGAATGGATATCTTAATACAGGCAAACGCCGTGGTAGACATTGTCCAAGGTACAGTAACAATTAATGGTGAATCTATTGACTGTGTTGACCAAGAAAATCAGCCATTGAGCTGTCGTTGTGTGATCCGTCGTTCAACCATTATTGCACCAAGTTCAGAGGTTATAGTCTATGGTGATTTACGACAGAGAAGGAAAGACAAAGCCACAACATCGTCTGACATACGCATCGTAGAACCGTTGAACAACTCCCGTTTGTCAAGTAAAGGACTTTTTGTTGCACGAACATTAGTACACGTTGATAATACTGTCCCTATACGCATAGTCAATTTAAGTGAAGAACCTCAAACAATTGGAGCCAACACCACCATTGCCCTAGCAAAACCAGTTGACTCTGTCCAAGATTTTGAATTACCAGATGTCTGTGAGGAAGTTCAAGAAAAGAGTAACCACGACAAAGGTGAACTTCCAGAACCGTTGAAAGAGATGCTAAAAACTGGCCTTGATGGTCAAGAGGAAATGAAAGCAAGAGAGCTGTTATACAAGTACCAGCACATCTTTTCTCTTTCTGATAATGACGTTGGTAGATGTAATCTCATTCAACACAAAATCGATACTGGAACAGCAACTCCAATTAGACAACCTCCTCGAAGAACACCACCATGGAAGCAGTCAGAGATCGAACGCCAGGTGAATCATTTGCTCGAAAGGGGCATGATCCAGGAATCTACCAGCCCTTGGGCATCAAGTGTCGTACTAGTGACCAAGAAAGATGGAAGTCAAAGACTGTGTGTGGACTACAGACAGCTCAACAAGGCAACAGTACAGGATGCCTTTCCGCTTCCCAATATCTCTGATTCACTAGACTGTTTGGCAGGATCACAATGGTTCTCAACATTAGACATGGCTTCTGGATACTGGCAAGTGGGAATGGACCCGAGCACAAAATACAAATCTGCATTTGTCACAAGTAATGGTCTGTTCGAATGGAACGTGTTGCCCTTCGGCTTAAGTACAGCACCTGGTACCTTCGAAAGACTTATGACTTTAGTACTCAAAGGACTTCAGTTCAAGATATGTTTGTGTTATTTAGACGATGTAATTGTTTTTGCAACCTCTTTTGAAGAACATTTAATGCGATTGGAAGAAGTGTTTATGAGGATCGAGTCAGCAGGACTTAAGCTGAAGCCTACAAAATGTGAACTTTTCAAGAAAGAAACGACCTATCTGGGACACGTGGTGGGTGCAGGTGGTGTAAAGACAGATCCAAAGAAGATTGAGAAGGTGAACAACTGGCCAGTTCCCGAGACTCCTACAGAAGTGAAAAGTTTTCTTGGATTTGCGTCATATTACAGACGCTTTGTACCAGGGTTTGCATCTATTGCGAAACCACTTCACCAACTTACAGAAAACAATCTCAAGAGTTTTGAATGGACCGCCAGCTGCCAAGAAGCTTTTGAACAATTGAAAGAATTGTTGACATCAGCACCAGTTCTTGCGTACCCACAAAGGGATGCGATCTTTATCCTTGATACAGACGCCAGCAACCATGGAATCGGGGCTGTGTTGTCGCAATTACAGGACGGAGTGGAGAGGCCGATAGCCTATTGTAGCCGAACACTGTCCAAGTCCGAGAGGAATTATTGCACTACAAGAAAGGAACTATTGGCCATCGTTGAGTTTGCAAAGCAGCAACGACATTACCTTCAAAACCGCAAGTTTCTAATTAGAACAGATCATGCACCACTTAGGTCTATCCTAAAGACTAAGGACCCAGAGGGACAACTCGCTAGATGGATCGCCTTTTTAAGCACACTGGACTTTGACATTGAGTATCGCCAGGGAAACAAGCACATTAATGCTGATGCTATGTCTAGAATTCCTTGTAATGAGCGATGTAAGTGGTGTCGAAGTTACATGGAGCCGTCTACTGTCGAAATAGGAACCCAAACTGAGCAAGAAAACGACCCCATATTTGTGGCCGATGGCAAGGGGGAAGGTAAAACAACAACTACATGTTCAACAGTGAAGATAGAGCCAGTCTGGACAAATGAATATGTGAGAGAACAGCAGTTGCAGGACGCTACCATTAACGATTTCATCAAAGCAAAAGAATCATGTGCTGAACGCCCTCGCTGGGAAGATGTATCAATGAAGAGCAGTGCCTTTAAAACCCTTTGGTCGCAGTGGAGTCGCTTGGAGTTACGAGAAGGTGTACTGTATCGTAAGTGGGAAAATGAAACTGGAGACAAAGTGACATACCAGCTGGTTTTACCCGAAAGTCTACGAGAAACAGCACTACTCGCTCACCATAATCATACCACTGCAAGCCACAGAGGTATACAGAGGACCATACATGCACTACGACTAAGGTACTACTGGCCCGGATTAACAGCGCAAACGCATAGATGGGTACGTGGATGTCATGAGTGTGGAGCGAAGAAAAACTTTGGGAAGAAACGCCGAGCTCCACTGCAACAGTACTCCGTCGGAACACCAATGGAACGCTTAGCAATGGACATTTTGGGACCCCTACCAATAACACCTCGCAATAACCGTTATGTGTTAGTTGTTTCCGACTATTTCACCAAGTGGACTGAGGCATATGCACTCCCAGATCAAACTGCAGCAACCATTGCAGAAACGCTTGTGTCGGAATTTGTGAGTCGCTTTGGTGTTCCCCGCCAGATACACAGTGACCAGGGAACTAACTTTGAGTCCAAGCTCATGGAAGAGGTTTGCAAGCTGTTAAACATCGAAAAGACAAGGACGACGCCACTACATCCACAATCTGATGGTCAAGTTGAAAGATTTAATAGAACCTTGGTAGAAATGCTTCGTGGCAAACTGCAGCCAGACCAGAAGGATTGGGACCTGCAACTTCCCATGTGTATGATGGCCTACAGATCTGCAGTCCACGAAAGTACTGGATTCACACCTAACCAACTGATGCTTGGACGTGAGGTTGAAGTTCCCCTAGATGTCATCACACAACCACCGCCTGATGCACAACTTCCACCTGTTGAGTACGTGGAAGCTCTGCAAAAGAGGTTAACACAGGCATACAAAGACACCCGGTTACATCTAAAGCAAGCCGCAGTGAGACAAAAGCGAAACTACGACAAGAAGTTGGCTTGGAAGCCTCTACAGCCTGGTGACAGTGTATGGCTTCACAATGTTTGCCGCAAGAAGGGAAGGAACCCCAAGCTCGATAACCCATGGGAAGGCCCATTTCTAGTTACTGGAAACCTATCAGATGTTGTTTATCGCATACAAAAAACGGCTCGATCAAAGCCAAGAGTAGTTCACGTGGACCGACTTAAACCATACTTGGGACCACCCCTCAAAAGCTGGCTGTTAACACAGAATTCGAAGCCATCAGCACCACAGAATGAGGAAAAGATCAAAACAAAAGAGACCCCTGCCACAATGCAACAGGAAGTCGGAGTCAAAGGAGCAACCAAGGCAACACCAAAGGATGAGGGGAAAGGGGAGAGGAAAAAGGCAAATCAGGCTGAGCGACATATAGAGAAGAAGGAAACAGAAAAGAGCCAAAGAAAGAGGAAGAAGTCGGAAAAGGTCAAGGGAAATACACAAAAGGAGAAAGCCCAAGTGGACAAGGAACAAAGAGAGAGTGGACAAATCAAAACAGTCACGGAACCCAAAGAAACCCCTAGAGCGGAAACACAAAAGGAGCAGAACCTTGCAGATGTACATGGAAGGCCCAAAAGAACAGTTAGACCACCAAACCGGCTTGGAGACTGGGTTTCTTCTGTGCATGCTAAACTCGTTTCATGGAAAAATTAAAAGCAAATCAGACACATTCAGGCTACTAATTGCAAGAGTTACAGGACAATTAGCTAGGACTTGAATTAGTTGATTCTATGGAGTTACTTCGTACTGCATCTGGACAGTGCACACCATGTGTAGCATGATGATTGCCAAAATAGCTAGAATCAAGTTCCGCAGAGTAATCCAAGAATGCTTAATTTAGGGACAACCAACCCTGGTGACACAAACAATTGAGTAGACTGTTGTTCTTATCTGTAGTTTTGTTAGATTTTCCGCACTGGGTCAGTGCTTCTTTGGGAGAGAGGGCTGTGTAATGTGTTGACGTACCCCTCCCTAGAGGGGATGATTTTGTAATAACCTCGTGGTCGGTTCGCGAGTAAGTTGTAAGTTGTTTTAGAAGTCTAAGTTCGAATAAAAGTAAATAATAGACGCACAAGTAGTACGTTACAATACCTACTGCTAGAACCATCATGAGTAACACTTTTTTTTGCAACAGAAATCCTTCGTTTTCCTTTCTACTTCCACGATGAAAAAGATGAAAAGTGAAAAGGTATGAGATATATGGGGACAGAAAGGCCATCATGAAAGGAAATACAGATGCCCCTGCGATAATATAGAGGAACGGGCAGGTGTACATCGAAAATACTAAGAAAAGGCTAAATAGATAACAGACAATCCTCCAACCACAGCAATGGTCAAAAAGTGCAGTGTTTTGCTTAGTGTAGACGAACCGTAACAGGAAAATTGAACCAGCGAAAAGGATAACTATTGCTTTGAAAAATGCAAATAAAAAGAGGCAATGCCAGAATGAAGTTGAAGTAACTCCACTCCAAATACCAGCACAAATTGCATCCACCAAAAACAATGAAAACTTAAGACACAAGTAACAAGCATGATTTTCTTTATGAAATGGCTGAATTACTTTAAAAAAAAGTGACAACAAAAATGTTAAGTTAAAACACAGAGAAACAATCAGCGAGAAAGTGGCAAATCCGAAGAGGATTCGTTGCCATTGGTCTGTAGATTGTGCCCCAAACGGTGTCACTAGATAAAGACACATATCTAACAACAAGTTGACAGAGATACAAAGTAATACAAAGAATGTAACATATAGACCAATCACTGTGTAGCCTGTCAGCAGTTTAGACAATGTTTTCAACTGAAACGAAAAGAAAACTTTTAACATCAGTGTTGGTCATGGATCTGGCGCGATCATTAATGCGCAAAAATTAAGTCTTTCTATATGTAAATAAAATTACACTATAGTAAAAACTCGTATATTTAAACTTGAGTGGCTTTGCTTTTAATTTAAATTTGTTGGTTCCTGGTTCTATGATCCCGAATAATCGATTTTGCTCAAAAATCGTATCAACCTTAGTAAATGAAACGTTTTAAAACATGGTGAAAGGGAATTCTAAAAAGCTGTGGTTTTATATATACCTAGGCTAATTATGCTAAATAGTCCGTCGAACGAATGAATTCTAAACATGTTCTAAAGGAATTTTATGCAGTATGAGGCTTCGCAAAACCGACCACTGATTCCAAGAAACAAGTTAAAAAGGGAACGCACAAGAAAATGTGAATTGAATAGTACGCGTTATGAATATCATTATTATTATTATTTACTAATAAACTGGATTACTTATACTAACCAGCCGTTTACAACTGCTGCTGGACACGGCGTCGTCTTCCCCGGTCTCGTCTTCCTCGTTGAAAAACACCAATAGCCATTCTTTCACCATCATTAACAAACGCTTCAAAGTTTCACAACACATTCTTCTGTAAACGACTAGACGTGATGGTAAAAAGAAAGATTCTTTTGTAACTATGGACGCTGTCTGCAAACAAACTATTTCTAGGAAGTGAATCAAGTTTGATCTTGAAAAATAAAGGAATGGTATAGGATTGGATTTCAAGGATCGATGATTTTTCAGTTGGCATTCGCATTTCACCGGTCTAATAAACGTATTGTGTGAAAGTGAAGTACATTACAATGCACAATAAACTATATAAATCGACATGAATAAAAAAATAAACAAAAAAAGGTCTGAAGTTATCGAACTGCATGAAGTTGCTCTCTTTTAATTCTCAATGCGTCACTGATTTCGTAACTTTCAAAGTTAGCAATGATTAGAGCGTTTTCACAGCATGTAGAGAATTTGTCTGCGCCTGTCAGAAAATTTTATCTCGCTGTCCAATCTCGTACCCTGAGTCCTTGTTATTTCGGCCAGCGGCTCGAAACAAGGACTCTGGCATAATCCACTGAAAAGTATGAAAAGTCCAAGATATCTTGGACGTCCGGCTGCGCATGCGCCTTTACGGCCAATGTACAAACCGACCAATAGGGAATCGCCATGGTTCCGTTTTTTCCTCTCAAGCAATTTCGACTGATTTGAATACCGAACCTAAAATTAGGTTAGAATGATCTTGATTAATCCAAATAATTGTGAAAACATTGATGAACCACCAAAATTTGTAATTTTCTGGTCGGGCTTTTGTTGATATACTTCTATCTTCACTAAATATAAACTTTAACTCAAGCACGGAGAAGATTTGTCAGTCTTACTCTATGGTCAATTTTTTCGCATAAATTTGAAGAAAAGTCGAGCTTAAATGTATGCGCCGCTAAGTTTTTCCTTGGTATGCTTTCTTTAATAATCTTAGATTAGTATTATACTTTTGGTTTTCAATAGAGTTTTGGCCAAAATCTTTGATCGGCAGTCAAAGATGACCTAGTCTTGTTGTGAAAGCGGCCATATTGCAGAATCTTGCAGATACTTCATGGTTATAAACAAACAAATTGTTATGCTAACGTCCACAAGAACTATAATAAGCCGTACGGAAATAACGGCCAATCACTGCTTCTACGATTAACTTACGACATGCGCAGACAAATTCTCTATATGCTCGTTTTCACATAACTAGCTATCTTGTGGTGATGAGTTCACAAAAAATATGCTAATGAGCCAAAGGAGCTCTGCTAGGACAAAGGCAAAGGAAAGCTCAATAATCAGCTGATTGAGCTTTCCTTTGTCTTTGTGCATCAAAGCATACATCCCACGTGCAATTCTCATTGGCACTTTTAGAACTCATCAGCCTAAGATAGCTAGTTATGTGAAAACACTCTTTTATTTAGTGAACTATTTCACATGTATATTATATGCACCCTAGCTTCTATTGTTTTCTTGTGGTATTGCTATATTTTAGTGTCTTTATAACAGGAACATTCATGGCTGATTTTCCAAAAAACTATTGATTAGAACCTCAAAATGAATTTAAGGGAATTTAATAGTGCTATTTTATGCTAATAGATCTTCATCACATTCGCTCTACTTTTCACAAAACGATAGATTTACATGGAGGCTGGAGTGTATAAAATGTGGTGAAGGTCTATTCTATCGTGTTCTTTTAGTAATAAAATAGTTATAACTCAGGGGTGGATTCAGGATTGTTTTCAGGAGGGGGTACACTACCCAGTAAACATAAAATACAGTAAAAACCGAAGTATAAGAACCTAAAAATCAAGAACTCGATCAGGCTGAGTTGGAAAAGTTGAGGTTGTTATATGCTGGTTTTTACTGTACTGAGAATATTTTGCAAAAAATATTTAAGAAAACAAAGACTTGAAATACTTAAGGAGAGGTGCTCACTCTCTGCTCTCTGCACACCCCTAGATCTGCCACTTTAACTATTGCACATATTAGCTGCACTAAATTTAAGTGTTTGTACCACTTTACAATAACAATAGTGTTTAACAAATCTATTATTACCACACCAATGTCACCACTTTACTAAAGTACATTTCTACTGTATATTTTACACAAACTATAAACAATAAGATTTTATTCTATTTAATAGTAAATCATTCATTTGTCTTTGTTTTCTTCTTCTTTTTCTTCTTTTTGGCTTTCTTGGTAAGGCATGGGTTACAATACCAGTCACCACCAGGGTCATCCATAATACCAACACAAGCACTTAAATGACAACGATAATTCATATTATTAATTAACTTTTATCTCGTTTTACCATATATGGTAAAAAATAGCCATATTACACATTTGAAAGCAAAGTTGAAACACCAGTTTTTTGCATGCATGCTTCTTCCCCCCCCTCCCCCCTAAAAAAACACACATATTCGCCCTTAAATGGGTGGCATGGGTGGCGGAGCGGTTAGAGCGCTGGCCTTTCACTGATGTGACCATGGTTTGATCCCTAGATTGGCCGAGGTGATATGTGAACTGAGTTTGATGTGTTGAATCTCTCTCATGCCACAAGGGTTTTTCTCTGGGTTCTCTGGTTTTCCTCCCTCATCAAACATGTATGAAAAGATGTGTGTAAGATAATTAATGTTGGGGTAGTGAGTGTGAGTGGCCATCTCAAGAATAACCACAATGTGGATGAGATGTATAAAATATTCATTCATTCAATCATTCATTTATAAATTTAAAAAAAAGAACTCCTGCTATTTATTTGTATTTGATCAGAATCAATCTTGACAACAAATATGTCATATAATGTCATATAAATTACTGATTGCTTTCCATTTTTATGCATCACTCCCACACTCTACAATATACATTCACAACTCACAAAATATCTACCTGTATCGTGAGATATATTTATTGCACATTATATGGGGGCTTGCACCACCCGGGTAATCTATAACACTAAGGCCATACACTATGTAGAACACATTTGAATTAAAATGCAACTTTTGCTCAAAACTGTGATAAAAAGTTCTCATCAAGCAGTAGAATTTGCATCAGATTCATCCGTTTTCAACTTTTTCTGGGTTAATGACAGAACGTGGGCCATCATCATCAACATGATTATTTTTTTTCCAGGTAGAGCCATATGGGCCAGTTAGGATGGCAATATTTATTAATTTTAATTAAAAAAAGGATAAAAAACTCACCCATGGTACCAACTGTCACATGTATCACAACCAATCATAAAACTACCATCATCAGCCAAAGTGCATGCTGGACAATAGTACATTTGCTGGAATGTACAAAATAGAGTTGTTTTCAAAAACGCATAAAAAAGAATGATTGTTAAAGTGCAATGCCGTGTAATATGCAACAGAAAATGGTAAAATAAAGTGCAGTGTATTTTCACGGGTTTTTGAAAAATGCTTTTACACAATTAGAAATGTTTGACATGACAATTAAGCAATCATGCATTGTACGCTTGTAATACAGACACTACCAGTGGTGGAGAAAAACAATATTCTTTAAGGGGGAAAAGACAACCAAAAACAAAACTAATCCATGTGTATGTATCACTAATTGAATTAATTAATCAATTAATTAATTATTAACACTGGAGATACATGCAAGGCTCAAAATAAAGGGCACAATAATAATTTTCATTATGCTGGTCAGGTGATCACCTTTAAAATACATTTTTGGTTGGGCATTTCCTGTTCCTTTTAAAATATGTCTATCCAGCTTGACCTGACTTGGCCAGTCAAGTAGCAAATATGAAAGGACATTGTTCTTTGACCTGCCCCATATATACTGAATCATTTTGTATCATTGCAAGAACCCTTGCTATGCTTACCACAGTAGTTGATAAAGTTTCTGTGATAACAGTTCTCTGTAAATCTGGTAAAGTTTCCTCTTTAGGCTTAATTATTGTTGGCTCAGTTGAAGTCACACTTCTGTAATACAACATTATTCATGTTTTAAAACAGTATAAAATCCCAAATAATGTAAATCAAGCACAAACTCAATGTGTTTGATTTTTTGTTGAATAAGTGTCAGAGTAATTGAGGTAGGCGTCTGTGTCCTAAACATTTTCTAGGGATGTCTTAGGGCATATTTATTAGGTAAGACACAAAAAAAACAATGGTAAGAGGAAAAAATAGGCAGCGCTATACTGCCAGTAGCTGCCTATTATTGAAAACCCTGATCACAATCAACATTAATTCATGACCTTTCATTTTGAGAATTGGTTAACAACAGATTTACCATTGGTTCTATAGAACTTCTGTTGAATTTGTATCAAAGGTTTCTCTTTCAATAATGAAATACTTACATCTTTTCTGTGGTTATAGTCTGGCTTGGGATAGTAGTGGTTGGTGTGTTTTCTAGTTTCAGTTTTATAGTAGGAATATGAGTGGAGGAGTCCACAGAAGATACTTCTTTCGTCTGAAACAGAACATTATGTAATAGAAGCATTAGAGAAATGTAGAAGCCTCACAAACTAAAGTGATAAACAACTGTCAATGTTTGGACAAAATACAGTTTTTCAACCATGAAGGCTTTGTAAATAGCCAACTGTTTGTCTCCTTTATTATTCCATTTGGATGCCACACATTCTTTTGCTTAAAACTCGCATCATTTTGGAAAAATACCTGTTTTTTGAGGGAAAATATATATCATATAGAGTCATTTTTGCATGAGTTGGAAACGGTAGAGTTACAATACCACAATGATACAGCAGAAAATTTGAATCTTTTCTTAAAAACTATGGCTAAGATACGATACAGTAATGTTTCCCAGTCATACGAAAATGACTCTATTGCACAAACTGGTAGTAATAAAAAAAGTCTTGAGTCATACCATAAATCATTGTGTGTATTATTACCTTTTTAGGCTTGTTTTTATCTTTGCCTTTCTCTTTGTGTTTCTTTTTCTTCTTCTTAACAGGCTGCTCACCTAATTTTTCCACTAATGGAGGATTCATTAGACCACTAGAGGTGCTAGGTAAGTCAGGGTTAACTAGTGGTGGCTGTAGTGGTAAGTCTATTCCAATAGATGGAATTATACCACTATCCTTCTTCTTCTTTTTCTTCTTAGGTTTGTGCTCATCAACCTTTGGTGTTGGAGGTTTTGAAATGTTGCTCTTTTCTGTTCCTAAACCTTCATCAAGAGGTACTGTAGATACTGAATAACCAGATGATTGGTTCTTTTCTAGTTTCATTGGTTTTATAATAAGCTTCGGCATTGGCTGTGACCCTTCTTGTTTGATATTAGTAGGTATTGGATTAACAGTTAAAGGAGGAGCAATTGTTGTTTCTGGAAGTGTTGCTTTCTTTTCTGGAGTTGCAGCTTTGGCTCTACTCTTTTTAGGTGTTTTTGGTTTTGAGAATGGTGTTGTTTTTTGTGATGGTGGTGATGTAATTGGTGTGCTAGTTTTACTGAACAAATCATCTTTCTCTTTAGATTTGTCTGGGGTTTTATTCTTAGATGGGCTTGATTGTTTAGCTGATTTTGGCTTGGGTGGTGACAGCAATTTCTTTTGTTTACTTGATTTTTCAGCTCTTGTTTTCTTTTTCAAGACACGAATTGGAGGAGTTGGTGTTGACGTACTTGTAAAAGTGAATAAAGGTTTACTAACAGTTTCAGGGACAATGTCTGGAGATATAGGTGTTGGACTGCTGATATTGTTCTTCTCTTGTAATACTTGTAAAATATCAAGGTTGTTTTCCTTTTCTACCCGGCGTCGTTTTGATTCCATTTCAAGATCTGGTGATGATATTACAAGAGATTGTTTATCAGGAGAAATTTCTGTGGGTTCATTTTCAGTTTCCTTCCCTACAGTCTTTATTTCATTTCTTAAAAACAATTGCGAAGAAGGATCATCTACTCCAGCACTTTCTTCTTTGCTTCCTTCTCCCGGATCTGTAACAAAAGGAGCAACAACAGATTAAATATTAATATTATTATAAAGTGATATATACACAAACGCCAATGAATATTGATCTTTTTATCAGTACTGCATTTCGATAAACGCTTGGGAGTATAAGAATATATCGCAGAAACTTCAAATACTCAAGTAACTCAGCCAAATTGAGCATCATTTTTTCAAAGAAATCTACAATATATGAAAAATTGTTTTGCAATCATGCAACTTACTTACTCTCTTAACATTATGTCTTCTTATTGAATTTGCAATAAGTGACAAAATAAACGACGTCCTACAACCTTTATTTTGCACAAAAATTGAAACAACTCAACTGTCAACAAATGTTTATAGCAGTAAAGAATCCATAACAATACACGACCTTCATTTTGCTGTAAAGCTTTGATGAGCGGAGGCAAGTGTTCATGATAGAACTCAGGTCGATCAAGTATGTCATCTTTACGAGGGTGATGAAGTTGGTTTGGCTTCGGCATTGGAAACTGTGGCAACTGATAACTAAATGGAACTTGATCTACCTGGCTGACAAAATCCTCTAGTTCATGGAGAAGAACTCCTGTTTCTTTGAATGCTAGTCCTAAGTCATCTAGACTTGGTTCAGTGTGGCAATCTAAAAACATTAACAAAAACAAATGGATGAGAAAAGACAAACAGTGTTACTACAAAATACAGACCAATACATAAGAGAATAGAATCTTTTATTAGTTGCAATCCAGTGACCATGAAAACATACAGTAAATGAATTGCCAATATTGATGCCAATCAATTCCTTTGAAATGACTATCAATTAGGTTTTCAAAATCATTTTGCTACAAGAAACATTGTAAGTTAGGAACCAATTTCCTCAAAATTTTGAATTACATACTCTCTGTCGGCATTGATTAAAATAAATTAAATGTGATTGAAAAGTGTAATTCCTTACAAAGTTGTGAGTACTCATGTGCACATTTTGCTATTTCCAACATGTATCTTTGCAGTATATCTGTCAATAAGTCATGAGTTGACTTATTCAAAGCATCCCAACCCATAGACTGACAAATCTGCGCCACGGCAAGCCGAAGAGCACCGTTGTTTAACTCTTCACTCATGGCTTTTCTTCAGTCAAACCATCACTACAACCACATTCAAAATCCAAAATGGCGGCACTGCTGTATGGTTGAGAGGTACTGGTACTCAGCGCGCGATGTCCTGGAACTAGTTTGTTTACACCCTTCATTTCATATTCAAGATGGCGGCGGTGTTTTGTTGAGATGAACTCCAGATGAAATCAACTCGCAAGCCTTTACATGAACAAACATTTCTGTAAAAGTCATGCCAGCTAGTTAGACTGGTGAAAGACTATAATTTGTTAACCCTATGTTTTCAGCGGGGAATTCAACTTACAAGACATGATCGCTCATAGCTGATTTCAATATGGTTGTGAACATTACCAGTACAGCTTTCATAAATACAACTCCGTCAACCCTTGTACCATTTCATAACACCGTTTCACCAACTGCCGAGGATAAAGAAGAACGGGGCTTGGTTCTTCTTGTCGTTGCTTGTGTATGTTGCAGTCTCTGGCTGATTTACATGACATTCTATAATTCGCGGTTACTGGGTTCAATCATAACAAAACTGGTAACAATCAGATATCTAAAGGATGGACAATTCTTTGAGATTGGTATGTTTATTAATCCTCATGATAAGTACATATGGGAAAATGATTTATGTACATATTGTTTTAAAGATGGTTTTCTTATTCGAGACATGATCAACACAGTTTGATCAACACTTTGATCAATAACAAATCTATGTATTAAATAGACAATGAATGTTGTGCACACAGCCTTAAAATATCACACAACTAAATTTTAATGAGGGTTGAGCTTGAATCCCCTATATCTAAGTTCCAAATTAAAATTTACATTAAGTGATTTCAATATTGATTTTGAATTTTTATTTTTTTGACTTTCAGGTTCGTTTTCATTTTCTATTTTGTCTGGCAAGATCATGTTCAGGGATGTGAAGTACATCACTAATGATCTCTCTATTCGGTAAGAAGAAAGAGAGAGATGTGATGGAGTGTTCATGTTATGGAGCCTAATTCCATTTCATCATTGAAAACTGTACTTTGCCATTCAAATCAGTAGCTTTGAAAAAGATTGTGTGACCAATGACAGGTTGTGTAGCTGATTGATGTGCCTGTTATGCAACACTTTTCAAAAGTACAGTGGTGGGTCTAGGGGGGGGGGATGCATGGGGTGCGCACCCCTTCCTGGAAGGATTTTGAGTCCTTGTTTTCTCAAATATTTTCACCAAATGACCTCAGTATTTCATGTTCACTGGGTAGTGCACCCTCTCCTGAAGATGATGGACCCATTCCTGGAAACAATCCTGGATCCGCCCTTGAAGTACAGATAGCATAACAGATATTTGTTCTATTGTTTAGTATTGTTGATGGGTATGCTATATTCAAGTATTGGTTACCCTATGTAGCTGAGGAATACAGACAGCCATACAATGTTACCACATCAGAGACAAGTAAGCTCAATCAATATTTTAGGGCTACAATCACAAGGAAAAGGGTTGAGAATTATTGTGACATTGCAGAGGTGGAAGAACAACATTCTACCTCCCCACTGCTCATTTTGTTTTTGTTGGAATGTCAATGAGCATAGAAGCATTTCAACATTGATTCAGGGGAGGGACGGTTTGTTGAATGCTATAGAGGCATTTATCAAGGGTGAAATGTTGCTGTGTACAGTCATGAAGCTGTGCAAATTTTGAACAGTCTCGTCTATTTAAGGTAGTCGCACCGGCTATTTTGGGGTCTTTGTAAGGGCTTTTGTCTTCTTCGAAAATAAGTATTTTCATTTCAAACTTTTAGTAATAATAGAGTATTTATGCAGCTTTCGAAATTTGTTATTTATGTAATATGATATCTTTTTATAATTGGATTATTGAATTTCCCGCGAATTCTATAGTTTCACATTTTTTACGTTTTTCATCGCAAATAATGAATATTTCTTAAATTTAAAAAAGTAGTCTCGAACAGCATGATCAAATCGAGGTGCAATAGCTTGGGAACTGAGAAACTGTGAATACTGGAAGAGATACAGCTAATTTGGAACTCTATAAATTTGGCAAGTCATAAAATAACGAAAAAACAAGCAAACTTCTGTCGCAAGCTATTGCACCTCGGTAACGGTGTGTAGAAGAATTGTGGCAAGTTTGATGCCTCTATCTTGAATAGCCATTGAGAAAAACATTTTGAAAGTTAATAAACAGCTATCCACATTTGATAATTCGTGCTGTGAGTTCAATATTTACGGTCAAACGGGTTAAACTAAGTGTCCTTTTGAATCGGCCGTATTGCCCCGACATCTTTGACAATAAAATTCCCCTGTGGGGTATACAGAGGCAGCGTAAATTCATTATTTTTACTTACTTGGGCTTCCTGTGTAGTGTTGTGTAATATGCCAAAATGGCTGGCGTGACAGCCCCCTAATGTGAGGTTTACATTTACAAACTGCCTTGCAAATGGTAAACTAGCAACATTTATAATTGGAAAACAGCGGTAATCTATTCTAATACTAGTTTGAACTAATTTGTAGCTTGATTTTTGGGGATGGATTTGTTTTTCTTAGTGAAATTTGAAGTTGATTTCTGTTTGACCTCAAAGCTATTTACGAAGGTGTGAACATTTTGAATTAAAATCTAGCAAAACATGCAATCTTCAATTCGCTTTTTTGGCTGTGAATCTTGATAAAACTGTGTAAAAGTTACATTTATGACCTACATTTGGTTCACATTTATGATTTGTGTGAAAAAAATTTGAAAATTAAGACCTAAAAATAGCCGGTGTGACTACCTTAAGTCCAAGATTGTAGGTTTGTTTCCCAGGCCAATAATAAATTCATTTATTGTACAACTTAACCATCTTTCAGGTACAGAGATTGAGAGCAAAGAACATAGACTTACAGTGTGGCTAAATTGTTTTGAATACCATGTCTATAATAGGTAAATGAAATAAAGTAAAACAATATCATTCTTTCATGTGTCACAGCAAAGTTTTGAAATTACATTAACTAGTTGTACAGAGTGACATAACACAGGCATTGCAGCAATATACCACCTGCTTGTTATGTTTTTTCGTTTGTTCGTTTGTTCATTCGTTCATTGGTTTGTTCATTCATTCATTTGTTCGTTTTTTTGTTCGTTCATTTATTTGTATGTTCGTCCGTTCATCCGTTCCTTTGTTCGTTTGTTTGTTTGTTGTGACATGTGATGGATGTATAAAGCTTAGCAAATCAAACATTCCAAAAAAAAATAATAACTTTTTTTCAAAAGTACATTAAATGGTACAATGTTATCACTGCATTTTTATTAATTTTAATATTTTTATTATCATTTATGCTAATATTCTTTTAATAGGTCTGGGTTGTATGATCAACTACAGGATCTGTTTAGATCAGTTGAAAGATATGGAGGTGTGTATAAAATATCCAACAACTGGAGAGAATAATCAATATGGGATCAGACTCTGTGTATATGAAAAGTGGCCTGGGAACGACAACATTGAGCTACTGTACTTTAGTTTGTCAAACATTGATAAAGTTGTACCTATCTCCATTGACTTACCATCCAGATAAACTCTCTCACGTCAATGAATGTTTGAGAAACTAACATTGCTCAAACATTGTTGTTCCCAGGTCCCCTTTGTGTAACACAAGGATCCCATATTGATTTTTCTCTAGAATGTACCATAATAATTATGATATTATTGCGTATAATTTGTCCATGTTTGTGAAACCATTTGAACTTTCATTGTTTTACATAATATGAAATATTGAAATAATTTTACCTAATCGCCTGATGATGGGTTCGCAATCAGAAAACTCACACCAGGAGAGCTTGGAGTAAATAGAAAATAAATGGTGAATCCTATGACAAAGAAACTTTGAATTTAGAACTTACTATTTCAATGTTTTAAATGCAGATGCTGCAAAGTCATCTGTACAAAACATCCACAAGATTGTTGACACTACTAAAAAGGCTACTTCAGAAAGGTTTGTTATCAAAACTTTAATGTTTGCAAAATCCCCAGAAAATTAATGTTGATATTTGATTTTTCAGTGAAAAAAGTGTTGTTGAATCCAATAAAGGGCTACCAACATGGTTACTAGAGCTTATCCCGGTGGTCAAGTTTGATATCAATACTGTAAGTGATACTCAATGAAAAATACTTATGACAATCAATCAATCATTCAATTACTCCGACGAAGGACTAACATCCGAAATGTCAGTTTTCACTACAATCATTCAATGGTGTCAAACTTATCATTACATTTACAATCAATCAGTCATCAATCAATCAATCAATCAATCTATTTATCTAGTATCAATCAATCAGTCAGTCAATTATTCAATCAAACAGTCAACCAATCAATCAATCATTCAATCAATCAGTCAATCAATCAATCAATCGGTCAATCAATCAATCAATCTATCTATCTATTTATCTAGTATCAGTCAATCAATCAATTAGTCAATCAATCAATCAATCATTCAATCATTCAATCATTCAATCAATCAATCAATCAATCAGTCAATCAATCAATCAATCGGTCAATCAATCAATCAATCTATCTATCTATTTATCTAGTATCAGTCAATCAATCAATTAGTCAATCAATCAATCAATCATTCAATCATTCAATCATTCAATCAATCAATCAATCAATCAGTCAATCAATCAATCAATCGGTCAATCAATCAATCAATCTATCTATCTATTTATCTAGTATCAGTCAATCAATCAATTAGTCAATCAATCAATCAATCATTCAATCATTCAATCATTCAATCAATCAATCAATCAGTCAATCAATCAATCAATCGGTCAATCAATCAATCAATCTATCTATCTATTTATCTAGTATCAGTCAATCAATCAATTAGTCAATCAATCAATCAATCATTCAATCATTCAATCATTCAATCAATCAATCAATTAGTCAATCAATCAATCAATCGGTCAATCAATCAATCAATCTATCTATCTATTTATCTAGTATCAGTCAATCAATCAATTAGTCAATCAATCAATCAATCATTCAATCATTCAATCATTCAATCAATCAATCAATCAGTCAATCAATCAATCAATCGGTCAATCAATCAATCAATCTATCTATCTATTTATCTAGTATCAGTCAATCAATCAATTAGTCAATCAATCAATCAATCATTCAATCATTCAATCATTCAATCAATCAATCAGTCAATCATTCAATCAATCAATCAATCAGTCAATCAATCAAACAATCAGTCAATCAATCAGTCAATCATTCAATCAATCAATCAATCATTCAATCAATCAGTCAGATTGTTATTACATATAATTTGGTGTTAGCTCTTCCTGCCAATAAATGTCATTTTCTCTTGCATTTATCAATTTTCTAGGGTAAGATTGCTTTTGGCAATAGAATGTTTGAGACAACACTTTGTTTCCTGATTGAAAATGCAGTTGGTTACTATACAACATCAGAGGTATTTCACCTTAAATAATATACATGTATCATCATCAACTTAGTACCATTACATTAGTTATCATCATCTTCATTGTTTTTATCAGCTATCATGGTAATCCTATTTATTACAATAATATTATGATAATAATCATCATGTCTGATTATTCATTTACTCTTCCAGGCTCACTCATCTTTGGATCAGTTCATGCATGTTGTTAGAATGACAGGAAAGAATGTGCGTATAATGCTATGTCCCAGTCCTGGGTATAGTGGAACTACAAACGATGAGTAAGTTTTTCAATCCATTATTGAAATGAAAATAATCTTCTAAATGAGGTATTTGGCTAAATGCCATTGTTTATTGGAGATATTTCACTTTAACAATCTTTGAAATGGTATGATATTTACCATTGGCTCAATATTCCATGTAATATTACAAATGATATGTTACATTTCTTTGATTGATTTGTTTTTAACCTTACCATTACAGGCCACCTCGCTTCATGGGTAATGGGTTTGTAGTGCTGCATACAGCACAGTGCAAACTCATTTATTACCAGGACGAACCAGGTACACTATAAACATGACACAGGAAAAAATTTGTGATTCCCAGAATGTTTTTTTTTGTTTGTTTTTGTAGCACTTTCCCAACAATAACCCCCAAAAAAACATTTTGGTAATCCCAATTCTGAACCCAATGTTCGATTTTGTAGCATTTTCCCAACCAAAACCCAAAGTAAACCCATTTTGAAAATCACAATTTTTTTCCTGTGTGAAAAACACAAGTATTTAAACTATATTAATGGCATTACAGTGAGCATGTTAGTTGAGTTAGTTAAGTAGTAACAATGATACTTTTATAGGGAAAGTCTTTCAAAGTGAATGATTTTCAAAAACGACTTGATAAAGTGCAACATGGTGTAAATGTAGTGGCTATTCATGTTGAAGAAAAAAGCTTAGTTCATCAAGAATATGTTACATGAGGGCATGAAAAAAGGGAAAAAGAGATTAACCAAGATGCAATGAAGTGGAGTGTCAGGAAAAGGAAACTCTAATCTCTATCAATAAAAGATAATATTATAATAAAAAAGCTTTCTTAAATAATGTAAGCCAATTGTGTTTTTCAATTTGTTTTTCAAGGTCTTGTCCCTGATAGCAATGCATCAGAAGTTGATGCTGGTATTCCTGATTCTGACCCACACTGGGGAATAGACGTAGTATTTTTGAAGAGTACATCAATGTCTTATGGACCATGGGTAGATAGACAGAGGTATGCCATATTTTTCTTCAATATATATTGAATGTAGGTATTAGAAAACCCTAGAAACAACAACAAAATATATACTTTCTAGGAAACCCTGGCACATTAAATTACAATTTGTATAAAATGACAGTTTATTTCAATGGTTTATCTGATCTTTGATTTGTTGATCAATTGGTTGTTGGCTGATTTGTTGGCTGTAAAGTCTGATCACCAATACTGCAATACTAATGTTAAATTAACATCATGATTTTCTATTGTTGTAGAGATGAATTACAGAAGTTTTTCTTTCCAATGGACTATCAGGAGATGGTAGCAACAAAGCCTCTTCCACCAGGGCAGTTACGATTGCATACTGGACTTGATGTCAAGTTTCACTTTAATGATGATGCTACCTTAGATATACTCTTCTCTAAAGACCAAGTGAGTGACTGAATATGTTAAAATTGCAAGTTGTTTGTTTGTTTGTTTGTTTGCTTGCTTGCTTGCTTGCTTGCTTGCTTGCTTGCTTGCTTGCTTGCTTGCTTGCTTGCTTGCTTGCTTGCTTGCTTGCTTGCTTGCTTGCTTGCTTGCTTGCTTGCTTGCTTGCTTGCTTGCTTGCTTGCTTGCTTGCTTGCTTGCTTGCTTGCTTGCTTGCTTGCTTGCTTGCTTGCTTGCTTGCTTGCTTGCTTGCTTGCTTGCTTGCTTGCTTGCTTGCTTGCTTGCTTGCTTGCTTGCTTGCTTGCTTGCTTGCTTGCTTGCTTGCTTGCTTGCTTGCTTGCTTGCTTGCTTGCTTGCTTGCTTGCTTGCTTGCTTGCTTGCTTGCTTGCTTGCTTGCTTGCTTGCTTGCTTGCTTGCTTGCTTGCTTGCTTGCTTGCTTGCTTGCTTGCTTGCTTGCTTGCTTGCTTGCTTGCTTGCTTGCTTGCTTGCTTGCTTGCTTGCTTGCTTGCTTGCTTGCTTGCTTGCTTGCTTGCTTGCTTGCTTGCTTGCTTGCTTGCTTGCTTGCTTGCTTGCTTGCTTGCTTGCTTGCTTGCTTGCTTGCTTGCTTGCTTGCTTGCTTGCTTGCTTGCTTGCTTGCTTGCTTGCTTGCTTGCTTGCTTGCTTGCTTGCTTGCTTGCTTGCTTGCTTGCTTGCTTGCTTGCTTGCTTGCTTGCTTGCTTGCTTGCTTGCTTGCTTGCTTGCTTGCTTGCTTGCTTGCTTGCTTGCTTGCTTGCTTGCTTGCTTGCTTGCTTGCTTGCTTGCTTGCTTGCTTGCTTGCTTGCTTGCTTGCTTGCTTGCTTGCTTGCTTGCTTGCTTGCTTGCTTGCTTGCTTGCTTGCTTGCTTGCTTGCTTGCTTGCTTGCTTGCTTGCTTGCTTGCTTGCTTGCTTGCTTGCTTGCTTGCTTGCTTGCTTGCTTGCTTGCTTGCTTGCTTGCTTGCTTGCTTGCTTGCTTGCTTGCTTGCTTGCTTGCTTGCTTGCTTGCTTGCTTGCTTGCTTGCTTGCTTGCTTGCTTGCTTGCTTGCTTGCTTGCTTGCTTGCTTGCTTGCTTGCTTGCTTGCTTGCTTGCTTGCTTGCTTGCTTGCTTGCTTGCTTGCTTGCTTGCTTGCTTGCTTGCTTGCTTGCTTGCTTGCTTGCTTGCTTGCTTGCTTGCTTGCTTGCTTGCTTGCTTGCTTGCTTGCTTGCTTGCTTGCTTGCTTGCTTGCTTGCTTGCTTGCTTGCTTGCTTGCTTGCTTGCTTGCTTGCTTGCTTGCTTGCTTGCTTGCTTGCTTGCTTGCTTGCTTGCTTGCTTGCTTGCTTGCTTGCTTGCTTGCTTGCTTGCTTGCTTGCTTGCTTGCTTGCTTGCTTGCTTGCTTGCTTGCTTGCTTGCTTGCTTGCTTGCTTGCTTGCTTGCTTGCTTGCTTGCTTGCTTGCTTGCTTGCTTGCTTGCTTGCTTGCTTGCTTGCTTGCTTGCTTGCTTGCTTGCTTGCTTGCTTGCTTGCTTGCTTGCTTGCTTGCTTGCTTGCTTGCTTGCTTGCTTGCTTGCTTGCTTGCTTGCTTGCTTGCTTGCTTGCTTGCTTGCTTGCTTGCTTGCTTGCTTGCTTGCTTGCTTGCTTGCTTGCTTGCTTGCTTGCTTGCTTGCTTGCTTGCTTGCTTGCTTGCTTGCTTGCTTGCTTGCTTGCTTGCTTGCTTGCTTGCTTGCTTGCTTGCTTGCTTGCTTGCTTGCTTGCTTGCTTGCTTGCTTGCTTGCTTGCTTGCTTGCTTGCTTGCTTGCTTGCTTGCTTGCTTGCTTGCTTGCTTGCTTGCTTGCTTGCTTGCTTGCTTGCTTGCTTGCTTGCTTGCTTGCTTGCTTGCTTGCTTGCTTGCTTGCTTGCTTGCTTGCTTGCTTGCTTGCTTGCTTGCTTGCTTGCTTGCTTGCTTGCTTGCTTGCTTGCTTGCTTGCTTGCTTGCTTGCTTGCTTGCTTGCTTGCTTGCTTGCTTGCTTGCTTGCTTGCTTGCTTGCTTGCTTGCTTGCTTGCTTGCTTGCTTGCTTGCTTGCTTGCTTGCTTGCTTGCTTGCTTGCTTGCTTGCTTGCTTGCTTGCTTGCTTGCTTGCTTGCTTGCTTGCTTGCTTGCTTGCTTGCTTGCTTGCTTGCTTGCTTGCTTGCTTGCTTGCTTGCTTGCTTGCTTGCTTGCTTGCTTGCTTGCTTGCTTGCTTGCTTGCTTGCTTGCTTGCTTGCTTGCTTGCTTGCTTGCTTGCTTGCTTGCTTGCTTGCTTGCTTGCTTGCTTGCTTGCTTGCTTGCTTGCTTGCTTGCTTGCTTGCTTGCTTGCTTGCTTGCTTGCTTGCTTGCTTGCTTGCTTGCTTGCTTGCTTGCTTGCTTGCTTGCTTGCTTGCTTGCTTGCTTGCTTGCTTGCTTGCTTGCTTGCTTGCTTGCTTGCTTGCTTGCTTGCTTGCTTGCTTGCTTGCTTGCTTGCTTGCTTGCTTGCTTGCTTGCTTGCTTGCTTGCTTGCTTGCTTGCTTGCTTGCTTGCTTGCTTGCTTGCTTGCTTGCTTGCTTGCTTGCTTGCTTGCTTGCTTGCTTGCTTGCTTGCTTGCTTGCTTGCTTGCTTGCTTGCTTGCTTGCTTGCTTGCTTGCTTGCTTGCTTGCTTGCTTGCTTGCTTGCTTGCTTGCTTGCTTGCTTGCTTGCTTGCTTGCTTGCTTGCTTGCTTGCTTGCTTGCTTGCTTGCTTGCTTGCTTGCTTGCTTGCTTGCTTGCTTGCTTGCTTGCTTGCTTGCTTGCTTGCTTGCTTGCTTGCTTGCTTGCTTGCTTGCTTGCTTGCTTGCTTGCTTGCTTGCTTGCTTGCTTGCTTGCTTGCTTGCTTGCTTGCTTGCTTGCTTGCTTGCTTGCTTGCTTGCTTGCTTGCTTGCTTGCTTGCTTGCTTGCTTGCTTGCTTGCTTGCTTGCTTGCTTGCTTGCTTGCTTGCTTGCTTGCTTGCTTGCTTGCTTGCTTGCTTGCTTGCTTGCTTGCTTGCTTGCTTGCTTGCTTGCTTGCTTGCTTGCTTGCTTGCTTGCTTGCTTGCTTGCTTGCTTGCTTGCTTGCTTGCTTGCTTGCTTGCTTGCTTGCTTGCTTGCTTGCTTGCTTGCTTGCTTGCTTGCTTGCTTGCTTGCTTGCTTGCTTGCTTGCTTGCTTGCTTGCTTGCTTGCTTGCTTGCTTGCTTGCTTGCTTGCTTGCTTGCTTGCTTGCTTGCTTGCTTGCTTGCTTGCTTGCTTGCTTGCTTGCTTGCTTGCTTGCTTGCTTGCTTGCTTGCTTGCTTGCTTGCTTGCTTGCTTGCTTGCTTGCTTGCTTGCTTGCTTGCTTGCTTGCTTGCTTGCTTGCTTGCTTGCTTGCTTGCTTGTTTTCATGATTTGTTACTATATTTCATTTCTTTATAGGAAACCAAAGCTGTTCATGTGTGTTTTGGTGCAGGTTCACAGCTTGAAATCTATCAACCTTGGACAGTAAATGAATATGGTTATACAACATCTGTCATAACTAAACTCCTCCAAGTAGAGGCTAGTTCTAGTATGGCATATAGGAAGCTAGTAGATGCTGATGTTCTGGACATAGCAGTACACATGACCTTCCCAAGAGTATGGAACCAGACACAGCATTGGACTTGTGACATTAATGCAGTCAGAGTCTCATGGTGGTTTATCTTTGCTCATAAGTGGTACTTTCAAGGTAAGAACTACAAAGATGATGATGATGATGACAGTGGTGGTGATGATGATGATGATGATGACAGTGGTGATGATGATGATGATAATTGTGATAATCATGGTAATGATGTTGTTGTTTACAACTACAATGTAAAATTTTAGCTATGAAAGTAATTCAAATCTGTATTTTTGTAAAAGATTATGTGACAGATGTATATCAAAGCTTTGGCAGTCAAACACAATAGTCAATAAAATAATGCATTCTGATTGGCTAAGAATTTATCTATATCTTTGACACAGTGTTTTTCAAAAGTACAAATTGAAATGGAGATTTAAATGGTACAAGGTTATTGATGAAACTTTTGACATAACTGAAGATGATAATGATGTTTTTGATGGTGATGATGATGTAAGTGGCCAGGATGTGGTGATGATGATGTAAGTGGCCAGGATGTGGTGATGATGATGTAAGTGGCCAGGATGTGGTGATGATGATGATAATGGTCAGGATGTGGTGATGATTTCATATGTACTAATCATTTCACATTTTTGTAATATTATATTGTCAGAATTGCTAGATGATTGGTCAGCCAATTATCGTCCTGACTTGGTGACATTTGTTCCATATGAATGGGCATTCAACATTGCACTAAGAGACTTTGAGATGATTTGGATAGCTAACCAATACAACTACATTGAGTGTACATCCAACAAGCAAGAAATGGGTAAAACAAACTGCTACAAACTTACATTTTTGTGTTCAATACTTAACAAAAGCTTATTCAACTTAATTTTTGTAAAGTTTCAAGACTGTAAGCTCATTGTTGTTTTCTAATATTATCTTGCCTTCAGTTTCTGAAAAGAAATTCTAATTTTATGCAAATATTTTGATCAAAATTGTCTTTAATTTTCATCCAAACACAGATAGTACATGATACTCAAATGAGCTCTACATAAATCTCACACCAGAATCTCTTGTGCATGTTTTAACTGCCACTGACCAAACAAAGCAACAGAGTTGCCAGGAAGGAGACTGACTTTAACTCAAATTCAAATGTTACTTAAATACTATTTTTTCTTTTAATTTAGCTGAACTGGCTTTCTGTGGTGAGCTGTTTGAGTTGACGTTTGTTTTACAGTTTCTGAGATTTCTGCCTGAAATAGAAGAGATCAAGTTCTTTCTTCAGGTAATGAGCTGTTTTCAACAACAAATGTGATAAGGAGCTTAATTTGCAACTATTATTTTTTAACCTTTTGAAAAAGGATAGATTGATACATTTTAATAATATAATAATAATATTCTTTAAGATAAAAATGTTGAAGTGCAGATTATAAATGTATAACATTTTTCCACATATCATAAGCATCTCTCATTTCAGATTGAAATCTCTACAGAACTTTGAACTATCAAAACTAATGATTTATATTTTCCCTGTTGTTTAAAGGTTGAGAAACTTGTAGCTCGGCTGTGCCTACCAGAACATGATACATTACATCGCAGTCTAGTATGTCTTGCAAGAAATGCTACTAAAAATCAAACCCAGCCCTCTATCATCCGCTCACGGTCATCAACTAGTGCAGGAAACCCAGAAGAATGTATTGAAAGTGCTGATGAAGGTGCTTTTAATGGGACCAATAATGATACATTTAGCACGATATTCAGTCGTCACACTGCCAAGAACCATGGCTGGGTCGATGTAATGTCTGTGCCTATCCTTGGTTTGTCAATCGGTTATACATATCATCCTGTTATACCTAATCCTAAATATAATGTACCAAGAGAGGAACCATTAAAATGGCAGCCTTGGGAAATGGAACCTGATATGATTACACTAGAACTAGAGGCAGGACCTGCTGCTCTTCGACTGTATGGCTCAGTGTTGAAGGTCTTAGCAGCAATCAAGGTAATGCAGCAATGTGCCACAATCTACCAAATGACTATCAAAAAAAAAAGTTTTTCCATCCTGTATAATAGCAGATATTGTGAAAACACTCCTGGATCCACTCCTGTGTAGCCCTCTAGGCACTCTCTTCACTAGAGAGAACCACTACATATGATACAATCTTTAAAAATAATATGGGTACCTCTTACCCCCTTACCTCCCCACCCCTCCCCCCTTCCCAAGTCTGCAATGTTGATCTCAAATTGATCTCATCAAAGTGCATCCTCCAGTGCTTAATTCAAAGCCAAAACATGAACTTAAAAACACTGGATAGAGGAAAGGGGTTTGGACATGCAAATATCTTTAGATTGTAACTTTCCTGGTGCTAGCAAAGTAGAGCCAGGACGATCAATCTGGCTGTGAAGGCTGGTGCCAATGTTTCTATATTTCTGCTGTGAGTAATGTATGTGATGATTCATTTGATAATAATATTATAATTGGCAATTCTTAGGAAAACTATTTTGGTGAAGATCAAGTATTCCAAGAAGGTCCCCCATTCAACAGTAACCTATCTACTTTCTCTGCTAAAGAAACATCAGACGTTATCAAGGATACTATTAACTTATTCACAATGAGACCTTTGGAAGCCAATGTGTTTATTAGTCTTTATGACTTCAAAGCTGAATTGACTAAGGTAATGGCTTGTTTGTTGGATTGATGGTTAACTTGATTGTTTTTAGTTTTTTATCTGATTGTTTGTTTGTACATTTGCATGCATTGTTGTTGGGATGTTTGTTTGTTTGTTTGTTTGTGTGTTTGTTTGTTTGTTTGTTTGTTTGTTTGTTTGTTTGTTTGTTTGTTTGTTTGTTTGTTTGTTTGTTTGTTTGTTTGTTTGTTTGTTTGTTTGTTTGTTTGTTTGTTTGTTTGTTTGTTTGTTTGTTTGTTTGTTTGTTTGTTTGTTTGTTTGTTTGTTTGTTTGTTTGTTTGTTTGTTTGTTTGTTTGTTTGTTTGTTTGTTTGTTTGTTTGTTTGTTTAATTTCTTCTTCATGTTTTCCTTTCTTTCTTTTAGTTAATTTGATTTTACTTAAAATAATGCCAAAACATTTCTTTCCCTTTCCATAGCATTGTGGACCAGCTGAGCCATCGTCTCCTCTACTGTTATTTGAAAGACTTACATTTGAAATGAAGAAATCATACCACGAAACAAGATTACAGTTGCATTTTACACCAATGACAATCCTTGTATCTGATGGCTATGAGGTAACGTTGGTATCTTAATAATGTAGTTCTCAGAACTGTAGGGAAATAAAGCAAAGTCTACAGTAAAAGTGTTAAAGTTGCATGACAATAACTTCATCTGTGGGCAATGGTTGTCTATTCTTTCCTGGGATTCCTTTGCCAACCTACCCGCCGATATGTACCTCATATTGCATGGAAATACCTCACTAATGTTTAGTACATAATTTGTCTTTCTCTGCAGCGAGGATCATCAGCACGTCACTTGTCTCAGGGTCATTTGAGTCTGTCAGGGTTTCAGATGCGTGGTCATGCTATGTTCTCTGGGGAAGGTTTACCACCTGACAGTGAGACGTTGGAATATGCATGGTTAACAGAACTGCAGTTTGGTATACTATCAGGAAAAATTACAATTCCACAGGTAATGCCCATTCATTTGTTCAGTCAGTTCGTCAGTCAGTCCGTCAGTCAGTCAGTCCGTCCGTCCATCAGTCAGTCCGTCAGTCAGACAGTCCGTCCATCCGTCAGTCAGTCCGCCAGTCAGTCAATTTATTTATTTATCCTGACAAATATTTGTTTGTTCCTTCATTCTTTCGTTTATTTGTTTGTTAATTTATTCATTCACCCATTTATTTGTTATTATTTATTTGTTCTTTTTATTGATTCCTTAAGTTTTTTTTTTTTTTTTGCCTCACCAGTAGCTTCGTTGTATTTACCATTTGTATTTTCTGACTTATTATATGCATTTCGTTTTAACCAATTTACATGCTTATCTTAAAAATTGATTACTTAGTAATTTCCTTGCTTGTAGCTTCAAGCAATTTTAAACTGGGCTCAGACGTTTGTGTTCCATGTGATGAGCAAGGAGAACCAACTACAGTCCCCAAAACCATACAGAAGATGTATCCATGGCAACAAACAGGATAAATGTGAAGTAAACAAACCAAAAACATGTGAAACACACCAAAAAAGCCCGCTGGTACTCACCAAGAATGACCGTAATTCCAAAAGCAAACCTTCAGAAACAAACAAAAGTTACATTGAAAAACAAGAACAGCCTAAACCCAAGGATATTTGTATTACTGAAGACGATGTCAAATATCGCATGACGAGGGTGTCTTTAGAAGATATCAATTTGTTTGTTGTTGAGATGGGAATTGCGTGTAATGTGCAGGTATGAATGCTTATACTATGTTGTTTGTTTTATGGTTTGCTATCATACATCATCATACCTGTAAAATTAAGAGATCATGCCAATAAAGCATATTCTACTATCATGTTATAATCTCAGCGAAATTCTGTACAATTGTTTATTCTTAGGGGTGGACCCAGAATAGTTTTCAGGAGTGGGTGCACTATCTTGAGGAGATATAACTCCAACATATAAACACACAAAGGATTTCAAAACGAGATTTTGATAAAACAATGACTCAAAGTCCCTCCAGGATATTGTGTGCACCTCCTACACTCGTCATTGGTTCTGTTTTTCCATAATAGCATGACAGGTGTTGTGGTTATAACGCATGTTGTCTCAATGCGCTCTACAATAATATACTTGATTTCCAGGTCAGCCCCATCAGACTTGCTACATGTACTCTGCACTGCGATAACTCGACTACTGGTATTAGTATGTTCATTCAGAATGTCAAACTACGTCAGTTTGTTCTCGCACCCAAGCCTGTAGTTGCCGACCCTGTCTTTGAAGACGTTCATAAACGAATGTCTTTATCAGATGATATAGTTTGGATGGAAGTAGCCACTATACAGTTGGGACCTATTATATCTGATGTATCTTTAGCTGAAGAACGGAAAGGTTGGCTCTACTGTAATGACAATACAATATATTTTATTTACATTCATTTTACATTTTTGGTATTGCCAGGGTATATAATTATTTTTTTTTTTATATATTTCTAGTTAGTTTTATTTCGCAAAAATAAAAAAAAAATAATTATCTTATTGTTTGAATGTCCAGTGTCTAAAGTTACAATACGTTTTCGTGTTAGACACTGGAAAAATGACTGTATGAGAAACATAATTTTCAAAGAATATGCTGTTATTCAATAATAATTTGATCAGTAGGTGTAATAAATGAGTGTGTGCCACCCAAAGAGGCTCTGTGGTTATATTCTCTCCTTTCTTTTCTAGAAAATATCCCAACCCAACGAAGTTTCCTGAATTTACATGACACCAAATACCAACGTCTCTGGTTTCTCTGGGATGCCGCTGACATCCAAAAATCTCCAGTCAAAAACTTGGACTGTTGTGGCTGTGTTGGTGGCTGTAATTTCTTTGGTAAAAACGAGAACGGTCCTCGATTCTTTACATCTGAGAAACTAGATGCAAGTTTTAATGATACCGGTATAGCAGGATTCGGTAGTGAAGGAGGGTTTTACGATGAAGGAGATTTCCACGAGGAAGATACCAAACCTCTCATGTATTCCCGAGATGCCTTGGGGTCAGCGTACCTTGACCAGAGTCCCGTGGGGTCTGTAGAAGCTTTTACGCGTAAAAGATACCATGGTTCAGAAGCGAGTAGTTCGCCAAGAATGAGAAGAGGTTATATGATGCGGACAAGACGTCAAACAGAGGAAACAAGTAAGATCTCTAGGGTTTCCTTTAATAAAACACACGGTGATACGAGTTTGTCTTATTCTGAGCAGTGTTTTAAAATACGGCATTTTTCCTGTACTACACTAGCAGCGTATATTGCACATCTCACTTTAGATTTTCAGGAGTAATTTTTACTAACTACTTTTGAGTTTTTCGATATAAGCCTTCATGCTTGCCTCATTTTAACAATGCCATTGTGATTTGTAATTCTTTGGTGGCTATAACATATGATGGCTAAAATGTAATACGCTGAAAATTCAAAAAGCGAAGGCACCCATTGTAATAAATAGCTACTACCTTTAACAGCGCATATGAATATTTCATGGAGTATATGCGCTATACAAATGTAATTTATTATTATTATTATTATTATTACACTTAATTGTAAGTGTTTTTTGAGAGCTAAAGGAATGTAACCTTACGTAAAGCTGCGTTCAATTTTGCCTTCCATCTTTACATATTCCAGTCTAAATCTCTTTGTTTTCGCTATTTTCGTAGACCAAGTATCTCAGCTAAGTTGGACAGGATCACTTCAGAGATCGCCATCAACATCGTCCAGCAAGATGAGGTTTATTCAAACTGGAAGTCTTAGTAGTTCCAAACCCAGCTTAGTCAAGAAGCCCCACGCAATGAGAATGACTAGTTGTTCATCACAGGGATCGTTCTATTCGTGTGGAAGTGATGCTGAAGATGACGATGAATATACGCCAGATCTTGAGTATGTACAATTTAATCCAGATTACTGGTACTGAAATACCTTTTAACCGTTAATGGAAAAGTTGTGAAGGCGAACTTTTATCGGGATAGCGCTGTCCCTTGCAAACAAACGGCTTAAACTTACAACTTTTTAAACGATCAAACGAATTCGTCCGGTACCATTTTATCCACACTATACTGGTAACTTGAATGTACCATGTAAAATATTGAGTCGTTTTCGCATGAGTGAGAAACGGTATCGTTACTATACGGGAAGTGATTCTCGTATATCGTTTCACACTCCTAAGAAAACGACTCTGAAGAAACGGAACGCAATTGCCGTTGAAAATGAAATCTTTTAACTAAAAGCATTCATAGAAAAAAAATATTTTAAAAAATTGACATATAATAATTTGACCGTCCGAAAAAAGAAAAAATATGTACGCTGCGAGTAGGGTTCGAACCTACGCGGGAAGATCCCATTGGATTTCAAGTCCAACGCCTTAACCACTCGGCCATCGCAGCTCAGATGTTATGTGTGGTGATGAAATTGTTAAGTAATAAAATGGATGTCTTTTCTCGTAGGCGTAAAAGTTAAGTAAAATATTTTAAATAATAATTTGATGACCGTTAAGTTGTCGGAAATAATCTACAAAAATATTAATAAGGACAACGATAACGATAGTCATCCATATATATTTAATCGACAGAATAATGATAAAGTAAAGTTTACACAACGTATAAATAAGAATAAGACAAAGGGTACATCAATTACAATGAATTAGCGATTGACAGTTGCGTAAGAACTTGATATCAAGATCTGCTTTGCATTCTTTGGTTGAAATTTTCTCCAGTTTGCGGAGATCATCAATACCGATGTCATCATATTTTTCTGCTAGATCAAAAATGATAGCTCGAAAAGGCCTGAGCAGCAGTAGCTTAACTATAATTTTGAGGTAGATCCATATTTATTTAATTGACATGTTAAGGCGTCTTACGTCATCACAAGAATAATGATAACGTACGATTATTCTGATGATGGCGTAAGACTCCCAAACATGTCAATTAAATATATATGGATCTACCTCAAAATGATAGTGAATTTGATGGTGGTGACAATGATGATAGTAGTGACAACGATTATGTTGGAAATTATTCCTGTAATCCCTGATCCTAAGCCTGTGATCCCTGATCCTAAGCCTGTGATCCCTGATCCTAAGCCTGTGATCCATGATACTAAGCCTGTGATCCCTGATACTAAGCCTGTGATCCCTGATCCTAAGCCTGTGATCCCTGATACTAAGCCTGTGATCCCTGATACTAAGCCTGTGATCCCTGATACTAAGCCTGTGATCCCTGATACTAAAGTTGTGAATCTGATCCTAAACCAGTGATACTTTATCCTAAACTTATGATCCTTTATCCTAAGTCCATGATCTCGGATTCTACGAGTACCTTGTCACAATCCCGGCACTAATGTTTGTGTTCTCTGTGTCGTTAGTGTGCATGTACATCGTGCCTATTCCACCGAATCATTCACATCAGCAGTCGAACAAATACATGATCTGCCCGATTTTGGTGGCTCTCGTCAAACAACCGACTTCATCGTGTCGTGTCCTCAGTTAGTTAGTCGATACTCGCAGCAACTTTCACAGCTTGAGTGTTTGAACTGGAGCATACCAGCCGATATACCCGCTAACAAGAAAGTGTTCAATATTGTCGAGAATTTGAAGGTAATAACTAAAGTTATGATTTCAAAATGCCATCCCAGATCGTGTCTCATTACAAGGATGGATAATATTTTCTAATTATCAAATAGAAGATGCTTTGCCGGGCTTTGATCAGTAATAAAACACGCCGGAAAGTGACTAGAGCATGAAAGAAGAGATGGGAGAAGAACGAGCTGTAATGGAACTGCTAACCAAAAAAACTTATCAACTAATTATTTCAATAGGAAACTGAGCCCAGTGACCCACTAGTGCTACCAGGCGTTCCACAGTTTAACTACAGAAATCCACCCAAGTTTAAACAGCCTCTTCTTGTCAAAAAGTGCGACCTTCAGAAGGAAGATAAAAGAGTTCAAGAGGATGAAGCAGATGTGAGTTCATCAAGCACAGAATCAGTTCACGTTGTTGCTGATGGTAATGTACTAAGAAAGAGTTATAGAGACGATGATAGGTAAGATCATTCTATTTTTACTTGCATTGGTTGAGTTGTGTTACTACACTTTTGTGTGTGTGTGTGTGTGTGTGTGTGTGTGTGTGTGTACAATTTACCTAAATATTTTACAACTGTTTCTATAGAAACACAGACGCAGTATGTAACACAATTTCTTATAATGCATTGTAGCCTGGAAGAAAGCAGTGAAGAGGACTCAGTGCGTAAAGCCACATGGAATACAGCCTTGAATCAAAATCATCGTTCATCAGGTTCGCCTGCTGATACCCTCACTAAGAAACACTCAACAAAGAACGCAACTAATGCTCTTCAGAACCTGGTTATATTTAGATTTGATGGAGAAGTAAATATGTTTTTCACTCCTTTGTTTGTTGAGGCTTTACAAAGGTGAGTGATCATTACAGGATAGTGGGGTTAAAACAAACCAGGACTGAACAATGGATTTCTTGCGCAAAGAGGTCACCATGATCTTTTCTAAATCATGAAGCATATTACCATGAGGTCCAGAACTGAAAAGAGCAGGCTGGAATTAGCAAAAGTACCAAGTTGAAGCTCTCCATACATAATGAAACAGCTGTCAATGTGCGATTACATTTGAATCGTTCGGAAAAAATCACAAGTTTTACTGCTTACTATAGTAATTAGTGTTGAGTTTGCTGGAAGCTAAAATTTGGTACTTTTACTAATTTAAGCATGCTCTAGTATTTTTCGAAAGGGCGCTTGATTGGGTCACGTTAACTCATATTGCAAGTCGTCTATTCCCGCCTTGTACGATCACACTCAAGACCATTCTCTTTCTTTTAGGTACACATCCTCAATATCCAAACAAGAAGATCTGCTTCACCCAGCCCTTGTATTGGATCTAGTGCATGGCATGTGCACTACAACCGCTGACAACATATACAGGAAACGCATGGATGAGGCCAGTCTTGAGGAATCTCTCCCTTGCAAATCAAGTGAGATCAATGCGTTGATAAACACATCAAAGATAAACATGGCATTTTTACAAGTTGCTTTCTCCGAGACTGAATCTAAACGTAGCAGTGGAAAAGGGAATGCAGGTGAAACAAACGTACCAAAAGATCCCAACACTTCTTTACTTGCTGGCTCGTTTGAAGGAATTTCTACCAAAGTGCTTTCTGTACAAAAAGCAGCAGATTCCATTATGATTTCGAAGAATAACCTAGAAGACAACGATGCCCAATCAAATGACAAAGAAAAGCCTTCAGAAGAAAGCGTGACTCACAAAACAGCTCATCGTAATACGTCGTCTGTCATGAACGTCAAATGTAACGAAGCACAATTACAACTCTATCAACTATGTAACAAGGAAGACTTTGAGAAAAGTATTACTACGGCTATATCAGATAACTTATCAAGAACTAAGTTTGCTTTAAATGTGGAGCACTTACACAGTTTGACCGATTCACAAAATACAGAAGACATACCACCAAACTCTTACATGAACCTACTCATGATAGAATGTGGTCTGGAGAATATTACTGTATGTGGCGGTAGTGAATGTGGCGGTGGCAACGAGGTTATGCCCAAGATGCACCACAAGAACCACGCTACAAAAGCCAAGATAAAAACTACCCATGAAAAGCCTGTCAGTCATGAAAAATCGAGTAATGTAGAAGAACCAAAGTTCCATGGATTTGCCAATCCATTTTCAGGCGATAGTGGCTCTGTGATTATAGATATGGAATCAGCACATGAAGATGAACATAATGTTGACCTTTCATCGTTGACTTCTAGTTTAAGTTCACTCTCTTCATCCAGCGGAGGTGATGAATCAGACATGGAGAGCGAAGCAGGTGCGATTCTTTGTGATGATGATGGTAATGATGATGATGATGATGATAGTAGTGCTGATAAATGGCGTTGTTGATGATCGTGGTGGTGATGGTAAGTGTTGTCTTTGGGTAGGTAATTGTCGTACTGTCAATACTGGTATCTGTATGATTGTCGTTTTCCATTTCAGGTGAGCAGCAACAACTGCTGTCATCACGAGCAGAGAAAGAAGCCCAGAAGGCTTGGCGTTATGCTATAGACCACGAACAGCAATCATTGATCGATAAGGTATCTTATTATTATTATATATTATTATTATTATTATTATATATTATTATTATTATTATTATATATTATTATTATTATTATTATTATTATTATTATTATTATATATTATTATTATTATTATAATGTTTCATACTATGTATGTATTGATTCGTTGACCATTCATATAATCGCTTAAATTAGACATTGTATTGTATTTGTGCAAAGCTATGACCAATGCTTTCCATAGGAAAATAATCATCCCTAAAACGTATGTATGTCATTGGTGAAATCGTGGAGACCACGAAAATGCCAATAACGTCACAAATAATCTTTGGATTATATTAGCTTTATCCATCCAAATTATTTAAAAAACAAGTAACACAACAATAGCAATATAACTTCATTTTGAAAATATATCTGTTTAGAAAATTATGATATTTTCTTGACCTGCACCAATTTAACAATAACGTACCTAATTTGGCATGAGCTGTTCCGTGTTAACGTCGCTCACACCAGACATTTGTACCTTGTAATTGTGACCTTAGATTTCTTTAACATCTTGTACATTTCTCCGTTTTTTTTAGGATGTCGAGCTGGCAAGGCGTATTGATGTAAAATTTCATCTCTCCAGTATATGGTTCAACGTTTCATCCCCTCCATCATCTAAAGCAATGCCGTCAAACTACCATCTATACAATAGCCTGGTAACGACTATCGTACCGCTGTCTATTGCTTGGATTCCTGGTATCATGGAGTTAAAGGAAAAATTGTCTAGTGTAGCAAAGAGTAGACATGATCGTTTAACCAGTGTTATTGCATGTTTGATGTCTCAAGGATTACCTGACCACGGCAAGATACCCAAGAAGGTATGCGGCCTACGTTTTGATTTGATTTTTATCCATAGTGAAAATAACTTAATTACTTATATAACGCATGAACCCGTACGCTTTACAAACAAATCTGAATACGTAGTTAAACTCCTAGTTACAGATTACATTACAATAGTCAAAGTGTTGCTGACATCATCATCAAATCTGTCATCAGCGGCACAATCACATTGATGAATATTAATATTATTTGTTGTGCTTTTAGCATGGAGTTCACGTCCTTGTTAATGATGTCGCACGTTATCTACAAGAGGACCACTCCAGTCAACTGGTTTACATTCTAAGAAAACAACTAATGGGATCAAGGCTAGAGAAAGTACAGGCGGCTCTTCGACAGAAAAACAGAGTTCCTGATAATAAGAAACTTGTCAAGGTATAAACATTCGATATCTCATAACATTTGGTTGAATATTGTATTTTTCGTAGAGAAACTACAGCGTAGTGTTATTGGATTTGCAGGTTGATTCGTTTGTAAATTGAGATCTTAAACCATATCTTTAGTTCAATGAACAATTCTTTCGCGATTCGTTCTTATAATGACAGTTATTTCTTCTGATTTAAATTAGTTTAAAGTGTATTTTGTGTATTTGTGTAGGGTATCTTTGCTCTTGCACGCCAATGGAAATGTTTCCTCGCCGGGACAGAGAAAGGAGAGATATTGTTCTATGGAACGAACTCCATTAAACGACATGTTGTCGGTCGCGGTGTTCTTACAGAAAGAGATCGTGCAATCCTTATGATGGAAGATGACCACCCTACTCCTCAACAATCAACAAGTACCAGGAATACCAGGACAGAGGTAACCATGACCAGCGATACTGATGGTGGTCAGACTACTATAGTTGAAGCAGATCCATTATCGTTAACGTCAGATGAACAGCATCAAGCACCACCAACCCCACCACCAACACAACAACAACAACAGCAAGAGAAGGACAAGCAACAAGGTATATAGTGTGAAATGTTTCGAGAATTGGCAAGTGGTTAGCCTGTCATGTCTCTATAGGAATGAAGAATGAATAGAAAGACCGATAATCGACTCATATAACCATTTCACCAATCCGTCAAACAATCGATCAGTCAATCAAATAATCAAAGGATCAAACAATCAGTCAATAAAACAGTTAAACGATACATCAAACGATCAATCAACCAACCAATCAATCAATCAATCAGTCAATCAATCAACCAGTCAATCAAACGATCAATCAAACGATCAATCAATCAACCAGTCAGTCAATCAATCAATCAGTCAATCAAACGATCAATCAAACGATCAATCAAACGATCAATCAATCAATTAATCGATCTGAATCAGCTGTGTATTCCATGTGAAACACTTATGGCGTTTCTCTATACTTTAGTCGAAACATCAAAACTACTTGGCTCTAACGCGATGGCAATGGATGATTTACAAACCAGTCAACGTACACCACTGATAGAAAAGGATGACCTACCAGCTACAGACACGGAAAGTGATGATTCACCACCAGGAACACTACGAAATAAACATTTACTTGGAGCTGACAGTAAAAAGTATGGTCACAGGAAACAGCTCAGTCTGTATAGTTGGTTATCGAATACACCAGCTACATCACCGAGTACAGCAGTACGACAGACTGGCGGAGAGAGAGGTGATAGTGTACGACCAACTAAATTAACTATTCAATCGCCTCCAGGTAAAATATTTGAATAAATCTACTGAAATAGATTATTTCTGTGTACATTTAGGGATGTAGAATGTGGATATGTCACAAGTGAGCACCATGATTGCGAGAGGGAATTTCCTGCCTATCATTTCTGTGAATAACAGTGGAAATCAACAATGAACGTTTTTTTCAATACCAGAGTTATTATTAGTTTCTTGTTAAACCTTTTTGTTCTGAGTATCTCGGGAACAGACAAAAAGTCGTTCATGTTTTCTGTTGTGTTTATTTTTCATCTCAAACACTCGCCTTCGAGTAAGACGTTTGCAAGATGATTGCAAATCGTTGTTTACTGTGTTGTGTTACGAGTTACGAGGTTATTTTATTTTTCATCTTAGTCTCACCAACAAGGCATGATGTTGGGCTGTTCAGTACTGAGATGGTTAGTGTTCCCACAAGTGGTAAAAAGATACAGGATGAGAAAGAAACGTTCAAAACATTGCTGCAGGCCATTGGATTGAAACCTAAAGTAGCAGAAGAGAAAGACACTGCCAAATACATCTCATTGACAACAACGCTCAAGTATGCAGAACGTTGTCTTGCTGATGCCTTCTTAACACCCTTTTAAGTTTATTCTGTTTGACTTTAGAATTACTTCGCTTGATAATGGTGTCAGATCGACTCCGAAACGTCGCATTTACAATTCTTTTATTTATTTCAACACTGATAACCAAATACAGTTTTCTTAAGTGATTCTCTGTTAACTAATCTCCTTCCCTCCATTTCCTTCTTTCTCCCTCGTTCCATCCTCCCTCCTCTGCTTCTTTTTATCCTTCTCTTTCTCCCAATGTCACCATTTTATCCATCCATCAACCTGTTAAGTAGTTGGTTTTTGTTTGTTTTTGTTAGGTATGTTCGAGTTGATTTAGTGGATGGTGAAATAAATAATGTTTCTAAACGTGGTAAGACTCCGGCGAAAACCAAACAACAGGTTAGTTGAATATTTTCTCCTCTTTTTTTTTCTTTCTCTCATGGTTTAGATATTTTCCTTTTCTCTCTCTCTCTCTCTCTCCCTCCCACCTCTCCCTATCTCTTCTATCTTTGGGCACTACATTTGTGCATTTCACCGTTTCAAGTTGTCGTAATATAATTTTTTTTCTTACCTCAGCTTTTTAAAGACGATGAGCCCATATTCCTTGCAAAAGATTTCAACTTTAGATTACTGTTCAGTAAGTCGCCATTGAATACCGATGTCCTTGGAGGCGATATGCAAAATCTAGCTTGTTGTATGATTAATCGAGTCAAGTTCAGCGTTGGATTTGGTAACATTATTCAGAAAGTCAATCTTCCATTTGTACGCCTTGTAACTCAGTTTGTTGATATGGTCGATGTCATAGCTGGTCTTATTAAAAACAAGGTTAGTTCTCTTCTCAACGGACAATTCTGGATAAACACACTTAATAATTAAAATTCTAAACATCAAATTATCAGATTATTATCAAAAAAGTGCTATCGATGTTGACTGTATTCCTTTAGACCTGGAACAATTGTACGAAAATTATCCCGCGAATTTAAATTTATTGATTGCATGAAATAAATAAAACGTTATTCTTTATTCTAGGGAGAAGAAATAGAAGGCGATAGAGTAGACGGACATACGCCAGTGTTTACTAATATCTTTGAAGGAAGTAATAAAGTGCCAAACTTCTCGCCATCGTCTGTCAAGTGTTGGAAGACCATGTACCAAGTACTGGACCTGTACTCGTCTTTACCCAGAGAGCATAAAACAAAACCTGGCTATAAGAAACCAGGCACCCCAGGCACAACACGAGGTTAGTCATAAAACAAAACCAGGTACCCCAGGCACAGCACGAGGTTGGATGACTGTACTAAATAATAAAAATATGTATTAATTGAAAAATAATTTAATGAACAAAAGAAAAAGAAAAAGAAACATCCATGAATACAGTTTGAAATAGATAAAAGATAAATGAAACAAGTTAATGAATGTTTGTTGTCCAGAATCACCGATGCGATTACAAGAAGTAAAGATCGATATGGAAGACGGTCCAAAACCGTTCATGCCATCCCGTCACCATGACGACAACCAATCATCAATCAGCACATATTCGATAGTGGGTGTGGTCACGCTACCACGTGCTCGACTGTTAGCCTCCATTGGGGACCTGAGGCAAGAAACAGAAATCAAAGATATTAGTTTTGCCTTGACTAAAACAGAAGAAAAAGATATGACTGCGACAGGTAAAATGGTACAATGATAAAACCGTTACTATCACTATCTTTATCACCACCATCAGGAAGGAACAGATATTTAGAGGTATACTCCCCGGCAGAAAAAAAAAATTTGTAATCGGTGAAATAATCGATATATCACCTCAACTCCAAGGTTGATATGTACATATGATCATCGTCGTCATCATTGTCATTATCATCATTTTGTCTGTAATAAAAACTTGATATAAACAGTTATTGATATCTCTGTGCTTAAATGTTTTTAGTTAATCATATTGTTTGGTTGTTTTTAGAGCATCATTCAGGCTCAGTGTCGTTTCACATCGGTAATGTCAATGGAGTCCTGTTGGAAAGGGTCAAACAAAACCACGGGTAACTAATACGTTGCTCTTCTTGTTTTTGTTATTGTTTGTTCATTTGTTTGTTCTTTCGTTTGTTCATTTGTTTGTTTGTTATCCCCTTTGTTCGTGCGTTCATTCATTTGTTTGTTTTTCTTCTGTTTGATAATTTATTTTCTGTTTCTTTCCTTGTTTCTATATTTTTTACTCTTCTTTTGATTGAGTTGGACTCTAGAGCTTTTGTTCGTCTATGATGCTCTATATCCTCCCTTTTAACGTTTGTCACGTGGTGTTTAATCCACAGCATGGTCGTCAGTGTTCACATGTCTCGATCCCATGCTGTCTATTCCTACGAGTCGCGTGCTAACAAAGACAAGAACGTTGCATTGGTTACCGTCGGCGTTATTGACGTAGAGATCCCACAACACCCCGTCGCTCTACATACCATGATGACGAAGAGTTCACGACATATATCACGACACATCACAGATATACAGAGCCAGAGATCTTTAATAAGGTTAGCCGACCTCCCCCTACCCCTTCTCCTACCCCCTTGCTCTTTTTACAGAGCCAGATATCTCTGATAAGGCTACCCGACCTACCCCTTTCTCTACCCCCTCGCTCTTTATGCAGAGTCAGAGATATTTTCACATTTCAAGCAGATGTTGTAGCTATTGTGCCCTTATTGTTTAAAACATGGATCTACACAATTCAAAACGTTCGTACATCCATGAAATGTGCGTATCATTGGGACAGATCAATGGGTGTGGTAAAAGCTCGTCCTGTCCACCAAGCTATACCAACAAACAATGATAATGATAATACTATGTACATTTATAATTCACTTTACGTGTATAGCTTGTATATGATTCACATATGACTTGTGTATTATCTGATAGATCAATGGGTGTGGTCAACACCTCTTCCTCTCCGCCAAACTACACCAAGAGATTATCAGGAGTACCCGCGGAGTTCGTGAAGCAGCATTTGGTTGGTTCGCCTACTGGAATGAAGAGCTTTGCAGACAGTGTTGATGGCGCTAAATCTGATATAATCCCTGTAAAGTGCGATGTGGTTCTGAAAGGTTTTTGTCTTAGTGCGTCCTTGCTGCCGTCATTGAGAGCTGGATATAAGGTTTGCTTTACTGTTAAAATAATGACCGAAAATGAAATAACAGAGAGTTATAGCGGGAAAGATGGAACAGATTGACTGATGCCTCTAGTCGTATTTTTGATTTATTGATAGACTATTATTTTGTGACTTAGTTCCATGAATAGCACACAAACGGCGTAACTTCCAGTACTAATAAAACTAATTTTATGTCAGACAATAAGGCTTATTTTGTTAGTTATATTGCGTTTGACAATGTTTCTAGTATTTAGTAATAAATGAGTTCAATGTTTCTAGTATTTAGTAATAAATGAGTTCAATGTTTCTAGTATTTAGTAATAAATGAGTTCAATGTTTCTAGTATTTAGTAATAAATGAGTTCAATGTTTCTAGTATTTAGTAATAAATGAGTTCAATGTTTCTAGTATTTAGTAATAGATGCGTTCAATGTTTCTAGTATTTAGTAATAAATGAGTTCAATGTTTCTAGTATTTAGTAATAGATGAGTTCAATGTTTCTAGTATTTAGTAATAAATGAGTTCAATGTTTCTAGTATTTAGTAATAGATGCGTTCAATGTTTCTAGTATTTAGTAATAAATGAGTTCAATGTTTCTAGTATTTAGTAATAGATGAGTTCAATGTTTCTAGTATTTAGTAATAAATGAGTTCAATGTTTCTAGTATTTAGTAATAGATGCGTTCAATGTTTCTAGTATTTAGTAATAAATGAGTTCAATGTTTCTAGTATTTAGTAATAAATGAGTTCAATGTTTGTAGTATTTAGTAATAAATGAGTTCAATGTTTGTAGTATTTAGTAATAAATGAGTTCAATGTTTCTAGTATTTAGTAATAGATGAGTTCAATGTTTCTAGTATTTAGTAATAAATGAGTTCAATGTTTCTAGTATTTAGTAATAGATGCGTTCAATGTTTCTAGTATTTAGTAATAAATGAGTTCAATGTTTCTAGTATTTAGTAATAAATGAGTTCAATGTTTCTAGTATTTAGTAATAGATGCGCTCAATGTTTCTAGTATTTAGTAATAGATGCGCTCAATGTTTCTAGTATTTAGTAATAGATGCGCTCAATGTTTCTAGTATTTAGTAATAGATGCGCTCAATGTTTCTAGTATTTAGTAATAAATGAGTTCAATGTTTCTAGTATTTAGTAATAGATGAGTTCAATGTTTCTAGTATTTAGTAATAAATGAGTTCAATGTTTCTAGTATTTAGTAATAAATGAGTTCAATGTTTCTAGTATTTAGTAATAGATGCGCTCAATGTTTCTAGTATTTAGTAATAGATGAGTTCAATGTTTCTAGTATTTAGTAATAAATGAGTTCAATGTTTCTAGTATTTAGTAATAAATGAGTTCAATGTTTCTAGTATTTAGTAATAAATGAGTTCAATGTTTCTAGTATTTAGTAATAAATGAGTTCAATGTTTCTAGTATTTAGTAATAAATGAGTTCAATGTTTCTAGTATTTAGTAATAGATGCGCTCAATGTTTCTAGTATTTAGTAATAGATGCGCTCAATGTTTCTAGTATTTAGTAATAAATGAGTTCAATGTTTCTAGTATTTAGTAATAAATGAGTTCAATGTTTCTAGTATTTAGTAATAGATGCGCTCAATGTTTCTAGTATTTAGTAATAGATGCGCTCAATGTATATGTGATGAAACAAATGACAAGAGAAAAAGAATCAATCGCCCTGACTGGAGTTGAACCCAGTTTTCTATTCCATTCTGTTAACCGCTACAGCACAAGGTTCTACCATGTTGTTTGTTTAGTTTATATACCATCGCTAGTTGTATGCATCACTAATCATTTTATGAATTGTTTGTCGTGTAGATTGGTAGGATTTCGGCCACTGCTCATACTGGGACATGCAGTAAATTCCAGGCGACAATGCCATCTCATAGCTTGATGTTTTCATCCAAGGTGGGTTATTGCAATCCAAACAGCTTTATTACATCAGTTGTACATCGAAATCAATATATTTTGTATTCCCTTATTTCTGTTGTGTGTAATATTATTTGTGTATATTAGGTTCAGACTTTCGAGTCCAACGTACCATCATCAGCGATGGTCGATCTTCCTCATGTTAAAGTATCGGGAGAGTTCTTGACAGCTAAACTAACTTGTCCAAGACCAAACCAGCGAGTTCAACGTGGTCATCTTTATGCTAACGCTGAGATAGGAGCATTTCAACACTGTTTGACCACTGACCTGCTCAATCACTTGGTCTTTGTACAGAAGAGTTTCATGAAGGTACACAGTGTTTCCAAACGAGCTGCTCATGCACTCTATTGCATACAGTATGTGAACAAATTTTACATCATGTTCTGTAATATGTAATCTCCGTCCCCTCCCCCCAAGAGCCAGGCTTCGTAGGCATTACGTAGTCTTTTTCGCATGAGTTGGATACAGTAAGGTTACGGATATCGCTACGATACGGCAGAAAATTCGAATGTTTCTTAAGAACTGCGATACCAGACAGTGCTTTTTGCCACTTATACGAAAACGACTCTATGTAGTCTTTTTACTAACGTTTGTCGTTTATCCGCTCTTCAATGATTCCATTTGCCCAGTCGTGAATATGGGTGGAAGTAACTTATGATTTCTTTTTCAGTTTATCGATAGATATCTTATATTCTGTACTCACCGCACTAATCAACAAACTTTAATCAAATCACTATGTCCATTCTGATGGTTCGTGATTATTATAAACATTACAATTTACACCTGGGGCCGGTTGCACGAAGCCTGAATAAAGTTATCCACTGGATAAAGTTATCCACTCCAAAGGATTTCTTTAGAATTTATCCGCTGGACAGGGATTTATCCGGTGGATAGCGCTATTCAGGCTTCGTGCAACCGGCCCCTGATGGACAAACTGGCTTTGGTTTTGCAGGAAGTGAACGATGTTGTGCAGCGTGTTTCTGGTGAAAGTCAACCTGTCCCATTGTGGAGAACTGTTTCATCTGAAAGTGTAGATTCGTCTAAACATAGAGAAGCACCGTTCTCTTATTCATTTGGGCTAACGTTAAAGGTATGGTTACACGGTTAACCAAACGTTTGTGTATTCATGTTAGAACAATGATGATGAGGATGACAATGGTCATGATAACGGTACGTGAAGTTGTTGGTGATGACAGTCGTCATTGTGATAATTATAGTGATGATGATGATGATGATAATAGTACTGTGCGTTGTTTTTTTATTGTAGTAATCGTGTTTTCTGGTTGTGCTAATAGTTGGTAATGTAATACTTGGGTCGATGGGGATGATGTAATGCAACTACATTACTATTATAATATCAGCAGAATAAATGACCTTTCAATCCAGTGATAACTCCTGTGATGTTATTATTTGACAGGGTATTCAAATAACTGCAACTACCCCAGCAGCGACGGCAGTACGACTAGACACTGGTGTTATCTCTCTTGAAGTATCCAATGCCGTTCCTTCTCCACTAGAACACGGAAAGCTGAAACGAAGTAAGACTTGACAAGGAAAAGCCTAAAACTTTTCAATGTTGATTCAATGAACCTGATTGGCCAGGAAGCCAGCGGTGTTCATTTCCCCTCTACTACAAGTCACACAAATAGTCGTTCGTGCTAGTACCAACGATCTTGTTGAAAAAAATAGAATGATTTTTGTACAGCACCTGATTCAATGCCTCGGTGATCCCTCATATGTATATGCTTTTTGTTTCAGCTGTTAACTTATTAATATGTCCTATGATAAAAACACAGAAAAGCAGGTACCTTTTAGCCTGCGTCACACCCGGAATTTCTCTCGCAGGCTAGTACCTTTAAATAAAATATGTGTTTCTGTTCTTATAGGTGGAAGCTTTGTAAAGTTGTTTGGTAAAGCACAAGTTGATATCAATATATCTCTTGGACAGTTCATTAAAGTAAGTTTATCTCATGCTTTTTTTGTTGGAGCTCTTTCTGTGGGAATTTTGCGGCGATTCTATTCAGTAAAGTAGAAATAACAATATTTTTCCAACAGGTCAAAAGATGGCATATTACTATAACTACATAATTGACGTATGAAAATCATTTTTTTGTAACAGAGTCGAATGATAGATAATGAAGTGGATTTTGTCCAAATGGCTTACTTCAAGACGACTATTGGTGTTAGGAATTCATTCCAGGTAAACATGCATAAGATGATAATGATGGTGGTGATGATGGTGGTCATGGTGATGATGGTGGTGATGGTGATGGCGATGGTGATGATGGTGGTGATGGTGATGATGGTGGTGATGGTGATGGTGATGGTGATGATGTTGGTGATGGTGATGATGGTGGTGATGGTGATGATGGTGATGGTGATGATGGTTGTGATGGTGATGGTGATGATGTTGGTGATGGTGATGATGGTGGTGATGGTGATGATGGTGGTGATGATGATGGCGATGATGATGATGATGGTGGTGATGATGATGATGTTGATGATGGTGGTGGTGGTGGTGATGATAATGATGATATTGTGATAACAGTATTTATGTTTCTGTTCAGGATGTCAGTAGTACACTCGGTACAGAGGACAAAGAAACATTCTTAATCACCCTCACACAACCTAAAGTATACGCTCAACAGATGGCCTTTGACAAAGGTAAATAAAAACGTAAATAAAGAAACCTGATCCCCTCTGTTGTGCTTTAGATTTTAGATAGAGTCGCCTTGGTATGAATTGGAAACGATACGGTCTCGAGGCGCTTTTAGAAATTACGGTTACGATACGATACGGCAATTGGTCAAAGTTACAGCAAATTCGCTTGTAACCGACAAGTTAGAAGCATTGTTTATTACGCAAGCCAGTTTGTAAGTGAAATCAGTTGTAGTTTCGCACTGACATAATGTGCGGCTTTGTTTGTAGCTGTGTTAGTGTATCTCAATTACAAGAATGCATATGACCAGTGGAACCAACAGAAAATGTCTCTACATGCCGAGGTGAGATGCTCGAGAAGTTTTACAGGCTTCTTGTTTTAATGTTTGATTGTGTGTTTCTTTGATTGTTTTATTTTTACTTTGTTGGTTTGTTTGTTTCATCGTTCGTTCCTTTGTTTGTTTGTTTATTTGTTCGTTCGTTCGTTCGTTCGTTCGTTTGTTCGTCCGTTCGTTCGTTCGTTCGTTCGTTCGTTCGTTTCGTTTGTTGTTTGTTTTCCTTTTGACATATCCATATGACGTAACACTGTAACTAATTGTTCTGCTTCCTTGTAGGTGCACACAGCAACCCAGGCTCTTCTGGAGAAGCTTCCCGCCAGAACACATGCAGCTCAGTTATCAGGGTCGTTGTTCCTACAAGTGACTGTAGACAGACTTGGTATATGTGTACCATTGCTATCGGCCAACCAAGCAACAGTGTCTGGGGTATTTCCCAAACAGATTGGTAATTATGACAAATTCCTATAAAAAATAGAACAATTATTTGTCAACTCCGGCAAAGTTGTAGTGGGTGTTTAACAGGACATGGATGGTTTATCACGGATGAGTCAGTTTTTGTTTACCTTAAAGTATTGATCTAATACTCCGTAAAATAACATTCAAGGCAAGCTTTCCAAAAGTGCATTTATTGACTAACTAATTTGCGTTACTGCGACTTTGTTTATTGGTAGACGAATATTGTAAATAAACTCAATTGTTTTTTTTGTTTCCGTCCCATTTAGACGAAGGTTCAGCACTAGTGCTTTCTGTAGATGAGATGATGCTGTCTTGTTGCTCAAGTGCATCGTTTGTCAGTAGAGGAAAGTTCAACACTTTCTGTCTTTGGTTCGCTGACAAGTTCGACATAAATGCTTCTGAATGGCGACCAGACACTAGTGTACGACTTATGAATACGTGTAAGTATTATTTTGATAAAACCACACACCTAATGAGGCTACCTTTGTCATTTTTGTCATGGCTGTAGGTTTAAACATGGGGTATTTCGTCCCTTCTACCATTGCTAGTCATATTATTGATTCAAAACAGACTTCAATGTTTGTATTTATTTGTGATGGGGATCATTTTCTCATACGGATAGTTTTAAAGTTAGAATTTTTCTTTCTTGATTGTGTAAATTACAAAATGTGGATTATAGACAATGTTCTTTTACTTCAAAGGATATTCCTTCCTAAGTAAAAATATGCGGTGAGAATTGGATATTAGTCAAATGTCGTGTTGAGAACTATGAGAACGTTTTGAGAAATCTCGGCTATGATGGTTTCAGTAAGCATAGATGATAAAGTGCTCTGTTTGACGCAGTGAATTACCTTTTGTTTTCTACAGGTATGGTCGAAGAAGGTACTTACGAACTGTGTTCAAGAACCAATCGATATCCAATCGTACCAGGTATATCGATATCTGTTCGCGTTAATATTGTCCATGCACCTGAACAGTGCGCAGCGAAATCGGAATGTTCGATTGAAATAACAGAAAGTCCTCACTTCTTTCCTGTTGAAGAGGCCTATTGTGAGAAATATAACTTAATATCCGCTTCTTTCTCATAAGCTTAAGTTACAAAAAGAACGTATTTACTTTGATCTTGTATTATAACTAAATCATGTGCTTTGTTGTAGATATGGTGAAAACTGGCAAATGGATGATGTCTATCCGATGGCAAATGTGTGGTGTTCAGGTTCTTACAGATACCAACATAGGCAAATGGCTATCATTGCTTGGTCATACCTTAACAGCGTTCGCTGGCGAGACTGATATCGCTAATCTAGACTCAGTAGCTGATATGACAGATAAAGAGCCCCATAAAGAACCTGTTGGTAACGTGGATGAAGTCGACCACCCCCCTACTTCTGGACGTAAATCAAGAAAAAGAAGTCTTGAGAAAGAAATGTGGGAACAGGCTAGGAAAGTCAACGAACTCAGGTATGTCGTGAAATACAAATCAAACTTAAACAAACTTCATGTTTGTAGGATCAGATTCGTTTGTTAATCATTTCACCATTTACAAAAATATGAAGCTCCGCATGTGATATTTGTTTACGTTGTCGTTCCTAGGAGACGAAGTGACGGCAGCCAGACAGCATTAGACAAAGAAACCAGGATCCTACAGGAGCTTGAAAGTGCTGTTTTCAATGAATTCCGTAAAGGAGTTCGGAAGAAGATACGAAAACACTCGAGAAGCCGTCAAAACTACCCTTATCATATCAACACACAAGCGGCTACACCACCACAACGAAAATCCATGTCAGAACGACCTAAAGGTTCTAAAACTCGTTCTAGAATTAGAAAACAAATTGCTGAAGATGACTCAGATAATGATGTAGAACCGCAACCAAGGACGAGACGAAGAAACAACTTGAACATGTCTGACATCCCTGTTATTTCAGCACCTGACGACTTCATGGAGTCAACTACAACTTTAACATGGAGTAAAGAAACGGTACTAGATGAGAAGTATCACGGGGAACCGTTCTGCAGTACACCAGATAACAAACAAACAACCTTACAACCTCCACATAAAGTCACATTTAGTAGCAGTGCAAATGAGTTGAATGAATCAGGCACGCTCGGCACAAAACCCTCCATGTTGACCCAACAGAATTTGGATTTTGAATTGGACGTAATGGTGAATATTGACAGTGGTAAATGCGTTCTGCATTCACCAAGCGATAGTGATGACAATACCGACAATAAGTAAGTACCGTTCAGGAACTATCGTGAACGAACTCGCCTATTTCTGAAGTTTTAGTTTATTTTTTCTTAATTTTTTCTTCTTTTTATCTTTCTTGCAATTTATTCTTGGTTTGTTAGTTATTTTTAGTCAGTAAATCACTCTTATTTATCAAGAAATTTGTCTTTTGTTATCTTTTAAATTTTATGTCCTTCCATCCATCCTTTCTTTCTTTCTTTCTTTCTTTCTTTCCTATGTTATTTCAGTTCTCCCTAAGCAAGATGTCTTTGGAACTTTACTGTTGATCAGTTATCAGGAACTGTATTCTTATTTATTTATTTTGTATATAGAACGTCTACAAGTCGTATGTTTGACCTGCCGAGATCTTCGAAGCCATTCTCGCCAAGCTACTCTGCTGGTGCTCGTCGTTACAAGACTAACAGCCAGGACGTCAACTCACAGCAAGATACCATCATACTTCTACCTGGAGTAGACGTACGTGTTAACTACTCGTCCAACTTTGAAACCGAGTCAGGAAGTCTTCCTGGACAAGATAGTGTTTTCCTGGCCAAGTCTGCTGACCAGGTCGATGGGCAGGCACAAAGCTCTTCGACTGCAAATGTCAAAGTCTTTAAGACTGCTGGAGTGTACATATCGGTACTTTTTCAGTCTCTACCACAGGAGATGGTCTTGAAGCCGTCTCTGATCGACTTCTTGGAACAGGCTCTGGAGCCTATTATTGTGCCTACCATTGAAGAAATGATTGATGTTGGTGGGTCTGTCTCTGATAATGGTAGTGATCCTGAGGTCGAGGCTGGAGGCTCTATAGTATCATCATCCATGTCAGAATCGACTTCATTCCCAGTCGATGTAGTGGTCGTATTCCGGGTTAAACCGTCGGACATTCGTTTAAGCTGCCAACCAGTGTCTAAAGTTGAATGTATGCTTCGTTTACCAGCTCTAGATGTCGTCTTCTCGTCCAAATCCAGTTCCAATAAAACACCTGTGTTAATCCCGTCTGGTGAGCAGCAGTTACGAGTAGATGACAAGCCAGCTCAAGGTTTTGATAGTGGCGGAATTAGCTTTACCATATGCTTATCAAGCTTCTCATTCTGCATCTTTCATCCGTATGGTAAAGAACATACAGTGATCAGTAGAAGTACAAGTGCACCTATTGAGACCAGTGAGGAAACCAGACCACGATTCCGCTTCAACCCATCTCAACCAATCTCTGGCAAGAAGGACTCGTTGAGTCTTGACGTTGAGTTTATCAAGTTCAATCTGTCAAGAAGACGTGTATGTGAAAGTCAAGATATCGGAATGAATGGATCTACGTCCTGTACTGTAGTCAAAGTCTCAGGTAAGACTCTAGTAGTAATGAAATAACCTAAACAAAGATAAGCTCTCTACTACAACGCAATCGCAAACACTTTTACCCTCGTAGTGCAATCGCAAGCACTAAGTCAAAATCTACTAGCACAAAACACAATCGAACAAAAAGTAAATATTTTTAGTGAATGTGCTTATGTGTACATCCACGAGTTACCTTGTTTTAAAGTACAGGCGATTGTTTTGTATTTTTGGCCAGGATTCAAAATATTATAGCGAAACTGAAGAACAATTGTGATTTTTTTTTTTTTTTTAATTTGTTGTTTTCTCTTAGGAATATGCGATATTGGTTCAGCTGCATTCACATATGACATGCGCCGTCTCAATGAAATCCTTGACTTCCCCAAGGCTTGGTACAAGCGACGTCTTGTTAGTCGACTATTCCTTGGTAAAGAAGGTTCATATGCCGCCAAATCAGCCAAGACAGCCAATCCACCATTCCAAACACCGCAGTTTGGCCAAAGTGTCAGCATGGACGAGAAAAGAAGGTCACTATATATGAGTGGATTTATTTTATTTTATTTTATTTTATTTCATTTCATTTCTTTTTTTTTTTTAATTTTCAATTTTTTGTTGTTGTTGCTTTTTATTGTTTTTTTTTTATTTACCTGTTGCTCTTTTATTTGTTCATTTGTCTGTCAATTCAGCTAATCATGGTTCCATACGTTTTCTAGATCATCTCCCATTAGTCCAGACCTACAACGAACTCCCCCACGAAGACCAGTTCTTAGCCGTTCCATGTCTGAAGACGAGAGACATATACATCATGCAATGTCGACTCCTTTTAAAACACCTACAAAGCACAAATCAAGTATGGGTAGCAAAAATTAATCAACACAACTCGTTGGGATTCTTTTTTGCGGTCTTTAAACTGTTTGTTCCTCCGTTTGTTTGTTTGTTTGTATGTTCGTGCGTTTGTGTCTCTGTTTGTTTGTTTGTTCACTGGTTTGTTTTTTCGTCCATCTGTCTGCCTGTCTGTCTTTTCAGTATCTTATTATCTTGTGTTATATTTGCAGCTCATAAGAAGTCGTCGTCCAATGCTGGTTTGTTTAGTTTCTTACCATCATCCCCCAGTCTGTTTAGATCGATGACTATGACGGGAAGCAGACCAGCACTACTGTCACCCACTACTCCGCGTAAGATAAAACGACGTACTTTATCCGGTAAGACTCATTCATGACAATGCAAGAGAGTATGAGATAAGAGAGCTTATCCGCCGTATTGTGCTTCACACTCATCAGGTGATCTTTTCATTCTATTTTTAAACTGAAGTTAAAAAATCTCAAAATAAAAGTACGGAGATTGTTAACAAGTTTCTATAAATATCACGACGACTAGAGCCACTGATGGGGTCCAACGATAAGCTCTCTTATCTCATCCTCTCTTGGACAATGTCATTGGAACCTTGTGATATTGATGATGAACTCGTCTATGGTTGTCACAGCTAAGTTCACCTGTATCATTGTAGAATATGGAGCAGTTAAAAAAGACAGTAAGACTGGACAAGAACACAGTTCATCTGATAATACCGACACAGAAGTTGATGGTCCGCTGAGTCAGTCGTCATCGTCCAGTTCTGGCAGCAAGTCGAAATGGGAAACAGTTATTGTTGTGGCTGTGAATCTATCAAGACTTGATGTTAATACTAACATGGGCAGCGTCATGGGACAAACATCGTAAGTCAATATTACTAATTATATATAGGTAGTTCATTAACTGCTTATTCATGATGCCTTCTGGTTTTGTAATGTAAATAAAGGTACATATCATTTCAATTGCAACATTTACTTCCCTCTCCCACCCCCATCTCTCAATCGGTAGGTATTATGGGATGTGATAGTATTTCATTTTTCTTCCTCTCCTTCTTCTTTTGCAATTCGTTCTTCTTTTCCTTTTTTCTACCCTTACTACTTGGCTCCCTCCCTCACTCCTTCCTCGATTCCTTCCTTTCTTCCTTCCTCTCTTCCGCCACATTCATTAGATGATGATATTCCTCAATCCATTGTCCAGATGGAGCACCAGTGATTTACGAGCCCAAGGACATCTAACGCTGACCAGCACTGGTCGACGTCACCTCAAGACAAAGGTTAAAGTCAGACAGGCTGTTTGTGAATCACGCAGTGGCATTGTGGGAGGACATGCAGAGATTAATGATCTTGTAGCTAAAGGTATGCACTGTCATTCCGCAACGAGTATTCAAGCGGGATATGTGACACTACAATTTAATTACATTTAACACGACTAATAGTGTTTCCCCTTAGCTACCCATCCATGCAACCGATTCAGTGACTCGTTTATATCACGAACTGTCTTTGCATTCAACAGCTAATGGTACAGAAGAACGAGGTGGTAAACCAGAGCACAGCGTACTAACTGTCTTTGTATTCAACAGCTAATGGTACAGAAGAACGAGGTGGTAAACCAGAGCACAGCGTACTAATCAAACTGAACCATGCAGAGACCAGGATAGATTATATGGGTACGTGTATCTTGATGGGCAATATATCAGCACTGCAGGCTGACCTGAAAGACCAATGGATACTACAACAAGGAGAAAGTCCTTCTACAGGTAACATATATACCATCATACTGCAAAAGGAATAGTATGTAATGTCCATAATAAAGCTGTTTTTGCTGCTGTCGTGGTTGTTATAGTAAAAACTGTTGACAGAATCTTAAATAACGTGCCGGTGCAATCTTCTGTGTTTGTTTGCTAATTTATGATGTCGTCATTGTTTTAGACAAGTTATTCAAGATCGAGAAAGAAAGTCCCGTTCAAAAGGAACCACCGCAGTGTAAAATCTACGTCAAAGCTGATATGTCTTGGAATGACTTCAAGTTAATGATCTCTCGTTCAACAACTCCTGATCTCATTAAGATGATAGCCAAGATACAAGAGTTTTTCTCTCAGCAGCACAGGAATAGTCTACGTGCTTTGTCTACCCTCAGGAACCCTACTCCTCTGAATACAGGGACAATACTATCTAACCTGGCCACTCCACAAGCAAGTGCTGCGACACAAATCAAAGACAAGGACACTGAGAATGATGGTGAGCGATAGTTCTTGTCTCTACGATACTGACAGTGTGTGAAGTCTTGAGGAAGACCGTTCGTGGTAGTGTCCTTTGTATAAGTAATGTCAATGGGTTGCAATTGTTTTGGTGTGTGTAGTCTTGAGGAAGACCGTTCGTGGTAGTGTCCTTTGTATAAGTAATGTCAATGGGTTGCAATTGTTTTGGTGTGTGTAGTCTTGAGGAAGACCGTTCGTGGTAGTGTCCTTTGTATAAGTAATGTCAATGGGTTGCAATTGTTTTGGTGTGTGAAGTCTTGAGGAAGACCGTTCGTGGTAGTGTCCTTTGTATAAGTAATGTCAATGGGTTGCAATTGTTTTGGTGTGTATAGTCTTGAGGAAGACTGTTCGTGGTAGTGTCCTTTGTATAAGTAATGTCAATGGGTTGCAATTGTTTTGGTGTGTATAGTCTTGAGGAAGACTGTTCGTGGTAGTGTCCTTTGTATAAGTAATGTCAATGGGTTGCAATTGTTTTGGTGTGTATAGTCTTGAGAAAGACTGTTCGTGGTAGTGTCCTTTGTATAAGTAATGTCAATGGGTTGCAATTGTTTTGGTGTGTATAGTCTTGAGAAAGACTGTTCGTGGTAGTGTCCTTTGTATAAGTAATGTCAATGGGTTGCAATTGTTTTGGTGTGTATAGTCTTGAGGAAGACTGTTCGTGGTAGTGTCCTTTGTATAAGTAATGTCAATGGGTTGCAATTGTTTTGGTGTGTATAGTCTTGAGGAAGACTGTTCGTGGTAGTGTCCTTTGTATAAGTAATGTCAATGGGTTGCAATTGTTTTGGTGTGTATAGTCTTGAGAAAGACTGTTCGTGGTAGTGTCCTTTGTATAAGTAATGTCAATGGGTTGCAATTGTTTTGGTGTGTATAGTCTTGAGGAAGACTGTTCGTGGTAGTGTCCTTTGTATAAGTAATGTCAATGGGTTGCAATTGTTTTGGTGTGTATAGTCTTGAGGAAGACTGTTCGTGGTAGTGTCCTTTGTATAAGTAATGTCAATGGGTTGCAATTGTTTTGGTGTGTATAGTCTTGAGGAAGACCGTTCGTGGTAGTGTCCTTTGTATAAGTAATGTCAATGGGTTGCAATTGTTTTGGTGTGTGAAGTCTTGAGGAAGACCGTTCGTGGTAGTGTCCTTTGTATAAGTAATGTCAATGGGTTGCAATTGTTTTGGTGTGTATAGTCTTGAGGAAGACTGTTCGTGGTAGTGTCCTTTGTATAAGTAATGTCAATGGGTTGCAATTGTTTTGGTGTGTATAGTCTTGAGGAAGACTGTTCGTGGTAGTGTCCTTTGTATAAGTAATGTCAATGGGTTGCAATTGTTTTGGTGTGTATAGTCTTGAGAAAGACTGTTCGTGGTAGTGTCCTTTGTATAAGTAATGTCAATGGGTTGCAATTGTTTTGGTGTGTATAGTCTTGAGAAAGACTGTTCGTGGTAGTGTCCTTTGTATAAGTAATGTCAATGGGTTGCAATTGTTTTGGTGTGTATAGTCTTGAGGAAGACTGTTCGTGGTAGTGTCCTTTGTATAAGTAATGTCAATGGGTTGCAATTGTTTTGGTGTGTATAGTCTTGAGGAAGACTGTTCGTGGTAGTGTCCTTTGTATAAGTAATGTCAATGGGTTGCAATTGTTTTGGTGTGTATAGTCTTGAGAAAGACTGTTCGTGGTAGTGTCCTTTGTATAAGTAATGTCAATGGGTTGCAATTGTTTTGGTGTGTATAGTCTTGAGGAAGACTGTTCGTGGTAGTGTCCTTTGTATAAGTAATGTCAATGGGTTGCAATTGTTTTGGTGTGTATAGTCTTGAGGAAGACCGTTCGTGGTAGTGTCCTTTGTATAAGTAATGTCAATGGGTTGCAATTGTTTTGGTGTGTATAGTCTTGAGGAAGACTGTTCGTGGTAGTGTCCTTTGTATAAGTAATGTCAATGGGTTGCAATTGTTTTGGTGTGTATAGTCTTGAGGAAGACTGTTCGTGGTAGTGTCCTTTGTATAAGTAATGTCAATGGGTTGCAATTGTTTTGGTGTGTATAGTCTTGAGGAAGACTGTTCGTGGTAGTGTCCTTTGTATAAGTAATGTCAATGGGTTGCAATTGTTTTGGTGTGTATAGTCTTGAGGAAGACTGTTCGTGGTAGTGTCCTTTGTATAAGTAATGTCAATGGGTTGGCGATTGAATTTGAAGAACGGCCTTTTCTGTCCATACAATTGTATTGCTAATTACCGTTTATTGATGTCTTTTTCTTGTATTTTTTTCCCCGCTCATACGAAAACGACAATATTGAATTATCTCAATTTCAGGTTTGAAGTATCAACATTGGAGTAAAGTACTTAACGCTGTATGTGGTCTTAAACTAACCATGCTAAATGAACCTATACCTGACCGTGGCGTTATCCTGGGTGGCAGTCTCGCATTGCATGGGAATTCTGTATCTCTAGCCTGTTTTCATGGTGTAAACTTCAGAGCGCAGACATGGGTTTTGTTCAACCTCAAGCACCTGTACAGTGAGTTCGTTAGCAGGGTGAGAGGTGAAGAGAAGAGCTGCTATATAAGACGTGTGCGTGCCGTTCAGACGCTGATGATAAAACTTGGCTATGAAGATGATGACAACGTACCGGGCAACATGTCTCCATCTATGAGTAAGTGGAATATTGTTTGTTTGTTTTTGTTTATGATCAAGATTGGTTCATGGTCAGAAACCCAGTGCGTTAGGAGAGGAAGTGTGAGCGTTGTTGCCTGATTGTTCGTCGATGTTGTTTTTTACAGCCTACTGTGTAGTTGTTCGTAAAGTGTCCCGAGGTCGTCGTAACCCACCATCTATGGGAAGTACAGTACAGGAATGGTTGACGTACGTATGTGCAACGGGTGATGACGACATCTGTCCTACAGAGGAACCGCCTAAACGTGGTGATTCATTCAACGCTTCAAGCAAGAAACCATCACAGGGAAATAGACCCAGAACTAACAGCTACCGCTACGAACACGATTCAGAGGCTATCTTTGGGCTTCCTAACTTTGAGCTTGAACTGGAAACCAAACATGACATGCCTATGTCCCACCTAGCCTCGACTTGGTCCAGGAAGAAACATTCTGTTGGGTCACGTGCTCTCGCTACTCGTCCTAGTCCCCATGTAGTTCAGTGTTCTCTGACGTCATCATTTGAAGACAGTCTTTGCGTGACGATGGATGTTGGATTGTTGTTCTTCTTACATGACGTTGTCAAGTCTTACATTAAAGAAAATGAAACATCTTCAGGTTTGTTTCGTTCGTTCGTCCGTCCGTCTGTCTGTTTGTTTGTTTGTTTTTTGTTTGTTTATATTCTCGTGTTCTTTGTAGGATCTTTGCCTCGTGGAGCTCCCAGTCCTGTTAGGTCAGACATATCTGAGAAAGACAAGGAAAGAGAAGTCGCTCCTAAAGTTGACCAGCAGAAGCGTATTCGTCAGTTCCGAAGTGAAGGATGGAAACTAGAGCCACGTGTTCGCTTTATGTCGTGGGCAGGAAAGAACATAGAGCCCGTCAATATGGACTGGGTCTTACAGAAACTAGGCTTTACGCATGCGCGCTTGACTATCCCCAAATGGGTCCAACGAGGTGCTATGGACCCCATGGATGTTTTCATCTCTTTACTCATCGATAAAATGATGTTCACGATGCAAGAAGAACCAAATAATTAAGTTTACTTTGCTATTATTAAGATTTAATTCAAGGGAGATGCGAAGAAAGAGATCGGAAAGGAAGCTTTTGCTTCAAATGATCTTTATACCGAGAGGAAATCTAGAAATCTCCCAAGGAGATGTAACCTAATTTCACTGTTTTCCTACAAATGATAGTTATGGGATCATGGTTTGTGTCACGAAGTTACGGGATCAAACTCAAGATTTCGTCCCAAAACTACAACACGATTTTTATCGTTTTCATATTTCTATCAGTATTTTTAAAGACTCAGTCCTCGGTTTAGGCGAGGAAAAAAAGCAAACTTTCAGGAGAAACATTATTTTATTTAAAATTCAGAATTTCATATCTGTCTTGGGACAGTTACGTTGGATAATTTCCATAATTAATCAACTTTCAATCAAATAGTTTTTATTGTGTAGGATTTTAATATTAAACTGTATACAAAGTAGCGTGTAATTTACCATAATGTATAAAATTAAATTACCTCTCTAATGCGATATCAGAGTGTTTTGTTGAAGACGACTTCTATACTTTTATACCTATTTCAAAAAAGTTTTTCTTTGGATGAGCAAATCAAAATGATTTCCACTCCATATTTCAAAGATTTGCTGGTCAAGAGTTAATTTTTCGCAGTCCACATGGCACTCTTTCACTTCAATGCATGTCTAGGAGTGCAGTATTCGTATATTCAGAAATAATCTAAGGACAACCTTTTTTTAAATAGCTATGTATCACAAATACTCGGCTATTGACTAAGTGTGCATAGACTATAACCCACGAGATCCTCACAATTAACCAGAATGCATGGGGTTCTGGCTCGTGATGCATGGACTTTATCTATGTAAATCAGTGAAAATGTGCTATGATCAGTTGTCGAGTCAGCGCTGCCTGGGAAAGAAGAATTCGCTCTTTTTTAGTCCATTAATTCAAATGGTGTGGGGATTAGATGCATGAAATATAACCAACAAATCAATCAATTTGACAAAGAGCTATTTTAATTGCTTACTCTTCGAAAGAGACCACACGTAAGTCTTGGTAATCTAAACCATATTGATTAGTTGATATAACCAATTATTTGTTTTACAATAGGTAAAAAAACGTTCTTTTAAAAGCAGAAATAAAGGTCCTAGGATACAAAAACTAATATGTAATTGTGCACACAGTTCGACTGCTGATGAATAGCTTTATCTTTTTTCTTTTTTTTTTTTTTTTTTTTTTTTGGATGGTTAATACATTGAGAAGGTAATTGGCCATAGGTACAATCAAAACTGATGTTTTGCATAACAAACTTTAAATAATATCAAGTTAAGTCTTGATATTCGTCTCTGTTCTTGTACTTCCTGGCAACAATACCTTCAGGTTTTGTCCTTTTTCTGTATGTAAGGTAGGCTGAAAGAGTAAAAGCAAGGAATGAATAAATGAGCAAGAATGAGGAATATAAAATAATATTAAGTTCTGATTGTTACTTACAAGAAACTTTCTTAAAACGTAAACAACACGTTCGTGGCGGCGGACAATCACATTTTATCCATTTACTCAGACTGTTACTAGAAGTTTCTGTGAAAGATTCTCCAAAATAAATAAATAGATAAATGAATCAATAGATAAACAAAAAAATAAATAAATAGATAAATAAATAAGTAAATAAATAAATAGAATGAAACATGGTTATGTGGCATAAATGGTAGCACATCCAAATAATGATAAACTGAGAGACTTACTTGTGAAACATCCAACTACTGCCAGAAAAACAACAAACAGCAACTTTTGATTCATTTTTAGCGATGTGGTGTTTCTTCGAACCAATTAAGACTAACAAAATATGAAATCGCATATGCAGGTGACTATGTTGTAAGGACGGTGCCTTCTATTGTTAACACGCAACACTTTGCGCATACTAACAACAGATGGCGTGGAGACGTTATCTTTTTTCTTTTCTTTCCTGTTTTTTCTTTCTTTTCTTTTCTTTTTTCTTTTCTGTTTTCTTTTCTGTTTTGTTTTCTTTTTTCTTTTCTTTTCTGTTTTCTTTTCTGTTTTGTTTTCTGTTTTCTTTTCTTTTTTCTTTTCTGTTTTGTTTTCTGTTTTCTTTTCTTTTTTCTTTTCTGTTTTGTTTTCTGTTTTCTTTTCTTTTTTCTTTTCTGTTTTGTTTTCTGTTTTCTTTTCTTTTTTCTGTTTTGTTTTCTGTTTTCTTTTCTTTCTCCTCTTTTTTGACTGAATGAATCAAAACAATGTGACCATGTTTCAAGTGCATTTCACGCTGACAACGTTTCAAGATTAGTTTCTATTGCTTTATATTCCATTTTAATTGGTAAGAGTGTTTGTAAAACTTTTTATTACTTTGAGAGGGTAATTAGTCTTAAGTACAATCAAAATTGAGGTTTTCTACAACTTAGACATTTTCGAGATAATAATTTGCTTCACATCTTCAGGTGGTGTATCGTATGATAAGTAGGCTGAAAGAAAAAAAGTGAGGAATAAAATAAATAAATACAACGAAGAGGTAAAAACAAGTAAGAAAATGGATTGGACTGCGTTACTAGAGAAACATTTGTAATATATATATATAGGTAAATCATTCCATGCTTCAATTTCTTATTTCTCACTTGTTTTTTTTTATATCCTTTTGTTGTGCTTTGTTTCAATTTTTCTTTTCTGTCATTGGTCACCATTACACCCATTCTTTCTTTCTTTTTTTCTCATATTGCCCCGACGAAGCACTAACGTATACATAGGTAAATCATTCCATAAATCATACTTCACTTTCTTATTTCTCACTTGTTTTTTTATATCCTTTTGTTGTGCTTTGTTTCAATTTTTCTTTTCTCTCATCATGGGTCACCTTTACACCCCTTCTTTCTTTCTTTTTTTCTCATATTGCCCCGACGAAGTACTAACATCCGAAACGTCAGTATCGCCATCATCACTATACAGTGTCTAATTTACCTATGTATTTTACAACTGAAAAAAAAATCATTCTTACAGGCTTTGATTTTCACTGGTGTCGGAACCGTTGTCTTCAAAACAGGACGCCACTTTTGATGTGGCCGTTCAAGACACCGATGAGGCGGTCGACAGTTTCCCGGTTTACTTCTAGGCACCTCTATGAAAAATATTTTCCCAAAATAAGCCTAAGTATACATTGTTCATTTAAGTAGAGACAAAAGAGACTTACTGGTTAAACATCCAGCCACTGATAGAAAAAGAACGAGAAACAACAACTTTTGACTCATGTTGGTTGGCTAGAGATTCAATGTTCCTTCGACTGCAAATTGTCCCAAAAGATGAAATCGTATACAAGTGACTATGTTTAAAGGACGGTGTATTCTGTTGTTCACGCGCACCACTACTGCGCATACTCCCAGCAGATGGAGTGGAGACGTTATAGGTCATCTTTTTTCTTTTCTTTTCTTTTCTTTTCTTTTCTTTTCTTTTCTTTTCTTGTCTTGTCTTGTCTTGTCTTGTCTTGTCTTGTCTTGTCTTGTCTTGTCTTGTCTTGTCTTGTCTTGTCTTGTCTTGTCTTGTCTTGTCTTGTCTTGTCTTGTCTTGTCTTGTCTTGTCTTGTCTTGTCTTGTCTTGTCTTGTCTTGTCTTGTCTTGTCTTGTCTTGTCTTGTCTTGTCTTGTCTTGTCTTGTCTTGTCTTGTCTTGTCTTGTCTTGTCTTGTCTTGTCTTGTCTTGTCTTGTCTTGTCTTGTCTTGTCTTGTCTTGTCTTGTCTTGTCTTGTCTTGTCTTGTCTTGTCTTGTCTTGTCTTGTCTTGTCTTGTCTTGTCTTGTCTTGTCTTGTCTTTTCTTTTCTTTTTTGTTTTGTTTTCTTTCCTCCTCTTTTTTAACTGAATGAATCAAAACAAACTTAATCCTTATCTACACAAACATAAATTTCATGAACTTTTTTGAGATTTAAATAGTGTTGGGCCAAATGGGGACTATTTAACTCGGTCTATGGAAGATGATGTCGTAGAAGTGACCATGTTTCAAGTGTATTTCACGCTGACAACATTTCAAGGTTAGTTTCTGTTGCTTTATATTCCATTTTAATTGGTAAGAGTGTCTGTAAAACTTTTTATTACTTTGAGGAGGTAATTAGTCTTAAGTACAATCAAAATTGAGGTTTTCTACAACTCAGACATTTTCGAGATGTAATAAATAATATTATCTTATTTGTATTTGTTCTTGCTTCGCATCTTCAGGTTGTTTATATGTAAAGTAGGCTGAAAAAAAAAAAGAAGTGAGGAATACTGAAAGAAATAAATACAAACGAAGCGGTAAAAACTAACTAGATTGGACTGGGTCGGTGTTTCTATAGAAACAGTTGTAAAATATATATATATGTAAATTAGACACGGTATAGTGATGATGGCGATACTGACGTTTCGGACGTTAGTCCTTCGTCGGTGTAATATGAGAAAAAAAGAAAGAAAGAAGGGGCCGGGTATATAAATATATATATAAATAAAAAATTAAAAATATATATATATTATAAAAAATATAAAGGTGACCAATGAGAGAAAGAAAAACTTTGTGCGCACCCCTCCCCCCCCCCCCCCCCCTACATACTACCACTGTATATGTCTGTAATCAAGGCACAAGAGGATGCATGAAGACATCTTGTTCTATTGGACCATCAGTTTGTTGCAAATACATTAACTTTTCTATGACATAACCCCTCACTACAGGCTGATAACCCCAACTCCTACATATTAGCGGGGAGAAAAAGGGAGGAAGGGCAAAGATTGCCTGGCACAGGACATGACAGTAGCGGTAGAGCTAAGAGAAATGGTGAAGATCCGAAGGAGGTTTTTTTTCTGATCAGAAAAAAAACCTCCTTCGGATCTTCACCATTTCTCTTAGCTCTACCGCTACTGTCATGTCCTGTGCCAGGCAATCTTTGCCCTTCCTCCCTTTTTCTCCCCGCTAATATGTAGGAGTTGGGGTTATCAGCCTGTAGTGAGGGGTTATGTCATAGAAAAGTTAATGTATTTGCAACAAACTGATGGTCCAATAGAACAAGATGTCTTCATGCATCCTCTTGTGCCTTGCTTCCCTATATGCCAGTGGGATTTACAGGGGCTATAAGTACGTAAGTTAGAAGTTAGTGCAAGAAACTAAAAAAACAGTTATGTTAATATTATTCTTACAGGCTTTCATTTTCACTGGTGGTGGAACCGTTGTCTTCAAAACAGGACGCCAGTTTTGATGTGGCCGTTCAAGACACCGATGAGGCGGTCGACAGTTCCCCGGTTTACTTCTAGGCACCTCTATGAAAAATATGTTCCCAAAATAAGCCTATGTATACATTGTTCATTTAAGTAGAGACACAAGAGACTTACTGGTTAAACATCCAACCACTGATAGAAAAAGAACGAGAAACAACAACTTTTGACTCATGTTGGTTGGCTAGAGATTCAATGTTCCTTCGACTGCAAATTGTCCCAAAAGATGAAATCGTATACAAGTGACTATGTTTAAAGGACGGTGTATTCTGTTGTTCACTACTGCGCATACTCCCAGCAGATGGCATGATCATGTTATGGTTTCTTTTTTTATGTGAAAATGAATAAATCAACACACACAAAAAACAACAACAACAAAAAAAAAACACACATACACATACACATCATACATGATATTAATGAATTTTTTTTTAGATTTTTTTTTTTTTTTTTTCAGAAAAAGTGTTGGCCTGAAAAGTCGATGGGTCAAAAGGCCATCGGATGGCTATCATATAGCTTAATTATTAATACTGATGAGCGATTGACAAATCAAATGCATGATCTATAAACTCCAAATTATCAAAGATGTAAAATCATGTAAAGGTGAATATTCAGCTAGGCCGTTTTCTCTGATCTGAGGCCATAGAAACTGAGTGTGACAACAATTTTTTCTCATTAAACAGAAATGTGCATAAAATTGTTTCGGATTTATGCGACCATTCTTTTCTTTTCTTTTTTAAATTAATGAATCAAAACAAACTTAGTCCTTATCTACACAAACATAATATTAATGAACGTTTTTGAGGCCAAAAGGGGACGATTTAAGATGATGTCGTAGAAGTGACCATGTTTCAAGTGTAGTTCACACTGACAACGTTTTAAGATTAGTTTCTAATTGCTTTATTCCATGTTAAATAGTAAGAGTGTTTGTAAAACTGCTGACACATAACTGTTTTTTAATGATTATTACTTTGAGAGGGTACTTGGTCATAAGTACCGTTAAAAACTGAGATTTTCAACAACTTAGACATTTTCGAGTGTAATGACGAATAATATTATCTTATTTGTCTTTGTTCTTGGTTTTGGTTCTGATCTCCAGGTGTGTTTCCGTATGTAAAATAGGCTAAAAGAAAAAAGTGAGGAACAAAATAAATAGATAAAAGCAAGACATAAACAATTAATCACAAATTGGCCACAAATTCCTAACCATTAGATCGTCGCTAGTAGACCTAGTAGTTTGGATTGTATAGCTGAAGGGTTCATATAAGATTGGTTTCACAAAGGGATGCACCATCTTCAAGAGGGATTGTACTATCCAGTAAACATTGAATACTGATGACTTTTTTAAACAAAATATTTGAGAAAAAAGAACTTGAATACCTTTTAGGAGGGGAGTGTGCACCCCTACCCTCGATCCGCCAATATATAGTCTATCATTGAGGCACAAGAGGATGTATAAAGGTTCATTTTCTATTGGACCATCAGTTTGTTGAAAATACATTTACTTGTACTTACATATCCCCTCACTTTAGGCTGACTAACCACAACTTTTACATATTAGCGGGGAAGAGAAAACGACGAAGGACTAAAATCATCTGGCGCAGGACAGTAACAGGAGCTAAGAGAAATGGGGGAGACACCGTGATTCGATCAGTAGAAAGGCCCGAGATAGGCAGAACTGGAGGACTTTTGTTGCTTGCCTTTATGCCAGTGGGTATTACGGGTAGTAAGTAAGTAAGTTGCATAGCGCATGAAACAACAAAAACAGTTATATATATTAATATCGTTCTTACAGCCTGCGCTTTTCACTGTCGCAATGGTTGTCTTCAAAACAGGAAATGGCCATTTAGGACGAGGTGGCCGTTGAAGACACCGATGAGGCGGTCGACAGTGTCTCAGTTTCTTACTAGACGATTCTGTGAAAAATATATTTCCAAAATAAGCGGTTTTAAGGAGACTTTGTTAATTTATTAAACAGGATAATGGATCATAAATGCTGATATATCAAAATAGAGACAACCAAAGAGACTTACTTGTTAGACATCCAACCACTGATAGAAAAAGAACAAGAAACAACAACTTTTGACTCATGCTGGTTGTCTAGAGATCCAATGTTCCTTCGACTGCAAATTGTCCCAAAAGATGAAATCGTACACTCTCACTACTGCGCATACTCCCAGCAGATGGCATGATCACGTTATGGTTTCTTTTTTTATGTGAAAATGAATAAATCAACACAAAAAAACAAAACACATACACATCATACATGATATTAATGATTTTTTTTTTCGATTTTTTTTTCTTTTTTCAGAAAAAAATGTTGTCCTGAAAAGTCGATGGATCAAAAGGCCATCAGATGGGACTATGATAGCTTTTGACAAATCAAATGCATGATCTATAAATTACAAATTATCAAACATATAAAATCATGTAAAGATGAATATTCAGCTAGGCCGTTCTCTCTGAGGCCATGGAAACTTTGACAACAAAATTTTCTCATTAAACAGAAATGTTCATAAAATTGTTTTAGTTTGGACAGAATGTGTTAACAGGTACTAAAATGAAGTTAACGTCGCGTTTTCAATTTTTTTTCAGGTTAGTATAGACACATGTCCTGAGGCGAACGAACATGTTTTGAACCGAGGAAAAAATAGTAGCATGAGTTCTTTAGTATTTGTTTTTATTTTTGATGATCAATACTTTGACAGTGAGATTGGTAACAAAGCGCAAACTAAAAACTTGACTGAGATTTCTCAGAAGTTATTGAGTATCTTTTCGATGTACAAATTAATACCAGGTCTTGTTATTTGTTGCCGTTCTTGCTCTGGCTAGATGCAATTCTCTCAGTCGGCTTTGTTCTTTTTCTGTATGTGAGGTAAGCTGAAAGAGTAAAAGTGCGGGAATGGATTCACAAGTAAGACAAGAATTAAGAGTGTCATAATAATTCTAACTCGTAGGAAGCCTACGACATTCTATTATCGGCTTCTGAGTCTAGAGCATGGTATCATTTGAAACAGTAGATTCTTGGCACTCTTCATCAAAATCAATTGCAATAGCTAGCCGTCTGGATTAGGGTACGTAAAAATCACATCTGGAATACGGTCAAGGGTTAGGATGTAACGGCACATCCCCCACCCGACCCAGCCATTTTGGGAGGCTATTGCAAGTCGTTTCGACTATTGCATAAAATATATTGCATAAAACCTCACTACATGCATCTTGATAGCACCTTGCCTTACATATCAACACAGGAATACCCGGTACTTACAACCTCCCAGCTTTTGTGGAGGACACGGTCGAGGCTGCGGACAAGCACATTCCCAATGAACTGTCTTCATACTAAACTTCGTTTCTATGAAAAAAGTAGCCAGCACTTTTGAAAATCGCTAGAAAACAAAACAACAGACTACCTTCTACTTTGCAAGCGTCACGGTTTGAACGAGAGAAACTGTTTTTTTCTTAGTTCATCGAAAATCCTAATCATGGACGAAGGCAAGGTCGTCGAAAATTGTCTCGTAAATAAATATAATAGCTTTCTCCTTTTAAAATAATCTCCCCGATGGACGATTTGTCAGTAAAGCCGTGCAGAGCAGTCACGTTTTCCACAACTCCACTAAAAGGATCATTAGTAAAATTAATAATAATATTCACATAATTATAAATATAGTTCATAAGGTTTTTAAAGTCGTGCCTAAAGTATGTGAATGCTCAATTCATTAAACTAACAAGATCTTATATATGTTGAATTAAAAAAACTGATAAACATTTATGATAAAATGACCTACTTGTTAAACATCCAGCCACTGACAGAAAAAGAACAACAAACAACAACTTTTGACTCATGTTAGACGTTCAGCGAAGCCGGTGTTCGACTAAAACACTAAAAATCAGTTGACCCAAGCTGATTATTGTTTACAGGCGGACGAACACGGGTACTGCACACTGTCAGCAGATGGTCACGCTGTTGATTTTCATTTTAAATTTCTCTTTAAAATAACTAAATCCAAATAAGAAGTCCAAACTAACAAAAGACGCGAAATAGTCGTTAGGCCTCAATAGTGGAAAAAGTGCAACAGCCAAAAAAGAAAAGAAAATGTTTGCCAGTGCAGCCAGCATCCGTGGACAGCTGTTTGGGCCTTTTGGGCCTCATCAGCACGAAGCAGCTAGTTGCAATACGATCATCTAGTCTGTTTTTCTTTTCCTTAAAACATGAACCTATCCCAAAGACTCATATTCAAAGTAACTCATGAAGAATGAGGTGGTCATAAAATTGTTTGTAAAGCAATTTTTCAAAGATACCAGAAACTGTAGGTAATACCGAGGTAGGTTCATAGTTATCGCGATCAAAGATTGATTGAACAACTTTGGAGTTTTATTTGACCCATCGACTTTAGAACTTCTAAATCGTGGATCGTTTTTAAAATGATCTGTTGAGACAAGCATATGTGAAATGGCTAGCTATGTTTATTATTGAGATGGATGAATGGATAGATTAACAGATCAATTACCAATTGTGCGGGAGACAAATTCGTGAGCAATATACCTCATGAAAAGTATTAAAAAAAAAACAGGCAAAGATGAAATGTACTGATTGCAAATTATAAAAAGTTTAATATTGACACTCTGATTGGCTGAGATGAGTGCTCACATTTCTTGCCACGATTAATGCTGAAAATCTGTCTAAAACCGTTATAGAGCACTTGGAAATTTCAAGAAGATTCGAGAAACGTTGGGAAAAACACGATCTTCTTGAAATTCTCAAATCCTCTATTGCTCTATAACTCCATAGCCTTGTTTTTTATTCCTTCAACACTGTAAATACTGGCAATTAAAGGCAATTAAAAGGCAATTACAAAATCAATTCAGTCCTGGTGCTCAATCCTGTGGTTTGCAGCAAAGGGGAACTGCTGACAAACGCCAAAATTGCTCTCGGTTATAGCACAAATTAATATTTGAAATCAAAGGCATGATTGTCTTGAAAACTCTACATCTGTCTTAGCGCATTGTACTTTCTAGATTTCCACCGAAGGTAATCAATCTAGTTAGGTAAAATAATAACGTTCAAAACGTGCTTATTTCATTTTTGTTTTTGTTTGAAGAATTGCAGTTGAAGGAAACCCGAAAGAAACACAGCACTGACATGTTCCATAAATTGTTGTTTCTTGTTCTGTTCGTGTCCGTTCCGGGTCGGCAGCACAAGTCCTGGAACTCAAAGAGAGGTAAGCATGCCGAGTATCAATCTTTTTTTATCATAAAACCAATACTAGCATACAAGGGTTTTGAAATATTTGTAAACTATTCAAACTGAAATTCAATATTTCTGAAATTTAGGAAGGTGCGAGCTCGAGAAGTAACTGGATAGCTGGGGGTTGAAGCGGAATTCGTAATACGGAATAACGGGGGAAAAGTATTATGGAATACAAAATATTTGACGAAAAAATGTTATGGAATACGGAATGTTTGAAGAGGAATTGGGGCTAATATTCGGCTTGTTAGAATACATAATCTCTCACTGACTCTAACATTTGTATTGTCGGAGTTCCTATGGGAATACTTTGTTTTGACAGTAACTGAATACGGCACTGTGCAAATTATTCAGTTTCATTCCATCTACAAGTGGATTGCATACCAGAGATTTTGTCACAAAAGAAATACATTTATTCACAGACTATCCAAACAATTATGCCATATATGATTTTCCAACGTTGAATATTGATAACATCCAACATGGAGGTGAGTATCATATTTTAGTTTACCATACTAAAACACTATCTGTTTGGATCGTTTATCATTATATAATTCATATGTATTCAACTTTACAGGATACCTTACATATGATCCTGTTAAAAGATCACAACCCAAAACATTTGATCCAGAACAAAAACAGCATCAATTAGCCGGTTTCATATTGAAAAAGAGACTGGGTTCTAGTCTATAACCTTCATTTAGTTGGCATTAATCCTACCACTATAATCTATGGTACATTCTGTAATATTTCAGTTTTCGATTGCGATTTAGTGTTTTCAATAAAAAAGATGCCAATTCAATTCTGTTGTGTTGTAGTTTTTTAAAGTAAACAAATCTTCTTTTATTGCCTAAGTACTCTGACCAAAGGGTGCGTAAAGGAGTCTTGAGACTAAAGGAGTCAGGTCTCGACCAAGATGCATTGCGTGCCTCTGGTCTCTCAGTAGATAGCTCCAAGAGAGTATGAGATAAGAGGGCTTATCCCCGGACCCCATCAGGGGCTCTACTCGTCGTGCTTTTTTTTAAAGACTTGTTACCAATCTCCGCACTTTTGTCTTGAGATGTTTTGACGATGCGACCGCGCCTCCTGCAATCTGGCCAATCACGTTCCGTTACCAAAATAACTTCAGTTCAAAAATAGAATGAAAAGATCCCCTGATGAGTGTAAAGCCCAATACCTGGGATAAGCTCTTTTATCTCATAATCTCTTGATAGCTCCCATTTTCGAGAACCAAAATATTGTGGTAGAAAAATACAATGCCTTCGAGTACTTTACCATCGTCTCACTCAAACAAAAAACGAGGCAGCGTGTTATATGGAGTTATAGAGCACTGTTGCCTCGTTTTCCATTACTTCAATACTACAAATACCGGCAATTACAAAATCATTTCAGTCCTGGGGCCCAATCGTGTGGTTTGCAACAAAGGGGAACAGCTGACAAAGACCAAAATTGCTCTCAGTTATAGTGGAAATTAATATTTGAAATCAAAGGCCTGATTGTCTTGAAAACTCATCTGTCTTAGCGTATTGTACTTTCTAGATTTCCACCGAGGGTAATTATTCTAGTTAGGGAATGTTGAGCTGTTCTAGAAATTGTGCAAGTTGTTTTACACAATCACCATCCATTATTGTATTGTAGCCGCTAGGTTAAAAAATAATGTTCAAAACTTGCTTATTTCATTTTTTGTGAAGATTTGCAGTTGAAGGAGCCCCGTAAGAAACACAGTACTGATTAACATGTACCAAAAATTGTTGTTTCTTGTTCTGTTCGTGTCCGTTCTTGGTCGGCAGCACAAATCCCGGAAACCAAAAAGAGGTGAGCATGCCTAGTATATATCTTTTTTATCATAAAACCAATATTATTATGCAAAGGGTTTATTTACTAACTATCCAATCTATTTTTTTTTTCTGAAATTAGAGTAGTTTAATTATGCTCCGGCTTTAGTTTTTTTTTTTTTTTTTTAATTCCAACAAGCTGAAACAATAACTGGAAATCAGTCACTGAATCTACTAGGTATTTGAGAATGAGATTCAATTGAGATCCAAAAATCTGTCCTTTGCTTGATAAGCATTCCACATTTTTCCTACACTACACATCAGCACTCAATACTGATAACAACAAATGATACCTTGACCCGTTGGTCATTTGAACGCAACGGACAGTTTATTACAAGCAACTTCCACCGACTTCGTGTGAAGTTGACCCTTAACTTAGTTCCAATAGTGAGCCTGAATATTATTTATTTTAAGACTAGGCAGCATGCGGGACACGAAAATCCTGAAAAACCTTTCTTTAACGACAAACGCGTACCCCTACCAGGCAACGCTGCTACCTCCGAGGTAGGAGTTTCCTCTCCTGTAATTCTTTAATCTACCAAAAGGCCGAGTTTCTCCGAACTTACAGGTATTACAAATAATATTAATAATAACTTACGCACAAGCTCTCATAACAATTAGGAGGAAAAGAAAATGATTGAATGACACTAGTGTCGTTGACTGATGGCCGTAGATCATTCAAAATTCTAGCGCACTCGACCTTTATACCTAGACCCATAATGCGCTACGCCGGCCCCAGTCCACTGCTCCGTGCCGACAAAAATGTGAATCTCGTGCATTGCTTTCATAATAGCTTTTTATCACAAAAGCAAAACATTTATTCACAGAAGAGCCAAACAATGATGTTTCACCCACCGATCCGGATGCAAGTTTCTTTGGAGGTAACTATCCAAACGCCTGTTTGTTGTTTGGTTTGTTTGTTTGATTTGTCTGTCATTCTGCTTTTCTGTCTTTCTTCTGTCTGTCTTTCTGTCTGTCTGTCTGTCTGTCTGTCTGTCTGTCTGTCTGTCTTCTATATGTCTGCTTTTCTGTCTGTCTGTCTGTCTGCTTTTCTGTCTGTTTGTCTGTCTGCTTTTCTGTCTGTTTGTCTGTCTTCTTCTGTCTGTCTGTCTGTCTGTATGTCCGTCTGTCTGTCTGTATGTCCGTCTGTCTGTATGTTTGATTGGTTGGTTTGCTTGTTTGGTTTGTTTGTTTGCTAGTTAATTCATATAATTCCTATGTATTGTACTTTCCAGGATTCCTGACATATGAAATCAGATCACAACCCAAAACATTTGATCCAGAACAAGGACAGCACCAAATTAGATATAAAACATAGTGTTAATTAGCATTTGTCCTGGCAGTAACACACGCGTCAAGTTAGAAGCATGACTGAAAGTCAAATAGTACAACAACTAATACCGCTTTGTTCTTTTAAACGGCAGCAACTACAAAAAGAAAACAATTAATGAAATAACAGTTCCGTTCGCAGGGTGTGTTAGTTTAGTAATGGTAGTTATGAGAACGGTTCTATGATATATTGTAGTAGTGAATCAGTGATTCAATTAAAAAGGTGTGTCGTATCAGTTCTGTTTTGTTGTAGTTTTTTTTTTTTTTTTTTTTTTTTTTTTTTGAAGTAAACAAATATTCTTCTATTACCAAAGTGTAAAGGACTCTAGACAGTAAACAAGTAACGTCTCAACCATGATGCTTTGCGTGCCTCAGTAGATAGCTCAGTAGATAGCTCTCATTTTCGAGAACCGAAAATATTGTGGTAGAAAAATAAAATGGCTTGGAGTTCTTTAGCATCGTCTCACTCACACAAAAATTAGTTCCACAAGTTTACTGCATGATTTTGATGTCACTCGATCACTCACTCACTCCTTTATTTTTACTCTATATCGGAAACTTCAAAATAATAATTCACAGTATCGATCACATTTGGACCAACCAACTCAGTTGACTTATTGTTGATATTCATGACAAACATGTAGCACATGACGTCATGAGTCACGTGAAAGTCCACTTTTCCATTAGTTACTAACCCGCCATTAATAGTGGCTTGATTCATATACAGTTACTAGTCGACAATTTGTAAACATGAATATATATTCAATTGAAATTCGACTTTCAAAACAATTCATACAATAAATCATAAACTTATTAAAGTTGTCAGTGTGAAACTTGACTCCTTAAAACAATCAGATTTACTTTTGTCTTTTTTGTTTGAAACACCTTCACTAGTGCTCATACAGCTTGTACCAAATTTTTCTGTTTTTATTAATGTTGGATATATTCGTCGAGTTCAGTCTTCACCTCTATAGCCGGATCCTCAAACGTGAAATACACACAAGCATGAGCGCAAGCTTAAAATCCCGGTCAAATGATGAAATGTTGAGTGACTGACATATAGCCATTTCTCTTGTGCTGTCCTCATTAGAGAAATAGACGCAAAGGTAATTTCAAGCAAAAAATGTAGATACAATACACCGGTATAATACTAGAAGGAAAGATGACATAAATATTAACAAACATAGAACAACAACAGCACAAAGAAACTTTTTTTTATAGAGGTATTAAATCATGGAACGCGCTGTCATTGCAAACAAGAACAATTAGGCCCAGTTTTATAGATTCAGTTATAGAAATAAACTTTTAGGTAACTAATTTTTTAGATAGTTTATAGATTTCGCCATTAAACATAGAAGATAATTTTTAGGCAGTTTTTTTTTTTTTTTTTTTTTTTTTTTGTATAGTTTAGTAATATATTTATATACATGTAATTGATTCCTGAAAAATCCCAAGGGAAGAAATTAATAAAGTATTAAATAAATAAATAAATAAATAAATAAATAAATAAATAAATAAATAAATAAATAAATAAATAAATAAATAAATAAATAAATAAATAAATAAATAAATAAATAAATAAATAAATAAATAAATAAATAAATAAATAAATAAATAAATAAATAAATAAATAAATAAATAAATAAATAAATAAATAAATAAATAAATAAATATATCTTTTTTGTGATTGCCCATAAGCTTTTTCACGCTATTTCACAATGAGGACAGCACCATCACGTGATGGCAGATATATGACAGTTGGCAGGACTGGAAACACTTTTATACACAAGAAAGAGTTTGGTCTCTCAGAAGAAAACTATCTTTTGTTCCTGCCTCCTGCTATAGCTCTCATTATGTGACGGGTAAAAGGCTTACACATGATTTAGGAGACAAAAAGTAACTTTTAAAATAAGGATAAAGTTAAATTTTGAAGTTTTGAGGACTTCTTATAGACACTATGCTATTTCGTTGGAAAAAAAACAGCGTCTCCCTCCCCTCCCCTCCCCTCCCTTCCTCTCTCCTCACCCTCTCTAAAAACATTCAACTGTTACATGTAAACATTCAATAACATTTTCTGCTCAATATAAAGCCGTAATAACAGCAAATCAAGCGTTTTAATATCTACTTTAATATAGATGTGATAGAAATGCATTGTTTGCAGAATATTTTCACGACTAATCAGTCTTTATAGGAAGTGACCGGCAGAGAAGAGCGACCGAGGGAGAGACTGAGAAGGAGTCTAATGTTAGTATATCAAAATCCGCAGTCGGATAATGTCTGTCAAGGTACGTAACATACGTAAAGAAAACGTGAACTTCGTGACAGAATTGATACTATATAGGATACATTATAACCGGTGTTGTTATTGTGTTGTCAGTATATCAACATTTCATTGTAATTTTTATAGAGCTTTTTAATACGATACAACAGTGAGCAACATCCGATCTACAATATGCATGAATATTGTCTGGTGAATATGCAACACGTATAAGAAGAAACAATCATCGATTGTAGTTGATTCTTTTACATGTTGCATCTAACCACACGTGAAAGACGACGTGAAAAAGGTAGTGTTCTTGAGAAATTCGGCGAGCTGATTCAATATCCAAAATCATTTATGGTCATGTTGTAAAGCGTCAACTGGACTGGACTGGATTGAACCAAACTTAACTGGACTAGAGCTGTGATGAAGGCTCTTCGACACTTTAGAGTATTATATGAGTTACGGTTTGGACAACAACATAGCAAAATCGTAACAACACATACTGACACCTACAATATTTATTGAAATTATTGAATATAAAACCTTGTAGCATAAACTAAAAACTAAATAAATGAACATTTAACTTAACATAACCTGTATATCATTTTTTCTTTCTTCCATTTTGTCTTTTTCTTTTCTTTTTTTTTTTTCAAATTTAACTAGACCCTGAATTCAGGGTTTACTCGTGCCCAAGAACGGAGGTTCTTAAAAACCGAAAACAAAACAAAACAAGAAACAAAACGACACAAAATATGCAATACGGTTTCTTTGCGACATCTCGAACTTGCCTTAGCTCTTATAATACCACAGGCAGCCCAAGCAATCTACTCGCTTTGCTCGCAGCAACTAGAAGGCAGGAAACTATCATCCATACCACCTCTTCTTTAACGGCAAAAAATACTCCAAAATCAACAAGAATTACACAAAAACTACATCAGCATAAAAGCTCAATAAACAAGATTTCAATAAATTGCACTTTACTTCAATTTTTCACGAAAAAATACTGCAAATTTTCGCTTTTTCTTTCAAAATTCGGCAGATTTTCCAATCAGTTGAAGCGTGACCATAGCGAGTGAACATTATTCGTTGTTTGCCCTTTGTTATGTTCCTCTCAATTTCGCAAAGTCCAGCCAAAAAAGAGATCCTTTTAGACTTGAAAAGTGACCAAATAGTCTCCTTTGGGTAAGATACCAAAAGATCCTTTTGAATTATTTGTCTTTTTTCGCTTTTGTTAATACACATCGCTATAAAACAATCGTTCTTCAACTCGAGTGAGCGAACTTCGATATGTATACGTCTACAAGCTCGAAAATTCTCACTTTCGCAATGAATTTCTTGCTACTTTTTGATCTTGTTCACTTCTAATAATTCTTCTTAACAATTCCACGAATTGTTTTTCCTTAAATTAAATTTTATTTAGCTGTTTTGATGCGACATGGAAGCATTCGTTTTAATTATTTTTTTAGCTGTTTGATGCGACATGGAAGCATTCGTTTTAATTATTTAAAAAATTGTTTATTAAAAAATAACTGAATATAAAATTGCAAAAGAAAGATTACTTAAGAATAAGAAAAAAGAATATAAAAAAAAAGAACCAAAAAAGAGATTGGCCGTTCGGAGACTTGAACTCGTACTACTTATATATAGCTTAATGGATCTCTCAAACATCATATTTGGCGCGATGGCAAGTCGGGTAAGTCGCAGCCCGACAATCCAAAGGTCGCAGGTTCGAGCCCGTGGTCCGTGCACAGAAATTTCTTTCTTTGGAACTTGTCTGAACTTGTCTAAATTTCTAACAGCGAAAAAAAAGGAAAAAAAAAAAAAACAAGAAACTCGCAGCAGAACTATACTCGTGCCCTCGGCCTAAGGGCCTGGGCACGAGTAATTACATTATTTTTAATGATAGCAACTGTAAGACTTTTGGGTGGTAAGGGTTTTGGACAGGGCCAATGGAAACTGGGCTCTAGTGATTCGGAGAAAGAAAGAAGAAACAAGTCTCTAGGGCTTCAGCACTCCCCAAAACCCTACCCACCCCAACCCCCCAAACACACACATACACACTTATCGCGACCTGATCTGTTGAACTTCATAAAATATATCTATTATATATCTAGACTATTAAAAAAGCAAATTTTTTTCTTTACTCAGAAAAGTATAGTTGAGCGTCTTAACGAAGGCGAAGTTATCATCGGCGATGGGGGGTTTTGCTATGCTCTTGAACGACGTGGTTATGTGATGGCGGGGACTTGGACACCAGAATGTGTTGTGGAAAATCCCGAAGCAGGTAATGGTGCACATGCGCGTCTGAATACTATTATTAAACATATATTCTCGTACCTAGAGCTCTTCGCTTTCTTACTGATCAGGCGCTCTAGCCATTGACATGTGACACGTGACGTCAATCATCAGAGTGACTGCGATTCGCCAATCGTCATTGGCGGCTTGGTTTACCGATCAGGCGCTCACATCAGTGCATGACAAAGCGACTTTGATTGGCTTTTTTGTTTGGCCGTGAAAAACAATGTGATTAAATTTTTTTTATTGTTTTCAAAAGACTTGTAAAAGGATATTGTCTGTTGAACCATAATTATTATAGTCCATGCGCTGCACTGCTTCAAGTCAGGGGCGGATCGACGATATGGAGAAAGAGGGGGCCGGCCAATTAAAATGACATTTTTTAACATTTTTGAATCTACGTCATTTTTTTTTAATTAAAAAAATAAATAAAATTATTATTTTTTATTCAACAAAAGGGGGGAGGGCCGCGGCTCTTTCGGCCCACCCATAAATCCGCACCTGCAAGGGGCTTCGTGATGTTATGATTTAAAATTTGTGTTTTCTTTTATGATTCAGTTCGTCAGCTTCATCGTGATTTCCTTCGTGCTGGGGCTGATGTTATGCAGGCTTTTACATTCTCAAAACAAGACAATCCTGTTGACATCAATGGTCAGCTAATTTCGGTAAGCTGGCTTTTTTTCTAATAAAAACAGTTGTGGTAAAAATGTAAGTTATACAACTTAAAAAGAAGAGAGTACTTACTGACGCTTCGGAAGTTAGAAGAAGTGGAGGTGGATTGAAGTTGAAACAAAGCACTTTTAATGTGCCTTCATAACGTCATAAAAATCGAAGCGTTATTTGGTAGAATTCGAATTCTTCAACGTAGCTCATTGTGGCTCATTGTGGCTCATTGTGGCTGGGCTAGAATACACACATATAGCATATAATTTCAAATAACGTTGTCATCACCAAAAGGCATTTGGTCACTCTAAGACCACTAGGAATGATGGGTAAAAGCCATGACAGAATATAATGTACAACGGTATCTTGGAAAATCAAAAAGCTAAATATTTTAATTTATGGAGCGAACAGAGAGGAAATCAAGTCATAACTAAATGGCATGAACTGATGCAATATTTATGACAGTACTATTTATACCCATAGTTCATAGCAGTCTTGGAATGACCTATTGTTGTCTTTTGGTGATGACAACGTTATTTGAAATAGCTATATATAATTAAAACTTTAGCAATTAACGTCTTAGGGCGCCCAGCTGCATGGAGCCCGGAAACTACTATTCACCGGACAAAGCAGATAAAATGATGGTATGCAGTGCTTGATTTGTATCGGGATCAGGACAATACAAGTTCCATCATCACAATTGTCGTGTTTATGTTTCAGTGGGATGATGTTAATGAGGCAGCATGTAAAATAGCTGTTGAAGTAGCGAAAGAAAGTCCTTACACACTTGCATCGGGATCCCTGTGTGAGACTAGCCGTACATTTTCAAGTGGTCTAGTACCTAAGGATGAAATACAGCAGAAGTTCAAACGACAAGTGGATATTTTTGTTAGTAATGGAGTAGATTTATTTATAGCTGAGGTTAGAGTTATTTATAAAATCCATGAATTCAAACAAACAAAATACTAAATTATGTGAAAGCACAGTTTACTAAGAAATCTATGACGGTTTTTGTGGTGTCTGGTGTTGGCTTTTGAACTGGATGTAGTGAAAATCTGCTTTTTATTGTCTGAGCTCGGAGGGGGGGGGGGGGGGGGGGGGGAATGCGCAACGCCTGCACCCTCCCTCTAGATCCGCCCCCGGACTTTGTCCTCAAGCAGGCAGGAAGCACTGAGATCTACTAAACCAACTACGTGAAGTTGAAACGACCACTTTAAACTAACGAGTTGTGTGATTTTCTCTGTGTTCAGTTCATATCTCATGTTCAAGAAGCAGAATGGATGCTGGAAATCATGAAAGCCAGCGGTAAACCAGCAGCGGTTACCATGGCAATCAGTAGTCAAGGAGATAGGCATGGTGTCTCACCTGGTGATTGTGCAATACGTTTGGCCCGTGCAGGTTTGTGCATCGATTAACACTGCATGGGTGTAGTAACAGTACTGGTACAGCAAGTGCTTGTCTATTAGAACAGCTAATGAACCAACCATGCAAAGTCATTGCTGCTCTGAATTCAGTCCCTTCCCTCAATTCAGTCTGGCGGAGGGCAGATATGCTCAAACTATAACTTGTATTTCATTTAAGATGTTGATGATTGTATTTCATTGTAAGGTGCTGACATCATTGGTGTTAACTCCTGTTACGATCCTGACATTTGTCTGCAAAGTATACAACTGATGCAAGATGCAGTCAAAAGAGAAGGTTCTAAAGTACATTTCATGGTTCAACCACTTGGACTGTGGACACCGGACGCTGGACCACAAGGATCTGTTGGTCTCGTTGAATGTCCACTTGGTACGCAAAAACAATTCACTGCCTACCTTCAAAGTATATAAGATATCTTATAACAATCCCTCTAAAAACAATAAATAATCTTCAATGATATTGAATAACCTTCTTTTTGAGATTACCCAAAAATGTATTTTTGCTGGTCGCCGGAAAACACTAAAATCCTTGCAGGGCTTGATCATCCAAACAGTGTAGTCTTACAGTGATCACACAAACAGTATAGCCTTACGACACACTAACGTTATCTTTGTTGTCATTTTCGATATTCAGCTGTAGAGCCTCGTTTATTGACAAGGTTTGATTGTCATAAATATGCCCGCAAGGCTTACAATATGGGAGTACGATACATTGAAGGCTGTTGTGCATTTGAACCATATCATATACGTGCCCTGGCTGAAGAGGTGAGACATACAAGTATGCATAACTTTGATTGAATCACGATAAATTTTTTTTGATGTGTGTAGGCGTCGCTCCATTCGGCGTTGAAATGTGACGTCGAATGTAAAGGCAGAACTCAAACCACTGACCGCTCGTTTGGATCGGAAATTCCAAGCGATTTCCGAACAGTGTTCGTCCCGTTTTGTATTCATCCACGCGCGGACTACTTGATGTAAATTTACAAGTGACACGGGTGAAAAACGCACCGCTGCTCGTACACTCGGATACACTCGTACACTCGAAAAATAGTTTTGTCATCCTCGGAAGCGCTCGAGTTTTCTGTCGATTTGTATCCGTAGGGACATTCCTAGGTACGCTAGTGTGATCCCGACTTCCAGTTTATATCCAAGCATTTGCCTGCTAACATTTGTAAGGCCTTGTTGTAGTGGAGGTACACTTCTTCGCTTTCTCTTCACATTCCCGTCTAAAGGCTTGATCATTAAATTGTATTTATTTGATGTTTTAGCTGGCATCCGAACGTGGCCGATATCCTATAGCAAGTGCAAAGAGCTGTCTTTGGGGTAGAGCTCTAGCCAATCATCCAGCATCGCGCAGAATACAGGGACACATACGGGACTTTTCTATTGTTCTGGCGCCAGATTCAAAACGCCGACAGCGTAGTTAATGAGCCGTTAATGAGCCATCTAGTCACATTTACAAAGAAAAGTGCTTAAAATGGTCAGACCTTGCTATGTAAAACCTGGTTTACACTGTTTTCGACAAATAACTAAAAAAATGAACATGGTGCAAATTAAAGATGAGATATTTATCTATCGTTTGCACCCTGTAAGTTGGGAAAATTTGTTTTCAAACATTTCTCTTTTTCATCTTCAAATAAGGGCAATTTCAGTGCTAATTTGTATGTAAACCAATATTCACATATATTCAACACAGTTTTTTTTGAGAATACACAAAGAAACAAAAAAATGAACATGGTGCATTCAAAAGTTCTTGTTTTGGTGAACATTTTCCACATTTTTTGGTATTATTTTGACGTTTAGAAAGTTTCTCTTTTTTAATCTGAATATTTAAGCTAGTTATTTTCATAACTTGCTACGGTCGATGTTTCTTTGTAGTTACCGTACAGATTATTTAGTTAATTGGCCTTTTGTTTGTTTGGATTAGCACCCAACTTGTTTATATTTTCTTTTGTGTTTTGACACAAAGGCAATCCTGAAGTCGTTTCAAATCAATTCATTTTCATTTATACGTCAAGTAAGCTACATCTATGTTGTCATTCTACAAACTGCTGTACGTCGGTTTCTAGTGATAATTTTTTTTTCTTCAGCGATTTGCGTAATAAACTCAAGGTGTTGATAGTGAAGATCAAGATTAATTAATCTGAGTTTATAATTACTTCTTTCGGAAAGCTGAAATCGAAAGTTGGTTTGAAGCTGCAAAAGTCACAAGAAATGAATTTGAAACGACTCATTCGAATTTGAGTTGTCAGCTATAGTTTTTGAGTTTGTGAGAAGGCTATTTAAAAAAGTCACAAACAAACAAACTGCACATTTTAAGGTTTCATTTGATATAAGTTTCATTGAGATTGGAAAATAAATAAATTTTAAAAACAACTAATTCAAGCTTCAGTTGTCGGCGGCTTCACATTTCGAATTTGTGAAATTATGAGGGTTTTTTGCTTTCAAACAAATTTGGTTTATGGACGCATCAAAAAAAGTCACAAGTAAACAAACTACAAATTTTAAGTTTCCATTTGATATAAGTTACATTAAGATTGGAAAAGAAATGAACTTTAAACAACTCATTTGAACTCGAGTTGTCGGCTTCATGTTTCGAGTTTGTGAGCAGGTCATTTTGAATGTTATTTTGCTTAAATTAAACAAGTCTGGTTTAATAAACGTATCAAAAAAGTCACAAACATAAACAAACTATACAATTTTAAGTTTCATTTGATATAAGTTTGGCCTATCATATGTAAACGCGCCATTTAGCTAGAAAAATTCCTGTAAGAGCGCTCAAACTACTCATATAGCTTTGTGCGCCGTTTGTCATTGAGAATGTTTAATATCAAATTCTAACAAAATGTGCTGAGTGAAAATTATTAGTTTATTATTTCTTTATAGTTGGTGTAGACTTGCGAATTTTTCTTATTGTTGTATCATAACATTTTGACACGCACGAAAACAATAAGCGGATAAGACAACAATAGGTGGATTTTGGTATAGAATTCTGAAACCTTGTGTCCGTAATTGCTTGTAGCTTTGTCGGAAGAAATATTCAAATTAGCAGAGATAAAACAGCCAATCATAACCTTTAATCACACTGATTTATTCATAATTATGCCTAGTGTGAATAATTTAGCACCGTAAGTAAATGTCCCTGAGAACAATAGCATTCTGCGCGATGAAGAACATATGAGGGCAAAGTGAGTACTTGACCATGTCTCTTCAATTCACTTATTGCTTGCTTTGAAGAAGCTTGTGTACAGACTATTAAACGCATGATATCGCCTTTCTCAAAGCCAGCCTCAACCTAAATCGTGAGTATTCAGGGATGTTCAAAAACAAGGTCTCGATTTTACGACCATTATATCCAATTGTTCGTATGTTAGTTGGTACCGTTTAGGGGTAAAAATCATTTATAGGCATGATCTTCTAGATAGAAATGTGGTACCTTTTGGGGGTCATTTCCAAAAATTCCGACGAGCATCCCCGCTCTATTCCTTACGGAGCCCCCCCCCCCCCCCCCCCCCCCCTGTCCGTGAACTAATCGTCAAGAAAATTGCAGCCCTGTCGCCTTGACACCGGAACTTACCAACGTTCACTTTTATACTTCTTGTAATTGTAATTTGTACCTATATTTGCAGAGCTAACCGTGAATTTTGGGAAAATCTCCAACCAGCTACTGGAAGACCCTTTTCACCAGCGTATGGCAAACCTAGTGGAAGTTGGCTTGACACCAAAAATACGTCAGTCTGAAAACATTCTTCCGTCAAACGTCAAAAAAAAAATAACCGCCAAATGTGTATACTAGTATAAAGTATTCAAAGACATTACATCTTTAATCGGTTAGTTATAAATGTGACAAACTGGCAATAAACTGATAAAAGGTAATTCAACTACATAAATGAATTTGTCCATCTCAGGTTTCGATTGCTTTGAGCAGATTCCTGGTCAAGGGACGTGCTGGTCGAATATTTAACCTCACTGACAAGGTCAATCAGTTCATATGACATCCTTAGTGCGACTCGTCGTACCTTTCAAAATCAGAGATCTGGTACCTTTCAGGGTCTCTTAGAGGTTTTCAGACACTCGGAATTGAAGATTTTGCCTTTTAGGATATTCACGGATATTCAAAAAACAAAGTCTCCACCAACTTCTCTATATCTAATTATTCGTATTTGAGTTGGTACCTCTGTCCTATTCCGGTCGGAGTCTCCCCCCCCCCCCCCCCCTCTCAAGATATCACAGTCATGTTAAACAGGTTGTAGATAGTCTATAAATCGTTGCTCGTCGCGAGTGATCTCTCATCTTTAAAATAAATATTGATGAATATGAAACTGATTTTGGTGATACGGACAGTGATGCCGGAGTATTAGCCTGTCGCGAGGCCACCTCCCCTCCCCCTAGAAGGCATGATGTTCAGGCTAATATCGATGAGACTGAGTGTAAGTCTATAATCACACGCTCTGAAAAATAATAATTTAAAAAAATAAATAACAGCAGCGCGGTGTGACAATATAGGTGAGCAGATATGATTGCAAATATATTGTAATATTATAGTATCCGGATACTAGAGAAAAATCACTTTATTGACATGAATTCAGTCTTAATTAGCGATTATTTAGAATTTTATTTATAAATTAATTATTAAACACTTGCCAGATTAATATTCAACTATGTAACTTAACCGTCAGCTACTATGATTTACCGTCAACCGTCAAAATGCCAGGTTTTTAGTCGTCTACCGTCAAAATGACGATTTTTTAGCCGTCAACAGTCAAAGCTACACCCCCATTGAGACCCTCCTTCAACGGAACAACTTTATATGACGTATTTCGTACAGATGCTACACAAGATCGTGGCATGATCAGAAGAACCAGGGATCATAGATTTTGGAATTGAGATCATAGACCACGGGATCAGGACCATTATTTTTACGCCCAACAGTTCCCCCAGACCTTCCCTCTCCGCGGTCCCTGGTAGAGTGTATTAGAAGACCGGCCAACATGGAGAAAGCTGGACTGTCCGTGGACTTCCTGTGTATCTTATTCGGTACCAGGTTCACTCTGCACGGCAAATCCAAAATGGCGGACGAATCAAACAAAATATCCGCAAATGTAGCTAAACAAGACAAAGGCAAAACATACGCTAGAGAGAAATATCAGAGTGCAGCTAGTGAAAGACAACATCAGACGTGTTTGGAGAGGGTTGAACTCGCGTGCAAGAACTGTAAGTACATGATAATTACAAGTGCACAAAATAATATTGGAATGATAGTTGAAGATAATAATGTGAATCGTCTGGAATCTTAGTAAATTGCTGGAATTTAATATTTCCTGGTGCTGAGATCTGGCGTTTTGATAAACAAATTGCAGCAGGTCACAGTTATGAAGAACGAAAATTCACTTCACCTTTTTTGCAAGTGTATTCTGGAGCTGCCCTCCACTTACATGCAGTCTCTTTTCTCCATAGCTGCTTATGTGAGGTTTATGATGGACGCAATGGATAAACTAGGATGGTAAGATTGAGTTTCTTCTCTCAGTAAATTAAAGAGGTATTGCTCTGAATGTCAATAGTGATACTTAACAACAACCAGAGCTACAATATAGTTTTTGATAAGCTGTTGAAGTAATGGCCAATCACTTTCTGGTTGACACATGAATAACAAAGGCTTATATTAGCTGAGGCATCAATGTTGCATAGCACTGTAGTGTTTATAGTATGAAAAGAAACGTCAGGCAACATTGATTTTGGGGTAGGGGGGTTTAGTTGAAAAGAAGATTCATTGAAAACAAAAAGAGCCGTACTGCAAAAACCATTAGAAAAATGTGTCAATGTCCCAACTATTTTGCAACTGAGTGTAGACTCAAAGTGAGCATTCAAAAACAAATCAATTCTACCAAGACTTGGTATTTTTGAAGGTACCACTTTTCACCTCAGAATGTCTGCGATAGCCCAGGGAAGATCACTAGTGGATGTGGGTGATAATCCACAGTAAGCATGCATGGTCAGCTGGTGCATGTTACAAACCACCAACTGCAGGTTCAAGAACTCAAGGAACTTTCACAAAACTGTTTTCTTTTTGTTAGTACTATTGATGCTGCAAAACATATTATCTGTGAGCCATGTGATGGAAGATTACTGGGAGGATTTGACCCTGACAGAAAAGAGGTATTACAAAATGTATCAACTCTGAACTTTTTTCAGTAAATAATAAACAATGGTCTCCATCCTGCACTAGTCTCCCTTGCACCTGTTTGGTCTGTGCAAAAAACATGTGCAGACTCCATACCACATTTTCACAAAGAAAATTAAAGAAAACATTTTACATGAGCAGCATATTGTTGAGTCTGAGTGTGTATGTTGGTTGTAAGATTAGAACCAGGCTAGAAATAGCTGTACACATCACACATGATGATGTTGAGAAGTGTAACCACTAGTGAACCATTTGCATTGTTTGATCTTTTATCCAAGTACATTCAAGGTTCAAAATGCAGCACAAACATTGTTCCCAAATGTGTCCAATCACTAAAAGAGAAATGGAAAGACTGTATCATAAAAAATCATACCACACTGTCAACCATTTATTCACATATACAATCTTCATTTTTGTCTAGATGTTTCTCTGCGAAAACACCATCTATAACCAACAAGCAGCGGATGATGTATTAACTCACGAACTAGTACATGCTTATGATTATTGCAAATTCAAATATGATCCTGACAATATCAAGCACTTAGCTTGTACTGAAGTAAGTCTATAAATTTAGTTTTCCGTAAACCTGTAAAACAATAAATTAACAAAGGCATGAGTGATTGATAAAGTGTAAATCAAGGCACCATGGTTGAATGGTCTCACAATAGTTAGGTGGTGTACCATTGAAGGTGGAGGCCTACCCTGACAGCTATATGAACCTGAATGAATTCTTTCCAAAATTATTGTATCATTAAAATCTGTAGTTTTGACAGAAATTGAATGATTGGGATGTCCCAAGAAAGTGCAACCAGTCAGCTCACGCAATCTATTTTTAAAAGTATATCGAGTGCAAACACTATTTAGTAGAGTGCAAACAATATATCCCTGAAACACTAATTACTAAATAGTACAAAATAGTGCTATTTAAACAAAAGAAAACAATAGAATTTGCATAAAATAGCACTATTTAGTATTACTAAAGTTTCACGGATTAATTGTTTGCACTCTAGTAAATAGCGCTAATTAAACAAAAGGAAACAATAGAATTAGCATAAAATAGCACTATTTAGTGGTATATGTTGCACACTTTTAGTGTGTGCACTCTATAAGTGATACAATGATTGTGGTAAAATACAGCAGATGTGACTTAACATCAAGGTATGTTTAAATTCATTTTTGTTTTGTTTTACAGGTAAGAGCTGCAAACTTGAGTGGCGACTGCTTCTTTTGGAAAGAAAATTTTGTGAGATTTAAATTTAAATGGAAGGCTCATCAACAGGTAAGGTTGTTTGATGATTTATTTTTTATTAACCTTGCTATTTAAACTTTATCTGTCTTAACTAAAGTAAATCGTGATAGACCTATTATAATAATTCTTGTTGTATTATGCTGGTTTCTAGAATGAAGAAGTGTTAGATGTACTCTTGAGTTCATTCTCCAGCCAGCTTGTGCACATATTTACCAATAAACAGGTTGCTTAATTATGTTGGCCCTAGCACAAAAATATTTAAAAAAATATTTAAGCAGCACAACACAACGCAATAACACTTGCAAAAATGTTAAATACATGCCACTGTAAGAGCCAATCAGATCACAAGATGTTTTACTGTGAACAAAATTAAACAGTAAAATTGATGGTATTGTCAATTATTTTTATCAGAAATGTGTAAAAGAAAGAGCAGTGAATTCTATTCTATCTGTACGCGATGTGACAAGACAAGAAGCAGAGTCAGTAGTTGACAGTGTATTTGATGCTTGTTTTAATGATACAGAACCGTTTGACAGAATACCTCCATAGCAATAAGAAACAAAGCTCTTACAAAAATTATACTGTAATTTTGTAAATAAATACAATTTACTTTGTGCAGTTTAGTATTAACATTGATTTTTGTTTTGTTTTAAACAACCAGAGTTAAATCATTCTTTTTCTCACTCTTTACTTCTGGCATGTTCATATCTGAAAAAATTGGTTTCTTCAGGTTCCTATGAAAATGTAGGGTCTCTTTTCTTTTTTTATATAATAGTTTGATTAATTAAAATGTTAATGAAAGCATAGGGGCACTCAATCTAATAAGAGAAAATAACTCGAAACTTGCAAGAAGTAAAAGTAGGCTCAACTTTGTGGTTGATGTAGATATACACCACACTGCAAATGTACAAAGATTTTATTTTTATTTTAACGATTGAATCATTCATTGGTTGCACTATCTTTTGTTTCGGTGGATTTCTGTAAAGGAATTACATATACAGCATTCTTAGCATTTTTTAATCTCCACCATCTGCCAAGTCTATGTTCCTGGCCAACACCGGCATATAATGTACTACCATCACTAGAGAATGCAAGGGAGTTCACAAAACCAGCCTGAAAACAAAATAATAATACATACATATTAAAATTATAATACTTACAGGACAAAATGTAGTCAAAATGTTATGGTTGATTTTTAATGAGTAACAAGACATGAGACTGTTTCAAGAATCAATGTTGAAAAAATATCTGAGTTATATAAAGCATGATGTTTCAGTGTCGACTTAACACCATTATCATGTAAAATGAGTCTAAAGTCAAAGTTTTCGTCATTTTGCTTTTCCTGCTTATAACTTTGAATGATGTTTTTTTCAACATTAACAAGACATACCACAGGAACTGTGAACATAGGGTTTAAACTTCTATATCCTGGACCACACTTCCACAATTTGATACATGAATCACAAGATCCTGCTGATAGCAATTACAAACACTTTGATTTAGTTTATCATGTTAACAATCCAAGCATAAAACTATTGCCTGTTTTACCCAAATAATATTATTCTGTAATACAATGGTGAATAATTATTACTCAGTCCAAGAAGTCACTTAAAAAACTGAGTCTTGTCACACAATGGCATCAGAAACAAGCTATGAGTACAGCCATTTTGGCATGACTGTAAAATGGTACGCTTACAATACCAATAGGATACAGCAGATAATTCAAATATTGTCTTGGAAATAAATATGGTGTAGTACTCTTTTCAGCTCATACAAAAACAACATTATAATACTACACTTCATATTTACCCGATGCTACCAAATCTGTGTTTTTAACAGCAGCTACGGAAGTTATCCATGTCTCATTAGGGATGTTATCTGTAGTGTCATCACTTGGTCTTCCATGGGCATTATTCACAGTACAATTAGGCTTTTTCTTACTGGTGCTCCAAATACATATAGACCTATTGTAGCAATAACAATTTAATAATTATAACAATAATTGATCCATATTAACTATACCACAGTCAAAGTAATACTTCAAAACAGTGTATCTTTCCTATCCAGCTGATACATTCTAAAGAAATTCTTTGAAGTAGCTAACTTTTATTGAGTGGATAATTTCATCTTGGCTAATCCAACACCAGTCCCAGAAAAAAATGTTTGCCTTACCCATCATCTGCACCAGTCATTATAAGATCTTCACTAATCATCTGGATACAATCTATACTGCCACTGAATTACAAACAAAAGAAAAAGCTGTAGTTATACATCCCTGACTTCATATAAAGAAAATGGCAACATGCTATTCAATCATCTGTAGCAAAACTATCAATAACATTTCTTGTCAATTGATAGCATTTAGAATAAACATAAGTTTCAAAGCTATTAATATGACATAACTGCGATCAGCTGTTCAGCTGAAGGAGGAGGATCCAGGATAGTATTCAGGAAATGGTGTACCTTCTGGAGGAGTTCCATCAAAACAAATACCACAATGACCAGCAATGTTAGTACTCTATTCCTCTCCCCCTAAATCTGCTCTGCCTTTAGTGCACCAATAACACAATGCAGCCTACATACCCATGGCCATTGAAAACAAGTTGTGTTTCTTCAACTACTCTGACTTTAGTGCACCAATAACTCAATGCAGCCTACATACCCATAGCCATTGAAAACAAGTTGTGTTTCTTCAACTACTCTGCCTTTAGTGCACCAATAACTCAATGCAGCCTACATACCCATGGCTATTCGCCGATATCAATACTCACGGTTTTCCTGGGTTCGAAACTCAACCGCAAAGCATGCATGGATTGTTTGACTGGACAGAGTGAAGATGGCGTCAAAAACAACTACCGAGCTGCGAATCAAATACTTTCAAAGATAGCGAATTTTTGAATAAAAAAGACATTCCATGTAGTTCTCTATCAAAGAGAGATATAGAAAGATGTAGTGCCATTCAGTTGAAGCGTTGTTTGACGTACAGAGGAGCGAAATTTAATGGAACCGAACAGGCTGCGCTTTATAATCGATCGATCGGGGAGCATAAACGTCCATATAGTGACCATAATTACGGCCACTGTTACTCCAACTAGATATCACTACATCGTTCTATATCATCCACTAAAAGAAAGGTACATGGGGTGTCATTTTCAGTCAAAAATTCGCTATTTTCGAAAGTATAATATTCGTAGCTCCATAGTTTCTTTTGACGCCATCTTGACACTGTCCAGCCAAACAATCCATGCATGCTTTGCGATTGAGTTTAGAGCCCAGGAAAATCGTGAGTATTGATATCGGCGAATTGAAAACAAGTTGTGTTTCTTTAACTACTCTGACTTTAGTGCACCAATAACTCAATGTAGCCTACATACCCATGGCCATTGAAACAAGTTGTGTTTCTTCAACTACTCTTCCTTTAGTGCACCAATAACTCAATGCAGCCTACATACCCATGGTCATTGAAAACAAGTTGTGTTTCTTCAACTACTCTGACTTTAGTGCACCAATAACTCAATGCAGCCTACATACCCATGGTCATTGAAAACAAGTTGTGTTTCTTCAACTACTCTGACTTTAGTGCACCAATAACTCAATGCAGCCTACATACCCATGGTCATTGAAAACAAGTTGTGTTTCTTCAACTACTCTGACTTTAGTGCACCAATAACTCAATGCAGCCTACATACCCATGGCCATTGAAAACAAGTTGTGTTTCTTCAATTACTTTCCACATCCTTAGGGACATGTCACGTCCTCCAGTAGTTACAGCTCTATCTTTTGATAGACTATCAATGGCTGTCACCCCATCCTGATGACCATATCTGAACAATAATAATTGTGATTATTATATTATTTTTGATACATTATGATATATCATGATCCCGGCCTCGGTTGCCAAAGGATGATGATCAGGATCCCATAAATTGGGCCATTCTTTGTGGATACTTTAAAACCTTATAAAATTTATATATATTTAATATACTCAGATATTTGGATTGAAACAAAGTTTTTGAGGATTCTGGACATTCTCTTTCTTCCCCCAAATGCAGTTCATGTAGGTTCTAAATATATGGCACCCCTTGAGCTTCATAGCATATTACAATCTGTTAACTTACAATGTTTCCACATAAGCCATTTCATCTAAATTCCAAATCTTAACTGTTTTATCAGCTGAACAACTAAACAATTGATGGGTTTCCTTCCTGAATGATAACCCCTGAAAGAGAAAATAAAATAATATGGAGGATAAACATAGCATGGTGTATGTCTGGTGTTAGCTCAACCACATGGTAATGAATATATTTATCAATTGAATGTGTCTCATCTACAAACAACTTACTGTGATGGTATCCCTGTGTCCTGTAAAGGAATGAAGTGATTGTAGTGATACTGGATCCCAGACATGAATTATTTTATCTTTACCTCCACTAGCCTAAGGGAATTGACAGATGAATGAAATTAGGAATTAAATAATTACCGGTAATGAAATAAATTTTTTCAATAAATAATGGCAGTTTCTATTATATTAATTTAGACCTGATGTCAACGACAGCAAAATTTTGTCATTGAAATTATGAATCTTCCTGTAATTTTCATTTTAAAATCAATTACATTATCGTGCTTAATACAAAATAATTAACATAATAAAGAAATGAATTAGTGGTCAATTGAGTGAAGAAATGAATAAAAAAACTTGTTTACTATTTAAAGTTAATGTCGCAATATGGCAGATATTATAGTCGATTCTGCTCTAGAAAACCATTCTTCAAAAACAATTCAAGTGAATCATTGAAGCCAACACATGGCTCACTTACATGATTTTTGAATAAAAGACTTTTCATTGTAGGCTTAACTAAAATAATAATCTCCTAATAATATCTCCATAACTCATAATATTTGAAATAATACACACTAACAATAACCATACCAGGAAGGTGTTATCTGAAGTGATGCAGAGAGCCAGAACACAGCCTTTTGAGTCCTTAGTGTCCTTTGAGGCAGCAACTTTCCCTTCTTTTTTACCAGTTTGTGCATTCCCTGTTTAAGATATACACAACCATCATAAGAACTAGTATATTTCACAATTAGCCATAAACTCAACTTACAGAGAACAGTGAAAACTAAGGTACATGAACTTCATATCAACAGAACAACTTCATAGCTCATTTTCTAAAAAGTTAACAAGACACTACTTACACTTAATGATATAACAATCTTTTGAGCCAGTAAAAACATATTTATCATCAGATGATACACATAGACATGTGATAGCTAATTGATGTCCTCGTAAGACCTTTATTGATGATGCATCTGGTGCTGAGAACTGAAAACAAAATGTTACAAATTACAATATTCATGACAGAAGTGTTTCAAATTTGCACAAGTTTATCATATGATCTTGCATACCTGCTCTGCTATTTGTCTTTGATGTTTCCCCCTTTGTTCCAGCTTAAAGAGATACATGTAGAAAAACAAATGAATGAAATGAAAGAATAAATGGTTGAGTGAAGAAAAAATGAAAGAATGAATGGAAATGTTATTGATAAAAAATTGTAGGAACCTTTTAAACAATTCACGATCACTGATAATCAAAAATACTCAATATGTGTTTGGCTGCATGTGTGACTTACTAAATCTTGCTGTAGCCTGTGTGAAATAGCATCATGGTCAATGTCTTGTGATTCACTTTTGTGCAGCTCTGAAAAAAGATGCATTTTATTATATCAAACAATAGCATTTAATAATGAGGGGCCAGCTTTAAGAAGTACAGATTGGCACTATCCACTTGATAAATCTCTATCCAGCAGATAAATTCTGAAGAAATTCTACTGATTGGATAACTTTATCCAGTGGATAACTTTATCAATGCTTTATACAGCTGGCCCCACACAGATTTGGAAATGCAGTAGTCCACAATGAAGAAGGATGAGAAGTAATAACTACTGTTTTAATAACTGAGGAAATCATGTGTGTCTAGTGACGCCCACCTGGGTCTGATTGATATCAGGTAATGTGCAATGGAAAATTAAACAATGAATCAGTTTTGTACTTGTATGATCAACACGTATAGCTAAGAATATCTTCTTTTTCATATACCTTCTTCCTTCAGCTGTGCTAAGTACTGCTTTGTCAATCGAATCTTTTTCTCTTGTGCAGTTTCACTATCTTCACTATCATATTCTTCACATTCAGGTTTGCTGCCACCACTGAAAAATACCAAATTACACACATATGCTCAATCTCCAAATTGAACACTTGAGTTTGCTGAGTATTACTGGAAAATCTTGACTAACAAAGAAAAGTATCTAGGTTAATGTCCAAAGCATCAAAGCAATGATAGAATACCCTGTCACATAATAATTCCTGTAGCAGCAGGCTGGGGAAGGGGGGGGGAGGGGGGTACTGATCACGGATCACGGGCGATTTTTTGTTAATTTCACAGATCACGGCATTAAAGAAAAGCATTTCATGAATAACGAACTTTCAAACTTGGAATCACAGCATATTTTTTTATGCGTTTAACGAATCACAGCATAAATATGGCTCGAATCACGGAAAACCCCTTCCCCAGCCTGTAGCAGCACTCTAATATAACAATGGATACTATTGTTTTTCTAATAAGTGACATCATTGGTAGGGATTTATGCTATGATTAGCAATGCAGACTTCATGCAACAGACCGCAGTAAGTGTTAATAGACTTTTTACCACAGCAATGATAACTGTTTATTTTCATACCTTAATGATTCTTCATCACTTTCTAAATGCTCATCGTCTATCTGTTTCTTGCTTATAGGCTTATTGCTCTGTACTTTTTTCCCATTGGACACCTACGTCAACAAAACCTTTTTCAAAAAGATTCTTTGAATATTAAGCGGAAAAACATTAATGAATTCAATCCATCTTAGATATTATATGTTTAATCAGGAAACAACATGCAGCAATAGCATTGCATAACGAAAAACGTTTCAGATTCAAAGTTTGTCGATATTTTCCCCATATGTTTGCAAAGTGATTTGAGCCACGTGCACGACATAAACAACGAAATAAAAACAACACAACGACAAACAACACAACTAAACATTTTCATTAACAAAAGACATGAAGTAAAGAAAAGCAACGTTAAGTTTTTACCTTTCCTGGCTTTGCTGATCGCTTCAAAGAGCGAGTTTTCTTCTTTTCACTGAGAAAGAAACCCGACATTTTTAAATTTTATCAAGCGACTCAAAATGGAAGAATGGGTACTAATGATGTACCGCTGACTGATATCAGAATGCAGTTTCATCAAAGCAAAAATTGGTCGAGGGAGGGGAGAGTAAAAATTTGTTGTACCTTAGCTTGCGAACAATCAATATTGTGCAAACTTATGCACAAAACTTTTAATTCCCTTGTTTCTTTTTTTTTTTCATAACAAATATTGGGAATATTAGGAATATTTTTACCATATTTCACTACTTGTTTTTTAAGTGATTAACAGATTTTGAAATGTCATTCACTACAGCTTCAAATGAACATACTGGCAACTATAATATGACAGACCCCATATCTAAGTGATAAAACAAGGCATTTTTATGTAAGATTTATTATAAAAAACTACTATGCAAGTATGAATTAATGTGTGTTTTCTTTAATACAACTGTCTAAAATTCCTGGGAATAATAATTACTGGAATACAAATGGAAAAAAACATAAAATATTACAATAATTGTAGCTCTGATTTGAATCATTACGTGATCATTGGTCATTACATACAGCCATTCTTGAAAAGGTTGTCCAGTTGAAATACTGATTTAGCAAATAGCAATGTCATTTGCACATCTCAAGTTTTCAGTTTTCTCATGTATTTTTAAGGTTATTCAAAAAACAACAATACAATTAAGCTGGACACATTATAAAGCTAAAGGATTTATTATAATTATGTGATGTTATTTTGTACATTTTGAGTCTTCATTTCTTAAAACATAAAAGTGATGAGATATGCAAATGACTTTGCTATTTGCTAAATTAGTATTTCAACTGGACAACCATTGCAAGAATAGTTGTATTTCCATTCTGCTTTTGATAAAAAAGGACAAAGAAGATCTCTTTATTTAATGTTGCTTTCAACTATAAAGCTGTTATTCCAGAATGCTGACAAAGCACCCTCCTTCTGTCAATGTTATTTTTCCTGTCATTCCTCATTTAAACAGAGTAGAAAAAGTTGGATGAAATCATTAGGAATTTTCACACATAACTTTGTTCATTGACTAAACATTTCTTTCATCCTTTTAAATTATTGACTGATTCTACATATCAAATCATTTTATAGTATGTGAAATATTTTACAGTTTTAACTAATAATGCAAATTTATTGTTAGAGCTGATAAAGTGTTTGTAGAAGATTGTGACGTTGGCTAGCATACTGCTCCAGTAATTTGCTTGGTCTGAAAGTAAGAAAACATTTGATGAGAAAGAGGGCTGGTAAATAAAAGTTACAGCATGAATTCACTGGAAAGCAAAGTGATTCCTTAAAAAACATTTTGCCTCTCCAAGGGCCAGGAGAAAAGATATAGAAGGCAGAGGCAAAGGTGAGGGATGGATGGAGGCAAGAACAGAAAAGCTAACTAGGGAAAGACAAACATGCAAATTACCAGAAGCAGGAGCGTGAGACCTGAACAGAAGGACAAAGAGTATGCTAAGACAAACAAGAAGTAAAGGTGATAAAACAGTGTTAGGAAGAAGAGATTGGATGAGATAAAATTAATAGAAATTCTCAAATACTTGACCCCAAAAGTGCAAAGAAACAGGTGAGCAGCCTTGGGCCAAAATTAACGTGAAGCCAGGAATAACATCATGAACAAAACAGGAGAATTCTGAAGAGAAGTTACCTGGACATGAAGGCAATGAAGTACCCTGCTAATGTTTTAGTGAAGTAATCCTGGTGAGCAGCATGATTTAATCCAGTTAATGGACCACTTAAATCTTTGATAGGTTGTACTTTGTCTTCACTCTATCACAACAAGAAAGAATAAAAGTAAAAGTAGCATTTTTAAAATTATCTGGCAAGAGATGGACAAGCATTAAAGGCATTGATTGAATAAATTAAATAAAAGAATGAACAGACTAATTGTACATGTAATATACCTTTAGGAATCCTAGATACACTAAGATAGAATTAGCAAGGATTCCTTCTTGGATGTTTGCAGACAAAGCTGATCCCAAGATAGCATCTAGTTCAATAAAGATATTATAATGTTAACAGAGAAAATGTTAATGTAATTATTGGAAATAAGAGTGTCATACAACAATAATTTTTGAATGACAATCTGATAATCAATACTTATTATAATCTTATAATCATGCGTCACAAACACCAGATGCATTAAGGACTGAGACAACTTTTGATACAACTATTGATAATAATTATTACTATTATTAGTCACTGCTTATGATCAATCTCATCATCATCATTCTTGTCATCATTAATCATCACTATCAATACCATCTACATACCTGTACACATATTAAGAACATCATTATCATCATCATCATTCTCGTCATCATTACCATCATTCTCAGGCTACAGAGAACATACTAATCCCTTCTTCATTGAGTTTGAGATTCTCAAATTCCATGATCTGGTCAAATATAACAATGCCTTGTTTGTATTTCATTTCCACCAGGGTAATTTGCCTGAAGTGTTTGATAATTTCTTAACTCCAGTCAATTTACAACATAACTACAGAACAAGGCTCGCATCGAGGTCGTCCTTCACTTTACCAAAAGCTAGAACTAATTATGGAAAATTCAGCATCAGATTTGCTGGTGCTCAAATCTGGAACTCAATTGATGAGAACATAAAGAAAACCACCTCTATTTCGAATTTTAAGATAAAAATGAAAAAATTTCTTCTCAATTTCTACCAAAATGAATAATATGACTATGCATATATGTACATGTTTGACTGTATTTATGAATATGTATGCATATGCGCATAATTTTGTATTAATATAACTTTATAAATTTATAAAATACGAATTTAGTATTTCTTCCATATCTCCATTAATTTAATATTTATTACATATAATTTTGTATATAATTTTGTAAATATTCAATTTACAAATTACAAATTTAATATCTCTTCCATATCCTTATTTATTTACCTAATGTGTTTAACACTTTTCATACTTTTTTCCATATAGCTAACCTTAATCCAATTTTTTCTCCCTCATATCTACATCTACAATGACCTATGAGTCTTTTCTAACACAAAGAATCGTTGTCTAACTAGTATAGCTTTTCAGTTATTTTAGTCAACTGTACCTAAAATCAGTTAAATTTGAAACTATCTTGTAAATATATATATATTTCTATATAAGGTACTAAATAAAAAATTGTCATTGTCATTGTCATACCTGTACATGTATTAACAACATCATTATCATCATCATCATTCTCGTCATCATTAATCATCACTATCAATACCATCTACATACCTGTACACGTATTAACAACATCATTATCATCATCATCATTCTCGTCATCATTAATCATCACTATCAATACCATCTACATACCTGTACATGTATTAACAACATCATTATCATCATCATCATTCTTGTCATCATTAATCATCACTATCAATACCATCTACATACCTGTACACGTATTAACAACATCATTATCATCATCATCATTCTCGTCATCATTAATCATCACTATCAATACCATCACATTTTGTCGAACGTTTTTTAACATGAGCCCCTGGCTCGGAAGACTGGGCAACCACTTCCATACGCACTCGACTTTAAATAAAGTTTATTATTATTATTATTATTATTACATACCTGTACACGTATTAACAGCATCATTATCATCATCATCATTCTCGTCATCATTAATCATCACTATCAATACCATCTACATACCTGTACATGTATTAACAACATCATTATCATCATCATCATTCTTGTCATCATTAATCATCACTATCAATACCATCTACATACCTGTACACGTATTAACAACATCATTATCATCATCATCATTCTCGTCATCATTAATCATCACTATCAATACCATCTACATACCTGTACATGTATTAACAACATCATTATCATCATCATCATTCTTGTCATCATTAATCATCACTATCAATACCATCTACATACCTGTACACGTATTAACAACATCATTATCATCATCATCATTCTCGTCATCATTAATCATCACTATCAATACCATCTACATACCTGTACATGTATTAACAACATCATTATCATCATCATCATTCTTGTCATCATTAATCATCACTATCAATACCATCTACATACCTGTACACGTATTAACAACATCATTATCATCATCATCATTCTCGTCATCATTAATCATCACTATCAATACCATCTACATACCTGTACATGTATTAACAGCATCATTATCATCATCATCATTCTCGTCATCATTAATCATCACTATCAATACCATCTACATACCTGTACATGTATTAACAACATCATTATCATCATCATCATTCTCGTCATCATTAATCATCACTATCAATACCATCTACATACCTGTACATGTATTAACAGCATCATTATCATCATCATCATTCTCGTCATCATTAATCATCACTATCAATACCATCTACATACCTGTACACATATTAAGAACATCATTATCATCATCATCATTCTCGTCATCATTAATCATCACTATCAATACCATCTACATACCTGTACACGTATTAACAACATCATTATCATCATCATCATTCTTGTCATCATTAATCATCACTATCAATACCATCTACATACCTGTACACGTATTAACAACATCATTATCATCATCATCATTCTTGTCATCATTAATCATCACTATCAATACCATCTACATACCTGTACATGTATTAACAACATCATTATCATCATCATCATTCTCGTCATCATTAATCATCACTATCAATACCATCTACATACCTGTACATGTATTAACAGCATCATTATCATCATCATCATTCTCGTCATCATTAATCATCACTATCAATACCATCTACATACCTGTACATGTATTAACAACATCATTATCATCATCATCATTCTTGTCATCATTAATCATCACTATCAATACCATCTACATACCTGTACACGTATTAACAACATCATTATCATCATCATCATTCTCGTCATCATTAATCATCACTATCAATACCATCTACATACCTGTACATGTATTAACAACATCATTATCATCATCATCATTCTCGTCATCATTAATCATTACTATCAATACCATCTACATACCTGTACATGTATTAACAGCATCATTATCATCATCATCATTCTCGTCATCATTAATCATCACTATCAATACCATCTACATACCTGTACATGTATTAACAACATCATTATCATCATCATCATTCTCGTCATCATTAATCATCACTATCAATACCATCTACATACCTGTACATGTATTAACAGCATCATTATCATCATCATCATTCTCGTCATCATTAATCATCACTATCAATACCATCTACATACCTGTACACGTATTAACAACATCATTATCATCATCATCATTCTTGTCATCATTAATCATCACTATCAATACCATCTACATACCTGTACATGTATTAACAACATCATTATCATCATCATCATTCTCATCATCATTAATCATCGCTATCAATACCATCTACATACCTGTACATGTATTAACAGCATCATTATCATCATCATCATTCTTGTCATCATTAATCATCACTATCAATACCATCTACATACCTGTACACATATTAACAGCATCATTATCATCTTTGACACTTGAACACACCTACACATAGTAAATAAATCCAAATCGTCTAAGAGTTTTTTTTTTTTTATAAGTTGGAAATGGGACCGTATCGTATTGTAACCATGATTATTTTCATTGTAATTAAGAAACAATTGAATCGTAGATCTGCAGTATTGTAGGGTATTGTAACAATACCATATCCCACAATAAAATGACAGTTATATCAGTCTTCAACTCGGAAAATAATTACCTTAACAAAATGATATGCAATCTTGTCTGGATCAGAAATTTGATCCTGAAATTAAGATTATAATAGATTTTAGAGTTTTATAGGGGCTGTATGGCACAAGTTATACTCATGAACCATCTCCAAGAGAGACTGATAGTCAATGGTGGATGCTCCAAGAGATCTGATAGTCAGTAGTGGAATGATTGATTGACTTGCGTAAATATGGATCAACTGCATAGATAAATATTGATTAGATTATTGATCAACTGGATGATTGATTGCTAGACAATGATTTTAGTTTTTTACTTAATCATTAACTGAACAGTTATGACTGATTGAATTTGCATAAATGTATGATTGATTGATTGAATGGCTGATGGATCAATACAAGACAGTCTTGGTAGCAAAACCCTGCCCAGTATTGTACCACACACCTTGATTGCATCTTTAATCAACTGCTTTCTAGTCTTGATGGGAAAGCATTTAAACATTTGAAGTGTTGGTGATTTGATAAAGTTAAGTACGTCATCCATACTGACCTCCTACAAAATCAATACAGCGACACATTTATTTGATTTTAGCATAAGATATTCCTAACGGTTCATGCTTTGCTGACTCTGACAACTAGTCAAGAGAAACTGCCTCATTCTCAAACCCAGGTCTATCTCTTCTCTCTGGGTCCAAGAATGAAACTGCCTTTGCATGGGTTAACAATATATAAAACACGAGGGTCACAAAGGAGGCACCCCAGACCTTTTCATAAGGTGATGGTCCTAAAAAAAAAATGTCCTTTTTAATATAACAGACCTTTCTCTGAAAAGGTTTCTAACCCTTTCCAATGACTATGCACCCAAAAAGTTACCCTCCTTTTCAATTTTGAAAAACGTTGCAAAGGAACTCTCATAATGAGGTATCTTTGCTGTTTGTGAAAAACCTGTGCTATCAAATCACTGACTTGAATCACTTGCCAAATTTTAAGTAAAAATCAACAATAATATAAAAGAGATTTGTGACAGCTTACAGCTGTGAAATGTTGATACTAACTGGCATTACTACTACTAAAAAAACACAAAATGACAAACTATTTAGAACAAATTTTAATTACATTCATTGTTACAGTATTAGAATCACACTCACACAAATTGTTTAAAAGAAAAAATGCTTACCAAATGAAGTTTTTACTGGTAATGCAATGTTACAAATACGTTCAAATTCTATAAAATATTGTCCATAAAATAATGCTAACAAAGAAAATTAAAATCCTTTACCATCCGATAGTTTGATTAAATATACTAGGAAAGTTAGTCCGAGAAATTGCATATTTTTATCTAAATTAGATAAAACAGACAGGAATGCGATATTCATTTGAACAAAATATCACATTCCTGTCTGTTTTATCTAATTTAGATAAAAATATGCAATTTCTCGGACTAAAGAAAATTAAAAAGTACATGACAGTCACAATAATCATATATATTATAACAATCTATAATATCTGTATAGGTCACAACATAGTTTAATATATTACTATTAAGAATACTATAGTTATGCATGGATGTTGAAGCAAATTAGGCCTAGGTAATCTATAAGTGGGATCAAAGAAGACCACTGCATTATCTATTGTTTAAATAAATTGTATTGGACACATCGAGATTTAACTTATCAACTTGTCCTAATACCCTGTTAAAAACAATGAAAAATGTCTGACCAATCACAGGCAATTTTTAGGTATAATAATTAAAAACAACAGTCTTGTCTAACTGCATGTCCTCACTGTGAAAAAGTGCTGTGAAGTAACTTATAACTGGTCAGATGGACAAATTATCTTAATATTATTATGTACAAATGTGTTTCTATGTTATGCCATACACATCTTCCAGAAAAAGAAAGCGAGACCTCAGAGACAATACAAGCTGATAACAACAGTAACATTAGCAAGATTTTCTTGTGCACATGCAACACCCAAGTATTAATTAATACATTGGATAGTTATTTTATTTTGTTTGATATTTGGTACACAGCATGAACACTCCATGCAGTTCTAACCAAAATAGTGATGCATTAACAGAAAACTTATGATCAACATATTATTTTATGGGTACCTAAAGCCTGGTCCACACTTAGCACAAGTAATATAGTCTTTGTCAGTACCACTCACAACATAAATACTAATAATAAATAAACAATCATTGTATGTACTGTGTTTTAATTTATGCTGGTGTCACAAATACTGAGAAACAGCATTATAACAGGCATTTCCAATGTTCAACTGAAGTTGATTGCATTGTAAGGGTAAGTATAACAGCTTAAGATCAACTGTGTTGTTTTTGTTGCAAAGTATTGTACATGTGCAAAACAAAATAACTTGCTTCTTAATTCTATAGTTATTGCTGCAGACAAATATTCTGTATCACAACATGCTGTTTAATGCCTTAATTTTTGGACTGTCAATCAATTCCAGGGGCAGAGCTAATTAACCAATGACAGAACGTTTAAGAACAAGCTCTGAAATTGATCAGATTGACAGTCCAGAAAAGGCCTATATATAAAAACATAGGCTTGACACAGCAAGTTGAGAGACAACAAATTTGGCTGTAGTAATTTTAAATAAGAAAATGCTTAATAAAAAAATCATAGAGTAAGCATGCATTGTGAACACAGTATAAAATCTAAGAAAGGTACTTACTGACAATTTTGACCTTTTTCAACACTAAGTGTTCACATTGCAAATTTACTCTATGTGATATTGGCAGCCCACTGTTGCTGATGAATTAATGTTGTCATGACTGGTCTGACGCCTATAAAAAATGCATATATAACTAGTGTTAGACTTTTACTTTACAGGTTAACTCATTAATAATTGTTATACTTTTACCTTAACATATCAACAGCATTATCACAATAAATTATCTTGTCAACAGAGTTATGTACATTCTTAGACAATTAAAGTGCAAATAATGTGCCTGTGAAATAGTTAACTAACTTATTAAGAATTAGTATTAATTAATGCTAACTTTGGAAATTACAAATTCAGTTATCTCTTGTTTATCGTGCTCTAGGTTGGATTGTACTTTGAAATAATCATCAGAAATACAGATGGAATTTTTTTTAATTTATCAAATACATTGTCCTGCATTTCATTGTTTTACGTTAAAATATTGTCAGAAAAACCACAAACCACAATATTGTAGTTGATTGCTACAATACAAATACTGAGCCAAGTTAGCAAGCTGTCACAAATCATTTCTTTACTTTTCTAAGGTGTTCCATATCATTTGGCAACTACATTGTGCTTCACAGCAATTTTGTACAAATAAACTTCACATCGCTTCACATTTGATGAATTTGACATCAAATACTGTCCTGATGGATTAGAGTCACAAATCTTATTTTAAAAGAAAAACAAATAATTATCAATTTTTGATAGTCTGGAGAAATATTGGGGTCAATAAATTGGACAAATGCACCTTGATCTAGCAGTGACTAATAAACTAGGCCCAAACTCATGTGTTATCATTATTATATGATGAATGACAGGAATCAGACTGTTTGGAATTCTCATAGGAACCTTTTCCCCATCTGCTAAACAACTTGTGCATGAAATATGGCAGATACATGTGGCTTATATTCTAGTCCAGCACATTTTAACTCACCTTTTGTATTTCACTTTTAATGTCTTCATCAGTTCCTAATAGCGGTGACTTTGATTGTATACTAATTCCTTTGACCTGCAGTGCCATATCACTAACTTCTTCTCCTTCGTCACTATCATTTTCTTGACATAGATTATCAATATCTTCATCCTCGTCATCATCCTCATCTCCTTCATCATCACTCATGGATCCAAGAAAGTCATGTTGATCTTGGTCAGCAAGTAACCCTTGTAATTCATCAACACCATCTTGACCAAGACAATTCCCTGTCAGGAAATTAAAAAAAAAACACCAGTTAGCAAGGTTACAAGTTTAGGTAAGGAATGGTCTCAGCACGCCATAATTTGCCTACCATTTAAATCAATCTTTTGTAAAAATTCTTTCTTGGCTAGTGATTTTGCTATGGCCAAAGCTCCATCTTTATTGATTTCGTCATATCCAAGATATAATTCCTGAAAATATAACACAGTTTAAAGATGAGTAATAAGATTAATAATTAATCTTATTATAACAAACCAGCTGTTCCATTAGTGTGTCGCTTGTGAATAGCCAAAACAACATATATAAAACATTCCTGAAATATTTCTGTATATCCATGTTGATTTTCACTGTAACCAAACAAACAGACAACTAACCTTCAGATTTGGTGCCTCTTTTGTAAGTACCTCTGCTAACATAAGTGCCCCTTCAGTTTTAACCAAGCAATCACCAAAGTTAATCACTTCAATGTTTGACAGTTTGGGAAGAACCTAAAAGTACAGAGGTTTAATGAAATAACATCCTGTTTGAAGGGTTTAATACAGTGACCATGCATAATAATTATGGTGGTGTATGTCTTGGTGAATGAGAAAGTCAATAATAGTGGAGATGATTGATAATAATGTTTAACAATACTAAAATTAATGATACCAATGATCAAAGTAGATAATTATAATGATGATAACAATGAGTTATCATGTACAATGTTGGTGATAAGGGCAGTAATAATTCATTGACTTTGTAGAGTTCTAGAGTAGTGACAATGAACGATTATTATAGCACAACACTGCAAAGCATGATAAGATTTTTAACTTACTGTATCATCAATTGACCTTCTGTGTAGACAACATGCTAACTGGTTGAAACGTAGCCAGATATGCAAATACATTCTAACTGGGCCTACTTTTGAGCACCAGTCTGTGGATCATGATTGTGCTTTAAAAATTTATTGTTCAACCAAAACATATTTACCTTGGCCATAGCATCTGCACCCTTTTCTGTAAAGATGTTATCATTCAGATTTAAAACCTGTATTTTAAGTAAAAAAGATGGTATATTGTAGTCCAGAACCACACCCTTTGTTTGACCCATTTGGTTTAATTCATGTTTTGATTCAAAGTTACACTCAGTCTCAACATGTTTCAGTCTATAGTTCTTCTTAAGTAACATGTTGTTTCTTATTGGTGTATAATTGTGCATGCTCATGCAAGTTTGGCTGCACATTTTCATCCGCAATAAGCTGTTAATCAAAACAAATAAAAATAGGATCTGCTAGTGGACTAGGTACATTTCAAAATAAATGTCTGCAGATAGTGATATATTATACAGTAGTATGTACAAAGATAGGTTATTGTTTAAAAATAACAACTTAAAACTATAAGTTAGATGCAATTATTTTGATCTCTATGTGGCTACTTTGTCTCACCCTTAAATTCGGATTGGCAGCCATTGCATCAGCAAGAGCAGCTATTCCTTCATGTTGGATCCCATTTTGAGGCATTTGTACCTCAACTAATGTCTTGATAACCTATTAAAATACATGTAAATAATGTAAATCACACCTTCTAGCCATCATTGTTTCCTTTTTCACTTGACTGTGTGTTTTTTGTATATGTTTAATATGTGCAGATTAAAGAACTTAGGTCTACCTTAAAAGCTTCAGACAAAGCAGTTGCCCCTGGATTTTCAAGGCGATTTCTACCAGAAATAAACACTTCTAGAGCCAGAGGCTTTCCAAGTTCTGAGCTTGATTTATGATTGTCCAGTAAAGCCTTTGATAACAACTGAAATAAACACAATTCATGTTAGGATTCAAGAATAATGAAACATGTACATAAGGAAGATTTGATTGCAAGATACTCACTTTCCCTCCTCCAACTCCCAATCCATTGTTATTAAATCGTAATATCTTCAAGGAGTAGCATGCTTTACTTGTGAGTAGTTTGACACATGCTTTGACGCCGTCTGGACCAAACGCATTATCACTTAGATCTAACTCAACTAGATGAGCATTAGATGTAATGATGGCATCACTCAGGGCTTCCTGTTGATTAATTACAGAACAATACAGTCTATGTTTAAGTGTAACTTCTAGAATCAACAGACCAAAGTAATGTCAGACCACACAAACAGGTTATTTATCAAGACAAAGTACCTCAAAATAATCAGTCCACTTCATCATTACTTTCACAAGTGCAACTACCTTTCATATCATTACTACAATCATCATCATCACTATAATCATTACTATTACTATCATTGACACCACCATAATTAATATCATCACTACTATTATGATCATTACTACATCAAATTCTTCATTATTATCATCCTAAACTTTCTCATCTTCATCAACTTACCATTGCTGGTGGAATTTCTGCCCTTACTCGTCCTGTAAACATATCACTCCATAGTGCTCTCTGATAACAAATCAACAAAACAAATTATAAAACTGCAGTGTAATGCTAATAGTCAATAATAGATGTATAATTATGTAACCTGGTAGGGAAGTCATTAATAAGGTAAGTAAGTACCAGGAAATACTAAGAAAACTACCACTGACGGTAAGCTGGCATTTGAGGAAAATTTACCTCAAATTCTGATCTGGTTGACAAAGCTTGAGCAATAGCCTTAGCAGCATCTACACCAACTGTATTTCCTTCCAGACACAGTGCTTGCATGTCTTTGCATTCTTTAATAGCTTTACATATCTCTTCAGCTGAAGACAAATCCATACAATATTATCTAGTCATTATTTTACAAACATAACACATACAAACCACTGGGTTGGCCTATCACCAAAAATTAACATTAAATAGTTAGTAAAGCCAATTTCATGTTTTAATGGTGTTTTAGTTTAGAATGTCATCCAGAGACCCTACAGGTATGTGAGGGTTTCATTTTAGCCCCTAAAAAGTTCCTTGAGCACCCCTAAACACTTTTCACAGGAGTCTCCTCCTGGGTTGTCCACGCTTTATGGTGTTAATTGAATTACTTCTACTAGAAGCATATAAGGTTCATATTATTCAAAGCATTCTCTCTCTTTTCATAAGAATAATATCAAGTTGACACAATCAACACTTACACAATACATGTAGATGAGGTGACAATGTTGTCACACTTCATATTCAGCTAGTTAACAATTAAAATGATTTGAAAATAACTATTCAAAAAATGGTGGAAAGAGGATAAAATTATCTTCTCAAAAAGTCACATAAGTTGGCAAGAAATATATCCACAGTAAATGCATGAATTGAGAACTTTTATCTGGAAGTTTCCATTGTACAAATGATGTGACATGTTTCAATTTGAATTGAAGTTCAATTGTTTGACTTTTATATCAGAAAATGAATCATGCTTTACTTTTTTTTCAATGCGTAAAATAATATATAAATTGCATATGTCTGGTTTACTGTCAAAAATGAAATGAGAGAAATGACAATGATCAAAATTAACATTAGCTGAAAAATGAAAACACTTGCAATTTCTGCCCAAAATTCTATTAATGCAAACTGTATCTTATTATATCCTTCAGATTTTTTTTGAAATCATAACTTGTGTAGGTTAGGAAATAGAGCAAAGAAATAAATTCTGCTCTGAAAAGGAGATTACAACAAAATCGAAAATGGGCTTAAAAAGAAGAACCAAATGGAAAGTAATATTCTAGAATATGACAATGAAAAATGAAAACGTACACGAAATTAAAATGTGTGAAGGAAATTGATTATTTTATCACTGTCGCATACAGTTGTCAAGGATTTAGCGAATACGCGATGACCAAACATTGATTACCGCCTGACAACGACTGTATCCAAAAAATAAACTTGAAAACATTGAAATGCATATAATAAATGATTTGAAAGTTGTTCTCGTCACATTCTTACCATCTTCTGCAGAATTTAGTTTGAGACTTCTTCCTTTGAACGTCAAAAGATTCACTTGAGCAACTTTAGTTTTTTCCAGCAAGTTTGCCACCTCACTAACATCGCTTTCTTTAGCCATTTTGTTATGAAGTATCTCACTAAATATTTTCTTGGTACTATCTAGTAGATCCTTATTATGTAAAATATCGTTTCAGTAGTCCTTTAAGTGTTAAAAAGTTATTATTTTCGAGGCAGAAAAACCACCATGTGCAGTGAAAATTTATTGAACTGCCTCCGAATTACTTGACAACGAGAGAGAGTCTGGGCCGAGAAAGTCTGCTGACCGGATGTACCGAAAATAATTAATATCGTATCGTTTCCTAAACTCAAACAAAATATCAAATAAAACTAAAAGATGTTAAGTTTATGAAGAATTAAATACTTTTTCTTGGTAGAAAGAAAAGATTTAGTTTTCCTCCGAAAAAAGAAGCTTTTAGTTTGGGCTTTCTGTGATTAATTTTATAGAGCTCTCATTGGCTAACGATAGCAGCCAATCATAATCAAAATTTCAACAATGAACGAAGTTTGAATTTCACTCGTGAAGATTCCTTGGAGAAAAGTTCAAATTCTAATATCTTTTCCCGTCTTTCAGAAGAACATGGACAAAGATCAAGAAGATTTACTTAAAGAGTTTTACCAACTGAAGGAGGAGAACAAATTACTCAATGAAGAGAAGGAGAGTTTATACCGTGATCGCGAGTTGGCAGGAGAACTTGGCAAGACTTTGCTGCAACAGAACAAGGAACTGGAGGCCAAACTCGACGAGATGCAAACAGAACATCATGACATTATCATGAAAATGGAGGTTAGTTACAGCTACTATGAATTGCGATATACGTACGTAAAGTATTGGTAAGAATAAAAGTGCATTGGAATGAGCCATGCAATTGTTTTGTACATTTACACTAAATCAAATTTACACTATTAAAATCAAATTTATCTCATTTTTGTTTACCTAAATTAGTCATACTTTTTTCGTGTGTATAAGAAATGAACTTAATTTTGTTTATATTTTAAGGACTTGAAGCAGGAGAATTACACCATTAAATCAAGACTTGAAACTGAGACAAAATCAAAAGACCACCATCTTGATGAGATAGAAAACACGAAGGAAAATCTCCACAAAGAGTTTGAACAAGAACGTATGATGACACAAATTACCAACGATAAAAAACTTAAGGAATTACGAAAGGAAATAACTTCATTACAATCGGAAATCGAAAAACATACCATGATGGAAGGGCAATACAAAGAAAAGATACAACAGCAAGATGAAATACTAGAGAAAACTCGCCAGTATCACAAACAACTCCAGTTAGCTGAACACCTTGAGACAGACTTGGAAGAACAGAAACAACTCACTACAGAATTACAAACTGAACGAGACTGCTTACTGATGGAGATAACACAGTTGAAAAATATTCAAGAGCAACAGGCATTTGACAAGAAAGTTGTTGAAGAGAAATTTCAAGAAATAGAAGAAGAGCTCCAAGAAAAGAATCGCCAGTCACAAATGTGGTATAATTGCTTACAGGTATTGTAAGTCCAGGAGGCCTGGTTCAGGTACACTTGTGAGATAAGCACAAGTGTAAGACAAAACACAAACAAGAAAACACTGGTGCATACAGAGCTAATTAAAATAAGCATAAGCACAAGAAAAAGGAACATCTTCTTGCAACTGTGTTTTTTGCTTATTTCACTTGCTTTATGCTTATTTCACAATTGTGAACCCTCCAGGGAGGGGGGAACTCCAATCAGAATAGGGCAGGGATGCCTATTGGAATGGTGAAAATGATTACTAAAAGGTACCAAAGTTATATCAAGAAGCGCATGGAAATACATGATTTCTACCCTTAAAAGGTACCAAAAATGACCAATTGGATTTCATGGTTGTATAATCGAGAACTTTCAGTATATATGTGCCCTCCCCTCCCCAGTTGTGAATCGGTGTGAAATAAGCATATAAGCATTAAACACAACAAAATCAATCAATTCATTTGGACGCATAAAGATTCTAAAAGATTGTGTACCTTTACTAGTGTAGAAGTAACTTTGCCTACATGCCTAGCTGGGTATTTAAGGTAAGGGGTATTTGTGCAATCATGATCAAAATGAAATTTGTGATTTCTTACAGGAAGCCAGACAAGAATCTGGAGAATTCAAAGCAGAGTTAGACATGCTGAAGGCAGCAATGGCAAGCAAGGACTTTAAAAATAAGGGCAACTCACTTTTTGGAGAGGTAAAATGTGACAGAAGTTAATCTTTATATGCCTTCTAAGCAAAAATGTAGAAAAGACATAATGAATTGTTAAATACCAATACTGAATTGAATCATATTTGTATATTCACTGGTGGAAATCCTTGTCAGGACATCCTAGTGGGTCTGTAGAATCCAGTACCAGATTTTTATCAATATAACCATCCAAAAATCAAGATCTTATTTGATCCTGCAGCAATCCTACCATATATAAGTTGCATTGTGAGATCAAGCTGGATGGGATGTACATGGTATCACCAGCCAATAAGACATGAAATAGTGAATTTAGAGTCCTATTCAAATAAGTGGTAAACAGTACAGTAACTACACCACTATGAAATGGCAGAAGTTTAGAATTTGTTTTCCTAAAATGATACCATACAGTACTGTTTCCCACTCATACAAAAAAAATCTTTGACTAAAGGCTGCATTCATTTGTCTACATCTGTTTCAATAGGTGGAAGATAGGAGGGTAGAGCTGGAGAAGAAATATCTAAGCTTGAAGACACAACACGAGTGTCTGGTAAAGACACATACTGTTACAAAACAACATCTTCACAAGCTTAAGGTAATTATGTACCATTTGTTACATGTACAAATATCATTTTTAACTCCTCCTTGGCCACCAGCCATAGATGTGAAGTACAATTATACCTTACACATCCTTGAAAGCCAAAATGCAGAGGATAAGTTCCAAATACCAATCCAAACAAAGTCATTCATCGATTGAAATTCATCTGTCTAATATTTTGATTATCAGAACCAAGTTGCTGCCCTGCTCCAAGTGAAGGGAAATTCTGCTGATGTATCTCACATGCAAAGGCTCCAACAAGAATGTGCCCGAAAAGAAGGTGAATTAAAAATGCTGGTCGACAAAGTCAGAATTCTGGAGAAAAAACAGGTGAAAAATAAAGCATCACAATTATTTTCTGCACAGCTTTTTACCTCAGACAATCCTTTCTCTGCCACTTGATTGCTTGTCTTCTGCTTGATTGCATGCAGTGATCAACAAGCAAATTGTGCCTTGTGGTTAGGAAATAATATTTCGGCTTCTAAACAATAATTCTATTTCATTTTTTTACAGACAGACAACAGTTACACGTCTCGTATGAAGGAATTCCATGAAGCTTTTTCTGACTTTGGCGACAAAAAAGACTATATTAACTTCCTTGAGATTCTTCTCCAAGATGAAAAGTAAGTTTTCGAGATGGAACCTGTTTCTATCCTGTTTTTATCCATAACATCCTGCACACACTTGTGAGGCACATCTGGTTATTATGGTGGTCAAGTGATTAAGCCTCTCACATCTTGCTGCTATGATATGGGTTTCAGTCCTGCCTTGGGGAAATATGTGGCCTGTTCCCTAACCACATCTTTTCCTAGTCTGTACTTACATTTTCCTTTCAAATTCTTTGACTTCCCTTCAGACACTGGTTGCAAAAAACCTAAACAAAGTTATGCACAAGACAAAAGTTATACAGTCGCTGGATTTTATCTCCTTTACAAGGATTTATCAAGTGCATAGTACCAACATACTCCATCACCTCTTCCCTATACACCCTGGTGGTCCGAGGATGGAACTGCTCCATTTACATACCTTGTGAAATCAGGCAGTTAATTCATCCTCTCATTATTCTTTTCATTCTTTGAAGGAGAGGTTACAAAAAACAACAGCCTTTTCTTGCAGGGTAATATTTCCCATTTTATCAAAAATTCATTGTTGTCTTATCAGAAAGAAAATAGCAGAGATGCAGAAAGAGATAGAGACAAAAACTCTCCTTCAGTTGATTGAAAGTGACAGAGTCAGAAATACAGAAACACAGCTCTACAAAGCTGAAAGTAACACAGAGAAACTCAAGGCAGAAAATATGAAGCTAAGGTTGAAAATAGAGGATATGAAGATGAAACTTCAACAAGGTAAATGTAACACTACTGATGCACAGGCTTTCTTTGCTTTGTAAGTGCTACACTTAAGAGCTTAGCAAATGCTAAAGACTATGTCTTTCACAAGACTACATACAGTCACAGTATTCATCGCAAAATTGATTAACATGTTGTTCCTCTCACAGCAAAAAGTTCCAATGAACAAAGACCAACTAACCAAGGCCTTGCTAAAAGTAAATCAACCTCAGCTATTCAAAAAAAAGTTATTGTGAAACGAGTAACTCCACCAAGTGATAAAACATCACCAAAAGAAGTGCACTCAACAGTCATAAACACATCAAAAAACGCCACTAAAGATGGGTCCACAGTAAACTTAAGTGAAAAAACTATTGATTCAAAGCAAAGCAACAAATTGAGTGATATCTCTCACAGCACAGAAAATAACAACCAGCCAAGTGACGACTTGCAGAAGACATACACAGATGACAGCAATCCAGAATTGGCTTCAAACAATTTAACAGCCAAAGAGCCAAAAGGGAGTGGCATGTCCAACACAACTTGTGACCAAAGCTTATTTAGAGAAATCTCAGCAGCAGAGAATACACAACCACAATTTGAAAGTCTCTCAGATGAACTACCAAAAATGGGTTGTCACCAAGATGAACCTAGCAGCAATAGTGAACAGGAAAAAAGAGTTAGGTTTAAAGAAAAGTCTCCAGATATTGTTGCTGTTGATGACAGCTCGCAAGAAACGAAAGAAAATAGAGAGCCTCTAAGAACTGTGAATGTGAGTATGCATAATGCTAGCCTGCTCACAGAAGTATATTGCTGGGAACATGTAGGGAATGTCAATAGACCTCTTTAGTCTTGATTTTTATTTTCAAATATATGTAACAATGAAACCATTTAAAAGTCTGTGAACACATATCACCTTGATCATAGCAAATAAATCTGGTCTGTTGGCTTAATTACTGTTAATATTATATTCTGCAGGAACAAGATCCAAGCAATGCAAAAACAAGCTCTACCAAATCAATGGGTGGAGTGACATTAAAAGGACAAAGACAACCAACAAAAGTTATTAATGTTGGAAAAGGAACAAAAAATGAATGCCCACAACAATAGACACATTGATCAAATTAAATACTAGCAATCACATTACAGCTACAATGGTTGTATCATAACCAGCAATCTTGGACATAAATGTTGAGACTCTGAGCACTCTTATACGTTTCTTGAGTATGTTTGCTGTAATACATCACTTTGACGGTCTTTCAATTATCCCCCTTCCCCCCAAAAGCAATGTTGTGTTCTCTGAAGGTGTTTCTCTGCCATGAATAACAACATTGATCGAGGGAGGGGGAGGGAGGGTCAGATATTGATGTGTACAGTCATGAAACTATGCAAAATTTGAAGAGTCTCAACTATTTATGTCCAAGATTGAGGCCCTTTTGCAACTTTGACTGTTTGCTTTGCTTTTCTGCGACTACATCAACCATCAATCCACCGAGGCAGCATCATTGATGTCACAGAGGAAAAAAACAAATCCAGTCAAAGTTGCAAATGCATCTGGTCGGAATGCAATGATTTTAGCTGTAAAAAAAGGCTTTGAAAGATGAACCTAATCTCAAACAGTCTGCCATGTTCCTAATGTCCAGACCAAAATACTCAAAGTCTAATTTTATATTAAACAAATATAAACATATGTATTAAACAGTCATGTTTTATTACTAGCCATTCTAATCACATTGTATTATTCTTATTGTAAAATAATTTATTAGTCATAAACTGTTGGCACACTATTATACATTTATCCTGAACACACTGATTTACATATAAAAGAAGTAGTAAAATCATATTATTTTTGTAATGCATCACAATACCATATACTAAACCAATAATTCATTTCCATCTACATACTGTTAGAGCATATTACAAACAATTATTAAGTTGACACAGAAGCACTATCTTATACAGACCACAAATACTAGCTACATTTCTTTTGCATGTAACAAAAATTAAATTGTCGTTGAAAATTGAAATAAACATGTTTATATACAAAATGTGTGATATCATGCACCTCTTAGAATGATTCAATAAGTCCTGTTTCCTCTTTGATCGGGGGATATCCTGAGAGAGGGCTATTCAACTGGACCAACTTATGAAATCAGTCTGATAAAATGTACCCTTGAACATTATCAACACAGCTGAAACCTTGAACTGGATCTTCAAATTACAAGGAGCAATGTTCAATTGTGTGATCCTTTTTTTAGGGAAATACATTAATTATAAGTAAGCAAGTGTAGTAAAGTAGTTTTTTTGTCATTCTGCACCCTCCTCGCTGATTGTGTAGACTTGAAATTGTGACTTGTAGTAGTTTTTCTCATGATATTGATGGTTAAAATACCCAGCTGCAGATTTCATTGATTTTCTGCAAACAAAAAAAAGTCCAATTATCTTTTATAAAAAGAATGTACTGATGGTCCATAAAATATGAAATCAAAATAATTGGTTGCACTTCAACAAATATGTTAGTCTTACAATAAGATGATGTAAAACTTAAAACTCCTCTTCCAAATGGATAATACCAGCTATAAATTAAAATTACCTTCAGAGTACGCAGAATCGGCAATAACAAGATATAATATCTTTGGGTATAGATGTTCTTTGTCACCTAGTAATTCACTTATCTCTTCAGATGATGAACTAACATTGGCTTCTTCATCTTCATTTTCTTGGATGGTCTGATAATGTTTAAAATATAGGCCATTTTTAGAATGTGTAGCAGACATTTCAAAACATTTTATCCTGATATTTTGCTCTTTTCTGTACTGTCAATCAATTGTATGGGGTTGAACTTGCTTTATCACATTCTGTCATTGGTCAATTAGAAAATAACTGTGCCTATAAAATTGATTGACAGTCCAGAAATTAAAGACAAAATGAAGTTATGAAACTTTGGTTTGCAGTACAACACATTTGACTGTAATATCGGTTAGTACCAATGTGAATTACCAGTATTTTACTTACCTGAAGATATCTATAAACTCTAAGAAACCTATCAAAGCCTAACTCTTGTTCCAAAGCTTGACGTGATTCTTCAAGTCTTTGGAAAACACTATTGTCATCATCATCATCATCTTTTTGGTCATCGCCATTACCATCATCATCTTCACCTTCACCTTCCAATAAAAAAGTGGCATTGATACATGTTTCTAACAGTAAATATAATACAATCATAAAACCAAGTCATTTTGATTGTTGATTGTAATTGAAATACCTGAGTCCCAGTCTTCATTAAGGTTAGACAGACCTGATGACCTGCCATCAGCATCATCTGCTGACACATAAAATACAACGTTAAAAAAATCATAAATACATCACTCCACTTCAAACTACAAAAATAGGTTTTTCAGTTGTTACTCAGACTTCATGCAAGAGCTTAAGTTGAAAAGTCGTGCAAAACTTTTTTTCTCGTCAATCACAGATCATAATATACAATTACAATATTTTTACGTCATTAAATGGTGCTACTTTGATAATGTTGATTTATCTGTGTCCAATAGCAATTTACCTATTGGTGATTCTGTGTCAGCACAGGGATCCCATTCCATGCTTTGTCCAGTGTTGACAGCTTTCATTGGAGAAGGTGATCGTGCTGTAACATCAGAAGTCACTCATCATAATGGTGATATATTAGTAAGGAAAATGTTCATTTTATCAAATCTCCAGAGCTGAACTGGTCTGTTTAAAAATTATGTTTATCATGAATGGAATTTAGAATTTTGTTGAGCACAAAATTGCAACTACTGAAGTTTGAAAAAGATGTTATGCTTACCAGAACTAACAAGAACGTCACGCATGGATTTCAACATATTTTCAAACTCATTAGCATCTTCTTCATCATTTCCACTGAAAAACAAAGATTTCACATTGATTCATCTTTCCAATTATTTTAATAATATCAAACATTACTACGACAATTATAACCTCACTCAGAACTGACACTGGCATCATGAAAACTATGTTAATTATCTCTAATTTAATCATCATCATTACTGTTCTAACAATTGTGTATTAATTACCTTCCTTGCAGTTCTTCTTCATCTTCATCCTCATTGAATTCATCATCTCCATCATCGTTATCATCACCATCGTCATTATCATCATCACCATCATCGTCATTATCATCATCACCATCATCTTCATTGTCACCATCAACATTGTCCTCATTGTCATCATCAACATTGTCATCATCAACATTGTCATTGTCATTGTCATCATCAACATTGTCATCATTATCATCTTCGTTGTTGTCGTCATCATTTGCATCATCAGACTCTTTCTTTGGAGTTGCAAATATCAAACGAAGATCAGGCATGGAACATGTGCGTAGGCGCTGAAAAAAACATAGCTAAATTCAAATTTCTGAGTTTAAAGTTTTAATTTTGGATAACAAATAATAAAAAAATAAAAATAAAAATTGTTTGAGAAACACAGAACTTTACCTTAGAGTTTGTATCATAGCTGCCAGTTTTTAGTAGACTAGAACGGTTGCCTTTATCTGGAGAACCATCCGCAGTATGAAAAGAACTGAAAACATCAAATTAATATATCAAAATTCAGTTTAAACTAAGAACATAAAATAGTAGGAGCAAAACATCTAACAAATCAACTGATCACTTACTTAGGAATGTCTAAATTAGTGTTTTAATCTGTCATTTTGCTTATTTTTGGCCCAAAAGCCATGGAAACAACATGAAATATCATTTATCATGAATCATCTGTACTAATAAAATACAGTTTCATAATACACCTCTAAAAGCTAGAGTGACAATATTTTAATGGATAAAAGATGCAGAAAGTACAATGAACCTTGGCTATATTTATTGTGGCAGACAGTCAAATTGTCAGTATGTTCTGATCAAAAGGTAGCAGCAGTAATAAATGTCAACTTACGATTCATCAACAGATAAGTCTTCAACTTGCAAGTCACCAGTATTTTTGGAGCTTCTCTTTTCTTCTTTTGTTTCAACTTTACTAAACAACGGCTGCTGTGATGTTTTCTGTTCTTCCCTTGATGATTTTACAAACTTATTATACTCCTCTCTGGCATTGTCACTTTGTACTTTACCATCTACTTTATCATCAGGTTTAGTAGGGGATCCACTTGCTGAAAACAAACATATTATCCATGGGTTTTCTCGACGTCTGAAATAACCACAGCTGCATTACAGTGGAATTTACAAAACGTTTGCCATACCAATTCACAGATAAGTTGGGGGCATGGAAACTTGATTACAAAGTTTATTTTAATTTACAACTTGGCAGGTTCGTTAATGCTTTAACAATGGAATCATGTTCCCAAGTCACTTACTAACCTGGGAATTTGCACAGTCAAAGTTTTGTGAAATCCATTGTAGCTGAGTTCTAGCTACTGTACACATGTTATTTGTGTTGCAAAATTATACTTTCACAATAACGATATGATTCCAACACAGTACATACCTTTTGGAGATGTTGGTTTGTTTTCCCATGCTGTTACAGGTCCTCTCTTTTCTTCAGCATCATCTTCTTCAGTTAAGGTATTCAACTTATCTTTCTTTAACACCACAGTCTTAGGGCTGACTGGGCTGGCTGGTGTCCCTCCTATTACTGGTAAATCTTTACTGGTGCCCTGTTTAGATACAGTAATGGTCTGTCCAATATCTGGACTAGCTGGACCAACAGTAATTGTCTGGCCAATATCTGGACTAGATGGTCCAACAGTAATGGTTTTGCCTGGACTTGCAATAACACTTGCTGTCCCTGTTTGTAGTTTAATCTGTTCTAAAGCAGATACAACTTGTGTTTTCTGCTGTCCCCATTGTTTTCTTGCTGCATGGATGTTAGGTTCTCCTGGTTTGGTGACAGCATCATTTACACTGGTAGCTGGAAATGATTTATTGTTAATGTAATGTTAATTTTTATATATATTATGTATTTTTGAAATAATATGTGACATGTATATCCCAATGCTTAGCCAGAATCAGAATTACCATTGCTTTAAATAGCATGTTCTGATTGAGCACATTCTCAGACAAAGTACATCAAACAGGACTTCAACTCTAAAACTTGATATCAAGTTGTTACAAACTTCTGCTTCTGGCTGAAATATGGCCTTTCCTTAATTACAAAGTCCAATGAATAATATTATGTTAACATACTCAAACATCTCTCAAGGTTTCCCAGTCCAGCACAAGTTAGTATTATACACAATTGAAAAGACAGATTAGATAGTACTTGGTAAAATTTTACCTTCCATATGAGAGGCTGTAACTTCCAGTGGTAGTAATCTTGGTTGGAATGGTATGTTTCCCCATTGTTTTCTTGGAGCTGAAGGCTCTTCTTGTTCCTGTTTGATCATCTTGACAAGATCACCCTGTGTATGTGTAATTAACAACAATTATAATAGATTGCTAACGTGATATTATGATGCGATGGTATTCTAGTCAATAAGACTTACTGTACTGTATATAATATTTGACCTCAAATAGCTATGACTTGCAGTTAAACATATTCATATAGTTACATAGCTCTCGGTATTATAATTTATTAGTACCTCTGAGTTAGAGCGATAAAGAGTTCCAGCACCAACTTGTTTCAAGGCTGTTTCCAATCCAACTGCAGCAACTGCTGGTTTATCTAGAAATGACAAATGATTTGTTGAACACATGAATATATGGATGGATAGATGGGTCAGAGAGACAGACTGATGGATAGAAGGATGAATAGATGGATAAACAAATAAAAGTAATAAACAAATGAATGAATCCCTAATTAAAATATTATTTTTAATACCTTCCTCCACAGCTCGTTTTGCAGGGATAAATACTCTGCAACAAAACGTCAAGATGAACAATTTATTATGAATAATCAGCCTATCATAAAAAAAGAAGATAATTCAACTTCCTTAGTATATTTTTACTGACTACAGTACCTATCATTGCCGCTTTGTTTTTCTTCTGCTTTCATTCTCTTTTGTTCCTAAAAAACAGGTAAAAAGTATTGATTATTCACATTAATTTTGTATTACCATCATCACATTATTGGCCAATTGAATGTCTTGTTTGTTTTGAATTTCAACCTTTATGCTCTCTTATTTATTGACCTCTTTTAACATGGTATAGTAGAGCAGTTCACTTCAGTTAAATCTATTATATATTGAGAAGGCCAGAAGGAATGAGAATGAAGTGAACAAGTTTAATCACCTCTTCCCACTTGTCTTTGCCTGCTTTGTTCAGCCTTTCCAAGACTGCTTTCTTCTTCTCATCAAGCTGTTTACGCAGCATTGCAGCACGTTCTTCAGCTTGAAACTGCAAAGGGTATAATTATCATAAATGTTATTTATTGCATTTTGTTTGACGTTGTATCTTGACATAGGAAATGTGCTACTGCATCCAGTGACCTCCAGAAAATAATGTAAATTTTGATTATGAAGTTGGGACAAGTGCAGTAGAAATGTACATACCTTCAATGCAGCAATCTTTTTGCGTCTTGCCTCAGGATCATACCTGGGATCTCCAGCTACATCTTCTTTCTACAAATAAAAACAACAAAAGCATGAAGACTAGGAAGTATATCTAATCTGCATTTGCCTTTACTAGGTACTAAACACCTGGGTGGACAGAGAGAAAGTGCAAGACTTGCTTGAACAAGAATTTGGCATAGTCAAGTCAAAAGCTTGATGTATTTTTAAAGTGACATAGCACTAAGATTCCAAAGTTTCAACCAATTCAACTAAAACATGACTTGCTTAAACCTGCACCACGCTATGCAGAAGCTAATGGTTTAGATAAGAGTGCTGCCTATAGCTTTACAGTAGCTTAGTTCTACAACTTTAAACACTAAGTTAAATCATGTCAAAGTGTTTTGTTGACTAATTCCAATATTACCTTAGGCTCTACAGGTCCTCTGACTCCAGCCATTCTTTTCTGGATCTCCCGACGTTCAGCAAAGTTTTGTCGTCTAATGGCTTCTAATCTTTGTAGATAATCCTTTTAAAAAGATAACATACTGTCAGTATATAGTCTAGTCACATCACCAGTGAGTTTCCCAGTTCTTGTTTTCTAAGATGCTACTCTATTTACCTGTTCAGGTTTATTTCTGCCAGGGTGTCCAGCATTATTATTATTGCCATTATTTGCTGGAAAAAAAGATTGAATTTAGTCACCCTTGTGGTACACACAAGGCTTGATGATGCTTGAGAGCCAACCACACGCAAGCCAGCAATAACAACTTGAACAATACTCTTTTCTTCACTCATGATTTAAATTCAATCATAGCTCTCTTATCTTCACAATAATTGTAAAACCATATATTACATGGTGTTAACTGACCTTTGGGCTGCAATGGTGGTTTATAATGATCCTAAACAGCAAAAAAGAACCATGACTAATACTATTTGATTAATGTTTTATGAACATTTATAACAATGGTTCAATGGCGGCTAAAGTGCATTAATATTCACTGTCAATATTATCATTGCTATGCAGTAATGTTATCAGACAAGAAACAAATAGTTCTACAAAATATCCTTACTCCATGTACAATGGAGGCATTTTTTAGATGCCCCTCTTCCCCCTGGGACTTCTAGTTTTCTTAGACACAGACTCTTTCAGTGGGGGGTAGGGTAGGGAATGATATCTTTGGGTAAGCCATGAATGATAATTCAATGATCTACTTACTTGTAAAGCGTATCCACCATAATCAGCCTGACCACGCATCTTGTTCATAGCGGCTGCTCGTTTTCTATTCAAGAACTCTTCCTTGATACGAGCCCTCTCTGCAGCCTCTGCTCCATAAGCCCTGGAAGAGTTTATAATTTCATGTGATGGAAGTTGTAATAATTGTAAGATATAGTTGTAAAATTACATTAATGATCACTTTTATCATAATCAGTACAATAACAATGTTGTTTTCAACATAATCTTTGTCTAATCTGCCACTTTCATTACCATGATTTTAATGACCATAGGTCAATAGGTCCACGTTATATTTACTATTTCCACAATTCAAATTATTAACATATCATCAGCATCACCTCCACTGTCATCATCATGTTATAAATCATCATCATCATTGTCATCATCATCATCATTGTCATCATCATCATCTTCATCATTGTAATCATCGTCATAATAAACAACATTGTCATCATCATTGTCATCACCATAATCAACATCTTAACCATTGCCATTATCATCATCATCTTCAACATTGTAAATCAACTCATTTTGATTCCAATGCCAGCACTGGATCAACATCTATGTACCTGCTAATCTCTGCTTGTCTTGCTGCCTGTTGTGCAGCATTATCATGGCGTGATGGTGCACAGGCAGAGGAAGGCCTCTCTTGTTTTGCTGCTGATTCTGGGATGTTTTCTTTCTGTTCCCTTGCAGACACAGACCTTTGGTACTTGTGCATTGCTTGATTATCCTTGTTCTGAAAGAAAAAAGGTCAATATTTACTACAACACTCATTCAAATGAACATCTCTTGCTTATTCCAATTAAGACTTAAATATCAGCATATAAATACACTTTTTCATGGGAGGGAAAAAAGTAACTACTCTCTGGACCAATACTAACATCAAGGTCACTGTTCTAAAAATAATAATAATAATTATAATTTTGTCATTAAAATCAGGTCTGTACATAGCCATTTTAAAAGTAATTTTGAAAATATTATGTGACAGGGATATTTCACAAGTTAGCCAATCAGAGCATGTTATTCAAATGAAATGATGCTTTATGATTGGCTAAGCTTTGCTACAACCCAATTGTGAGTGGCTATTTCCAAGCACATATTTCCATGGCAAAGTTCCACATCTACTTTCAATGGTACGTACAACTACAGCTTGCTGGTTGGATGCTGCAACATGGGCTTTCTGTAAAAACAATCAAAACAATAGCTCTCAGGCCCAATTTATAAGGTGTAATTTGTTGTGCACATTTGACTAGACGTAACTTCCAAAAACTAGTTGAGCAGAACAACAATCAATCCTTTTTCAATCAATCACAAGAATTTGTTATAAGTCATCATGACATACATCAGGAGAGAGTCCAACACTCATTGTATTCTTCCATGCTTGTTCTCTAGCTCTATTAATCTGCTGTCTTTGCTGTTTTTCCCATCGTTGTTGCTGTACTTTCTTCATGTAATCATTGTATTGTTGATCCTAACCAATAGAACAGAACAGCATCAAATGTTAACAAACACTTACAATATCCAACAATTTAAAAATGTTGAATTTAATAAAATATAAATAAATATGGTATCACTTTTTTGACCATATTGTACTACATAGATGAAAAAGAAATGAAAGGAAAGCTCTCTAAACATAAGCTATCATCAACACCTGAATAAGGTGACAGTTGACAGTTAGCGAATGAACTTTTTCTGACGTCAATTAACAATACCTGGTTGTTCACAAGTTCCCTTCTTCTTCTTTCCCTGGCATCAATTTCTTTCTTTCTGTCAACAGGTGGTTTAGCCTGAGAGAAATCACACAACTCATTGTTAACAACCAAGTTAAATAACTGTAAATGTATTACCAGTAAAACCAAAATACATTTGGTAGATCAAAACGGGATAACTCACAGCATTGACAGCAGCTGGTTTCTTGGCAGCCTCTCCTCCTGAACTGGGTTTCCTGTTTAAAAGATAACATTACAAAATAATGTCAAGATGTACCATCTGCATAGGTGCCATGTGGATAGGTGAAGGGGAACAAAATGACACCAGGGATCCAGTTTTATAATCCCTCCAAAGAACCATTACTTTGACAGGAGTAACTTAATATGATCATTATTAAAAGAGCAAGGACGGAACAGTTGGTTAGAGTGCAACCTTCAAGAAATGTAGCTATACTCACTTAGGTTTTTTCCTTGCTACAGAGACACCATACTTTGCTTTTGGTTCACTGAACTTTGGTGCTGCTACTGAAGAGCAAGATGGCACCATTAATACCACAAAGTACAATCTACAATATTGACCCATGTGAAATGGAGACCATATTTCAAGGGGAGTAGAAAGGTGTGACAGAGAAACAATCCACATCCATGATGGTATGGTCATTCAACCAACAATTACCACTGTCTAATGGTAAGTATAATCTACAGTAGCATACTTACCAGGCACCTGTTTAGCTGATGGCGGTCTAACTGGTAATGGTCTTTGTCCTTGAACACCAAATGGCTTACGATGAAGAACGGTGTGACTAAACTCATCTTCTATAATCTGAAATGATACAAACACTTGATACCTCACCTTTCAATGTTTGAACGTTTCACTCCTGGGGTCGGTTGTACAAAGCCTGAATAAAGTTTTTCACAGAACAAATTTCTTTGGGGTCTATCCACATGATAGGGATTTATCTGGGGCCGGTTGCACGAAAACCTGAATAATGCTTTTCATTGGATAAAGTTATTCACTCCATATAATTTATTGAGAATTTATCCGGTTGATAGGGATTTATCCGGTTGATAGGGATTTATCCGGTGGATAGGGATTTATCCAGTGGATAGCACTATTCACGCTTTGTACAACCGTCAACTGGTGGATATAGTGCCATCCAGGCTTTGTACAACCAGTCTCATCATATTATATAACTTTAGATATAATTTACCATATTTCTGATATCCATAGGTTGATAGGTTAAAATGTTTTTTACAAATACTGAAAATCATTTACACACACATAATTATTTTTTTTACTACTATGTACCTCATCTGAAAGAAACTTTTGTATTCTCTTCTGTATGAAATTCTTCTTTAATATTGAATTAACAGAGGGTCTGTCACTGAAACATATCCAATAAAAAATGGTTCAATTTATTTATTGAATGAATAATTGCTAATGATCAAGTGATTTATTGAATAATTAATTTTGACAATTGTTTGATATATTTGCTTATCTTCTTTGCTCTAATATTTTGCATGCATTGTTATTTCTTGAATGATTGATTGATTGATTGATTGATTGACAGATTGATTATTAGATTTATAGATAGACTGATGAGGGATTGTTTGATTGATTATTAGATTTATAGATAGACTGACTGATTGATTGATTAACAGAGATTGTTTAACATTTCAATTAATGCAACACTTACTGTGGATTGCGTTTGAGAAGTTGAGAGACAAGTAGTCTGACATCTGCACTGTATCTTATTGGTACTGGTGGATATGATCCTCTAAAACATAAATCAATATGAATAGAACAGAATAAAAAAAAATGAAATCAATGATAAAAAATAGATTTCTAAGTATTATTTAAGAGGCCAGTATTGACAAATAGAAGCTGAGCTTTTCTCTAATTATTATGCTCTTTTTGTCTTTCTTTCTTTCTCTTTCCTATCTTTTTTTTCTTCATTTATATTGAATTTTCTGTTTTCTTTTTTTAATATTTTCTGGGAATGGTAATTTGTTACTTACCAAAATTATTTTGCAAGGTATGAAAGAATTGCTTTTTAAAATAATGATTGCATTACCTGATAATTTTCAAGACTAGATTCTTCATATTACCAGCTTCAAACTAAATAACAAATAAAGCAAAAATGATTAGAGTTAAAAAAAGTCATTTCATAAGTTTTTTTATAAAACATTTCCAATTCCCACATTCTAATCAATTTCATGATAATGTTGTTATCGTATAAATATTGTAATCATTTCATTATATTAACAAAAACATTGACAATTAATTGAAGATATATATTAATAGTATACTTACTGCATGTTTCAAAGTAAGCATTTCATACAGCACACATCCTAATGACCAGATATCACTAAAACAAGAATATTCAAATTAATAAGTTTGACTAGCGATATTTTATAGAAAATGTGAGGTTAGTTTGCTTCATTTCAATAGTTGGACTAACCTTTTGTTATTATATGGCCTATTTTCAACAATTTCTGGAGATAAATAGTAAGGTGTGCCGATGCACGTCCTTGCCAGCTCAACAGTGCTGAAATACAATTTTATATATAATTATTGAATACAATGAATAAAATGAGACGAAGGTTCTCTGTTACTCTGAGTTTCGTGCTTTCGCACTCGTCAGACAGACTATTTAATCTACTATTGACTATTTTAAATATTGATTTTATCAATTGAGTGTAACAACAAGTTTCACAGAGCAGACAGAAGGTGAAACGTACAACATGATAGGAATTGAGGTTGGGTCCTCTTATAACTGTCCTGCTGTGTGTATCTTTTGTTATTGTTATTGTTGTTTTTGATAATTACCTGTGCAAAACCCTTGCAATCCCAAAGTCTCCTAATTTGACAATACCTTTACTTGTTAGAAAGATGTTCTACAAATTGATGAAAAATGAATTTCAATCAAATAATATCATAGAAATAGATTCCTTATGTAGCAAGACTTTCAAAAGTATGACCTGTAATTTTTGCTTTCACCTTTATAACTTAGTCTCCAACAAATCTACCTTGTGGCTTCTAGAATATAACTGTACAAGTTAGTAATGTTACCTGTGATTTGATATCTCTGTGAAGAATCTTGCGATCATGGACATGTTTCATCCCTAGTGCAATCTGTACAAACCAATCCATCACCTGAATCATAATAAACAATATACCTGTTGGTAGTAAACAATTTCAATAAGACAATGAACACTAGCTTCAGGACTACAGTATGAGCTGTGTTCAGTTCCTATGAAATGTATCTCCAGTGCTGTGATTTAATGAAAGGCAGTGTAATTGTTGTACAACATACTCTCAAATGCCGATCTTGTAATCCATTCATTACCTTCTATTATTAACAGTAAGGTAAGTCAGACTACAGCATGTGAGCATTCCATTTTATTTCATTGTACAGTAATGGCAGCTTGATTATTCTGCAGTTACAACCATTTTCATTGAAGTACAACCCTCAAAGCTAAATGTCTGGCATTTTGGACAAAGTGTCAGTGTTCACTGTGATCAAATGCAACAGAACTTTGTCGGCTTTTTGATTGATGTCCACCAAAATGCCATGTTCTAGATGAGACATTTGGCTTCAAGAGTTACACTTCAACAAGAATTGTTATAATATGGTCAATTTGACATCTATCTAATACAAAGTGTGTGATTATTAAATGACAATTATTTACTGCCAACTTTCATACTGTCTCAGAACTATAGTCTAAGGCAAATTTCTCCTGATCAATCAATGAAATCAAAGTCAATAATTTGAAATAATACATGAAAAAACTTAACTATCTTACTCCAATGGCAATCAGCACCAAAAGTTAGAATTGTGCACAGAGTGATGTGATAAACATACGAACTGCAAATTGTTACCTGTTCTTCAGGAAAAAGGGCACCTCGTTGACTATTTATTTTCTTGTACAAATCTCCTGCAAAAATCACCAAATGAATATTATTCACATGAGATTCTTTCACTATATTATGATACAGTTAAGGATTGTATGAACTTACCAGCATCACAATAATCCATCACAATATAGAGATTTCCAGTTTCTACAAACATAACAAACAGCACTTATGGTAAACACATAAAAAAGCAATGAAAGCAAAAACATTTAAGAAACGAGCCATATAAAAAAAACATCAGATCTGCTAAGACAATCATCAATCTGGATGGAAAAAAATAACAATATTGCCATTCCTTGCTAAGCAAATGCTGGAGCACTTACTGGAGATCAAGCATACTTCATTTGAAGAGTGTTTCTCATACTCTCCTATATTCTACATGACCAAATTTAACATGGTCACCTCACACCTAACAAACACCAACAACACCAGGAGCAATTTTAGAATACCCCGTCACTTAACAATTCCAGTAGCGGCACTGTTTGAAAACGACGAATAATAACAATAGATTCTATTGTTATGGTAATAAGTGAAGGATCTTGTCTAAAAGTACACGAGTGACCACGGATGACCACGAGTGACCACGAATGACCACGAGTGACCACGAATGAGACAATGAAAAAAGCGACAAATTAAAAAGAGAAAATATGAAAAAAGTCAAAAAAGGCATATTAAACACACACAAAAAAAAATAAAAAAATAAATACAAAATGAAAGTAGCAAAAAATAAATAAACAAATACTAAAATAAACAAATAAATAAATAAACGGTCAAAATTTCTCGTGTTATTACTAAATAAGTGAATGAATAAAATAATTTAATGGCAAACCGGTGGATACGGTGAGTGTGGAAGACTTTCAAAATGGGCTGATTGCCACCCATGACGATATATACAGAAACAACATATCAAATGAGCTATAACACATAATGGTGTAAATTCCCGAGCTGAGGTATTAGATCAATATAAATTACCCTTATAGAAGTCTTCCATGGTTCCCTGTGGACCCACATTTACCAAACAAATGCGTGTGCATATACTAGAATAACAAAGTGATGAGTTGAAAACGAGCAAAAACAAACGACCTGTCATGTCAAAATGATAGCAACAGGAAGATATATGACATTTGTGGTTTTGTTGTACCATATGAGCAGTAAACTGGATAGAATAGAATCCCCTTTTTCTAGTACCCCTTGTTCATAATTTAAAGAACTAATTACAAAAGACCAATTGCATACTTTTCAAGACAAACACGTAATAATTGCAAACAAAGAAAAGATAAGAACCGTATGCTAAATCCAATTTAATTTTCACGCTTCACAAGAGCAGCGAGAATCAAATGTGACTTGTACTATAATGCTACTTTTAATTAAATTGTACTTATTTGAGATAAACTATAGTAACTGTGATACAATAAGTAATATCTTAAGCTACATTTTTTTGGAGAGCACTTCTTGTAGCGAGATATTGATTAAATTGTGATTTAACGGTATGTTAAAATGTTTCGTTATATTTTGGAAACGTTATATCCACTCGTTCCTGTTCCAAGCACTGAAAAGCATTAAAATTAAAATTCATGTTTATTTTTTTTATTTGTGTTAAATATGTTTTTTTCACTCTTTCACTTTTTTCAGTTCAGTTCAATTTTCTAGCTACATATTCATCAATTCTCTCTTTATTACTTTGTTTATTTAATAATTTTTAATAATTTTATGGCATTTTGTATTTATTTTTTTATTTGTGTTCACTGTGTCTCATTCGCGTTTCCATTTTCTCATTTCTCTCATTTTTTCACTGTTAATTTCTCGCTATTTTTCATTTTCTTATCGTGGTCACTCGTGGTCATTCGTGGTCACTCGTGGTCACTCGTGGTCATCCGTGGTCACTCGTGGTCACTCGTGTGTACTTTTAGACATGATCTAAGTGAAGGGGTATTCTAAAGTTTAGCTGACACTTTCTAGCTCTATGTATGCAAACAGGTCATTATGCTAAAAATATTCTCAAGATAACTATCAATATTATACTTATATAATATAATATATATTGAACCACCACGTAATAGCAGCCAGGACAGGCAGAAGGAACAAAGGATAGTTTTCATCTGGGAGACTAAAGTCTTTCTCATATAATGATGTTTGTCCAGATTCTATTGTTCACGTCAATAATATTGTACCTTCAAACGATTCCTTGTAGGACACAATGTTTGGATGTTTTAACTGTGAGAGAACTTTAACCTACAATAAACGGAAACACAACATTATCTTTATTTCAAACATATACTAGAGTTTATCATAAAAAAACTACAAAAATATTAATTCAATGTCTAGAGTATCCAATTTATTTGGTGATAATATTACAATCTATCTCACGCTCAATTTCGATTGAGTTAGTATTTTGAAAAGGAATCGAAAAAAATATTACGTTTAAATGTATAGAACGACGTATAAATGATTTATCTAGAATACAAAACTTGCACATGAAGAAATGCAAAACCGATCAAGAAGAAAGGTCAAATCATGAGTGTTTTGAAGTCAGAATCGCTTTCATAAAACTTGGAATGACTTGCAATGTGAGTAAAAAATTGTCACATTTTGATGCGTTATGGATAACATTTTCCGCGAAACGATAACAAATAGTCGTTATATAAAGCCATTAATCCCTTACAAGATTCAAAACCTTATTATCATCAAATAACTTATCAAGTGAAAGAATATGTGCAACTATGAGAGGTAATTTTGGTCAAGATAGGAAATACTTGATGTAGTGAACTGGTTTCCTGCAAAGCCTGCAGGTCCGTAACTTAGAAACCGTTGTAATCAATGAATCGCTTGACAAGTCGAAGAATTACCTCTTTCCTTGATTCCTCTCTTTCTTTCACCTTCATCTAAACAAGACAACTCAGTAAACATTCAAATTACATATTACTAAAGATTCAAAGGAAAACGTACTCGAGAAATGTTGATTTCTTTGATAACATAATGTTTGCCGTCATTCCTCTTCTTGACGAGAAGCGCTTTCCCAAACGACCCTTCGCCAATTTTCCTCACACGGACGTAACGATCCATTTTCAGCAGAAGTAATTCACACTGTCCACGTTAATTAGCCTATTTTATATTTTAAAGCTAAACGTTTTCGAGGAGAAATTTAATTTCGTTCATTTTAGAACTTTGAAATGTTTTTTATGAAAAATGGCGCCGAATATTTTTGAGTCCACAGTTTTGATAATCAGCGGGGTACTTATAAAGCAAGTGCTCGCGCGCACATTGCGCGCAAAAATTAAAAACGCAAAAAAAAGAACAAAAAAAAAAAAAAAGATCCACATGCACAAAACAAACCAAAAACATACAAGAAAAAGAAATAAAACAACAGCAATGAATAGTTTATTGTTTTTGATAGTTTAGAATTTATTGATTTTAATTATGACGCGCTGAACGCAATACAAGAATTTACCTAATATCAGAAATCAGTAACATTTATTTAGCTATAACAAAAATTATAATAGTTTACTTCAAGCTTTAAAATATTTACAGCAAAATTATAAAGACCTCTAAGTTTTATTCGTCTGAATCTGAATCACTGTAGCCCATATCATGAGGCTGAGGAATAGGATTTGCTGGAGGGTTATTATACTCTGGCAATATTCCATATCTTCCTCTGTATTCCTCCAACAAATAGAAGGCAACTTCGTGAGGGTTGTCACAAGACATCCAGCGTACTGTCATGTTCATCCATTGGTTCTTTCCTGGACCACTTAGAAACGCTCCAATCGTCAAACCATCGTTACCGCTGAAGTGCGCATTCAGACAATCTCGTATGTTACTGAAGTATGGGTTCCCGCCTATGTATATTGCCTTCCCTTGATTGTAAATCTCATACACGCCAGACATGTTGACGGCTTCCTCAGCATTGAAGCTTTTCAAAGCACTGAAGACAGGCTCGGCGTCCATCTTATTACGATATAAGGCCATTTTTCTGAAGTGTTCTTGTTCTAGATCCGCCATGTGTAACGGGTCAACAGATGTGGGTGCAGCTAGTTGCTTTGACATTTTTGTACAGAGTAATAAAGTTGCAGTAACAAACCTGAAAAACATGAAACATGTGAGTTAGCTTTTACTGGCATTCATTTTATTCGACTAAAATTCACTTTGAAGTGGTAAAAGATAAAGACAGATCAATGCATACACGCGTGACAAACAGGTAATCCTAAAAAATGCATCAGAGAAAGGATTTTTGTCATTGGTTCAATAATTTTCTGAAAACAGCTGATACATCAAACAAATGGATAACAAAGAGTGAGGAAAATCGATGAAGAAAAAGTGCAATGCAAATGAAAAGGAAAAGAAAAGACTTTTCACTAAAAAAAGCACGAAAAAATTGACAAAGAGTAAAACTGAATGCAATTGCAAACAGTTGCTGCCAAACGATTGTCAAATGTGGAATAATATCTTGGTAATAAACCAAGCAATTTTCTTACCTTGCAGAAGAATCGATGTCAACTGCATAGAAACTGCAGGAAAATGAGTAGATTAGAACAACAACGTCGACAAAGGGCTTGTGTCGTGACGCCGAAGTGCTCGCTCTGCACGTGAAATAAATCAGTATTTTCACATCCTTTTTCATAAATTATCTTTTTAAAACCCAATTTATAAAAAAAGTCAAATAGACACCACAATTCAATTCATTCAAAAAGATAATAATAGTTGGAAAGCTTAATTTATGAATATTCTTGCAGCGCGCAAAAACGGCTTTTTAATTTCTTAACTCTCGCGCGCGTATTTTCAGATAACAACAGTGCGCTCATGGATTCTCGATTACGTAATAATTGTAATATTCGTCAGTGGTGCGAGCTGCTTTGGTTGTCGAAGCCAACATATCATTCGAACATCGCTTAACGGTATTTTCTGCACATTGGTGGTTGTGCAAAGAAGAAATCAGCGATGTCGGGTGAGAAAGAACCTCCCGATAAACACTCGCCCGAGGAAAATCCATTTGTTCATCAATGGACCACTTTTGAATGGGAAAAAATAACGGATAACATGAGAAGAGCGATTCAGAATACACCAAGAAACGCCACCAATTTTAAAATAACATCTACTCCTTTGGATTTGGAATCGCTACAACAGAATTCTAAAGTTAATGTTGATGGCTCGCAAGACAACACCATTTCTACTCTACGGGATGGACTGTACTTTAATCCAAATGACCTTCTTGAAGAAATCACATCTTCAACTGATCACCCTAGTCAACTTGTTGATGCACTCAAAGTGGGACTTGCTGACATCTTAGATGCATCGAAACTAGAAGAGCAAGATGATTCAAGCGACGATGAAAACTTCAGTAAGTCTCTTGATGAAACCTTTGATGAGTGTTCAAAAAGTGATCTGGAATCTGACAGTGTTTCTCCCATTAATCGAGTTGTCGGTAGTTCGGAAAGTGATGTAGGTGATGATGATGTCACAGATATCTCGACTACAGAATCAAGAGAGAGTGTTGTGGAAATCCCCACAGAAGCTTTCAAGGCAAAATCACCAACCCCACGTAACAAAGACCTAACAGACAATCAAGAAAAAGAGGAAAAAGCAACACCAGACGAAGTGAAGGAAGATGTTTCACAGACAAACACACCTATAATCGCAAACGTCAACTCAACAACTGATGGTGAAATAAAGAGTGACATTGATCCCGTTTCTTTTGAGCCGCTCGAGACGTGTAAAATCATTGAAACTCTTGACAAGGAAACAATAAACGATGATCCTTCTACTGCTGCGGAGCAAGATGAAAAACATGATAACAACAATCATGAAATACCATCTGTTGAGGACAAGGTTGAAACACCATGTGAAAGACCCGAAATGACTGATAAAGAATTGTCAGCTACTGAAACCGATGTACCCGCAGTTAAGTCAAGTCCAGAGCCGGTTGAGCAAGATGATGATACAGAAAATTGGAAAAAGGACATCACAGTTGAAGAAATCTCGTACGTTCATGATGTTGATGTGATTAACGATTCTGGACTTGAGGTACCGAGTGAGGATCTCGCTGAGCTTGGGGTACCAAGTGAGGATCTCGCAGAACTTGGTGTACCGAGTGAAGATCTCGCGGAACTTGGGGTGCCGAGTGAGGATCTCGCTGAGCTGCAGAGTGATCAGGGCATCCAAGACAGCAACAAGACAACTTACGCTGATATCTTAAAGAAAGGTCTCTGTCCAGATGTCATTACACCTGTTAAACCACTTACATTCGCGCAGTGCTGCCAGAAAGAGAGACGAGCTGTTGACGACGCAAACAACAAATCGCCAAAGAAGACGCCGAACAAAGATAGAAAATCGAGACGACCGGAATATACCACGAAAAAACAAAGAGCATCACCTTCTTGTCATGGTGTCAGAGCGACACCAGATAAAGGAACATCTACACCACCACGGCCATCAGCTAAACCAAGCGTAAGAAAAGAACATAAGAGAGAAACCAGCAAGTCACCTTCCAGAAAGACGAGTAGTTGCAGAAAAATCTCGTTTGACCAGTGCGATTACTGGAATAACGATGATTCACCTAGCGAGTCTTCAACCAGCATCAGTGACGACGCCTCTGCTGAGGAACTTCTCCGAGAAAAGATCAAACGCGAACAAATTGCTAAAGTACTCCAAGAAGCAAAGCTAACTCTTGCAAAGCTGACAAGTGAGAGCCTTGGATCTTACGAGAAAGTTTCTTGCTTGAAGCAAGTGCCTTCAGCTAACAATGATGCTTTTGAGCTGTTGCAATGTCAAGAAATAAACAAGTCGAAACATATGAAAGAGCTTGCTAACAGTTTACACGAACTCACACAAATGGGACTTGGGAACGCTAAAGAGTTTGCAGAGATCAAAGACATTCTTATTTCCCTTCATTACCTACAGTCAAAGGATAAGTACTTCATTGAGAAAACTAAAGACAAGCCAACAGGAGAAAAGACATCATCCAAGGCATCCAAGCGCAATAAGGAAAAAGACACAAGTGTTTCTGCCGTTTTCTTTATAATCCTTTCTTTATTCATTTTATTCATGTTTATATTCAAAAGACAGTGGTTTATTATCATTTGTACAATAACACTGATTTTACTGTGTTTCTTTGGACAACAGAAATCCACAAAAAATGACAAAGTAAATAAGAAACAGATAAAATAGCTTTTTATCGTACGTTAATTTTATCCATATAATTCATAAATTTTGTTAGTTTTTCTTTCTTTTTATTTTACTTTAACACTTTTGAAAATATATTGTAAACTTTAATTGTCAGATTCCTCGATTTATCATGAACTGCGTTAATATTTACCAAGATGTAATTTATAAATAAAAGCCTGGCCTCATAAAAAATAAAATACTTTAAAACAAAACAAAGACGACATTTTTATACTTTTAGTACTTTTACATTTCTATAATTCTGTTCACTGGTTCAAATATTTGACTCGATCGTATATTAATGTTTTTTCGTTGTATACATGTATTATATTTACTTTTACCTCTCTGTGTTGCTGTTTGTCTGTTTGTTTACCCATTTAATTTTCTTGATATTTATTTTTGCGCGTGCAAATTTGATTCTACTGAGGTACACGCGTAATGATCATTTTTGCGCGCGCATACCTTCAAACAAGCAACCACAAGTGCACTCATACGTTGTCGTACTCAAACAAACGATACTTAGCCGTTAGCACAAAGGCTTGCTGAATAATTGAAGAACAATCTAATATAAGGTAAAAACATAAGAAAAAAAACATGAAGTTGAATCTTTAATTTTAAATCAGTAACTTCGTTAACACTATTTATGCTTACAATGAGTTTTTGTCAGTTTTCGATCGTTTCGAGGTATTGGGAAATCTCTGTAGTTGCTGCACAAGAGTTACGGGATTTACTTCCATTCTGTCCATGTTTTATGACGAACAAAATCGCGTTGCTGCATGTGCATTTTATTGTTTGTTTGTTTTTATTTTCTCTGAGTTTGTTCTATTTTAAGTCAATTTTTTGTGCAGTCCGGCGATTGGGTAATTCGTGCTTATCTTAATCAATGGAGTAAAATAATCATGGTCTCAAGTACGCTATATCATTTCTTATTTTTCAGTAGTCATGTCATCTAACAAGTTAGTGGCGTACGAACACTTCTTCACAGAGGACACATTTAACAGTATACAAGCCTTCAGAGATAAAATGAACAAACAGCCTCTATCCAGTGCTCTGCAAAGCTTTCTCGTACCAGGAAAAGTCCATACAAGACAACCAGGAGTTTACGAAATACGCGAGGGAAGTCATCTCATATATATAGGAGGACACGATTTTCCCAGTACTATCTGTGATTGCTTAACGGCTCATTTTAGTGGTTGTGATGGCCTTCCGATTGGACTGTATCTAAGCGGACCTGCACGAAATAGATGGAAAGATTTCTCTGTACGCTGGATGCCTCATCCCCGGCCTCGAGAAGCAGCAATGCTTTTGCTACAGGATTACCAACTTAAACATGGAATTTTGCCGAGATATAACCTCCCTCCAGCTCATGAGTTTCTTAATCAGCATTCATAGTATATACTACTCCAGTGAAATACTTTGATCAACATTTTTATAATCGTTTCAAACTTGTTTAATAAATGATTACATAAATATAAAATATATCTTATAGAAATGAAGAAAGTCGGTCTTGGTGAGGATATTGAGTGACGATGATGATGATGATGATGATGATGATATAATAGCTATATAATAGTGCGACACGTGATTAAATATAATGTGAGGTGCTTACATAGTGCATTTCATACAGCTTAATCCGGCGCTTTACAATTTATATATATATATATATATGCGGACTATTAAGGCGCAATTTTGCAGCCACGCGACTCATAATTATGAGGGGTTAGTAATTAGCATGAATTAGTATGACCTTTCAACACACACATGGTTTGTTAATTATGAGCATAACGTTTGATTTTGAAACTCCATTTTTATTAGGTGTAACTCATACATGGCATATTGACGTTTTGCTCGGCAAAACTGCATACACGTGTGTGCTCTTTACATTTATTTAATAAGTGCGTTTTTTCGAAATAAATAACGAATTTTGAAGCTTTTAAAACTGCAGACATTACCGCAAGAATATGTCACTATGATAATTAAGCAAAATAAATGTTTGTCTGCGTCTGTATTGCTGTTTGTGTGTTTTGTCGTTCTGGATGTCCACCCGTCCGTCTGTCTGTCTGTCTTTTTGTCTGACCGCCTGTCCGTCCATCCGTCCGTGTGACTCTCTATCTGTCTGTGTTTCTGATCCACAATCATACATGTTGGTATGTTAGAGGAACATTTACAATGAATACGGTTGTTACGCCATAATAACGCATGTCCGTTTAAAATGCATTTCAATCAGATGAAGTGACTTTCACCCCTGAATTGCCATGCATAGCCTTATTCCTCTCTCCAATTTATTTCTAAATGTTATCTTTCCTTCATCAGAACTTGATCCGTCCTCTTTAGATTATAAAGTGCTCTTGTTTTTTCATCAGAATTTAGTTTCTTCACTTTCATCAGTAAAAGCAGGGTTCGTTGTACCATTGTCCCGGTCTTGGTCTTGATCAGAAGTCGTGAAATCTTTGTATGCCGAGTTGTCTGCCGAGCTAACATCCCCGTTCAACTCTGAAGTTGTGCACTTTTGTGGTTTTCCTTCATGTTTAGGACTATTGTCGTTTTCTGTGCCATCTTTGAATTTCAATTCCTGCTCTGCTTGTTGAATGGACCGCACTCGCTCGTTTGCGTCTTGTGCTTTTTGTAATTCTGCAGCTTGGAGTAGTTTACTGAACTCAGAATCAGGATCAATGGCCAACATAGATGGGGACTCGAACTCAACGATCTGAAATAAAACAATTTAGTCTAAATAGCCTGCTTATAGCTGGTGTCACAGGAAGTAGGGTAAAGTATCTGTTGCCGCATTGAATCACCGGCAACCAAAGCTCATTATGTGTCAATATTTATCAAAATCATTTCTGATAAGTGTTAAACTTGAAATAAATTAATAATACAATTCAAGGTCATTAAAGAAGTCTCAATAAATACAAAAAACTGAGCCTTTTTTTAAAAAAAAATTACCCTTCCCCATACTAAAGGCTTTATTATTATACACTCAATTATGCTCTCAGAGTAAACTGTTACCTTTCCATCGTCCATAACAATGATTCTATCTGCTGTGAGTACAGTGTTCAGTCGGTGAGCGATAGTCAGTAATGTACAATCTTTAAACGCTTCTCGTATGGTGTCTTGTATCTTGGCGTCTGTCAGAAAAATAAAGACATTTTTGTAAATATATAGAAAGAAAGCAGGAAGCCATCATATCTTGGTAATATTCATCATCATCATCATCATGATTGGCATCATCGTCATCAATTTGATGTCTCTTATCACCATCATCATCAATACCAATATACTATACTAGTACCAGTGTTATTATAATCATCAATATCATCACAATCAGCGACATCATTTCACTACATTTATCATCATCAGGATAGCTATTGTCATCATCATCACCATCATCATAATCATCGTTATCATCACAGTCTCACCTGTTTCTGAATCTATGGCAGCAGTAGCTTCATCGAGCATAAGTATCTACAAAAAATCATATATGAATCAGTACTGATTGACGAGGACCGGTCACTTTTGGTACCCTAAAAGCTACCACTTGCAGATACCAAATCGAAGATTTTTACCCCTAAGAGATACGACGAGCATCTCCGGGGATGTTCACACATGGAACAAACACGTGCAAGAAATAGTTTCCCTCAAGAGCAGTCAAACGAAAGGAGAGCTGATCGACTTCACAAGTATGCGTACCTTGCTGTTCCTGAGAAGAGCACGGGCCATACAGATAAGCTGTCGTTCGCCAACTGAGAAATTCTCGCCATTTTCAACCACCGGTGCAAGTAGTTTAAGCGGTAAGTTACTAACCTGAAATAAAAAAAACTATCGATTACTGACGTTCCTTAAACCATCAAAAACGCTCAGTAACTCGTGCCTCAGTAAAAGAATACACCACTGATATTGAATTGAATATATTATGATTTACATATTATGATATTGTTCTTTCTGAGTGTACAATTCTTATCCTTTTCAGTTTAAAGTATATTTTTACAATCACGTTTTAGCACTGTCAATCTTAAATCTTTCGCTTTAAAAAAATTAATATTTCACTTTTATGGATGGCCTTGACCTATGCTAAAAAGCATCGTGACATCACGCTTCTGCGCTACAACAACTTCTAAGCGTTATAAAAATATAAAACTACAAACATCTAATTTTGACGTTACCTTCCCACCAATAGGCGTTACATAACAATGTACGTTCAAAATGTGCGCAAGTCCCTAAAGTCGATGCAAGTTGGTGCACATTTGAGCTTGCGATAACATACAACGTCTTGCGATAACATACAACGTCTTGCGATAACATACAACGTCTTGCGATAACATACAACGTCTTGCGATAACATACAACGTCTTGCGATAACATACAACGTCTTGCGATAACATACAACGTCTTGCGATAACATACAACGTCATGCGATAACATACAACGTCTTGCGATAACATACAACGTCTTGAGATAACACACAACGTCTTGAGATAACATAAAACGTCTTGCGATAACACACAACGTCTTGAGATAACATACAACGTCTTGCGATAAAATACAACGTCTTGAGATAACATACAACGTCTTGAGATAACATACAACGTCTTGCGATAACATAAAACATATTGCGATAACATACAACGTTTTGCGATAATATACAACGTCTTGCGATAACATACAAATGTCTTGTATGGAATGTATGGATTTATACACTCCGGCCTCTGTGTGAATCGGTTGTCTTGTGGCCAGTCAAGCGATTGCGAGGAAGGTCTATTGCTAAACCGACGCGAACTAATTCATAAATTACGTTTTACGATTAACGTACAGTTTCCTTGAGGTGAGCCCGTTCAAGCGCGGTCCATATCTCTTCATCTGTGAATTTCTCAAACGGATCGAGGTTGTACCTACAACAAACCATATAACAATCATACAAATTCGAATACATCGGCTTTCCCTAGGATTGGTTTGAAATCCGAATGCCTAGATCAACAAAGTATCTTTCTCAGTAATGAATGAACAAAGGAAAATTTGTTATCTACAATCACAGAATGTGTGCGTGGTACGGGGTTCATTCATTTCAACATTTTATTAATTTAGTCATTCTTTCTTTCTTTCATTCTAAAAATTCTCACCTAATAGTTCCTATGAAAAGCACAGGGTCTTGTGGGATAATAGAAATTCTTGAACGTAAATCGTAAAGACCTGAATACAAAATAATAAAAAGTACTGTTAAACAAAGAACGTGTGTAAATATAGTCAAATCATTGTCACTTGATTGTCGTTGTGCATATACCAATATAGTAGAATTATCGATATTGTCAACTAATGTTATCAAATACTTATAGTGTTGTATACATACCAATAGTAGAAATGTCGATATTGTCAACTAATGTTATCAAATACTTATAGTGTTGTATACATACCAATAGTAGAAATGTCGATATCATCGATCTTAATAGTTCCACCAGCAGCCTCAACAAGACGCCATAACGCAACACCAAGAGACGACTTTCCAGATCCTGTTCGTCCTACAATACCTATCTTTTCGTTCTTATGGATATATCCTGTGACATTGTTGAGAACCAAGGGCAGGCCGGCACGATATCGCATCTAAATCACATACATACAGTGCAGTTAGAGATTGACCAATAAAATGAAAGAAGATATTCAAAAAGGAATTCGAGGAAATCTCAAGGCTGCGATATCCGTCCAGAATTCGACTGAAGAAAAAAAGTAAGAAGTTTTGCTCGCGCGCTAATCTTTTTTTAGTCTGTCAAGGTCTGAGCCAGGCTTCGAGATAATCAAAAAACTAGCTGATGACTGAAGTCAAAGACAAACCGATCTTATTCTAATTCCCTTCGTCCCTGCCATAAAGTCGTCTCTGGTCAAACGGTGAAGTGTTTAACGACTAAACATGAGTGAGCATTGTTCAGCCACTGAACATTTGACCGTTTGGCCAGGTTAGTCGATCAGTCCTGTTCAGTAGTCTGAACAACGAAAAATGTTGAGTTCTTGGTTGAGTGAGTCGCCACGGGGCTTGAATTTTGCGTGGGGGGCCATTTTGCGTGAGACTTGGGAGAGTATAATGAGTAATTCATGCACCTTGAGTTGGTTGAAGATGATACTACCATTTTGTGGCCAATCATCAGGTGGCTGTGTTTCTTTGACTTCAGCTGGTGCTTCGACAGGAATTGAGTCAATGTACGATGCCATTCTTTCAACACTAGTAAAGCGCGACTCTGTCTCTGCTGCCATACGAACAGTAAATTGAAACAGACCTGTTACCTGTGGATAGAACAAAATGATAACGCATGGTGGTGAAGGTCCGTTTTTCAATATACTTATATATGTTATAAATATACAGCCAAATGCAAAATTCTGTCATTTTTGCACATATATACAACCAGTATATTTTTCAGATAGTATTGCTGCTAGGCAGCTCTAAAACTGATAGAGAAAAATAATGGAATGGAAAATAAGTGGGGAAATCTCCTTGGGATCGAATGTAAATACGCTGAAAACATATTTAATATCTTTATTAGACATGCATAAGCAACCAAATTTGTGGTCATACACGCAGTATTTCGTAGGATAAGATATGCACGTATATATGTATTTCAGAAAATTCTCAAAATTGAGTAGATTTGTTGTATATAAGAGAAAAACTACAATTGCAAAAAATTAAAGATGCGTAAAATATGTACAATAATAAAATATCATGTATAATTGTATGTATAATATCATATCAATTAGTTTTTTAATGATTTTAGTTCCGCACAGATGAAAATGTATATTGATATTTGCGCGTTATAAGTAAATAAATTATTATTATTATTATTATTATTATTTTATTATTATTTTATTATTATTATTTGATTGCGACCAGCAACATACGGCGATCAAGCGTGTTTATAAGAATATGATAGATAGATATATGGCATTGTGTCTACAGTCCGTCAAACTTAACAAAAGCAGATCACGGAAGATTAAGAATAAGTTTATACAGAGATTACAAACTTCATTACCGATATTCACATATAATTCACATTCAATCACGGACCACAAATGATGAATTTTACCTGACTAGCGTATAGTCATGTGCCTTTATGGTGATAAAAATATAAAAAAAAACATTCTATATGTAGACGATAATTAAGATTTACATTGTAAAAATGTTACACGTCCTTCAATTAGTAGGGTTTAAGCCCCATATAAGCGCTCACAATCGCCGGATCTGTTTCCATATAACCGCTCACGATCGCTGACGTCATTTTCAGCGATTCAGCGATTGTGAGCGATTGAGTGTTCGCGTGTTCAAGTTGCAATTTTTAATATTCAGGTTCACCAGCATTTATTTGACACTTTAAACACTGTATCTCCAACATCAGTTTTTCTTTTTCTAATACAAGTTTTTCTTTTTCCAAAACAATTTTCTCTTTTTCCAGCACAAGTTTCTCTTTCTGTAGTTGTTGTATGTCCAGCGATGTTGATATGTTTGGTAGGTTCTGCGCAGCTTGTAATTTACGTTTCTTTGCGTTGTGTAAGATAGCCTGGACGTTTGTACGTTTTGGACGAAAGTGAATGGGTCTATTGTTGATGGTCGGTGCTGGAGGTTCCGTCAAAGCGGCTGCTGGGGGACCGGGTTCGACGATCTGCATCCCACACCCTACAGCAGCACGAACTTCACTAATACGAGGAAATACTTCAACTGGAGAGAGTTTATTTGCATTTATGTGCTCTACTTGGAGCCATTCTTCTTTGATACCATTTTCTTGTTGAACGACTAACTCCCCACCCGTCAACCCTAAGGCACTTGTATCACGTCCCGTGGGGGATACCACTGGGTTGTTGATTGTCATGGTGTAGCCTTGCATAATCCTCTGGCTTACTTGTGATATAGGTATATTAGGGTTAAAATTCGAGGCATCTTTCCTAGCAATGTTCACCAAGTTCTTCCATTTTCGTTTGACTTCACCAACGCTTCTTCTTTTTTCCGGTGGATTTCTAGCGTTTAATTTATCACAGATTGTCTGCCATGCGTCTAGTTTCCTTTTATTTATGTCAGTACCGTTCTTCTTTGAGCGCAGTATTGCTTTATGTCTCTCAAATTCTTCAGTTAAAAACAAATTTTCATCTTCTGTGAAGTTAGGCTTTCGTTTTGTTTCGATAAACGACGTTAGAATATCGTTAGTCATCATCTTCTCGGCAATGGCAAATGGACTTGGTCGAACCTTATCGATTGTTTGGTCTGAAGCTAACGCTTATATTAACATTCACTGACTATTACTTTCTTGCTGATCTGCTGACGTTTTCTCTCTAAAACGACTCTTTAGTTGACGTCTACAAATAGTGCAGTGCAGTTTAAGTCCAAAGTATCTTAGTTTAGCGAGATATAACTCAACTAGCCCGAGCAGTGGCTATTCAATGTTACCTAAGACCCAGCTTTAGCTTGTTCACTTGATATCTCATTTGCAATTCTAATTCTAGTTGCTGTTGACAATGACCCGTAATCCACAGTAACAGCTTAGTTTGAGCTTACTCAGCTTCCGGTCATATGTTTTTGACAGATTTCATTATTTTAATGGACAAGAAAAACTCTAGAATGAATGTCACGAAAATCATAAAGGATAATTATCTATTTTTACGTCTGAGTGCGAATAGCAATTTTCACGCTGAAGTCTTTGTTATTCATATTGTTGGCATATTAACATAACAATTCGTTTGTGACGAGTCCCTAGTGCATAAGCGCGAGCGAGGAAAACCAACAGAATTTAGGGATTAGAAGGGGTTGTTTTTTTTTTTGTTGTGCATTTTTCTTCAATTTTTGCTTTTTTTTTCAAAGGATAAGACCGAAGGAATGAAGTCAAGCGTCATGACATAAGACGGGAATTCAGCATCGCATAATAAGCATACACAAAAGCACTGTAAAACCGAGAATTGAAGACAAAGGGACAGCAAAGAAAAAGACCTTCTAAATCATCTCAAATCTCTAAATAATAATTATTATTTTTTGCCACTTCGGTGCTTATCGTGCTCTTTTGAGTAAACGGACTTTAGAACTAGCTCTGTTGCTATGCTTACTATAAATATGTCAGGTTGATGACCTGGTCGAGGTTTATTGTGCATAACTTTTACAATAAGTATTAATTATAACGTTTATAAAAAGTTGAAATGAGGGACATAGTTTCAGCCACCCCTCCCCCCCATTAATCATCAATCAATCTATCAAGCCCCTGTAGAACTGACAATCTGTTCGTGTAAAATGTTTAAAGATTTTCAAGGTTTTATTTTTTCCCACAGAATTAACTATAGGTAGGGATAAAAAGTGGAAGATACAGAAACTACAACCCTAGGGATTATTAAAGTGGGCGTTTCTGTACCTTGCTGAGATGCATATATACATATAAAGATTTGATTTACAAAGGAAGGAGGTTGAAACAGTTCAGCAAAAGTGAGAGGGAAAATAAATATCTAAAACTTGTACGCAAGAATATCTACTGAAGGTGAATTAGGACTTACCTAGCCTCCTCCGCAGGCAACTCTTTGCCCCTTTGATAAAAAACCTCCTTTGGGCTTCCTTTGCAACGGTTTTTATTTTCGCGCGGGACTATTCCTCCCCTTCTCGCCCCATTCTTCCTTCTCGCCTCTCTCTGTAACACAGGAAACCAAAGCAAAGGCCGAAGCCGTCCGTGAACATAACAGTGATGCCTGCGGAGGAGGCTAGGACTTACCCTTATAGCGTACGACAAAGCCAAACCAGCGAAGGCAGGTGGCAAAGTTCCTTTAGTAAGTACAACCAACAGCGCAGTAACAGTAGTGATCAACACAGTGATTATATCTAATCGTACTGACAGCCATCTATTGGACACAAAGTACATAAAAAATGGCAGTGTATTGCCATCGACTAACTTTTTGAACTTCTCGTTAAAATCAGCCATTTTGTCAAAAGCATGTAGAGTTGAAAGGCCTTGTATTGTAGCGGTTAAATGAGTAAAAAGAGGAGATCTTGTGACACCGTCCAATCTCTTCAGCTCACGAACAGAACGACGAAAATACTTATTCAAAACAAAGAATATTATCATCAAAGGAACCACTGCAATCAGAAACCAGGGAAACATAACAGCAACCAGACCAATTGAGATAATAATTCGTAAAATGTTTTGCAAAAAGCTTTCAAGCGTCCATGGCAATTGTGCATCTATCTCGTCAAGATCTTTTGAAAAACGGTTCAGTATTCTGCCAGTTGGTGTAACATCAAAGAACGCCATGGTTCCTCTGAGAACGTTAGCAAAGACTCGATCGTGCAGCACAGAAGATGCTTTGAGTGTTAAATTAACAAATATGTACGTTTTAAGCAATAATGCTAGCAAGAAACTCAATGAACTTAAACAAAACACCATGATGTAGAAACCATTGTCTGGATTATCAGCGTGGATGCCGGACTTTTCTGACAGGTTCTAAACAAACAAACACCATTGTCGGTTAGTATATGGCAGGTCATGACATGGTATGGCATGGTATGGTATCCAATCTCTACTGACCTTGCGAGCTGATGAATCCAGCCAGAAGCTAAGCCAAGATTCGGTAAATGTTTGAATACCCAGGGCAACACAGAAGAAAATGAACATCAGCAGACACACCACGTAGCCTGCAATAGATCAATATTATACTATTGGTTATACTAATGGTCAATGAAGATCATTTCATGCTACGAGATAAGGTTGATGTTAATATAGTAGTGCTGTTGTTACCTATTAATGATAATGATGATGATGATGATGATAGCAATGTCAACGACAATTTTGGATAAGGGATCGACCATGTATCACAAACTGTTGATAGTGTGGTTCAGGTGAAAAGATGGCAAGTTGACAGTTTATTACCTCCAGCTGCCTTGAAGTATTTAGAGTATGTTGATAAACGAACTGAACCTTCTTCACGATCTTCTGACTGAGTCAATTTACCAGCTGAAAACAGGTTTAACCGGTTAGTGACTTCAAATGACAAGTAAATAGCAAAACTTCATTGATCCGGCACGCAGTCTATAAACTTAGTCTACTTTAAATGTAAAATTTATGATTATAATGATGATGTACAATGAAGTTTGATTGATTGATTGTTCGATTGGTTGATTGATTGATTGTTCGATTGATTGATGGATTGATTGTTCGATTGATTGATTGATTGATTGATTGATTGGTTGGTTGGTTGGTTGGTTGGTTGGTTGGTTGGTTGGTTGGTTGGTTGGTTGGTTGGTTGGTTGGTTGGTTGGTTGGTTGGTTGGTTGGTTGGTTGGTTGATTGGTTGGTTGGTTGGTTGGTTGGTTGGTTGGTTGGTTGGTTGGTTGGTCTATTGATTGATCTATTGATTGATTGATAAATTAGACTGTACTCCCGATCGACTAACCTTCTTCCCGTGATTTCGGTACATCAGTATCTTCTTTAGGTTGCATGGCAATCGAACCACCTACTGGAGACTCAGTGGACTTGTGTGAGGATCTCACGCTAACTTGTCTTTTAAAGGGCTCTAAGGTGCTACGAAAGCTTGATCGTTGACTTGATCTTAATGGAGTGAGCTTTCTACTATTGAATCCTTCATCTGTACTTTCATGATGGCTATTGATGCTGAGTTGCCGAGTGTATATTTGTAAGACATCTTCAGCAGAAGCTGTAGACCATGTGCTGTTTGAACGAGCGCGCTCTAAAAAGTCGTGCAGATTGTCGTCTTCAGCAATCTTGGATTGTTCTTCCAGTTCTTCTTCAACTTCATGTAGAAACATACGGATAAGGGTTGCAAATTCCTTTGAAACAGAAATACTCATGTTAGATTTGATAGCAACTAGAAATACTTATGTTAGATTTTATAGCAAATATAATATCTATTCTTTGTCCTTTGAATAGTGTACTATTACAATGTCAATTCAGACAACTAAAACACTACTACGAATGCTACCTTGTTATCCCGCATAATAGAATCATATGTTCCTCTTTCTAAGATGCGCCCATCTTTCATATAAAGTACTGTATCACATTGACTCAGAAACTGAAAAATAAATACAAACAATACACCCGGATTTTAGTGCTTTCAAATAAGAAAGACATTTGTGTGGCTCTCTTACAATTAGCTGAACTGTTTTTAATGAGGTTTAACACAGCGTACGTACCTGTAGTTGATGTGTAGCAAACAGAACAGTTTTACCCCATAAGGCTCCCTTTATCAAGTGTTTAAAGATGTGTTGTCCTACGTGTGCATCAACTGCACTGAGTGGGTCATCTAGGAGATATATATCCTGAGAAATATCAATTAATCAATCAATTAATCAATCAATCAACCAGACAGTCAGTCGGTCATCTACTACTCAACCATCTGTATCCATACCTTATCAGCGTACAGTGCCCTAGCTAAACTTATTCGTTGTTTCTGTCCACCACTTAGGTTAATTCCACGCTCACCAATCTAGTGACAGAAATGTCATTTACTCATTTACTCATTTAGTTACTACTATATAAGTATATATTTTCTTGAAGCTGAATAAATGGAGATTACAATGGTATAAAAATTGTTTTGATGTGATCTATTGATTATTTTTAAACGGGTGGTTTATGATTTTTGACCACCTCTTTTCGTGGAGTTCCAGGAACATGGGATTACTTTGCACAAACTAACAAATTACATTATCGTTTAGAGGAAAGCCCGAACTCAAAAACGGTGTCTCATTTTTTTTTTATTAACGCTTTCTTTGCAAAAATATTCGTTTTTAAAGTTGAAAATCGTCATTTTTAGCTTTTTTTGGCATAAATAGTAGTAACTATAATACTGAGTTCGCGAGCTACAAGGCGTTTTGTGGACATCGATTTTTAGGGTCCCCTGATACCTTAATCTTGTATTCTGTAAGATAAGTTAACTTCTTGAGAGTAGGTAATATAGTTGTTTTCGTGTAAGTGGGAAACAGTACTGTATTGTAGCCGTAGTTTCTAATAAAGCAATCAAATTGTCTACAGTATCGTAGCGGTATCGTAACCCTACCATTTCCCAGCCATACGAAAAAGACTCTAAATCTGCTAGACAATCCCTTACCTCAGTCAGGTCTCCATTTGGTAAAATTTCAAAATCAGTCGTAAGACTGCATGCAAAACAAACGGATTTGTATCTAAAAGAATTAAATTTCGGTGTAAGTATTCCATCGTGCGTTCTTTCATCGATCTATTCATTTACACATTTATACAATACTTTTATTCATCGACCGTGACGTACCGCGCCTCGTTGAATGGTAATCCCAGTAGAATATTTTCACGAGCTGTAGCATTCATGATCCATGCCTGAAATCAATGATTAATTTTGTAATTGATATGACACATACTGTTTGTCTTGGTTTGTATTGTCGTCAAGACGTACCTGCTGTGCCACGTAGGCCATGGATCCTCCTATTGCCACTCGACCACGAGTTTTACGCATCTTAAAATGAACAAACAAACATTGGTGTTGTGTTCAGAGCTCAAAATATAAATGCAAATGAATGAGCACTTGTGTACGTGAAAGAATCCCCACCTGAGCTAAAATACATTGAAGAAGAGAGCTTTTTCCACTTCCAACACCGCCACAAATACCAATCAACTTTCCCTGGAACATGAACAGAACAATAGTTGATTTGCGTTATGGCGTCATTTTACTACCAATACCAGCATTCTCTACGAATTCCCTTTCATATTCAAATTTTTAATCTCAGTAGACATCAACAAAACAATTTGTACTAATTGCAATATACAATAAAGTCTGCAAAGCATTCTGGTAGTGGTAGTATTCTACGTCATCATGGAATTCAAGTTGCCTATTGAATAACGACTTGCTGTACAAATAGAATAGTCCAAGCTATAGATATTGTATGCAAGTTGCCTATTGAATTACGAATTGCTGTACAAATAGAATAGTCCAAGGTGTAGATATTGTATGCACGTTGCCTATTGAATTACGAATTGCTGTACAAATAGAATAGTCCAAGGTGTAGATATTGTATGCAAGTTGCCTATTGAATTACGAATTGCTGTACAAATAGAATAGTCCAAGGTGTAGATATTGTATGCAAGTTGCCTATTGAATAACGACTTGCTGTACAAATAGAATAGTCCAAGCTATAGATATTGTATGCAAGTTGCCTATTGAATTACGAATTGCTGTACAAATAGAATAGTCCAAGGTGTAGATATTGTAGTTGATAAAGGTTGATTGTTTTGTGGATACAAACCTTTTTGACTTTCAGGTCGATGTCAAATAAAGTAGGAACCAATACAGTCTTCACATTAACAGGAGCACCTGGCCGACCCCCTCCAGGGCGACCACCGCCTCCAGGGCGACGATTTGGTGGTTTGTGCTTAGCTTCACCATTTGCAGTAGATTCTGGTGTTTCATAAAGACACAATGAATTCAGTAGTAATTGGTATGTACAGTGAACATAGTTACTTGAAATGGTACAAGACCAAGGCAGAGGTAGAGAAGAAGGTTGTGGAGAAGGGAAAGAGAGAGAAGATGAGGAGAAGAACCAGTGGTATAACTCAAGGAGAGAAAAGCGAAAATTGGGAAGAGGGTTTGAGATAAGATGGAAAGGTATAGCGAAAAGAGGAAATTAAAGAAAAGAAATAGAGAGAAAAGGTTTGTTTTTGAATGGGACTCTTTACTATATTAGATATCACCTTTAGTCACATTGCCATTCTCTTGGGCAGCATTAGTATCTTGGTTGTCATGCTCAGACTCGATCTGTTCAACAATTAAAGACAACATATTAAACTGATGTATACAAAAACAAACAGACAAGAAAAATGAAGTATTAATTTCGATGGTTTCATAACATGGTGATACAGTATAAGTACCTTGTCCCAGGCGAAGTCTGCATCCTCTATAATCAGTTTGATATCAGGATTGTCAGGTTTATCTAGAAATGGTTGGAGTTCTTCCATCTCCAGCAGTGTCTAGCAATTTCAATGATATTATTGATTACTTCCAAAACATACTATAGCCTTTCAGCCGTCTTTTAAAACAAGACTGAATGATTTACAAGTTTTCCGTAAGTTGACTTTTATAGAAGGACAATTTAAACTTTTAAGGCAAATTAAGTTAACTTGAGATGAATTCCACATTTGCATGTGCGCAAATTGATCGCAAGTTCTAAATAAAACGAAATCTTTATTGATAAAACAAAAACTTTTACCTTAAGACGACGTATAGCTATAAATGCCTCAGCCAAAGCCCGCACACCAAATGGCAGTACAGCCAGAGAAAAGATTAGTACATTGAATATAGTCATGACAGTGAAGGCCTGGAACATAAGAGTACATGTATAGTACACAATGGACATTCGTTGACTGACTGACTAACTGACTGATCCAACTAACCTGTGCTGAAGTAAGATCTTGTCCAGTTGCTACGTGTACACTAAACGTTGCTACGGTAGCAATTGTCGGTACAATCAGAGCTACAGACATGTTAATGCCCTGTAATAAACTGGACTTGGTCAACGCTTTGCGCTCACACCGTCTCTTATCTATAGAAAAACAAATACACATGCAGCAATTTCAAAGTTGAAGAAACAACGATTAAACTGTCAATTAGTCTAAACTGTTGGTGGAAGAGGACCCGAATTTAATTTCTTGTAGCCTCATATCCATGTAACACAGTTTAGCTAGAACATTATTTATCCATCTATTGATATAGAATTGATGAAAGAGTTTAGTTAGAAGATTATTTAACCATCTATTGATATAGAATTGATGAAAGAGTTTAGCTAGAAGATTATTTAACCATCTATTGATATAGAATTGATGAAAGAGTTTAGTTAGAAGATTATTTAACCATCTATTGATATAGAATTGATGAAAGAGTTTAGCTAGAAGATTATTTAACCATCTATTGATATAGAATTGATGAAAGAAGAGTTGAGGCTCACCGTTTTAATGACCTCAATTAAAGTTATTCCCTCCTTCATTTACAAAGTGAGTAAGTATTAATGTATTTAGTTTAGAAGTAGATGTTCTTACCAACGATAGATTGAGCAAAGGATTTCTCCCACGCATACATCTTTATTAGTTTGATGCAGTTCAACAATTCACTCATCATGCGAACCTTTGACAAAGAACAAAATATCGTCACAATAAACCTTTCACTAGCAATAGTTGTGCAATTTTAATTTTAAAAACCAGATACGACCACAACAAAAAAATCATACAACGCAAACGGACGACACGATCATAACAGGAAAACGACACGAGTATTCACGAAAACGATACGATCATGTCACGAAAAGGACACGATTATGTCACGAAAACGACACGATTATGTCACGAAAACGACATGCACGATTGTAACGTGAAAATCAATACAGAGTGCGTAGTGCGTTATCTTGAGGCCTTATGCACCACTAAGCGTGCTAAAGACAGTGAGTGCGTTATTTTATTCGTGTCGTACCCGTGTCGAGAACGTGTTGATTCCGATTCGAGTCCTTGTCGTCCAAGCATGGAACAATCACAACATGATCTTTTTAAAATGCGAACATTAATATGTATTTCCTTACTCTACTATCGGTAATTCGAACAACTTTTGATCTTAGTTTCCCAGCAGCCTTTGCTACTGCTCCTTGTAATGGATAAACGAGTAGAAACACACCACAGCCAACCAGCGCAGCTGGACCAATCAGATACGTAGTATAGATAATAGCCATTATGATTACAACAGGACCACCTACACAACAAAATAAAGTTACAAACGTTTCACATCAACACATCATATGCTTTGAATTCTCTTCAACTGTTTTCGAACTAGCGAAATGTTTTTGAACCCGCGACCCGCCATCCAAAAAAAATGCGTTAACTCAATCGAACCAACTGCTATACAGCAGAGTTGTTCCGCATAAGAACGTTATAGATGCAAATGAGATTTTTTTACAAACCGCATGCAAATTAGTAGTTGGTGTTAATCTATCCATTGTTTAAGGTAAACAATACAGCGTGCTAGAATTGAATAGGTCACTTCACTAGATTTTTGTTAGGATGGCATCGGTATACATTTCACTAAGTAATACAAGAAAAATTTCAAGTAAGCTGAATATTTCTGACATTTTTCTATATTTTGACATCTTTATAACATCAAGCCTTCTCTGTCTTGAGTACACCCCTCTTTTATGGAAAACACGAGGGAAGTGGACCGTGTTTTTGGAAGAGTTCTCCAGTCCCACTCTCACATTAAGACCGGTGCATACAGAGAGCTTACTCCTAGAACATTGGACTCCCGGAGTCCGTTTACGATTGCATACGCATATAAACGCATACAAACGCCTCAAGTGGTACCGATACCAATAGGAATTTTGCTCCGCAAGGCTTGCTCAGTTGGCGTTACACCCCGGGTATACTCCCTTCAGATTTGGGTAGGAATGTTCCGCTTGGATCCTAGCTGTAGGTGTTACCGTGTTGATGGCAAAAAATACCTAACTTGCATACCCTGTTTATGATAAATGATTGAATTGTATAGCTGTGCTAGGATATATTTCACAAATTCAATGATCTTATTCATGCCGATTTCCTAAATGCAGAATAATTCCTCTCATTTCCTGGGCCCCGAGTATGATAGGAAAATTTGGATTAAATTGAAAATACAGAAAAATTTGATACCCTGTTCATGACACTACGGTCGAAAAAACCATACCCTGTTCAGCAGATCATCATCGTATAGTCGATATAGGGTAGTACCCAAATGTACACAAGTGTGAGCTACCCTGTGTGCCGCCCTTTACTAGTCAATCGACGCAAGAGTCTCATGTCTTTTTAGTTTTGCGGTTTTTGTTGATTTGTCCTTGCCAGTGTTAGCAATTTCTGCGAGTACAAGGTATACTCCCTTTACATGTCAAATTATATGCAGTTCAAATAGGTAACTAACGATAAAAACTAGTGTGAGCTGCGCCGGTGTTTCTAATAAAACAGTTGTTATCAAAATGTAAGTTATACACCGTCAAAAGAAGAGAGAACTTACTTTCTCTTTACTTCAACGTAGGACTAACGTTCGAAACGTCAGTAAGTTCTATCTTTTTACGGTGTATAACTTACATTTTTATAACAACTATACGCAGTTCATCAATGCAATATTCAAATATGTAAGTAATATCCCTCAGATTCTGTGCATGAAAGAACAGCTAGAGGATAAAAAATCCTCAGGAGTTGGGGGGGAGGGCTCTTTATATTTCCAGAGGTTGAATTTTTTTAGGTCGAGAGAAAATTCGAGAAATTATTGGAAAATAATAGACTGTAATAGAAAGTAAACATTGGGAAGAATTTTGGTTTCGAGGTATTTGTTAGGGTAGAAAAATATTTTCCTCCTGCGTATTTTGTGAGCTGTATATTTTCTAATCTCCTTAGTATCATTTCTACAGAGGATAAGGGGTAAGAAATTGCCTCTGCTGGTAGGGTAGCGATGATACAGTGATCCACTATGAGAGAACCAAAACAAGAATCCCACATAATTAGAATATCAAAACTGAAAGCCCAGGATAATTATATAAACTCTACTGTTTGAAATTCGAGAGGGAAAACAATGAAATATTCCAAACCCAAAAAGTTGTGGCTGTCTCTTATGAGGGTGGTCGCTTGAAAGGTTTTCATAAGAGTTCATATGGGAAACAAAACGGGAAACTCAAACAAAATTTTATTTATTCTCCTGAAATTGTTAATTATTTACAGAATATATGATAATGTAGACCTGGTTAAACGTGCTATAACGTCATTTAGAAGCCGGCCTTCATCACCCTATGCACAACCCCACCCCCCCCCCCCCTCCCCCCGCCAAAAAAAAAAAAAAAAAAAAAGAAAGAAGATGCATAAGGACTATGGTGCTATATTTATAAGAAAGCTGGCCTCCTGTAAATTTTTGGTATGTTTTAGCTTCTGTTTGGCGGTGTGTCCAAAAAGCAGGTGTACGCGCAAAAAAAATAAGGCAGTTCAAATTCCTAAAGCCTGGTTTCCATATAATTCAGAACGATCGCATGTAAGCGATCGAAAAAAAGAATTCGATTATAGGGAAACCAACGTTTTTCGATCCTATGACCGTTTTTGAGCCATATATGATAGCGATCGAAATCGTCCATAAGCTGTCGTAAGATCGAAAAACTTTAAATTCCCCAAAGTCGATTTTTTTTGGATCGTTTGCGACCGTTCTCGATCGTTTGCGATTATATGGAAACCAGACTTAAAAATTTATGTTTTTGTCATAAAAAAAATCGAAAATAAATGGTCTATTCAATTTTCGCGCGCTTTATGTTTTTACCTTAAACAATGGATGGATTAACACCAACTATACTAATTTGCATGCGGTTCGTAAATAAATCTCATTTGCATCTATAACGTTCTTATGCGGAACAACTCTAGCGTGTTGATGTTTTCTTATGATATGGTTCGATAAGGTTCGACACTTACCGACAATGAAGTTGCTAAACAACACGCCTTCGTAAACTCGTTGAGCATCTGAAGCACATATATTGACGAACTGCAGACAAAATCAAAAGAAGATAGATTTATAATTGTCATTTTACTTCTTTACGCTGAGAGCATTTGATTTCTACATGATACTTTGCATTTAAAATCACATAGATTGTTTTGATGTGACGTCATATTTAATCAATGTGTCTGCATCTAACATGGGCCTTACCTCTCCTATGCTTTTATCTCCAACATTTCTCAGTTTACAAAGCTTCTCGAAGAGTAAAGCATATATCATGGCTCTTGCTCGGGTCGCTGTTCGTATGTTCAAGAAGAAACTCAGAGATAGAAACGTTGTACGAATTATCTCTGTAACGAAAAGGCCTGCCACCTAACAACACAACACAGTACGGTATTACTTTCTGGATAGTTTTCGTCAGACTGGCAACGTAGACAGAATACATGATGGTTACATTGGTTCTTGTTTTCATGCTTTCATTGGAAGTTATTTGTTCATTTCTTCAATCTCATTTGTCTCATTCTCTCATTCATTCATTATCTATTCATTTGTGTACAAATACATTCAATATAAAGAAGGTATGCTACAAATCTGAGAACAGACAACTTATACATCGGATTCAAAACTACGTTTTGATCTAAAACTCGAGTATCCATTCTTTGTCTAATCCTAGAATCATATACCTTCTTCACTTTGAACATTCGGATGGTTCAGGTTTTTTATAGTCTACATACCAATGCGATCCCATATTCAATCGTTGACGATTCTTTCTTCTCTAGATATTCAAGGATAAAGCGGATAAACAAAGCCTACAGACAACACAATAATCATCCAGTTAGAGTGGTCAGTTTTAAAACCCGTAAATATATCACACTTCATTGCATCTCATCATCGCGTTTTACGTACGTGTCACCAGTGAATTTTAAAAACTTTATTAGTAAATTAATCCTTATAAAACTTTGTTCAGTATGGTTGCAAATCTGCGCGCCATGCAACTAGCTTAATTCTCACTTCGTGTTAGACTGCACTATGTTGTGCTTTCTCCATCAATCTATGCATGTGAATGCGTGTACCATTCCGCCATTCACATTTTCAGTGATTGTAGCATTTAAAAACTCAAAAAAACAGCCTCATCCTTGAAACCAGTCTTTGTGAAATAACCTGGAAAAAGTCGACATTTTACAAAACAAAATCTCAAGTATTTTTCATTATTTGCTACGGCTGAACCTTGAAAAAACCCTTACTTTTTTATGTTTTGTGTTTCGATTGTAAATGAAAAAACATCCAGAAAAAAGTCCACCTTTTTCTAATATCCGTAGTTGAGATGAAAAACAATAAAAGTTTCAACTACTTTTACAATACTCGGCTGACAAAATATCAAGTATTTTCATTTTCCTCGATTTTTTTCAAAATCACGAAAATCGCAAAATTTAGTACTCGCAACTTATTCCGTGGGCAGATCCAAGGGATCGAGGGGTGCAGGGGGCGCGAACAATCAGGTAGCTTTCCAATCAGTATGGTTTGAGGCCCCAGCCTGATCAGTTATTTTTTGATATTCGGAAATAAAACCACTAAATTTATAGAATTATGCGTCAAAATATTTGAAAGACTTTTCGTTGTATCAGTGTTAAGGAAATTTGATATAAAATCCACACGAATTTCTTCAAGCGCCGCTATGGCTACATATGTTGGCTATCACGTGCTACTTCGGCTCCAAAAAAGATCAGAGAGAAAAGATCGACTAAAATCCACTTTCATTCAAGAGTTTCAATACAAAAGTTATTGAATTTTTCAACATGATTTATATCATGGTAACATCTCAACTTCAAAAAAAATCCATCAATTTGTTGCTATCAAATTTATCAAGCATATTAAAAAAGTCAACTTATTTTACTCACATTGAATCAATTCTGAAAAACAAAAAAGGTTCGTCTTTTTCAGATCGCAATGAAAAATACAAATAGAAAAAAACTTGACTTTTTACGAAAAAAAAGTTGATCTTTTTCATTCTTTGGTCGAAAATTTGTAACATGATAAAAGTCGAGTTTTTTCATGATTTCTCCCTTCAAGTTTGTATCTCATATCTCGAATTTCTAAAAAACTCGTTTAATTCCCAGTTTCCTCTTTTGAAAATCATTGCAAATGTGAATGGCGGAATGGTACACGCATTCATGTGGGACAAAAATCACTATTGTATGAATGTACAAGAGCATGCGTGATGACCTACTTACCGGTCCAAGAAAAGTGAACAGTTGTGACAAAATGAACATGATAACACCAGCAATCATTCTGGTCCGTACAGCTCGCCAGACTACCTTCCGTAAAGCAGCATGTTTTATCCCCACTGTATCGACTTCTTTATGCCACAGTCGTTTGATTCGTTCACCATTGTATTCTATAGTTTCATATGGAGATAGTTTATCAAGATCTTCAATCTGTAAAGGTTTTTTAAATCCTTTGATAACAGTTTCTGATGCCCATGACATGAACATCAACGAAAAAAACCCTGAATCATCGATCTTGGGTTTGTCTGGATTTCTACAAGAAAAGTGAAATGAGTTAACCTACAAATTCGTACCGACGATGTTGTGTGATGTGAAGTGCTGTGATGCCAGTGAGTGATGTCATATGATATGACGCGATCTGTTGTGCATTTACAATATAATGTGAGACGCTGCGATTCAATGTGATGTAATACGATTCATTGCGTAATATGATGTGATAAGATGTTACATAAGATGTGATTACATAAGATGTTACATAATGTGATGTGATTACTTACGATGCGTTGTGTTGACCGTTACTGAGTGGTGTGACATTTTGCAATGTGATGTGAGGAGCTACGACTTCATACGATGAGGTACGATCTATTTACTATTGGCATAATGGATGATTTTGCATAATTTGATGTGATGACTTACGCTGCGTTGTGTTGCGACGTAATGCGAACCGTTGCTGGGTGGTGTGACATTTTGTAATGTGATGTGAGGCGCTACGATTTAATACGATGAGATACGATCTATTTACCATTGGTATAATGGATGATGTTGTAAGTGATGTGACTAGTTGCAATGAAATGCGATGCAATACGATGCGAAGTAATTTAAAATCCAGTAAAGAAAGCACAACGAGAAATGACGTCACACCATTTAAACATTGACTCCAGTCTCTCGCACAAACTGACTTTATAAATATTCTATTTTTTGCAAATTCATTGTTTGCAGTAATATATATATATATATTTTAAAGAAAAAATCTGAAGGATTTGAAGGAAAAATTTCAACTACTGAACAAAATTTAGAGTTAATTTGCTAGTTTTTATATTGAATATGTTCCTATCGATTTGAATCGTATATTTGAAGTAATTGAAATGTGCAGTCTACAGCTGCGGTTAATTACTGAACACGGATAACATTTTAAACAATCAAATACTTGTTCAGTGTCCCGTGAACTGAACAACATTGCCAACGGTATAACATGGCGAATATATCATGAAAACCACACCGCAATGAAACAAATACGAGTCGATTTTTTTTTCTGCTTGGAAGTCCACAAATTCCTAAACATCCTGGTATTGCTTTCTTTTTAAACGTAATCAAATATCCTTGTTAATCTGCTGAGTAATAGCTATGCAGATATTGTGACCATTCAAGTATAACATTTCTTTGTACCACAAAAAAGCCCAAAGTGATTTCATAGCCGGATCATATCGAAGAAACTGCAATAGAAGATTACATCAAGAAGAGCTGAGCACATCTATGAATTTTATAAATCATTAAATAATTAAACATATAAAATAAATGATAAAGCATTTTTTCCCTCACGATGGCATTCTAGTCGAGATTTTGTCAAGCTTGTACAAGTATTTGATTATGTAATCAATTGTACACTAAAAGCTGTCGTTTTTTTAGTTATGTGCGTTTACTAAAGTTTTAGAAACGAGTTCCCCTAATGGTCGCGGGTTTCCTTGCTGTGGATCTGTTAGTACCAAATAAACACCTTGGAGTGTTAAGCAATAGCGTTTTAAAAGTATTTATCTGATATATAAACTGATAAAATTCAATAGCTGGCTATTTAAAATGAGCCTAATTTTAGCTAGGAATACGATCGATGATATTTTCAAACTGTGGCATCATCGTTAACTAATGATGGCGTCTTGCTGTTGAGAATTGACAGCCATTCCGTGACCACAACAATATAATTTAATTATATCATTGATCTTATAACAATTTACCTCGGTGCACAAGGCAGAAACGCTTTATAGTTATATTTCCCACGTCCAGCGATTCTTTGGTTGCTATTCTTGTTTGTTGTAGTATTATTCGATGGTTCATCGGGCTGAAAAGCCACGTTTGGGATTCCCTCGGAGTTCCCATCTTCGTTAGAAGCCTTCATCGTTACTTACTTTCTTTCTCTACGAGATATCAGTTAGAGATATGAGGTTGTGGATATTTTTACAAATCTATATCAAATGACCTCACTCTGAATAGGCGCAGCCATGCATTTAACCCATTAAAATCTTCTCAAGAGTTCTGGTGATCCCGTCTTCAAATTAATTGGAGAAGTGTCTAGGGAGGGGGTGAAGGTGACAGAAAAGGTCCCGAAGACTGATCCTGTCTAAAGTTACGAATGTAAACCCAACGTGAAGCTAATCACGCTTATAGCTATTTTTTCTGAAACGTTCAGGAACTTAACGAGCTCTGTGAGAATATGGACGACAGTGAGTAGGGATCGGGTATCACATGTTTGGGATCTGGAATCAACGAGAATGGAATGGGATCATTTAAAATTTAAAAAAAATCAGTAACAAAAATGGGTTAGAAATTTCCAAATCAGTTGAAACTCGTCAAACATGATAAGAGTTTTATGCATTTTATTAAATTTCAGAAACAGAGATACAAAATAATACGGCTGATCATGAAAAACAAGCCACATTAAGTAATCAGCTAGGGGAGGGGTGGTCTCATAAAAAAGACCACACAAGACTAAAAGACTAGTATAGCCTGTGCTAGCAAATAAACGAGTGTAATAATTGTGGAACAGTTGAATTTCCCTCTTCCCAGTTCTTTATAGTTGATCATTGGAACAATGGCCAGTTTGGATATTCTCATATATACCCATAGCACTTTCTGATATTTGGGGGGGGGGAGGTAAATATTGTCACTGAGATCATTTGTATTTGAATAACATTTGATTGTATATGGTTATTCTAAACATTAGGATTCCTGTGCTTTTTACGTGGGGTTCCTGTGCTTTTTATGTGGGGTTCCTGTGTTTTCAAAATGGCTACCTGATTTTGAGAGGACTATTCAGAGAATGCTCAAGTTGTTTTCTTGGGTGAGTTCTTTGTACTTTTATACCATCACCGATATTCACATCATACAGTTAGATCATTATTTACGAACTGCTGAAATCTTCAAAAAAATTCCATGTACAGTGTTTTGAATATAACGACTGTTCATGATTCTCCACGTCCTAGCCATTCATGTTTAGTCATCAACATTTGCAAGAAACATGAACAACACAGTACAGACAACCTTTATGAACAATAAAAAGAGAATGCTTGAGTGAGTGAATGGATGAATGATTACATCAATGAATAAATGCATCAGGATTAAGTGTTTAAAATTTATAGTCAGGTACTGAACGTGCACCATCACTCTTAAAGCAGAAATCTTAAATTGAGCAAAAGTTTCTTATTTCTAGATCCTGAGACAAGACAGCAGATCTTAAATTAAGTAAAACAATGGGTTTTTGCTTAATTTAAGATCTGCGATCTTGTCTCAGGATCTAGAAATAAGAAACTTTTGCTCAATTTAAGATTTCTGCTTTAAGAGTGCATACCACCCAATGCAAACGTCGGTGAATAACTTTTATTTTACTGTGATGAACAAATTCTTATTATTTCAGGGAGCTAACAGTTATGGTCAGTTAGGACATGGCCATTCTAATGATATACTATGTCCGACACTAATACCTGAAACTAATCAATCAATACAGTGTGTAGTTGGTGGAGGTGGCCATACTCTCATTATTGACAGTAAGTAGGATACGGATGGAAGGCAATAAGTAATATAAGAAAAACAAATCACATGCCCTTGATGGGAATTTGACTCACATCTTTGGTAATCTAGTTGTAGTTCAAGGATTAAGTATAATATTTTTTATTATATAAACTCCAGTGAAATATCAGGTGATCTCTCGCGCCAAAAATTGATATTTTCACACGTGAAAATAACACGTTACCAAACGTCAATAAAAAATATTGTTTTAAATTGAATATTTCTATTTCACTGGAGTTTTTATAATAAACAGAATATTACATGGGCGCTTGGAGATACGAATTTTATCTTCTCGTGTTGAGAATATCTAACTCGTTCACTTCGTTCACTCGTTAGATATTTTCAACACTCGAAGATAAAATTCGTATTTCCGCTCGCCCATGTAATATCCTCTATATATTTTAATGTATAATATTTTAATTATCAAATAATAACAGGAGATGGCAAAGTGTATTCCTGTGGATGGAACAACAAAGGCCAACTTGGTGCGAATGATCTTATTAACAGACAACAATTTACACCTATATCAAGTGATATTGTAACGAAAATAAGACTAGCTGCTTGTGGCTGGAATCATACATTAATTGTGACAGGTACTATTGAAAATAGTGATCATTTTGAAAATACAACAACTACAACTATATTAAAATGCTACAACTACATATCTATCAAACTGTTGTAAAATGTATTGATATGTCATACACCATAGAATGAAAAAGGCAAAACTGACGTGTCAGACGTTAGTCCTTTGCTGGAGTGATATCAAACTCTGTCAAAGTTGTTTGTCATGAATAGAGTTGTTTTTCGTTTGAGTGGGAAACAGTACTCTATCGTACCATGATGCAGTTTCTAAGAAAACATTCAAATTGCTACTGCGGTATTGTAGCAGTACAGTAGCCATACTGTTTACCACTCATCTGAAAATGACTCTATTTGACCTTATTGCTTATAAGCAACAATATCATTCCATCTTGTCATTTTTGTTCAGATGATGGTCAGTTGTTTGTATTTGGATGTAACAGATGTGGTCAACTTGGATTAGAAATAGATGTCAGTAGCTTTCCATCTCCAATGGCATGTAAGGTGTGAATTATGTCAATGACATATAAACTACAGGATGCAATAGACCACTTTTGAACTAACATTGTTCAATGATAATCTCAATAAGTTTGTAAGTAAATCCTTCATAGGAAGTGGAATGTGTGTATTCCTTACTTATAATGCTAAATACAATGAAATCAATGCAAAAAAAAAATCAATTGATGGTTTTCAACCATTCCTAGGAGAGTGAGTGGAACAAAAGGGTCCACCAGTCACTGTGGTGGTTTTTGTTTTGAAAAGTACACCCGGATTGCTGCCATTTCCTTTGTTTAAATTGTATCCTGTAAATGGTAAAAAAAACATGTATATGGGCACCAGTAGTGAGTAACTTGATATTACTTTACATTTATCACTTGGATAGGATCTATATAGTGCTTGTTGACTACCTTTCCTTTGTAGAGGCTAATACTTTTATTCATAATAACTATGACTGTTTTTCTATCAGTAGTTTAGGAGACCTGTAGTTCATGTTGCATCAGGGCTATGGCATTCATTAGCTGTACTAGGTGTGTAAGTCAAACCATTGACAACAAATCTTTCCAAGGGTGGGGTGTCTCATATTTAAAGAAAACCTTAGATACAGTTTATAGATTGAATTTATAAATCAGAATATAATGCTAACATGTACTGGTGTGCTTGTACTTTTTGTTAATATTAGATGATGGGACAGTATGGTCATGGGGTAAAAACAAAAAAGGACAATTAGGAATACCAGGACTGACAGCCAAGAATCTAACAAAACCAACACAAGGTAAGCAATTTGGTATAAATATAAGACTCACAATATCCATTTATTTTCTCTAATGTTTCTAATGTTATATGTGGAATGCTAAAGATGTGGGCTTGATTGCTACTAAACACAAACTGTATGTCTTATCTTGATATTTATCTCTAGTAGTAGAGAGGTACCGAACTTGGCTCAAACACCTATTTCACACAGCAATTCATTGGTTGAAAAAAGGGCCATTTTAGGGCAAAACAGAATTTGAGTTGATGACGTCATAACTAGGGAAAAAATAAATGGGGGAGGGGTGGTCTCTGGAATTATTGAGCTATGAGCCAGAATAAGGTACCTCTCTACTACTAGGAGGGGAGGGGAGGGGAGGGGAGGGAAGTGATGACGTCATCACCTTGGGAAAATCAATAGGGGAGGGGTGGGTCTATTTTTGAATAATCAAGATGATTCTATAGCTTGTTACTATGAATTATTTTTTCACACTTTAGTTTCTCTGAATTCAAGCTTTGTTTGTTCACAAATTTTTTTCCAAGTTTCGTCATTTTTCTTTATAACAAAATTGCTTTTTAAATAAATAAAATCTAATATTTCACGGTCTTCATCTGGAAGGATGAGATCCCAGATTTTATAAATGATATAAGGATAAAAAGTCTTTTTATTTTTTCGTCTTATATTTTTTAAAACAGTCAGAAATATCATTTCACTTTTATGAAGAAGATTTCCATCCACGGTTGGAAGATTTTTTTCTGTAGATAAAGACCAGATGGCGCTGGTAAATTTATTTAAATCCGTTCTTTGAATTTCTTTTAAGGATTTTCTTATGGAAATTATTTGAAGTTTAACATTAGAATCTGGAAGATCATCTCTACATTTTTCAATAACATATTTTGGAATACATGGAGATCGACCAAGGATTAAATAAATCCAGTTTCTGAAATGTTTTGAAGGATTAAAATCAGACGGTCTGACAGATCTGCCTTCTTGTTTGAATAAATTCTCTTGATTTAAAACTAAGGTTGGGCAAATATCGAATATTTTTCCACACTCTTGACAATAATAAAAATAATTTTCATAGTCTAAGATTTTATGTTGACAATCGCACTCTTCCATTATATTAATTTAACATATATATTCTTACGCATGAGACTGATTGAATGATTCATAATCTTTTATTTTGTCAATAACCGGTTAAAAAAAAAGTCATTTCCATTCCTCGGGATTAGCTTTACAAATATCTGAAATTATTGGGAGATGCTGTTTAAAATAGCGTAAAGGCAATTCACAATACCGGAGCTGATTAAATTCATTTACAAGAATCGAAAATTTCTTTAAAAAATAAGCATAAGATCTTGACATGCTGATTTCATTTAATGTCTGTTCATCATTTATATTCAAACCTTGAAGCAACGATCCTTGTAGGGCGGCATAATAAACAGTCTTTCTTTTGCAGTCGCCAATAGCTCTTGATAAAAGGTTGATGCTCTTCACGCAATCTTCTTTAGTAGTGTCTTTCAGTTCGTTTTCGATTCCTGTAAAATCCATGAAGCGTTGATTATTCTTGCTCTCACCCAATTTTTTCTTTACATCTTCAAATGTTGGCGCTGATCGGCTTTCAGCAGTTGAATTGCCAGTCATTTCTAGATATTTTCTTTCTAAATCCTTCCATTGTTCGTCGATAAAATCTTCTGTTTTTGGGTAAGCATTCCCAACTTTTATAAAAGCTTGTTTTACGTCTTGGAAGAATATCTCGAGGTTCTGTTTATTCATTTGTGATCATAAGTTACTCGATCGCCTATTTATATGTCTTAGTGACGAACGTGCTTGTAGTCATGCCTAACGAATGTTCTAGAACATTGTACGTGCTTGTAGTCATGCCTAACGAATGTTCTTGAACATTGTACGTGCTTGTAGTCATGCCTAAGTAAGCTCTTGAACATTGTACGTGCTTGTAGTCATGCCTAACGAATGTTCTAGAACATTCGCCATGCTATATTTGGATACGTTCGCAATGTTCTAGAATGTGATGTAATTTACTAAATATAGAAACACAAAATGTATATAAGTAGAGCATTCGGCTAAGCTAACCATTCAAGGTTGCAGCGGAATCAAGTTACGACGAATAAACGGTAAGTACTGCATGTATTCCCAGGTTATAGTTTTTGTGACGTAGTCCTTCGTTTTTTTTCATATTTTTTTTGTAGATTTGTTTATGTTTTTATAATTTGGGCATACATGAAGTACTTGGCGTTTATTGAGTTGTGACAGTCTTACATTCACTCCTTAAATGGAGTCTCACGCGTGAGACATTATTTTGTTTTGAGAATTCCTTAAATGGAGTCTCACGCGTGAGACATATTGTTGCTAGGTTATTTTTTTTGTTTTTGAGAATTCCTTATATGGAGTCTCACGCGTGAGACATTATTTTGTTTTGAGAATTCCTTATATGGAGTCTCACGCGTGAGACATTATTTTCTTTTGAGAATTCCTTAAATGGAGTCTCACGCGTGAGACATTATTTTGTTTTGAGAATTCCTTAAATGGAGTCTCACGCGTGAGACATTATTTTGTTTTGAGAATTGCTTATACGGAGTCTCACGCGTGAGACAGTAATTAATGCCACAAATAAAACGCAAAACCTGCCGTTGCTATTGTTATTGTTGCTAGGTTAATTTTATGTTTTTGAGAAATAAACGGTTTACTGTGTATTGGTTCTTTTTCCTTTGTAGGAAGAGGTTTTTCTTCTTTCGGCAGCAGATGTTTTTTAGACGGACCTAAATTATGTTTAACAACAGGAATAATTTCTTCGTTGATATTATTTACACCAATTTTCATATTCTCTGTGGCTTTTTGAAGTTTGTTATTGTAACCAACAATGAGGGAATTATTTAAAACTAAAAACGATGGACAGAGCCAACACCCGAGCGCAACAGCAAGATCTAGTTTTTGTTTTGCTTGTTGAAGAGCGAATTGATATCTTTGGATAGATTTTGAAATATCGCTTTCCACAACAGAGCTTTCAAACAGCTGTAAAAATACTTTTTGAGTTTCTTGCGCACTGCCGCTGTCGCCAATAATGCTGCTTCTTGTTTGCACTTGACTGCCTAGAATACAATAGACAAATGCTTCTATAGATTGATTTATTCTAGATAATCCAGCTTTTGTTAAACCCATTGATGTAGAAGGAAAGAAATATTCATATTGATATTTCATTTTTGGATCGGAGACATACTCAATGTTGAAATGATTCATATGGTCTGTAGTTGCCCATTCGTCTGGTAGTTGATAAATTTTGTTTGGAATGTATTTGTCATGATCTAAACCACCATAACTCCAATAGTAAGCATTAAATACTTCTGTAGAGGAATGATATCTAAAATCATTACCGGTGGAGAATTCTGTTTTTAACTTCTCAAAAGCATTTTTGTTATAGTAATTATTAAATTTTGAAAAATGTCTATCTTTTGGCAATGGACATTGAAGTTCATTTAAAATGCGTCTGATAGTGAAATAAACGTGAAACTTATAAAAACTATCAACTTGAGGCGATGCAGATGTAAGCATTTCTCTACTTACACCACAGCCACCTGTAGCACACCAGACGGCAAAATTCAGCGCTTGTGCCCAAAATGATAAGTTGGGGCTTTCTAACCATTTTTTAACATCAGGAGTTTTTCTAAATATTATTTCACTGTCGTCAAATATGTTTCTAAATGTGAAGTTTGTTTTCTCTTTTGGTGTGATATAAACGTTAAAAGAATAATAATTCAAATGTGTTGGATTAGAATTCCATGAGAGGAATTTATAATCTGCGTTTTTATTGAAGCGGTATTTTTTAGGGAATTCCATTTCATTTACTTCTTCTGTGGCTTTTTCAAAAGCTTGTTTGTCGTTTGTGTATAAAAAATCATTTATATTTTCAGGTTTATAAGTATGTCCATTCCATGAAGGAAAGTGATATAATGTTTTCTTTAGAGTTCCATCTTTATTGAAAGGATTATAATTACCATCATTAAATAGAAATTCAACATCGCCATTTTTATTTTCACCAAATCTAAATCGCGAGTAGTTTGGGTATTTCCTTTTAAAATCTGTCCACTTCATTCTATATATTTAAGTTTATTTCTACAAAGATGAAAAAAAAAATATGCTTTTTTAAAAATCTGTTCACTTCATTCTATATATTTATTATATCTAAGTTTGTATATGTATCCGCCATAGGGAGTTCTATCAAAAGAGAAAGTTAATTCTTTCTCACTCCGGTGGATAGCTGTTGTAGAAGTACTTTTTTTATTTCCTCTCTCAGCTTTTCTATGTTGACTTGGGGTTCTTCTTTTTTTTCTCTAGATCTTATTTTATTTTTCAGAGCTTCATATTTATCCAACTCTGTAATAATCAGTGTAAATTCCTTTTCATCAATAGAATTATCACGGAGTGCTTTTGAAACAAGATCAGCTATGCTATTATGTTTTGACTTAATGAGTTGAATTGTTTTCTCGTGCTTTGATACTTTTTTTATTAATCTTTTTGTTGCCATTCCGAAAGTTGCGGAAACTAGACCAAGAATACCACCAACGGCTGATAAGGGAATGCCAACAATAATTCCTGGTCCTGTAAGTGAAGTGCCAATGCCAGATGCAGTTAGTACAGCTGATAATCCACCGCTGATTACTGCAGTTCCATGTATTAAGGATCGGACTCTTGCATATTTTTTTCTAACTTTTTCATAATGTTTAAGTTCGTCATCAAGTTGTGAAAGAACTATATTTACTTTATTCAGACGAAAGTTTTCTCCGGAAGGTAAAATTGGATATACTGAGTCGGTCATTATATAAAATAAAAAATTAATTTTGTTGCGTGAAATTAACCATTAAACTGCATTTATTAGTTTTTTCTGTTCCCTTGGATTGCTTTATGGAAATATTGAAAAGACGAATTTTTTCATAGTTTGGTATTTTTGAAAGTTTGAATTTTTTGTTTAAAGGAAAAATATGAGCAATTCCACCTCTATAATCATTCCAAAGTTTATATCTCGGATAATCTTTCAAATCAACAGAAAACATTGCATGGCTTCTGGGGTTTGTTGCATCATCACTTGTAGTGTATTGAAGTTCGAAAGCAAGACCATCATTAGCATCTAATCCACCACCATCGTCGTCTGAAGTTAAAGTATGAATGTTGACTTCAGAGGTTTCATTTGGATATACAAGCATACTACATGATACGGTATCACCTTTTGTATAGCTTTTTGGGTATTTCACTGATGATTTTCTAAGAACCCCATAAAACCAATCTCGCCAAATATCCTCTCTATTTAAAATTTTGTCTGTTATTTGTTTACTGTTCAGTTCTTCAGCTATCATTCTATATCTTGAGTATAATTAACTTCAACGCTTGTTTCATTACCTTTATTTTTACCTTTACTTTGTGAAATATAAATAGAAAAAACCCTGATTTCTTTATATTTTGATATATTTGAAAGTGGCCAACTAAGGTTTATAGGAAAAACATATTTTGCACCCTGACCATCTTTAATCTTATATCTTGTACAAGTTGATAGATCAACTGAAAACATATAATGAATTGTACTGCCATTACTTGTTGCTGTTGTATATTGAATTCCAAAATCTACAGTATCATCTGAAGTTAATCTACTGGTGCGTCTATGTCCATCATTATCAGAAGTTAAAGTTTTTATTAAAATGCTAGAGGTTTCATTTGGAATGGTATATATACAACTAGAACCGATGATAATTTCTGGATGCGTTGTATATCCTGATAGAATGGCTTTATAATACCAATTTCTATAAATATTTATTCTTTTTATATTTTTCTCTATTATTTGCTCACTGGTAAGATCTTCAGCTATCATTATATTAAATCAAGTTCAAGAACAATGCTAGAAAAGTTTATATCTTTTTTATCTGCATCTTTGACTTTAAAAGTAAGACTTCCAATGGCGGATGTTGTAGACAATGGTATTGATATTTTTGGTTTGGTGTCATAGGAAATTTGATTGGCTGTTCTGCGGCAGATAACTGCAAATAAAGTATCTCTTTTACCGTTGTATAATCGTTTTTCTGAATCTATTTTATCGCAATAAATGTAGATTTCTGAAGGAATAGTTGAAGAAGGAAAATTAATTACAGCACCAAGCAGAGATATTTTTCCCACCGCCGGTGGTTGATCAAGATAGATTGTAAAATTATTTGTTGCTGATTTTATTGTTAATTGCATATATAGTTTATTTTTTCATTTTTTCAATCATGAAGGCCACAACGGCAACAATCAATAGCCAAGCATGCTCAGCCACAAAGGAAACAACTTGGCCTGCGGTTTTAAAAATAAAACTAGCTATGGCGCCAATCATGCCCGGCAATATTTCACCTAGTTTTTTACCCAGAGTTTTAAGTCCATTGCCAACACCTTTTGCTACTGATGAAAGTCCTGATTTTAATTGACTGACGAGGACGCCTATTGTTATAGCAACTGCGGTTGCAATTGAAGCAACAGTAAAACCATATTTAAAAAAAATATATTTTATTCTATTTCTTAAACTCATTCTCTCTTCTATCTGCTCAATTTCCTGATTATTTTCTTCTATTGTTTCTCTATCTGCTACATTTTGATTTTCTAATTCCTGATTTCTAGTATCAAGTGTTCTAATTCTATCTTGATCTGAAGTTGACGCTATTTCTTCATTATTTCTTTCTATTTCTTCATCTCGTGTTCTAATTTTATTTTCAATTTCTTCATTTTGATTTTCCATTATTAAAAGATCAGTAGGGATTTCATTATATTTTCCACTTTTTATTTTATCATCGACACTTTTTCTTACAGTTTTATCCTCATTATAAAGTCTTTCAGGTTTTGTCCATCCCTTTAATCTGCTTGACCGAAATGATATTAATTGATTTCCATTTCTATCTGTTGTTATGTCAATTAGATTTTTATCAAGATCTGGGTATTTTGTAAGTAAAGTACTTACTCTTAGTCTATCAGTAGAAGTACTATCAATTTCTTCATCCATATTTTGTAATTCCATGTATTCTGGAAGTTGTTTGCCAGGGTTTTTTGTTTTCCATGAATCTGAAAATCTATTAAATGCATTTCTCCATCCCCTTCCGAACTTTTGTCTAAAACGAGAATATAAACTGTCTACTGTTTCATTTTCTCTTAGAAGTAATGTATCATATTCTTTATCTACTTCTTCATTTATATCTATACGACCTTCTTCAGTTGTTGGGTCAAAATCTGTAGGTTCAAATTCAGCCATTATATTTATAAATATTTAGCAGTTACGTAGCCCGCTGCTAACATTCCGCCAGCAACATATAAAATTTCATATTGTTTTTGTTTTGATGACGGTGAATAATAGTTTTTGAAATTAGGTTTATTTTCCAATCTGTGGGCAAATTCTGGATGTGCTTTACTATATAGAACAAAAGCTTCATCAGTGCTCTGTAGATTTTCATCAGCTTGCTTCTTTTCTAAATATTGTTGTCCAAGCCAATCTTGATATCTTTTTTGTTCTTTTTGCCATTCACCCATGTCATGCTGATATTTTTCTAATGCTTTATCATGCCTTATTCTCTCTAAATCTGTATGAGAACTATCTAAATATTTTCCTAAATATGATCCGCCGATGAATGCCGTGGCGTTAAGTACTGCTCCTGCTATCATTACTGCTATGGTTGCCATCTTATATATTTGTTGGGATTATTTTTTGTTTTTCTAAATATTCTTTTGTTGCCACACTGGCCGCGACTACAAGAGTAAGTTTACCATAATTACCTAAATTTGAACTGGGATCGCCGAGGAAATTTTCTTTTAGGATTTTCTTAGCTACATAGCCAATCCCCGCTGAAAGTCCAACGATAACAGCTGAGTCCATTACAATTTTAACTGCTTTATTTTCTGTCATATTATATTAAAAGAAAAAAAATAAATCCTTAATGCGTATGTGCCGGTTTCGGTGTTTTTCAAATGTAAACTATTTATAATTTTCATAAAAAAAAAAAATGTGAGATGATTTTTAATATTGTGAATAGATTTATACAAAATCCTTAATGCGTATGCGTCAGTTTCGGTGTTTTTCAAATGTAAACTTTTTATAATTTCCATAAAATTACATTGTGATTAAGGATTTTTATATTATAATGAAGAAATGTAGTAGATGTCATTGTTTAAAAGAAGATGATAGTTTTATATTAAATGAACGTATATTTAAACTTTGCAGCGGCTGTAGGAAAGGTAAAATAAAACCAGATAATAGTAATAAAATTAAATGTTCTAATTGTTATTGCTTTAAAGAAGTTGATGACTTTAAGAAAGATGGTTATATTATGAAGACTTGTAATAAATGTAGAACAAAAAAAATAAAATCAGAAGAAATAAATGAAATAAAAGAAGATTTATCAAACTATAAGAAACATGATCTCTGGAAAAAGATTTATAATGAAAAGGAATTCATTGATTTAAATTATATATTAGAAATGAGAAAATCAGCCGCCAATTGCTGGCATTGTGGAAGGCCAATTCAATATTTAACCTATAAGCCGGATTTTGGTCAAATTAAACGCATCAATCCTAAAAAAGGATTTATAAAAGGAAATGTAATTATATCTTGTACTTATTGTATGGCAAGATAAATATATTTTCTGAAAATTATAAAAAGTTTACATTTGAAAAACACCGAAACCGGCACATACGCATTAGATAAATTTTGTCTATTATTCTTTGAATTTTTTTTTTTCTGAAAATTATAAATAGTTTACATTTGAAAAACACCGAAACCGACACATATGCATTAGATAAAAAAATATTTATTTTTAAATTTTGTCTATTATTCCATAAAAAACCTATTTTTGACTTTGGCTGGCTCAGGTTCTTCTTCCTTCTCCTTTATCGGTTCTAAATTAGGTTTATATTTTTTTTCTTCATTTTTATTTTTCCTCAGCCTAAAATATAAATCAACTGCTGTTAAACTAATTCCAACAACTCCAATAATCGTGGCAAAATTTATGTCTGGGAACCAAGAAGAATCTTCTTTCATTTCATTTGTTTCGGCCAAAGCTTTTTTGGCTTTCCTATGGTACTCGACCAATCGTTTTCCGGCTTCGACGCGTTTTGGATCTTTAACCTTTTCAGGCATTTTCTCTGGCTCAGCTGTGATTTGTTCCACTTTTTTTTCTGTTTCCACTTTTTCATCTGATGACATATATAATATAATATTTTTTTCTTAAGATCCATCTTAAACAAATGCTTAAGACTCTTAAGAATTCTCTTCAACAGAATTTGAAGTTGGCTTAACAGCTGCTGAAGAGAATTTCAAATGCTTAACAACTTGTAAAAGTCCGCTGCCAAGAGCTACAAACCTTCCACCTTTTAAAATTGTATATCCCGCAACACTGTTGAGCTCCTGTTTAAGCAGCTCATTTTTCTTCAAGTCAGTACACAATTCCTTCTTATCGTCAATTGGTAAAAAATAATTTAAAACTTCAGATGTGCCTTCCAAAGTCATATTAACAAGACTTCCTGAAACCATAGTTCCCATCTTGACTTGATATCTGTTGTGGTATTTTTCAACATCAGCCGGTGATAATTTTTTTACATCGCCAAGAGATAATTTAACTCCTGTATACTCTTCTATTGTACCAAGCACAGCAAGTATAGAAAGTTGTTCTCTTTTTTCTTCGACTTCAGCCGATGTTGCTGGAGTTATTTTTTTCTTGGTTTTCTTTTTCTCAACAATTGCTGTTGTGGGAAGTTTTATTTCTTCTGTTTCAAACTGCTCTAAGACGGATGTCATTATATACTAGGAATTTCAACATAAGCCAAATAAGGATGCCTAAGACAAAAACAAACTCTTGAATATTTTTCTGACTTCAATATATTTTTAAATTCTTTTTTCATCTCTGGAGAAAGATCACCAGCAAATTCATCAAAAAGAGTTTGGTTAGCCATCTTATTTGGAGAAAAAAAGCTAACAATGCAAGCCACATTTTCTCTAAATGGCTTTGCAATAGATGTCAGCTGTTGTGTTAGGACCCATAAGGAAATATTTTGATGTCTTCCACTAAAGGCAAGACTTATAAATCTATTTGATCTTTGTTTTAAATCTTTTGTAAACGCACAGTCGTCTAATATGACAAGAGTTTTTGTTCCAGAGAAAACTATTTCAATATCTTCTAAAAGATTATTTATTTCATCTTCTTCTTGCGGCGGGCATAAAACTATAAATCTTTTGTCGCCATTTGCAAAACCATGGTAAGTTTTATTTCTAACGTAGGTGGGACAGATGAGAATAATATACTGAAATACAAATCTGTAAGTGCTTCTTAATTTTTCTATCAAATATTTTGTCTTTCCACAGTTAGTTGGTCCTGTAATAATACAGTGAAAAGGAATTTTATTTTTTAATTCATCCATCTATATTTTAATAAATAATCGATTTCAAATTCGAGTTTTCTACTTCCATAACTGCATCAGCCACTACAAACACATAACAATTTACATTTCCACTTCCAGTTGCAGTTCTTTTTATTTCCAGTTTGACGCCATCTTTTGTAGAATTCAATAACAGCCCGCCGCCATGTAGTTGATCTGAAGGATGAGTTCTCAGATCCACCCAAAGAGCAAACTTATTATCATAAAAGTCTTTCTGAGTTATGTTATCTGTCACGCCCATTTTTCTAACTACCACGTCCCAAAAATCAGTCTTTTTCATTCCTTTGCTAAAAATTTTATTTGGCATGCCGTCAATATTAACTGAAACTTCTGTTAAGGATGGATAAACAAACTTTTCAGAATCTCTTGCACCAACAGTGTATGGTTCAATAAATAACATTAAAATGCCAGACATACTCCTTCGTGGAATATTAATATGTTCATTAATAACTGTATCACTATCTTTTTTAATTGTAATTGTCTTATGCAAAAGCACATTTTCATAATAAAATCCTTTACTGGCATAAGCATAAAGTGCATTTTTCGCAAGTTGATCGCTGTAGATGCACTGATATTCTAACTCAATGTTTGAAAGTGAAAATGTATAAGCCTTTGAAGTATCTGATGTGATAGTGATATCTTTACTTTCTGCTAAAGTTATTTCAAATGACAATGTATTATTCAAAGCTCTGTGATTAAACACTCCATGGTCATCAATGATTGGATGGTTCAATGCAATTCTATATTTTGTTCCATAAATAGCCGCCAAGGCAACTTCTTTTGCGTCTGAAGTAACTTTATCTCCGGCACTTGTTCTTAATTTTCTCATATTTGCTGATGAAACTCCTTCTTTCAACATGTTTTCTCTTTCGGCTTTCAAAAGAAATAGATCTTTATACGTAGAAAACAGATCCATTTTATTAGTATCCTGAAGTATCTCACCACCATAAAGAACTTTCATTCTTGCTACTAAATTCCTTGAAATATTATTTACGAGAGTGTTGTTTGCATGTCCTGCAGTTGCAAGAGCGAGGTTAAAAGTCAATCCAACGCTGCCAGGAACAAAGACAACATTCTCACTCAACTTTGGCAGATGAATATAAAGCGTCTCGCCAGGATTCGCGCTGCTGGGGTTGAAGGTTATTCGATGTAGTGTTCTATCAGCCTTTAGTGCAAGTGGTTTTCTTCTTTCACGACTGACATCTAAAACTTCTGCTATATTACTCATATTATATATATGGAAAATAAAAAACTTTCAAACCATTATTATTCTACAAATGGATATTGGAAAGGCTATGAGGCTATTGCTCCTCTGGCAGAAGCCACTGGCGTCGATAAAGAAAAAGTTAAGAAATGGTTAGAAAAACAAGCGTTGTGGCAAATATATCTTCCAAGACCAAATTATATTCCGAGATGGCATTGGAATGTTGAAAAGGTGAATGAAGTTCATCAGTCAGATCTACTATTTCTTACTCATGATACAGTAGGAAATAAAACATATAAATATGTATTATTGGTAGTAGATGTCGCCAGCAGATATGCTGATGCTGAAGCACTGACTTCAAAAGACTCCTCCGGTGTAGCAAATGCATTTGAAAAAATATATAAAAGAAAATTAAAATATCCAGAAACGTTAATTGTTGATCCGGGAACTGAATTTATGGGTGCAGTGACGAAGTTGATGGAAAAAAATAATGTTAAAATTCAAAGATCAGAAGCAAAGAATCACAGAGCGCAAGCAATAGTGGAAAGAGTAAACAGAACTCTAGCAGAAAAATTATATTCTCATCAATATGCACAAGAAATGTTGATGACTGATAGAAGTCGAGAATGGGTTAAAAGATTACCTGATGTGTTAAAGTCAATAAATAATAAAGCGAAAAAAATAACAGGTAAAGCGGCTGTTGATGCTGTAAAGTTAAAAGAAGTTTCAGAAAAGCATGTGCAATATAAAAGACCAGTTGGCATAGAAGAAAAACGATTGCCTGCTGGTGTAAAAGTTAGATATTTATATCAGCCTGGAGAATATGAAGGTGGTGAAAACCAAAGAGCTACTGATCCAAATTGGAGTTTTGGAATTTTTGATATTGTAAGAGCCGTTGTCGCAGAGAAACAACCAGTTTTATATTATCTTTCTGATGGAGCACCAAGGAGGAACTTTGTTAGAGAGGAATTAATGGTTATTCCTGAAAACACTGAACTTCCTCCAAAGAATGTTCTGTAATTCTGTGAAAATATTTTTTATGAATGGCTAAAGTACATTTATTTTTAAATCCACTTCTACAATAAGGACATTTAATTCTAACATAAAGAAAATAATCATTGATTTCTATAATAATTAAATCGTAATCATTTGAAATAATAGTCTTATAACCATTATTTTTATATTTATCTAATAATTTTTGCTGATGTTCAGAAACAACTCCCATTCCTGTAGGCGTTTTAAATTCTATAGCGAAACCAGTATAATTTTTATGATAATTATGAATTATTATATCAGGTTGACCTTTTGTATAACCTTTTGCCCAGGAGGAGATTCTTTTTTCTGACGTATCCTGAAGTTCTCCAAGTCCTGCAGATATCAGCGCATTGGGATAGAATCTTCTGATGTAGGCAACCACTTTCGTATGAAGATCATATTCATTTTCAATTTTAAATGCAATCGATCTTGGATATTTTTTTAAAGAATATTCACCAGTTTTTCTAATTGTTGGAAGAACTTCTTCAAATACCCATTCTCTAAACTTAAGTGCAGATTCAAGCTTTGAAGAAAATATTAATTCATAAAGACCTGGTTCAAGAAGAAATATAGTGTCAGGATGAAGGTGTGCGATTTGGGATACCTTGATATCCTTCAAAGAAACCTTGTATTTATCAGAAACATGTGTAGTAATAGCTTTAGCAGTATTTTGATAACCAAGAGCTAATGCAACATCTTTAGCTTTGAAATAGATTTGATCTTTTTGCTTTGCTGCTTCAAGTTTAAATTCTTCGTTTGAAAATTCTTTAAGTTCCATATATCTAATGTTTTATTTTTACATCTTCTAAAAATATCCTATTGCTCTTGTATTAATCCCATCTGCTAAAATTATTCTTTTGTCATCATTAGAAGATAATGCAACTTTATTTACTGTCTCCGCATAAATATCATGTTGATAACTTCTTATTAAGTTCATAGTTCTATACTGCTCTCTTCCAGTAAATAAACAATATCTATAATCGTTGAAAGAAATATCAACATCAATAATATTCTTTCTAACACCTTTACACTTTTTATGTTCATCTTCTTCAACTTTGAATGCATATAATTTTGATCTGAGTCCAACAAATTCAGTTATTTCAATTCCATTTGTCTCATCTTTCATCATTCCAATGACCTTTTTATTTACTTTTTTATCAATCACTTGATGTTTCCCATATGCAGAAGTATCAAACTTCTCTTCAAGATCCACATAAATATCGTTATAGAAATCTTCTGTCTTTATTTCATACATAAGTGAATCAGTGTCAGAAAACAATAATTCAGCTTTGCTTTCATATTTCTTCTTAATGTAATTGTAATGGAAGTCATACATTAACTCTTTAGATAAATCTAAAATTGACATTCCAACATAAATTGGCTTATTAAATATTAACTCAGTCAAATTCATATGAACAGCAACAAGATTTTCTGAGAATATTGTTCTCCTTTTATAATTTGGTTTTCCTATAAGACTTTTTAACTTGTACTCACTATTACAAAGTTTTATCTCCTGTCTATTTCTTATATTTTCCATAGTTTTACCAAATACACTATTATTCATCAACTTGAAGAAATCTTTTTCAAAGTCATTAGTTCCTTTAGTTCTAAGCTGAGTATTCAAATCAATATACTCAGCCAACCATGGCTTTTCTAAGAATAAAATACCTCTGTGGATATTTTTAATTTTTAAACCAAGAGACAAATATTTCTTTAAAGTTGAATGATGAACTACATATTTTTCTTTATCCTTCAGATTTGGAATTAGTTTTTCAACTTTATTTACAATCAAAGGCTCTGGTGCAAGGGGATATTCATTATGCAACTCATGAAGTTCCTTGGGATATTCTAAATCCACTTCTAAGATACAAGAACGTTTATGCCAATATTTAATATCTTCTTTACCCATCCACTTAAATTCAGCATAAGGCATATTTTGACTCATTGCCCAACCATAAAGATTATTAGCATCTAAATATTTTATAAAGACATCTTCTTCCTTAGGTGAATAATCTTTCATATATTTATTATTTGCCTTTGCATATCGTTTACTAATCATCGAAATTCCTCCTCTAATTCCCTTTTCAATCATTAACAACATATTAGGATCATGAAGTAAATCTAATTCTATTTTAGTTTTCTTTAACATTGCATCCCATGAAAGCCCAGGCGAAGTATAATACCAACAAGGATCTAACTTATAATTCTTCATGCAGACATCTCTGAAGGTCTCAAACACATCAGACAATAGAAGAACATCTGTTTTCATATAAAGATCGTGATAATCTTTAAAAGTTGACATATTAAACTTTTTCCAAACTTTCTCAGCATGTTCATAATCTGATAAAGAAATATTTTTATTATTTAACCTGCTATAAAACTCTTCAATGGGCGGAAGCTTAGTTTCAGTTAATTTCTCTAAACTATCAAAATAATCATAAGGAAATACACCTTTCCGCAATAATATCTCTAACTTATCTCCATAATATTTTGTCATATTTTTAAAATCATTTTTTGACAAGTTTGAAACTAGTTTATCTAAAGATGAAGCCATAAACTTAAAACTATCAATAAACCTGATTTCTCTTTTAACATTAAATTCTTTTCCATTCTTATCTTTAAATCTATCAACAATAATTTCCTTTTTAAAACTAATATATTTTTCTTCATTCTTTGGAATACAATCTATCTTCCCTTGAGAAACGCCAAGATTTTTTATAAACAAATGAGCATCATATCCAGATAAATTATGAAATATCACTGGAATATGTTTTGGTATTTTATAATTTAAATTACATGAATTATGCGCTGCACCTCTATATTTACCAGTTAAATGATCGTGATCTAAAACCTTATCTCCGTTAAGAGGAAGGGAACAAATATGACAATCAGTTGCACTTTTATAATTCCCATCATCTTCTTCTGTTAATTCCACTTTCTTATGCCAAATTTTATTATAAATCTCCCTAACTTTATTTTCAATCGAATCAACAAAGATCTGACCGATATCTTCATTTGAACTTGAACTAGTATAACTTTCCACATCTAATGGAAACAAATCTTCAACTGTAGATTTAACAGCATAGCAAAATCCAGATGGTTTATGCCTTTGGAATTTATTTGTCCAAGAATGATCATTATCTTCCATTGAACTTTCTATCTTTTCTGTTATACATTCAAAATCTGCATAAATAACAAATGGAACTCTCATTGAATGATGATAATTTTTAAACTTCAACTTTGAACCTTTGATTGGCATTTTTATTTTAACTGCTGATTTATCTTTGCAATATTCTTCATGTTTATTTAAAGTTTCCTGCTTTGGAAATGAATTCAAACAACGTAAACAAATAAATCTTTTATGCTGTATATTATTAATCTGTGAAGCAAGAAGTCCTGACATATTTTTAATCCAACAATAATGACTTTTTTCAGAATCTGAAATAAGAAGAAGATTTATTCTTTCGCCATTTGTTTCTGAGATCCTCAACGGATAAACCTCTTCTTTAGTTTCATTATAACCAAATACATTTACACTTACATTGGGATTATTTTCTTCAAATGTGTCAATATCTGAAAGCTCAACTGGAAAAGTTAAACCATACCAATTCAACTCTTCAGAGTTCTTTTTTAACTCTCTAGAAATTCTCTCTTTATTTTTTCCCTTAGGTTTTATGACTGCTAAAGTCGCTGCCCACTTAAAACATTCTAAATCTTTATTTTTAGGATTAACAATAGATCTTTTCAAAGCTAATTTCCTCGGTAAAGGAATATATGAACTTCCAGAAATTGGATTGAATTTATCAATATGAAGGCTTAATAAAAGCACCTTACTAAAAATCCATCCAGAGCCCATATTTTGAAATGTTTCTATTTTCTCTAAAATTTGTTCAATTAATCTTTCATAAATTTCATTTAACTTACTAGTTTCAGTTATGATTTCAATATCACTATGAAAATATGAAATTGTAAAAATTTTCTTCTTTTTAAATTCGACTTCAAGCACCATTTTAAATTTAACTGGCTTTTCTTTCTCTTTCAAAAGATTTAAAACCTGAACTTTATGCCGTTGAAAATAAATCTTAGGATCAACTTTTGCCTGTCCTTTAATCTCATAAGAAGTTAAAAAACCCTTTAGAGCAGATGCTTTCTTTGTTACTTTATGTTGATTGAATATCTTGTTAATTGAAGATTGCAACTTTTTAATTTTGTCATTAGCTATTTTCTTTTTTTCTTTTGGAATGAAATTCAAAAACCAGTCAGCAAATTTATTTAATTTCTTTTTTGCAACATCCTGTAATTTCTTCGCATTATAATGTTTAACCGGGGCTTTATAAACCTGTGGTTTTAATATTGGAGTTTTTATATACGGAACAGGCGAATCTAAGATATTGTTGTTTTGGCTCATCTTGTATATAATAGAAAATATTAAAATCCTAATATATTATCTTCTTTCAATTCTCTAATTTCATATGATTTGAATATCATTTTGACACAAGAATTGCAAATTTTTGTTTTCAAATCGTTGAATTCTATTTTATGTCTTGCCATTTTACAAATAACACATAAATAATATTCAAACTTTATATTATGTTTTTTAAGATCATCCATATATTTAATAAAAAAAAATAATTCATAGTAACAAGCTATAGAAGAATCTTGATTATTCAAAAATAGACCCACCCCTCCCCTATTGATTTTCCCAAGGTGATGACGTCATCACTTCCCTCCCCTCCCCTCCTAGTAGTAGAGAGGTACCGTATTCTGGCTCATAGCTCAATAATTCCAGAGACCACCCCTCCCCTATTTATTTTTTCCCTAGTTATGACGTCATCAACTCAAATTCTGTTTTGCCCTAAAATGGCCCTTTTTTCAACCAATGAATTGCTGTGTGAAATAGGTGTTTGAGCCAAGTTCGGTACCTCTCTACTACTTCTCTACTCCTATGCATTCTTTCTACTTCGTATACATGTACATTTCATCTATTTTGAGCATTATGTGGTTATTTATCATGGTTATTTTTGACAGTTAGTCTTCTGAAGGAAAGATGTATCAAGGTAGCAACAGGCTCACACCACTCTGTAGCACTGACAGGTAATTACTATTGCTACTCAGCAGGGGATACAGGGTTGTTTTGTGGGGGGGAGGGGTGGAGGGGGTATTTGTTTTCAAATTTAGTTAATTTGGACTTGGTCCAAGTGTGGTAACAGATACCAGTTATGATAAAAATATAAAAAAAATATCTCTTTCTATTTAATCTCTTCCCGTTTGTTTTCTTTTCCCGTTTTTCTTATGGTAAGTGCTTATGAAACACAGTCACCATTTCTTTAGTATGAGGTAAATGTAGTTTCTAGTGCTTGATGCTTTGTGTTCTTGCAGAGAATGGTCAAGTCTATTGTTGGGGCTCAAATCAACATGGTCAGTGTGGGGTTCCTGTGGAAGAGGCTGATATGTTTGAAGAACCACATCTAATTGGTGGAATTTTGTCCAATGAAAAGGTTGTTTGTATACTTAGTGGATGGGGCCATCTTTTTGTCATAGCAGGTTAGTTCATTCTGTCATTTAAGGAAAAAAAACAACCCATTGTGTAGAATGAATGAATGAATAAATGCATGAATGAAGAAATGGAATCGTAAACAAACAAATATAAAGGAATTAACTATATAAGACACAAATAAATATATAAAGAAATGAATGAATGGACAAAATAAATAAACTTAAGAATGAATGGACATATAAATGAGTGAAAAAAAATGAATGAATGACTGAACCAAGAACTAAATGAAAGTGACTAGTGGCAACGACCAAAGTTAACATTTTCTTTGCAGAAAACAGGGAAGCATTCAGCTGGGGTAGAAGTGACTATGGTCAACTTGGACTAGGAGATGAAATAGTCAAACAACATTATAGCTATCATCCAACTAAAGTACCAAGTCTGAGAATGGCAAAACAGGTATCATTACAAGTAGTCTCAAATGATTGCAATAATTCCTTCTTATTAAGAGCGAAAAAAAAAAACTATTTTGGAATTGCTCTTAAAATAATAATAAAACATGTCTTTACAATCCATAATTTCCCTTCAAAAGTCAGGGATGATGGAGCTGTTCTGAAAGGGGGGATGGGGCTAGCATTGATTATTTCCACCCATCCACCCCCTGGATCTCTTTAATGGTCTATTTCAATTTGGAGGGCTAAGCGAAATTTCTTATCCACCCTCCCCTCCCCTATCGATTTATCTCCAAAAAAGTTTAAAAATAATGTCAATCAATTTTTAAAAAAATTGAACAAAAAGAGCCCCCTTCCCCCCGGCTCTGCTGTCCCTGATGGTCTTTTAAAAAATCCAATTTTCATTTGGTACAGTACCACTGCTCGTCATAATACTGCACGACTGGTAAAAATACACTGCCGTTTTTGAAAGGTAGCCAACCAATAACCTATATATTCATTCATGACAATGTCAAAAGTGCGGAGTATTAAAATGCATTTTTAACCAATTTTTGCTTGTCAGATTGTATGTGGTGCAGAACACAACATTGCTTTACTTGGTAAGAACTATTTTTTCTCTTCTGAAGAATTGCCTATTTTATTTTTTCACATTCTTTTTACTTAAATTTTTCATCTATTTCTCTATTCTACTTTTCTCCCTTCCCTTATTTCTCCTGTAACATTCCATAAACGGATGTGGAACACAAAGATGTAGATATTTCTACCATGGACACATACTATTTTAAGTAACCACGCCACACCAAACCAGACAAATCGATATATATCTATGTATATAAATATCATACCAAACCACACAGTGTCATACCAGACTATGGGCCGCCGTTACCACCAAAAATACATCAATATGCAATGGTCCAGTTAACGATATTAAATGGTCCAGCATATACTTAAACGGTCCAGCTACCGATACCAAACGGTCCAGCTTGTTATGTTAAACGGTCTAGCATATAGTGAAATGGTCCAGCATATACTTAAACGGTCCAGCTACCGATACCAAATGGTCCAGCTTGTTATGTTAAACGGTCTAGCATATAGTGAAATGGTCCAGCATATACTTAAACGGTCCAGCTACCGATACCAAACGGTCCAGCTTGTTATGTTAAACGGTCTAGCATACAGTGAAATGGTCTAGCTTATACTCGAACGGTCTAGCTTGCGATGTAAAATAGCCTAGCTTGTTATGTCAAACGGTCCAGCTTATAGTGAAACGGTCTAGCTTATTGAGAAATGGCCCAGCATGCAATGTGAAATGGCCCAGCGTGCGATGTGAAATGGCCCAGCTTGTTATGTCAATTAGCCTAGCGTGTCGAATAGCTTACGAAGTCAAATAGCCTACAATGTCGAATAGCCTGTTGTCAAGGTGGCCTACCGCAGAGTCCATAGCAACCATGTTGGTTAATGGTTAACTGCGAATAATATCTCTCATGTGTTACACAACGACTTGACCTCGTGGCGAGCTACAGTGGCTTTGTCCTAACAGATACGTAAACGCTAAATTCTAGCTTTTCGTTGTCCAGATTTCATTGGTAACTATTGTAAATTTACAGAAATGAAGATTTTAAATTCTGCTGTGTGCTTTAACATCGATATACATATATATATTAATGTGTATATACACATAATACTGATAATATATGTAGATGTATAATTAGTTATTAATTACATATTTCTAACAGTCACTTGTGCGGGATTGAATTCTCATTGTATTATCGGTAAATTCACTCGCAATTCCGCAAGATTTAAAAAATTCACAATAAAAAATTCTAGTTTCTTCTTCTTTTTTAAATACGCTTGTTTATCGTTACTTAGTCATCTTAGTTTGTTTACTTATTAATGTTCAATTATTTACTGAATAGAACAAACCGACTATCAAATCTTCAAACATACCAATACATAAATTATTTATAGTAAGTTCTGACAATTTTCATGTATTCCATTAAAAAACGTTTTTTTCTATTGTTAATGAAAAAACTACACGTTTTTTAACCAAAAAACTACAAGATGACTTACATACACTGGAAAAATGGAGTACTGACTGGCAACTAAATTTTAATTCAGATAAATGCGAAACGATGAGAATTTCAAAAAAGACCGACATCTCAAGACCTAAATATTACTTAGGTGGTAGAGAACTGAAGGTGGTACCTGACGCAAAAGACCTTGGTGTTTACATCACATCAAATCTGTCATGGAGCCTGCAAGTTAATAAATGTGCCAGTAAGGCTAACAGTGTCCTAGGGTTCATCAAACGTACTGTAGGACCGAAAAACCCAGATTTGTTTTCCAAACTGTACAAGAGTCTGGTAAGACCAATACTAGAATACTGCTCACCGGTGTGGTCACCACATCTTAAGAAAGACATTGATGCGTTAGAGAAAATTCAAAAACGAGCATCCAGATATGCACTTGGTGTCAAAGGTGGAGAAATTCCATACGAAGATCGCTTAAAAAAGCTCCAATGGTCCACATTAGAAGAAAGGAGAACTTTTGCATCATTAACAGAATGCTACAAAACGATAAATGAGCTGAATGGGTTAAATCCCCGTGATTTCTTTACTTTTGCTAGTACGTTTAGGCCATTGCGTTCCAATCATTGCCGAAAACTTAAAAAACAATCTGCGAAAGTGAACAGTTTTAAATATTCATTCTTTATACGCATTGTAGATCAATGGAATAACCTTCCAAAAGAAATTGCAGAGGCAAACAAAGTCTCAATATTCAAGAAAAAATTAAGCAGAAGCTTGTTTTCATAATAATTTTCAACTTATTGTATATAGCTTTTATATAATTTTGTAATTTTATCATGTTTAATTGTCAATGTTTGTAAACTTTTTTTTTTTTTTTTGGGAAGTGGACTCGAAAGGGATAACCTCTTTCACTTCCTATCACGATTTTTCTCAGGTTTATTGTATTTTTTTTTTTTTTAATTGTATCTGTACTGTCCTGAAAATTGTGATTAAACTATTATGTTATGTTATGTTATGTTATGATATAGCTTTGAACAAACAATGAAGTGTAACGTGATAAGATAGTCAATAAAAAGAATATTACATAGGAAGAACAAGTAAGGATTATTTTTTGTAGATTTTATTTATAAATTTAAATTCATTTGAATAAGTGATGTGTGACAATGACCCAGTTTGATATGTTTTTATAGATTTATTAAAATGGCAGAAAGCAACACCACGAGGGTAGCTTTAAAGGATGCATGTCTGTTAAATTAAAACGTTTATTCGTATATTTTAAATGCGTAATTTCATTGGTGCTTCTATGATCATTTAGTTTCCTGTAGATTGTACTCGTATCGATGATTTAACAATCTATACAGCAAATATTTGAACAATAATGAAATAGATATGAAGTATAAACAGAAGTGAATGAATATGCAAAGATATTATTGTAACTAAGTCAACAAACTAAGATGACTAATTAACAATAAAAGCCATGAGGTTTTCATGAGTTTCGCCTGAACATTAAGTTTAAACACATTTTAGAATGTAAATGGACGCCTAAAAGACTAATTGTTTCTCTAAGTGTACTACGTCAGTGATAGTTTTTTTTGCAAGAATATGTAGTTTTGATCATATGCTAGTGGTATAATCATAAGCGACCTTATAAAATCTATAAGGTTAGAATCTATTTGTAAAACTGATGAATAAAAGAATCAAAACTTAACTCATTGAATATTAAGATACATGCAAGACGCATTGCAGAGTTTTGAATCATTTCAGTACAATATGTCAATAAACGGTCAACGAACTATATGTTTCACATAATATAGTTAAAGCTTAAAGTAAATTAAATTAATGCACAGTTTGCATCTGGGTAAGAATATAATTCAATGTTTGTCGTTATTGAAATGAACTTATTGAAGAAAATAAAGAAGGGGACTACTAAGTATGTACTGCGCCACCGCCCAGCCCTATTACTTTAGTCCGAGCTTCAAGTTTATATTACACAAAACTTTCTTTTCCGGACATTTATACCCCAAAAGTAAGTACATTGTTAATTAGATATCAAATATCTCAAGAACAGAGACAACCTCTAATGAAATCTGGACAACGAAAAGCTAGAATTTAGCGTTTACGTATCTGTTAGGACAAAGCCACTGTAGCTCACCACGAGGTCAATTCGTTGTGTAACACATGAGAGATATTATTCGCAGTTAACCATTAACCAACATGGTTGCTATGGACTCTGCGGTAGGCCACCTTGACAACAGGCTATTCGACATTGTAGGCTATTTGACTTCGTAAGCTATTCGACACGCTAGGCTAATTGACATAACAAGCTGGGCCATTTCACATCGCACGCTGGGCCATTTCACATTGCATGCTGGGCCATTTCTCAATAAGCTAGACCGTTTCACTATAAGCTGGACCGTTTGACATAACAAGCTAGGCTATTTTACATCGCAAGCTAGACCATTCGAGTATAAGCTAGACCATTTCACTGTATGCTAGACCGTTTAACATAACAAGCTGGACCGTTTGGTATCGGTAGCTGGACCGTTTAAGTATATGCTGGACCATTTCACTATATGCTAGACCGTTTAACATAACAAGCTGGACTGTTTGGTATCGGTAGCTAGACCGTTTAAGTATATGCTGGACCATTTAATATCGTTAACTGGACCATTGCATATTGATGTATTTTTGGTGGTAACGGCGGCCCATACCAGACTAATCAATTCTTGGGATGCACATTACGTCATAACCACCATGTTGGATGGCAATCCAAGAATTCTATATATATACAAGATACCATATATATACCACACCACATCACACCAGACTTATCCCATACCTCTGTCATACCACACCACACAACATCACATCATACCAGACTCACCCATTTCACATACATCAATTACCATATAATTATATATCACACCACACCATATCAGACTCGTACCATACCATATATATACCACACCACATCATACCAGGTATATACCATACCTGTATCATACCACACCACATTATACCAGGTATATACCATACCATATATATAGCACACCACATCATACCAGGTATATGTCATACCTGTATCATACCACACCACATTATACCAGGTATATACCATACCATATATATAGCACACCACATCATACCAGGTATATGTCATACCTGTATCATACCACACCACATTATACCTTACTCATACCATATCATATATACCACACCACATTATACCAGGTATATACCATACCTGTATCATACCACACCACATTTTACTAGGTATATACCATACTTGTATCATACCACACCACATTATACCAGGTATATGCCATACCATATATATACCACACCACATCATACCAGGTATATACCATACCTGTATCATACAACACCACATTATACCAGGTATATACCATACCATATATATATACCACACCACATCATACCAGGTATATACCATACCATATATATATCACACCACATTATACCAAGTATAAACAATACCATATATATATATATATACCACACCACATCATACCAGGTATATACCATACCATATATATATCACACCACAATATACCAAGTATAAACCATACCATATATATATACCACACCACATCATACCAGGTATATACCATACCATATATATATCACACCACATTATACCAAGTATAAACCATACCATATATATAAACCACACCACATTTTACTAGGTATATACCATACCTGTATCATACCACACCACATTTTACTAGGTATATACCATACTTGTATCATACCACACCACATTTTACTAGGTATATACCATACTTGTATCATACCACACCCAACCTATACAATATCCCCACCAATGTGTTTGTAGAAAGTGGTGACGTCATGACATGGGGATGGAATGAACATGGTATATGTGGTTTTCAAGAAGAAATCAATGTTCATGAGCCAAGACACCTACAGCTGCCTGATGGATACCAAGCAGTGTTGGTCGGTTGTGGAGATGGACATTCATTTGTTTCAGTAAAGAAAACAGGCTTGTAATTGTTCTATTTCATTATAACGTTAAACCTTCTTGTATTCGTCGGTTCTTATGGAAAATTCAACAAATTTATCCCTGTGCTTAATCCAAAATGCCTTAGATTTCAGATGAAAACTATTTAGTTTGTTGGCTATTTCACTGATGTTCGTGTTAGACGAGTTTTAGAGCTATTGTAGACACCCTCCGGCGTGATCGTTTATGTTTTTAGATTTGTTTGACCTGTTGACGTTATAATGAAGTAGAGCAGTTGATAAACTGTGAAAAGAACACTACTTTGAAAGAGCCCACACGACGGAAAGAGGATGTCACTGAGCTGCTGGCTTAACTTTCATTTCAGTGTTCTCTGTTTGTGACCTTGAAGTGACCACAACAATAGCAACAACACCCACTTAAATACCAACAGAAAAAAAGTTGCAAAAACGTGTTATCGATAAATTATATTATCTGGTTATAAGGTACAATTAAGTCTGCAAATTACATGTACAAGGACATAGGAAAATAACGTAATTAGAAAAAAATGATAATAAATATACTGGCATTTAACAATAAATGTTGCAAAAATAAAGACGGATTGTCGGAAGGCTTTGTTCTTTATTCAACTTCATCTCGCATCAAAATGCCATCGGGATCAGGAAGTCGTTGAAATCGGCTCAATATGTTTCTTTTATCGAGGAACATTTTCTGCCAAAAAAACAAGGCTGATCTATGATAAAAAAGAACATTTGCGAGACTTCTTATGACACCAAACAGTGTTTCCAAATCATCTGGAATGTTGGAAGACATTTCGCGATTTAACCCATTCACGTTAAACGACAGTTGAATAGTCCCAATCATGAACATTACAAAGTTATCTACACAAAAAAGAAATAGAGTTGTTTTAATAAGTATTTGCGCGAAACCGTCAAATCGTGCTGCCATCTTTTTGATCTGTGTATAGTTTAGTACACCAATAATAACAACGGTGGTTATATTTTCACTTAAAAAGCAAGCAACAACTGCTTCTTGTAATCGACTGCCTTCATGGAATCCTAAAATGACGATACATTCAACCACTGCAAAGGCTAACAGATAAACAAACGACCAAAACTTTGGTACTCGAATTATTTCACGATAGACTTCATACCATCCTAGGAATTCGCGAACTTGAACGATTACACATATGCATATACAATAGTTGACATGTTGCAGGACAAGCCATGCAAGTTCTAATTCCAGAGAGTTTGAAAACATGGTAAAGTTTTGACACTGATAACTGGATTGTCGTTCAGTTAAGCAGCATGCTAATGAACGAATTGCAAAGCATATCAGTCCCATAATCGTTAAGATGACCAGTATTAGGTAGGAAGTGTAAGTCACCACTCGATTCAAACACATCACACCATAGACAAACACTGAAACCACGATCTTTCTGTATTTCTGAGAATTTGCGAATCTTTCCAACTGAAAAAAGGAAACGAATTTACACCTGTAGCGAGTTGAAATGAAACTAGAAACCACCAGTGCTCTTTCGATAATTTCTATTTGCATTATTACAAGAATCTGATTGGTGGATAGAGTGCAAACACTAAATGTGTGCAACAGTAGTAAATAGCACTAATTAAACAAAAGAAAACAATAGAATTAGCATGAAATAGAATTATTTAGTGGTATTTATGTTGTACACTTTTGGTGCGTGCACGCTATTAGAGCGATTTATTCACAATTACACAGTTCAAATACTATAATAAATTGAAACTCGAAAGGAACATGATACATTTATATCGTGAAAAAACAAGGTAGGCAACAGTATAGTATTTCTTTGTTATCCGTAAATTTCCAGAACTCGTTTCTTTGCCGTGCTAATTTTGTTTCGTAACTGTCCTAGCGAGCTGGAGTGTAGTTTATTTCGTCAACCGAGAAGGCTTTGTTCACAGGCTTCATGATCACTCTTCACAGGCCTGAGTTTCCTGGAAATGTACATGGATGGGTATAATATATAGGTGAATATACAGGGTGGGACTATAACAGTCTATTTATAACTCTTCTGACTGATATATTTTCAGATATATAATATTTACTATTTAGTAGTAAAAAGCTCTTCACATTTTTATATATTGCATGGTCTGGAATGGAGGCGTGGTACATCTCCACTCAAAACAGTATGGAATTCGCTTCCCATGCCATGCTATCCTGTGATGGTACATTGTCAAGCTTGCAAGTTATTTACAGTTGACTGAATTCACTACGACCTTCTTTTAAAGTAGTGTATCAGCTTTTGCTTGCAAGTCAGGATTTTCTATCTCTTCTTGGTGCTTATTGGAAGGTACTGACTGATCTTGTGATAAAACAACACCTGGTGTTGGATCAGTTGATGGCTCGATCGCGACATGATTCTCTGTTTTCTTGTCGTCCTTTTGTGATGTGTAATCTTGTAGTTGGTTATGATCTTCTTCAGCTGTATTAGCTTCAGGTTCTGCATCATTATGTGGTGTTCTTTTGCCGGATTCCTTGTCTTGATCTTGTGAGTGATTACAGATGGGTGATTCATACGGCTTAATGGCTTCTTTTGAGCGAGGAAGAAGTTCTACATGATTACTGTCAGGTTCATTATTTTGTAACAATGGTTCTTTCTCTACTTTTGACGTGCTGTTACGTATGCATAGTTGTTCAGGTTTGCTTGTAGGTTTTACATCTTTACCCAATGGGTTTAATGGGATTGTATCTGAATCGTCATGCTCACTTCTACTCGATGGTCCGTTTACATGAACTGCTTCCTCGTCATGGTCTGACGATGGTGTTTGTAATCCTACCTCTAGAACTCTGATAGGCTCCCTCCATGGTTTGAAGCAGTACTGTAAGAATGGAAGGAAGAATGCAACCAGACATATGCCACCAGCAGTGAAGAATGCAGGCTTGTAGGAACCAGCTTTGTCAGCGATAAATCCTAGAGAAAATATGAAAAAGGATGAAAAAATAACATCCTGAATATCAAGATCATGCACATGCATTGGCACAAATTGTCATCGTTATCATGCTATCATGATGTCATCATCATTCGGAACAGAATCCTCAGCATCATTGTATACCACAATTATCATTCCGTCAACAAAGAGATAGTCGCTACTGCCTTCATTCAGTCTTTGAGTATATTCCAAGATGAGCTTTATCATCATAATCATTATCCTTCCTCGCCATCATTATCATTTTTCTATCATTTATAGACGACGAAGTATAATAATTATACATAAATACGAATTATTAATGTCATCGCCATTCTTCATCATCATTTATGTCTTCCCTAGCCACACCTGGTATAATCATCATCATCATCATCATCATTGCCATATTATTTGCCCAATCACCGTGTAACTATAACATACCTATCAGGGGGGGTCCTGTTAGATTTCCTAAAGAAGTGAACAACTGACCAATCGGAAAAGCTACCGATCGTAGTCTCGGTTGAACAGTATGAAGTAATAAAATCACTAAAGTAGTCACAAGAACACCACAGCCTAATCCTAAAAACACCGAATAGATGACAAAATGGTAATACTCTGTAGCTAACTGTAACAACAACATACTAAGGGCCAAGGCCAGTGAACCAGCTTGGTTGACATGTAAGGGGTTCACTGTTGGAATATCGACAACGCGACCAGCTATAAGAGACGACAGTAACGATGATAGTCCGATAGCAATGTATAACTTGGATGACGTCGATGGTGGAATACCAACCTCTTTGCAGTAGCTGACCTTTAAAGAGAAAACAAAGTACATTTATGTGTTATACATTTTGAGAGCAGCCTACATCACCCTAATCTCATGGATATAAACGTCCCTCCTGCATGTGTATTGCAAATGCGGTTTGCCATCATTGAGAGCGGAACTCTAAACATTTCTTTGCAGATGAAGGTACAATGAATCAAAAAGACAGCGTTTTCTTCTCGATTACTTTGTGACTTTCATTGGTCAGCCTGGATAGGGCAGTCAAAACCTATACCTTTTGAAAAACAGTCAAATACTAGCTCGACTAACCAACTGAATGAGAAAAGAATTGAATTAACTTTGATTTCAAACTACTAAAAGTTACTGCCTTAATTTCGGAGTCGATAGATATGTTATAAGAAATATAAGAAATAAAGAAAAGGTATTGGCAGTAGGACCATTTTCACAAAAGAATACACCGTCTAGATCCCCTGTGTTACCTACCAAATGAACATGAGTCACAAACGCAGTCAGTGTTTGCAGCATCAGAGAAAAAACAGCTAATATAAATATAGGGTTCTTGGAAAGTCCTTTCAGTCCTTGTCGAAACTCTATCTCCTTTGGTTCATTGCGGGACCCATCTTGCAGGTTTTCATCGTTAGGGTGCTGAACATTTGGATCATAACTGAGGACAAGTAGAAAAACAGCCACGAAAAATGATGCTACAATTTGATACATTGTTCTAAATCCGTAAGATCCTATAAGTTCTTGCAAAAGTGGTCCAAGTACTAAAACAGCGAGGTTTGGGCCTCCGGTGAGAAAGCCAAGCGCTACACCCTGTCTTCGAATGAAATACTTAGTCATAGCTTGTACACTCGATGTGAATATCATTGAACATCCGACACCAAACAGAATACTATAGCTAAAGAAAACATGAATGAGACTCGTGGTGAATGAAGTGAGGACCAGGCTTAACGCACACATGACAGTACCGACGAGTGCACCAAGACGTATACCAATGTAAGACACCACTTTAGAGCAGATTGGAATACATGCAAATGATAGAGATGATGGAATAGAACCTGCCCATGCTGAAATATATAAAATAACCTAATTAGTTATTGCTTCTATGTAAATGCATAAATGATTCATTGGAGTAGCAGATTTGAGAGAAGGGATAGTTGAGGTCCGTCCACCTTTCCCCTAAGATAGCGATTTGCACATTCTTCTCAAGTAATTATTGCATGATCGGTCATTATAGTGACGATCCTCTTTGGAAAAATCCAGTATATGGTCCAGGATGTAATGTTTTTACTTCTTCGAAACTCATTAATTATTCGGAGAAATTTTGGAATAAAATCAAATAATTTTACAAATATACAATTATTTAAATCTAGTCAATGATATTGCTTATCAATTTCCACAGTTATTCATTTAAAAAACAGTTGCAGCGTTATAGCATAGTTGGTAGGACATCGCGTTGATAATGAAGTCAGCGTTTCAAGTCACTGAAGTGGGATTTTATTCGGTTCTCTTCTCAGCGACTATTTACAGAGGCGGGTCCAGGATAGTTTCCAGGAGGGGGTGCATCATCTTCAGGAGGGGGTGCCCCACCCAGAAAATATGAAATACTGAGGTTATTTTGGAAAAATATTTGATAAAACAAGGACTCGAAATCCTTCCAGGAGGGGGTGAACACGCACTGCATCCCTCCCTTAGATGCGCATTGTATTTGGGTTGATTGATTCAGAACTGACTGGTTGGTTGCTTAGTGACTATTATCAGTATTGATTGATTGATTGATTGATTGATTGATTGATTGATTGATTGATTGATTGATTGATTGATTCTGCCCCTCATTTCATACCTGTTCCTTCTCGTGAACTTCTAAACTGATTCATAATTACAGGCATCACAACAGCATAACTGTTGACCATACCAAAGCTTAACGCCCATGCAAAACTGCCTGCGAAACAAACCAACCAGGACCACTTGCTGTCTGGTGTACGAGGATGACTTGAAGAATTACGGCATAAAGCTGATAGCCTTGACATTTTTATGACTGATCTAGTACAAATATAGAAAACATTTCACATTTAATGCAACAACTTTTGGGGTGGCTAAAATAAATAAGTCTGTATCATTTAGTGTATGTGGGCTTCCTGCAGTTTGACAGGAATGCCTTGCAGTTATCTACCTCATCCACAGTAGAGTTTTTCATCATCAAGTGATCCAGTTCAACGGAACCAAACCAAAGCTGAAATATTTATTGATAAGTAAGCTGAAAATGCCGCCTTTAGCAATTCATGATTTAAATGACGATTGTTTGTCCAATATTGTGTTGAATTTAGTTGAATCTTCATCGTTTTACAACTTCGTGTTAACTTGTAAACGATTTCAGCGAATTGCATCCAAATATGGAAACTTGCGCGAAGAATTACTAGCTAAAAAAGCTGAATTCTATGCTAAAAAATTCATAGTTTTTAATTGTTGCTACGAGAAAGACGATGGCTATGAAGAATACTGCAATCTTCAAGAACTTCTCGAAATCACAACCAAGTGTTCAGCAAGTGTGGACGATTTACTCGATGAAGAGAGAAAAATCTGGAAGCAATTTGGCCCAGTAACTGCAAAGTTGTTTTCTTGGTTGAAGAATGTAAATGAAGAGATCTTTATGGAGGCACCAAGGTCTACAAGCGAAAGAAATACTCGCATCCTTGTTCTACATTTGCCAAAATGCGATAGAGAACTTACGATCAATACCGATAGTTACATCGATTTGTGCGGGGATGATGGGAGCAGTGAGATCACAATTCAAATAATTTGCGGAGAAGTGTGTGTTGAATGCTGTGTTGCAGTCAAATTACTGGCTGAAAGTTTTAGAGATTTGTCTGAAGACGAAATCAGAAAGATTACCACACCACTTAGACCTGCCATCGATATTATACAAGCAGAGCTGGGAAGCACTACTTTTGCTATTACCGGTCGTTTCTTTGTTTGGTTTTGTAATTTCTTTCTTTCCAAAACTGTAGTTGAATTGAAGGATGAAGAGAAGCTATCTTTCCTAAATGATAAGAAGAATCAAAAGCCAACTTTCTTAGAAGCACAACAAACTTTTGCTATGACACATTCGCTGGACAATATTGACCAAGCTGTTGAAAAATGGAGGAATGAAGGTCTAGAATTTTTATATCCTGAAATGTTGATAAATACACTAAAAGAACTAGTGTATAGAAAATCAAAAAAGACTGTTGAAAAACTCAAAGATGATATCTCCATCTTTTATAGCATTCTAACCACATATGACTTTCGAACATTTCCAAAAGGAATGATGATGGATTTGTTTGTCAGGACTAGAACATTAACAAACTATGTTTCTGTAACAACAGATATGTCCAGAAAAGTTCAAAGTTCTGTTGTCATTTTCCTCAAAGGAGGAAAGTCAATGACAGCAAATGCTGTTCTCAGGGACAATTGTGGAGATGTCCAATTGATGCTCAACTTTGACACCAATGACCATGTGGTAGAAATTGTTCAGTCTGCAAGTTGTATTGATCGACTTGACGATGACCTAAAGGATGCCTTCATGGAGAATTTCACTCCAGTGACAGAACAAATTCAATTATGTGTCAGTGAAAGCCTAAGAAACACCGATGCAAAATCACTGAAAGTTAATAATGTATTTACCATTGTGTATTTTTTGTGGGTGTTAGGTATTCAGCATATCAAAAATATATATTTAGGATATTTCCATGACAGTTTAAAAGTTGACGAAGATGTGTAAACACATAATCTCTAACATTTTGTAAATCATTTAAAATCATTTAGATGTCTTAAAGTTGTTATATGTCTCATAGCCTTGTAGATATAATACATTTCCACTTGTTGTTGTTAGCCTAGAACCTCAGAGCCATAACCAGAAGTTGTACATGATGGGTGCACATTAAAAAAATACCTGGACCATTGATGTGTTTTTAGTAGCCTTTTTTATAAGTAGCTGTCCTAGTTTTTACAAGTCTGTATGCTTTTCTTCAATTTATTGCTCTTATTGCACTTTACAGTTCTTTTGAAAAACTTTATTCTTTGTGTTTTTGCAGGTGATTGTTCTAGTTTGTGCTCTTGATTCCAAATCTAAAAAAGAAATGTGATGAAAAAATGGAGATGGATGAGCGGACCTTTTGACTTTTCTTGGGGGTGCCCGTGCACCCTGTGCACACCCTTTGGTTATAGCCCTTAGCTTCCAATACAGCATCATGTTGGTTGACTGAGTTGGTTGAGCGCCGGTCTATCATGCAGGAGGTTACGGGTTCGATCCCTGTGGTCAGACTAACACTCAGGGTCTGAATAATTGAGAAGAAATTGCTGCCTTTTGTAATCACATCTACAAATGGTTAGAATTTTGCGTATTCTGGGATAAGGACGTCAAGCCGGAGGTCCATGGTGTACTAGCCTTGTATGGAACGGAATGTCCGTTTGTTAGTACACCAGTGGTCTGTGCCTAGAGCACAAATCAGCAAAACACACAAAAACCACCAACTACACTAGTAACAAAGTATATTTTGGGAGGCAATGATCCTATATTTTTCAAGACAAACTTTAATTCATGATCCCATTAAGTACAAATTTGTTGATCCTATTAAAAAACGTAGAATAGTAGTAATTTATGAGTGCGTGTCATTTCATTTTGTTGATGATTTCTTTGATGCGATGATCAACTACAATTTTTTTGGGGGGAGGGATTATGAAAAGTCGTAGTATTTGAAAGGTATTTCTTTGTCATGATTCCCCAATCATTTAATAATCTTATTCGTTATAAGGTATACCATTTTTTATAGTCTCAAGTTTTTTTAGCCAAGGGTAGTTTTTTTTTACTGTAGAAATTTATGAATGCGTTCGGTGTGTAGTAATGAAAGAAATGTTAAGAGAAAAATATCATATGCCCTTGTCAGGATTTGAACCCACGTCTTCGGTATTCTAGTCCGATGTGTTAACCACTACACCACAAGAACAGCCACGTTGGAATCACAGCCGAATTGAGAACTGTACGGCAACCGTGAGCATCCCAGAGCGATATTTTTCTCTATAGATAAGTTGAACGCCGTAAATATGTACGCATAGAATGAACATGGTAAAGTAGTAATTTATGAATGCGTTCGGTGTGTGGTAATGAAAGAAAATCAAATGTTAAGAGGAAAATACCACCCCAACATTTCGAATATTTTTAATAATCAGAAATGAATAAATGAATGTGATTTTTGCATGAAGTAGCTCCTATTCAATTTTAGAAGAGAAGCGATCGTGTTTCAAAAGATTTACATGTTGGACAATACAATTGAAACGACTCGTGCATGAACAAACAACATTACATAACTGCTCGTGACACGCGTTCAGTTGTTGCACCTGATCACTAATATCAAGGACATTAATACAAAATAAAAAAAAATCACAATAGTTTGTATAAATATAGCAAAAAATAAAAATAAAAAAATAAAAAAAATATAAAGGGGAAAAAAAGCAGAAAAAAAAACAAACAAAAAACACTTAGTCCGACCTTGATGATTGACAATGATTTTGAACCCGGGTTCATGTTCTCACTGTAAATACAACAAAGTCGGCGATATTAGAATTTTCAATTTCAGAAACACATATTCAAGCGACTTTCGATCGACTTTAATTTTAAAGCACAGTGTCTCCATCGGTAATCTTGGATACAGAGGTGCACATGGCCTGAGGCTACTCATGCATGTTACTGTAAAATCTGTTTGAAGAACCCAAATAAATTAACCCAAGACAGCACGGCAAAAATGACGAAGGCAATATAATTTATCTAACAATAAAAGCTGATAGCTTTCACACATGATAAAAACAATGACTTACCGGTGTAAAACAGTGAGCTGAATACGAATTACCCTTTCACTTTGTGGCAGTACGGCTGAATGTGCCACGCGCATGACTGTTGTCATAAACCATATCTCGTGTTTGTTTACGAATGATTAGTTATATGCTAATGTCTCAACCAGAAAGCAACTGACGATTTTGATGTTTACTTCAACTTCCCTTTCGATTTTATCCAATTTAGAACTCGTTATACACCTTGTGGGTGTTGAAAGCAAACGGCGCTTTCGATGATGCATGTTAAAATGTTGAATCCGAACACAGAGAGGTGCATGATAGTATAATGACCGAGTCCAAAGTCCGCAACCTTGAAAAACATGTATCTTCACACATAAACAGAGCTTTGCCGGAAATCATCGATATTCATAAAATAAACAATTTTTGAATAGCGATCAGTTGCTATTTATATCTTTTTTCCATTATTCACCTATTTGTTTGTGCCCTCAGTTTCTTAATTGCGCACGAGGTCTGCCAATGAAGTGTTCAACCGAACCGTGCCGGTTTTCCTTATTTCATATCGATCTCGTGCGAGATATAGAAAATAAATTCCTTTTCCTTGGGGCCTTGTGACGACAATGATAAAATAGTAACGATATACGCCACTTTCATAAATGCCGAACAACGACCAACAATGATTTCTTAAGATTGACTATATCCTGAATACTTTCAGTACAACTACGTCAAAGATCTGTTGGAAATAGACACTTTTGAAAATGTTTGAAGCTTTTCACAAAATATCAACAAAGTTATGGAGGAACGAAAATACAAGGATTTGTATGGAATTCTTTGCCGAGGCCTTTGTAGCCTCGTTTTGGTGTTTTTTGGACCGTTTAAACTCCTATAACTTTAAGGGGATTTAACCTTTTTCTGCCAAACTTTCAGGACTTATTATTAGCTTTGATATGTATGTTTTTAAAATATTTCCTATCACTAAAACTGTTTTTAACAATAATATGCTAATCAGTGGCGGCCATTTTTGAAAGTCGTGTATAAATGCCGACTCAAGTGGTGAAGAAAATCGTAAGTCAGAGACAAAGAAGCAACTAGAGTTCACACCTTCTCTAAATAGTACAGCTTTGCAAAATTGACGTTCAGAAATAAAAAGATCATACTACCATTACTTATAGAACTAAGTTTAAACTCTTATTGCACAAAGAAACATAAAATGTAGCGATTTTTTAAATACAAAAACGCGTTGCCGGGTGGCACCCGACTCGCTGCGATTTGACGACTTTTGATAAATTATCATTTTGATTGTATTTTGTAGAGTTACAGTGAGGAGCTCGAACCATGAACACTTGTCTTAATTTGGATTTTTGTTTTCTGAGCTTTCTACTGCTTGAAATTCTATAAAAAAGTAGGACAGAACTCAAATGTACTGAGGTATCAAAATGAAAATGTTTTCAAATCGATTCACACAAAGGATGCATGTTAAAAAAAAATTAAAAAAAGCACGAAGTGTTCACGGATCGAGTGCCCTCACTGTAAAGCTAAATTTGTCAAATTTTCTAATTTTGGTATACATTTTTCATTTCTTTGGGTCACGTAACCCCTTAGTACACGTCGAAAAATGCAGTGTTTGTCAGCTAGTGTAAACGGTTGGCTGAAACGCGGGGATTATTTTAAACGAAATTCTCCCTTCGTACAACTGAGAATTTCAAACATTACGATATAGCCACTTTTGACAAAAAAAAACTTCAACATAATAGATGGCTTTTGTTCATTTCACCACTGATTTTTTTAAAATCGAAAATAGAAAGGAACATGATACGTGTACATTTGAACGGTAAAAACAAGGTACACAACAGTATGCTACTTGTTTGTCATTCGTGAATTCCCGGAACTCATTTTATTGCTGTGCTAATTTTGTTTCATACTATTATCTATCAATTGATTTATACATTGTTCATAAACTTAAAAAATGAATTTTTGTAATCTTTTGTATGAATATACCTATTGTAATTTCAAAACTATACTATTTCAATAGATTTATAAATTTCTTGGTTACCCTTTATGGTTATTACTGGTAGCTTGTACCAAATAATTATGTTATCTTTATTTCTGCTTTTGTATATAGCAATGTAAAAAAAGGTACTAAATAAAACATTTATATATGTATGTATGTATTTGTTTCGTAACTGACACTGCGATATAATATATAGGTGAATATGGCCGGCAGGTATGGCTATAACAGTATATATAACTCGTCTGACAGATATATTTTCAAATATATAATATTTACTCTTTAGTAGTAAAAAGCTCTTCACATTTTTATATATTGCATATGGTCTGGAATGGAGGCGTGGTACATCTCCACTCAAAACAGTATGGAATTCGCTTCCCATGCCATGCTATCCTGTGATGGTACATTGTCAAGCTTGGTCATTAAAGAACTGCAAGTTATTTACAGTTAACTGAATTCACTACGACCTCCTTTTAAAATAGTGTATCAGCTTTTGCTTGCAAGTCAGGATTTTCTATCTCTTCTTGGTGCTTATTGGAAGGTACTGACTGATCTTCGGACAAAACAACAACTGTTGTTGGCTCAGTTGATGGCTCGATCGCGACATGATTCTCTGTTTTCTTGTCGTCCTTTTGTGATGTGTAATCTTGTAGTTGGTTATGATCTTCTTCAGCTGTATTAGCTTCAGGTTCTGCATCATTATGTGCTGTCTCTTTGTCGGCTTCCTTGTCTTGATCTTGTGAGTGATTACAGATGGGTGATTCATACGGCTTAATGGCTTCGTTTGAGCGAGGAAGAAGTTCTACATGATTACTGTCAGGTTCATTATTTTGTAACAATGGTTCTTTTTCTACTTTTGACGTGCTGTTACGTATGCATAGTTGTTCAGAATTGCTTGTCGATTTTACATCTTTACCCAATGGGTTTAATGGGATTGTATCTGAATCGTCATTCTCACTTCTACTCGATGGTCCGTTTACATGAACTGCTTCCTCGTCATGGTCTGACGATGGTGTTTGTAATCCTACCTCTAGAACTTTGATAGGCTCCCTCCATGGTTTGAAGCAGTACTGTAAGAATGGAAGGAAGAATGCAACCAGACATATGCCACCAGCAGTGAAGAATGCAGGCTTGTAGGAACCAGCTTTGTCAGCGATAAATCCTAGAGAAAATACAAAAAGGATGAAAAAATAACATTCTGAATATCAAGATCATGCACATGCATTGGGACAAATTGTCATCGTTATCATGCTATCATGATGTCATCATAATTCTGAACACAATCCTCAGCATCATTGTATACCACAATTATCATTCGGCGGTCAACAAAGAGATAGTCGCTACTGCCTTCATTCAGTCTGAGTACTAACATATTCCAAGATGACCTTTATCATCATAATCATTATCCTTCCTCGCCATCATTATCATTTTTCTATCATTTATAGAGGACGAAGTATAATAATTATACATAAATACGAATTATTAATGTCATCGCCATTCTTCATCATCATTTATGTCTTCCCTAGCCACACCTGGTATAATCATCATCATTGCCATATTATTTGCCCAATCACCGTGTAACTATAACATACCTATCAGGGGGGGTCCTGTTAGATTTCCTAAAGAAGTGAACAACTGACCAATCGGAAAAGCTACCGATCGTAGTCTCGGTTGGACAGTATGAAGTAACAAAATCACTAAAGTTATCGCAAGAACACCACAGCCTAACCCTAAAAACACCGAATAGATGACAAAATGGTAATACTCTGTAGCTAACTGTAACATCAACATACTAAGGGCCATGACTAGTGAACCAGCTTGGTTGACATGTAAGGGGTTCACTGTTGGAATATCGACAACGCGACCAGCTATAAGAGACGACAGTAATGATGATAGTCCGATAGCGATGTATAACTTGGATGACGTCGATGGTGGGATACCAACCTCTTTGCAGTAGCTGACCTTTAAAGAGAAAACAAAGTACATTTATGTGGTATACATTTTGAGAGCAGCCTACATCCCCCTAATCTGATGGATATAATAATAACAATAATAATTTATTTTCGTGTCAATGTTATTGAGCATTTTACACACTAAAATCTTAAACGTCCCTCCTGTGTATGTGCCGTTTGCCATCATTGAGAGCGGAACTTGAATTCTAAACATTTGCAGATGTAGATACAATGAATACAATGAATTTGCTTCTCGATTATTTTTTGACTTTTTTTTACTCTAAACTACTAAAAAATGAGGTTGTATGAAATGAATTGTTTTTGGTTTTGCACATGCGCCTGCATGGATAGGGCAGTCAAACCTTTAGAAAAACAGTCTAGCTCGATTAACTTAACGAACTGAACGAGAAAAGAAATGAGTTTAAACTTCTAAAAGTTGCTGAATTTCGGAGTAGATAAAAAAGAACAATATATCGTTCGTGCAATGTGTTACCTACCAAATGAACATGAGTCACAAACCCAGTCATTGTTTGTAGTGTCAGAGAGAACACAGCTAATACAAATATAGGGTTCTTGGAAAGTCCTTTCAGTCCTTGTCGAAACTCTATCTCCTTTGGTTTATTGCGGGACCCATCTTGCAGGTTTTCATCGTTCGGGTGCTGAACATTTGGATCATAACTGAGGACAAGTAGAAAAACAACCACGAAAAATGATGCTACAATTTGATACATTGTTCTAAATCCGTAAGATCCTATAAGTTCTTGCAAAAGTGGTCCAAGTACTAAAACAGCGAGGTTTGGGCCTCCGGTGAGAAAGCCAAGCGCTACACCCTGTCTTCGAATGAAATACTTAGTCATAGCTTGTACACTCGATGTGAATATCATTGAACATCCGACACCAAACAGAATACTATAGCTAAAGAAAACATGAATGAGACTCGTGGTGAATGAAGTCAGGACCAGGCTTAACGCACACATGACAGTACCGACGAGTGCACCAAGACGTATACCAATGTAAGACACCACTTTAGAGCAGATTGGAATACATGCAAATGATAGAGATGATGGAATAGAACCTGCCCATGCTGAAATATAAAACAACCTAATTAGTTATTGCTTCTATGTAAACGATGCATGAATGCTTGATAATGGACTGATTGGTGGCAGTGACGTGTCCAGGGAAATGTTTGTTGAGTGTGATAGATTGATAGATTGATTGATTGATTGCATAATTGTTTGATTTTTTGTTGATTGATTGATTGGTTGGTTGATTAATTCAGTGATTGATGGACGAGTTCTTAAATGATTGATTGATTGGTTGCTTAAAGATTGATTGATTGTTTGCTTAAATGATTGATTGATTGTTTGATTAACTGATTGAATGATTAATTAAATGATTGAATAATTCATTGACTAAATGGTTGATTGACTGATTATTCGAATGGTTGATTGATTGATTGTTTGATTAATTGGTTGATTGTTTGATTAATTGACAGATTTATTGATTAATTGATTGAATGGTTGATTGTTTGTTTGTTGATTTATTAATTGGTGGAATGGTTGATTGATTTACTAATTAATTGCTTAAATGACTGATTGATTGGTTGCTTAAATGATTGATTTATTGAATGGTTGCTTGCTTACTAATGATTGATTGATTGATTGATTGGTTGCTTGCTTGCTTAAATGATTGATTGATTGGTTGCTTGCTTAAATGATTGATTGGTTGCTTAAATGATTGATTGATTGCTTAAATGATTGATTGATTGGTTGGTTACTTACATGATTGATTGATTGGTTGCTTCTGCTTAAATGATTGATTGATAGCTTAAATGATTGATGGATTGGTTGCTAAAATGATTGATTGATTGATTGCTTAAATGATTGATTGCTTAAACTTTGATTGATGGATTGTTTGCTTAAGTGATTGATTGATTGATTGGTTGCTTAAATGATTGATTGATTGATTGATTCTGCCCTCATTTCATACCTGTTCCTTCTCGTGAACTTCTAAACTGATTCATAATTACAGGCATCACAACAGCATAACTGTTGACCATACCAAAGCTTAACGCCCATGCAAAACTGCCTGCGAAACAAACCAACCAGGACCACTTGCTGTCTGGTTTATGAGGATGACTTGCAGATCCACAGCATAAAGCTGATATCATTGGTGCCATTTTTATGACTAACCTATACAAATATAGATAAGGAAGCAGCTTTACATTTAACTTAAAATAACAATAACAAAAGGTATTACATTAAATATTGTTATATTTTGAAGATGGGTGATTTTAGAAAAATTCGGCCTTCACAAAAAAAGTCAGCATCATTTAGCGGATTACCAGTTTATCAAGTCAACAGAAACCAAAAATGAATTATTTCGCAGTTTATGGTTTAAATGACGATTGTTTGGCTTACACATGTTTCGAATTTTAGATTTTTACATTTCTCATCATCAAAGAACACAGAGCTGAAAAACACAAACGTAAAAATCCAAACATTTTCAAGCGAAAAATTGCGAATTTCTTTAAACTCGCGCCAGTCCACACTCAGTAAAACCTTGATCTTTTATCATTACACTGTACATGTAAAATTTGAGGACATTTATCAAAATATCTAGGAATCCAGGCCAATACGGGCACTTATCAATTTTATTTTATGATATAATTTGACATCATGTTTTTAACACATATGTTATCAATCGCAAAATTATATGGCTAGATTTTTAGATATTTCGAAAATGGTTTCGTTGTTGAGTTTACAGGCACTGAATTTACAAAAGTGGATATAGTACTTTAAAAATGATTCTCGAAAAAATCAGTGACTCTATTTTTTTTATTTGGAAAACTAAAAAAAATGTAGAAAGTTTTATCAAAATTCTATGGCTAGTTTTATTTCAACGGAATTATCTTAATAATTTTATTCGTTATTTAGCCAACTAACTACTACAACAAAGATTTTGTGTGTTGAAGGATGCCGAAAATCCTAGTGTCTAAAAACAAAAAGTGAATAATAAACAAATGAACGGATTTTTGCATTAAAAAGCTCCTATTGATTAAGTAATCGAGTTTCAAAAGATGAACATGTTGGACATTTACAATAGAGTGAAACGACTCATGCATGAGCAAACATGCAAATTACATAAGCTGCTTGTGACATGGCGCTCAGATTGCCCTCAGATTGTAATAATATTGTCGCGCACCTGATCACGAATATCGAAGACAAAATAAAAAATTGCAATGTTTTGCATAACTATTGCATAAAAGTACTCAAAGACTACACACACACACACACACACACACACACACACACACAAAAAAAAAAAGTTCAAATCTGATTTATAATTGTATTTTCAAGAACAATCATTTTCAGTGAACTGGTTCACGTTCTCAATGTATGTAAATACATCGAAGCCGTTGATATTAGAATTTGCAATTACAAAAAATATTCAAGTGATTTTCGAAAGATGTTTATAGCAGTGTCTCCATCGGTAATCTTGGCTGCCGCAGAGGCCTAGGTGCATCCACATGACCAGTGATCGATGTCATTTATACGGTCGTTATGTTTTAAAATCTGCTTGAAGAACCCAAATGAATTAAAGACAATACTGCAAAAATGTCAAAGGGAACATAATTTATCTAACAAGGAAAGTATACACATGATAAAGACAACGACTTACCGGTGTAAACTCAGTAAGCAAAACACCTTTCACTTTATCACTGTACTTTCGAGTACGGTGTGTCACGTGCATGACTGTTGTCATAAACGATATTTTGTGTTTGCTCAATCTCATACTCAGAGCCCGCGTTTTTCCTCGCCAGCAGCGGATAACAAGGGCTCTGACATAATCCGATTTTTGTTAAAATTTGATTGGTCATTCAATTTTGACAACAACGCAAGCGCAAACAACCGGAAACACAAAAAAACTCAAGCTATATGTTTGTGACCGTTTTTAGCAGTAGAAAATATATAAAATATGACATGGTTACCTAGGTTTTTACCGTTCTCTTTTATATCAACTTGAATTTTCCATAGTCCTCTCTCACGAACATTTTCAAAACACTGTACCGCCATTTTGGCCCAAAATCACGTGACAATAAAATACTCCAAAAATCTTGGAGTATTTGACCACGTGACAAACCACTGTTTGCCAGGGTCTTTCTTCGAGCGTCCGCCATCTTGTCAATAGCGAAGAAGAGGGGCCCTGGGGACGAGGTTGATGCCAGAGTCCTTGTTTCGAGCCGCTGGCCGAAGTAACGAGGACTCGGGGTACGAGATTGGTGTTTGCTTACAAATTTATATGCTAATGTACCAACCACAAAGCAAACGGTTTTGATTTATACTATACTTAGACTTGCATTTCGATTTTATAATGGATAATACTATCTCCAATCTCCATCCTAGCAGTTAACAAGTAAACAAAAACTTTGCTAATAATGTCGCTATAAATAGTTACTTTTGTATGTAAAGAACGCGCCCGCGTCGATTTTTCCCGCGCTTGTGAATCGCGACGTCACGCATTTCCACTAGTTTGCGTACGTGGAGTACGTGACGTCATTTTACACCTTCCAGTTAGGATTTTGAAAGCAAACTCTTTCGACGGTGCATGTATAAAATGGAAAAGAGTGTTGATGTAATGTATCCGTCAATATCGAAAGTTTCCCATCTCTCGATCAAAACCAATTACTGTTCTAATATTAACTGTATCATTAAAACATTAATTAAATAAAATTCCGTAGGTTTTTTTGTTCCCTTTTCTTGAGTATCTTGAGTATATCAGCATGCGCATGATGTCTCAGTTTACAGTGAGGACTGCTCCAACCGGGACGCGGCTAGACTGATTCCATAAGTCTTAGTTTTCGCTCTTTGTATTTGGTAGGTCGCTCAACTAGCGACTTATGCCCAAACGAAGATTTTTCTGTACAAAACGAAAACGAGGCTCTTCCCTTGGGCTTGCCAGTGATTGGCCCACGCCGTGTGAATTTCGTCGAGGTCGTTGAGCTGTCACAACTTTGCCGCTTTGCTCCATCAATTTTAAACGAATTTTTGCAATAAAAATATTAAATAACTCCACGGTTTTGTTCTAAATAGCATTCCAAATAGAGGGGTAGACCCATATTACTTATTTTTAAAAGGGACTTTAGTTCAACTCTCGCTCAACGGGAAATATTTAATAAGCAAGATACACTAATGACAATCGCTTGCAATGCAAATGGATTTATAGAATATATCAAAACATATCAACGAATAATTATTTTGACAAAATACCACCAGTCATTACATCGGTATAATATTGAAGAAAATATCTTATTCAGAATTAAAATTTCAAAAGTTTTTGAAGATGGATAATCACAATGATTTGCGCGCTCATCCAATTGCAAAATATTGTTCGAGCAGCATGTTGCATGAAGCATTTGGCGGACTGCATTAAGCAACGATTTGGTACCATGAACGCTCTTTAAAATAAAATATAGTAAAGTACTCGAACTTTGTTTCTGTAAATTGGAAATTTTATTGACTTGTAAAATGCGGTAGTCGACAAGTACGTCGATGTTGGAGACTCAACAGCCGTTCTGTTGTATAAAATGCGTTTCTTGTAATTCAACTGTTTTTTGCAAGATATTTTCCACGAGAAAACACATTCATATTATCTTTTTCAGTAGTTGTTGAACGCACGTAAAAATATTTATTTTCTGTATAAAGAGATTTTCATACCTTCTTTTGAAGTCCAAATTCCCACATACAAATTGATTTCCAGACAAAAACACAACAGTTCAGACATTTTAATTCATGCGACACTTGTAATGGTAATTATGCTAATTTTTAAAGAATGCAACGCTCTCTCTGATTGGTTGATATGCCGTTTTGGTATATAACGTGTAATTTGATTGGAGGTCACCGATTCTCGCGATATCTCGATTTCACGGATCAAAATAAAGTATGTTTTGTCATAAGTCGGTCGCAAGGAGCGACTAAAAGACTGACGGAGAGCGACTGGGACCGACTTATGGAATCAGTCTAGGACGCGGCTAGAGCCCACCAAATTTTCTGAGATTGATTGATAATACTTAACATTTTTGAATGATAAGGGTAGGGAGGGTGGATAATAAATTGAGCTTAGCCCCCCTCCCTCCCCACACTTGAGAAACTGTTCCGAAGTCCTTGTGGAGGTTCAATTGGCCTTGATTTTCTTGATTGTTGCCTTTATACGTCAATCATCCAGTTTTTGGTAGCGAGGTTACGATTTGCTTTGAGTTGACGAGCAAGCGTACGCAGTTTTGCTCTTGACTTCTGCTAATGAAACTTTTCTCGGGAATTATCTGTATCTATGTAATAATGAAATATAAATGTATTAAATAATGAATGTTCTTATATGTTTTTGTCTAATTCAATAATCAAAGCTGATTGATTGATTCAGACTGACTGATAGAAGGATAAAATGATGAAATGATTGATTGCATGATTGATTGATTTATATAATGATATGTTGTCGCCGGGAAGCTTTATATTAATATGTATGAGTTTCTCTCATCATGAAAAGTTTAATCAGTCAACTTTCCTTTTGCGCAAACAATTGATTGATTGCCTTGATTGATCGATTGATTTGATTGATTGGTCGTTTATTGATTGATTTGTGACCCCGGGCAAGGTTGGCGCTGGGTGACTGAACAATTGCGGAGTTCTTTTGTTTGTTTGTTTGTTGGTTGGTTGGTTGTCTGGTTGGTTGGTTGGTTGGTTGGTTGGTTGGTTGGTTGGTTGTCGATGTAATTATATCAATGCTACGAAAGAAAAATTTGTAAATTTTTTTAAATAAATGAAAAGAAGCAATGAAAGAATTATGCTGCCGAAAGAAATTTAAAAAATATGAGTATGTGCTTGTGGTTATCGAATTGCAAAATTTATAATAACAAACTTACTTTTAGGCCAGGGTGTTCTTTATCAATAACTTCAACAGCCTCTTCAGCATCCTAAAAAAGTCAACAAAAATTAGAATCGAATCAGAAAAATCGGAAGACTACATTCATTTTATTGATTTCATCTTTTTCCAGAATAAGATGGATTAATGCAATTCTGAACGGGAACTTAAGATCTAATAAAAAGATATAATCTAATAACAAGCGATTTTTTGTTATCAGTTTACTAGTTGGCGACTTTCGTCTGCGTGCTGAATTGAAAATTTCAGAAGCGAATGATGTACTTTTAGGTTTGTGATCTTTACAAAACAGCGAGCGAAAATTTTGAGGCTATTGATCTCGAGGTTATCAATTTATGAATATTTTATTTCACGTCTATTTAATGACGATTAACTGAAAGGTAATTATTTCTCATACCCGATGCCAATTTGTCATTCATATATTTAGAAAATTTGTAATTTTACCATAGTTAATATGTATTAACTATGGTTTTACTAGTCGATCGTTTGAGAATCGCCAAGAAAAATCATATAGTCAAGATATTTGCAAACCCAGTGCGTTGTCATGTCAACACATTCAAAAATAAAACTCTAAATTTTGGGTTTAAAAATTACACTTTATAACGCAAAAAACATTTTGCAATGTTTTACCTTTCCAATCAACTCTGGCCACTGTGTTTTAGGCCCCAGTTTTGGGTCGTCTTTTCGACGAAATTTAAAGTTAAGCTTATTTGCCATTGCCCTCAGCCAGTTAGATGGGAAGATCCAGCTGCTCGAATCCGCGATTAGGGATGTCAGCGGCTTTAATTAGAAGTTCAGTATACTAAATTTTGCCGAAATTCTGCCACTCCTTTTAGTCTGCCTCATTCACCTCTAGAACGTGAGTTTCAATTTAAAATAAAACCATTTTTATTGAAATTAGAGCTAAGCTCTCCCTGCAGTAAACTTGATTCAACTTTAACTCCTTTGAAACCGAGTGTGAGTCACCTTAATGCCTGGTTTCCATATAATCGAGAACGATCGCGATGCATTATTAATAATAAATATTTATATAGCGCTTATACAATATGCTCTAAGCGCTGTAAAACAAATTAACTAGATTGAACTAAAAATCAAAAGGTACTTTAAAAAGATGAGTCTTAAAGAAGACACTGACAGTCAAGTACAAGTGTGCACGATCGAAAAAAAGTGTTTCCATATAATCGTAGTCGTAGACGATCGAAATGGATCGAAACGGTTCGCAGGATCGAAAAACTTTGATTTCCATAAAATTGATTTTTTTTCTCGATTATTGGCGACCGTTCTTGATCATTTTCGATTTTTTCATGATATGAAAAAAAATGGAGTAAGCGACTTTTACCCTCCCCTCCCCTACAATATCTGAATTCCCACGTGATTATTTTCCCGCGTTTCGAAAGGCTGGAAAGAAGTTGACAAACAGCATGCACGCAGCAAGGGTTGACTGACTTATCAAATGTTCACAAATTTCACAAATTCTGAGGTTTTACCGTAATATTTTCACTAAAATGGATCCAAGAATGTTTGCAGATCTTTTTGGTGGTGATTTTGAGTTCATGACGATCTTCAATCCATCTTATCCTCTGAAATTTGAACGATTTGGTGATGCAGATCCAAACGACGATCCTGAGATGGTCAAACACTTGGAAAGTTGTTACCGCGCTGGTTGTCCGGTATCGGGAGAAATGAGTGCAATGCCCAACGTATATGCTAACGAGTTAATCTGCAAGGCCGAGGAAAAAGCCAGATGGGCTTATTCCGCGAAAAATCCAGTAAAAGAAGCAAAGGCAGCTTTGTCGATATCGCCATATTGTCCCGAAGCTTACAATGTGTTAGCACAAATGGGTTCAAGTACCTATGAAGAAGCGCTAGGTATGAACACAAAAAAGATTCCTTATATATGTATAAAATAATAGTATAAAATGTTTGCCCATGTGTTTTCTCTTGGCGAGTTGACTTGTGTCAAGCAATCTGATACGCGAAACACCAACTTAATGTTTATAAACAAAATTTGCGGTAATTTTTTACACTCTAGTGCTCAACTTTCATGAACATGTATTTGTATTTGTAAGTATCATACTAGAACCAGTTTTTGTTTATTTATTTTTCCAAATCTTTCCCACTACAAAAACTGTGAATTTAAACAGGGACTCAGTGCTCCCTCCCCCTGGAAAGGTTCAGAGATTGAGGTAGTTCGGGATCCACACTTCCCGCCGATAGAATTTTTTAAAACTTTTTCTACATAAGGACTGACACATATGAAAAACAAAAATGAAATAAAAAATAGGGGTCATCGCGCTTGTTTTGGAACTGTGGGGGGTGGTAAAAGGCCCATTTTTGCCACATTTCAACTAAAAGAAGTAACATCAAATTTGTTGATCCACACTTCCCGCCGATAGAATTTTTTAAAACTTTTTCTACATAAGGACTGACACATATGAAAAACAAAAATGAAATAAAAAATAGGGGTCATCGTGCTTGTCTTGGAACTGTGGGGGGTGGTAAAAGGCCCATTTTTGCCACATTTCAACTAAAAGAAGTAACATCAAATTTGTTGAAAGTTATATTCTTGCGAACAAATTTGAAAGTTTTTTACAAATCTGCTATAAGAGTGTGACAAAATGCTCCCTTCGCTATAGCTCTCATGAATATATTCTTTGGAGAAGACATCGACTGAGATATTTTACGGAGATTTAAAAGAAGAGCTTCATTAATTTTTTGGACACTTTACCCCCAAAAAGTCAAAATTACAATGTTTTGGTCTCGAAGACCATGTATTTTTTATTTCAAAATTTCAAAGCTGGGTTTATGCCAAATACAAAAATGGAAAAATAATCGGGTGTCATAAGCAAAAAACGAGCGGAAAATAAGATGATTTCAATGTTTTGGACGCGCGGGAATGGGCACTAGCTGCTTTTGAGGCCGTATGCAATGATATGATGTTATTTTTTAACAAAAAGTTCAAGAATGACCATATTTTGGCTCTACTGCAAAATGTCTTTTTAACCGCACAAGAAATTTAATTTGATTTCACATGCGCGAGCAGGATGCGCAGTAGCATGGGTCCCGAACTACCTTAAACATTTTTAACACGTCAATCTATGGACAGGGAAAATCCTTTACTTCGAAACTATTGAAATTCTTATTTCCTGGCAATTCCCTGAGGCCAGGGGACTAGGGTGTCAATCAGCTGATACATACACATTACTATAGCTTCATAACAGCTCATCTTCGCAAGTCTTTAATTATTATTTACAGATTACTACACTAAAGCTGTCGAAATAGCTCCTAAAATAAGTCAAACTTTTGCATCAGATGTGTCCGAAGGGCATTGTTGGAGAAATAATCACTTGAGAAGTTACTTTAGAGCTATTCATGGACAGGCTAATACACTACGTAAAATGGGCCGCAACAAAGAAGCATTGAAAAAGTACCTGAAATTAGAGAAATTGGACAAAGACTTCCACAGGTACATACATTTACGTGGTTAAAAAAGAATTCTGATTAAGATGAACCTATATTGCCAAGATTTATAAAAATTGACCATTTTGTTGCCAAAAAAAAAACACATTCAATTTCTCTGAAAACAAATTGTTTGCACAAAATATTCAGAAAATACCTTCCCCTCTCCACATTTTCTCCTGAACTCCCTACCTACCTCTCTGGAATAAAATTGCCATAATAATTGATCCATACATTTACTAGATATTTCCTGGACCTCTTGATGCCCCTGATGCCCCTACCTTACAGAATTTCAACATTTTTTCAATGTTGAGGGTTTAGCTATTTTCTTGAAGACCAATCAATAAAACCAAAAAATTAAAATTAAAAAAACTTGAAATGTTGTTAAAAAAACTTAAAACTCTAGTTTGATAGGCCTGTGGATCTACACATAAGCACTCACTCTTTGGAATTGGGTTTAAACTTTTGATTCTTACATAAAGAATATTACTAGTGACGAGTTATCATTTTGTGGAATATTTAAGAAAGGTAATACACACTCCTACCTTTGCTATGAATAGTTTGCTACCACAGGTAAAGGGTTTAGTAACCAATGATTAATAATCATTAATATTATTAGCTGATTACTGTCTTATTTGTTTATTTTCTTACAGTTGGTCATCATTTGCTAACTGGCGCTATCATGTTCTTGAAGTGTACATGAAACTTGGTGACGATGAGGGAGCTCTTGCATTTGCATCCAAGAAGTCAAACCATGAGGCGTTCACATTGGCATCATCATCTAGTGCATGGCATTGGAGTATGGCGTTACTAGATTACAGACATAAACACCATCGAGGTTTTGCAAGAGAATATTATGATTACATTGAAGAAATGCGTGGTCCGTCTGTCCCTCCAATTGGTGCAATAATTGGTGCTTCCCAGTGCTCAAGAAATGTCCTCAGTTTTCTAACAGGAGAGCGAAAGCTTCCAAATTGCAAGATCCCTTATGCTATGAAATCAGAAAGCTCCCTGAGTAATTCTGCTGTATACTGTATGTCAAATCTAGAGTTATGGAGAAGTACTCCTGGTGCTATAGAATGGGCTGCTACCAACTGCTACACTCACTATTGTGTATGTATGCTGAGGAATGAAGTAGAAATCCTAAAACACCTGAAGGTCACAAATACAGTAGAAAACTTCAAAGAGCTTGTGAATAAAGGTGTGTTTCTAGAAGCATCTATCCCAGGGTTTGGTTCAAGACTGGTCAGTGAAGCTGTCAAGTCAGATGATGTTGATAAACTGAAAGTTCTGTTGGACGCAGGTGCTAAGGTTGTTCCTGATGTGTCTAACTGCACACCAAAACCACTACATATTGCCTGCTACTATGATCAGGATCCTGAAATTATCAACACTCTCTGCAGATATGGTAAGTATTAACAACATATACATTTAGAAAACATTTCAATGTTACATTTTCTGTATAGTTATTGTCTAAAATAGAATGATTGTCTTCTACTAGCTGGCTGCAACAGGGCATTCATAGCGCATCCTATGGAGGCTGTCAAAATTTTGAGAAGCTATGTAGAGGTGGCTAAAATTATTTTTTACCATAAAATTGAGCAAGAGGTAGTATTGCATTAAATGCTAATATGGTCATTTTTTCTTCAAATGTTGTTTAGGTTGTGGTACTATTTTCTATGATGTAAAGTATTATGAAACAGTAAAAGATTTTGTATTTTCAGGTGCCAACCCAGCAGGCAAGTATGGCCTCCACTACAGTCCCATTCAAATGGCAGCAGAACAAGGTGCAGTTAGAGCACTAAAGACAGCCATCAACTGTTTGCCCAAAGACCTCAAAGTAGGCCATGATGTGATTATGGATGAAATTTTGCTTGTCCTGTTCAAGACATCTTGCTATGACTGCATTACTGGAAAAGGTCCAAAGTGCCAACGATGCAATTACGACAAAAACCCTCACCCAAAGAATGCGTCATTCAGTGGGTGTGTTGATGCTGTGATGGAGACAGGGTATATACCTACCAAGAGTATTTTAACCCATTTACATCAAGTGTGGAGCTTTAAGCCTGAGTTATTTGAATACATTCTCAAGAAAGCCATCAAATTATCACCATCACTGGCTCATCTAGCTGAGATCACTTCAGAAGAAGCATGGCGCAGGATTTGCAGTGTCTGTGGCAAGGAAGATATCAAGACTTTGATGTGCTCAGCATGTCATTCCATCCGCTACTGCTCAAGACAATGTCAGAAGGCTAACTGGAAGATACACAAGAGAATTTGCTACTAATAACTACATCTCTTACACAAGGATAACATTTGAATACTTTTCACCCAAAATCTTATTGAAAGCATTAAGACAAGGAAACAGTTATTTTGGTTTTCATTAATTAACCTTATGTAAAAGAACTATGATTTATTATAAGCAGAGATATGTTGACTGTTGCAGTTTTTTGCTGGGTGTTAATTATGCTTCTGGTTTGAAAGTGTATCCTAGGAAACAAGAAATTTTAGAACGATAATATAGCAACACCTACTGCCAGCAATACAAACAATGGAGAAAATTGTTTTCACAATATTTTGTGTAAAAAAGAGATGTTACTGTTGAAATTTATTTATTATTTATTATTGTTTACTTGAGAAGAATCAATTATATTTTTGTCATCATATTAAGAGATTTATTATTTTTGTAAAAGGATATAAAGTTCCTTTCCTAGAGAAAAACTAAAAAGACTGAATGGACATAGTATGTATTATTATTCTTTATGAGAAAAGAAAAAAATTGACTTTGACATTTCAATTTCTTATTACTTACAATGTACAAGCATTATTATCAAATGGTATTGTTACAGTTTTATCATTAAAAGATATCAAAACTTTAGTAAGAATATTTTAAATTGATATTTTATGAGCATTAGTAGAGTGCAAACACTAAATGTGTGCAATACTTGTCACTATTTAGTTGTAAATAGCACTATTTAAACAAAAGAAAACATTAGAATTGGCATAAAATAGCACTATTTAGTGGTATTTGTGTTGGATACTTTTGGTGTTTGTACTCTAATTCATAGGTCAAAGAACAGCCTGTCGATGACCAAATGGCCTGAAGACAGTCTAGTATTCCATGTATTTTTATTTTATTGATATTATTTATGTAATTTTTTTATTTGGCCACATGCGCAGTTATGCATTTAAGCGATAGACCTTTTGTGATTGTCATTTGTACAAAAGTCGGGTAGGGTTATAAATCGGGTAGACCAATGCCCATATTATATCTGGTCTTGTTATTACAATTTATCAAGAGTATGGGAAAGTTGATGTACTGCATCATTTACTTTCTTTCACTCGTTATCATCATCTTATTACCTTATTCTTTCTTTCTTAAAAAAATCATATTTCGCTCCTAATAACAGATTACTTGCATCCTCCACGAAATTAGCCTCTAACACAGGCATTCTTAGTGTCGTCAGAATGCCTGTGTTAGAGGCTATCACGAAATAAGCGCGCGAAATTTAGAACCTTCCGACCCCTCCCTGATCATGTTTGATGTCACGTGCTTACAGTGCTGGGTGACTTTGGACGGACTTTGGAAAAAGGAAGAAGTGTTTATATGTCACTATTTGCAGTGATTTGCCTTTCATTTCAAGGTGAAATTGTGTGACTGCAGACTAAGTCAGCTGACAATGCCTAATGACAACCTAACTATGGGATATCGGACAAGATGTGAGAGCGAAGAGCAGCTTGTGAACGACATGGATGACGATGATTACGAGGAAGACGATAAGCAAGAAGAAATGGAGGAAGCCGAACAACAAGAACTTGAATATCAGACTCCAGAACACCAACCACATAAACATGTTTATTTTGTGACCGATCCTAGAATGAGTTCTTGGAGTGCTAAAGAAGAAGATCATTACTCATCTACTAAACTAGGGTAGCTAGAGTTTAATTAATTGCTCTTTTATGGTCGTGCATATCCATCTAATGTGTTTTATTATATTGCTTATTATAAGTTGAATTTCTGTTAAACATCCGTTTATCTAGGATGCCTGTCGTTAGCCTTGTAAACTTTGAATCTCTCCAACAGTTATCTACAATTGATAAAGACGTCGATATTTTGATTTGTATTTGCAAGTGATTTAGTGTTGCATCGAATCTCTGTGAGTTCAGCAGGATGTTATTGTGTTGTTATCATTTCAAAGAACAAAAGAATCATATTGTGCTTTGAATGTAGATTAGTCTAAGCAATGTTAGAAGGTAATTGAAGCATTGGAATCTCAATACAGTAAATATACAATTATTTTTAATTTATTTTGATTTACATTATTTGTTTCTTGTTTCTCCGTACACAATCATTATTTTCCATTTTTCATGAAATTCATTTTATAATCATTTTGTTATAAATTGAATATCGTTAAATGTACACCAACAATAGCCTGTTCAAGGGTTTAATTTCAATCTGATTTGAACCTTAGTGCCAATAATACAGATGCTTGAATATTTTTGTCATGTAAGGTGGATACTCTTGTTTTGAAACAACAGGATCATAAACTAAGAATTCTAAAATGCTGGGCTCAGAACAGTAAGGTTTAAAGGATGATTGACGTGGAGGCGGGGCTGTATCAATTTTTAAATGATAATGATAAAAATGGTTGTACTTTGAAGGGTCTGAAATCAGCATGTTAATTAATTTATGAAACCATATTTTAGTGTCATTCTCAAAACCATTTTTTGAGTTCTCCCTATGACTTTTCAAATTAATCCCCATGAGTTTTTGATTTCAATAAATGATTGTTGTACTTTTTTTGTCAAAAGTGAAAATGCTTTTATCATAAAAAGTGAATGTTATCTTTTATTTTTTGTTATGATTTATTTTTCATTTTCCATGTCTTAATTTTTGTTTTTAGGAAATTAAGGTTCAAAGTTGGAAGAGTAGTGGATCATTTTATAACCAGGTATTCACATGATATCTCATAGTCAGTTCTTGTGAATCAAGTACCATTTTTGAGGGCATCTTGATGTTTAATGTATTTTTCAGACTTCGACATTATACATTGTTGCTTTATGTTGTGTTTTTTGTACAAAACGGTGAGAGGGGCACAGCTGCCTCCAAGGTCTTCACAGTCCCTACCATTATCACACCAATGTCATTGTCATGGTGGTTAAAGTTGGACCACAATTAAACGTCAGTTAGTCCTGTTATCACTATGAAAGATGAGTATTCTCAAGAATAGGAGGGTAAATATATTTGTTTTCCTATCTTTTCAGAGTCATCAGCCTTTTACTTGTCATAGCAGATATTATTATAGTTATAGTTAATTTAGCAACCAGTGATACACAGCATAAAAACCTGGTAAGTGAGCATAAATCTTCATAGTTTATTGCCAACAGTTTAATAGCAATTTGTCACTTGATTAATGATCTTAATTCTAGAATATTTTTATGATCAAAACTCCTTTAAAAAATTCTGTTCAGCATTGCTCCGCGTCCAAGAGTTATTGTCTTATGGGTAGCAAACAAAACTATATGGTATCACAACCATAATTTCTAAACAAAGCACTTGAATGATCTCCACTGATGTATTGTACAGTCAAACCTTGACTATCCAGACTCCTCTGGGCCAAACAAAAAAGTCTGGATAATTGAGAAACCAGATAATTCGAAAATATGAATATTAATCAGTCTGCAATGAAAGTATTAATGAGTCTGAACGGTAGAATACTATGGTAACCAAATTGAAACAAACTCATGTAATTAATCATGAAAAAATTGGGACCAGAAAAAAATTCTAGATATTTGAAAAATCCAGATAATCACGGTCTAGATAATTGAAGTTTTTTTTGTATTGGTATCGCAGCCGTACCTTATTTTTTAAATTGTTTTATTATAATATTGATAATGTTTTCATAGATAAAAACTTTGAACATCTATTTTGTACAGGACGATGCACCTTTAGAAATCTTCACCCTCATTATTGCTACAATATTCATGGTAGAACTTGCACTTCGTATTTTTGCACTTGGGTAAGTATTCTACAAAAACATTGATTACTATAATTAAATGTGAATTGTCACAGTACTGAGAGCAGTCCAAGTATTTGCATAAAAATCACATTTGAACCTTTTGAGCATACAAAATTTTAAGATGGAAATTTGTAATATATTCATGAGATTAATATACATTTCATTTATTTACTCATATTTTGTGAAGTTTTATTCCTGTGTTTATGTGCTGTTTTTTTTTTATTAATCATCAATTTACCAATCTACAATAGCTTGTGGCTCTTAATCTTTATGCAATTGATTCAGGAATTCATTTACCTACATTTGCTCGACTGGCTACAAAACAATAGGTTTACAAAATCCATACATTCTCTGTATTTTATATGCTCCAGCCTCAAAGTAAATCTATTGTTTTATAGCCAGTCAAACAAATGCAGTTAAGGTCTATAGCGATACTTGAGCTGACGTTATCCTTTGTTATTCATGTGCCAACAAGACAGCGATTGACTGTTATTTCAATAGAGCTTAATTTAGTTCTGGTTGGCACATTAGTATGTAACAATTCATTTCTTTATAAACATAAAGTATAGCTATTAGAAGTTTACCCATTCATTTAACCTCTTATTCACTTAATATATTCGACATATATTCATTGAACATTCTTTGTTTCCTTTATGCTTTCAGGGCTCTTTTCTTCAGGAGATGGATAGAAATACTGGATATGGTTGTAGTAATAGCATCTTTTATATTAACTGTTGTATTTGCTGTTATAACTCTGAATGAGCACAGCTTTATCAAGTAAGCAAGTACTTTAAATAATGAAATTCTAATATTAACCAGCTCAGTTCACTTGCTGAAAGTAAGCTTATCTAAAATTTTTGTCTGATATGGGCATTAAAACCACATAAATTGTGTTTTTAAGTAAAGTGGCTTTCATTTATTAGCATATGGGACATTCCCATGATGGGATAGTATTTTGTCCATAATATTAGACTAACAATGATTGTATGCGGCTTTGATGATATCTGTAATCAATGTTGAGGTGAATGTTATTGGCCATAGCCATAGGCTATTAAATGGACAGTGTTAGTAGTTTGACAGGTTTATGATGGATACTGTACCAGTTATTTTCTATTATCATTCTATTTTCAGATTAGTTGTTGCTGCAAGGTTTATTAGGATTTTATTTTTTATAAGAATAGTCACTGGTAAAGATCAGTTGGAAAGAGCAACTAGAAGAATGGTAACTACATTTAGCTATTGATTGATGGGGCCATTTATTTATTAAATAGATAGAAATGAAATAAAAGCAAAAAAATAGCTACTATTTGATAGTATTGTTTGTTTTCGTTTTATGGCTTTCTTGCATTTCGCTCTATTTCTATTTTGGAATATGTTATAATACCGTTTTGTTTTTGTGCAAATATATGCAGATTTATAACTTGTATTTATGTTCATTGGACAGATTTCGCAAAATAAAAGAAGATACCAAAAAGACGGATTTGATCTTGATTTAACTTACGTCACAGGTGAATGAATAAATATTGACAGATACTATATATTTAGTGGTTGAATATCAATAATATACTTTCTTCAACATATCAAAAGGCGGACTTGAGGCATTTTATTTTGTTTTTGAAAGAGATAGCAGTGATAAACAAAGTAGCATTATTTTTGTTTCTACATTCTAGAGAGGGTTATAGCAATGTCATTTCCATCGTCTGGTAAACACAAGATGTACAGAAATCCTATTACAGTAAGCATTCAAAACTAATCATTTTCATCACAAGTCACAATTATTGTACAAGGATTGATTATTGACTTGATACATTGGGAGAAGAGACAGGGATTTACACTCCTGCCATTTGCAAACATCATCTGTTTGTCATCATTCAGTACATTGCAATAAAACACTTGGCTACACCAACCTCTACTTAGGGTTTCCATGGTGATGGCATTGTTTGTTTCTGTTGCTATAGTAATCATTGTGAAGGTGTTTAGGCATCTGGCAGTGAGATCATTGTTTGGGGTGTTATGAAACTTCACACATTATATAGAGCCCTTGCTTGAGTTATGCAGTGATTTAAAAAAGTATATCGCTTGTGTAGTTAGTTGTTAGAGGGTGGACTTGGTAGGGATAACCTCTTTCACCTCCTCTTCATAACATGTCAGCGTTTCTATGTATTATATATCATATATTTTCTTTTTCTTCTGTGTATAAATTAAATGATAAATTGCGAATAAACTGATTTGGTTCTAAACGTAGTTATAATATGATACAGTTTCTAATCTTGTGAAGATTATGTTTATTAATAATGGAACATGTTATATAATCAATAAATATTATTGAATACATAGATATATTTTCTTGTCTTTATCTTGACATTTTCAGGAAGTAGTTCGTTTCTTGGACACTAAACATAAAGATCACTACAAAGTGTACAATATGTGCAGTAAGTTTAATAGTTGAATAAAAATTCCAGAAAATTTGTGTTGTAAAAAATCAAAAATGACTGCAAATTCTACTAAGTGTTATTGGATGAGAAGTTTATCTTTGATGGTAAAAATCAACTCAATATTGTGCTCTCTGCCACAAAATCCTTTGTATTGTATATTTGCATCAAAATATTTTTTTTTCAATTTTATTACAGGTGAAAGAAGTTATGACCCTACATTATTTCATAACAGAGTAGAAAGGATCCTTATTGACGACCACAATGTTCCAAGACTAAGGTATAAACAATGAATCTCACATTCATCTAGCAAAACACACATTGTGTGATATCACAGTCTAAAAAAACCTAATGGGTACCACAGTATACTAGCACACATCACTTCTTGTATCTTGTTTATGTTATTTTCCCTTGGAAAGTTCTTACCATTTTATTTCTTTTACTGATCTACAGTCAGCTGCTATATTTCTGCCATAACGTTAGAGAATGGATGGATTTAGATCCAGCAAATGTTATTGCAGTCCATTGTAAAGGAGGGAAAGGTAACTGTTATGTTGTCTACTGACCCACTGTTTGTTGCGTTGAATGCTTTATAATGCTTTATATGCTTTGTTGCATTGAATGCTTTATAAGTTATTACTTATGGACTGATAGACAGACAGACTGAATTGCTGACTAACTGATCTCTCTGACTGTAGACAGAGTGATGGATTGATTTACTGTTTGATTGATTAATTAATAGATTGATAGATACATTGGTTGATGGTCCCACATCTTGAAATTTTGAACATTGGTTGATGGATTTGTGTGAATGGTTTGTGGAATGATGTAGTGAGTGTTTAACTTTAATTATTGTTTAAAATGACTTCTTATGTTTTCTGATTGATTGCAGGTAGAACTGGTACAGCCATCTGCTCTTGGTTGATTGCTAATGGTCAGTTTGAACAGGCTAGAGTAAGTACTACACTAAAGATAGAATGTTGAAAGTTCCCTCTCTGGTTAACTGTTAGTTCTACATGAGGTATTAAGCAACAATGTGATACTGATCTGGTGATTCTGATTTTCTTTCAGCAAAGTTTAGAATTCTTTGGTTTCCGACGAACAGATTATAACATTGGAAAAACATATCAAGGTGTTCAAACTCCCAGCCAGGTATAATATCTGGATCCAACTTTCTGAACCCAATTTTCTGAACAGATAAATTACATAATATCCCTTGAAAGTATGCAAAACTTGATATTAAAGCATCATTATTTATTAAGTGTGAGGGATGGTTTTTTGATAACTATCAGTGATAGATTAAAATTGTCCATCATTCTATAATTATTTTTAGAGTCGCTACGTTGGCTATGTAGAGCAAATCTTTACAAAGCTGAACCGCAGGATGCCAACACCTGTACCACTGAAACTAAGAACTATCAAGATTGATGGAATATCAGGTACATTGTGGTCCTAGAATTATTGTAGTACTAATTTAATACTTATTGGTATTATCATGGGGAGGGGGTGGAGGTGAGAGGCAATGTAGCAAGACTATTTACATATATCATAGTATCAATGTACGATGGAGGTGCCCATGGTACATCCAAGGGGGAGGGGTGGGGCATTCTTTAAAATTAAAAATGTTAGAAGATTTGCTTACTTTGTGTCTTTCATATTTTTATGACATATACAGTCTGTTGCAAAAAAAATGGACCCTAGGTCAGACTGTCACTAGGGTGTCAATAGTTGGGGAAATAATTGTTATGTACGATTGATGTGTATCAGGTGTTGGAAGTGGTGATGGCAAAGATCTCTTGTTTGAAGTCATTATTAATGGAAGTGTTGTCTTTCACTTGGGATGTACACAAGGACGCCCTGGACAGGTAACCAAGAATAATTCATGAAATAATAACTAAAGCTTGTATTGAACCTTTCTGTAAAGCATTCAAAGTGCCATCTATCATAAATGTTGAATCAATCAGTCAGTCCGTCATTCAGTTTATTTACCCTGTTACTGGTTGTTTTTAGATCAAGCATTTTGCAGACTTGGATAAGCTAGTCATAGCCATTGGCGACATGGATTGTCCAACACTAACTGGTGATATCAAAGTCAAGTTTTATTGCTCAACTTCGGTAGGTGAAACCATCTGGCTTCTTGTGCGAATAACAGACTCTTTTAAAGACAGACTGTGTGCTGGTTCTTTTGTAGCTTCCATCTTTTCTTTGTGAGCTTTTTTGTCAAGTTTAAAGGCTTTGCTTATATCCCATATGTTAAAGTTTTTTTTAAAATGAGAATTATTATGATCATTTTATTAAGTGCGAGTGATGTTTTTCTTCAGACTGTTCCTGTTGCCTATGACAAGTGTGCATTCTTCTTCTGGTTTCATACAAGTTTTATTGAAAATGAAAGGTACAGTAATAAAGACTTCCTTTCTGCCTTGTTTTAATCCAAATGTTTGATACATCTATATGAGTCATGATAACTTAAAACGGGTCTAGCTGGATAAGACCCCTTTGATGCACATCTTTTTCGTTTTTCACTTTTCTTTCTTTCTTTCCATTCAGAAATGCTTGGACTTTTTTTAAGCAGTCATGACTCATATATTTATATTATTATTGAGTGTAAAGGCAGAATGAAAAAGAAATGATTCTTATTGATACAATATAAGGATTGTCGTGCAACTGTGTTCACAGTGATACAATTGAGTATTGTTCAAGAATTCACTGAAAAACATCTCATGATTGTTTCTTGTTTTTTCAATTTAGGTTGTATCTTCGACGTGATGAACTAGACAATCCTCACAAGCCAAAATATTGGGGAGTGTACAAAGAAAATTTTGCTATTGATATTACATTTCACAAACCTTAGATTAATACCTACTTTTATAACAATATCATTACATTATACTAGTATTGTGTAATTTTCCTTTTGTAGTTCAATATAGAATATTAAGAATTTATAAATCTTGTGATAAATACTTAGCACCTTGCCACTACAAAATTTGATGATAATGCAACTTTTTTGACAGAGATAGTGTGACTCCTCCACTTTTAGTTCAACTTCCAAAATGCTTCAAAATAATAACAATTATTATTATTTTAATGTTAATATATTATATGCTTTTTGAGTAAATATGATGATGTTTTGGAATTCATATAGTTCACTCTCCAAATGAAACAGCAATAATATTCACAATTTCTGTTTCCAGTCAGAAGGGTTGCAGGAAAAGTAGATAGTACTATCCACTGGATGAATACTGGATAAATTCCCTATCCAGCAAAGAACTTTAACCAGGCTTTTTGCAATTAGCCACACAATGTTTTTCACAATAATACAGCTACAATGTTCTACATAAATCACAACTGTATTCTATATCTTGCTTTGTATAGCATGCTATCATTATTCAACACACAACCAAATGTCACATGGCAGTTCTGTTGCTGTTATATAATTGATTTAGTAGTGGGTTAGGTTTTTTATAAATAATTCCAGTTCAAGTAACTGCAATTATGGATGTCTTGTTGGCTCGTATGGTATTACATGGAGTCATTATGGCCTTCCTTGTTGCAAAAACAGAACAGAAAAGCTGCCCATAGCAATTTAACATATGGACTATAGATTTTTAAAAATACAAATATTTAGATACTATAATAATAGTTTCAGATCAATTCAAATTCCATATGGTCATTTAATTGCCTTGTTGTTGTTATTGCAAGGCATTTCTAATCTAGATAGAATTGAGTGTAAAAATTTTATATCATTTTGATATGCTATTGATAATGGTAATTATATTGCAATAAAAATCTTTAATGAATTTACCTAGTGGGGAACTTTTAATGTAAATAAACTATTAAAATGATGGCATCCAATCATTAAATTATACAATAAATGTTTTACTTAATTTCACATTACCAAATACACTTGATTGACATTAATGGACTCTTATAGTTCTAAATGAGTGTTGATAGTAAATGAATCTTTCCTATAGTATACTAAAACCTCTCTTAAAACTCATTTTTTTCTTTATATCAGAGCTTGTAATGAATGTATTTGTCTGAATATCTAAGGTTTTGTTTCAACAATAAAAAAATATATTGGGCCATCGTTTCTACTAATCCTGAGACCAAAACATGGAATCAGCCCTCTTTCTGGTTGTGAGTTATTTTTTTGCCATAATTTACCATGGTGTTCAACTTCCTCTGTATGTTGAATAACCAAATGGACTTAGCAGCAGAGGAACATGGTAATGTTGACTTGGGTCTTTGATGATAAATACAATCTAGAAAGCATAACAACACTGTTGAATTATTCAGTTTGATACAATTATGAAACTAAGCCCAAGCTTTTTGCCAATTACACTTATGATCCTGCAAGCCTCTTGGGGTGAATCCCTGTGAAGCCTCTTGGGGTGAATCTCTGTGATGCCTAGTACAATCCCTGGCACTAAAAGGAACAGCACTTCAGACTAAGTTCAAAAATTCCATTTGAAGGCTTTGGAATCCATAGTACAGCAATGAATAATGGGTTACCTCAGCCAAGGAACCAAATGAAACATTTATATTGTCATCAATCCAAAGATATTGCCATGGTAACAACCTTAAACCCTGTCCTGGACCATGTGTACTTATTGACTGTATTTTAACATAACTATACCAATCAATCAAATGCCTGGCTGCTGTCAGTAGTCTGTAGTTTAATATCAAAAGGGCCCAATTGATAGTTTTTGATACTCCAGACTCACTAATCAGAATGTTATGGTTTCCTCTGCCATATGTTATAGAAAACATCACTAGGCTCACCTCAACGTAAGGATAGAAATATTCATCAATTGCAAGTGACTTGTAGTAAGTTTCTGTGTCAAACAGTATCTTATAGCGACCTGGTTGGAAGTCCTCTTGAGTTAGTAGGTTTGGAACTCTCCCATCACCATTTGTGGCTCTGAAATAACATAATTTAGTAAATAAACCAACAGATTAATCAACCAATGAGAGGTACAGGAGAAGACAGATACAATCCTGGTACAGAATCATCTCAAAATCATATTTTTAATGTTTTGTTTCATAGCCAATAATATATTTTATTAATCACATATAGGCAACCCCGGTCAATCCTTATTGTTTTTGGTATGTTTCACTAACCCAGAAGCAAGCTGTTTCCATGCATTAGGTCCTTCTTCATAAAATACTTTAACTGGTAACTGTCTCGCTGGAGTGCCTCGAGCTGTATCTAAAACATGGGTTGTTAATGGACTTGACATCTTGGCTGCTTGTTGTTGACTCTAATGCGACAAATTTATTCACAAAGGTCAATAAACTTTAGCAGCAATTTACAATATGTTGCTCAATAGTATGTTTATACTATATATATAGTATGTACATACGTTGTCTACCTTCCAACCAATCAGAGCAATGTAGATAATTGAAAGGTTGACAGAAGTATGTAAATTCATGATCAGCCATCATATGCTTCAACATCATTCAGACTGAAAATGTTTAAATAAATAAATAAATGAACAGATGAAAATAAACAAAAATGAATGATAATACAAAGAGAAAATTAGTAATAAATGAAAATACAAAAGTTAAAAAAGTATCATATATAAAAAGATGACTGAAGTCATAAAATTCCAAAAATCCTATAGAAGATAAAGAATGTATAAATAAGCAAACGTAAATGAACAATCATTAGAAAAGTGTACTAAGCATATTTACATTAAAAACAATTACTGACAATAACAATGATTGAAATACATGTTCCCAAAAGCAATAAATAGATCTATAAAATGACATATTTTACCCTATAGCTACTCTATCTGCCTAATCCATCTACATTATAACTCACAGTGTCATTTCTACAATTAATATAAGAGTATTTAGACTGGGCAGTGTCTTGATTGTACCTCCCTGTTCTTACCGATGGGAATGAACCATAAACTGATACAACTGTTGGCAACAAAGGTGTTGCTTGCATAGGCAAAGAATTATGTGGCAAGGCATTACTACCAATACTTTGTAATGGAGTATTTAATGGTGACGTCTGCACTTGACCTGGCCATGATGTTATTATCAATGGATTGGTATTCACTGGAGAAGTCACATGGACATTGTGCACTGATTGCTGAGGTACACTAGTGGATAACGGCACACATGGAATAACTGACACACTTGTTGAGGTGCAAATGGTACTTGTAGGTGGTTTGGGAACTATCTTAGGAAATACCTGTCCATTTGATACTAGTTTAGTTTTAATCAACAACATAGAGTTTTGTAATGTAGGGTCATCAAGAACTGAAGCATTACTGCCTCGAAGACAATGATTTGAGTAGATTTTTGATAGATGAGCTTCTTTTGACATAGTTTCCATCATTTTTCCCAGCGTGTTGTGTCCTAGAGGTGAATTTTCATACCATACTGGGTCATCTGGTTCACAATTCTTCTTAGGTCGTTGCCATAGGGAATTGGTGATGGGATTTAACTTTGATAGGTACTTAATGTAGGTTTTGACAGGACATCGCGGGTTGCCTGAAAGAACATTATAGCATATTGAAATAAATCTTAATTAAAAATCTAATCACCACTAAATGTATACCTTTTTTTAGCTAAAATGGATGGGGGTGGTTTTAATGACTTCTTTTGTTTTCTTTTAACATATTGTACTATAAAATTACTCCTCAGAATTGATGATATTCGTTTTCAATAAACTTCAACTAAACGTTCCCCGTCTTTCTACAAAGGAAAGCTTTCTACGAGCGAGTTGTACGCATTGGCAAGTTTTTAGATCTAACTTGAATATCTCATTTCATTTCCATTTAATAATAAAGAGAACAAAAAATAAATAAGTTTTACAAATACCGCCAAAATTACTTGTAGAGAAATCACACGCACCGATTGGATGATTTACAAACATGACAATGAAAGTTTACATTTGAAGGCAACCAAGCGTGTCACATTTTACCAAGCGTGCATTTCACCAAGCGTGAAACTCGGCTGCTTGGCAAAATTATTCCTATTAAAAAGCTATATTATTAAATACTGAAAATTTGTACTTCTTAAAAAATGCTTATGCAGTTGAATTTCTTCCCTAACATTGAAATAAAATGTTTAGTTGAGCCTCTTTGTAAAGAACCGTCGTTCAAGTGAAATATGATCGCGGCTTTTCCCTAAGGTGAAATTGATGTATAAATAAAACTTACCTTTCTTTTCATAAATACGCCAAGAAAAGTTCTGCAAGCCCAGGGCATCTTTATTGAGAAAGATAAACTTTGTATAGTGATCTTCAGCAATAGCGTACGTTTCTTTGGTTTGCTCACGCAGCGTTCCACGGCTTCGTTTCGATCCTGACAAGTACATGAGGTCAAAAAACACTTTTCGGAGAAGACCTTCAGGTGTATTGATATCCAAAACATCACTAAAATACAACTTCTTTATATCCTCAACTGACATATCATTAAAATGGTCAACACTGCCTTTCCCAAGACGAACTAATTCAACAGTTTGAGCTCGAAATACTTCAGCAGAGAGTCGAAACTCAGGATCATTGATGATGTCAAAATTTCGCGTAGTCTGCAAGTACCGATTGAGAGCAAAACGAATTGAATTAAGTGCAGACTTTTTGTAAAAGTCTCCATCTCTTTTCCTTGCTTCCACGTAAAACTTTCTTAAAACGTTATTTAACAGCGCTTTGTCGAAATCCTCAAAATTTGTCTCCAAACCTTTTTCTTTGAGATACTCGCGGAAAATGTTCACGGCTGTTTTAGTCGCTTTTTTGGTGTTTGGTGTATTTTTCTCTTCAAGTATACGTTGAATATCCTCTTCAGAGGTGTCACCAAATCTTGCCTGGCTATCCTCTGTGGGTGAATTGACTGGGCTAGTGAGAGATAAGTCGCTTTCTTCCTCAAAATCTGGTTCAACTTTGATGGAAGTTGAAGGGAGCAAAACTACATTACAAGTGTCGGTCGCCATGTTCGTTGTCGACCGTATGGCGTCATTTCTTAGGGCAATACTATGTTCAAAATACGAATATTACAGTATCACGTGATATAGAATACCCAATTGGAATACCCACTAACCAATAATTTGACATCCCTAGTGTATTATTGAAGACTTTGAATATTCAATTGCAAAAGGTGTTGGTTTTAGAAATTCTCATTCAAATTCCGTTCTCTTTCAATCTCCTTTCTCACATTTCTCTCGTTTTACTTACTCGACTTTAAATATCAATACACCTACAATTCAGTTTATTTTGTTCTTTTTTTCATTACTTTTTTTAATGAATATTGAATGAAATTTAACAGTCACTTGTTGATTAGTTTTGGTGAATGAAAAAAATTTTTTTTCTAATTTGTTGAAAAGAAAATAATTGTGACAAACTTTGTTCATTGGAACATATTATAATGTTAATGAATATATTGTTAGTAATAATTGTGTGGTTTTATACAACATCTGGTATTAAACCATACAATCCTTTGATTAACATAAGTACCTTGTTTTTTAGCTCATCTTTACCTACCTATTTACCCATTCTCTTATATGTTAAATCTGATTTTTTTAAATTCCCACCTATAAGGAAGGATGGCATTTTTGTTTACTTGCTATTTTTATTCAGTTTTTTCTTCTTTTTTTACCAGTAAATAATTATTATTATATTGAGCAATCTAGACTTAAATTACAAAAGTTATTGTTTGCTAGAACTGGCCCTATAATATGGAATAACTTACATAAACTTAACATAAAGAGAAAAATTTAAAAATGTTGAAGTTGCAGTCAGGATTCATTTTCAACAAAAAAAACTTGTTTAAAAAGAAACTGTATTATGTTTTTGAGAAGAAAGGACAACAATATTTATGTCTGATATATCCAATTGCTTTGCCAAAATGTAATAGTTACTGTGATCTACATTCACTCCTTTGCTCTAACAATAGTATCAATCACTGGAAAAAATAACAGAAGCAATTGTGTTTATTTACCTGCTTTTTTAAATATCCAAATAATCAAACATAGAAAAAAGCTGGCACTGAGGAAGATTGTAGTAGCTCAATCGAAATGTCTAACTTATTTAATAATCAGAGACAACATCACTATACTTCATTATGAAACCTGATTACAAAATCTTCAAGTTTAAGCTGGCACTTTGTTTGGAAAATATCTGAAAAAAATGCCTTTTTCTATGTCTGGTTATTTGGATATTCAATAAACACACTTTTTTCAGTGAATATAACTCTAACACAAGAACTATGATATTATGACAGTATGTGCTGTGAGAACCCCTGAAATTACCATAGCAACTATGAGTGTTGACAAGTGACCAGTCACAGAAAAACATCTACAAAATATCTTGAGTGGTCTTTATAATTAATCTGTCTAAGTTCAGAATGGTTAAAACTGATAAATGATAAAATCCTAATACTCCAACAAAATATTAAAGTCACTTTCATTCAAGCTTTAAATTTTATTTATGCAAACGAGGCAAAATTTACATTGAGGACACTCCAACTGGGACCACTTGGCATTATTTATATTTATATTTTCTGGGCTTAATGTCTACTGCTTCAAACCTTCTGATAAAGTAGGATTCAATTTAAATACACTGAGTGATCAAAATAATAGTTCAATTAAATTTACTTAAAGGATTCAAGTTTTAAAAGTATTGAAAAAAGACAATGTGGTCCCGGTTGGAGTGTCCTCACTGTAACAGTATTTCTATTTTAATTCAAACGTTGTCATTATCTGGGTTTCCTGTGTATTTTCATCACAGGGATCCATTTTAGTATTTACCATAAGTTTTTTTGGAATACGATATTCGAAAGGGGTACATTTTTATAGCTTTTCATCAACTAAGCACTTCCTCACTCCTCATAAAAACAATTCATGTACTATCCCTATAAGTGATTGGGATGCCCCAAAGCATACATTATAGTCCAGTCAAGTTATGGAGATGATTCAAAGTACCAATTAATTTCAATAAACAATAGATATTTTCGAAGCCTGTAATGCAATACTTTCATATAAAATGAAACAAAATGAAAGCAAGTTTTCATTCTATTTATGTTTTTCTTAAGCATACCTTTTTCGAGGTTAAATGAGCAGAAATTGTTTGCAATCTCTTTTCGGAACTCATTGGAACATTTTGTCCTACTTTCGTACAGCGGTTTGTTTGTGAGAGCGCGGCCAATTCACTGAGTACTAGTAAGACGAGAAATCCAAGATGGCGACCCGAAGTTGTTTGAAAATGTGCGGAGAAAAACTCTCAAAATCCGAGAAAAGAGCTCTTCGTAAACAGAAATGTAAAATCCATTCACTGCAAAAGCACAACGCAGAGCTTGATTTTTCCGAAGAACCAACAAAACACTTGTTGGTGAACAATGGTGGTCTAATGAACGGAGTAAATCGATCTCAAATCGTGAGTCTGTTCAAACTGTTTGGGCTCATTGAAAGAGTGACAATGTTACCACAGCGATCATATTCCTTTGTGACGTTCAATACAGTTGACGAAGCAAAGAAGGCAGTGGGAGAAATCAGCGGGAAAAAGCTTGATTCTGGTCAGGATTTCATTAAAACTGGAGTGGTTTTATATTTGTCTTATTTGAAGCAAATTCCAAATGTCGAATACCTATCTAATGTTACTCCGCCGGGGCTTTTATTGATAGAAGATTTTATTGACGAACAACAAGAAAAAGAGCTATTAGATGTAGTTAGATGGGATGACGAGAGTGAGTCAAATCAAGCTGAAACAGGTATAGATTCACTCACTTATTGCTCTGTAAAGAGAGCCACTTTCCTCCCTCGCCGAAAAGCAAGAGAAAAATGGCTCTTCCAACTCCCAATAATTACATCCAGAAAAATAGCTCTGTTCCCAGAGTACTCATCCATTCAACTATTCATTTCAAAGCTATCCATTCATTGCATTCCTTCATTTTTTTTTTTTTTGTTTTTGTTTTTTTTTGTTTACAGTCATTTTCAATGATCACTCATCAGCCAACCCATGGGAATCAACTACTACTCTATTCATTCATATATTTCCCTATCCATTTATCTCATTCCTTCATTTGTTTGTCTTTCTGATCACAAGTCTTTGATCACTCAGTCACTCATTTGTGGTCTTTAATATTCCTTCATTATTTCTCTCATTCAGTGCAAAAGCAGCTCAAACACAGAAAAGTCAAACACTATGGATATGAATTTCTTTATGGTACCAACAACATTGATGCATCAAAGCCTTTACCAGGGGGGATCCCTGAGGTTTGTCATACAATGCTACAACGTATGGTATCAAGTGGTTATATCAAGGACATCCCTGACCAGCTTACTGTCAATCACTATATGCCAGGGCAAGGTAATGTTGGTTTGTTTAAGAGCACATTGAAAAAAATGTTTTATTATAACTGATGTAGAGGTAAAAACTAGTATAAAATACTAGGTAGGTCTGTGTCTGTGGTTCTAGAGAAATACCAGTAGTTGTAAATGTAAAATTAAGTTGTTGAATTGTAGTATAATATATTAACAACTATTATTATAAGTGATGATTTGTTTCACCTATTTACCACAGGGATCCCACCACATATAGACACACATTCAGCTTTTGAAGATGGTATAGTATCTTTAAGTCTTGGTGCAAAGGTAACCAACTATTTTATAAAATAACAGTCTGACTAGATCTCATGTCAATTCTGTACTTGAAGCCTTTTCATAACAATCACTGCACTGTCCTTGTTTTTTATTTCAATCTGGGATCCACAACTCTAAGTTAATAATCAGCTAATAATAATTGAATAATTCAAATGGTCAGTAGACAGTAAGGACAATTCCGAACAAACTTAACATGATTTCTGTGTTTTGCAAATTTGTGCTTAATCTGCTGGGATGGTTAATGCTGTCCCATTATGGCCAAATTGCATCTGTTGTGTTTCTCTTTCACTTCATCTATTTGTTTGGCTAAAACTTAGCATAGAAATAAATAGACAACTCATCACAAAAACTAGCTGCAAGTAGTGTTGATCTCAAAAGATGAGATGATTTACTTAAAACTTGTATTCCCATTGTGTGTGGAAGTGTGTATACCCTAGCTTTTATTTTTCATACCTCAACTTAATTTCTTTTTTTTTTAACTAGATAGTGATGGAGTTTCGTCATCCTGATGGCAGACAGATTCCTGTTCTGTTACCACAGAGAAGTTTGCTGGTAATGACTGGAGAGAGCCGATACCAGTGGACACATGGGTAAACCACATCATTGTATTTAATCAGTGCACCTTAATATCAAGTCATTCTTTATTTTGTCTGGCGTGAAACAACTAAAGTATTTATACAGTCAAACTATCTATTGTTAGATTTGTATATTCAATTTTTAAATCAACAGCTGAAACTCTTTAACAAAAAGCCTAAATTCTATAGAGCTATTTGCAAATATGTGATTTTTTTTCAAACTTTTATTTTTATATTGATCTTTTTTAATTTCTTTCAATGTGTTCTGTCATTGATTAATATTTGAAGTTTGCCCTGGAAATTGATGGATGTTCCATTAAACATAAATTAAATTGATTTTTTCTGTCAGTCTCTTTAAAAAGACTTAATGTTTTTTTTATTTTCAACTTCCAGCATCACTCCAAGAAAATATGACATCATCGATAATGTCCAACCAGAAGAAAGCATTGAAAACAAAGATGATGCATCAGTAGGAGTTACCCAATTTGAGCGAGAAACACGAATATCATTAACATTCCGTAAAATCAAACAAACACCATGTAGTTGTAGCTATCCAGAACAGTGTGACTCTCAGAACTACAAACATGACTCATCACCAAACTCCTACAATCTTCCTACATCCAAAGATGATGCTAAGAGACTGGAATCTACACATGTTCATGATGTTTACCAGAAAATAGCAGAGCACTTCAGTGACACTCGCCATTCGCCTTGGCCAAGGATAGCATCATTTTTAAGAGATTTACCCACAGGAAGCCTAGTTGCTGATGTAGGGTGTGGTAATGGCAAATATCTTGGTATTAATCAAGATATCTATAAGACAGGATCAGACCGAAGCTTCAATCTTGCTGGTATTGCAAAGGAAAGAGGACATTCTGTTATTGTATGTGATGTATTAAAGTTACCTTACAGGTATGACTATTGCAGCACTACAACACACTGCTAACTGCTTGCCCTTCCATCCATTCTTGCTTAATATTTGCTTCTTCCTTCCTTCCTTGCTTCCTTCCTTCCTCCCTTCCTCCCTTCCTCCCTTCCTCCCTTCCTCCCTTCCTCCCTTCCTCCCTTCCTCCCTTCCTCCCTTCCTCCCTTCCTCCCTTCCTCCCTTCCTCCCTTCCTCCCTTCCTCCCTTCCTGCCTTCCTCCCTCCCTTCCTCCCTCCCTCCCTCCCTCCTTTCCTTCCTTCCTTCCTTCCTTCCTTCTTTCCCTCTTTGCACCCTTCCTTTCTCATTCCTTCCTTCCCTATCTTCTCTCCTTCCTTATCTTCCTTCCTTTTATTGTTCTTTTTCTATTTTCAATACCGCTATGATGTAACATAAAATGCTCATCTTGACACTCTTTTAACACATAAATACATTCAAATTGTTCATCTATCTCCTGTCATATCATCATTCGCTATTCACTTCACTGATTTCTATTCCTATTGTTTTCTCAGGTCAGAAGCATTTGATGTGTGCATATGCATTGCAGTTCTTCATCACTTGTCTACGACTGAGCGTAGATTGGAAGGGTTAAGAGAGCTGGTACGAATTGTACGGCCAGGGGGATTGGTACTAGTTTATGTTTGGGCGTTAGAGCAAAACCTCGAAAAAATAAAGAAAAAAGATCTAAAAGAGCTGGAGTTCATTACAAAACAAAATAATAAAGAAACAAAGCCAACCATAAACGACAGCCGCAATAATTCACAACTAAGTAAAGCTACAGCAAGTAGTCATAAAGAGAGTCAAGATTCGAAAGAGATGGAATTTACTAAAAAACAAAGTACCAATGAAAATGAAAACATTGCAAATACCGATAAACACATTGGACAAGACGATTACAAAGAGGGCAAAAAAGAAGGAGGAAGTCATAGTGTTCAGGTTAACATCAAAAGAGAAGTTTTTGAACAGCAGGACTTGTTCGTTCCATGGAAATTTAGAGGAGGAAAACAAGATAAAACAAGCAAAGATGCAGAAAATAGAACTAGTGGCGATATTAATGAACAAACGACAAGTAACGTCTATCATCGATTTTACCACGTTTTCAAAGAGGGCGAACTGTTAGAACTGTGCAGTTGTCTTAGCAACGCTGTTACTAGGGAAACGTACTACGATAGAGGCAATTGGTGTGTAGTACTTGAGAAAACCGACGGCAATTAATCAAACGAATACCATTACGGCGAATGTAACAGTATTCTTAGAAGTGTAGTAATACTCTTTGATGGTGGATGGAGGGTTTACAAAAGTACAAAGCAAAAACAATTTTTGTAACAGTTTACACATTTACGCAAATTATGATCTACATGTATATTTTAGTTATCTTAAATTTCTATTCAAATTGGACACCGGCCTTTTTTCTTTTTATTCACTTACTACCAACTACTTTTGACATGTATGTATGTATGTTACTAAGATGTATATTATCCGCATTTTTTCCTTGATATCAACCAAGCTTTCTCATTCCCCATGCAAATCGATGGACTTGAAGTCATCAGTTTTATTCTATAGTGCATGTTTATCATTTCTAACGGCGAGAACCCATGCATGACTATAGGACCCAGGAATTCACACATAGGCCGTTCATAGACCTCCTGCATTTCCAACAAATAACAGTACAAAAACGGCATAAATCGTAAGTTATCCTTAGGTTTGACACCGATATTTCTCATCAACGACCCAAAGCATGCATCTTCTACAGCAAATAACGGGGATGTCTTAGAAGCTCTGTGTAATTTCTTTAGCAAGCTACCACTGAAGAGATAGCCTCCCCCTGATATATACGGGGGGTATGCCCTTCTTGAAGGGTAGATCTCCTTGGGAAGGTAGTGCCGTTTCTTTGGATTTCGTTCAATTTTGTTTTCTGCCTCGCGACCGGTGTATAACGGTTCAGAACCATGTGCAGAATCGTAATCAGTTAGATATGACAATAGAATATCGATATTTACGTAACAATCTTCGTCCGTTTTTAGTATATATTTAGCCGGGCAGTTGCTAAGCGACCAGTTAATGCTTAGCAACATTTTCTTGTACAAGTTTTCGTAAGAGTCTGGGAAATCACCTATGACTAGGTCACGTGACTTTCTGCTCTCCATTTTAACCATGTGTTGAAGTTTGGCGTTGTTTGTCTGACCAAGTAAGAAAAAGATTCTGTAAGACCTGTAAATTGAATAGTAGAATTGAAATTTGTTTGGTGCGTAATGGGCGTTTTAAAGTTTTACCAAAGGCTATTTCATGAAACATTATTGTTGTAGTAAGGCCATGTACTGATACCAAGGCGGTTAATTAACACCGACCCAGTTGAGTGCACGCACTAAAAGTGTGCAACACTTGTCACTATGTAGTGGTAAATAGCACTAATTTAACAAAAGAAAACAATAGAGTTAGCATAAAATAGCACTATTTAGTGGTATTTATGTTGCACACTAATTACTAAATAGTACAAAATAGTGCTAATTAAACAAAAGAAAACAATAGAATTTGCATAAAATAGCACTATTTAGTATTGATCAAGTTCTAGTAGAATTAAAATAAAGTTTCTAAAATTCATGAATAACTAATGAGGGATTTTCAAAGCAATTTATTATCCGTGACGAGTTTTATAACTACTGTTCTAAAACTCATGAATAATTAATGAGTGATTTTCAAAGCAAATCTCTACCCGTGACGAGTTTTATAACTAGAACTGTCCTAATTTGCATAAATTTAAAACTCTATTTTCTCCCGATAAAGTTGAAAAAGTCTCGATTTTTTTTAATGAAAAATGTGAACTCACATTTGGAGTTTTAGAAGCAATTTATAAAAATCGGAGTTCGTGTTTTATCGGCGCTATAGATACGCGGCTTCGCCTTGTATCTATATCTGCCGATAAAACACTCTTTCTCATTTTATAAATACTACATATAGAACTATCCTAATTAAAACGCTATTTTCTCCCGAAAACGTTGAAAATTTATCGAGTTTTTATGGAACAATATAAACTTGCGTTTGGAGTTTTAGAAGCGATTTATAAAATTCGAATTCGCTTTTTATCGGCTTTTAGCGGCTTCGCCTTGTTTCTATGTCTGCTGATAAAACACTCATTCTCATTTTATAAATGCTACATATAACATTGTTTTAGTAAGGCATAAATCAAGTGGAGTTTTTAAGTATATCCGCGTTAGTGTGGATCACGAGACCATTACTGGATTGCAAGAGATTGGAAACGACTTCGAGAATAACATATTCATCTTTCATGAAATTGGTCCATCCTACTTTAATTCATAGTTAATCCATTGTGATCTTGAAAGTAGCAGAAATGTAACTAGTGAAAGAAAACGACTGCATTGTGACTAGACTGCACTTTTACCCGTTCACTCATTTAAATCACCACGGGTACTGTACCCGCAACCGGCACACAACTTGCCACAGATCTGACAGGGAGTACGAGCTTCTGGCTTTGTTTGTACCCAGGATTGGGGCAAGTAGCAATTCACAAGGTGAAGTATTTCCTCAGCGTGTGACGTGTTTAATTCACTTTTGTAAGTTTTTTTATCTGTATAGCTTCAACCAACTAGAGCCTCCATAGAACTTTTCTGAGTTGGAAAATAAGATGCATTGTGGTCTAGCTTCAATACAAACAACACCATATACGGCATCATCCTCGGGAACCCAGGGGTTATATCTGTCACTCGGTTCCTCGCTCTGGGAGCGAGGAACCGAGTGACAGATATAACCCCTGGGTTCCCGAGGATGATACGGCATATAATGAACAAAAGATGTTTGTATTGAAGCTAGTCCATAATGCACCATGTTAGCTATTTCAGAAATGGTCTATGGCAGCCATCTTATGTGGCTGTGGGAGCTTTTCTTTCAGCGAACCACAGACGACTTCAACGGTGGCTAATGCAGAGCGACCATGCTATTTTATAGATAATTGTAAAGCTTTTTTATGCTAAAAGCCAGCCATTACTACAGAATCAATCATAAATTATTTATTCTGTTGTCATTTATCATAATTGACCATTTGATTGCTAGACGGCATGGCAATAAATTTGATTAGTTTTAATAACTAAGTGCGTGGCGGACTACAATTTGGGCCTGTAGCTATGGCAACATTAGGAAAGAATCGCAAGGCATGAATCGTGAGTAATACAAACACAGCAGAGCAAATTTTACTAATTGAAATAAAAGTGCTTTGAAGCTAGTCGCGTATAGTTACGTGGTTAAAATGAAATATTTGGCTACCCATGATCTTGTGGTATAGTTTGGTTGTAATTATTGTTGGGATTTTTTCATCCATATCAGAGTTTTTTTTTATCCCTTATTAAAAGATTTCACATTTACATGGATAGCAGTCTGCGTTCGACCAATTCATCTCGAATAGGCGTATTAATTGACATTTTAGTTTAAAAAAAACTTCTAAAGCCGGCCGGTATGTCATTTGTTATAAAATATAATATCCCGGCCATTCTTTGTATACGTATATATTAAATATATATAGCGAACTGGTTTTGTCTTCTAGCCTGCGCGGATTCGTACGACTATGTTACGTTTGAATTTAAATCAGTTTGTCTCTGAGATCTGAAGAGCTCACTGAAGAGTGTAAAGTACATCGAGACTTGCAGGATTCATGACTACTTTTTACATACCTCTTGATTTTGGAGCTTGGTCCACTGTGACTTGCCCAAGAGTACCTAAGAGCTTGCCGACTAAAAAGGCCATTCGGTTTAGAATGAACCAATATTAGTAAAAATGGTGCTTCTTTGCATTGAACTTGATGGGATATATCCTTTCTTAATCTTGTTACATTTTGTAACGAATTTTTATAATTGATCAAGTGTTTTTGGTAATTCTTGAAGCGTTGAACTGTGGTGCTCCACTCCATGTTGACATTCTGAAAGTAACGAATCGTATCAAATGACATTTGATCAGCATTTCTAAACTGATAAACGGCCACTAAAATCAACAAAAGCATAATAAATAATTTGTTTTTGTACAGCAGATATTTTCGATAACACATTATCTGGCCGTTTGGTGAGCACGATGTGGTCAATACTGAGTGATTATAAATCATATCATTGACCTGTAGTACGTCACTATATGTACCATCTCGCCCCAGCAAACAGGCCCTCTCCATATACAGTCACCTTTCGCCTTACGAACACCGCGGTATTACGGACACCTCGCTATTGCGGACAGCAGATCAATCCACGTCTCGAAGAAATTTATGGAACCAGCTCTCGCGGACTAGTCTCTTTATTATGGACACCAAGTTAGGGTTTCTGGTGTCCGCTATAACGAGAGTTGACTGTATAGTTGTGGAGAATCTCGGATCTTAGTGGTTTAAGATCTTAGTGATTTTTTACAACATCAACTGCTCACAATGTGGGGGGGGGACTATATTTTGAAGTCAACGATTCATGTTGTTGTAAAATGATCACGTGACCGGTCACTATAGCAACATATCGATAGAAAATATAAAAACTCTAGTTTTACTTGGTCAGTTTTTTCAAAAACATTGTGTATGGATTTGAGTAAGGTGACCTAGCATATATTAGTGTGACAAAACGATCCCAACAACAGAATCTTAGAAATAACGGAATAATGGTTTTTGCTGTAGTTGGAAAACCATGGAAAATTTGCGAACTACCCTGATTATGCTACTAAAACAATATTCTAAAAATTGCAAAAAATTCACCGCTCAGTCTTCGAGTCTTTTTTATTTTATTAAAAACGCACGTTGTATATTTTCATGACGTCATGAAAATTAAAATTATTCAAGTTTGAGGTGTGTGCATGCGCGTGAACATGCACGAGTGCGCTGAAACTATATGGAGCCACCTTAACAAACACACGCAAACTCATTTGAATGTTCAGTAATCCATCATTAGCAGTCTTTTGAATCTGCATCAATGTATCATGTTTTTTCTAATCTGTCAACTTCTGCAAAGATGATTTATCATTTATTCATATATTATTTCATGACCTCCCCATCCCCTTCAGCATTTGATAACAAACAATTGAACTTTCTTCCTTTTACAACTGGTTGTTACTCCACAGGAAACCCAAAGGAATTTGTCTTGGTTTATATCACGTGACAATGATACTGCTCCTTCACCGTTCACTCAAGTGTTTCTCGGATTTAGCAAAGTTCCTTGTGCTTGCAGTTCTTGACTTTCGCTTAAAAACCAAACATGGGAGTATTCTCAAACCAAAAACTACTTAATCAGAAAGGAGACTCACTCGATGCTGAGTCCGAGCTTTCAGGCAAGGTAATTCTGGTGTATTTTTCAGCCCATTGGTGTCCGCCATGTCGAGGGTTTACTCCAGTACTCAAAGACTTCTATGAAGAATTGCAAAATGCAGGAAAACCGATAGCAATTGTGTTTGTATCGTCTGATCGATCAGAGGAAGATATGAATAGCTATTTCAGAGAAGATCATGGTGACTGGTTCTGTGCTCCGTTTGGATGTTCAATGGCAAACCAACTGAAGCAGAATTGTGGAGTTTCTGGAATCCCTTGTCTTGCACTGGTCGATATGGAAGGGAAAATGCTACATAAAGATGGCAGATCTGACGTCGCACAAGGTCCACCATTGAAAGCTTTTGAAAAACTTGAAAACCTATCTAAGAAGTAAGCCAACCGAACTGCATAATTGATCAATAGTCAACTCTACCTTCTGGAGTAAAAAGGAATAGACTGTCAATGGAATTGCATTTTAAACTGTTTAAATGTCAAATATAAATTCATTGTTCAACACGCTGGTAAAGGGTTCGCACTTTCATATAAAATGTCAAATTTAATCTTGTTTTTCTGCTTCTGAAGGGAAGTGTATCTACTTCGAATTGGGTGTAATTATTAAAATGCATGACGCTGATAATAAACATGATATAAACTTTATTTTGTATAGTATTTTCCTATGCAGTATTGATACATGTATTCTTCATACGAAGTAATTTAAACAATTTCTTGACAACCGAAACTGTATTTTATTATTGACTGAAATTTCAGTTTTGGCGTCTTCAGTACAATTCCACAATGAAGTGATTATTCCCCTCACAAAGAAAGATTGTACTGCAATCATTGTTATGCAAATTCTACTTATTTCTTGTTTCTATGATGCTTGACATACAATGTCTCGCCGTAATATGATAATATGTCGACCCGCAGGGGAGACATTTTATATTCCATACAGATCGGACGCGAATATTGTACATTATGAAATGTGTAGATTAAAGCTGCTATTCTACATCGAGAATTTTGAAAATGGATGGAACTTGGGCGAGATATTTCAAGCCAAACCTTATGTAAATCGGGTTGAATGGTGATCTGATATACAGATGCCTTCAAGGTAGAGTGCACGCACTAAAAGTGTGCAATATAAATACCACTAAATAGTGCTACTTTATGCTAATTCTATTATTTTCTTTTGTTTAATTTGTGCTATTTACCACAAAATAGTGACAACTGTTGAACACTTATAATTATTCATTCATTCATTCATTCATTCATTCATTCATTTATTTATTGACGTTGTGTTTGTACTTTAAGGAATTTTTAGGAGTGGGCTCAACGAAGCACAAAAAAATGCATTGTCGCCGGAGCGACTCAATGATCAGGGGTGGTTTCAGCGGGTAGCAGGGGTACGATGTACATTTGTGTATTGAGATGTTATTGAAGCCGGCACGTTCAAAGCTTTGATAGTTCTCTGAATTTCTATTTACTGCTAATTTGCACTTTTTGTTTGCGGGATATTATATTATATATAATCGGGTTTTACAAGCATGAGATTGATTAGTATATTGACAAGTCCGAAGACTCGGCATGTTTTATGTAGTACTGATTTGGATCTAAGTTTCGATCATTTTCAACTACTACATTTTTCGTTTATCGTTTCTATGGAAACATAATTTGACATACAACTCTCACCTTACGGACACCCTGGTATTACGGACACCTCGCTATTGCGGATAGCAGATCAATCCTCGTCTCAAAGAAATCTATGGAACCAGCTCTCGCTATTGCAGACTCTCTCTAATATGGACACCAAGTTAGGGTCCCTGGGGTGTCCCTACGGAGAGTTGACTGTACTGATGGCATCAAATCAACTTTCGAACTTTAACTAATGTATGGTCTAAAAGGAGTTCGAAACTCTTGTTTTTGCGGTTCGTTTTACATCGATGACACGAATGTGGTACCGATTCAGCGGAGATTTTGACCCAATCTAAAACTATGGTGTAAATCACATAATACTTGGAAAATAACTAGTATGAACTTACTAGTTTGGACTGCATCGGTGTTTCTACAGAAACAGTTGAATAAAAGATAGTAATTTTAAATTGTAACCACCGTGAAGATATATACAGAACTTAAGTTTTCGTTTCTTTTATAAGACATTCTACAACAGCGACCCCTTTTATTGTGAAAATTCAGCACAAATCAACAAACTAGGTGCTTATGCAGCTAAATAAACTAACTGTTTTTTCAAGTAATGAGATTTCAGTGCTTGTTTTTGAAATATTATAGCTGCGCAAACATGCAGACCCTTGGATACTTGTGTTCAATTGATGTGCTTGTGATGAAAAAATCCACGTAAAGGACAAAAGTGAAATTATTTACGTCGGTAGATTGCTGCATTTAACGGCTCCACCTCTGACACTTCACCATCGATAAATTCCTACATTCTACGTTTAGTCAAATCTAGAGAAAAGTTGAAACAATAAGGACCTGAACTGAGCTGATTCGGCTTAGATCTGAAATCAATGTTGAGCAAACTCCGCGCAAAGGCCACGTGCTAGTACTAATATTGTCAATGTAAGGATAATTCGATTACCTAAGAGACACACGCCATATTCTTACTATTTATTGTTTCGATATTAATGTTTGTGTACAAATAACGCAATATTAAAATTGCTTAGCAACTAGTCGTATTAAAAACATTTGCTGTTAATGAATTAGTGCTCTCTATTTTATTCCTTACTGCGTGCGGATAAGTCATGAATTTTCGATTGAAATACCTCTGTTGGGTAAACGGAGCCGTTTTGTTTGCTGGTCTATTTTTCTTATTGAAACTCGGCTATAGAGGTTGTATTAGTGTAGAAACGAGATTTGCTAATGTAGAAACTGTAGAATATTCACACGAGAGAAGCGCACGGTCAATGCTCAAATATTACACTCCAAGAAAAGACCAAGTTACACTTTCTAAAATGATATTCCAACAGACAGCTAAACCTAAAAGACAACGTCTACCTAACCCTTTACTGTCACTTGAAAACATCATTAAGTCACTACAAGAGCAGTTTTCATTAAATGTCGAGAAGTTCAAAGGTGAGAAGTGGAAAAAGCAAGAGTTTAACCACAAGGGAATGGAATACCGTGAACCGGACTGCGCCAAAAGACAACCATATTTGCTGATCGAGGTTCACACCAAGCCCTCGAACTTTCTAGCGAGACAAGCTATTAGAATGGCATGGGGTAAACACACAAATGCAATAAATGAGCTTCATCATGACAAGAGGTAAGTGTACCCATAAGAAATATTGGTCCTTTTAACTTATATACAATTCTGGTACTCGGTTGGTAAAAGATTAATTATAGGCTATGTTCACACCAGTACGGACAAATTGGAAGACGCAACAGTTATTCCGATATCGTTACAAAAAAGTCAAATTAAACAATAGAATTTGTTTAAAATTGTTTGACAGAAGGCCCCTGAAACGGATAAATAAAGTTGCGTTTTCAAATTTATCCGGGTTGAGGTTGGACAACTACTCTGAAAGGGAATACATAGCACATTTAACAACATAGCTCGTTTGTTTGATATTATTAATGAAGAATTGCTATTTTTTTCTCAGGTATACATGGGAGACAGTTTTTCTGGTTGGCAAATCAAAAAATGATAGAATAAACGGTTTGATGCTAATGGAAGCCAGACAACACAACGATCTTATTATTGGAAATTTCCTAGACACATACCGTAACCTCACTTATAAAACACTGCTTACAATTGAGTACCCATTAAAACACTGTCATAACGCACAATACATCATGAAGACTGACGACGATTGTTACATCAACGTCAAGTCAGTCATGCAGTGGCTTAAAGTGCGTCAACAAAAGTCCAGTCACGTCGAACAGCTTTACATGGGTCGAATTCACTGGGACAATAAGCCATCACGAGGCAATACTAGCAAGTACTTCGTCACTGAGGAAGAATATAAGGGGGATGTTTATCCTCCTTATGCTGCGGGAGGTGGGTATGTCTTTACCGGATCATTGCTTCCAAAGCTACTGCAGGCTTCAAACAGTACAGCGGTGTTTCCTATGGAGGATGCGTACTTTGGATTACTGATACAGAATATCGGAATAAAAGCAACCAATCACAACTTAGTAATGCCATACACGTTTTGTGATTGTAAATTGAATAAGTGTCAATCATGGTATGACGATAGTTTGTGTAATATTGCCGTTGCTATGGTGATCCATGACGTAAGACCAGATGAACAAATCCCCACCCATATCAACGTGATGGTAGTTAACAGTGTGCCATCCATTTGCAAGCACGAGCGAGGCCGAGAGTCGTGGGATGAAAAGACATGTGTCTTCTCTTGAAAACCCTCTCACATTCAAAGAACTGAGTTTTGCTACACTGAACATCATGAGATGTCAACTAAAAAAAAAGCAGGATCTCGTCTTGTGACGGAACTAGAAGAAACGCCGTGACAATTTCTCTGGCCGCCGTTAGTAATTTCTGTCCTCGAAAACTGTGAAAACAGTCACATCTTATTATCATGGAATTTTAATAAGAGATATATAAAATACATTTTTAAACAAATCTCCCTGTGTCATTTTTTCTGTTTTCTTTTGCTTTTGTTCTTTTTGTTGGCTGGTGCTGCTGTCTTTGGTGGTGATTCAATGGTTTTTTTCAAAGCTGCTGTCAAATCAACTATCTCTGGTCTTTTCTCAGAACTATAACAAAGTAAGTAGATAAGTAAGCGAGCAAGCAACCAATCTACCAAGTGGATGAGAAAGTAAACAAGATACCATTCAACTTAGTACTTTTGAAAAAGAGGCCACAAGACTGGGATATCCCAGAGGTTAGCTACCTGGGACATGGTACTCAATGAATAACTTTGGGGAAACTAGACCCCCATAAATCCCTTGTCCTCCATATCAGTTATTTGTAGAGCAGTAGAGTAGGATACCTTGTTTTCAAGCCTGATATGGTATCTGATGTTAAAACCACTACATCTTCTTCTTCACTGTCATCACCAACATCTATTACCTGAGGCTCTATCACACAAATTAAAATTGGTGTCAAATTGGTCATCATAAAAATAGAATTTATCATCATAAACTACCATACAATTGCCAGAATGTCATGACATTGAAAAAATAACACCTTAGAAACGTTCTGATTGCATCTTTCCGAAACGTGTCCCTTACTTTGTGGTTCTTGTATTTTAGTTTGCAGTTCATTGACTGGTGCACTACTTTCTTGCATTTCTTCATCTGATTGTATTTCAATGGTATCATAATCTTCTTTCATGTCATCCCATGTATTATCACCACCATGGCCAATATGAGCTGTACCTGGACCCTGCGTAAAAACAACTTCAATTTAGGCTACAACAGGGCACAAAATATGAGATTGTTACAGCTAGTTATAGAATCATGACAGCATGGGTGGGAAACAGCACCGTTACAACAACAATACAATATGGCATAAAGGACAAATGTTTTCTTACATATTATACTTATGATACCATACAGTATTGTTTTTGATTCATTCGAAAACAACTGCAATGTCATTTTAGCACTTTTATATTGTTTTTTTATATCAGTTGTAGTTACTATTCCTAGCTTGGCTTCCCCTACACAACCACAATGTTAGTCAGGAAATGGTGTAGGTTGTACACTCAAGAAAAAAAACAAGAAAACTCATAAAATAAATAAAAATACAAATTTGTACACAATTCTGAGCAATGACTTCATTTTGACCATCATTGGAGATGTAATCTGGAAGTTGATGCTGCACTGTTTTCACCCTTTTTCAAATCAATGGTTCTTTTTGTTAGATCTTTTAGTAATACTATAACAAAGAAAAATGAAAGGAGGGAGTCATAACTATCCCGAAAATCCAATACCATATGAGTGGCACTTACTTTCAATTCTACATGCCAATCAACACTGTATGCAATTAGTGTAAGGAAAACAATGAAATATGTAACAGATGCAACTCCAATTTAATAAGAATATCATTGTGATGTACTTTGAAATAAATGCATAAAAATACATATCTAATATCCAATAATATCATTTCATAAACATTCAAAGGATACTCATGCTTTGGTGAAGGTTGAGAATTATTGCTTGTCAACTCTAAAATTCAATATAATAGAAATAATAGATCAATAAGATAATTTCTCAACAAAAACAGGCAAGCAAGCAAACATCATTACCAAAATTATCCCAAATTGGGCAACAACAACAAGTTCACAACACGTTCGATAATTTTTTACCATTTGCAGATTTAACAGCATCAGTGATGTTCATTGCTGTTGTCTCAGCTATAGTTGTTGTAATCTTATTTGACGACTCAAACACTCCAACCTTTCCACCAGCTCTGTAACGGATCAAGCAAGACAATCCAACATTTTTTTTAACCAAACAGACAACAATCAGTAATAACCGTACTGTTGGATGACAGTGATGACATGATAACAAAAAAATGTTTGGAATTGAATACATCATACAAACCACACAGTCTTAATAATGTTGATTATGATGAAGATGTAACAATGATTAAGTTGTTGATGACGATGAGTTATAGTTGATAGTGATGACAAAAATAATTGATAATTAAATAATTATGGTAGCAATGCTGACAATGTCACAGTTGATGGTGATAAGAAAGATAACAAGAATAATTATGGCAACAATGCTGATGATACTACAGTTGATGGCGATGACAAGTATATACAATGATTCATCACAATGCACACCTTTGTCTCTCGTCTTCTTTCAGAGCATTTTGTATCAGCTCTATTATTTCTATGACTTTCACCACAGCTATTTTTGAACAGCGAACAATCTGAAATGTTACAAATCATAGCAACTTAAGGTAGTTCGGGATCCACACTTCCTGCCGATAGAATTTCCTAAAACTTTTTCTGAATAAGGACTGACACATATAAAAAACAGAAATGAAATAAAAAATAGGGGTCACCGTGCTTGTTTTGGAACTGTGGGGGGTGGTAATAGGCCCATTTTTGCCCCATTTCAACTAAAAGAAGTAACATCAAATTTGTTGAAAATAATATTCTTGCGAACAAATTTGAAAGTTTTTCACAAATCTGCTTTAAGAGTCTGACAAAATGCTCCCTTCGCTATAGTTCTCATGAATTTACTCGTTGGAAAAGACATCGCCTGAGATATTTTACGGAGATTTAAATGAAGAGCTTCATTAATTTTTTGTACACTTTACCACAAAAAAGTTAAAATTACCATGTTTCAGTCTCGAAGACCATATATTTTTTCTTTCAAAATTTTAAAGCTGGGTTTATGCCAAATATAAAAATTGAAAAATAATTGGGTGTCACGTCCGTGCTAATTTTGGAGCTATAAGCAAAACACGCGCGGAAGATAAGATGATTTCAATGTTTTGGACGCGCGGGAATGGACACTAGTTGCTTTTGATGCCTGTATGCAATGCTATGATATTATTTTTTAACAAAAAGTTCAAGAATGACCATATTTTGGCTCTAACAAAAAATTTCTTTTTAATCGCACAAGAAATTTTATTTGATTTCACATGCGCGAGCAGGATGCGCAGTAGCAAGGGTCCCGAACTACCTTAAATGCTGTTTTACTTTGAAGGTTTAACCAGGCAATAGTTAATATCGATTGCTACTGTGATCAAATGATTGTTAGATGGGATGATTATTATAATAATTAATTGAAAGATTAATGACTGGATTCATCAATTTATTGATTATTACAGACTTATCTATCATTAGTACTTATTGTATTTAGAATATAGATTGCTACAAATATCTGACGTTTCTGAGTCATCATTATTTATTGATTTTATTTATTGAGAATTTTATTATCCAATTGACTGAATGATTTATTAACTTATTGGTCAATGAATTATTTGATTAATAAATAGACTTATCAATGAAATATTGCTGGAGAGTTTGATTACCTGGTCAATAGCCAGGGAAACGCCACCTCCCATGACAGCACCACATATTTCTCTGTGAATATTCATTGCCATCATCATGTGACCAACCATGACAGCTTCTTCTTTATCAGTTGGATCAACAAGCAGTAACTCACTAATGAAATAAAAACATCCTTCATTGTCATTGTCAAGAGCATCAGTATCTGCATTATAAACTTACCCATCATCAAAGAAAGCAAATGTCACACAAACAGGCATGTGAAGTACACTCAGAGGGACAGGGTCTCGATCTTGATCTGTGTGCTGAGATTAATAAAAATTACATAATGAGTAACGAAATGAAAGAATGAATGCATGGATGGATGAACAAAAGAATGCATGAATAATCAATAACTAATACTTACTACTATAACTTCTTCACCCATAACTGAAACATCTGGTCTCCTGGGAAATGTAGAAAAAGAAACAAACATGTCCTATAATATAACTAGTGTTTCACCGATCTTGTATCACTATAATTTTAAATAAGCTATCATTTCATTACAGCTGTCTTTATTTATCCATTTGCACATCTTTAGAGTTGTATGTCTTTACAGATATAGTCATTTAGCAGACAAGATTCAAAAGCATTTTAACATTTAACATTAATATTTTTAGAAGTATAGGAAAGGGAGTCCCATTATCATGGGAAATTCAGTCATCTTTCTTCTGTATGTTACTATATTTTTTACCTGAAATGTCTCAATGCGGTTATTGCTGCAATACTTGCACAATCTAGAATGTTGCCTCCATGATCTAGAACATTCACATCAACCCTTATAGACCACACCTACAATCAAAGATGCATATCGGCATAATGGGAAAAATGATTTAGGTATTTATTTATAAAAAGGGTTTTTTAGCTATAAAAATGTAAGGCAATCTAAACCATATACTGACTTGCCTTTTTAGACTGCTTCTTATATACCATTACGTTTTATGGAATTTCTGAGAATACACTCTTTTTCATTGTTCAATAAATTTACTATTTAATTAAGAATAATATTTTGCAAGATAACTTGGATTACCTTTTCTCCAGCAACTATACACAATGACTCCATATCCACAGCTCTAGATTCAATAAAGAATCTTTCCATGAATCTATTGAGTTCTACACCATACTCAGTCATCCTAAAAGAAAAGAAGAGAGTGATAATCACCATGACTTATAGTTACATTGTCCAAACCAAACAGGTTTCCTCAAGACTACAGTCACTTTTGCACAAAATGATGACATCTACTTTGCATTTCTTTCACCTGGATCCAACTAACTATTCATACAATAGACATTATTTTTTTCAAGATACAGAGACAAACAGAAACAATTAACATCACGAACTCATGGGTTCAAACTGTTCACAACCTTACTAACATTCTTTTTCACTAAGCTATATAATGGCAACTTATCAATACTTCAAATATGATATAGTCCATGAAAACACAACTTCAAAAGCACAGGAGTGTAAGGATGATTGTCACACATTAAAAAAAAAAAAAAAAAATGAAAAGATGTTACAACCAAGTGTCATATTATTTCAAAAACTCATTAAAAAACACCAGGAACTGATTGCACAATGCTCTATCCACTGAATAAATCCTTGTCCAGCTAATCGATTCCAAATAATTTATATGCAGTAGATAATTTTTATCTAGGCATTGCATCAGGTGTTCATAACATGATGAGAAACAATCCATGGAGATTACCTTCCAGTTTCAAAAGATGGTGAAGCCATTGGAGACAATTCAATATTGATAAATATCAAACCTTCTGTTTGTCTATTTGGCTTTGGTTTAGCGATTTCACAAGAGACTTGTGCCAAAACCCTGAAAAGACAAAAACAGATTGCCAATTATTAAAAGAATTGACTATGCATTTGGTAAATATAGGAGGAACTAAGACAAAACAAACAAACGTCAATGGCAACAGAGTGTTTGTGATCAGCTGGGCTTGGAATCAAACCAAGGCCATGCCTATCAAACAGAATTTCAACCATTGACCACTTGACCATCATGCGCAGGGGTGGATCAAGGATTGTGTCCAGGAGTGGGTGCATCATCTTCAGGGGATGAGGAGAGTGGGTGGGGGAGCATTACTAAGTAAACATCAAATACTTAGGTTATTTTGAAAACATATTTGATAAGACAAGGACTTCCAGGAGGGGGTTCACACCCCCTGCACCCCTCCCCTAGATCCACCACTGATGTGTTCCTCTATGATAGCATCATCAATATAAACAGATTTATGCATGAAATAAAACAGTTGTGTCACCTCTTATAAGAATATAATCCATTTTAGTCTCACCTTGTTTTCCCAAGCTGTACTTCACAATGACCTCTTTCTACACCAAATGACACTTTGATATTTCGATAATCATATGTCTCCCTGCCATCAAGACGCTGTAATGATGAATTATAAAAGACACCAAATAAAATAGATAATGAAATAGATACAAACTCCACTCCGTTGGGATTCCTGTGGAATTTCTGCACTTATGTCAATAGTTTGAAACTAGCGACTTTTTTCTTGGTGGAGCACTAAAATTATTAATAATGAATCTTGCAGAAGGTGTAGGCTTCAGTACAAGCGTTACAAAAACGCATAGAAACAGATAGTCAAACTTTACATCTCCACATGGAAGCTACATGTGACTTTAATCATTCACTTCGAAAATGATGTTTTAAAGGATTAATGTGAAACATACTCAGTAAAGTTAAGTTCCAAAGTGTCTAAATTATTATTATAAAAACTGATAATACCTTTCTGGATCGTATGCATTGAAGAATAACGTCTTTTTCGCAGTTTGCTAAGTTCACGTTACTTGCCTTCATTTTGTTTACCGTGATAATCGTGGAGGCATGGGGACGATATCAGTTCCAGACTCCTAAAGACTCCTAATAGTAAAATTTTCGGATTCTGTGACAGACAGACAAATAAAGAAACAAAGTGCCCACCGGTCAGCAAATGGACTGATCTAGGCAGACAAAATTCAAGCTATATATCACGGGAACTCATCTCGAACTTTGTTATTTTTATAATTGCAGTGTATTATCAAGGCTTTTGATGTAAAAGTATGAAATACTTCGGGTTATTAAGATGTTTACATCTTCAAAGTTTGGCAGCGCACCGCTCATGTCAGCTTGCAAGAAGAGTTTATTTTACATCAAAGCCTACTTCTGGAAAAATAAACGACTGGTTATATGACTCTCTAAAGCACAAAGATGTGCAAAAGACACTTGACTTGTTTGATTTGGCCAAAAGGGAAGGAATTATACCCGAGGCAAGAACATACACACAAGGAATTTATTTATTGATGAAAAATAATGAATATAAAAAGCTTGATAAACTTTATGAAGACATGACCAAACATGGATACAAGGCAGGAGAAGGCGTTAGAGTTACACTTATCCGTTCTTATGTGAATAGAAAGATGTGGAGTAAAGCGTTAGCTGTTCTGGATCAGTTAGAAAAGGAGGATCTTCTAAGACATACAAGATCGTTTGATATTATAATCAAAGGTCTTTTGGAGGAAGATCATATACATTTAGCTTTTCAGCTCTTCGAAAGAAAGTTAAATGCATTTCATCGTATTTCAAATGGCAGTGAAATAATCACTCGTGAGGTAAAACTCTATGAGGCAATGATCAAATCTTGTTGCTCAAATAATGAATCACAAACAGTCAACAATCTGGAGATGCCATGTAATAAGAAGCTAACATCAATATGTGATAAAACGTTTCCATTTTTGGCTGAAAATGGCAACAAGCATTTATTGGTGCATAGGTTATTCAAATTCTTTTATAATACAGGCATGAAATTGCCGCAAGGTATTGTTAATGCATGTAAAGAATGGTCTAACGGTGATGAAAACCACATCTGGTCATGGCAATTTTGTGCCATCAACAAGACAGGGAAATGTAATGCTTGTGGTACAATACTGCATGAAGATCTTGCTCATGACTACTTCAGAGAATTACAAGGTGAACTGATCACATTGCTTTCTTGTGAAGATGGACGTCTTGGCGTCAGTGAGACAGAGGTAGAAGAGTTGAAGCATGTGAGAGATGTGTGCAAAGAAAAAGCACCTTTCAACATTATTATTGATGCACAGAATCTTGGTCTTGAAGGAAAAAGAAAAGGCATTTCACCACCATATGAGAACAAGGTTTATGAGAAGAGAATTATAGAAGTGGTCAAACATTTTTCAAAGAAAAACAAAACAATATTTCTTCCTTTGAATGTTAAAGCTCTAAGTGATATAACTGGAAAAACATTTTCTTTTCTAAGAAGTCACTGTGAAGTGTATATAGTAAAAACCAACATTGATGAAGACTTGGTAGTACTTTATGCCACTGCATTAAGTGGGATGGATGGGGGTATGACATGTGTTGTCACCAATGACAACTGGAGAGATCATTGTGCAATGCTTTCTGAAGAGAACCACTGGAAACTTTTTAAATGGGCAAGACTAAACCATGTGTCATTCTTGATACATAAGAACAGAGTAAAACTACACAGAAACGTATTTGATCCAGTCCTACTGAAGATGTCAAACTCATGGCATTTTCCAATGGACAATGGTAACTGGCAGTGTGCAAAATTAAAAGAAAAATAAAATAATGTAAAATTATTGCATTCCTATCAGACATTAGTGTTTAGTGCATAATGTACAGTCTGAAATTTTGTATTAAAATGTGCATGACTGAATTAAAATTTCATATTTGTGACTTGCTAGTCTTTGACTCTTACAGTTATAAGATGCACCTAAGCGTGACCACCAAAGTATTGCTCAAACTTATTTTATGTCTGGTAGGGGACGCATTGAAAACTCATTTTCTGAACTCCAAACTGCATAATCTAAAGTTCAAACTTCTAATAGACTTTACAACTTTGTGCTTATAGCAGCATGATTTTGATGCTGTTTACGCTTAAATCCAAACATTTTACGTGGGCAATTTTACAGGATATCCCCTCAAAGATTTTGTGATCAGACGATGCATTAGGTCTTCCTGGGTATTTCGTATTTCATTGTATACAAGTTGAGGGGAGACAGCGTCGACACTCTCAATAATGGACTATACAGGGATGCTCTCCCTAAAAGGTTTTCAGACGAGGCTGAATGCTGGGGAAGATAATATGTGAAATGGTAGTGGTTGGATGTTTGGGTTCATAATCTCTGGGGGCAAGAGTAGAATTACTTGAACTACTGGACCTTTAATAGAATATTTTATTAAGATATGAGACACGTTAATGATTGCTATCTGCAATCCCTCCAACTGGGGGGAATTCAATACATCACAGCACAATGGCGGTGTATATATTTTCAAAGCTGAACATTAAAATATACGGTCGATGTTGACGTCAGGTGAGGTCATTGTCACAATTTGGTATGTTAGGACTACCCATTTCCTCCATGATACGAACATGCAGTATCGAGAAATAATTACTAAATGATATTTACATAATGCATGAACAATGTACAGAATTCAAGTTCTAGCTTTAAAGTTTAATAATTAGTATGCATCAATAATTATCAAGTACGATGAAAGTGTACGACTATGTGCATATGTATTGTAGATAATCCAATGACTGGAAATCCCTTTGAAATCGTAGAAAAATGAATTTGACACTCCATAACGCAATTCAAGAAGAAAATTGAAAAGTCCTGATTGTTATTGTTCTTCCTCTTCTCGTCAATTTCTTGGTCGTTCAACAATCTTGGAATTGAATCAAAATGTTCTGTATTCTTCCAACATAGTAGTCTAACTTTCTTGCACAATCTAGATGCATTATCTTCCTTGTCAAGGCTTTTTCATTGACTCTTTTAACCTGTCGATCCAATGTTTTATCGTCTTTTCTACGTGTGGAATATCAGTATAATTTTGTTGAATATAAATCCCCGACACTGTTCCTAGAAGAAGACCAGCTATAAGTCTCTTGTTCAAATGTGAAAAAATCACTCCAGCAGCAAAACCTTTTAATAAAGGAAGGTTTAGAGGATTTTTCTTCTTCCCCTCAGTTTCGTCCGCCATGATAAAATTCTTTTTTCGAACCCAGTTTCCTGTGTTGCTTTGGGTTTCCTGTGTAACATACTTCCATTCTTGAAAAGGTTGTCCATTTGAAATAGTATTTAGCGAATGTCAATGCATATATGTCAAGTTTTCAGTTTTCTTTTTTTATCATAATTATGTGACAAGACCATTCCTTTTTTCAGGTACTCACAAGTACACATGATCTAAAAAATCTTAACTGCAGTAAACTGAACAAAAAAATACTGGTTTATATTTTAACTCATCATTTCTTAAAACCATAAAAATCATGAAATGCAAATGACTTTGCTACCCGGGGTGGGATTTTGGGGATAAACGATTGGGGATGCTTGTCGGAATTTTTCATAAATACCCCTATAAGATACCTGACGTTTCTCGAAAGGGCGTGGCTTCGCAAATTTTTCATCTCTAAAAGATACCAAAATCATGAGTTTCAGTGCTATTCAACCCCTAAAAGGCACCAAAAAGTGAGAATTTGGCAAAGTTTTATATTTTAAACCCTAAAAGATACCAAATCGCTGATTTTTACCCCTATAAGATACAACAAGCATCCCCAATAGTCCCTCCCCCCCCCCGGGCTTTGATATTCGCTAAATCCGTATTTAAACTAAACAACCATTTCAAGATCAGCTGTGTTATTGAAACCATAAACAACAACCAACAGGCAAAACGACATAAACAGAAAATCCCTCCTGGACTCCATTGGGGTTGAGTGGGAAACTTGGGGATAGTTTTGAACATGACTCTGAAATTGTTCACATAAATTAAATGAGATGCTCCCAAACCTAATTCATTCTACACAAGAATTGTTTTGTGATAAGATGAATTTGCAACCACATTTAAAGACTTTGTGACATAATTTTTTTAATGTATTATTCGCAGAGCACAAACAAAAGTGGGATTTTTTTTATTGTAATTGACCAGTGAAAGGACAAACTTTGTAAGAGTGACTCAACCAAAGGAATAGAAGATTATATACCATGGTTGTCATTAATTTTATTACAAATGAATTACCATCAATAATTGTGTTACCATGTTCTTTTGTAGTTAAGCACCAAGTAACAGATAGCAACAAAGTAAAATAATCAGTACTAACAAATGTGAAAATTATGATTACTGTAACACAAAAATTCAATTGTTGGTTACAAGAACAAAGCCATAAAGACATAATCACAATTTGTTTGGCAATATATCTACTTGTAAAACATAGAGTGCAAACATTAAGTGTGCAACAGTTGACACTATTTAGTGGTAAATAGCACTAATTCAACAAAAAGAAAACAATAGAATTTAAGCATAAAGTAGAATATTTTAGTGGTATTTATGTTTAGTGTGTGCACTCTAGTACTAGATTAAGAACACAACACAAAAGATTTAGAGTGCATGCACTAAATGTTTGCAACATAAATACCACTAAATAATGCTATTTCATGCTTATTCTATTGTCTTCTTTTGTTTGATTAGTGCTATTAACTGCTAAATAGTGACAACTGTTGCACACTTTTAGTGCATGCACTCTAGTATAACTTAGTCTATTTTTTTTCATGGGTTTCACAATAATTCATTTCAATAGTAATTGCTATAATAGAGCTAAATGAATCTAATATATATATGACATGATGAACATAAAGTTGTGAGTTCCTTCAATTCAAAAGGATAAACTGACTAGTTGTACATTTAATAATATTAACAATATTTTACTGTACATCTAGAAGCAAATGAGAGACAATATTGCCAACCAAAGTTCACATTGAACATTGCTCAACATTTATACAGTGCAAAAGTCCTAGGTAAATGATTTCGAGTTTTACTTTGACAAGCATTTTGATTTTATCTGATGTTGAAGTGTGTTCAAAAGTGTACATTAGATAAAGTCAAAATGCAAGTAAAATTAGAAATGGAAACTGTTAGCTCAGGGCTTAATACAAACAAGAGTTAGAATCAGTGAGAAATTTTAAGGATAGACAAATGTTTTATGTATACATTAATTTTCTTAAAAAATAACAAACTTTACATGTTAAAAATACTACATATTAAGTTCACTCAACAATTAAGTGACACAAAAGACAGAGAAAATCATTGTCTACAGTAAATAATAGACTATTTATATGACAATATTTCTCGTGGAAGATTAAACCCTTTTGGTGATATCTATACTACATGTAATTTAAGTTTTGTTTTCACTACTGTGTCAGCTATTAAATAATGATTCAACTGCTCTTTGTACATTCCAGGAATGAGTAGATAAGGCAACTCGGCTTTGACTCTGAAACAACAGAAATAGCATGTCATATGTTTAATTCAATTGATGAAAGTACAACATGCCTATATTTACAAAGCAAACCAGACTATAATTTTAATATTTATTGCAACAGTTAAGTGCATTTGAAAATGTTCAAAATTTACAGCTTAATTGCTAAAAATTCCCTAAAAAGAAAAAAATGACAAATTTAATGAAATTCTTTGAATTATCGGGTTTTAGATGAAATCAACAAGAATACATCCTTTGGAAAGCTACAGTGAAATTTTTTATAAAAGTGTAATTCATATTATATTCAAAATAAATTCTAATGAATAATAACCTCCTGGAATCCCATGTCCATCAGCTGTTTGATTTTCTCATCACATTCTGGGTTAGCTGTTCCAGCTGATTTAAAAACAAACAAAACATTCTTGAAATAGTAGTTGGCAAGGTATCAGTAGGTGGTTGGTAAGGTATCAGCAAGTGTATGTTAAGGTGTTATTAAGTGGTTGGTAAGGTGTCAGTAAGTGGTTGGTAAGGTGTCAGTAAGTGGTTGATAAGGTGTCAGTAAGTGGTTGGTAAGGTGTCAGTAAGTGGTTGGTAAGGTGTCAGTAAGTGGTTGGTAAGGTGTCAGTAAGTGGTTGGTAAGGTGTCAGTAAGTGGTTGGTAAGGTGTCAGTAAGTGGTTGGTAAGGTGTCAGTAATTGGTTTGCAAGGTGTCAGTAAGTGGTTGGCAAGGTGTCAGTAAGTGGTTGGTATGGTTGTAGTAAGTGGTTGGTAAGGTGTCGGCAAGTGATTGTTAAGGTGTTATTAAGTGGTTGATAAGGTGTCAGTAAGTGGTTGGTAAGGTGTCAGTAAGTGGTTGTTAAGGTGTCAGTAAGTGGTTGGTAAGGTGTCAGTAAGTGGTTGGTAAGGTGTCAGTAAGTGGTTGGTAAGGTGTCAGTAAGTGGTTGGTAAGATGTCAGTAAGTGGTTGGTAAGGTGTCAGTGAGTGGTTGGTAAGGTGTCAGTAAGTGGTTGGTAAGGTGTCAGTAAGTGGTTGGTAAGGTGTCAGTAAGTGGTTGGTAAGTTGTCAGTAAGTGGTTGGTAATCAGAACAATACTGTCCGATGTTAGTAAATGGCTGGCAAGGTGTAAGGTAGTCATTACTATCTGTAAGTGAAATGCTTTACCTCCAGCATATATATTAGCCCAATGTTTTGCTGTTATATCATATGCTTTTCTATTTTCTTTAAACTAAAAAAAAAACACACAAAAAAAATAAAATAAGATCTTTTTACAAAACACTACTAGATTTTACATTGAAGACACTTGACACTTTTTCATCCTTTCAGGTGAATTCTTTTTAATACAACTTCATTTCGATAGCTCAGTGCATTTGAGTTTAGTCCTACTTGTTAGCAATAGAAAGCAGAAAAAAGCTAAATAATGAGAGGTGTTCATGGTTCGAGTGTCCTCACTGTGATCACACACTGTCACATTGTAGGCTGGGTATCAGGTTAGAATACAATCCAGTTGTTACTAACCTGTTTTGCTACCACAGCATCTTGTGGGTCATCAGGTTCTGGTGAGGCTAGCAATGACTACATGGATACAAACAAGGTTTTTATTGTGCATCAGATATAGATAGGATACAAGGATACAAGTATTCAGTCAATGAATAAATAACTAAAGCTGTTTGACTCTACCTGAATTGATAATAGTACTGTTCTTAATGTCATAGCTGCTGCCCTACAACAAAAAGTAAGAAAAACATTTAATATAATACACAATAATTTCATGTGTGTAAGAATCACTATGAATTCCATAGATCCACAGTTCCTTGCATTCAATACCATTCAACATTTTCCTGTTGCTTTTCCTGTTCATATAACATGACAGTGGACTGGTAGATTATACACTGTCTGTATCTTTGCATAAACTAAACATTTCACAGTGGAGTCCCTCTATTTCAGACAGTATTGGGACCAAAGAAAACGTCTGGTTTGGAGGGGGTTCTGGTTGAAAAAAAAAGTTTGGTTTAAAGAGAATTTTAGTATATTGAGGGTCTGGTGTAGAGGGGTTTCACTGTAATATTACCATTGGTCTTTCAAGATATCCAGGCATATTGCACCAGTGACAGAACTTATATTAGGATGCCATATCTTTGTAGTAAATTTGATCTGTAATGAAACAATCATGGTTAAGCTAACCAACCTATCAATTACAATACCCCATGAGGTCATGGCCACACACAGAAATCTTTCAGGGGGTGTAATATAACAAGGATTTGAATAAAGTTAAGTCATAAATACGATGGGGTGTCCCATGTAGATGGTGGTGGCCTACTGAAAATCACTTGTAGTGAGTAGCATTCTAAATATTAACATTATCAGCACATTAAATTGAAACATTTAAGCAGATGCATGGGAAATACAGGTTTTTCTATTTTATTATTAGGATTATTTATGCACAAGATATTTTTCACTGCTTACTATTTAAAGGGTATTTTCCCAAACATTTCCAGCTAGCCTATGGTTCCCTTTCAACATAAATTATCTTCAAACAAGTACAGTTTGTATAAATAACATCCAATTTTACCTTTGGTGGATTGAAGGGGTACGTTTCTGGAATTACTATATCCAATTTAAATTTTCCATCTAAAAATATAACAATGAATACTCATTATGAAATCTCTATCCCAAACATCATTATTTCAGAATATACTACATACATGCTGAATCAAATTGAATGTGATTGCATTTTTTTGACATGAATAAGAACAAAACGTCTTGATAGAAAAGTGATTGTTATCTTAACTGACAGGTGCCTTTCAGAATAGTTTATAATAAAACTAAAAACTAGCCGAGTACTAAATCTACTTAAAGAATGATTTCCAAACTTATTTCACAGTCTTTTTTAAAGGGAATAAATACCTACCTCGGATGAAAAAAAAAAACTCAAAATGCTTCAAACTTAATTTGTAGTTTGTGTAAAGCTCTGAAAACACATTAAGTCAATTAAGCTTCCAATTGATATTTTTACAGGATTACTAAATAACCAAATATTAAAGTGTCAAAACAGCCTTATGTGTTATTCCTGTTATTGCAAAAAATCTGACTGACAGAAATGAAATAACGCAATTTTGTAGCTACTGAACTAAAGGACAGCATTTCTATTTATCAATTAAAAATCACTTGTTACGTTGACATACCTTCAAACGGTGTGTCTGGAGGTCCTGTAATTTCACCCGCTAACCTCGTGTAAGAATTATCAACCAGTTCCACTTTTATCTTACATTGTTTTGCCTGTGATTTAGTTAAATGACACAAGTTAGATATTGAGAATTTCAGCTTGTAAATGACACAAGTTAGATATTGAGAATTTCAGCTTGTAATAAAACTGCAAAACGAAGCAAAACTGAGGACGGTTCACATTGATACCTCTTCACTAGTTATAATTTCTCTAAATTCTCTTTGAACTCTGGATACTGCGATATTAGTCATATCTAATACTGTTATTTTGATACAATTTTTGGTGTTTTGTTATAGATTAAACGGTTTTCAAGTTCATTCCCTTACTCAATTTTTTTTACAACTGCAAGTTAAGGAAGTTTTCCCAGACGACCACAATGCATTGTGGAACAATTGACAAAGGAAGCCCGTTTTACACAGGTAGCCCACAATATGATGTTGAAAAAATCTATATTATATTGATTTTCCAATAATGATATATTTCCAAATGAAGTAAAATATTGAGATAAAATAACATAAGACAATTTGTGGATAATGTTTTATTTTTTAGAATCATTCCACAGACAAGTATACAAAATGTGGAGAACAAACATTGGAAGGAGAAGGGAAAGGCCTGTATTTGGCATGCGCCAAAACTGGGTTATTATTGGTCCTCGAAAAGCCGTCACTTCCACACAGGGTTGGAAGGATAGCAAGGCGGGACGATGCTTGGGCCAGTGATCCAAGCAAACAATCCTCCAGGGCCCCAACATGTCCATCTCTCCTCCCAACCATTAGGGGGAACAATTGAGAGGGGAGACGTTTGCTGTGGAGGTACAAAAGCTGTGCAGGGTATTATGATATAATTATTCTGCAGTATTAGCTGCTCTAGGAAGAGTAGACCATGTTCAAAAAAGATCCCAAGTCCAACCAAGATTATGACTTGCGGTCGTGTTAAGACATTCGACCTTCTTGTAGTAACTGTCACGACTTGCGATAATCAGTCAGTTTTGACGCATTCCACTCGCGAGTCAAGTTTATATAACTAGATGTACGCAGGAGTAATTAGGTAACGAGTGGGAAAGACACTGGAAAGACAAGTATTTCCATCCCCGGCCCATAATTATTCATTGATAATGAATAATCCCTGTTTACTTAAAGAATGCTCAATACTTTTTTCATATTTTCACTAACATTGCAACCGTCTAATTTCCACTGTAATGCACCAAAGTCTGTCTCTTCCAATACCGTTCGTTTTTCATTATCATCTTCTGTCGCACCATTGAGGAAGCTGTAAAGAAACCTCTCAGAGAATGCAGCGATGGAAAGAAATATATCTAGCGTAATAGTTTTACTCTTCTCTTCTATACCAAGAATGTTAAGTACTTCATTGACTTGTTGTACTGTTATGCTCTGTGCGTACAAATCTCTCATGGCTTTAAGAAGTTCACGATGATTGATGTTCCCATCTTTATCTTTGTCATTCTTGGTGTAATAATGTCTAAAGAGAGTTTTTCTACGACTGTTAATGCGACAGTAAGTTGATATATACTGCAGTGGTGTCATTTTCTCGAGTAGTTTCATGTCCATAGGAAGCTCAAAACGACAACCTTTCCGCGTTAAAGACAATGGTCCTTGAAGCCATGCCTTGGTTTCCCCTTTGAAAACTTGTCTCGTTTCTTCAACTTCTTCGGTGCTCCCTGATAATTTACTTGCATCGAATGATGATGTTTGCAGTGAGTCGTTTAGACCAGAAAAAGATGAATGTGATACGCTTGATAGTGTCCGATCACCGTCGCGCATTGTCGCACGTTGTCGTACGATGTACCAGTTTTAAGCTTCAGTGGCTTTTGTGAAAAAGGGACGATGTTTTGATGACAAAGCAATCCCAAAAAGCTCCAAAGTCAGATATTAGTGAACTTTAGTGAGTGTGGTCCCTGCAATGAAATAAACAGTTCCCGTTTTCTGTTCTTGAAGATATACAACTGCCAACTGATGAACACGAAATATGTAAATGAATTGACCAATAATGTTTCTTCAATTAATGGATCAAGAAATTAGCCCGCAATTTATCGGCGAATCTAGACGATCAAAACACTGTACTTGTTGACGACAGTAAAAGATTTCGACTGGATGTTTGTTTTTTTCAGTGCATTTCCTCGGCTGCCTTCAGTTTCAAAAATATTGCTTCAAGTCAAACTACAAACCTTTTAGCTGGTTTCAGATTCATTTGTCGAATTTGACTGAAGAAGAGAAAAAAGAGTAGTACAAAACATGACTTGAAGTAGGATTAACTTACTATAAGGGTTTACGACTTTAATTTGAAAAAGTCAATAAACGCAGGCCTATTGTTTAATTTGACGTAAAACTGAGCTATAAGTTATCATCTTTCGCTGATATCAATAACAGTGTGTTCGTCTCTGCTATTAAGCACGACAGTTTTATATATTTATATCATTGCTAATTTAACTTCACCAGAGTAAAACTTTTTCTTGGGGTTTGAATAAAGCACAGAAATAATCATATACAATCATATTAAATATATTTTTTGACAAGAAGTGATTAATCTAAATTGCAAATTTTGATCAGTGTAAACACTTATTACTAATGTCTTAATTCCTAAGTAGTTAATGAAAAATTATACGATTTTGAGACATTAAAAATATTTAGAAAAATACAACTTTTTTATATCTCTCAAAACATCTTTCCTTTACCGATCAGTACTACCATTCAGTTTTGCTGTTGTTGTTTTACTGTTTGCGGTCATTCAGGAATTAACATCATGACTTGAATTGTATAAAACTAAAATACATTTCAAGAAAACAAACTCAATACAAAACAACAAAATAGGGAGAGTAATACCATTGAGAGAGGAGAAGAAAAAAAGCTCCATAAATAAATAAATAAATAAATAAATAAATAAATAAATAAATAAATAAATAAATAAATAAATAAATAAATAAATAAATAAATAAATAAATAAATAAAATAAATAAATAAATAAATAAATAAATAAATAAATAAATGAATGAATGAATGAATGAATGAATGAATAAATAAATAAATAATAAACAAATAAAAATACATGAATAAATACAGAAATAAAAGAATGAATGAATAAATAAATAAATAACGAACAAAAAAAAAGGAAAGGATTGAGCTTTATTATTGGCGTATTGGCATCACAATAAGCATGGTGGCCAAGGAGAAGAAGGAGCCTTGGCGTCACGTTAACGGCTTTCTTGATCAAAATTTCACGCACAATACACAACACACTGTGATATGTTTCTGGTCTTTCTGGGCTCTGAGAAAGAAAAAGCGTTCATTTATTTCAGTGTTGCAGCCTGAGAGCTTAATGTTGCACAATATGAGCTCCCATTCACGCGTAACGTACAGTGAAAATCCACGTTTTACAAAATAAATTCTGCCACTTTCACGAATCACAGGTTTGCAATGAAACCATGTTGAAAAAGGTTGTTTAGACACTTTTTGCTTGTAATTTACAGTAACAACAGAACGACACCCCAGTCTCGGTGATTACTTCCGCTTCCGGCTCGCCTTGATTGCTATTTCCATGAACCCCAACGACGGTATCGGAGGATGTTTCTGACCTTGGACCAAATTGGTTCAGCACGCGCCATCTTTCAGCCACTAGGACTATGCATGTATACTTCCGTTATTCTGCTTCTTTATTTTATTTTCTCTGTTGTAGCTAAGTTATAAATGGAAAGAAAGATAGAGATCAGTTTCTTAACGGACAGGTCATTTGTGCATGAGAAATTATTTTAAGTCAGATTTTTTCCTCGAAGCTCCAAAAACGGCTGGGGGTTTGTTGCCCCAAACTTTACTAAAAATTCCTTATTTCTCATTTGACAATGTTAATGTCTGCTAGCTTGGTTTTGGGAAAATCATTTCTGAAATTCATCTTATTCGAGTCACATTAAAAGTGAGAAGCATAATTGAAAATACGTTTTAGTTCTCTGCCAGGTATTCAGGGTAGGGTGTTTAATTTCCTAAAAACGTAATTACTGTTGCTGTTTTTAGAAACGGAAAACATGCTTAAATTGTTGATCTTGCTTTTCTTTCTGGTTTCTGGGTGCAAATTGATATTCATTTATTCGATGCTACAAGCACTTGCTTTGTCAAAGTGAAACGGCTGGTCAAGTATTTTAACAAAACCTGGTAACCGCAAATAAGTGTGTTGACTGGAGCAATTTTTGATCGACCGCATTCGAAACGTTTTTGACTGTAGGAGGGCATGTAGCTTAACGTGTACGAGCTATGGCAACCAAATATGTAAATGGCATCACTTATGTGCGCCGTGTGTCTGCGGGGCTCCTGTGTATAAATGCATGTCTTTCAGAAACAGACATCGTCTGACCTTGAGACAAGAGAACTTCAACACTGCATGCATAAAAACACATACCAAAAATGGTAGGGATATACGCATCAGAAGTAAAGAAAGCGTGGATGCATGGTGACTTTAAAAATGTACATGATTTTTCATTTCAGTGATACTTATGCTTGTTTTATCAGGTTCGTTTTCTTCCTTATATGTTTTTATATAACTTTCGTGACGTCAGTATAAATAAAGTTGCACAACTATGCAATAATCCAATTATTGGAAGAAGGAAAACGGAAAGGAAGAAAAAAATCTCTCGCCGAAAGCGACAGGTTCAAGAAGGAGAGGACGATGAGCTTAGCACCGGTGGATGCCATTGTATAAAGAGAAAGAGTATGAGCGTTTGCATTGTATAATTTGTACAAAACTTGTAACAAGAGAATTATGTTAAATGCGTGATTTATGCAAGCAAACGACTGTAATACACTCCATATTACAAGATGTAATTCATAATTCTCTCAGCACGTACTAATATTACTTTGACATCTTGATGATAAATAACAGTCAGCACATGGCATCAGACTTGCAGTCGACGCGAAGAAACGAGACAGATATCCTTAATTTACGATGGCATTTCCTAAAAAAAACTTTTGTAACTAATAAGATCCAGTGAACGTTCAAGAGTCAGCGATCTTTTATTCCACCTAGTCCGGTATTGCTGCAGGCGGAAATTGGTACGGAACTGTCCTGCTATGATTCATATGATATTATGATATCACAGGGAATAGACAGCACGCGAACACACTGTTAGCAAAACACCCATCGTCATCATTCATAAAAATAAAAAAATAAATGAACAACTATAAAATGGTGATGAAAAGTTACCCATGCAATTAACCCGGCTCCAGAACAATCCCTGTTTGCACAAAGCACACGCCCAGGTTTTCAGCCCAGTAGTTAGATTGATCAGCAAGTGGCCAAACCAGTGGTAATGACCACGTAAAAGAGCTGCATGTTGTAATGATTATCTTATTAGCCCACAAGCAACCACTCGATATGCTTTTCATATGTTAGAGTAATTATCAGATAAAAATGAAGAGTTTATAAGTCAAGAAGCGTGCTGGTATGAAATATGGATCACTATGAGTAGATTAAGAAACATGACAGAAGATAGTATAATAACCACACGTCACGTATCAGTACTTCAGTCTTTTCTGAATGCACTGATTTGTTGTAGCACTGTTGCAATTGTATTTTTTATTTTAGCAAGAGTTGTTGTTGGTATTAAAACAGTTGAAACTCCCGGAAGGAGTACACTTACTAAATGAGCGATCATGAATAAAGTGGGACTGGATAGTGATGGGCTGTTCCTCAACGAATTTATTAATATTCCTAGCTGGAAGTCCCTAGAATTCCTTCAATCAATTGCATAGCTCAAACATGTTGTTATGGAAGGACGGTATCGGCTTTTCAAGATGATTTTACTATCATGACGTAATGCACAATGCTTACCGGAACGTTTCAAGTGTGATCCATATATTGCGTATTATGGGGATTTTGTGATATATGTTGTATACGTACGAACAAATGTCTTTTTTTACTTCCTGATTCAAATAAAAAAAGCTGACAATCGTATATATAAAATGGTAAAAAACGTGTTTTGCGCTTATAGCAGAATACATGACAGCATTCCGCAGGTTTTTAGGATTTCTTGGAGGGTCCTTGATCACATATCACGAACGGTTTTTTCATGAATTCACGTTTCATAAAATTAGAAAGTTTTGACGTATCACATGACAAATTTAGTTTAAATCACGAACTTATTTTTACCCGAATAACGCGTCGCGAACTACTCGGATTAGTCACCCTGTAGACAGACGACACTTAGGAGTTTCCCTCTTTTTTTCTATATGTAATGTAACTTGTTTTAATTCCGAGAGCGTTTTTTTAAATAGTTGTACGACCTTTCGATACATTACAGCATGAATGAGCTCCTAACTTCAGTTATATTCCACATACTTACTGTATTCGGTGGGACGTTAATCACCTAACACCTGAATCCCGGGCTGAATCCACAATTTTGCAATCAAGTTGCATTGAAAAAACAGTTATGTTTATTCAGTCATTAAAGCAAAGTTAACGTTGAATCAAACAATTAAACAATTAATCTAATAATATACACTCACAGACTTAGGAAACACTAGCAAGCATTTAAAACAGTCCTTCATAATTGTATTTCATGTCTAAAACACAAAATCATTACAACTCCTTCCTGATGAAACAGTCCTGCTCAACTTGTTATGATGATTTCCCTTAAACAAGTGTTATCAATTGGCGGTAACTATATCAAATCGTCCTATTAAACTGCAGATTCCAGTATAATTTAAAACGCCAAACATGTACGATAAAGTTCATGGCATGTCCGGTTTTTCGTCGTTGTGGAATGTTAAACGTCTACTAAGTCTAAAGAAGCTTTCCAACCGAGCTGTCCGCAAGATCAAGAGGTCGTAGGATAAGAGTACAAACCCAACCACTTGTCAGTAGTGGAGCAAATTCTGGAGACTTTAAAACACTGATAAAATCAATTACAAAAGTCTTTATAACACGAGTATAGACTGTTAGGCTGTCATTTCCTTCGACGTATCAAGAAGACTGCCTATATTCGCAGGATTGAAGGTTAGTACTTCAGTGTATCTGGTAGAGTGTTCGCAACATCTCGTAAAACAGCTAAAAAACGTAAATAAAATAAACTAATCACTGTATAATGAAACAACGTTGAACTATTACTATTACAAAAGTATTTTTGTCTATTTGACACATTACTGGATTGCTTGTTTGTACATGTTTGTATCAGTTCCTTGCCTGCACGATGTGGGGAGTTGCGACAAAACCGCTCATTAAAACACAATTCTGGGTTTGAAATGCAATATAATGGAATCATCAGAACATACAATCGGAAACACCAATAGCACTAAAAATATCATCGCGTCGGTCAATACAAATCATTATCAGTGTGTAATTTTGAAAGAAGAAACAAATACAATTTAGTCGCACCAAACCATAAAACAACAACAACGAACAAACATGAGCATTTACATAAATGAAGCGTTCGTAATCTAGAAGTCATTGGGAAGTCAACTCGATCACTTTATTGATACTTTGTGGAATTCCTTCCTCTACTTGACTGAAATGGTTCTGAGGTCAACAACTGATTATATTCTTTCTTGACTTATCCATGCCAAATGACAATGAAGACGAAAGATTTTGAACAGAAAGAGAAATGGAAGACAGAAAAGAAAAAATATATTAAGCATTGATATTTCTGGAAGTAAGCCAATATAAATGCTATCACTAGGATGTTTTAACATATCAAAATGATTGTAATCTTTAGATGATAGCAATGTCAAAATTGTGTATTATGTACAACCATACTGGACAAAAAAGAATGTTTAACAATTCCTAGTTGATGCGTCCACACCCAGTTGTGAATAGTGACGGAAAGAAAGTACAGCAAAGAAGCGTACACTCTTATCAACAGGAGGGAAAAAGTAGGCAAAGAAATGAATAGAGGTCAATAACGTATAGGTAAGTGTGAGTAGAAAACTGAGCAAATTATGGGAAAGCAATCAAATAACTAAAGAATGAAGTAAGAATAGATGTACATAAATTAAGTAAGGAGAGAGCCGGTAAATAAGTAAGTTGGTAAGTAAGTATATTGGTAAGTACGTAAGCAAGTAAGTTGGTAGGTAAGTAAGTAATTTGCTAAGTAGATAAATAAGTATGTTGTTAAGTATAGTAAGTAAGTAAGTAAGTGAGTAATGGCATTTAGCATATACCTATTTCTGAACCGTTAAATTTGAAAACCATTTTGGTAGTATGGGATGCTTTTCTATATCTTTTTATAGATAAATGTATTGAGGACGCATTGCTTGATTGACAGATTCTTCTCAATTAGGCTTTTATTTTTTATTGGATTAGCGACGAGAATTGAAGGGGCTTAACGGCTAAGCTCTACCGCAGTCAGTTTCTTTAGCTGAGTAGTCATAATAGGTATCACTCACTGTTAGCCAATCGAAGTGATTGCAATAAATCTAAGACGTGTCTGTCAAAAATGATCTGCTTCATTCTCTCCAGGGAAACTGACCCTAGAAAGCTCGTTATGCAGGTTTTTAGCTTAACAAAGTGACTGAAATGTTGAACGCACCCGCAGAGACAAAAAGAAACCAGTAGAAACATATAGTAGCAAGCAAGAAAACAAACACACAAACAAAAACAAACAATAAAAACATATATGAAACTATAAAAAAATGGTGTAATGGTTGAAATCCTAACTTTTTGTTTCGGTTTTCCCGTTTTGAGTCTGGAACAGCTTGAACGTAATCTGTTTTTATGACCAAATTTTGATCCCTGATTCGGCAATGTCTCGATTGCGCGCAGTGATCCTGAACGCAAAGCTAAAATCCTTATCCCTGATCCAATAATAACCGGCGCTGATCTCTGATCGCATGTAATCACCCTGGTACATACATGATTTAGACAGGCGTAGAGGTGTAACTGATTCAATTATTACTGTTTTCTTAATGCTGATCACTATCTTGGTTGACAGTTGATACAGCGATCTTATCCATTTGTTGGCAGAAAAATATTCTTTGTCTTTTCGCACAGTTGATAAGAATCAACAAACGACCAAAAAAGGTCGTTTTGAAATCAGTGGAATGAATCAACATAGATCAGGAGCACTAACGTTGAACGGATTGTAGCAACTGCATGACAAGTGAGCTTTACAAAGACAATCAAATACTATTACGCCAATACCTTTGTAGTTTGAATAAAGTTAGTAGAAGAATGTATATTGACTGAAATAAACTAAAAATGGAGATAAGTGTGGAATAGCATGTGAAAATGCAAAATATATTTTTCGTGGTTTCAATTTTTATATTTGAGTATAACGAGCCTTGATTGCACATACGAAGCATAATTTTTTTTATCAAATTGGGTATCTTATATGCTCAAAGATAAGAATGATAATGAAGGGAGACGCCCATACCAAGAAAGCTGTTATTTGTAAGAGGCGCGTGCTTTAAATTATCCTTGGTTCTCCCAGAGGATACCACCTAAACGTGTTGGGTCATTGTTTCTGCTTTGGTTCAAAGTTGAAAAGCCAGTTTGTTTTATTGCTCAACTTACTGTTGTTGCTTTATATATAACAGTTTTATCGGAAAGAAACGAGAACCACAGAGAACAACTATTGTTTGGAAAAACTTTGATCACAGGCCATAGTTTGGGTAGAGATATTTTGGTATACTACCCAAGTTATTAAAATAATTCACCTCGTGGTTATCAAGTCTTGTTTATTGCTCGGGTTGAAAGAGTTGTGTTTTACAGTGATGCAAGACTTACATTGACAAAGAATTGCATTAGCTAAACTTCCTTTTTAGTCAGTTTAATAGAGTTTCGAGGTGTAACACTATAGAGATTTTTGATATACTGACGTTTGGACGTTAGGTTTGTTTGACATTATATCAGGTGCAACGTCATTAACATTGCGTATATTGCGTATGTATCGCAACATTATGGGTTTATGACACGTCAAATATGAAGTGAAGTTAAGAAAACGTTTGATCAGCTCTTGTTTCGTTAAAGACACGATCTCAGTGAGTTTTGTTGTTCGGTTTTGTTTGGACATAAAGTTAACGCATAAAAACAACATAATTTACTTGTTAAATGAACCACAAAATCTTTTCGTTGGTTAGCTTTTTTAACAATGCAGGTTTGAGTACGAAATCGTGATTTTTCAGTTTTTTGTGATCACTCAGTTGTATCGTGGCATGTCTCAAGTTTTGATACATTTATCTTATATTCTAGTAAACTGCAATAACAATAATCTATAGAGTGATTGAACTGAATTGAAGGCATACGAGAACATATGATCTTCCTAGCTAAAATATCATTTAACAAAAAAGATAACATTCCTCGACAGTATAGCTCTATAAACAATTAAACTAAAAATATCTTCACCTTGAACTATGGTAAATTTAAAACGGAACACTAATATACTAGGGTTACACATATTTATATTTTATCCTCACAAAGCTCTCCCATTTCATTAGCACAACTTACTAAAACAAACGACAAAATTAAGCGAATCGTCTATGCTAGTGTCTTCTCCGCCCCCTGTGTCTTGTTCAATATGACGGTTGATTAGGTTTTGTTCTAATTGACTTATTAATTAACAAAGCATAGATTAGAATAGAATACAAACTCCGCCTAGCTTTAATTTGGGAGTACTCTTTATCTGTCGAATGTTTGGCCTCTTCATCCTGTTGTGTATATTTGACAAGATGATTTTGTAAAGCTCTTGTGTAAATTGACTGTTGTTGTGATTACGCCATTCACGTACAGGAAGAATGAAAGATTTAAACAATGCTCACTGACTTCTACTAGCAAAAAGCACAAAAGACCGGAACAAGAATTCTTTTTTTCTCAACATCACATGGTGCTCTTCTAACTCATCGAAATTAGTTTTTAAACACGAATATTTGGTTTGCTCTCCTGGGGGTATTTCAGTAACCTGGATCATCTGATTGGATGATTTGTAAGTTTAACTTTGAAGGCCTCACGTCATTTGTGAAGTGTGCTTTAGCTTTCAAATGTTTGAGTGTTTATATATTTGATCATTAACACTTTGGGCATTTATATAGTGTCAAAGTAGGTGTGAATGTCATTTCTCACTGTTCACGTTGTTTGTGCTAGATAAATGCTGGATTTCTGTGTTCGACCATCACATTTATTTGTAGTAGGTGATCCACTTAAGAGTACACTCAATTGACTCGACATAGCTAAACATAGATTTTTCTCAAATTTTAACTCAACGAAGTACCGAGTTTATCTGCCAGTTCTAAATAAGGATTCTCGCAGAATTGTAAGTATCAAAGACCAACGCCTGGCTGTGTACGTTTTTAACAAAGTCAACAACTTCACGTTGTCACAACTGTATAACTTACTACTACTACTACAACTACGTGTTTTTACTATCTGCATGAATACTCATACTTTCCTGCTTTATTTGTTCAAACTGTCAATTGATCCTGGCTTTTTAATGCTCATGCTATTTTGTTTCTTTTTCATAGACACTATACCAAGATGAAAGAAACGTCCATTTTCGTTACGATGCTTACATTAGTTACACTGCTACCATGCCAAGGAATGCCTACAAAAACTTCTAAAAAAACAGCTTCACTAAACACGGCACAAGACAACTCTGATGATAAACCAAGATGCAACTTGAATGGTGTAACTGAACCACCTAGTTTTGCCGTTGAAAGAAAGATTTATTCTGAACGACGCTACTTCTTACAAATGACATTAGATGGAGGAATAAATGGCACAACAGAAATATTATATAATACTAACAGTAAGTTTTGCCTTCAATTATCTTGTTTTGCTAGTAAAAACGTTTTCGAAATAAGTCCAAAAACATGACGTTATTAGTTTCTGCGTAAACTACGTCCATTCACGTAAAGGTGAAAAGGTTTTCCGGCTTAGAAGCGTTTTCAAAATATTTATCCAAATGATTTGTGTTAAAAACAAAATAATAAACAAACAGAAAGATAAGTGCTGAAAGATGAAAACCTGAAAAAATGAAAAAAGGGTTAACTTTATGTTAGAAATGTGACATAAAAGTAATTTGTTTTTGTTTCTTATCATTCTTGAATTAACAAAATAACAAGATAAATAAGAATTTGGAAATCTAGAGGAGTTTTGATGAATCTTATGCTTTTTCGTGTTACAAATTGACTAGGATGATATTCGCAAGTTAGTTAGGCGTACGCCCCAAATTAAATCAAGAGGGTGTACACTAAGTTAACATTAATTCACGGCTTAATACGGTTAAAAAGCAACAACGATGTGCCAAATACTCTAATGACGTGTTATAAAAGTCAGTTTAGGAAAAATACAGCCCAAAGTGTAAATAATCAAGAAGTGACATTCAAATGGAAATTCAACAAATTCCTTTACGATTGTTACTTGGTGTGTAGAGATAATAAGCGCATCAGAATAAACATTTAGTAACGAGTCAGGGACACGTTTCTTTTATTATAATATTGTTAATACATATAACATACGAACAACATTTCCTTAAGGTTTTCATCACATATTTATTAACTTCTTTTCATATGGATTATAACATGCAGTTTTACATGCAATTTTCATAATACCGGAGAAATCCAGCTTTTTTAATTACAATTCATTTCTCTTGCAGTTGTTTTCTTGCTCGAATCAGTGGGAGATGGAGGTCTCTTCAGAGCAAAAGGAAAAGAAACCAACACGTATTTATCAATGGACAAGAGTGGAAAATTTTATGGAAGTGTAAGTAACATTTTTGTACACAAAAGGGACGATTCACTCCTTAATGATACGATACCTGAGGGAAGAGTTTACAGGTTTAGGATTTGGAGCGGACCCCAGTCTTGATCACGACTTTGGAATCGAGAATCATGGGCTTTGGAAACTGATAATTTATGAACTTTTGGCTACTTCGACTACTTCCAGATTATATACTAACATTATTTATCATTTTTATTGCAGAAAACGCCCAACAGTGAAAGTGTTTTCAAGCAAATAAGCACGACACATGGATTTGTGGCAATTCAAAGCTTTAAGTATTGTACGAAATACATCGGTATGAGACGAAATGGTCACCTCAAGAGAGTCGATAAGCCAAACCACAGTAGCCACTTCTTGTTCATGATATAGCGAGGAAAAGGAGGACGTGTTTACTGGTTTGGTATTCTGGACAGTAGATACAGAACAACTTAACAAGGAAGAACATCAGTTCCACGTCTACTTGTTAAATACAAATTAAACACTTCCTAAGATCTGGACACCCACAGGAAGAATGAAGAAAATTATCTAAATCGAATTCCCTATAATTCAAAGTTTATATTTAAATGTACATAGTATATCAGAAAATGTACAAATGTATCTGATAGTGATTGTTAGTGAATTTCTAATGAAAACGTAAAGTATCTAAAACGTTGAGAAAAGATAGAGAAGAAAAATATCTGAATGAACAAGGGAAGTTGATTGAAGCAAGATATATAAGAAGTTCAAAAAGCTATTATATAGAACTGTAAATGAGATTATTGAATACAATAACATACATTAGATTATAAGATAAATGTTTTTAGCATTATTATTATTATTGATATTATTAATTATTCTAAGTTCAAACGAGTCAATGTAGAAATTGTAATAGAGTGGTTTATATCGTAACTACAAAATAAAATTTATAACATACGCTACCCCGCAGTCAATATATGTACAGTTTATATGTAGACTAACCAGCCAACCGACCGAGCAACCGACCAAAAACAAACAAACAAACAAAAAATAACAACAAAACAACAAACAGGCTGACAGACAGACAGACAAACATACAAAACAAAGACAAAAGGAAAACAAACAAAAACCAAACAAACAAAGAAAAAACAAACAAGCAAGCAAAAGACAAAAATAAATAAAAATGATAATTAACCGGGCAAGAGACAAGCAGAAAATACCAACTCAAACTGTGAGTCCAAGCACTGACCATGGTGTGCAAACAAACAAAACATATTACACACAAAAAAAGTAAAATGTATTACGGCTTTCAAAATTATTCAGCTTACTGCTTACCTTTTGGATTCTGGGTTGAACAACTGCTTTTGCCATTCTGAATCTTCAATTCTTTTGCAGCAAAGGTTAAGTTTGGACGCACGCGCGCCAAATTGCAGAACAGCGGGAAAAAAGAGCGGGAAATTCGCTACTCGGAAATTACGGAAGAGCCAAAGACGGAAGAGCATGGATAATCATGAGAGACTGGGACTAGTATACAAATTCATCATGGCGGATACCATAAACATTTCCAATTTAACTTTAACTTGTAAATTAGAAAAAGGTCTTGTGAATGCTTTACGAGAAGTAGTCGATGGATCCAAATGGCAGTGTGTTGGATCTATAGACGAGTTTTTAGGTAAAAAATGTACAGTTTTATATGCGATAAATGAGGACCCATTGGAGCGTCATGATAATATTGCTGTATTTAGCATTCAAAATCGGTTATATGCTATTGAAACAGTCTGCCCACACGAAGGTATTTATGTTTACGATGCATTATGCATTGATAAAAATGATGATGATGATGATAGCATTACCCGAGCCAGACATTTTGAAAGGGGGGTGCACCAGTCAAAAAAATCCAGAAATTTTGAAGGGAAGGGGGATGTGATGATAAAATAATATTATTACTGATTATCAATCAAAAATTAAAAGTGCTATCTATAAAAATAAACCAGGTCTCCCCAAAGGGGGGGGGGGGGGGGGGCTGGCCTCCCTGGATCCAGGAAAAAAATTGTGATTTTAAAATGGGTTTATTTTGGATTATGGTTGGGAAAGTGCTACAAAATCCAACATTGGGTTCAAATTTAGGGTTGGAAAAAAATTGTGATTCCCAAAATGGGTTTATTTTGGGTTATTGTTGGGAAAGTGCAACAAAAACCAAAATAAACCCATTCTGGGAATCACAATTTTCTTCCTGTGGTACTCTGGGTAGTGGTATGTTGTATATTGATGCAGCACACTGTTTTGATGTTGATAATTATTCCTTATTAGTTTCTATACTACTATTAATCACATAACATTGTCTATTGATCTAAATATTGATGATTTATTTATTATCATGGAACATTTATTTAAAGGGGGACCTTTAGAGTTAGGTGATATTGAAGACCTTGATGGAAGCCCTGTTCTATATTGTCCCTGGCACCATTATGATTTCAACCTGGTCACTGGCAAGTCTTCAACAGGGTTGGAAGTAAGTTAATAAAACAGACAGCAGATAGACAGACATGTCAACAGACGGACAGACATAGAAGGACACACACCCAGACAGAGAGACAGACAGACAGGCATACACACAGAGAAACATCACAATGCAGCAAAATGAAATAGCAAAATGGGCTTGAAGGCTGTGAAGATATCTGATTGTAATTCTTATTTGAAGTAAATGTTTTGGGTTTATTTTAGCAACAGACATATGAACTTAGAACTGTTGAAAATAAAGTGTATATCAAAACAGATATTAAACTGACAAGGACACAAAATGACTTGTCGTCATGTTCTCCACAAGCAATATCATCATCATTATCATCACAAAAATCAGGTTAGTCAATAAATTGATGGAATGTTTTTTAGATCAGCAGATGAGTGATTTTGAATCTTATGATCTAGTTTCACACAGCAGGAAGGCATTGCTCTTCATGTGCTTTCAACTAAAACTGACAATTCTGCTGAGAAAAACGTTTGGAGAATGAAATGTCAAGCAGACAATAAGATTTGATAAAGTAGTTACACTAGTAATCATTTATTATATTTGTTTTGTTATCTTACAAGATGTGGATATCAACGGTGTGTCAGGTACCCTGACTGATAAAGATAGTCTTTGTTATTGGGCTGTTAGGATACTATGTACTGCCGACCCTAATGAAAAGGTAACCAATGTATTCCCTTCCTAAAGTCAAATAAAGTGTTTCCTACCTATATCTCCATCTGCATACTCAATGCAGTTGTTTAACTTTACTTGAAAATAGTTATCTTCGATAGTGTGGCAAGAGGGAGTGTATAACCTCCCCTTCGTTGATGCTAATAACTCAATAAAATATAGTCCCTCTAACCTTTCCTTTTTCTGTTGTGCACATGGTTTAAATTACTTCCTTCTTGATTGCATTGTTAACAGCCCTGGCTTATAATTATATCAATGTTGTCCATTTTGTCAATTTTGGAATGTTGTGATTTCCAGGTAAACCTTACCTATCAAGTTGCAGATAGGTGGGAATCAGGAGATCTTGTCAACATTGGTCATTGTGTTCCACCAGCCCAGCCAAGTAGAACAGAAACTTTACAGGTTGTTCAAGCTGGAAAAACCAAGCGTCTTGGGAAAGCAGGAAGTTTAGTAAGTACAAAGTTTTGGAATTTGAATGCACATATATTTATCATTATGACGTAGTCTTTGTTTATCATTGAAACACAAGTTTTAAAATATTGTTGCATCCATTGGTACATGTTCTCTCATTACCAATGTTGCAGTCATCATGAATGACCCAATGGAGTGATCATAGATATCATAATTTGTGATTAGACAGGTGAGAGTATCCACTGACTTCAAGCTAAACCAGACACAACGTTATCACTATCATCAGAATCATTGAACAGTTGCTTCATCTTAAATGTTTAAACTACTGACAGCATGATATTTAATTGACAGCTGTTACCTTCATTATTTTATCATAACGTAATGATAATACACATTCACTTTATATATATATATCTGACCTTTATTTTTGTTCTTTTCTTACTAGGGCTCACGAATCAGTTTGATTCACTCTTTAGCTAACATTGAGCAATGGGCCATTGATTTGTCTTGGGACATTATTGCCCGGTTCTCTCATTTTACTTGGGATAATGGGCAGGGACTTCCCAAAGAGTTCTTTTCTGACTGGGTGAAAGTTGCTAGAGATGAGGCAAAGGTTTGTATTCATAATGCACTTAATATCCCAGGTTTACATGTCAAGGGTGAAGAATAATGTTTTTGTTTTCAGCACTACAAGATGTTATCATCCCGGCTGCAGTCATTGGGAAGTTGCTTTGGAGATCTTCCTGTTCATAATGGTATAGCTCATTCTAGATTTTCATAATAAGCTGGTTAAAATAATGTACTTGCCCAAACAAACAATACACTAGGAAACAAACATTAAAATACTGGATATTTTTAATGTCTTTGGAGACATATAGATCAGGTATTCTTAGGTGTTGTATGGTACTACTTCCAGCTTAGTGAGACTAGAAGCAGCTTGGTGAGATTAGTTGTTGTATGTAACCATACATTTTAGTTATTGATTCATTGTTTGTCAAGGCATATTTTTAAACATCAGCCAATAATTATTTGACAGGTTTGTGGGAATCAGCTCAAGAGACATCACACAGCTTGCTTAGTAGATTGGCAATAGTACATATGGTTCATGAGGCAAGGTTGGTGCACCGGACACCCCCTTATGTACTAGCTATTGTATGACCTGGATACATTTTTTCAGTTATGTTGTTATTGGACCCCCATGGAAACCTTCTGGATTATCCCCTGGATTTTCATGAAAAGTCAGTTTGTGATCACTAAATTTGTTTAGCATTTGACCTGTTTTGACATTTTGCCCTTTGGCTTGTTTTCAGAGGTTTAGATGTTCATCCCAAGACCTATCGTCGATTTCTTAATGGTGGCGACAAAGAAACAGCACAGTTACTAGAAGTTCTTTACAAAGATGAGATTACTCATGTTGCCGCTGGCATCAAATGGTTTAGCTTTTTATGTGACTCCTCAATTCCAAATTTAGTAAGATTGATATTATGAAAATTGCTTTTAATTGCTTCACATTCGAGTATTCTCTACTTTCATATTCCCATAATACCTTCAGATTTTTTGGGGTAATTGTTGTCATTGAAAACATTTGCATCTGAATAAAAATTAGTTTTATTTGCTTCACAAAACCTCCCCTCACCCCCCCCCCCCCCCAAAAAAAAAAGGCAATATGGTTATTGTGAGAAGTTTTGAGGCAGTATTGACACTGATAAATCAATGTTGTGAAAGTGGTGAATAGATTGGTCCTATTAAAACGTTTTCTTAGTTAAGTCACCTCAGGGCTAAAGCTAAACTTATGGTAAGCCCTAAGTTAACTTGTTTACTAATCTCATCTTTCAGGATAAAATTCCTACTTTTCATGAGTTAGTCAGGAAACATTTCAGGTAAAACCATTTTGTGAAAAAATATTTTTCAAACTATTACATTCTTTTTGGTAGTTCTTGGCCTTGTCATTCACATATGTCGACCAGAGTTTATAAAGTATTTCTATATGGATGTAGCTAAATCTATTTGTCCAAACACCTTACAGGCAATTCTAATTATTTGCAGACCAGTTGAGGTGGTGGTTCTTGCCAATCTCTAACCATATTAAATCTACCCCATATTTAGAATCCTTACTTTACAGTCTAGCTACTTGAATCATGAATACAGAGATCATTATTGATTCCATCAATCAAGAATTGATTTCAATTTCTTATATCCAATATTCAAATCTGAAAACAAGTCTTTAAAATTTAAAATAACACATTTCTAACAAAATTCAAAATAAAGTCTGAATAAACCAAACAACATCTGTTTTGTCAAGAAATAACATTTTCTGCACGTAGTTCTAAACAGGAAGTTTATGATAGTGATCTCCAAGTGGAGAATACAATGATTTATTCATTATATAATTTGTATTTTCAGAGGTTATCTCAAGCCTCCATTCGATACACCAGGGAGAGAGAAGGCAGGCATGACGGAGGATGTGAGTACTTATTAGAATTATGAAATCTTCTAAAATCTTTCTTGCTCAAAGTTTTCATGTTGGTGTCTAGAAATGTCGTTTTAAATCACTTTTACTCACTATTGTTATCTCTATATTGTTCTTTCAGTGGTACATTCCATTAGTCAAACCAAGCGGAAGCTAACATTATTGTTCTCTATAATTGTTCCATTGTGAACCCATATCCCAAATTTTGATAATATATTGATATCACTACAACCAACAAAGAGCTATTTGTCCTGTTCAGAGTATTTTATGACAGCCACAATAATTGTACTGCAAAGTAGTTTGAAAAGTTAGACCCAATACAATGAGTATAACAAGACTATCAAAAGATATATTTATTAAAGATATGTACAAGATGGTGTTTATATACAAAGAGTAGGTTAAAAATGTATTACATAATTTCATTAGAATTTGATACAAATCATGAAAGGTAGTGCATCTGTTAATATGCTGTTTTTAAAAGATATGAAATAAAATAGAAATCAATCATGGATTTATATCATAAAATGATTCATTATTTTACATGTATCTTTGCCATAATATTCAGAATTATTCATTATTTTATTTGAGATAAACCTTTATCTGTCCAGCATGCATTTCTTCATGTCTGCAATGAAAATGAATGATAAAGTATTAACTTAACAAACGATCTAAGGAGAACCAGTGAAATTGAATGATAAAGTATTAAATCAACAAAAGATCTAAGGAGAACCAGTGAAATTGAATGATAAAGTATTAAATTAACAAAAGATCTAAGGAGAAGCAATGAAATCATTGTACATTTAAAATATATGAATAAATTTGTAACAAACTATTCTCTATTTTCTATTTTATTCATATATTTTAGATGATTGTATAATTAGCAATACAGACTTTAATCATTTGACCATACAGACCCATTTTATGTAAGCTTTGCTTTTCAGTAAGGATTGGAGTTTTAAATACCTGTAATTATTATCTTGTAAATATTTTAGAACTGCTGGTTTTATCTTTGCTTTGCCATGTTTGCTGTGGAGGCCTCTTCCAGTTACCACAGAGATGTACCTTGGTTTATATACAGAATCTAAAAACAATATTAAGAATTCTTATACAATTTATTGATAATAATGATCTTAGAACAATGCAAAATCATTACTGTGAAGGCATTTTGTCCTGATTTGCATAAAATTTAGTACCCTGAAATATTTTGGCCAAAATAAATGTACAGTATTTTAAAACTTTTTAATCCAAAATAGAACCACTACACATGACATTTGATAAGTCAGACAAGATAGTTATGTCTGGCCTTTATAGGGCTTTTGACATGCTCATATTAGACCTACTTTGTATTGATTCTGATGGATACAACAACAAACAAACAAGCAAGAGCTAATGGAGTACAATCACAACCATCATCACTGACAGTCATAGATCACCATCATAGAACACTGCTGCTTGTGTGCCATAGTTCATACCAACCTTGAAGATTTAGCCTCTCTTGTAGTGCTTGTATTGCTTCAGGGACATGTAAACCATGAAGATCCAGAACAAACCTGTCTTTGTCAGCATTCCTACACCAACAACAACAACAATAGAAGATAAGTTTCAAGATGGAACTGGATGTACAAATCCATACATTCTCACTGTATCTTATACACTCCAGCCTACCTAAACATTGCGACCAGTCAAATTATTATTATTATTGATGCAAGTGCCAGCTTGCTCATTTATAACATTTATATCATTTTTATAAAGTACACACATCTATAAAATGCTTGCTTTGATTAAAAATAATAAAAGCTTTAATTAACCCTTTCTAACTCTTTGTTGTGAATGACTTACTTATGCTCCAAAATCCTGGCTGCTGCTCTTTCATTTGCTTCTCTGATCTTCTCTGTATGACGATGACCCTATGATATAAAAAGTAATGAATACAATAATCAAATATAATTCTACAATAATTAACAACTCACTATGTCAAATAGAATGTACACAGTATTTGTACAAAATAAAATTTTTGACTAACCTGCCTGGCATAGTATTGTGCCAATTGACCCTGTTTTTGTGAGAAAGCTAAAGCAGCTTTCTTAAAGCATTCATCTCTTAGTTGATGATGTATATTAGCTTCTCCACGGAAGTCAATATACCCAGGATCCTCTAGTGTTTGGAAAGTCTTCGGTTCTTGGTGTCCTTGATAAATAAAAACATTTTCACTTTAATTTAACCATATTCTTGATGGTAAACCACAGGTCGCACCTTTCCACACATGACTCTAACAATATTGATAATGATTAGGCAACACATTTATTAGATCACCCATTATTTGCCTGCTATAGATGCTGTGATTCCTGATGAGAAATGACTGACACTGCATGATTACATATTTGACATAGAAGCATCAAAAATCTTACAGTGGTGTTACCCATTTTGTCATGCTAATCCCTTATTTCCAGTCAAGACACCACAGTGGTACATTGTTCATCGGTGGTCAACCAGCACATGCATATCAAACAAAACAGTTTTACATGTAGGTCAGCAGATTCTCTCATTTTTCTTACAGAAGCATAAATGAGAGACTTTAAGTCAGATAGAAGTTCACATGCTTATTTGATAGAGTTCGCTATCCTGAGACTTGTGTCAGATAGAAAGACAACATCAGTTGTTGCCTTAATTTCTAATGATTAAACTGCTTGCTTAAATTTCCATTACATTGAAGCTAGAAGTGCACAATACAATGTTGTTTAATTAAATGCTCACCATTAAGTAAAACTTCTTTCCAGTCATCACTACTATCAGCTTCATCTTGAATGAACCTTATCTCTTTTGGTACAATGCTACAAGATGTCTGCACCATGGCAACTGTTGGTTCTAGCTCGTAACTAACGAAAAGAAAAAAACTATTATAGAAGATTGTATTATTTTGGAATTATGTTGTCCAATTGATGTACATTAGTTATGAGATGCCTAAGCTTCGCTTGCTTAGTACAGCTGTGTGCAGTAGAGCATTCGCCTCACTATGAACCATTTCCAGATAAGTCAAAGCAGACTTTAAATGTCTGAGCAGTCTACATCATGATCTTTGTTTTTAAAATATGTGCATTGATTTGGGTATTAAATTCATACTTGTTAGCTTGAAAGAGCTCTTCTAAAGCTGTTGGGTCTACTCCAGGAAACATAGAGAACAATTTTTGTCTCTTGAGTACAACTGCCAGATCTGGCTCTTGCTTGTTTTGCTCTTGTCTACTCTGCTCAATTGCTAGTTGTTCATGCATTATTTCCCTCAGGTCTGCAAATGACAACACAAAACAAAAACTTGAAATCAGTGATAGTGAATTCTTGGATTTTGGTATGTAATGGCAAAAAGGCTGTCCAGAGTCTCAAAAAAAAAAAAAAAAAAAAAAAGAATAAGAGAAAAAAGTATCATATGCTCTAGGTGGGATCAAACTGAACCCACATTTTCTGTATTGTAGTCCGATGTGATAACTACTACACCACATTGACAAGACCAATCATGCTGGTAATGTAGCTGGAATATGAGTATAGTGCAAAAAATAGCATGGCTTAGCTCTCTACAGTCACATAAATTATAATTAGGGACTTCCCCACCTTCATTATCACAATTGCCATTTTTCAATGTCACTAATGTCTCACCTGTAGGCATGGCTCTATACCATGGTGGAGGAGGTCTACGCTCATGTAGTTTTAATACAGTTCTTTGTTTTCGTTTTGGAAAACTTGGGGAACTAGATTGTCTTGGTGCATTGTCTTCTTTAAAAATTCCCTTGCTTCTCTGTTGATGTTAGAATGAGTATAAAATGAAAGTTAATAATAGCTGATAGCTGAATTGCAAAATAGAAGTCACATGTCATCTACATCTAGGACTTAAAGGGACTCTCTGTGCTAAGACCAATGTCCGATTATAATAAATCAATAGCTGTAGTGAGCATTATGAACACAGCTTACAAGTAAGGTATGAAAAGGGTATTTATTTCAATTTGACAAAGAAAAGCACAAAAAATAATAAATATAGTTTACATGGGAAACTAGTCAGAACACCCCCATATTAGATGGCAAGACTAACAACATGTTTACTGATGAAATTAGCTTGCACCCTTTGCCATCCTGATGGTTTTGTTTCCAATAAATGGCGAGCACATGTCTTTATGTTCACCTGGATAGATTTCTTCCATTGCTGATAGAGAAGCTTGGCAAAGTCCATGTCAACTGTCACACTCAAATCACTGGCTGAAAATTCACCTCCTGTATGGGAAATTCATTTATGAGTCAATTATACAATATTATTATAGTACATTCATTTGATATTTCAACTATTTCAAAAAGATTTTTAGTGACCAACTAGTAGTTTCGATAGAAGCAATTTGGCACCCCAGGATCAAGCAGTCTGTGTGCAGTTTTCTCTCCCAATCAATGCAGGTTATATAAATTATAATACAGGAACTAGATACAAAGTTCAAAAAGAAACAAGGATGTAAGATACGTCACTGGGATTCAAAGTTAGACCCCTCACTCTGGAGACCATACACTAACAAACTGTCCCATCCTTGTCCCTAATTAATGTTACAAGTTACAAGTGGAAAAAAAGTTGATATTAAAGATGTCTAACTGGTCCTCAAAGGCTACCATGCACCAACCCACTATACCTTCCTTATACAAGTTTCAAAGAGCAAAGAAATAAAGTAACAAAACAAAATCACCTGTACTTGTAGTCAAAACCTTTTAGGGGGTTCTTCTTGCTTTAGTTACCTTACCTTTAGAGTTCACTTCTTGTATTGGACCAAACAATTCAAATAGATGGAAGGCAACCACTGGTTCAAGTGACATTTGGAAGCTGGGCTGATGGCTAGTTGGTAATGGTGCTTTGTCTTGTTGAGATTTAGATTGCGCAAGGTCATCTTTGAAACTATCAGAACCACTTTCATTACTGGAATCTGATATTAATATGAACAGAATGCTATTGAGCTGGACAACTCAGCTTTAACAAGATGTATAATGTTGTTAATTAAACTTTTTCCTGTAGTGCATCTAGCAATAAATAATTGTTCTCACTAATGATAAAAATAGTGTTTAACTACAGCTACGGCTTGACACAGAAATCAGTGGCCATGTACAATAACATTTGTGTACATATTTTCCTTGTTTTTAATTAAGCAGCAATAAAACTGACTGAAATGTAGATTTAACGCTGTGCTGTAAAAATGTATGGGGTTGTATTGAACCATGATGGTAAGGAGGAGTGGAATGTAAATGAAAAAAGCGATGAAGCAATAATATTTAAGCAATATTGGTTTAAAAAAAAGAACAGACAAAATATTTGGGTTTCAACAATATTCAAACGCATGACCATGTGATTTTGGTCCAATGTTCTACCATCTTATACTGGTGAGCTAGTCAATTCTTGAGTTGATTATTCGCATGAGTAAATAAATTTGGATGACTGTATTACACCATACCTGATTCTTGACTTGTCTCTCTCTCAGTAAATCTTTCACTATTGTGTAGAACAATTTCAATGGCTTTATTTATATCGCCATTATGTTCAGCCAGTATTTCCACAAGAATCTTATCATCAATGTCAGGGAAGCATGTATTTAGAAATTCAAATCCACTTAGTTCAACATCATTTTCTTCACACAGTTTGACAGTTTGACTGAGCTTTTCCTCTCCTGTATCTTCTTCCCTTTTCTCAAAGTTGAATTGTGGACTTTCATTCGTTGTAAGCTTTTCTGTACTGGAATCATCACTTATGACTCTGATGTCATCATCATCACTTTCGACAATGATACTATCACTGTGTTCATCATCGCTATTGTATGCATCATCAGCTGTACTCTGACTACAACTATCTTTGTTATCTGTTTCACTGTCCAAGTCACTGTCTAGAGAACTCTTGAGTATTCCTGTGTGTCCTTTGACAGGGGAACAACCTCTCTGATCAACCAAAGACCCCTTTATTCTCTCTTCTTGTTCTTTTTCATTGGTGTGTTGAATAGTAATGAGATCCCCTTTTTGATCCTGAGAAGGCAAATCTTTGCTACAGTCCACTGACGTTGCTTCCACAATGTTGCCACTTGACATTTGAGATTCTTGTATTAATGTCATTCGTTCTCTCTTTTTTCTTTCCCTCTGAGGTTTTGGCAATGATGTCGTTCTTGGCTGTTCATCAGCCATGTAATTTTCAAACTCTCTAGTAGGCGATCTACTACCATGGCTTGTAATAATCACAGCAGTTTCGTGATCACTTGATTTATTTCTTGTACCAGTTGTATTAGTATTTCGTTGTGGTGAAAAATATCTGCTGTTATTTTGAGATGGTCTGTTTCTTTGTTTATCATAAAATTTACTTTGTCTTTGCACCTCTTGGCATTGGCTGTGTTCATTAGAATGTTTATTAATTTTTGGATTTTGAGCCTCAGTTTTTGTTTGATTTTGCTGTTTTTCTCTAGAAGTAACACTTACAGTAGTTGTCTCTTTGGATTGGTCTGGCTTAATTGTTTCATTTCTGCCATTGTCCTCTTGTTTTGCACTATTTTCAAGATTACTCTCAGAGGGCTTGTTTTCAGTGAGTTTGCTTTTAGTGTTGTTTATTTTTGCGGATTGCATTATTTGTTCCACAGTAATATTGTGTTCATAACGATCCATCATATTTTTAATAGCCGATAAGGACACTCCATGCTGATTACGCCTGAAATCACCCAATTTATACCACTTGTTAAACATGCATGGTGTTTTGAAACAGCTCTAAAAAGATACTCTCAGATCAGGTAGGCCTCGCAACAAGAATAGAACTATCATTTCATGTGAAATGTGCTTCGAGAAGTTGTGCTGTAATATTACACATGTGGTATTCAAGCACATGAATGTCTGATTTTCTCTGTGCTTCAGGCAGGTTGGATATAATCAATATTGAACAATCATTGTAATACATCTTTTAGTTGAGCTAAAAGGTGTGCTAGTAATTAAAAACCAGGCGTCTCTTAAAGGACCATATATCAATTCAATTATCATATTATGTCACCTGAAAAGTTCCTTTGGATTCCATCTCCACGAAGTGTTAGGCTCTTTAAGAATGACTTGGTAACCAAGTCGCTGGGCCTGGTAAATAGGACAAACAAACAGTGTGATTGACAATCAACAAAAAACACAGTCATTCAGTCCTATGACTCAGAAAAAAACACAGTTTGAGTGGACTTTAACAACATGAATGACTGATTTACTCATTAGGTACTGACAATACTTTAATTAGTGTTCTGATCATTAACCACAGTACATGTAAGATGATGTCAGTCAGTGGAACAATCATTTACTAAATAATGTTGATTGCTAAATCAGTAAATATTGAAAGTCTATAAATATTAAGTGTCATCATCAATCTTGTTACTAACCATTGCAACATAAGGCTTCATTTCCCAGGCTTCAGTGTTTGTATTGTCAATGATAACTGGTGAAACACCAACTTTCATAGCTTCTCTAGCTATAAATAACAATATCAACAGACCCATGAGTACCACAACAACACAAATCCATAAGTTAAATCATGTTAATTTTCCCATTTTAGACATGTATTTCCTGAAAACATCCGTACCCCCATCACAGAAGACATTCCCTCTCCCCCTGAGTATTGATTTTGATCTCTATACTTGATCAATCTCAAATGGGAAAAGATTGATATAACAATATTATACCCGTAGGCTTGACAATGCACAAACAAGACAAACCTCGGATTTGGTTCCATTCATGAGCTTCTCCTAGGTTGACTCCATCAAACTGATATCTGTGAAATCAACAGCAATCATTATGTTGAATTTTGTTTTGTACTAAGTATCAAAACTTTTGTTCCTTCCCAGAAATTTCAATGACTATAGTGGCTAAAATGTTGTTTGCTTCATTAACATTTGTAATAATGATGATTTTTAAGCAGTTGAATTAATATGTGATCTTGCACTACCAATGTTGTTTGTGTTATTTATGGTGTATAACATATTCTGACTCATAATTTTCCAAAAATTTAGGTTAAACTTATAATATCAACATAATTATCTTAATTAGAAACTAAGGCTTTTTAAACTGACTAAATGCATTTACTTACTGTCCATTTTGCAAGAAATAATCATCTGTTGAATAAACTACACCAGTGCCCTTGATACTCCTACAAGAAAATTCCTGGAAATTAACTGGACATTAAAATGTTGTTGATTCATCAACCTGGTACACTGGTCTGTCAGGAAGCAGGTGGTGTCAATTCACAATCCTTTGTATGGGAATTATACAGAGAAGAAAGAAATCCATTCCATTGCAAATGCCACTACTAATAGTTCTTCCTGGCTGGAAAATCTCTATTTCCCAATGTTCTGTCTTGAATTTCTTTCAGGCCACAGTTACACTATACTGGATTAATTTTAAACCATGTGAACATGGCCTTGGACACAATTTTTCAAATAAGTCCATTAGACAAGAATGACTTACTCAGCAAATGTAGACTTTCCGCTTCCTGGGAGACCACGCATTATCACCATGACTTTACCGCCAGGCAAACGGAATGGAGGATTTCTTGCATTTTGTTTATCTATCAAAGTATTCCGAGTTTTATTTTAGTTGGACAAATAACAACAATTAAAAATGTTATAAAACAACAATGAAGACTTAAACAATTATGATAGATTTTGTTTTCAAAATGTTTTTTCAAGTATTTGCATTTTTTAAGTCAACCCACACAATTATTGCAATTATTGCATTTTCAAAGTCATAGTAATGTCAAAATGTTTTGAAAAACTACATGTATCAATAATTCAGAAACTAAATCCATCATTATGAATTATTGTTGAAAATGAATCCTGACTGTGATTTAACATAAAATAAGAAAAATAACATTAAAAAATAATAAGACCCTTTGTTTGGGTTGACATTTTCTGGTGATTTTCTGGTCAGGTTACTAAAATTCTAAACCATGCAAATAATCTTGTTTTCAACATGAAAGAGACGACTGTTTAAACGTGTGGTGTGTTTGTCATTATATGGCTAATTGTTAACATTTTACACAAATAGTCTTTCTCAATTCTATTCTTACTGAAGCGTGGAGCTAATTCTTGTTGTCTAGCTTTTCCCTGGTGTCCTATATGTTGTCTGAAAGACTGATTGTAAGGTTTACCATATGCTTGGCTTACAAATGGAGCTGGTTGTGACTGGTAAGGAGGTCTGTAGTTTTGTGTCATCTGAGGATGTTTCTGTTGATATGGGTTGAATTGCTGTGTGTTGTATGTATGTGAGTAAGGGTGGTGTGTATATTGTTGTGAATAGAATGGTTGATTGGGTTGATTTCTATCCAGCTGCATTGGAAGAGATGTTGAACCAATATGCTTCATATCATTGACTGATGTTTCTGGTGTTCTCCAAGAATTAGTTCTACTCTTATCGTTAATATTCATAGTTCCAGGATTATGAGCATTTGTTGTTCTACATGAGTTTACTCCGGTACTTTTATGTTTGTTTACTTCCTTTTCTTCTTTTGTCCCTGTATTGTTGGGTCCATTTTGTTTGTGTTTTACCGAGTTCCATTCATCAGATGATGGGTTTGCGGAAATAAAATCTTTCATAAATTCCTGGAATGGTTCTGCGAATTCTGATGGCTTCACATCATGTGATGTTGATGATTCACCATTGTGTTGACGTTTTTGTTCATCATTCACATCATGTGATACAGACATTTCAATAGAATGTAGTAAACTTTTCCCTGAACCCATTAGTCTCTGATCCACATGCGACATTCCGGTTTTAGCTTGTTTTTTGGGTTCACAATCAACAGAAATTTCATCAATGCCATGATACGCAGTTGTATCCGTGGGGTGTTTTGACCAACCATGCGTTGCTTCGTCAGGGACCACCATTTCTGGCAAATCTCTGCATTCTGCACCACTTACTTTCTGAGAAATAGATTCAGTTGCTGACACAGAACTACTGTTCGATAACGTGAATAGTTTTTCAATGGCATCTTCAACTATAAATTGACAAAAACAAAATTTAATATTCAGAAAACAAGACGTCATTGGAACACTTTCACTATACCTTTCTGTTCGATATTTTCGTTTTAGATACAAATTACTGGCACAAAACTTTACTACACTGTATAATTAGGCATATAAATACTGGCCATACTTTCTACGGCCGTCTAAAATACCACTGAAGCACAAGAACCGTCAATTTCCTCACCATTGTAATCACTTTCGGACAAAATCAACGTGACAACTTCACGATCAATTGAGCCGTGGAACATCTCTTGTAAAGTCTCTCTTGCCGCTGATTTTTCTTCTTTTGACAGTTGATAAGTGCTACTTTTGTTTACACTCTGATTATGATCCATTGTAATGAAATATTAAAATACCAAATTAATTATTGGTGTGACCAAATCAAACCTAAATCGATTGTTACGTTTGTTGATGGAACAGGCTCTCTGAAACACAACAAACGAAAGGAGACTGGGTCGACTATTGCATAAGACCAAAGAAAGAATTAACAACGGACATTCATGTGGATCACATTCCACGCGCATTTTTGAAAACAAAAAACAAACAAAAAAAAAATAAATAAATAAATTAAAAAAAGTGTTTCCAAAAAATGTACAATGCCAAAAATTTTAATTTAATTATTGCAACATTTTATAGGTTGCATTCATAATGGCTAGTTCAAAAATTCATAACACCTTTCTTCTAATAAATGGCATCCCAAGAAAAAGCTTAAAAAAATTGCTTCACCTTTTAAAGAGGTTTCATGTAAATGACCCCAAAACACCGAAAAATACACAGTTGAAGACTGCATGTGGCTACTGCTTTGAAAAACAGACAGAAAAGTATGGGACCAAACTGCACAAACAAAACAAAGATAAATTGTGGTGGGATAAATGTCCTGCAAAAACATCCATTTATCACAAACAACATTCCCACATTTAGTTAAGTAACTAGTGATCATGTCACATATTGTTTGCCGAGATTTCTATGAAGATATTACTGGTTCCCCTAAAGGAATTCTGACGTGATTTGTGTGTGCATTCAAGAGTCACTTGTCCTAGTCAACAAACACACATCAACTTGAGCACATGAAAGAAAATGTAGCCCAAACATCTCAATCAATAAAATAAGTTACGTCATAACCAGTCGATATCGACTCATAACACTACACAAAATACATTGAGAATCTTATTTTTAATTACGTATCTAAGTAAAAATATGCATGTGAGCTTTGATGGTAGGAAAATAAAACCATTTTAGCCCAAATGCACCATTATGAAAACAGTCACAAACTGTTATAATTATATTACATGAATATTATTGATTAATATCATGCTCTCTCGTTCTTCTTCTTCAACATAAATTATTTACAAAGAAGTCACACATCAACAAAAGACTACACTTGAATTTAATCTAGTCTTCAAACCATGAAGCATCTTTTGATTTCTTCACAAATGTTTCCACCTAAAAAAATAAAGCAAAGGTGAAGAACAAGTCAAACTCTGGACACTTACAACACAGCCCTATTTGCTGCAATGAAAGCCTGGAGTTTCTTTTAGTCAGCAATAGAGTTCTACAGTGATAAAGTTATCAAAAATGTTTTTTTTAATCATTGGGTGTTGATGTAGAAATGCTGGAATACAGAGAATGTATGGATTTATACACTCCAGCATATTGGAGTGAATATTGGCCACGTTATGAGCAGTACAATGGAAAAATATTGTCATACAATTTTTCTTATTTCAACATGTGTTTGCATCTTTAGGAACCAGAGCTGTAACAAATGCATTGTGACATTTTTACATTCAACCACTCATATTTTCTCTAGCACTTACTAAAAATATTATTCAAACCCAAAAATGTTGAAAAATATTTCATAATGTCACACTTCAGTACTATATTGTCATTGAACAACAAAAATTCTGCATTATATCAATTTATATAATATAAATGTAATATATGGTGTTATACCCTTTCAATAAGTTGTGGATTAACATCAACTTGCATTTCTCTCATCATTTCCAAGAATATTTCAGAGCCAACTCTGTAGGGAAAAAAAAGATAAGTTTATCAAAATCTAGCTTTGCACAGGTGCATCCAGACTAAATAGGAGATAATTCTACCACATTGATCACACTCAAGAGAACTGTAGCTCAAAAACCTGGAAATGTCTAAAACCTTGGAATCCTAGAACATTGACAACTTTGCAAACATTTTTTCATGACAAATGGTTTGAAAATACATAACATAACTCCAAATCTTAGAAATAATAAAATTAGACAATAAATAACCCATTTAAATATTGCACATTATTTACCTGTCATCATACTTCATTAATGTGTTAAAAATGTCCTCAAAGAATGATGCATCCCACTTCTTGGAAGGGTTATCAAAATACATTTCAGTCATCTGTAAAGAACAGAGAAGTTTAAGCTCCATTCAGTAGGGATAAAGTCATTTTTGTACATTAGAAAAATCTTTAAACAACGTTATATCATAGAATAACCAGCCATAGAAGAATTCTAGGCACAGTATGGTTTTACTATGGTTATTCTTGAAGTACAACCTCCAAAGTTCAAACTCTGTTTACAAACTTGCATTTTCACTGATGTCAATCAATTTAAAAAAATCATAAATAAAAATATGAACTATGTTCTCTCCTTATCATCAACAATAATTAATTCAACCTAAATCCTGCAAGAGAATATCGATTTCTCTGAGAAAATGTTTTGATTGAGGGCAGTTAAAATGCAAACTTCAAAAGATGCACTTTAACGATAAAGGTAGTAACTGCAAATATAACATTAAATTTGTTCATACAGTAATAAGCGAATGTGTATTTTTTCATGCATAAAAAATATTAAATGGTCTAGTCACTGGCAGCTTATTGCATGTCGTTTTTAGTAGATCCAATCAATTTCATGCCAGACTGGGTATCTTTATAATCCAATTACAATAACATCATCATGTGATGTAAACATATCCTGATCATGTGTGCATACTGGAGATTCCATTTATACTTCTCTGACATAAACAGAGTATTGCATATTTAAAATGAACTTTTGAACAATAAATAAATAAATAAATTTTCACATAAACAAAACTAATAAATTTGTTACAAAAAGTAATACCTGTTAGCAAATATACAGATTAATTTACTTTATAGTAACTTTTAGGCAACTAAGATATATACTATACTTGAAAACAAACAAAAAAAAAAAAAACAATAATAACAACAACAAAAACAACAAAACAAACAATTATTTTAAATTATTGTTCATTTTTTAATTTATTTTACTTTTTGTATCAGTCTTTCTCTTTCTTCATATTCTTCCTCTGACATCATCTGAAGGAAAATTAAAATAGAGAAATATCATAATGTTATAGAATTAGACAGACAATCAGACTTTAATATCTCAAAAAATAATTACATTTTACACGTCAATAATGATAAATCGTCAATAATAAGTAATTCCAGTGGGAAATGTTACTTTTTGAAAACAAAAAGATTACAGAAATAAATTACTATAAAGAGATCATTTCAAAAGTCGCTTTTTGTACGTACAGTTTTTTCGATTTCGTCCACATCGTTAATCCACCGAGATAGCCAGTTTGCATTTTTTGCCTTATCCAACCACATTCTTATCTTTGTTCTTTCGTCGACAGTTGCTCCTTCTGTGGACTGCCATCTCTGCAAGCAAGTCTGGCACGAAATAAGGGGAACTGCAAAACGGCTTTCTGTTACTGGACTTTGATATCGAACTGTTTGACAAAAGAATAACACACTTCAGTTTGAAATTGTCAAAAGAATATAGTATAAAGGTTTTTACTGATCAAACAATCAATTCTACTATTAACAGTCTAACAAATATATTCATCTACATTAATCTTACGCAATTTATAAATGAGAGTAACACACATGGGTCATACAGACAAAAAATGCTCGCAAAAATTTTCCGTTTCAAGATGAAGAATACCCTAAATTTTTAAATATTAAAAAATATGGTAATCAAACTTACCAAAAGAGCCAAAACCTCTTGACAATCTGGGAAGAGACTGCGAAGTTCGAAGAGAAAACTTCACAAACCTTCCCACTACGGCCGCCATCTTGTGTCGTCCTACGCTATTGCATGCGTGCGAGGCTCGTGAAGCCTTCCCTTCCCTCTCGTTCAACTCCTCGTGATATTTACGGGAAGCTGTCGGAAGAAGGCTTGGCTACAGAGCAATGAATATTTTACCGGAAGTCGATTTTTGAATCCAATGTTTTTTTGTTGCAGTGTAAATTTTGTGACTTAATTTCTCTTCAAATAAAATGGAATTTCCTGAGCTAGGGAAACAATGTGCTTTAAAGACTTGTAAGCAATTAGGTAAGGATTTTTTTTATTTTTGAAGCATTTTATATATTCTAGTATGGTGGAGGTTCTTGAAGCGCCACACCGGGCGTGAGTAAGCAAATTTTGATTATTGCTTTTTCTCATAAAGCTCTTTTTTTTTATTTATTTTTTATTTATTGCAGATTTTTTACCGATGAAATGTGACGCTTGTAGTAAGATATTCTGGTAAATGCTTACACTTTTTCAATATTTGTATGTAAAATGCGATGTTGTTTTAAAGGCCGGTACACACTAGGCGACAAGTCGCAGCGACTTGTTCCCGCGATAGGTCGTAGCGACAATTTTCCCCCGTGTGTACCAGGTATTTTTGGCAGAAATTGTCGCAGCGACAAAATCAGATGTATTGGCGACAAATATTGAAACAATGCACACTGAGGCGACATGTCGTGACGACAAGTCGCTGCGACTTGCCGCCTAGTGTGTACCGGCCTTAATATGTTTACACTTTTCTTCCACACACACGCACACAAAAAGGATTTTAAAATAAATAAAAAAAATAAAAAAATAAAAAAATAAAAATTCATTTGTTTATATTTTCATCTATAACAGCAAAGACCATGTAAAATATACAGAACATTCCTGTGATCAAGCCTATAAGAAGGTATTTAAAAATCAGCTATTATTTATGTGAATCGGAATTGTACTGTTTTGAAGTAAATTTGTGAAAATCAGATAATAATAATATTATTGCACGATGAGCTTAGGGAATCTTTTTCTAGTCGTCTCTTGTGCTTCTCTTTTGTAGCATTTTAAGCTTCCCATGATGCGTTGCAATACTAATTTAGCCATGATTCCTCAACCTGCCCTTGTTTTTCTGGCATCCTTCCTCATTTGATTCGATCAGATGACCTTAGAATTGACTAACACAATATTTTAGGATAACCAAGTTCCTGTTTGTCCACTATGCAATCAACCTGTTCCTGTTCCACGAGGACAGCAGCCTGACATCAAGGTAATTACAAGAAAACACAAAATAAATATAGTGTCTACAACTGAATATGAAATTCACCATTAAAACTAAGCAACAATGTCTTCTTTCAGGTTGGAGAACATATTGACAGAGACTGTCAGTCAGATCCAGCTGTAAAGAAAAGAAATGCTTTCATAAATAAATGTTCTGTAAAAGGATGTAAACAAAAAGAGGTAAATTTAATGTAAATAATAGATTATTAAAATGTTGTTATTTATGTATCAATGCATAATGATTGAAATGTAATAAATTTTGTTTATTAGTTGATGAAGGTACGATGTGACTCATGCCGTCAAAACTACTGCTTAAAGCATCGGCATGAACAAGACCATAACTGCACAGCTACTGTGAGCCCTGGCTCATCAAGGTCAGCTGGGTTATTATTTAATTTAGTTCCTGGTTGTTAACAATTTGTATCAGACAAGATAACATTAAATGATTTTTAATGATATTTATAACCTTCATTTTTTCATGTCATTTTCCATTCAATTTCAGCCTTAACTAATATATCTAAATTGTTTCATGTCGTTCCATTGTAGACATTATTTCATATTATAGCGATACTTCAGCTAACGTAAGCCTTTGTTATTCATGTGTCAACCAGACAGTGATTGGCTGTTATTTCAATAGAGCTTATTGTAGTTCTGGTTGGCACATTAGCATAACAATTTGTTTGTTTATAAACATAAAGTATCCCTATTTCATTTCATTCCACCCTTGTCTTTTTAATTTTATAAGTTTTTTGTTCTCTGCAGCCAGAGGACGGCAGCATCCATGAAATCAGGGTGAGTCAAATGAGCTTGTAGTGGTCTTGTAGTTTCTACTTTCAAGTCTTTTGAATAATTCATGAGGCTGCGTATAAGTGTTGCATTTTTTATACAATATAATATAATTATACAATGCACATTAATGTAAGCCACATTAGGGTTTAGTTGCTGTGTAGTTTATCATAAAGATAGTCTGAAGTAATAAAAAAATGAGTTTAATATTATTTTGTTTGATTTTTTTCCAGACAAGCAGCAGCAAATAGGTTTCAAAGCAAGCCATCAGGGACAAAGCCCCAGCAAACTAGTTTGTCATCTTATGGAAAAGACCTTGATAGGTAAAATAGTTCTTATTGTTACTTGTGCTATATTTTGAAATTGATTTCATAACAAACGTATGACATATATGAAGCCAAAGTAAAGTCCATTCCCAATTGATGTCTGATGGGGTCAAAGGATGGACTTTGGAAGGTTGTATAATACAATATGACTTTGAGCAAAAGTGTATGAGACACTAAAAAGACATGTTTAGCCATATGAGTGCTAGTACATTTGTGCATTTTGTGGGGCCATTTGTTTGAGCATTGCATTTCGACTTGTGAACAATGTTCTTTATTTTACAGGGAAAGAAGAGAGCGACAAGCTGCACAGCAAAGTAGACCACAACAATTACAACAAACATCTATGGTATGGTTTATTCCTTTCTCCATTTTGTAGTGCATGTCTATTCATTCAAGGTCTTCAATGCATCTATCAGTCATTAAATCAAAACTTCACTTTATTTAGTAATCCATGTCTAAACACCCATGTTGGTTTTTCTCTCTCCACTCTCTGAAGAATGAAGATGAAGCACTTGCTCTTGCAATACAAGCATCTCTCAATCAATCAGGGCCAAGCCAGCAAGCTCCACCAAGCAAACCATTAACTGCACAAGAGAAAGAGGATTTAGCTTTAGCTCAAGCCCTAGCACAGTCTGAGAAAGATGAGGCAGAAAGGCGAAGGAGGGTAATTATTAACAGTATAGCAATACTCATTAATTTTCAGAAAACGTCTTTACATGTCAATGTATGTCAGTTGTAAGCATTTTACTTCCAGTTAAAATTAGGTTATTTCATGTTTAAATTCAATTACATCAATTTTTAGGCACAACAAGGGACCAGTGAGAAGAAATCAGACTGCAGTTTATCATGACAGACAAGAAGAACTGTACATCTTTAGAGATAGAAAGAGCTGTCAGTCACAAGAGTGCAGAAGAACTGTTTGTCATGTTAGATAGGAAGAATTACCTGCTAGTCATTCAAAAAAGCTACTGTTAGGAATGACCTTCTTACCCAAACATCATTAATCACAATTAATTATGCCATTAGTGACCATTAATATCAAATATATGTACTCCAGGGGCCAGTAGCATAAAGTCTAAACTAAAGTTGTCCACTGTGTGAAAGTAAACTCTATTGATTTTCTTTAGAATTGACCCACTGGATAGGGATTTGACAATTGTATAGTACTATTCTGGCTTCATGCTACTGGCCCCAGTATAATTAAAGGCAATGCCATATGGCTCAGCAAACTGCTTTGATCTGTTACTGATTCGGTTTGGGCTTCCTGTGTAAGTTGGGAATCTTGAGAGGAGAAGTTGCCATAATAAAAATCAAGGTTCAAAAGACTGAAATAAGTAACAGGAATAAAACCACAGTCACAGTCAATCAAAAGTGTTGTAATATATTATTAAAAAATGGGGGAAAGGGAGGAAAGATGAAGAAACCAGGAATCAAATTGTATTGTAAAGCCTCTCAGGTCAATTCTTAGGTTTTAAAATATTATGTAGACTAAATTGCAGTCTTTATTTTCAGATTTCCATTCAAATCAAAATTTACATATTTATATTAACTGAACTTACTGTCAATACAAAGTGTAAAAGAATAATATAAGCATCATTGCATCATATAATATTTACAGTTCACACTTTTTCCTTCTCTCAAAATTTTACTCATTTATAGAAGCGATTTTCTATACATTTAAATTTGTAATTAAAAAAAAAAGGTTGTGTGAAAGTTTTATCCCAGACCCTACACAGTCAATCAGAACATGTTATCGAAAAAAGTAAATTCTGATTGGCTGAGCTTTGGGATAGATCAGTCACACAATCCTTTTTAATGGTATTATGTTAAAAAAAATGCTGGAGAGTGAGTTTAATGCTTCAATTAAGTTAATTAAGAATATCATACTTTTACTATTTATATTATGGAATATTATAGATGTTTACAAACAGATCATGCCAAATGGAAATTAAAGTACCAGGGGCCGGTTGCACAAAGCCTGAATAAAGTTATCCACTTGATAAAGTTATCCAATTCAAAGGATTTCTTCAGAATTTATCTGCTGGATAGCGATTTATGGTGGATAGCGCTATTCAGGCTTTGTGCAACCGGCCCCCGTACTTTTACAGAAACACAATACTGTCTTATCCTTACAACTTTTGTGTCCAACAATGTAAGAAAATTATTGTGTATATACACTAGTTTGCATATGAAACCCTGTCTTTCTCTTCAGCCCAGTGTATTGGGAGGTTACTACCAAAAGGTTTGCACAATTTGAAGTATTCATTTGGATCGATTTTCTTATCAGTATATTTAATAATTTGGACCAACTAATATCTTCCTTATACCATTGATAGTTTACTTCCTTCCAAAAGGGTCTGACCAAACTTTCATATCTGAAATTGAACATTCAATGTGGAATATAAGTTTATAATTCATAACATATCCAGGCTTTAAATACAATTATAACACTTAAAGTGTCATTAAATGATTGACATTTCTTACTTCCTGGTTGTATTTCTTCTTGTTTCATGGACTTTCTGGTTTCTTGTTGAATTTCTCCTGAAAATAAAATGAATCCAAAGTTTAAATTTGTGAAATATAAGAACTGAATCTCATTTCCCAGCCATGCAAAACAGTGCAAAATTTTACATTGAGATATTTTCTTTCTTGCTTCTGGGACTGGGGTGGATCTTGGGCAGATCTAGAATTGTTTTCAGGAGGGGTACACTATCTTCAAAAAGCGCTACCCAGCAAACATGAAATACTGAAAAAAATATTTAAGAAAACAAGAACTTGAAATATTTTCAGGAGGGGATGTGCACCCTTCTCTAGATCTATCACTGTGGGAGGGGCCTGGGGTGGGTACTACCCTATATCGACTATACGGGGATGATCCACTGAACAGGGTATGGTTTTTCAACCTTAGTGTCATGAACAGGGTATCAAATTCTACTCTATTTTTGATTTAGTGTCATACTCAGGGGTCTGGCAAAATGTCATGTAGCAGTTTGCATACATTATCTGAACCCCCCATGACGATTTACAAAATTCCTACCCCTTCAGAACACATTTAATATTATGCAAACCCCTACTATGGAGATTTTTTCGAACAGACCGGAAACGGGTGCGAGGCCGGGAGACTAGTGTCAGAGAAATTAGATCCTCAGGCGACGGACTGATGTAAATATTTCAAAATAGAGTGACTTACTGTAGACCTCAGGATGTAATTTAGGGTAAACAACGATAGGAAACAATGCAGCTGCTGTTATTACAACAATTCCACCTATGACTAACCCAGATTTCACTTTTGACGACATGATTTTTAACAAAATCAATCTTATAAATTTACGTTTTTATGTTTTCTCGCTAAATTCAGATCAGCGGTAGATGGAAATAACATGTGCGCAACCGGGATTCAAAAACAAGGCTCAAAGCTAAAATCTTTTTGAAAATCGATCGAAATATAAATCATAAAACTTGATAACACAGTCCAAAATCTGTTTCTAAACAGCAATACATTGATAATGTGGACTGTTAACTGTTGACTGAAGTTTTTTACATTTTTGTCCGGGAGGTTTTGTACATTTTCTGATTAGATCCAGGCTTCTGTCATTCAGCGGTTTTACTCCACAACGTAAGCCCAAAGAGTGTTCGCCCTTATTTGCCGGTTGACAGATAAAGTACTCAAAACTCAGAAAATAATACTTGATTTCAAAAAAATGTCTGAAAACGGAACCACTAAAAGACCGAGATGCTTCTTTGATGTAACCATTGGTGGAGAAAAAGGTATGTTTGTAAAATGTTTCAAGAGAGCTGGGAGGGCTTTCGCCCGGTGGTGTGTATGCATGATTTTTTTTTTCCAAAAGCCTGACCTCAATCTTAGCAAGTTAAACATATTCTAATTAAAAGTATTTTACTGATATTTTGTATCACTGAAGCTTACTGGAATTTAATGTTACAAGGTCATACATGAGAGAAGTCCGTGTACCCATGCTTTTGAGTTACGGTTAACTCATGTCGGTTACGTCAACAAAACACGTGTTGTCCTATCTAAAGTAGATATAAAATAGAAAGAGAAATTATTTTCATTCAGAAAAAAATCATATGTTTGGCTGATAACAATATGATAAAAACCAAGCAATGATGGTTATGTCTTGTATGTTACTATCTAAGTATCTGAAATAATGCTTATGGATGCGCTATTTATTTGGGGAGGGCAGGCAGGAGGAGGGAGTGGACATTTGCCATTGTACTCAAGATCGTGTGGTTTCCACATCATTTCCATAGATCAATCATAGTTAACTATGGATAATCACAGTTAACTATGGATCAATCAATCACTTCTGAAACAGATTTGACAATAAAATGTTTGGTGTCATGCTTGCTGTTGACAAATATTTTATAGCCTCAAAGTTTTGATTAAATTAACTCACATATTGCTTTGAAAATTGGTTTGTAACTGTTGATGACCTTGAAGAGGTTTCTTTTGAGGAGTCTTGCCCAAGCAGGGCAATCAATATGTTGATTTTTATTGATTCTTGATTAACATTTTGTTTTAGTCGGCAGAATCCTGTTTGAGCTATTTGCTGATAAATGCCCAAAAACAGCTGAAAATTTTAGAGCACTTTGTACTGGAGAAAAAGGCAACACTTCATCGGGAGTGCCACTTCATTACAAAGGATGCACATTCCATCGAAGTAAGTAAAATAACTATGAACCAGTCAATTTGTTTGAAAGTATTTTTTTAAATGACTCCATATTTTGCATTGTTGAGTATGTAGGTTGCCACTAAGTCAATAAATGATGTACACAAAGTTAAATTTTCTGTTGTGGTAGATGTTGACAGATGATTGTTTTTTTTTTGTTTTTTTTTGTTTTGTTTTGTTGTTTTTTTGGTTGAGTTGTTGTAATTGATAAAATGATTTTGTTGTTTTAGTTATTAAGGGATTTATGGTACAGAGTGGAGATTTTACTAACCATGATGGTACAGGAGGAGAATCAATTTATGGAGAAAAGTTTGATGATGAAAACTTTGAAGAAAAGGTATATTAGTATATTAGTTTGTAATAATCACCATCATTATTTCTAGTATGTTAACATGCGTTATCATCATCATCATCATCATCATCTAGTATTGTAACATCAATATCATTTTCTTATGACATCATCATCATCTTCCGATATACAGGCTACATTATTTTATCATCATCATCATCTGTTCATTTATCAATGAGATGATTGTTATCTTTTTCTTCATGATCACCATCAACTGTTATTATAATGTTCGCTATACTGTAATGATCATCTGCCTCATGTTTAACGGTTCAAGTCTGCTATTCTACATTATACTCAGGGAGACATTATTTGTAGTCAATTTATTGTTACAGTGCAACACAAAAATCTTGACACCCTAAAGTTCTTCTATGTCTGCATTTTTCAAATGCTGCTAAGTTGTACTTAAATCACGCTGTAATATATTTTCATGACTTTTATTGTTATAACTAATAGTTAGTTACTTTATCATCTAGCATGAGAGGGAAGGTTTATTATCCATGGCTAATGCTGGTCCTAATACCAATGGATCTCAGTTTTTCATTACCTGTGAAGCAACACCTCATCTTGATGGAAAACATGTAGTTTTTGGTAAAGTTCTTAAAGGAATGAATGTGGTTAGAGAACTTGAGAATACCCCTGTAGATGAAAGTAAACCTCTAAAGGCGAGTCATTGTTTTATTGTGTTCATAACATTGTTAATCTACCTAATATCCATCCATCCATTTACTCATTAATTTTCTCATTTATTAATTCCTTCACTAATTTTGCCAGTATTTATTGATTGATTGATTGTCATTTTCATGCAGGCCTGTGTAATTGACAACTGTGGAGAGCTACAAGAAGGTGAAGATGATGGCATATGTACAGATGACGGTACAGGAGACTTGTTCCCTGACTGGCCTGATGATTCTGACTTAAACTTTACAAAGGTATCAATAGAGGCTTTGCACCAGTGATGGCAGCCATCACAGTTGACAGGAACAATCAAATATTTGGACTAAAATCATTTACAGGAGAAAAAGTTGTCTGTCAGATGAAAACTATCTTTTGTTCCTTCCTCCTATCATGGCTGCTGTCCGGTGACTCCATATTAGATCATGTAGACAAATGCAGATGCAGACAGAGAAATTCTCATTTCACAGATTTTTTCAAGATTTACTTTGTGTTTGTGTGTTTGTGTGTTTCTATGCGGGTGGATGTAAACAGAAATTCTGGATTTAGATGTTTTTGTAAACTGACTTTTGTATGTGTTTTAATTTTGTTTGTAGATAGATGATGTGGTTGCAGTTGCTGACAAAATAAAGATTATAGGAAATGAACAGTTTAAAGCAAAAAATTATCAATTAGCCAAGAAAAAATACACAAAAGCATTAAAGTAAGCTTTTACCTGACAAATTGTGATAATTATCTGAAAATAGTAACTTTTGATGTAGCCCCTTTGATATGAGGTAGTTTGGTTGGTGCCTTCAACAAGTATTGATTAACATGAAATGGGATTGAAAGCCCCAAGACAGAATGAAAAGTATGTTGTAAATGCAGCAATGTGCAATATTTTCAATGATTGAGTTTATTGTTGTTATAAAACCAGATATCTCGATCAATTAGAAGAAGACTCTAGTGACAGTGATGATGAAGAAAAGGAAGGTCAAAAGGACAAAAGTGAACAAGAAAAGGAAGAACAAACAAAACAAAGAGAAGACAAACATAAAAAGAAATGGTCTGTTGCTTTACCTTGCTATCTTAATAGGTATGTGAACAATCAACCTACTTATAATTTATAACCGGGAACACTAGAAAATAATATTAGTGGAATAAAAATGGATAGTAGGCAGAAAATTGGACAGAATGATCGAAGACTTGAGAAATTCATTGTTCACTGAGATGTAATTTAGTGTTGAACCTTTTTGTTTGACCTTTCTTTGCTTGTCAATTCAGTTGTTAATTCATTCATGGATTCATTGTTTTTTCTGTTTGTTCATTTAGAGCATCTATTCATTCATGAAAAAACTTGACATCCAATTGCTACCAGCTTATAAGTAATTGTTCATTTTGCTAAAATTAAAATTTTGTTCCTTCAGTGCTGCCTGTAAACTTCAACTCCAAGATTATGCTGGTGCTGTTGAAGACTGTAATGAGGTAATAATACGGTCACCTGTGCTATAAACAAAATTGTATTGATTTGTACCTTTTTCAAACCTTTCTCACAGGCCTTACATTATCATAACAACAAAATCAATGTCATGGCATTATTGTATTGATTCTTACCTTTTTCAATCCTTTCTCATAGGCCTTAGATTATGATGAGAACAATGTCAAGGCATTATTTCGTCGCGCTCAAGCCAATGCAAATATGCATGATAATGAAAAAGCAATGGTAAGACTGGTGTTTTTAGTGTCAGTAATAGTACTAACTTGTCTAATAATACAGGTGTTATTATTCTATCATAATTGAAGTAAAATATTGATTAGTAACTACTGATCACTAAATATTTACTATTATTGTTTGAATTCTCAGTCTGACCTACAAAAAGCTGTCAAATTGGAACCTAAAGATAAAGGTAAAGAATGCAGTTTTCATTTTTTGCTGTAATTGCATTCATTTCAATGTTTTCATTAATTCCCAAATCATTCACATGTATAAACTCATTGTCTCTCTCCATTGCTTGCTCACACAACCAGTTAAAGTTGAAATTTTCTCCAGAAACTTATCTCACAATTGCATTTTTTATTTCTGGTGACCTGTGAGTTTACTTCAGCTAGCATTTTCAAGTTTTGCAAGATAAGTCGGGAGAAAATGTCAGTGTAACAGTTGTGGGAAATCTTTAATTTACTTCCTGATAAAGTTTACATAGCAAATTGCTGTGCAGTGAACAGTGCTTTTATCCAATTTCCTTTTTTTAATTTTCAATTTATTTATTAACTGTCTGTAACTTAATTACAATTATGGGAACCCAGTTATGACATACTATATTATTTGTTTTTCAGCAATAAGAAATGAAATTATAAAAGTGAAAAAGTCAATTGAGGACCAGAAGAATAAAGAGAAACAAGTTTACTCAAAGATGTTCAGATGAAAACACTTGCTTATTTTCACAAAACCTTTTTTTCAAATAGAAAAAAAAAACATCAAATTTAAAGAAGGACAATGTAATTTTTGGAAACTTATATGTGCAATGAACAGAAAAAAACAGCTTTTCTTTTAAAGAACAAGTGTCTTTCTTTCTTAATAAACAGCTTACTAGAACCTTGACAGTTGTTGTTTGTTTGTCTTTTTTTTTTTTTTCATTGCAGAATAATTTTTGTTGTACAGAAGTTTCCTTTAATGATTTGTCATTTTCATGCAGTTCCTGAACACATCCATACTCCTACCACATATGATTTCAGGAAATTCTGAAGTGTGTGTGTCTTGGAAAGGAGGGGGGGGGGGGGGGGGGGGGGGAGAGGGTGGTGGTATCAAGAGGCCAAAAAACATTTCCTAGAACCTATCACGATATGTCTCATTTTTGGAAATTCTATGGTGAGGCCATGGATATTTTCTGGAACCAAACATAAAAAAAAGAAATATTTATACTTCAATATTTTTAGCCTGTGTACATCCATCCGTAGGGGTGAGGGGTGAGATTAACGGATGTACACAGGCTACAATATTTTTAACTAGTACGGCAAACATTTTGTTCACTAATATTACTCACAATTTAATCCTTGCTACTAGAATTCTAATTATAAACACATAGGTAATGCCAAATATAAATTATAAAATATACATCCTTTGTGTACAAAACTACCTTAGGTCCTTAGCAAACCTTACTTATTCTTTATATTGTTGCCGTATGGTTGAAATAATTATGTACTTATGTGATTTTCAATTTACAACTAATCCATTCTAGCTCTTTCCTTTCTATTAAAATTAATACATTTTTACAAATAATGCTTGACCAATAAATATAGAATGGATTTAACAACACCATCTACAGTCTTTTACCAAAAAGAAGACACAGCATGAACCTTTATTTACAGTCAAAGTAATACCACAAAGATGATTTCATTGAAAAATTATTACTGGAATCAAAACGTTATTTTAAAAATATTTTTTGATTCCAATAATCAAATTTTAAAACAAGTATCAAATTAAACAGAAACATATCTCTCTTTTGTCGAGAAATGCTTCAGTGAAACTTTTCTACACAGTTTAACCTTTTTGTGTACGATTTTCAAAGTTCAAAGTTTTTTTTGCCTCAAACAGTGACTTGTTTCAAAATGTTTTCGACAAAGATTTAATTCAAAAATTTAATATTCAAATCAAAAAATAAAATTAATTTTCCAAGAATGAAAGCATTAATAATAATAAGTTCTATGTGCTCCATCGCTTCAGTTTGTTTGACTTCCTAGTATCACCATTGACAGCTCAATGCTCTCCCAACTGAGCTATTGGACTGTCAGTCGGTCAGAAACCCTTTCTAACACAAAACAAAATTTGACAATTATTTCTATTTTTGATTCAAGATTCTCTGACTTTTTCCAAGGTTACATTTCATGTCTAGTGTTTGGAAATTGGCTGTTTTTCAAGAAATCCTCTATCAGTAAAATCAGTGGTTGTATCTTTTTGACCAAGTGCATTTAGATCTTTTCCTCATAATCTTCTGATAACACCACTTGTTCCTATAAGAGCCCTAAAGAAAAGAATAACAAAAACAATGAAAATAATACACAGGAACAGATTCAGGATTTTTCAAAGAGGAACTGTATCTTGCTTTCTAAAACTATAATTAATGAGTGATTTTCAAAGCAAATCAATAACTGTGACAAGTTCTATAACTACTGAAGATATAGAATTATCTTAATTTGCATAAACTTAAAACCCCAGGCCTATTTTTTCACAATTAAGTGGAAAAATATGAACTTACATTTGGAGTTTTAGAAGCAATTTATAAAACTCAAATTCTGTTTTTTATTGGTGCTCTAGATACATGCCGTGTATCTACATCTGCTAACAAAACAATAACTCTCATTTTATAAATACTATATAATTACTGAAGAAGAAATATTTCACTTTCATATGGCAGGTTTTCAAATCAAACCTATTAACACTCACCCAATAACTCCCACTGTGATAATGACAAAATCTGTGGTTCTTTCAAAAAATGTTAACTCGCTGAAAACAAAATACAGACATCTAAGCAAAACACCAAAAATTACTGACTGTTATTATGTTGTATTGGATAAATATAAAAAACATTAATATTTTTCACTCATATTTTGAAACAACAATACATCGCCTAGATGGTTGAATATGGTTTTCACAACTACTATAACAGTGGAATTCATTTAATTGCCTCTTTCTCTTTTCCCATTAGCTGAAAAGGTGTCTGCACAGGGTGTCAAGATTGTAGACCTTGCAAAAAGTCTTTTACAAACTAATACTATACTCAAAGAGCATTAATTTTGCACCCTGGGCTGAAAGGAAGCACTAAATTGTGTGTTTAAGTTAACGAATCACAAAATTCTTCATTGCAGCCTGGCTAATAATGTCTCAAATGTAATTGAGACTTAATTAGACAATGTAACAATCATCACTTCAATAAAATAGAAAACATACTTTTGGAATATCTTAAGATGGAAGAGAGCAGGGAATATGAATGACAGCATTGTACAACAACTTGATCCAACAAGTGACATCAGTATAGGAAAGTTGGGAATGACTCGAACTATGACACCACTTGTTATGACCACCAAAGCTCTTATTAATCCCTACAATACAAACAATCAATTGAAATCATGCACATTGAAAAATAGATAATATTAATTATAATAGAATGTCCTATCAATACTTTCCCTTTTTGTAAACTGCACAAAAATATGTCAACAACCCCTTATTTTTTTGTCTCTACCACCTCCCCCCAATACACACACATCCACACCTTCCCTGTACTTAATAATTCCAAGTAATATTTTTCATAGATTATAGATCTTACCCCATAATAAAACTGATACTTTGAATCTTCTAGTAAACGCTTTTCAAGAATTGAAACAGCAGGAAACATCATGACTAAAAGAAAAATAGAAACATGAAATATTTTTCGGACTTTGAAACTATTCTCAAGTACAGAGAGAGAAAAGTAAATGAAGGAAAAAATTAAGGAATGAATGAAAAGCTAGCGTTCTTACTACTTGGACACCTTTGCCACTGGCCATTTCAGATATGTCAGGATAAACAAAGCTAGCGTTTTTACTACTTGGACACCTTTGCCATTGGCCATTTCAGATATGTCAGGACAAACAAAGCTAGCGTTTTTACTACTTGGACACCTTTGCCACTGGCCATTTCAGATAGGTCAGGACAAACAAAGGTAGCGTTCCTACTACTTGGACACCTTTGCCACTGGCCATTTCAGATAGGTCAGGAGAAACAAAGCTAGCACTCTTACTACTTGGACACCTTTGCCACTGGCCATTTCAGATATGCCAGGACAAACAAAGCTAGCATCTGTTTTGGGAATCAGACAGTGAATATAGACACTAACCTGGATATGTGAAAAATAATGAAAAACATAGACAACTTCTGACTATAACTGGAAATGGGCCTAGAAAAGCAACATAAATATCATGATTATGAAGAACAGATGACAAACAGTGGTGTTGCATTACATTATTTTAACCTCTAACACAGGCATTCTTAGGCTAAGCACTCATCATTTATGGCGAGAGAAATTTAGTGGTGAGCCTAAGAATGCCAGTGTTAGAGGCTATGTTACATCCTGTTCTTAATAACCTCCACACCTTGCTGGAAAAGGTTTGGAAATGAATTTCCAGTCTGGTTTGCACAGCTACAGTGATAATTATAGATTTAGTCAGGGTTGAATCCCCCAAAGCACCAGACAACTCATCATAATACTTATTTCTTTAAATGATTCATAAGCCTTTACAAACTGCAAGTCAAGAGGACTTAGATTTGCTTCTGTTGTTATAAAACAAAGATGCATGGACATAAATTATGTTCTTCATTGTAAAGAAAGCATATAAAGTGCTTTTGGAGTGCTATATACAACCTCATTGAATAAATGTATGTTGTTCTAATGACTGGCAATAACCTGGTATAAATAGCACCATATGGAGGCCTCCCTGTCATCATATCGATCACTGCAAGATGCTATGACTTGAAGGCCTCGACCCCAAGTACATTACCAGTCCCACTTCAATCAACAATTGGACATTTTGAGAGCTTTTACAGTATTTAACCACTGCAAAAGATACTATAAGTGTATCATTATTATTTACCGGTACTCATTTGTTACTTTAACAATGAGTAAATTATTATGTACTAAATATTAAATTTACTGTCAGTAATACCTGGAGGGAGGTTAAGGGTTATAATGGTCTTTGTTGTGGTGCCAAAAGACTGAAATAACAAGCAAGACATAACACTACAACCAACATGCACAACGTTAGCCTAATTAAGACAGCACAAGTTAAAAAAATCACCACTCTTGATGTAATGTTTGAACTTATAATGGAAGGAATGGAAGTGCTTGACATTTTTTGAAACATTTGTCATATCAAGTGCAGAAAGACACTACAAGTCTGGTTTTCAAATCTGGAGAATGTCAGATCAGTTATGTGACATCAAAGTGGTTTGACAATTAAAATAATGGCATGAATGGTATTTAAACATTTGGCAAGTTGTTTTGTGACCTGAAAATATTGCTTTTTTTACAGTGAAAAAGAGACATCGATTGTTGCACTGACTGGTGAAGATTTGTCTTCATTTTTTATGTTAGTGATGGAAAATCATAAGACAAACATTGCAAGGCTAGTAACCCAAGAAATGGCAATTTACTATCTCTGATCATCATTTATAAACTAAGGGTGAAAATGTGAGACCTGAAGATTCATTCTAAAACAGCCCTGCACTGGGAACATGACAGGCTGCCAGCAGCTATATAATATTCCTAGCTGAGCAAAATAACAAATTTATAAATATTTTTATAATTAAATGTTTTCTTACCAAATAGCCACAGACTCCAAATGTTATAGTTAGTGTTGTTACCAAAATCAGGGTAAATTTGAATATCCTAGAGGGAACAAAATTGCTAAGTAAAATTGATCAAACAAAGTCATTTTACTGGATTTTATAAAAATAAGTATGATTTACTGCGCGCTCTGATTGGTCAACGCGAGTGCTTTATGAGAGCACAAAGCATGCACACGTCAGCTATTTTTGACTTCTTGCTTCTACTTTGTCAATTTGTATTTTATATGTGTCGTGCTTCTCTAGCACTTCTCTCGCGTTCTGCCTATCCCCACGTCCTTTATTTCTCGATAAAGCACACATGCATGTCTTTTATTCCCTCAGTAATAAATTGTTTGGTTTGTTTTACATCTCTGACAAATATATATTATATATTTTACATTATTATTTCAAACAGCAGGATTTAGTGTTATCAAAAGGTTTTCAGTGTGTGGTTCACACTGCCTAAATTAAACTATCTAACATTTTGGATTATTAATATCAAAGCACACAAAGTATGTAAATTGTAATGCAGGACTTACTTTCTAAACTTTTTCCTGGCTTCCTTTGCACAAGATAATTCAAGTGCTAATATCATACCAGCTCCCTGAAAAAAACAAAAAAACAATTCACATTCTATAAATTTAAATGAACAAAAAGAAAAAAACCTTTGAATGATTAACATGCCTGAAAAAAAATTACTGATCATAGACTGACTACAATGTATACATTGGCATCTCATTCATTTACATCAGTGAAAATGTTGCAGTGAAAATGTTGCAGTGAAAATGTTGCAGTGAAAATGTTGCAGTGAAAATGTTGCAGTGAAAATGTTGCAGTGAAAACGTTGCAGTGAAAATGTTGCAGTGAAAATGAAAAACAGTTATCAGACAGAAGTGTTCCAGGAGTGTTTCAATTGTTTCTTTGCCTATCATATTTGATTGTCACTTTCCAGGATGGAGTAAATATAAATGTTTACTTGGGTTGTATGAATACTAAACAGACTCTAAGGAGCATGATGAACAAGACAGACTTGAAGCTCATGTTATATAGGACACTAACAGAAGCACCCCTTGCAGAACAATAGTTGTAAAATATGATAGGGGAACATGCTGATGGTGATAACCACCACATATACATAGCACAAAAGTGTTCTTTAACTGCAAATAAATAACTGACGCTTCTGATGGGATAAGAAAACATTGTTGAAATGTTTCAACAGTCTGTGAGGTTTTTTTGATTTGCATTGTTTGTAATAAAACCTATTATACCATTATCATTCCCAAAACAGCCTATACATATGCAAACGTCTTGATTGTTTGTTTCGATGTTTTAAAATGATTGGTTGTTACACTAGTATCAACCACTTTCAACAAGATAAAACAATGTTTTATTCTTTAACCAATGAAAAGTCATTTCAATGTCTCTGTCCTTGTCTCTCTGGTGATTTTGATTGCATTACTGAATGGATGATTGAGTGACGGACTGACATTGTTAGCTAATATAATAAACTAATGAATTCTATAATCTTTTAATGACCAATAATTAACACCAACCTCATAACAGTATATAGCTATACCCAGGAAAAGTGGTAATCCATCAAAATTGAATAATTTAGGATGCAAACTACAATAAAAAAGGACAGTTATTAGCTAGGTGCGGGATTACCAAATAATATAAGTACAAAATAGACCAGGAACATAAGAAATATACACAAATAACATGTCAGATGTGTGAATTAATGTGACTTACCCAACTCTATCAAAGTGCTCAAAATCAAACCAGAAAACAACACAATATGCAAAAACATTTGCAAAATCAGCAAAAATACTGAAAAACAAAATGGACAGGTGCATGATTGTAGAATAGTTATTTTTATTTCATGATCTGCTGACAGCCAACATTGAATCTGCACACAAAACATTAGAAATATAGCTTCAGAATTTCAATCATTGTGAAACTTAAAATAATTTGAAATAAATTGCTCTAAAATCATTGTTGATTGCAAATCTTATACAGTCAACTCTTGTTATAGCGGACACCCTAGGGACCCTAACTTGGTGTCCATCATAGAGAGAGTCCACAATAGTGAGATCTGGTGCCCTAGATTTCTTTGAGACAGGATTGATCTGCTGTCCACAATAGTCAGGTGTCTTCATAAGGCAAAAGTTGACTATAAAATACTGCATTATTAACATTTTTCATGTACCAGAAGAAGAATATTCAGAGGACGTGAGTTGCATTTTGGGGGGTTAAATACAACGCTACAGTTTATCAACAAAATTAGTACTCTCCACAGCCCCCCAAAATCTATATATTTATTACACAGATTATAATATGAGATTAATTTGAGAATAATACATACCTAAAAACTGCTAACTTTTTTAAATGTCTAAAGTTCACAAGAACCAACAGAGGTGGTAACATGGTTAATAAAACTGAAAATCTGTAAAACGAAAAATAAAATATAACCATTTTATAATAGCCATAAAAATAATAACTACCTTCCACGCTGACTGTTCTTAATAAAATTAAGAAGTGAAATGAGTTGACAAGAAGCAACAAGAACAAAATGTCATATGACTCAGTACCAGAAAGAACTGTTATGTGGCTTGGAAGATAATGATGCATGGTCATGAATTCACATACTTTGAAAAATGATCTTGTGTCATATCTGCGATATTTTCTGATATAAAAATAAGGTAGCCACATGAAAAACCTGAAAAAATAAAGAAAGTAAAAATTAATGGTTTTTAAAATGCATCAAAATGGTAAACTTGGTCTAACAGACAGATATGCACACTTGGACGAAAGTATGCAATGAATAACAACATGCAGCAATAAATATGTAAAATACACAAACAGACTAGTTGTATTCAGACAAATAAACTGTAGTCAGAAAAAGCTGTAATAAGACAAACAGACAAAACTGCAGTTAGACACAGAAACAAAGTTCCAGTCAGACAAACAAATAAAATGTAGTCAGACAAGGCTGTAGTTATATATAGACAAATAGACAAAGCTGCAGTCAGACAAACAGACAAACTACATAGTCAATAATAATGATGCAAAAAGAAAAGCAAAATGTCAAAAAAAAAAAAACAGATCTTACCAATTTGAGAGATGACTATACTTGTATCAACTAACATCTTTCCAGCTGGTCCAAAAGCATATAAGCCTACACAAACAAATATACCATGACTAAAATAGATAGTCTCCAAAAAATATTCAAAAATATGATGCATGATTATGGACATCCTGTGTCAAACTAAGGAAACCCAACATAACATGGAAAATCTTTGTGTGTTCAATTTGACCATATCTTACCTAAATCACCATAATCTATTTCTTGGTCTTGATGCTAGAGGAAAGCGAAAATCAAATCAAAGCTCAACTCACATGCTAAGTTTTACTTTAGAAATCAAAGATTATAAGAAATAATGATTACCTCCCCTTGATCAACATTTGTGTTGTTCAAAAACTCTCCCTCCTCCTTCCCGCTTTTAAAACATTAAGGATCTACTTTCACTACTTGACCAAATTATGTGAACTTGTATCAATTTGAAAAGAACATGACTACTTTATTTTACATGAAGGACTTATATCTTACCTTGAGTTCACTTAATTGTTTTCCATCTTCAATATAAAGTGGCTGTTTGTCCTCTTTGATATTCACTTCACTAGTTTTTGCTTTTAATAATTTTCCTGGACTCCATTTTTTCTGGACAAGTTTATTCTTGGAATCAATCACTAGAAGCATGGCTTTAACACTGAAAGGGAACAATTGGCCAAATACATATTCATCCTACTGCTGGTAATAAAATAATATTATGAATATGGTAGTTTAGATTTTTTATTGATGGTTTCTATCTCCATGTATGCAAACAATTGGATTACCTCAGAAAACACACTGCCAGAGATGATGTCTCTAGCCAGGTGAAAAGGTAGAATACTGATAATATGATTGTTGTGAATGGAAAATATGATGATGATAGAGTTTACCACTAAGGAGTATATATTTATTCTAGGGTGCAAACACTAAATGTGTGCAACAGTTGTCACTATTTACTGTAGTAAATAGCGCTTATTATTAAACAAAAGAAAACAATAAAATTAGCATAAAATGGCACTTTTTTGTGGTATTTATGTTGCACACTTTCAGTGAGTGCTTATTATAATTTTTTTATGGATATATACATTTTATATCATTGTATATTTCGAAAATATGTTTTTGGAGAGAATACCAAAAGCCAATTATATGGATTGACCAAAAGAAACTTTGGGTTATACAATTGAGATATAAGCTGTACATATCTTGCTGAGGTGCAAGGAAGAGGATACATGTTTCTTGTCCCCAGTCCTCTGCAGCTCAATAACTTATACATGTAAGCAGGTGAAAATAATGTAGTGATTGTGCGATAATCTTTTCAACATATAATAGAGACAGGTGTTAATAGATAGATAAGATTTATATCTTGATGTTAAAGGTGGTTCACTAATATATCACATTCAGAACCAGGTTACAGTTGGTTTTTTTATCTTAGTTACAGTGGTCTATAAGTTTGAATTTATCTCACTCTTTATTTTATTTTTTTCAAACCTGACGATAGGGGGATACTCCCCGAAAGCTTGGTAACAATGTAATTTTTACATAGTTGAAACAAAGATTGTATTAAGTTTATCATCGACAACTTATTTTGTTATTATTTTATTCCAATGAAATTGCAATCATAGTTCTTTCTGTATGTTCTGATTATGCTCTGCACTTTTGACAAATTGCTTCAAGCTTGTAGGTCATGCCACATCTACAAGTATTTCACTCTAAAAAATAGATTAATGGTAACCTAGGCGATTTAATTCAGCATTGTTAATAATCTTGTATCACAATACCATTAATTGATTATGGTCTACATAGCAAAGAGATCTTCCCACTAACAATTTTTTGTGATATTTCCATTGCCAAGGTGACAACAAAGGACAATTTACTTATTCTGTAATATTTTCATCAAATGTAAAAAAAGAACAGTGTTGATATTGTCAAGTGATGTTCCATCTCATAGTATTCTGATTACTGAGGTTTCATCTCATAATATTCTGATTACTGAGGTTTGATTTCATCATACTGGTTACAGGGGCAGCAGAGAGGAAGAGGCTGAGAGGGCTTTAGCCCCCCACATTTTCCACATATTTTTTTCACAATAAAATGTTTTGTAATTTCTTTTTTGATACAGCTGCCTTTGGTGGCAAGATTACTGTATAATAATAATAACAATACTAATACTAATAATTTTTATTATAGCCTCTAATATTCTAGTGTGGCACAAGTGCCACTCTAACCAGGGAGACTGAATATTCAATGTAGTCTGAATATACACATATCACAAACAAGCAGAATCAAATTTCACAATGCTGATTGTCAATATGGTATATGTGAAAAAATAAAATAAAATTGGAGTATAATCATATCTTACAAAAATCAAGTGAGATTGTTAGAATCACTTTTTTCAGTCTGGTAATGACATTATTGCTTTTATATCTCATAACGGAAAAAACTATATTGTATTCATTAAAAGAAATCGACAGTTTCATTCTCGTCTAAGAAATTATTGAAAAATGGATTGCATTTTTAGTAGACCATCTCTCTAAAGATGACATTCTATATCAATTAATCTACTATAAATATCGACTTATCGATTGTCGATAGGCTTCTAAAGGACATTTTTATGGATTTTCTCAGCGATAAGCAGACAAAACATGGTTTCATAATGGAACTGCTTGACCTGGATGATGTAAATGAATATCCGAAGTGATCAGATTAAAAAAGTATCATCTATTTCCAAGTACTGTTAATAGTAAAAAACGTTATCTAATATAAATTGTTTATTTATACGATACGCTAGGCACAATGAATTCATTCGTTGATATTGCTGGTATCTGCAAGTGAGCAATAGTCAATAGTAAAGAAAGTATTAATCGAAATTATAATTGTTCGTTCACGGACATGCAGTTTACCTTATTATGCCAACTAAAGCCATAACAATTGTCCCTTCTATAACGCCAGCCTACAAAACAGAAAGAAGAAGTGTCTCACCATGATCAAGTATGTAGTGGATATTATTAGAGACCATTTTTAGACACGCAAACAAACAACTAGGAAGAGTCTAATAACAAGCTGGCGATCACTACCTCTTTGATGGCAAACGGCATCCCCAAGATCCCAGCGCCAATAAATGATATAAAAACATTGGCAAATATTGTAGTAGTACTTGTAGAGCCATCTCCATGCATTCTAACATTGAGAGCTTGCTTAATATGGATGAAAAACTAAAGAAACATGTACTACTGCTACTGTGCCTCTCTCTTCTAATGTTGTAGCTGTGCCAACATGGCATAATATCCCCAGGAGGGTATAGAGAGGACATTTGTATAATAAGCATATTTTCTACAAAAGTTTACGACAATTTGTAAATTATTTTTTGTATATAAACTGAAAAATTGAAATTCAACTAGATAATGCGTTACATGGAAGTTTTCCGGTATGGTTATGACATATGATATATCTATTTTGACTATTTTTTGGAGACGGATATTTCTACCAAGTGCACCCTATGGAGTCCCCACGGGAAGGATGTCGATCTTCCAAAGGACTGGGCTCCAATACTGGAACGAGCATCTCGGTCGTCCTCTTTAGCCATCTTCAAACGAAGGGCTCAGGTTGGTAAAATTGGCTTTAAAATCCACAATTTTTGTGTTGTTAGACTTTCCATCTGGCTCTCAAATTTCGTTATAAGATTAAGAAATAAATATATTATAAGATGTAATAATCATTTTTGTAACTTATAGTATGGCAAATGTAGAATTCTCCTTTGTTGTTCGTTATGTTTTCACGGTGATAAATGATACCCTAGAGGAACGGCATTTTCAGACAGTAAAGTTTTTTAGATGCCGTAGTATGTACATAAAATGATCATATTCTCCCTCGATTGTGCTTGCGCCTTTTTTAAATGAGTGTTAACCATGGTTTTCATCAATAGTTTGATGCGAAAGAATGATAAACAGTCGTCTTTCATGATTCAAGGAGCTCGTGGAGCCCATGATTCATCGTGATTGATAATTGAATTTTGTGTACTTTTAGCCATGAAGACCACTTTGGCTTCGCAGACAGTGAAAGTCCCGGACAATGGTAAGCTATAAAATACACACAACTTGTATGTTCTAATTACTTCAAAGCAGTTTATGTACCAAATATTATTGATAAGTTTCATAGAGTTCGAATCAATATATAAACCTTGTTTCACCCAAATACCAAAAAGTCAGGGAAAACGATTGGCCCTTATTAGAAATAGGGTTGCTATTATGGAAGATCAATCAATAATGAACATTACTGTGACTGGTTGCAGAAAGCCTAGTCTCCCTCGCATCCGTTTCCGGTCTGTTTGAAAAAACTGGACGTCAATCTCCACCATGTCAACCCCTCTCAATCAAGCGCATTACAAAATCTATACAAATTCTGTCCCGTAGACAGTTTTTGTCACATGGATTGTAAACTTGAAGTAGGCTTTGTACAACCAGCCCCTAGAATATCAATCATTTTGTACATACCCCTACATTCCAACACATGTTGATTCTATTGTTTCTTTTGTTTATAGTCCAGGTCTTTATGAAGAGCCGTGTTATTACAGTGAAAGGTCCCAGAGGAACCCTAAAGCGTAATTTCCGCCATCTAAAACTTGAGTTGACCAAAATCAACAAGGATACTATCAAAGTAGATGTATGGTTTGCATCCCGAAAAGAGTTGGCTTGTGTTAAGACTATCATCAGCCATATTGAGAACATGATTAAGGGAGTTATCTATGTAAGTGTCTTTGACAAGTTTTGTGAACCGAAGTGTGCAATGTATAATATATAAAACTGATTGAGCATTTAATGCAAATGTTTTGGTCATTTGTTTGAGCATATTAAAACAGGTGTTACACAAACTGGCAAGCATTCAAAAGGATATCTGACATTGTTTTGTTAACCAATGAACGTCCCTACAACTTAAATTTAAGCTAACTAAAGAAATTACCAAAATGTTTGTATGAAACATCCAAAAAGTTTGCACTGTAATATAGTGTGCAACCCTTGTGTAATATTTTGATTGCAGCTATATTTGACATTTCTTGTTGGTTTAGGGTTTTCGATACAAGATGCGTTCAGTATATGCTCACTTTCCCATCAACATCACCATCCATGAAGATGGAAAGCTAGCAGAAATCAGAAACTTTCTTGGTGAGAAAGTCATTAGAAGAGTTCGCATGAGACCAGGAGTAAACTGTTATAATTCACCTGGAGTCAAGGATGAAATAACTCTTGAAGGAAATGATCTAGAGCTTGTTTCAAACTCAGGTAGGTAAACTAGACTGGAGAAAGTTGTTTATTGGTAAAGATGCTTCTGATAGAGGGAAATAACACAAATTAAATTACAGTTGGCAAAGGTGGTATCAATCACCAACATTGCCCCTAAATCCTGATACAAAAGGCTCTTCAAAATGTTTGCCTTTTTGTGTGAATGTTGTTTGGTTAATTGATTGATTTATTGGAGTTAGATAAAAGACAGTAACAATGGCATGTCTCATAAAACTGCATGTGAATTGCATTATTTTGACATAGTATCCAAATTCATTTCAAACAAGCAAAACAATTGGCTTTTTGGGTTGGCGAAGTGGCCATATGTATGGTGTGTCTTGTGTCGCATTATACTTACTTTGACAAGAGCAAATTATCTATTTTGGTTAATATATAAATATATAAATGCACTTGACTGTTGCATGAAAACATTGAATAAAATACAGAAGCCAGTTTAAAATTAAACTTTGTTATTTATTTTTTTTACAGCTGCTCTTATCCATCAATCAGTTCTTGTGAAGAGAAAGGACATTAGAAAGTTCTTGGATGGTATCTATGTTTCTGAGAAGGGAACAGTTGTACCTATGGAGTAATTGTATTGATGGCTGGAAATATGTAATAAAGAAAAAACATTCTTGAATCATTTAAATTGTTGTTCATGTCTTGACAACCTTTGTAAAAGTCATTGAAGTGAAGCTTGTTTTTATATAGTTGCTAAAATAGTGAATTCTACTCGTTCACAGCTTTTGAATGAGATATCTTAAGTGTGTCAATAAAATACAGCCAAGTTATTCAATGAGAAAGCTAGCAATTTTAGCATTTTGAAGAAAGCCAAGTTTTTTGGCCTTGGTGCATTTCTAGTGGAAATGAGCAGTATCTGCTTTACATAATAATTCACATCTGGAAATGAGGACTGGTAGGGATTTGCAACCAAGTACTGGAACTAATAGTCTTGTCCAGTCTGATTTGGAGGATTTGAAATGCTGCAAAAAAAGATTTATTGTTTCTGTAATTAATTATAAGCTCATGACCATGGACTTGAATCCAGGTTTTCCCTTCATTGGGAATCTATTTAGCAGTTATTTAAATATATTTTGAGTGCAAATGTGCGAGAGAAGCAACGTGTGTACAAAATGCTAAATCACTGGCATGAAGTATTATTCTCTTAGCATAAATTGTTTTGGTTGTAAATGGGTTTCCTATGTAATATCTGTGATGACGCAAGTCAGGCGGAGTCTAAGTCACGTGACCTGTCGTTGTATGAAGAATATATGGCGGAAGTGTCGAAACAAACTAGCTGAGAAAACAGTCTGATTATTTGTCCTTCCTAACGACAAAGTTATAGCTGATTAGACTCTGAAAACTATAATACTATGGTGTCGAACAAGATCTTGATAGAACTATTCTCACTGTTGGTATTTTATGTGATTTGCGTTGCGTGTTTTTACGAAGAAAAAGAACAGACAAAGTATAACATAGCGAAGCTGAACATTACCGTTTTCGATCCCAAAGGAAAGCGCTTTATTCTTCCTTCAGAAGCAGGCTATTTTGGAATTCATAGTCCAATAAATACAGCAAGTGGTTGGCTATATAAACTAAGTAGCTCTAACGAAAAAGGCTGTAAGATATTTAACATCAAAGTCGACAACAAACCATGGATCTCTCTTGTGAAAAGAGGTTCTTGCCGTTTCGACGACAAAATTAATAACGCTTATATTCATAACGCCAGCGCCATCATAATTTACAACAACGAAGATTCAGAGGCTCCACAGATGGAAAATGGTGGCTCTAAATCTATCGTGTCTATAAGCATTAGCAAGGACTTGGGCGAAAGTCTGATAGAAATGATGGAGCAAAATAAAACTATGTTTGTTCAAATCACGAAAGGGCCGACTCGCACCAATTGGCAAGTGAACCCAACGTCGATTTTATTTGTGTCTGTGTCTTTTATCGTACTAATGGTTATCTCGCTGGCTTGGTTAGTGTTCTACTATGTGCAGCGTTTTCGATATGTTCATGCTCGTGATAAAACAGAGGTAATGTAGTTAAAAGGTTTTCCAGTAATTTAGTTCTACAATAACAAACGAAAGTGTATACCAACAGCGTCGTATACACAATCATTTTGTGATCAAATTAATTGTACAAAAATTTCTGAATCTTATAGTATCTGTGTCGATATAAATTTGCGTAAAGTTTGTATTTAAAGTTACTTTCTATTCTGAAAATATTTCGTCTGACAAGACGTAGTGAAGACAAGATATGAGGAATGACGTCAAATGGAACGGATCTGTGAAATAAATGTACCATATCTTCTTGATATATTTTTCTATAAAAATTATATTTGTTTCTTAATTTATTTATTTATTTGTTTGTTCATTCACCCAATTGTTTATTATTATTATCATTTTTCAAATTCCATATGTAAAAAAAACATATGGTTTATATTAATTTGGTAAGAATGAGTAAAACAATTAAATATAACTGTGTTAGTATATAGTACTTGTACAAAATAATTCTATAAAACTGATACAAAATTTAACAAGATGCTCTGAGAGCGCGATCTCCAGCTTGTGAAGAAGCACTGGGGGCCCATTTCGGCTCTTCTAACTACAGATGCAGCTTTGTGCGACATTAAGGTAATTCCGTAAAAATTAAACTGCCCGATGAAATTTTTTTATACTCGTTCTAACAAACAATTTTGAGAAACGCTTTCAGAAAATACAATAAAAAAGGGGGATCACCGACTTTGTTTTTGTGCAATATGACGTCAAAGTTCATGCATTTTGGTCACTTGAGAACGTAAAGAAATAAGCTCAAAAATCGAAAAGAAACGGAACAAAAACACAGTAATTTGTCTTTTAAGAGCAAAATTCGTGTTTTGTTCAAATGTCTGCACTTTATTTTACTTAAAAAGTATGAACAGATGTACAAAACATTTGTGATCTTGAAGAAATTGACGAAATACTAACTTGCGCACGAGCTGCTAATTCATTCGAAAAAGCCCTAAGTTGAAAGTAATTTGGAAATTTCTCAAAAGTTAGCCCGATGAGCTATGCTCAATTTTAGATATATTTGATTTTATATTATAACAAATAATTTTATCAAATAAAAAACATAGGTTACCGTGCTAGTTTGCGAAATATTGCAAAAAATATCATCATTTTATTGCCAAAAAACAGGTTTTTCGAGAGAGGACTGGGTCGAGTTTCTAAATTATCGCGTTTTCTCGCTCGAAAATATCGCAATTCTTCCATTTTTTTATTCAAAGTACTTTACAAACATAATTTGACTAGATTACATGATAAAAGTCCTGAAACTAAAAATCTTGAAACATGCGCAGAACTATGCGCAGTGCAAAACTACGGAATTACCTTAACAGTGCAAATGAGGTAGCTCATACATAAACAGCCTCTAATATTGATGAGCCTACAAAGGGCTATGTCAGAAGCTAATACATATGCTGGTAGGCAATAAAGGGGGACCAGGATTTTTTTATGTCTGCAAGGTTGTAATTAATTCACCCGTGATTCACAGTCTTATAAACAAACATCGAAAATCCAATGTTAACAGTTAAAAATACTTTTTTGATTTTGTTTCTCAAGATAACATAGAACATTTTTATACTAGCATCATCACAGTTTTTTTCTTTGTTCAAGACAATTTTCTTCTCATTCTTTCTATATTAAAAACCTGACAACATGACTTACATAATAATAATTGTCCAAGCAACTTTTTCTACTTTTGTCATGACATATAATGTATTTGTAGTAATGTGATCTGAGCTCTTTGGAAGAGTTTATTTTAGTCGTAATAGTGAAATTGTTATGTTTGTTTACACTTGACTATATATTAGTGTTTTTTCCTGATATATCAGTCATCACAAAAGAACCCACTATATAAAATATAGTGTGTATATGACATAAGAATACATAAGAGAATGTTTATGACAAGATATGAGCACTAACTGGACAACAACAAATGCTACAGTGATATTATTCAAGCTTACACACTAACTTCAAATATAAAATACTTGTTCTCTGATTTCCTTGAGACGTCTGTACAGTTAAAGTTTCCTGTAATCACTGTTTGTCATTCGTATTTTGTATTTGCTTAGTTTGATTCATATTTTGGTTCCTTTGACATCTTTGAATAATCTTTTGATTAATCTGTGGGATGTTTTTTTTGTGTGTTATTTTTGCTTGTTGCGTATTGTATAAGTGTACAAAGCTACATGCAATACTCATTAGTAGAGATTCTTTGGCTCATTAGCTTTTTTTTAAACTCGTTAGCTATTATTAAGATAATTTGATCATTATGTGAAGCACTCTACGTTAATGAGTAATTTCTGTATTCTCCAAGTAAATTGTCTTAGTTCAAAAGACACTTAACATATTCTAAAAAAACCTTTTCATTTGCAAAGGAAGCTATGAAATAATGGCTTTTTGAGAAGGAGACACAATATTGATTTCCAATCAATGATAGCAATATACTCTTAGATTAATAGATTTTCTGTGTCTGTAAGTAAAGTAATAGATAAAGAAACTAATGAGCGAGTGACATATAATATACTGAATAAGGGATTGAAGAATTGTCTACTGGCTAAATTTATGAAACAAAGATAACATTTTGGTTACCTTTTGTCTAATTTGATTCTAATAATGTAATAAATAAATGGTGGACTACAGACAAACACTGACAGTGTGCAAAATACAGTCATTAATAGTCATAGCTGTTAACAATTGTTTAAAAGTATTTTAATCCTTTATTTACAGAAACGGCTTACATCTGCAGCAAAGAAAGCAATTGCCAAGCTTTCCACACGAACAGTCAGTAAAAAGGTATAGTCATCAGTGATTGGCTGCCATAGGACAAGTAACGTGCCTGTGATTAGAGTGCTTAAAAAAAACCATCAAACAAAGAGTAATACAACATAGTGCAAGACAGTGTTTTGACAAAGAAAATTGAAAATATCTTCATTTGATTTTGAGAAAATAAAGGTTCAACTTTATGTAAATCAGGACAAATCTGTATCAGATTTACAGATGCCTTGAGTTCATTGGTTGTGATTTTCATTGTTTTTGCATTAATCATTCATGAGTTTTATAATTCAATTTATAGGACGAAGAAGATGAATTAGATGGCTGTCCAGTCTGTTTAGATAGTTACAAAGGTGGAGATGTCATCAGAACATTACCATGCCAGTAAGAAAATTAAGTTACAAAGCAAAATCTTATCACTGACAATTTAAACTAGTTATAGATATATGCGGCTGTCATTCTCCAGTGATCTTAACCAGTTTTAGCCTGTGTAGCGGCTCTTAGGGAGGGAATGGGAAGGAAAGGAAAGGAAGAGCTGCTATACAGGCTATACCAGTGTGTAGAAACTTGCATATACCACAAGTACACAATTTACAGGAAAAAATCAACTCATCCCAAATTTGGTATGTTAGGGTTTTATCCGACCCTGGCTACACTATGCCAGATAAATTTGAAAATGCAACTTTTGTTCCAATACCATGACAAATATTGCTTGTTAAACGGTAGAATTAGCATAAAATTGTTTTGGATACATGCGTTTTAGTGTTTATGGAAGGCCTAACCAGATGAATAAAGTTGCGTTTTCAAATTTGTCTTGGTTAGTGAGGAAATAGCCTCAGTATTATAACTATGGTAATTTCACCAAATCACCACCAATATTTACCAAATAGAACTCAAGGCAAAATAGTAGGTAATCCCAAGACATCATTTAAAAAAAAAAATCTATTTTTTGGTATTTTCTTGACCAGCTTTATTGTACCTAGGCCTATTACATGCCAAAGTTGAGATGTGTTGATTTTTTCAATATTATAGCACCATGTGTGTCAGTGAATATGGGTAAAAATTATTATAATGTCAGATAAAAATAATATAATAAATTTATTTATAAATATAGCTTGCATATCTGACAATCCATGACACAGTAATACTGAATTTTTAATTCATTGATGTACGGCTTCCACTCTTTGTTATTATTTTTCCTATCAAATTTCAGTGAATAAACTGTTGTGTTTTGTAGGCATGAGTTTCATAAGATGTGTATTGACCCATGGCTGGTGGAGCATAGGACGTGTCCTATGTGCAAACTAAATATCTTGAAAGAACTAGAAGTTGTGAGTAGTTCTTACTGCAATTTTGTGTTTTCTGTGAACTCAGAAAGTCAAATTCTTACTGCCATTATTTTGATGGTCAAAGTTCAAACGTTTTGAGTTTTGATTGACAGTAAGGCACCAAATGACAGTACACATTGATTTTTACAGTGTACTTGAGTTCATTCTTGAGAATGGAAAACAGACACAAGACCACTTCATGAATGTTAGTTAACTTTATTGAATTGCCCTAACTGTAATATGACAGATTGAAAAGTTAAGAAATACCAGTTTCATCAACCACTAATTAAAGATATTTTAATTTCTTAGTGAAGGAGAGGAGGTACAGAAAATAGAAAATAAAAACATTACAGTCAGTTTTTATGTTTGAAAGGAAAAATAAAAATAATTATCATGGACATTGTAAAGACATTTTTATTTTTGAACTCTCTGGTCTGACTTGCATGCTTTTGGTTTTGTTGTTAGCCAAGTACAGAAAATGCTAGAAGTTTAGAAGCAACAACTGTAGAGCAGGAAACAGAAGACCATGAGAATGCTGCTGATAACCCAGTCGTATTCATAGGAGATATTGGAGGGACACCATTAGATATGCAAAGAAGACGAAGTACTGATGGTGAGAGTTCAGGTATGGAATTTTAATTGTGTAAATTAATAGCTACAACACAACACTCATAAGAGCTTTCTAAGTCGTGCTGTCATTTATTTATTTTTATTCATTCATTCATTTATTTATTAAGTTATTTGTTAATTTGCTTGTTTGTTTATTTATTTATTGTTTTGTTTGTTCAAGTCTCAACTCAAGACTTATCTATTTAAAACTTGTTTTGATTTATAGTTCATTTATTATGTTATAGCACATAGAGCATTTATTCAGATATGCGCTCATACAAATATGTTATTATAATTATTATTGTTTGTTTGTTTGTTTGTTTATTCAATTATATGTCTGTTTGTTTTTATATATAAAGGGAGTGCTGATTCTGCAGCAAGGATCCTGCAAGTCAATGCAGATGTCAACTGGGAACGTGATGAAAGAGCCAACTCGACGTCCAATTTGATTGGTCCAGCATCTGTTAATTCTTGAAATTACTCTATAGAATTCGTCTACAAATAATTGTTGGTATTCTTAAGCCATTATTGTTTATTTGGAGCCTGGTGATCTTTACAAATTAATGTATTTGGAAGATTTGTTTACTCTACATCTACAACAAATGCAACATTATTTTGATATAAAACAAAAATTTTAAGTCCTAAGGTTAAAGCTTTGAAAACATTGGCGACTTCCAAAGGGTTTTCTTTGTGGACAGATGGTTTTTATTAAGGAAAGCTAATGACAGAGATATTAGGAAAGGAAACAAAAGTAATGTGAGCTTTTGCGAAGGAAAGGTAATGACAGAGATATTAGGAAAAAGACATTTAAGTTAGCAGGAGTTGGAGGAGGGAAAACACATTATTTTGATATTTAAAGATTGGTAAAAACATTTGTGAGTATAATTAACAGTTAAAGACAACATTTAGCAAGACTTAAACTGTTCAAATTTGATTGTGTTTATAACTTATTTAGTCATGTTTAGTACTTTATTTTGGTTTTGGTGTGCATAATTCTTTGAGTACACACCCAATATAATTATACGAGTGAAATAGTAACATGAATACTTACTCAAAATATTCTGATTCCCATCAAAGATTGAAATGCACCATTTTTCTTCCACACAAACAACTGCAATGAAAATATGTATACTTCTGTAATTGAATCATTTGATACATCTTGTCCTTGAATAGACTGATTCCATAAGTCTTATTTTTCACTCTTTGTATTTGGTAGGTCGCTCAACTAGCGACGGTCGCAAGGAGCGACTAAAAGACTGACGGAGAGCGACTGGGACCGACTTATGACATCAGTCTAGTCCTTGAGTGGCCTACATATATCTTTAAAATTACAGTATCATCATCTATTTTCTAATTATCATATTATTGTTTAGTATTTTATTGATAATAATAGGGCAAAAAGTTGGGTCGATCAGTCTGTTGGAGTGGTTACTGGGACTGGATTAAAGGACAAAAAAAAAAGAAAGTCTGGATTATGGCAAAGACTGTGTACTTGTTTAACACATGAATCACCTTTGTTTTTACTCAGCAGTCACTCTTATTTTGTCCAATCCCAGGCATCCTTCTACCAATAGTGGTTCAGCAAAAGGGGGCACAAGCTGCTAATCCAAACTATGATCCGTGAAATCTGTTGATTATTTTACAAACCTATTGAACTAGCAATAATCACTGCTCACTGGGTATTATTATTTTGATGTTCCAATAACAACACAACAAGTTCTACAATGGTTGGCAGGAGTGACAGCCTTGATATTGAAGTTATTCATTGTATAGCATCTGTATAGAATTTATCAGCTGGACTATCTGATAAATAGTGCTATCAAAGCTTTGTATGTCCAGTGTGATCAATAGGCTTGAAATAACTAAATTGAGTAGCTTTATGTTATCTGGAAATGAGGGTTTTACTTAAAGTAAAATGCATAAGACACCCTTAATTGTTGCTGTCTTCATGTAAACTATTCAATTAGAATTAGAATTAATAATAATTATTATTGAAATGAGCAGCATGAACAATGAGCCAGTAGTATGCAGTAACGAACAGATTATAGTTATTTTGAATTGTTTTAGTAATTTTTTTTAGTACAACAGCTGCTTGACATTTTACACCGAATCGGAATATGGCAGACATCATGGTACTGGGGCTAGATGATAGAAACTACACTAGTCAGTAGTTGTCACACATCAACAGTGTTTTGTGTTGATACTAATTAATTTGGCTCTGGTTAAAGTTGTGTCCATGAGTTTCATAACATTTTTCAAGTCCAAGGGTGAACTGCTCACCTAGATGACTGACTAGCCTCATTCCTGTGATTATCGGCCATTTCAATTCGGTGTATGTATATCCACAAAATAAGATCTCACAAGAATATGTTTTTGTGATGATTCTTTAAAATTGATGAAAGATCTGAAGTTGTCATATTCTGGAGAGAGCTGGAGAGCAAGGCCAATAATCACTAGACCATGACAGAGTCTGAATAGTAAATATGGCAAACATATTGAACTAGACATCTAGACTAATCATCTCAAGACAATCATTAGGTGTATATACATGTAAATAATAATTTAGTCTCTGTAATTAATAAACCATATTCATTCAACAATGGTCCTATTTAGTTTGACATTTTATAGATTTCTTGCTGCTCATTGGACTACAGCTCAACATGTAGGACAAAACAATGGATTTCAGCTTCCAACAGGGCAAAAATCCTTTGTTTTGTTCTCCAAATAAATTATATAATGTTCACACTGCTGTTTGCAGATGGTTGTTGCAAAAAAGGACATTTTTGAAACTTTTAAGAAGGAAAGATAGCAGTTTGCGACTGTGGTCATCTTCAAGGGCTAGTCCCATTGTGACTTCACATCCTTCTTTCAACTCCTTTCCTGCTTTTTAGTTTGTACTGTGATAGCTAAATACCCATTGATCTTAAAGGGTTAAAAGGATGAAGGAACCATAAGGCTGCTTACTTTTTTTTAATGCTTATTTTCCCTGAGTTCAAGTATCAAAAATAAACATATAAAATACTGCTTTTATTAATTTTATAACAACTTTACATTTTTGCATATCTATATAATATATTAGCTTTCTCAATTTTTTTTATATGATAGTTGAACTTCTTTAATACTTTACTAGTCTAGCTCTTTGCAATAATTGCAGTTTCACATGTTATGACTTTTAACCCTGATGTGGATTCCTGGAATTTCTTCATTCAGGTGGACCATGTGCTTGATTAAACACGTGTTAAACAAATTTAATCTTTATAAAACAGATAGTTTGAGGTTGCCATGCATACTAGAGACTCTTTTGTTGTTTGACATAATATAAGGGAAACTAGCCCATTGCACTCACGGTAAGAAATTGGGCAATGGTGTAACAACGTTTTCCAAAATCGATTAGGGTAGGTTGAAATTAAGAAAAACTGGTTTTACACAAATTTGTTTTCTTTTTAAATTTCGTGACAACATCCAATGACTCATAATTATGCCCTAAAAGTATACTAAAGTACTTCCAAAATAATGAAATTTCAGAAAAAATCATATGATATATAATTCTAATAAATCAAGAGTGCATACCAATATTGAATATTCATTTTTAAATTTGATTTGCATTTTTCTTTATAATATTCAATATCTTCTTTATGTCAAAATACTCATCTAACAATCAGAACTTCATTTCTGCATTCTTGGACTTGAACATTGCCTATGTTTGGACTAGTAACTCTCAGAATAGGCTTTTTTGAAACTATAGGAATCCACCTAAACTTTTGTCTATTTATCTATGACATCTTTCTGTGAAGCTTAATGGGGCCTTACAGAAGTCAATTAAAGCACAAAGTTACACATTCAATTACAAAGTAGTTGAGGCTGTTAAAACTACAATATTTAGAAAACTGTCAAAAGAGCAAATACACCATACAACAAAGCACAGGGATATGCTACTAGTAACTGCTGAGAGTCCATCGCTAAAACTACCACAAAGAGTTTAGATGCTGATAAGCTGCACCAACCAATGGTTATGGCTGTTAAGAATGTCCCTATCATACCCCTGGACAAACAAACAAAATATGAATAAGTAACATTTTAGTACTGGTAGGAGAAAACAAGTGTTACAGGGTGGAAGAGGAAACATTGACACCATGCAATAACCCAGTAGTTCATATGTTGAGGACCTTTCAATTTTGATTGAGCAATAATCACTTATTCTGCCAACAGAGGGGAAATTTAGACATGTCTGCTGCATGCACGGTGCCATTTTACAACCAGGATGAAAGAGAAACTGCATTATAATCAATCAAATCCAGTCCTTAGCACAGCTGGTTTGCATGATGCCTGGATACTGTCATGCACTACATAAATTAGACTATCTAGTGGATAAATTAGACTATCTAGTGGATAAATTAGACTATCTAGTGGATAAATTAGACTATCTAGTGGATAAATTAGACTATCTAGTGAATAAATTAGACTATCTAGTGGATAAATTAGACTATCTAGTGAATAAATTAGACTATCTAGTGGATAAATTCTATGCAGTCAATATATTTTATCCACTCACTTAAAATAACTTTATCCGGCAGGCTTTGTGCAACCAGAAAAGATTCAAAACAAATACAAACAATAATTGATACAACTAATTATTGACAACTTACTGTAAAGAAAGAAGTGTAGAAACACTTGACAATAAAACCATTGGTAACAGACAATAACCCAATACACTGATGACGCAGCTAAACGACACCCCTGTCATACTCATCAAGTTAAGGATGGAATACAGAGATAAACATCCAAGAACACCAACACCATAGATATAACCAAAGCCATGCACTTTTCCTGACTAGACAAAACATACAAAGTAATAAGTACAAAGTGTGGATGAGATCAAAGTATTTGGTTGGCTTTAGAAAGAGAGCTGTCTGTGATGTTTGTGGAACATCCAGCTTGAAATTCCTCTTGGGAAATGAGTACAACTTTCCTTGAGTGTCTGAGTAGTAACAATAATTCCTGTTGTATTTCCATTATCAATGTCATCTTGAGATGAATTTGGCTTCTATAGCCATCTGATCAACCCACATGTCAATATAAAAAAATACAGGAAACTGAACAATTATTCAGGATAAAATGTGAGAAAAAAATGTCATTTGTCATTTGCTTTTGATGGGAATCAAACCCACGTCATCTGAATTCTGGTCTGTCCAATTTCTTCACCACTACAACCTTGCTGGTATATGAATTATAGGGCAAACATGCAGAGGATCCCAGGACAACCATGTAATGTACTCTCGCAGTTTGCTAGTAGCCCTAGATTGTACTAAGTTATTATCATACCTGACAACCCCTCCCTCTCCCACACCTCCCTGCTTATCCCTGGTTCCTCTACACGTCTTGCAAGATCATGGCTCTCAAGATTGTGGGAAGCATTATTAAATGAATATCTCCCAAAATTAGTTTAACTACTTACCAGAAGTAAAAACCCACCAAATGCAAGACAAAATACTAATGGCCCTGCAAGATCTGTGTCATCCATGATATTTGCATCTGTTTGTTGCAGTGGATTCATTACTGATAATGTCTGCATGATAAAACAGAAATCAAACAAGGAAGAAAAATAGTGACAAGATATTTCCTCTTTGAAGAAAAAAAAAACGATTGTGTGACAGGGATATTCCAAGGCTTTACCCAATCAGAACTTGTTGCTCAATACAATGATATAGATCATTGGCTTATATTTAAAAACCAATTGTAAATTAAAGGTATTTCAAAGTACAAGCTTTTAATGAATGGTCCCATTTTTTCTAAGAGAGATAGGAAAGGACATTCTGAATTGCACAGTCTTGGGAGGGGGTACCAACCTTGTCCCCATGGCCACTCTGTTTGCTCTTTTTTCAAAATGGCAGTCACTCACACATTGACCCTGGCACTGGCTGGTTTGACACGTGATCAAAATTTCCAAGATTTTTGGAGATTTTGATCATGTGACCAATCAAATCAATATGGCCAACAGTCACGTGTCAAACCAGCCGGTACCAGGGTCAATGTGTAAAAAGAGCGAACAGAGTGGCCCTGGGGACGAGGTTGAGGGGTACTTAGTTGGGGGTAATGTCTAACAGGGGGCCTATTTTATCAAAGGCTTATGGTATAATCCCTAAGGAATTCTACAGGCCCCCAACTCTGATGGCCATGTAAAAACTACCTTTTGCCAAATGTGTTCAAAATTAATTCCAAGTTCTACAAAAGAAAAGAAAATTCAATAATGCAACAACAAGTATAGCAATTATCATTTTCACTAATAGTAATAAAAATATAATAAGGCGTTAAATAAAATGATGTAATTGTAAAAGCACAACGCCATCATGAATATAGCTAAGAAAACAACTTCTGCTACATGAAAACTTGAGTAGTGATTTCCAAGGAAACGCGATACTAGTATGAATTCAAACTACACTGCCACGTATTGCGCGTCACGCAGACGAGACAGAAATATATACTGATAGATTTTCTTGGATATAGACACAAAGAAGTTAGCTAGCTATATATATACCTTGTAAGTTGTGCCCGTATTCAGAGATGCAAATTACAGTAAAACCTAGCTGCAACTTCGCTTGCAGAACTTTGAGTTAAAAAAAAGATTACAAACAGCTTTGTACTTCACCTTCTAACAAAGGAGGCTCGTCACCAAATGTAGTATAATCCTCACTAGTTTGTCTTGCATGCATGGAACCAGAGAAGCCGTAATCTGTCGACGAAGCAGTGTTCATTGTCGTAGGTCCTGAAGCACCGTAGTCCGACGGGTTGTAAAACTGATTGTACGAGCTGCTTGCATACGATGAGCTTGGTTGGTCATATTGCGTATTATATCCCTGCGAATAATCATATGACTGTACATTATCGTAATCTTGGTTTCCTTGTACTTGACTGTTATAAGAATAGCCGCTATCAAAGAAATCTTGGTCAATCTCGACCGAATTATCTATATTCCCGAAGCCCGACATGTTTTCGAACAAACTCTTGTTGTTCTGACATCGAGCCTAGTAGCCTGGCCTTTTTCTATAATTTAATCAATTTTTAATTTGACAATTAGTGTTATAACATTAAAGTTTTTCAGTTTGCTTTTGTTGTTAAAAATGTTTTCTTTCGGGGGATTCACATTGTTAATGTTTGTTTGTTTGTTTTCCAAAATTTTGATTTATTGCAGAGAGAGGTTCAGTGATTTCCTGTACTATTTTCGTTTGGCTAAAATCATTCAGTTGTAATATAATATAAAAATTAGGTAAACCTAATAGCGGAGCTCCGATTTAATTAAATGAATTATTTATTCAATCATTCATTTTTTCATTTGTTCATTCACTACCAATTATCAAATTCTTGATCTTTTTTTTTTTTTGCTGTTATTTTCTTTTCATGATCAAATAATCATAATCAATTGAAATACACAAAGCTTTATGCATGCAACAACATTTTATTATACGCAAAAATGCGAAAAATATGTTGTTATGCATGGTAAAAATAGCACTTGTCAATTAAAATTGATTGTCCAATGAGAAGTTAGAAAAGCACTAAGATGGCTTCTTTGAGTTGTAAACAAATCCCCGCGCGCTACTCGCTTTACGCTCTTTCAAGTTTGAAAAAAAAAATGTTATAACAATATCGACAAAAATTTCACTTTTTTGGTGAAATTTGAAATGAATTACTTATTGGTAATCTAGCTATCTAAAACGGTTGTGAATTTTTAATTATCAAATGTGAATACTGCGCAAATAAAAATAGCTAGTATGAAGTTTTGAAATTTTAACTTGCTGATGAGTACACTGACGAATTCATACAAGCGTTTTATTTTCAATAACAAATCAAAGAATTACAAGAATCAAATTTAAAAAACCCACACACATAAAGATATCAACGATGGATAAATATCCTACAAAAACAAGTGAATATAATTATTGCAAACTGCTTTCATGTGGATGGTAAAAAAAGAAATTCATTAAAGATCGTCAAAAAATGTAAACATACCGGCGCTACGTTTCTTGTCCTGTACTGTCACTTTTCTACTGAACTCAGTTCTGATTACAATAAGCTTGATCATGTTTTTAGAATTTTAAAAGTGGCAAAAACCATTTTCACCGCTTCTAAAAAGTTTACACAGTTCAACTGAACGGCGATGGCAACCTCGTGTTGCTCGATCACACATAATACTAAATTTGCATTTCCATCCAGTCCCTGAACTGGCAGTCCTACTTTGTTGACAAACATCTTGTGTGAAAAGTTTTTTGTCGTAAATAGTTGATAAATCTGCATTGATTCTACAGCTCTCCGTGGTATGAATATTCCGTAAAAATTGATGAATGAACAGAGTGAAATTATCTTCGTGAGTCGTCTTCGTCTTGCTGTTCACCTCTTTTGAATTGCTGCAAATGCAGCGCGTATTTGTGTCGTTTTTGTTTTTATAAAAGTTTTATCACAGTCGATTTTACTTTTGAAAGTAGATTAGTCGATAAGTAATGACTGAAAAACGCCACGAAGAATCCATGAAGAATACCGCCTTTTTTGCCATCTGATAAACTTGTCAAATAAACTCTTCCAGAAAATACAACTTGTAAAATCTCCATCTTTGAATGACTATTATAGAAATTATGACAACTCTGCATGACTGACTGCACATTTGGATGGTTAGAAAAACGCCATGAGCGACTTTTAACCATTTTGTCAGTGAAAATATTTTGAAGTAGCTTTTCATCGTTGAATCGTAGTTGTTTTTCTTTTTCGCACCGCGGTCTTTGTTTCTCTTTCTCAGTCAAATCTCTTCAAGCCGTCAGGTTAGCTGTACCAGTTTCGTGCTCTTTGTCCAGTGTGGAAATACATTTTGTAGAAAAATTTCAGTAAACTGCATCAAACTGCAAAAATAATGATTGTTTTTGCGCCCACTATAACTGGTCAGCAAATTTTGCGTGAATGTACACGGACGGACGTACGTATTCCTGAAATCCGGGCTTCCTGTGGTCGATTTGAAATGAGCTCCATGGTTTACCATATTTTCTTAATTATGGTGCTCCGCTTGCGCGGGCCTTCGGCCCGCGCGGAGCTCCGCTATAAATCCTATAAATCCTAGCCCTAACTTTATTTGTCTGGCCCAGAAACTGCAAGTTCATTAGAACGGTCGACACTTTTTGATTGAAGCGAGGCTACCAAGCAAACTCCGGAACTAAATTATCGCAAGATGAGGCGACACTCATTCTATGCTACTATCGATTCTAAATAATTTCTTTGGAATGTCCTAAATGTTATTGCCGTTATGAGTCGAGTAAGGTTTTCTTCAGAAGTCTCTACAGAAGATGACTCTATGTCTGTGGGTATTGATCATTTAAGAGTAGAATTAAATGATGAATCTCCAATTGTACGAGGCACGAATCTTCGTGTCAGCCATGATGTTGGTGACATCTTCACAGACATTCCAGAAGATCTAGCTCAATATGACGACTTTCACACGATCGACTGGGTTAAAGATAGACAGAGAGACAGAACAAGATTTCGACGTATGAAACGTTTAAAATATGGCTCTCTTTGGGATCGAATAAAGCAAGCCAATGACGCCTCAGCAGGCTGGCTGGTAGTATTTCTTGTTGGTCTAGCGGCTGGTTTAAGCGCTGGAGTCATTGATATTGGAGCAAGTTGGATGACAGATCTTAAACTAGGAATTTGTCCAGAAAACTTTTGGTTTAATAAAGAGTCGTGTTGTTGGTCAGACGATAATACTTTTGATGAAGAGGGATGTCAGCAATGGAAGACTTGGGGTGAACTGTTCATTGGAGACAACTCGACCTCTGGGGTTTATATAATGAACTATATTCTATATGTATTAACAGCAATAGGTTTTGCATGTTTAGCTGTAGTACTTGTAAGGTGGATTGCACCATATGCCTGCGGTAGTGGGATCCCTGAGGTAAGTAATGGTCAACACATATTAGATATGATCTGTCAACATCAATTATTCAATATCATCATCGTTATCAACTAATCATTGATGCATTATCGTCATCATAACCCCCCTGCTCTAGTTAAGTAATTTGCAGAATGAAAATGAAAGAATTGCAAAATCCACACCCTATTTGTCAGAACAGCATATTAAGTACTCCAAAGTTCAAAATGACTTCTTCATATTCCACTATTCTGATATTTTTCATACCATGATAGATCAAGACTATTCTTAGTGGTTTCATCATCCGTGGATATCTTGGCAAGATGACATTGATAGTAAAGGCAATGTCTATGATGTTAGCGGTAGCTGCAGGCCTTAGTCTGGGTAAAGAAGGACCACTTGTGCATGTAGCTTGTTGCTGTGGCAACTTCTTCTCCTATGTCTTTGCAAAGTATTATAAAAATGAAGCCAAGAAAAGAGAGGTATGTAACATATGAAGTTTATTGTATTAATTATGCTGTGGTTTGTGGGATTCCTGTGGTGTGCAAGGATTCACAGACACTATAGCCGTACTCTGGCTTAGAGATTGAGGATCATGGTAGAGCAGTACTAAACTGGACAGTGTGCGAAGGGGTTATCGTTGGAGTTCCAACCAACTGCAGGGTGGTTGAAGGATGACTATGATGAGTTGTGGATCATATTCAATACTCTTTAGATCCCCTCAATCCAATCAGATTTCAAGTAGTCAAATAATTATTGGAACAGGAACTGTCTGATTGGACATCATGGTTAAAGTAATGGTAACAATAACCTGGAGAAAATCTCTTATAACAAACTCTAGTGACATAAAATTCAGTGTCTGTGTCAGGGCTGGAACCTGGAATTGGTAGTTTGCTATGATTTCCTTTGTTTATAGTTCATATGGTCAAATGATCTTTCTATTTTGATTTGAATATCATTTTACCAGGTCCTATCAGCAGCAGCTGCAGCTGGAGTATCTGTTGCCTTTGGTGCTCCTATTGGGGGTGTATTGTTCAGTCTTGAAGAGGTATATCTAATAGCTATCATCATCACTAAGATAATAAAGTGCTGATACCAAGAATAGTGACAGATCTAGGGGAGAGGTGGGGGGGTGCACACCCCCTCCTGAAAAGATTTCAAGTCCTTGTTTTCTTAAATATTTTTCCAAAATATCCTCTGTATTTCATGTTTACTGGGTTAGTGCACCCCTTTTGAAGATAGAGCACCTCCTCCTGAAAGCAATCCTGGATCTGCCCATTAAGAATGGCTGTACCTGCGTTCTCAGTGCTTCTTTCACAGTGAGAATCAATATAATATGGGCAGTTGAAATATTTTTGGAATGTTTTCTTGTCCAATCAGGGGTGTCATTTGTTCTTTTGTGTGTGTGTGTGTGTGTGTGTGTGTGTGTGTGTGTGTGTGTGTGTGTGTGTGTGTGTGTGTATGCATGTGTGGTTAGAGTTCATTAGTGTGGCTTAAGAACAATTGAAACATTCTGCCTACATGTTTTTGATTTTCACTGTAAGTTTACCATAGAGTTCTAGCTTAAGGTGGTAGATATGGATGACTCAGACCCCATTTTCTTGTCACAAAATGATAATAAATGATTATCCGAACAACTTTCTCTCATATAGTCTTTATTTTTTCTTGCGGGAACATTGTGAAAAATCACATTTACTTTCAAGTAACGCAATAATTTTTGATTGAATGGTGACATGCTATACGACGAAGCTTGTCCAACCTTCTCAAATTTCCATCGTTTGTCCATTTGAAACTCAACCATGCTTTGTATGTTTCCCGGTGGAAAAGGTCAATCTTCAGCCACTGCTGATACCTCTAGCACTAGAAGAATTAATTTTATCACTGAAATCCATAAAATCGTGAAGAAGTAGAGAGCGTAATAATCAAAAATTCGCGTCACAAACTATTCTGGCTTCATGTTACATTTGACCAAAGTGCACGCGCAGTCACACGTTCCTATGGCAACTGCATGTTTTGACCAAAATAGCGTGACAATGGCGTCCGCGCTTGATTCGTAGATATTTCGAGTTTTACGTAGCATTATCGATTGGTTTTAAATCTAACACGACTACATATTGACTCTTATATAAATCAAGCAAAATGGCGGCTGTCAAATCGTTTGAAGACGTTTTTTTTTCGCAATTTGGATCACAGAAGCCCCAAAAACGAAGCTATTCATTCAATATGTTACCTCCATTACAACCAATAACTATAAAACTTTTCACAGTAAAAATTCACTTATTTACGGACATTTTCACAGCATCCCAGAGCATATTTACTAAAAGTGAACTTTTCAGAGACTTATGTGGTAATTTTTATCTGGCGCCAACAGATTAATTTTTTTCTCTCTAGGCTGCGGTAGAAACTTGCAATTTCTAACTAGATTAAAATCTCTTTAGTTTTTTCTTTAAAATTTTTTTAATTTATCGAGTTATTTAACAAAAATCAAAATAGCCAGTTGGGATGCCTGTGGGATTTTCGCACCTTAGGTGTGAAATTTTACACATCTATTTCAGATAATTTCATACAAAAAAGTATATAGTACACACCTATCTAAGTATTGTGGAGGAAAATGGAATATTTTTATTTTATTTTTTTCTTATAAAAAGACCCAATTCATCCATATCTACCACCTTAATAGATAGGACGTCAAGTCATCAACATCTTGTCTATTTGTCACATGCATTGCAGTCCTGTACCTACAATCAGTTAAACTTTGCGGATGTTTTTTATTAGAACTATTTTGAACCTCAATCACACTTGAAATGGAGAAAATAAACTGACCTGATTCGATCAGCAACAGTTTTGGTCTAGCTATCTATTGTTGACTACACAGCACTATATACATAGTAATTTTTCTTTGAAAATTTACTGTAAATATAAAAAAAAGTATTCAAAAGTGCAAGTAACAACCTACTTAGTCTCTTACTTACTTACTTACTTACATATAGTAAACACATTTTGAATATATTAATAGGTCAGTTATTACTTTCCCATGAAGACATTATGGAGGTCGTTTTTCTGTGCTATGGTTGCTGCATTTACCCTTGGGTATATGAATCCATATGGTACTGGTCGACTGGTCATGTTTTATGTAGAATACTCCACACCATGGAAGTTATTTGAACTTGTACCTTTTATACTATTGGGTGCACTTGGGGTGAGTGTATTTCCATAAAAATGACTTTGTTCTCAATTTCATTGTAAAACATCAACAAGCAATGAAATAATTATTTCTTGGTTAAGTATAGATATTCCTTTGCGAATGAAACTATTGTTTGAGGCCCTTGTTATATTGAATGTTGTATTAATTAATGTTTATTGATTGAAAGTGCTCAATGATGCTTATGGTAATATGAATGTAGCCTAAATGTTAATAGTTACCATAATAATATTCATACATATATACATATTCATATCATATTCTTTATGATGATCAATGTAACATGTGCTATGTTTGTGCTATGTTTTAAAAGTAAGGAAACATCCTCTGTTTTAGGGTGTAATTGGTGCATTTTTTATCAAAGCTAATTTGTGGTGGTGTAGAAAAAGAAAGCAGTCTTCATTTGGTAACTTTTCTATTGCAGAAGTAAGTTTACTATGATGAAAGCATTCATGCAAATGCATTAATTGGTTGTTTATTTGACTAATTGTATTCATTCATTGTTTATAGGTCTTGTCGGTTACTGTTTTAACTGCTCTTATTGCATATCCCAATCCATACACAAGGTCAGTTGAACATGTCATTGTTGCATTCAAATATGAAGTATAAGGCAGCTGTGAGGATCCCAGAGTGATATGTTTCTCTCTGTTTAAGATGAACAATGTAAATAAGTTATCTAGATTGTGCAGATACCTATTGATTGCATTGGAACACATTTCTCATATTTATTCATTCATTTATTTGTTTGTCTGTCTGTCCGTCTGTCTGTCTGTCTGTCTGTCTGTCTGTCTGTCTGTCTGTCTGTCTGTCTGTCTGTTTGTTTGTTTGTTTGTTTGTTTGTCTGTCTGTTTGTTTGTTTGTTTGTTTGTTTGTTTGTTTGTTTAAAAGGCTTTAAATATGTGTGACACCACATTACAAGAGAACTTAGAAATTAATAATAATTGATCGCTTCTTCTAACTGTATTTGTTTGTTATCTAGACAAAGTTCCAGTGTGCTTATAAAACATTTATTTAGGCAATGTGGACCAGATGACAACTCTGCGCTATGGTAAATATAATTAATGTGATATTTGAATCCCAATTAACACATGAACTGAATATTAATTGTGTAGGTTATTGAAAAGTGCTCATTCAAATCTTTGTGACTTACAATTTACAAGAAAGTTCTTTGATAAGCCTTTTATGGAAGAAAGTGTTTGGTGGTTTTTGTGCACATTTACTGCTTCAAAATCTTGCTCTTCATTTACTGGACACAGTTGCTTCATCCAATGCAGAAAACAAAACATTTTATGTTAAACAATAAAACAAATCAAGAATACAATACAATAGTTTTTGGGTATACCAAGCATGTCCCAAAATTCTTGGTTCACTCGTTGAGAACTGAATATACAATTTCAGTAAACATTAAGGGAAATTCCATTCAGGTACTCCAAAAATTCTTTATGAAATTTCCAAAAAATTGTTAGTAGTATTGTTAAGGTTTAAATATGAACTTGCTTGATGAACAGTGAACCTTTTTCATTGCTTGTTATAATCACTAATTAATAGTATTTTTTGTGTTTTTTTTTTGTCTGTTTTTTTTTTTTTTTTTTTTTTTTTTTTTTTATAGTGATTACATCACTAATAATGGCACCATCAATGTAAATGACCCACGTTATCCTGGAGCAGAAGCTGGGGATGGTGTAACCACAGCAGTCTGGCAGCTTCTTCTTGCTGCTACCTTCAAACTTATCATCACTATTTTCACTTTTGGAATAAAGGTAATCTTATATACCATGGATTTCACACATATTCCATACCATGTGTTCATACCGTCATACCGTAATGCATTATACGTATACATTTAAACTGGTCATACATTTAAGTATCTTGCTGAAATTGATTGTGATGTTAAATGTCCAGGTACCAGCTGGTCTGTTTATTCCAAGTATGGCTATTGGTGCATGTATTGGTAGAGTTTTGGGAATTGGAGTAGAACAATTAGCTTTGTAAGTATTGTCTCATCTATGAACTATCATTATCAAAGTCATCATTATCAGCAACATTCTACTATTAAAAGTGTTATCATTATCTGTCCTACTGTTCTTGCTGTGGTAGAAAAGTAAAGCAGTACCTATATTTAGACTTGATGAGATACTGAATCCCAATTCTTACATACCAGAAACTGACATTAGACCAAATATGCAATCATTAATACATCCTTTCATATATAATGTCTTGTTTGTTACATTTTCAGTTATAACCCATCATGGTTAGTGTTTTCAACATCTTGTGGTAAATCAATCAATACATGTGTCACACCAGGTCTATATGCAATGGTTGGTGCTGCTGCAGTTCTTGGTGGAGTCACAAGAATGACTGGTTAGTAAACAGATTAAAAAACAATGTTTGTCAAAGAAAAACTCCATTTATGTATGGGTAACAGTGCATATCTGGTGGATATGTGCTATACATATATAAATGGTATTTATTTATTTATTATTTATTGACTATTTAAGTTTGAACTAGGCATTTTAAATCAAGACTTCTATACCATACAATAATTATTAATATATTAATTTTACATAATAGTTGTAGCACAATGTCACACCATCTACCAACTCAAATACAAATATTCACAGCTGTTGAGTGAAAAGGCTAAAAACATATTATTTTGTTCAATGTGCAATTTGATGTACTTTTGATGTACAATTTAATTTGCAGTAAGTTGCATTGAATATGTAATAGATAGAAGTATGCCACAAAAAGACATATTATTTATTATTGAATTATTTTGTATGTGTATTTGTTTGTAGTGTCGCTGGTAGTAATAATGTTTGAACTAACTGGTGGTCTTTCTTACATTGTACCATTAATGGTCGCCATCATGGTTAGTAAATGGGTTGGAGATGCCTTTGTCAAAGAGGGAATGTATCCTTGTAATCATATGAATCTCAGTTAGCCTGCATAGGCTGGTTCAATTGCTTTGCATGCTAGATCTCAGTCAAATATACAATTTCTTGATCATCCTTTTTCTAGTGGCTCATCTTTCCAGTTTTGTTTATAAAGGACCAAGGTGCCCAGCGTAGGTTTCCCTAGAACATACTGGGAACAGCTGAAAACTAATTTGTCCAAAACAGTATATTTTTATGTGATATTCCCAAAGGATCAATAATGTTCTTTAACTGGTGTCAAGATATGATGGACATATCCATCTTAATGGTTATCCATTCTTAGACAGTAAAGAGGAATTCACTCATACTACTCTGGCAGCTGATTGTATGCGACCAAGGTAACAAAGGGAAATGGGATGATTGTTATCATAGTGATGATGGTAATAGTTGATCAAACAAGGTATAAACAACTTGAATGTATAAGGTTCCAGACTGTGATTATTTTGATGATATCAACACTGATCGATGTTATGCTTTAAAAAGGGTACAAACTGTGTAACTTATTTAATTTATTTATTATGAATTATTTATTTAATTGATTTATTTCATTTCTTATTTATTTATTTATAATGTACTAAGAATGAAATGGAACTGGTTAAGGTTTTTAATACATAACATTTTGGTGTTGTGATATCGTCATTGTCAAGTGAAAAAGTATGCAAGTGAATAACTCTTAAATCAAAAGAATTTCATTTCAGAAATAATACAACAAATCGCAATAATTACTAGAAAATCCATCTGCAAATAGCGTAAGTGCTAATCTAGGCAGATGAAGTAATGAAGATGTTATAACAGTAGTTCACTATAGTAATAAAGCTGTTGTTTAATATGTAAAGAGCTTTGCCTTGATGATCAAGTCGTATTGTACATCTAAAGGTTCTATGTACCGTAAGTTGTTTATTTTATTTATTCATTTATTTTTGAAGGAAAAATGATCCACCGCTTGAATGTATCACACAAGACTGTACGACAGTTGGTGAACTCGGTAAGATTACACTATCCCTACATAAACTATGCAGGGGGAGGGGGCACTAAAAAGATAATCCAGAAATTTGATGATTTTTGTTGTTGATTTTTTATGTTGATTTTTGCAGTTGCTCATAAACATCATTGTTAATATCAGCATGTTTGTTTTCAGAGCAAATTTTGGAAGAGTCTAAGTTCCGTGGTTTTCCAGTTATAGTGGATCACGAGTCACAGAGTCTTATAGGATTTGTTCTTTCAAAGGACTTGAAAATTGCTTTAAGTAAGTGTCTCGGATATGAAGCTATTCTGTTTGCTTCATTTTGTCTCTATTATGTTCCTCTTTATCCTTGCTAATGTTCGGAATTCAAATCTTCTCTCCTATCTCTTCATTTTCACTTCTCTAGTCTTTTATTTTCTTACTCATATTTTCATCATATGTTTTCTACTTTAGAGCATGCACGAATTCGAAATGAAGAAGTAGTGTCAGCATCCAGAGTGTATTTTAGTGAGTACACTTCAAGATACAATTCACCTGGAGAAGCTGCCAATCTTAATCTAAGACATATCTTGGATGTGGTAAGTGAACATTGTCACATCAAGAATTTTACTACTGCCACAGTAGCTTATCGAGTTGGATTCCTGGTGACTTCATTTAGTTTGTTTCAACTGCTTTCTTGTAGTATGAACCGTTATAAGAAGGAGGGATGGAAGCACACACAGTCAGCATATTTAGAAAAGTTACAAGCCAGCCAGTTTGGCTTCGAGACATTTTTATGGTTGAACTACTTAATTCTCAGAATACAACCTTTTTTCTTTCAACCTCATTCTCTTCCTAAAACTTTCATTTGTCAACAATATGTATTTGTATTTGTGAACAATAAATCTATTGCAGGAATTATAATGATGCTGGTGATAACAACAATATTTTTTATATTTGAAGAAAAAAACTAACCCTACCAATACCAGAATGCTTTGCCTGCATTCTTCATTCTAATCAGTGCCAATTAACGCCCGTAGTTGTAGTTATTAAGATCATAAGTATGTAATTATAACTAATTACATGATATTTTGTTGAGTCTATTTAATAATTGAGTTCATTGCTAATATTCATTCCTTGTTGGTTGTAGAGCCCTATTCAAATAACAGATGCAACACCTATGGAAACTGTGGTAGATTTATTTAGAAAACTAGGGCTTAGACAAACACTGGTTACACACAATGGGTATGTTATCAACTAATAGAATGCATAGCTTTTTACTCTGAAAATGAACTTATCCTCCTCTTCTTTTTGCGCTCTCTCTTCCTCCTGAAGAGCCTAATCCCCCATCCTTGGAAACCCATACTCTGTCGGTCGAAACTCACCTGGGTTTCCGAGGATGCTGATCCCCAGGTCTACAATGGATTAAAAACACCATTGGTCAATTTCACCCTACGCCTTTGACTACAAAATGATGTTTTAAACAAGAGAATTGTACAATATGGAATGAAATGTCTCAAAACGTGACGTAAAGAAATGAATCAAAAAGTTGGAAATGAGAAGGATATAGTGAAGTATTAAAAGTTACAAAAGTGAAGTGTAGAACAAAAGGTCGGAAAAGTAATGCGAAAGAATGGATCGAAGTGTAGTTAGACTGGTGAACATCGCGTGCTTTGCTTCCTTATATGATATTTAGATTGACTGCTCTGCTTGTTTTCTCTTTTTAGACGATTACTTGGTATAATAACAAAGAAAGACGTTCTTAGACATATCGCCACACTGGCCAATCAGGACCCAGAATCAATTCTATTTCATTAATCCATATTTAAGAATGCAATCAGTCACAAGCTATGCTCTGTTAATAAATCCCACAATGATCTGCGTAAACTGTTATTACCTGTTTCATCAATTGACGGCTGTGCAACAAGGACTTCAACCGTGCGTATCATGAACGTGAGAATTATTGTTGGTGGTATGAATCATGGAGACAAGTCATACTCATATTGGTAAAACTGGTGCAGTTTTGTGCTGTCAAGATACGAAGACAGCGAATGACTGAAGCTTATATTAAAACATGGAACACAGTGGCACAAAGACTCGTGTATTAAAATCAAGATGAAGCAACCTGTTGATTAATGTGGCTTCTGCGAATTAGAAGTTTTGGAAATCTAATAAAATAAATAAAAACGGACCAAAAAGAAAAAAATGCAACTGCGAAATTTGTGCAACCAGGAGGCCAGGGCAAAAATCCTAAAGAAAAGCGAAAACTAGAGCCATTGGTCCATCACGTTTCTAGTGGCCCATCATACCGTGAGCTTTTTTATGAATGATTTGATGAACGATGTAGCAGACTGTTGTCAATGTATTTTTTCAGTAGAAATTGTTGATATTATAATGACAGCCCTAATACGATGTAAACCAATTATATATCCAAGAGTATTTTTGTAGGTATACTGGTGTACAAATGTGATGCATTACGCCACGAATTACACAATTACATAATATCACATCTCACCTGGTTGACCATTTTATAATCTTATGTAAATGGTCCGTATTTTGTTTACGAACAAATCGCACAAACTAATTGCTGTAGAGTTGTGGTAAATAGTCAGGAGGATACTCTCCGAAAGCTTGGTTATTATGTAATTTTTACGTAGTGGAAACAAAGATTCTATTAAATATCAAGATGTTAAAGTAGTGTGGTAATCTATGATTGCAGTTAGGAACATTGTTTCATTTTGATTTTCGGGTGTATTTTGAAGGACCTTCATGGTGTTGAACGTGAAGACCACTTTCTTGACCTATACCCGGGGAGTGGGGACTCCGGGGATAAACGATCGGGGATGTTCGTCGGAATTTTTCAAAAATACCCCCTAAGATACCGGACGTATTTCATCTCTAAAAGATACCAAAAACATGAGTTTAAAAAATGCCAAAAACGTGAGCATTTGGCAAATCTCATATTTTAAAAACCAAATCGCCGATTTGTACCCCTGAACGATCGTCTACCGCTCCGACTCATGAAAGACTGGTTAGTGGTGTTTAATAACAGATCTTATCAAATGCCGACTGCCTTTCACGCTACGTGACCCAGTCTAGTTGTTGACATAAGAGTCTGACTCGGGCATTATCACGTAAGTCGGGGGGTTTATTGAGTGTTATGTAATGGAAAATAAAATAAAATATATGACATAAATATTTTGAACATCTTGATCTTCTCGAGATGTAAACACAAGGATTTTGGTACGATTCGGTCCCTCCAGAGTTGCTCTTCCGACTACTAACCCGGGTACTAAAAGCTCATTTAAAATCCGTTACCAAATTCAGGACTGGCCAATACTTTTTGTACGTCAGTTTTTCAGGAAGGTGGCACTGCTGTGCTTTGTTAGACTCACGTTGCATGAACACTGCATTTCGAATCACAGGCAGACCAAAGAATGCTTTGGGTTATAATAAAAGTTTCGAATTACAAATGCTAAAACTCTACTTTATTTGCATAATTATATCAAATTCTCGTTACTTGCGTAATCATTTAGTGCACGTGAAGTCGCTACGTGCTGGGTCTGTTTGCTTGAGTGAAGGCAGATTTGTCAGTGATTTTGCCCGTTGCATCGTTGTTGTTTTCTATGATACATTAATTCTTCGTTACTACGTCTTATCATGTAGTTTTTCATTTTATTTTCTTTATCTAAATGGATTTTATTTTTAGAATCCTGAAGAAAGTGCAACAGTACATCCGGTCTTATGTTTGATTATAATATCGGCTCAGAATTACGTAAACTATATTCAACCCTAACATACTTCCGATCGAAAAAAAAGCAATTTATTGTAAAATGAGCGTAGTTTGTGTCTATAAATGTGCCAAATTTCCGAATTCGGTCACTTTGAACCGTACACTGATTATAAAGAGTTGCTCCCCTACCAACTATGCTGCCTGTCGGATAACTAACGTCTGTCCTGGAATACCGCGTGACCAACAACGTGAAGCGATTACATCGAAAACGGCCTGGTACTGCTTGGTCTATTGTCTTGAGTATATTGGTAAAAGGTCAACCAAGTTTCAGTACAACGAGAAAGTCAGCACAGGTAAGCGATTGTACATTTGCATGAGTTATAACTTTTTTTTTTCTAATCTTAACTACAATCAAGCGGGCACGCAACGTTACTTGACAAAGTTATAAGAATTTGAAATCATTTTCACCGTGTTAAAAGGGTCAATCCGATCTAGGGATAACTTGTAGCTAACAAGTAAATCAAACAGGCCTGTTACGACATTTTCCACTGAAGTAACAGTTAATGATTATAGATATACTCAGGAACATCTAAAATACCGAGAGGAATTAACAAAAAAACTTTCTTCTCTAACTTTATGAATGCCTGTTGCACATGGTAAATATTACATAATGTATTGTAGACTGAAGCTACATTAGTCCTTTTTCACGAATTATTTTCTCCAGTCTTTTTCTATAGGTTAAAATCGTTTCAGATTCTAGTGCTTATACCAAAATGCTATTCAGAAATTTGTATGAGGCGATGAGGGACAAATATATTGTAATTTTTCTGTTAACTTTGACTGGTCTCATTATTATGATTATTTCATGCATGAAGGAGTATTAATTTTTGAAAACTAAATCACAGTTAATCCTGCTTTTGAATACATCAAACCATAATTAGTATAGTAGATTACATTAACTATATATAATCAAATAAACTAGCCTGCGTAGCGGCTCTCTTCGGGAATTAATTAAAATAAAAAAGTCCAGTGAAACTAGCCTGCGTAGCGGCTCTCTTCGGGAATTAATTAAAATAAAAAAGTCCAGTGATAGTATATATATATCATATCCTAATTTCAAAATTACATTTTATTCTAGTCCCTTCTTTAATTTGTTTTGAAAGATTTGTGTGAGTTTCGCTATTTGAACTTGTCCCGTAACCAATAGGGTATGGCATTTAGTCTAAAGATTCCAGCGACTCACACGTGACTAGGACTAATTAAGCACCTAAGCACTTAAGCACCTTAACTTGGCTACAAAACCGGAATAACAAACCTTCATCAGTCCATTCGTTCACTGCATGGGCAAACCTAACAATGAAGATTATTTTTCGTAATTATCTTGATTTTACTTCCAGCAGAAAATCAAGTTATTAGCATGAGCTACGTTCATAAACTCCACACTAAACCGCTAGAACATCGTACTCCATTCCAGTTACTACAAGACCATGCTAAAGTACATCCAAATAAGGAGGCCTTTGTTTTCCGCGATGAGAACCATAACAGGACATCTCTAACTTTCAAAGAATACGAATCTAGTTCCAGGCTTCTCGCCATTGCATTGCTCGAGATAGGTCTGGTACGTGGGGACAGAGTGTTGGTTATGTTACCGTCGTGTCTTGAGTTTCTATTGGTTCACATGGCTCTCAATAGGATTGGTGCAAACATGATAGTTCTTGAAGAAGATGCTTATCCTGCTGTTCTTGGAATTGCAAACTTGGCCTGTGTTATCGCACGAGTTGAGATTGATAGCCCATCTATTAATCACCAAAAGGTTGTGGAGAATATCCAAATTGGTTTGGAGGAACATAACCTCAAAGCAGCAGTCATGGTCAGTCCAAATGCCGGTCCTCTAAAAGGCAACGACAAAGTGTTCGTTTACAAAGAGCTATTGGACATGGCCGAGACTAAACCAGACTGTGACGAAGTACTCCAACGCGCTGAGTCCGTCGTCCAGATGGATGATCCAACCTTAGTGTTGTTCACCTCGGGAAGTACGTCCATTCCTAAACCCATCCAGTACACCAACATGGGTTACGTAAATGGCGCACTTGCAGATGCATCAATGATGTTGATTGACGAGAATTCCATTTATTTCTCTGATTCTCCGTTTGACTGGATATCAGGACTTTGTTTCAGTATTGGTACTGTAATAACAAAGGGCTCAACTTTAGTGGCTTTCCCCCCAAAGCTTGCCTTCAAAGGAGGACTAGCAACGACCATTTTAAAGACGCTTGAAGAGGAAGAATGTACACATGCCATGATGTTAGCCTACCTGTTTCATGATATCACTACAAGTAACGAAATTCCTCGCATGAATCTGAGTAATCTTAAAGTTGCCATAACAGGAGGTCAAGCCATCTCCATATCTCTATTGAAGGAAGTCTTCAAATTGATTCCACACTTGTCTGTTAGTGATTGCTATGGTGCCACTGAGATGAGCATAGTCGCCCATCAGGTGCTTACCAAAGAAAACATTGATAGTATTAACCATGGTCTCATGGATATCGTCGATGGTGTTGAACTGAAGATTGTCAACAAGCAAAAGGAGCTCGCTCCAATAGATTGCAAGGGTAAGATATAGGTTTTTTGAAACCTTAAAAGTCACTGTTTTTCGTTTTCCTTGTTCGATAGGTTTTTTTTCAGTTGATTAAAATGTGAAACTTTATGCCCCCAAGCTTTCTAAACATACTAAAATTTTACTTATACATGCATTCTTGTTTTACCGGGATATATATCGGTTTAGGAAACAGCCAGACTGACACCAGGGTGGAAGCACTTCTCGAAAAGGAAAGCTCAGCAAGCATTCTATAATATAATGTTAAGAGTTCTTAAAAGGAACGGTAGTTGTTCAAATTTTCTTCTGAGGGATGCTGATCATCGAGATTGTCTTTTCTTTTTTTCAGGTGAAATTTGTGTTCGTTCAGCATGGGTGTCGTTTCCTGACTGGGATCTCATGTTAATTGAAGGCAAACCTACTACAAATGGCATTGGAAAGAATGGCTGGCACTTTTCTAATGATGGTGCTTCTATGGATAAAGATGGAAGGCTGAGACTGCAAGGCAGACTTGATGATATGATCAAATGTGCAACAGAATCTATCGCTCCTTATGAAATCGAAGATCTGCTTCTTCAATATCCATATGTCAATAAAGCGTGCGTCGTTGGTGTCCCTGATCAGCGGTTACATGAGAAAATATGCGCGTGTATCATCTTGAAAGATAGCATTCAAGACAAAAAACAAAGTGAAATTGAAGTTGAGTTGGAGAAATGGTGCAGTGACAACTGCTGGGAGTCTACTATCGGGTTGGCATGGAAACCACACTACTACATTTTTGTGAACGAGTTCCCTCTGACACGAACTGGTAAACTAAGTAGAAGGCTTGTCAGAGAAATGGCCATTAAGAAGCTTGGGCTTTGAGTGCTTTTGCCATCATTTCATTTTTGTAGAATGAATCACCCAAACTTTTGTATATCTTTTTCATGTATTTGTAAAATAATTTTTTTTTTTTTAAATGGTCAACAGCTGTATCAATACTGTAAATGATCAAATGTTAATAAAGCTTATTCAAATTTCTCTTCCAAATCAAAGTTACCAAGAGTCTTGTAGTTACTGGAAACCTGTAGCCCGTGACAGGGATGCCTGCGCACGAGGCAACAGGCAGCCCAAGCTCATTATCTGTCAATATTTATAAAAATCATAAATATAGTACAATTCAAGGATTTAAAAAGTCTCAATAAATACAAAAAGCCTTTTTCAATATTTACCCTTCCCCATGGTAAAAGTTTTAAAAAAGCTTTGTATTTATTGAGACTTTTTAATGACCTTGAAATGTTAGACTCCCTCCCAGTCGGTTTAAGGATCTGTCACGCATTAACCGCATTAAAAACGACTGCGAGGGAGTCTATTGAATTGTACTCCGGGGGAAGGGGGGGGGGTACTACCCTATATTGACTATACGGGGATGATCCGCTGAACAGGGTATGGTTTTTCGACCTTGATGTCATGAACAGGGTATCCAATTCTACTCTATTTCCGATTTAATCCAAACTTCCTGTCATACTAAGGGCCCAAAAAATGAGAAAAATTCTTTTGCATTCAGGAAATTGGCAGGTATAAGATAAGAGCAGCACGTGTGTCTGAATTAATATATTTATACAAATCATATAATGTTCGTAAACGATTGTAATTTGTCATAAACAGGGTATGGAAGTTAGGTATTTTTGTCATAAAGAGGGTAACCCCTACAAGATCCCAGCGGAACACCCCTACCCATGACAGATAATGAGCTTGGGTTGCCTGTGACGAGGCTTAGCCAGCGTAGCGCCTCTTGAGGGGTGGGAGGGGACGAGGAGAGCAGGCTAGAGGAGGCTTAAGTCGGTTTCCATATAATCGCAAACGATCGAGAACGGTCGCAAACGATAAAAAAAAAAAAAAAAGATTCTGGGGAAACCAAAGTTTTTCGATCCTACTACCGTTTTTTAACGACTTCGATCGCGATCGTATATGCATCGAAAACGGTCGTAGGATCTAAAAACGTTGCTTTCCCTATTATCGATTTTTCCCCCCCGATCGCTTGCGATCGTTCTCGATTCTATGGAAACCAGGCTTAAGTTTTCTTAGCCTGGTTTGCTATTAATATATAAACACAAGTGACCTTTGAAATCCTTGTCACCACCAGACAGCTCAACTGGCTAGCACATGACTTTCTACAGGAAAGTGTGCGACAGACGACCACCGCTAAAGTTGAGGTAAAGTTGTGTGCATTTGTAATACAATGTATGCTTTGAACATGAGCCAACGAGCGCGAAAAGTTCTGTCTTTATTTCAACTCGAGGTGCTATCGTGTGATACTAATTCCGGTGTTGCATAACAAGAGATTTATCCACTGCGAGCTGAACTATGATTTAGAGTTAAGCTCACAGTGGAAAAATCAAGTGAAGCGTTTGGGTCTATTCAATAGTATTCAGACAAATGCCTCACTTGTATGATGATCAAAACAAAAGAGTTTTGCATGCTTAATAAGCATGCAAAAAGTTAAATGTAATATTCATACCATGAATTACGTAGAACTTTACTAACAGCAGGAATGACCTAAAACTACCTAAAACCACCTACAACCATCTAAAACCAACTGGAAAAATCCACAATTTTTTTCAATTGTTAGTTAAACAAGCCATAAACGTACAAAATAAGCAAGTCACGTAAGTGAAATACGAGAACGAACAAAAACGCTGACCTCCCCTTCAAAGATCTTTCTCTACCTGGCCCCCTTATAATGTACCCTGCGAGCAGAGTCTAACAAGAAGACTGGTCGCAGTACAATGAGGCCACGTTTCGAAAGCATTAAACTTTTGTTGTTGTTGTTAAGGTTTTGATAGCCTGCGCATGCAAATTTCTCTCAGATCCACTCCAAAACGCAAGCTACGCGAGACTTCTTATACAAGGCTTATGCAATCATCGGATGAGTAAGTCACGTTTTGACACATTTCAGGACACGCTATTTACGCGCATGATCACAGGGAGCCCGGCTTACGGGATAATGCCTTCTTAACAACTAGGGATCAAGTTGCGTACAAACCAGCCGATTGTAACGTAAGCCATTTGATATGACCTGTAATAAAACACCATTATTTACTTAACAAGTGTAACGTCACCGGCATGTACTAAAACCTGGACGATGGACGATGGACGATGACCAAAATTGCGTGACTCAAATTTGACATTGACATTTTTCTTATTTGATACAAAAATGTAGAGTGAAAATAACATATCAGTACAGTCAAAGGCATCGAGAACATGTGAAATCATTCGATGATGTTTGAAACATTAAACTGAATGTCCCTCAATTTTGACCAAATTAGTTTTTTTTTCTTTCATGCCCAGCACTGTAACAAAGTACTATTGATCAATTAATCCATCATTTAATCAATCAATTAATCAATCAATTAATTAATCAATTAATCAATCTATCAACCAATTAATCAATCATTTAATCAATCAATTAATCAATCAACTAATTAATCAATCTATCAACCAATTAATCAATCATTTAATCAATCAATTAATCAATCAACTAATTAATCAATTAATCAATCTATCAACCAATTAATCAATCATTTAATCAATCAATTAATCAATCAACTAATTAATCAATCTATCAACCAATTAATCAATCATTTAATCAATCAATTAATTAATCAATTAATCAATCTATCAACCAATTAATCAATCATTTAATCAATCAATTAATCAATCAACTAATTAATCAATCTATCAACCAATTAATCAATCATTTAATCAATCAATTAATCAATCAACTAATTAATCAATTCATTAATCAGTTAATTAATCAATCAATCAATCATCTTCAACTGTATTGTACACCACTTTGAATTTACATTAGATTACCACATTGCTACAAGACAATATCGAGACAATAGTTTTATAAATTACATACAAATAATAAAAGATCAATATGTACAGCATTAGCAAGCACAATGATCGTATACTAAAGTAGCAATTTGAATAGTAAAAAAAGTAATCTAAATCGCTGGGATCGCTCTAATAGACCACTTTACGTTAACGTCCGCCATTTTGAATTGGGGCAAAGTCGGGAAAATTCTTAAGAAATTGTCATCACTTTGATCTCTTCTAACTCCGTTCATTCGAGCTCAATATTCATAGTTGTTTTGTTTTTGAAAAGATATTAACTTCCTTATATTTGTGCTAAAACTTGGTTCACATACCATAGTCATTTGATAAAGAAAATTGAGATTTTTGTTCTCAAAACAAAATGATCTGCAAACGATCGGCGCGCGTAGATCAAAATATTTAGAAAACTTTCCGGCTCGTTAAAAAATAGTTCCAATTCCTGGAAAGAGCTCATTTTCCATCGGTTAACAGATATGTAAAATTTGTATTATTTTAAGTTAAAACTGTAAATATGGAGCTTGAACGAGCGGAGATATTGAGCGTCAAAGTGATGACAATCTCTTAAGAAATTTCCCGATTTTGACCCAATTCAAAATGGTGGACGTTAACGTGAAGTGGTCTATTGTATTTCAGCGATCGAGATGGTTAAAATAAATAAACAAAACCTTCATTGAATAAACGATATTTCTATTTTTTAACAGCAAATCAAGTTATCATCATGAGCTACGTTCATAAACTCCACACTAAACCACTAGAACATCGTACTCCATTCCAGTTACTGCATGCCCATGCTAAAGTACATCCAAATAAGGAGGCCTTTGTTTTTCGCGATGAAAGCCATAACAGGACATCTCTAACTTTCAAAGAATACGAATCTAGTTCCAGGCTTCTCGCCACTGCATTGCTGGAGATAGGTCTGGTACGTGGGGACAGAGTTTTGGTTATGTTACCGTCGTGTCTTGAGTTTCTAGTTGTTCACATGGCTCTTAATAGAATTGGTGCAAACATGATAGTTCTTGAAGAAGATGCTTATCCTGCTGTTCTTGGAATTGCAAACTTGGCCTGTGTTATCGCACGAGTTGAGATTGATAGCCCATCTATTAATCACCAAAAGGTTGTGGAGAATATCCAAATTGGTTTGGAGGAACATAACCTCAAAGCAGCAGTCATGGTCAGTCCAAATGCCGGTCCTCTAAAAGGCAACGACAAAGTGTTCGTTTACAAAGAGCTATTGGACATGGCCGAGACCAAACCAGACTGTGACGAAGTACTCCAACGCGCTGAGTCCGTCGTCCAGATGGATGATCCAACCTTAGTGTTGTTCACCTCGGGGAGTACGTCCATTCCTAAACCCATCCAGTACACCAACATCGGTTACGTAAATGGCGCACTTGCAGATGCATCAATGATGTTGATTGATGAGAATTCCATTTATTTCTCTGATTCTCCGTTTGACTGGATATCAGGACTTTGTTTCAGTATTGGTACTGTAATAACAAAGGGCTCAACTTTAGTGGCTTTCCCCCCAAAGCTTGCCTTAAAAGGAGGACTAGCACCGACCATTTTAAAGACGCTGGAAGAGGAAGAATGTACTCATGCCGTGTTAATGGCGTACCTAATCCACGATATCACATCAAGCAATGATCCCATGAAAGGCATCACCCTACATCAGCTAAAACATGTCATCACAGGCGGCCAGGCTTCTTCAATTCCATTGTTTAAAACGTTTCTCGAGATGTTTCCTCATTTAACAGTTGGTAATACCTATGGCGCCACAGAGATGAACCTTCTAAGCAGGGAGCTATTCACAAAAGACAACATAGATACTAAGGATTATGGAGTGATGGATATCGTTGACGGTGTTGAAGTAAAGATTGTTGACAGTGATGGACAATTAGTTCCACATGAAACTAAAGGTATGATAATGCTGGCGAGAAATCTGTTTAATGAAACCCATTCTGGGAATAGTCGTGGGCTAAGATGAGGCATTTTCAGTATTTATGTACATGCTCTGCTAATATTTAGCAAAGTTAGTCAAACTTGAAAAAGGCACTCTTTAATTCCCAGACACTGCTTTTGATTATCATGTGCCTTTGGAGATCACTAGTCATGTGACCAAGGGCAAAAATATTTTATTAGAAGATATCAACATTTGTAGAAATAGAAATTCACAAGTTGCTGCACTATTGTTATATCCAAGGCATTCTTAAGACCATCACACAACGTTGCGTTGATTAAAGGATTGCCTGAAAAATGACGTTTACTCACAGGATATGAATTAAGCTGTCATGGGGACTCAAATAATCACTCATTTGTTCAATATAAGATCACCCTAAACATATGCTTAACATGTTTGTCTTTGATAGGTGAGCTCTGTGTTCGTTCAGCTTGGGTATCGTTTCCTGACTGGGATCTCATGTTGATTGAAGGTAAGCCTACTACAAATGGCATTGGAAAGAATGGCTGGCACTTTTCCAATGATGGTGCTTCTATGGATAAAGATGGAAGGCTGAGACTGCAAGGCAGACTTGATGACATGATCAAATGTGCAACAGAATCTATCACTCCTTATGAAATCGAAGATCTGCTTCATCAATATCCATATGTTAATAAAGCGTGCATCGTTGGTGTCCCTGATCAGCGGTTACATGAGAAAATATGCGCGTGTATCATCTTGAAAAATAGCATCCATGACAAAAAAGAAAGTGAAATTGAAATTGAGTTGGAGAAATGGTGCAGTGACAACTGCTGGGAGTCTACTATCGGGTTGGCATGGAAACCACACTACTACATTTTTGTGAACGAGTTCCCGCTTACACGAACTGGTAAACTAAGTAGAAGGCTTGTCAGAGAAATGGCCATTAACAAGCTTGGACTTTGAGTGACGGTGTCGTTTAGTGATTTTCATTTCTGCGGTTTCCGGGATCCAGGGGCGGATTTAAAGTGGTGCACTGGACCTGACCTCTTTCGTCTTCGGTTTGATTTAGACCTTTTTTACAGTAATGTACATAAGAAGCTGACTTGAAATTAAAATGATTTCTCTATGCCGCCCAGCTTGTGCTTTATAAGAACATGATTTTAATGCTTTTTGCGTTCCAATGTTTCATTATTTTACGGACCCCTCACCCCTTAATCTGGATCCGGCCCTGGTGACTTCTGTTTGGCTGTCTAAGAGACGCCGGACCATTAGAAAAGTTAAGGGGGGAGGAACAAAAAGACTAAGTAAACACGGTTTGAAAATTAAAAAAAAAAATACATACAACAAAAACTCGTAATAAAAAAAAAACAAAAACAAAAAACAACAACAACAAACAAGCCCATCCATCAGAACCAAAAAAAAGGGTGAAAAAAAACCCCTAATTTTTGGCCAAATCCAATTTCTCATACAGACCGTAATCTATTGGCTTATATAAGCACTCAATTATATGCACTATTTTTCTATTGTATCAATGCTGATCACGCTGGCATTGTTAAACCTCACCTGGATGCCTCTACGTATTTTTTTCCCTTTTCTTAGTTGTTTCCTTTCGGCAAAATAAACGAAGATTCATAAAAATCATGATTCATTCAAGTTTCCCGGATGTCCACACACGTCAAGAAACCAATTTCGCACCAAAAAAAAAAAAAAAAACATTTAAGTGAAATCCCCGCACTTATTCCCTGTGCTACAACTTTTTTCTCCGTCTAAAAATTGGCAGACTGGGGGAGAATGGGATGTCGAACTTCCCTCACGCCACTTATTTCCCTGCTAGCAGCAGCGTTGTGAACTTTGTGTAGCGGGAAATTGTAAATGTTGCCGTGAATAGCGAGAATTTGTAAAATGTGTTGTGGATTTTTAATTTAGGTCATACCTATGGGCCATGACCGTATATGGGCTACCGTAACTTTTAACTCTGAAACGCTAATACAAAATGTTTTCTTTCTCTGTTTTCAAGTATACAAATTTCAGAGTTGTGGAGTTCCTGTGTAATCTTGAATAAGAGGTAAACTGGGATCTGTTTAGTCATGAATGAACTTTGAACGTTGTTTCTTTCACCAATGCAGATAATCACGTTTTTATAGAAATTTCCTTCAAAATAATAGTATCAGAATGTGGAGAACAAGGTTATATACCTTTAGAACTGGAATCAACTCAGGTAAGTCTAAATGTACCAATTTTCATTTCGTTTGTCGTCGAATTTGATTGCCACGTTATGCAATTTCCTTGACTTGGTTGCGTGTGTTGTGATTGTATTTTCAGTAATTCCTCGTTTACGATGCCAAAACTTATCCTCCTCAACGGAGCAGTTTCCTCAAATAACAACACATTACACTATACATCCTAGAGAGAAGGATCCCAGATGGAAAGGTAAATTTGTGTCAAGTTCAAAACATGGTCATCAATAACAATGATCGATGTAGCTCAGAAACTCAACTTACTTTGAGTGACTTTCTTACCGTATTAAAGGAGTTGTGAAAAAACTGAAATAAAAATAATTAATTGAAATTGTATGTTTACACGGTCTGATGTGTCTTTTTTATTTAGATGTCGACATGGAACGGTTTGGAGACGAAACTGATGTAGTTATCGTAGGAGGAGGACCATCAGGCCTTTCGGCTGCTATAAGAATCAAGCAGTTAGCAAATGAGCACGGCAAAGATATCAGGGTCTGCTTGGTTGAAAAGGCATCAGAAATAGGTTATTAATTTTGACATATATGCATTTATAGTACAATGATTTTCAGATTCATTGGATATATATATATATATATATATTCTAAATTAACTGGTGGGTTATCTTTATGAGTAAAGCATAAATATTATTATATGCTTGTTTAACCATTCCGGTCTTCAATGTTCAGGATGATGGTGTACACTGGGTATTGCATCTCTCATATATACTGCTTGTTGTGTTACTGGCACTTTGATTGGCTGCCACATGATTATGCTGCAGCCAATCACCTCACTGTTCATCTGACAAGACTTAGTGGTATATAACAGAAGTAACATCTAAGTAGACTAGCACCTTGCAGTTGAAGCATCAAGGTGCTTTACCTTCAGAATAGGGGTTCACAGTATCACATTATTTGACTACATTTCCCTTGGTATTTCATGGAAAAGGTTATTTTTAAACACACTATATGGATTGCACTTGATACATATGATAGGATTTGGTATTCAATATCTGATATTAAAAGGAAAATAATTTAAATCGACAGTATTCCAGTATTGTAAAAGGCTATCATTTAAACTGTGTTCTGTCTTTATCCCCATATCATTGTGTTTCTAATTTTAGACTAGGTTTCACAATATTTGTTATTTATATTATGATAGTCTAGATCCCCCTGCACCTCCCTCCTCAAAAGAAAAACAAAAAGTATCATTTAAAATTAAATTTTGTTGCAGCATACATGCATTTTCTTTTTTGGCGGATAAGAAATGGTTTACATTATAAATTCATATCCACAGTCTCAAATTCATACTTAAAAGAAGCCTATTCAAAACTTAAAATGGTTAAAAATGTATCCAGTAATATTCTTCATTAACTTTCTGTTAATAAGATATGTCTGTAACATGTACTTTCTCAATAGTTTAGTTATTAGTCAACTTGTGTAACATGTAATATCCATGATACCTAACTTGTTGCTATTATTCTAGGTGGACATACTTTATCAGGGGCATGTCTAGAACCCCATGCACTTAATGAGCTTATACCAGACTGGAAAGAACGAGGGGTAAACATCCAATGATCAATTTGATTTTTAGTATTAGAATCTCACAGTGTTTGCATAACAGGCTACTAAAATGTGTTGCATGTATTTGTGGTTTTAGGCACCATTACACACACCAGTTACAAAGGACAAATTTTTGATCTTGACTGAAACTGGCAGCATTCCTATTCCAATATTTAAAGGTTGGTTAGTTATAATCTGAGAATACAACTAATCCTTGAAAGTGGCTTGTCTTGTAATAAATGCTGTTTGTTTTGTTTGTAGGTCTTCCCATGTACAATCATGGTAATTACATTGTCAGACTTGGCAACTTTGTTAGATGGTTGGGTGAACAAGCAGAAGAACTTGGTGTAGAGTTATATCCTGGCTATGCTGCAAGTGAGGTATGTTAAGTGTCACATACTACGCTCACCTACAACATCTCAGTTTCAAATAATTTTATGTGATATCCATCCCAACAAGCATTTTCTATTTGCAAGTTTGACTAGTATTGTAATTTTAGATTATTTCTGATACTAAATTATGGGTGTTATAATATAACTTGTTTCACATCCATGGCATTTTTGAAAATCATGTTTGCGTCTTAATCTTCCTTGCAGAAAGGGTAACACAGGAAACCCAAAATTGTTGATAGCTTGCTAGGTTGCAGCAGATAATAGTAAATTTTAATTTGTACATTAGGTACTGTATCATGAGGATGGAAGTGTTAAAGGAATTGCTACAAATGATGTTGGTATTGCTAAAGATGGCTCACCAAAGGTACATTATAAAAGGTTTCTGCTACTCCTTGAAATCCTTGAGTAACATTGGAGTTGCAAAAACATTTTAAGGGCACTTGAACAGTTCAAAATTGAAATGATACTGAAAACTCCATGAATTTAATGCAGGCGCAAATTGCCATTCCAAACTACAGTAAAACAAGAAAACAAAATATTACTAGTATCTCTTGAAATTCCAAACATTGCAGAGTGCACAGATTTTCACTCCCAAAAGAATGCAAAATATATTGAAAGTAGTTCATCACAAAGTAAAGTTCATTGACCATGTTTGCTTAATAATTATTATGATTTGTTCAACTTATTCTTAATGATCACTTATCTTCTTCTTGGCTATTTTTATGTAGGATACCTTTGAGCGTGGTATGGAACTGCATGCTAAGGTAACTTTGTTTGCCGAAGGTTGCCATGGTCACCTAGCCAAGGGTTTGTACAAGAAGTTTAATTTAAGAGAAAACTGTGATCCTCAAACATATGCAATTGGTTTGAAAGAGGTAAGAGTTCATCGAACTAACTGTTATAAAACTGTTCTGGAAGAACCAAGTATCAAAGTTTTAGCTGTCCAACATGCAAATTTTGAAGGGCTTCTTACAAGTTAAATTCAGTGTCTTTTCAGAAACATGGACATTCCACCTCCCCTTGTCTTGTCACATGTTTAATTTGTTTTCTCTACAAAATCTCTTGAGAAATTTGAAATCATTATTTTCCTATTGTTGTGTATTATAGGTTTTTATAGTTTTTAAAGAGAAAGTATTTGAGCTCAAAGTAAACTTTAAAGTTGTATGAATGTAATGATTTTCTTTTTCTATCTCTCTCTCTCTCTCTCTCCAGTTATGGGAAATACGTCCAGAAATGCATCAGCCTGGTCTTGTAGAACACACAGTAGGATGGCCTCTGGTAGGTTTTTCATTGTTTTACTGTTGACGTAAGGCCAACTCACTGCTTAGATAACTATGGTTGAAAATGATACAAACCTAATTTCGTTTTTGTTTGTTTTTAGGATTATAAAACATATGGAGGTACATTTATCTATCATCTTGACAGAGAAAAAGAAGGAGCACCTTTAGTTTCAGTTGGTTTTGTACTTGGTCTTGACTATTCCAATCCTTACATAAGTCCTTTCAAGGAATTCCAGGTAGTTAGGTTGTCACCTGGCTCTTCCTTGGTGAAAATAAATTACAGTCATAACACCTCAAGCGTACCCACCAAAAGTTTATTATTGATTTCATTCTTTGAATCTTGATTTGATTATTCGTTTTGAATATTCAGTTTTGAAATCAACCAGTCTCACATTCTAGACAAGACGTCACCGTTTGAGACAGAAAAAAACTTTGAAAATCTTAAATTGAAAGATTAAACTGTCTAGAAACTCTCACTGAAGTATTTCTTGACAAGAGAAATATGTTATTTTGCTTATTTAGGATTTTTTTGTTTTGTAAATATGTTATTTTGAATTTTGTAGACTTGTTTTCAAAAATGGTGACTGGAATAGAATAATCGATTAAATATTCAAATAACGAATTCAATAATGAAGTTTTGGTGGGTACGCTTGAGGTGTTTTGATTGTAAAAGCTTTGATAACTGATACAAAGCAATTTACACTTGAGTATGATGACCCTTGTAACACCAAGCAACACCCTATCAATTTTGATTATCATCATTATTATCACTACCATCATCACAAAATAATATCATCATCTTATAAAGATCAGCAACATTAGCACAACCATCATCACAAACATTACCATTGCCACCATCATCATCATCACCATTATCACTGACTTGTTATCACTGGCTTTTTAAAAGTATTTGATGGTTATATTTTGTTGTGGTATATATAGAGATACAAGACCCATCCTGCAGTTCGACCAACATTTGAAGGTGGACATAGATTAGCTTATGGAGCAAGAGCATTAAATGAAGGAGGGTATCAGGTAATTATCTCAAACATCATAATCCACTTTATATTCATGTATGAATAGTCTTGAGAAAAAAATGTTTGTATAAAGTCATGTTTTGATAGCAGGTGCTAAAGTCATATCCATAATAGTTTACTAGAAATCATTAAAAAGCATTCTTAAAAGTTTGTGTACTACGTTTGGAAAAGACTAACAGCTTTTTAGTATTATGCAGACTGTTTGGTTACATTTTTGGGTTCAGGTCAAAGACCAGATTTAAATAGCTAGATACAATGTTGTCTTTATATAGTGTGTACCCAAACTAGCTTTCCCTGGTGGTGCATTAATTGGCTGCAGCCCTGGTTTTATGAATGTTCCAAAGATCAAAGGAACACATAACGCTATGAAAAGCGGTATGGTAGCTGCTGAGAGTGTGTTTGAAGCTTTGACTGACGAGAACAGAAAATCTGAGACAGCAGGTAAAATATGTGATTATTATTATTGATGTATGTCAGAAACATCACATGTTAACTATAGACAGAATGTCTGCATATCTGTAAGTTACTTTAGAGGGAATTGTTTTTTTTTTATGAATGATCAATCATTGACGTCAGAGGCATATCCAGGATGGGAGTGACTAAACGTCGTGGGTCGTGGGTCGTGGGTAGAATGTCGTGGGTCGTGGGTAGAATGTCGTGGGTCGTGGGTAAAATGTCGTGGGTCGTGGGTAAACTGTCGTGGGTCGTGGGTAGGATGTCGTGGGTCCAAAATAAAAATTAAAATAAATGAAATACAATAAATTAAACTTAAAATTAATTGGCACGAGGAAAGCAACATACATTAAATACGGCAACAGAAATTGTAATTCAAGCCTTTTCATTTAAGTTGCCAGCAGTCTACTCCAGAGATTGGGCAGCCTGATGTGATAAACGACTTCATTTTGTGCCCACCAGAAAAATAATACAAAAAAGAGACGAATTTATAACTCTTGGGGTCCTTTGGAAACGTTTTCAAAAACACAAACGTACTCAACTTTCAAATTGTTTGATGTTTATTGTCAAATGTCAAGTTAATTCCTCATATCACATCAAACACCTATAAAGGTGTTATCCTCATGTATCCTGCTTCACATCCGTTAAAGTGGTCTCTTGCAATGTTCTGATTGATTGACACAATTATAAAGATTTTACAAAACGTTTATTTTGAAGGGCTACAGTATCCATACCTCGATAGAGTCGTTTTCGCATGAGTTGTAAACAGTACGGCTACAATACCGCTACGATACGGCAGATGATTCTTATGTTTTCTTAGAAACTATGGCTACGATACGATACGTACTGTTTCCCACTCATACGAACGACATTGCCAATGTAATGATAACAATGATGATAATTATACCTCTCCATTTTATCTGAAAATTCTTTTTGTAACGTTTTTAGCTCTTCATCCAGCTTGAGATTCCAAAACAGATTGAACTTATTTTCACGTTTATCACAATATATTACACAATAAAACAATTAATATATTCTTTCGTCTCCGTGTATGCCTATGTTCTTTTCATTAGTTTGCCGTTTTTTTAGTGTTTTGTTTTCCGATTCCGTTTCACTTTCCTGATTTATTGGGGGAGATTTTTTATTATAGGTGTTTGATATGAGGAATTAACCTCGCATTAGGTATAAACATGCATAGACAGTTACTAATTTCTGGTCACATAAAAAACAAGTGTAAACACAAGTAAACACAACAAAAATAGTTAACGCACATGAAGAACAAGACTTCGGTAAATATAATTATATTGGATGGCGGATAGCAGATTGATAGTAGATGATTTCACACGATCCTAAAGCACGCAGATTTCCGTTTATTGCAGCTTACTCAGTAATTTTCGTGTTTGTGGGAACTAAAATAGATATAAAAATCTTTCGTAACAATATAGTTCACTTATTTAGCATCACAATATCACAATCATGTTAACAAAATGTACAAGTGTGAATGATCTAAAATAAGTACACAATAACGATCGATAATCAATAGGAATTTCACTTAAATGTTAACTACGTATAAATAAATTAGCATCACTCACTTTGGTGTGCCTTTGTAGCGAGTAAAATTAGATATACATGTAGAAATAAACGAGTTAGATCGAAGGTATTGCTTCACAAAGCTAAACAATGATTCCGCTTGTGTAAATATAAAGGTTTTAGATTACAGTACGTGACACTCGGTACTCTTAAAATTCATAATTAATCGTAGAGTAACACAAAGTAATAGAAACTAAATTATTCGTCCCCTTAAAAGCATTGCTGCCTTTACAATGCTAACTGGAGCTTAGGCAAATAAACTGTAACAGATGTATTAATGTTCCATATGATTATACCAATAACAAGTTCACTAAGTTCATTGTTCTTTCTGTTGCCGTATTTAATTTATGTTGCTTTCCTCGTGCAGCCGATTAATTTTAAGTTTAATTTATTGTATTTCATTTATTTAAATTTGTAGTTTTTCGCATTTCATTTATTTTAATTTTTATTTTGGACCCACGACATCTTACCCACGACCCACGACATTTTACCCACGACCCACGACATTTTACCCACGACCCACGACATTCTACCCACGACCCACGACATTTTACCCACGACCCACGACCCACGACGTTTAGTCACTCCCATCCAGGATTTGCCTTTGTGGGGTCCTAACATACAAAATTGTCACTATGACTTGAAAGGGGGGTGTCATGTGCAGACTGTTGCCCTCTAAAAACACCAGTGGGCACATAAAATGCTAATGTACCCATTTTATGCCGACCAATCTATCGTCTGTTATATTTGAGTTATTAAAATTAAATTTTTGCAAGTGGCAGATGCCATGTAGTACTTCAATGTTTTTGTTACCAAAATTTGCCATTTTCAGCCTTATTTTTGCCCTTCATGGGAATCATAGGGTATTGTCATGCATCATCACTAACCAAATCTAGCATTTACACTAATTTTGTTTGTTCTGGTCAATTTGTAGGAGTTTATCTTGATACCTATGAGCCTAACTTAAAGGAAAGCTGGGTATGGAAAGAGTTAAAGAGTGTACGAAACATCCGTCCATCTTTCCATTCTCCACTTGGTCTACTTGGTACCTTAGCTTATTCTGCGGTATTTTATGTCCTTCTTCGTGGTAAAGAACCTTGGACATTTCGTACACCAAAACCTGATGCTGCCTGCCTCACACCAGCTAAAGATAACAAACCAATTGACTATCCTAAACCAGATAATGAAGTCTCATTTGACTTGTTGTCATCAGTTTCTTTAACTGGAACAAACCATGAATCAGATCAGCCAGCCCATCTTACTCTCAGGGATGACACAGTTCCTGTAAAACAGAACTTAGGAATATATGATGGTCCAGAACAGAGGTTCTGTCCTGCTGGTGTCTATGAGTATGTCCCATTAGAAACTGGTGATGGAATGAGATTACAAATCAATGCACAGAATTGCATTCACTGTAAAACTTGTGATATCAAAGACCCAAGTCAGAACATCAACTGGGTAGTCCCTGAGGGGGGCGGAGGTCCAGCTTATAATGGCATGTGATCTGCTTTTTTAAATTATTATAAAGCTGTATATAATTTTAATTTGAATAACCCTTATTTGTCCCCTTAATTCCTGTTCATTTGTGAATTCCATTTGGCATAATATTCAAGTTTATCCTAAAAATGGTTTCTTAAAACTTTGGTCATACAAAACCTTTATCTGGACTGTCAGGAGCTTTTAAACAGCTTGGTGTATAATGTAAAGATTTTCTTTGTGAATGAAGTTAGAATATTGTGAATAAAATGTAATATAACTGCAATATAAGTATTGAAATACGTCTTGTTTATTTACAATAACAATACACCTATTTACATTGCATGGTTTTAAATACATACTTGATGAGAGCAATGTACAATTACTTTTTCGTAAGTTTGATAAGCTAATTTCTTTTGATGTTAAAAGTGAAATTTACTGATTGTATAAACAAGCCATTGTTATGCATCACCACTTCCAAGACCCCAAGGAATTGTGGGTGCAGATCTGCCTTTAAATTAGTACATCAACAGGGAGCTTGTACAAGTTACTACTGCATTCACAGAAAAATATACTCAGAAAATGTTATTTTTAATTCATCCACACTATTTTTGCATTGCTATATTACTGTATTTTTAACTTAAAAAATTATATTTTACATTTGATAAGAATTTTTATTTATTTTTAAGTTTTTTTGTCCAGTCGTAGGGTTTCCACCAATCAGCAAACTCAAGTACTTTCTTTTTATGTTGTTCAAAGTTCTCTCGATGTGGTTTATGCCATGTCCATGGCTCAACATCCAACATACCACCAATAATTTCCTGGAAAAAATATACAATAAAATTTTAAGTAAAATTAATACAACACTCTTGGATTCTTACTTCCTTTTTGGAAGCAGAAACTAGGAAAATGCATGTGTGGAAAGTTCTAGCCAGTATGTTAACAACAATTAAATTTTGTTTGTTAGTCTGTACAGCCTACTGTGAATATTTTGAGAATTCGAAAGACTTACCTTTCCAAAATAGTGTGGAAAGAGGTGCTCATCCTCAACTACATGTGCAAATCCACCATCTAGTCCAAACTCCACACTAAAATATGGCAATCCTTTAGGTATGGAACCAGTCAGTCCTTTTTTGCTTGTATCAATAAGTTTCTTGTTGTGTGCCCACTCGGAGTCGGACTCAAGGATTGCTTTCTAGAATAAAATGGGTGTAAATTACAACAGTATATTATCAATAGGAACGAGGATTGTAGTAGGTTAGACAGCTGTGGACCCAGGATTATTTCAAAAAGTGCATTGTCACATTAAGAATATATATCAAGCAACAAAGAATGAAGTGAGAAATTTCAAATCTATCACTTGCATAGCTGGAGTAGCATTGCAAAACCTTATATCTGCCCCTGTTTTGTGGTGAATGTGAGATTACAGCTAAAACCGTTATATCGCACCCAACTTTGTTCAGCTTTTTATTAATTTTCCTTTTCTGAGATGTTAATCAAATATGTAAATATGTATATTTATTGAAGCGAGTAGTAGTACGATCATGTCTATACTTGTAATAATACAAGAACATCCCTTCAACTGCAGGGGGAGCATGGTTTTGACATTATGATGTAATTCATGTCATCATGTAGTACTGAGGCATTTACTGTACAGAGGATATATTCATGTGTTACCTTGAAGTACATAGGAGCTAGAGCTCCCTCCTCCTTGGGAACTGGTATGCATTCAATGATCATGTGGTTTTGTCTTGTAAGATTTCTGCACGTCTCCAGGAAAATAACATCTTTTTCCTAAATAATTCACATAATGCCTATTCACTCAGAAACAGGAATATCAATTGCAGACGGTGTAGACAAATATGAGTAAAGTGTCACATATCAGTGATGGCAAACATAACATGTCCTGTCTACAAGTATACAAAACAAGTAAATATTACCCATGACAGGTCTATTTTGTAGTTGTAATGATTGGAGTACTTTTACACAGTTAAGTACATGACTGTAATTTTTTTATTTACAACCATTTTCATTGAGGTGTGGCCCATGAAGCTAAAAGTCTTGTCTAGAACCCGATGTCCACAAAAATGGCAGGTGTTCTAGACAAGTCTATGAGCTTCAAGGGTCACACTTTCAGGAAAATGGTTGTAAAGTTATTTATGATGAGTAGTTTGTTTGCATACCTGCCAAACTGCCTGTGCTACATCTATAGGGCCTTTTGCAGGTAAACTCTTAACCTGTGTAGTGGTTCTTAGGGAGGTGGTGGATAAGGGATGTGGGAACTACCTTATTCATACTTATTTTCGCGGGTAGTTAATGGTTTTGGGAACTAGGAGGGGGATTGGGAACAAGGAGGGTCATACCAATAGCACAATACAACTCACCATGTCCTGGAACATTCTTGTCAGGCCTTTCTTAAAGATCTGTTGAAAAGAACAAAAAAATATTAGTCTACTGGCCTTACTCTATATCAAAGACAAATACATTATTAATATTGTAAGGCCTGCTTAGCTTGTTATTTGAACTGGGTATTAGGCTAAGGGAATTATCAAAACAAGTTAGTATCAAACTTATGGCACATAATAATATTATAGCAATTAAAAAAAATGAATATATAATTTGGTCAAGATATTTTCAAGAAAATGTAATGCAAATCCGGAGTTCTTTTTCAGTACACTAGTGTGAGTGTCCATGTCTACTTTGTGGGTAATTAATATAAATGACTTTGATAAAGATATTTTAAAACTCTGATTTATGCACAACCACACATGTGTTGAAGTGTTCCTACATTTCCTTTTAACATACCTTGATCTCGTCTATAACATCCTCGTCCAAATAAGTATATGCAACTTGATGTTGCATGGGAATTATCAGACAATGTCCATCAGTTAGAGATGTATGCAGTGGTAATGCTAGGTACACCTATAAAGAGATACAAACATCATGTGGTTTCAATCTTAAACTCGTACTGTGAGTGTGAAACATCTATCCAGAATTCAGAGTCTGAAAAAATGTGATCATGTTAAACAAATATGATTATTGTTGTACTGATTTTGTGAAAGCTTTTGTTTTCAAAACTGATTCAGATGTTACTTTGACCACCATCACATTGACCATCATCATATTGATCTTGACTTTGCAAGTGCTGAAACATACATCATTCTTTTTAACAATTTATTGTACCTTCAGTCCAATGGCAATAATAAGATGTTTTGCAAGGTCTGGGTTTTCAAAGCAGAATCGGCACTTGGATAACTGTGCTGATAGCCTCTGATGTTCTACATTATATGACATGATTATTAGAAAAAGACAGAGCTAATCTTAATTAATAGAACAACAAGATTTGGTTACTGTTAGTAATATGTCTGATTAATTCAAGCAGAAGCATGGAGCTACTATATTGTTGCATAATGCTATCTGTGATGGATTTTATTTTAGCTTATGTTGGCTATTGAAAAACTAAGAAGAATAACATTTACAACTACATTATAACAACTATTATGTCATATACCTTTGATTGCCCTCATCTTCTCTCGTTCTTCTTCTTTTGCTTTAGAAAACTTGTTTGCTGCTCCAGTAACAAAATGATCATCCAGAGTGAAGTTGTCAGAGTCTGTTTTAGAGGCTCCCTAAAGTACCAAATAAAACACTTATCTCTATCAGTCTTTATTAACAACCAACACAAATAAATACTGATGACACATCTGTGTGGACAAGACAGGTGCTAGTGACAGATAGTCTGTTCTATTTGGCTATTTAATCACTTAGCTTCTTTTTTTGCCATTCTTGTAGATAAAAAAGTAAAGTGTGTGGAGACCTCACCTTTGAAGCCAGTCGAGAGAACATGTCATTATAATCTTCTGCAGTGTTCATCTTTTCTCTTCGAACCATTTCATTGAGATCATATTGATCATCATCAGCAAAAAACCTCTCTCTTTGTCCAGAATCACCATGTGTATTAACCTAACAAAATAACAAGATCGTAACTTTTACCAATAGTATTGAGAAAGAAGAGTTGATCTTTTGACGTTACATTATATCAAAATAGGGATTTTTTGTATACTTGTAAATCTTGGTCTAATCTTTTCAAAATATACAGCCTTGATCTAAGAATTCAAACACCTCTCTTGTGAACTCAGAAACCCTTTGAGTCAATAATTTTGACTGCTCCGTTCTTTTGCCAGCAAGTAATAATATTGAGAAATGCTCATGCCTATTCCTCTTTGAGTAACTTTATATTGTGCAAAATATATTTTTTCAATTACAATTGTTAATCCTCTGACCTTCTCTCTTTTTCTTCTACCACGTTTTGGTTCTTGTACTTCATTCATGGTAACTGGTCGTGTGTTGCCAAACTTGTCTGTTCTTGTTAACAAAACCACTTCTTGTTCTCTTGACTCAATGGTGATTGCTGTTGAAGATTCTTGTGCTTCTTTGTCTGCTCTCATTTGCTCCAGGGATGCTTTCAACTCTGCAGCTGCATCCTGCAATTATAATAAGGTATACTAATAAGGCCTGTAGTTCCCTATCTTCGAAATCTTTATCCAAATTGTAGTTGCAAACTGAATAGGTTTAGTTTTTATCTGTGTACCTCATCTCCCATCAGTTCGGCTTTCAGTATTTTTGCTCCCATGTTGTTCAAATCTGCTTCGGTGATCTTCTTTGTAGGGATAGCACGCTTGACAGGTTCTTGTCCTTGCTGTTTTTCGTCTTCCTCATTAACATCACTACTTGATATCTCTTTAACTTCTTTTCTCTCTACCTTTTCTTCTGATAGTTCCTGGTCATTTTCAGAATCAGATGAGTCTGAGCTAGAATCTTGTTGGGATTCATCTTTACGTTTTTTCATTGCCAGTTCAATCCTATTGACTTTTGGCTCTTGCTGACTTTTCTTCCTCCATCCACCTGACAATGAGCCAGGTTTAGAGATGGTAGTAGAAGTAACTGTTGAATCATCTGATGGTTTTATAAATTTTGATGATGATTTACTGCAAAAAAAGGGTATTTTTCTTAGTTTTTTTACTTTACTGCAGTTGTTACAGTGAGGTATTTAGCACAGAAGAGTAAATTGTATGGACATAAAAGGAGCTGAATGAGCTATGATGGTTAAATTATAATATTGTTGTGTTTCATTAGAACTAGTCCAAAACTTATGAATGTTAAACCAAAATATTGCAAACAGCCTCAGAACTGACACCACTCAATCAAAGAATGGCATAACAGGTTTGGTTTAAATATGGTAATGTGTACCTATTGCCACTATCAGGTCTCTTGAAAGGATTCAGTGTTCTGCTGTCAAGTCTGTTTTTAACTTCAATAATATTCCTTTGTTCTCTCTTGTCCCTATAGTCCTTGTCCCTGTCATCCCTACTGTCCTTGGGTGATCTCTCTTTTTCCAAAGATCTGCCATGTTCTTTCACTTGTTCTTTATCAGAGTCTCTATTATAATTCTTGTCACTATTTCTATCACTGTCATCAAAATGCTTCTTCTTTCTTGTTGTCTCATGATGGTATGATGAGTGTCTGTCTTTGTCTCTATTGCCATCATTATTCCTTTCTTTTCTTGTTATGTTTTGACTGTAAGATGAGTGTCTGTCAAAGTCTCTGTTGCCATCATTATTCCTTTCTTTTCTTGTAATGTTTTGACTGTAAGATGCATGTCTGTCAAAGTCTCTGTTGTCATCATAATGCTTCTGTGTTCTGTCTCTAATTTGTCTTTCATTGTCTTTTCTCCTTGAACTTTCCCTGTCTTTCCTCTCACTTCTTTCTCTGCTGTAAGACTGCTTTCCATATCTTTTGTCATGTTCACTGATTAAACACAAAGAATAATGTATAAGATTATAAAAACAAAGGACACCCCTTTGGTGAATAATGTACAAACTGTCTTGAAAAAAACACATATATGTCAAAGAATAAAGGACATCACGGGAAATAGAAATCTCATTTCGTGAAAATAAATAAAAAAGGATGATCAATAAAGACAAATTTTCATTCATAAAATGTTGTACCTTTGTTCAGCCTCAGAAATCATAGTCTCAAGTTGCTCCAAAGACTGAAAGAAAACAAATTACAACAATTATAAAACATTTAAAGATCAAACTTACACTATCATCATCATCACTATCATCATCAACATCATTATCATATCTGTTACTGACCCCCCATCTACTGGCAACAACATCTTCCAAAGATCTCCCTTCTTCTTCCGCTTGTTCTTTTGATCTTTGTAAAGCTTTCTTCAACCATCTAACATCATACATAGGTGTAGAGGATGGTTCGGATTCAAGGGTTTGATCTTCGTTAGTGGGTAACCCAGTGCCTCCATTCTTCCAATATGGGTTTAACTCTCTGGAATGTTTTCCCAACTAAAACATAACAAGATCAAATAATAATAGGTGTAGTGTCACACTATTGAGAACAATTCATACACTCCAGTCATACATACAGGCATTCTGCAATTTTGTGCAGGTGCATACCTGCATAATCGGCCATTTTTCACAACATTCTGCATAATACTTGTCAAAAATACCAAATTAAATATACATAAATTGTTTATCTCTCTGTGTTGTTTGAGTGATGATTTTTTTCTTTTGTTATAATGTTATAGTTTGAGGTTTGGCTTCCTGTGTCTCGGAACTAATCATCACATTATATTCATATAATATTTATTAGAAGACTTAATCAAAGAAATTTAGTCCTTTTTTACACCTTACATTTTCTGTATTATTTATGTTGTTTCTCACATAATCTTCCGAAACATTTCCCAAAAAAAATTGATTTTTTTTTACAAAATACCACAATCTCTGTATATAACTATGCTATATAGGAACATTAAGAGACTGTTACACCTGGGCAGTATTTCTGGTCATTGTTTGCAATGAAAGTAGTAGCATGTGTATATAATACAATATGTACACTTACCACATCAATAGCAGGGATATTTTCCTCTTCTTTCACAGTTTCCTCATCTGACAAGATTTTACCATCTTGCTGGGGTGCTGATGATTTTGAATGTTCAGAAAAGCAAGGAAACAACATCCAACCATCTCTCTATAAAATGAAATTCACATCTCATGTAAAACAGCACATGGATGGCTCTAACTGTAATCTTCATTGTTTTATTTATTTAATATTACTTTGTTCTTCATTCTTCAGTACTCTTCCATTTATTATACTCCCTCAGAACAAAATATAATGTACTTTTCTTTGTTTATTTGATTATAATATAAATAAATACTATTAAATATCCACTTCATGTTAATTAATCAGACAATGTTTGCAGTGTTTGCATTTTGAGATTACCTTTACCTGTGGTGGTGCTGTTGTTTCTTGTTCTTGAGCTGGTTTTCTAGGATCTTCTCTTTCTACCCACTCATCCGAATCCTGTGCACATAAAGACATTTATTTCAAAAAAGTAGAATACACTGTGCTGTCTCATACAAGTTCAGTTTATATATGAAATAATGAACATATGATATGTGTACGCACTGAGTCAGAACTTGAGTTTTTCTCTCTTTTTGACTTCTGCAAAAAGAACCAGACAAAAACATATTAACTTTTCAGTAAATATTGAAGACTAATTATATCACATTTGTTAAATAAATAATAATAATTATTTAGTAAATGGTTGGTGATTAATATATATATATATATTTATGCTGAAAGGAATTGTTATATATATGCTGTTAATCAACAAATGTATTATGTACTTTGAAACCTGTCTAGATACATTAGAGTATAGCTTATCAACAATTTCTTCAGCTGTAGTTACAAAAAGAAAGGGTTTTTTCTAACTCTCAGTTATCATAAAAATTAGGGTAATCTCCCATGCAAACAAGTGAAACAAAACGAGTATTGTCTTTTGACAAGGACTCACTATTGTGACCTCACTTGTGCAGCATTAATTACATTACACAGGATATATCCCAAAAACTATGGTACCTTTTTGTGCTTCTTGTTCTTCTTTTCTTTGTTTTTCTTTTCTTTTTTTCTCTTCTTTTTCTGTGATTATGGCAAAATACAGACTAAGCACTATTCCATATTAATTTGTACACGAAACCTAGTCTTTATATTTTATAGCAGTAAAGTATTGTCACTTTTCAAATTTTATGAATCTCTGTACAACGTTGAACGTACGTTTGTAACAGCTGCCATTTATATATAAATTAAAAGCAATACCTTTCTATGTTCATCTTCATCTTCATCAGCTATCCTGTCACTAACACTAGGCAGCATCCATGTATCTTCCCCCGCAGCTTTACGCTTTTCTCGTCGTCTCTCTTCTCGCTCATACTCTGATTTTGCCTGAACAGACGATAACATTAATAAGAATCAATGATGAAAAAACCTCAGTAATAAAATAAATCATCAAATAAAAGTAACATATATTGTAGACAAACACCAAATGTAAACGCACTTGCTGTAATAGTTGCTCTCGTGCTTTTCGTTTTTCTTCTTTCTTCGCATTCAGTTCAGTTTTTGAGACAAACTTTACAAACTGGTCCGCCATTTTGAATTCTGCTCTTATTCAGAAACCGCTGATTTTACGATTTTGTTACGTCGGCTCGGACTCAGTCCACCGCACACGTGCACCGCAACAGAATCTTTTGGACTGATAACAGTTTTTGGTGTGTAGATCATCGATTTGCTAATGTAATGTCATGGCCAACAACAGAAAGTGTGTTCAACTGCCAAGTCCAGTCTACACAAAACTTGCAGATCTTGACAACAAAGAAAGACAAATTGTCAACATTTTTGGTATAGTAAAGTTTTTCAAAAGTCCCTGCAAAACTAAAGGTCGAGACTTATGTTTGACTTTGAGTTTAGTTGATGATTCGTATCAAAACACTGATGAGAGTTTTGTGTGTAATATATTTTGTTCTAATGATAATGAACTGCCAGTAGTGAAGTCAGTTGGTGACATATTAAGACTGAATGGCGTCAAAGTGTCCAGGTTCAGGGGGGAGCTGCAAGGAAAAGGAACAAGTTCATTGTCTTGGTGAGTATATGTATATACTGCAGCAGACCTATAGAAGTATGGTACCTGTGTGGTCATGTCTTCAGGGCTGTCAACTCTCCCGGATAACCCGGGAGTCTCCAGATTTTGGGACAAATCTCCCGGTCTCAAGATTTCAGTGCCAAATCTCCCGGGTAAATGCGAAAAATCAATTTACCTGTTTATTTAACGTGATTTCCTCTTTATAGAAGGTAAATATACGCTGGAATCTGTAGATTATGAATAGAAAGATGCGTAGAACGTTTTTTTTTTCTTTTTTTTTTTTTTGCTTTGGAAAATTCCAATGGGAAAACAAAATGGCGGACATCATGGCGATCTCAAGATCAGAAACGGCCAGGGGTTGACAGCCCTGTGTCTTTTACTTTCTCCCCCCTTGTTCCCAGGGAAAAAAAGTTGTCAGGCATTTCCAGGGGGTTGTAGGGAACTCCATTGAGAATAGGGTGAAGATGCCAGAATTTTTAACCCCTAAATAACCCCTCTTGTTGCTATTAAAGAAAACTAGTATACAAATAAGTGCATAATGTGAATGGAGTAGCCCAACCCTTCCCTGACAGATGTTTATTCTCTGCTCGGCTGAAACAGATGAGAACTGATTAGGAAGATCATACTTACCTTTTGATTTAATGCCCTGCCAGTCAAGCCTCCCTTACCTATTAATACCTAATAACAGGGTTCAAAAACTAGCACTCTTTGAAAATTCAAATTTTGTGCTAGAAAAGCACTTGGTGTTCTTGAAATTCAGGCTGAAATTATGACACGAACCCTTGTACTACTGTTAAATTAATGAGCTCTTTGTTGTTCTGATTGTACAGGGTTTTATTTGATGGACATAATGATGACCCAAGTGAATATGCTGCATCGTCAATACCAAACTACACCCCCACAGGCCAAGACAAAACAATATTGCATGATTTGAAGTCATGGCAATCTTCATTTGAAAGTATCCAGCCTCATTTTTACAAGAAAATTCTTTCTCAGCTAAATCAAGATGTTGTATTTTTCAACATAGCATGTCAAGTTGTCTGCGTCTGCCAAGCTGTCAATTTTTGTATGATTCTCACTGTATGGGATGGCACAATTCCTGCTTGTCAATCATACAGATTGGAGGAGCCCTCGAAAAGTACCTTGAAGGCTGATGATTCTATGAAGCATGAGGGAATGACTATTGATGTGTTTTTATATGATGAACATGCCACTGGGGAGATCAATGATTTACTGCCTGGTGATTTTGTGCTTTTGAATAATATTCATGCAAAACCAGAGAATGTTTCATCAAAGGTAAAAGCCATGAGCAGAGTTTTCAGTAATTGGCGGCTACCGGCAGTAAAGTGCCACCTATTTTATCTGTTAGATTCTGGCTTACTTAATAAATATGCCACCAGACCCCCCCCCCCCCCACCTCCCTAGAAAACATGTGGGACACAGACGCCTACTTTAATTACTCCGACACTTATTTAACTATCTTTACTTTCATCATACCATCTGAACTGTAATGTCACTGATCCAGGGGTTTCATTATCTTTTTGAATAAGTTATCTTATGTAATACACATGCCAATGTAGTTTCAACTAGTGGCTTGCATTGGACTCAGCCATTGCTCTAATCATTGACAGTTGTTGTGTTGTGTGTTTTTGGCCTACATAAGAGGAAACACCATAATATTAGTGGACTGTTATTTAGAGCTCTAACCTTTCACACTGTGGCTTGGGTTTGATTTCCAGTTTGGGCCACAAACTGAGTTTGTTTGGTCTTTTTCAAACTCATACGAGTATGAATGAAGTACTTGAAACGGATGCATAGGAGCCTTTGATGAGTGTAGTATGTTGTAAATGTTGAATGTAAGATATGGTGAGTGTGAGAGTGAGTGTAAGCAGCAAAAGACACTTTGTGCAAAACATTTTTTACTCGAGGCGCTACCTACCCTAAAAAATTACAATCCATTCAAATTTTCTATAAATAAAATATCCCGTTTGCCTAATATAATGTATCCCTATTTCAGGAAGGAGATCTTCCAGTGATGTCATTTGTCATCCACAAAGGACGAGTGAATGGACGTGGAGTCTTCAAACTACAACAAGACAGTTATTTAGCTAAGGAGCTTAAGGGACAAATTCAGTTGTTTAACACAAAGAAACCAAGCAAACCCATGTTTACTCCAAGAGAAGAAAACACCGCAAGAACAATGCAAACGTCTTGTACAGTTACTGATTTTCCATTGACTCCATTCACCAATATTGCAAATATCAAGAAATGCTCACAAATTCCTAATAAGTTCAAATGTAGAGTTAAAGCTCTTGCATTTCTACCTTACAATGTCAAGGACTTTGTGCAACAATGTTGTCGAACTTGTAGACAAGTGTCTGTCCACAAAGAACCAAAGATAGATGATAAATGTAAGAAAAGGTTATGGGAAAGTGACATTGAAAGCATGGACAGTAAATCTGAAAGTTCGCAAGATGAACAAGAAACTGCAGACATCCCTAAACCTAACATGGAAAGTTCTCTTTCAAACTTTGACCTTAAACCGCAGTGTTGCACGTGCAATGAAATGTCACAAGTATTTGTATTTTCTCTATTACTGGAAGACATTACAGGAGTAATTCACGTGATGGTTTTTGACGAGGATGCAAGACATTTCCTGCCCGAACTTCCCTCGCCAGAAGAGTTCTTAGTTCAGCCCGAGACACAGAAGAGAGTTCATGATAGTTTGATATCAATAACAGATAACTTAACTAATGAACTGAGTACCAACAGTGAGCCGTCTAGTAATAGGCCATGGATGGAATGTTGTGTAATGTCTTATCAAGTCCAAGGACGAGGTACTTTTTATAGACTGTTTGGTACTACTGTAGTCTAACTTCATTTATTTGCTGTTTTGCGTTTTTCTTTTTTATAACGGCTCAATCTTGAAATCACAGGAGGCCCATACAAGTTTTGAGAGATGACTGTAAAAATAAATGAATGTTTTAATGAAATAAAGCGTTGTTTATGTGTCTTTTGTTATTAATAAGTGATTTTCAGCCATTGAAGCGATTTCACAAGTTAAAGAAGAAGCCTTTATGGGTCTCCTGTGATGAAATTATTGAATTTATTCCTTGGCCCAATAATAACAGAGAGCATTTTATAGGTGGAAAAAACTCATCTGTTGTATTTGATTCTTAAAACTCCTAATAGACAAGTAGCACACTTTATTATAAAGTGACCTTGGCTAAATCATGCTGATTTGAAACTAGACCAAACTAATGATATTCGAGATATGTTGATGATGTTTGGGGTCGGTCTCGGATCTAGAACTCGACTTCCTGTGGACGAAATGATGTTTATTTTGATACGGAGATGTCTATCTCCAACAAAAAACAATGAAGAATAGCTATATTTTGATTTATCTTAACTCTTTAAACTCTTTAATTAAAAATAACACCTTGATTATATTGAAATATTGTTATCTTCAAAAAAGCCGATTAAACTGAAGAACGTGGTGAAAGTGGATAGATTTGAAAAGTTAACTTGATCTCCAAGGCTTTGCACAAGAACGCCAAGGAGAAGTGTGATAAAGAAAGCAATGAAAGCAAAACTTTAAACTGGAATTTGGAAGTGTTTTTTATCTGAGGTTGAACGTGCAGAAATGCCTTTATCTCTCCTGCTGTTGTCCTGCCGCAATCACGCGCCACGAAACTCAGTGGCATTATTGTTTCAATGTTTGTTTTGCGTTTTTTTCCACTTTTTTTTAGCGTTGAATGTTTTCGCATTGTTTTTTGTTTGTTCGTCAATTTAGTTGTGTGTTTTTAAAGTTATATCTTTCTGGCTGTTTGTTTGTTTGTTTGTTTGTTTGTTTGTTTGTTTGTTTGTTTGTTTGTTTGTTTGTTTGTTTGTTTGTTTGTTTGTTTGTTTGTTTGTTTGTTTGTTTGTTTGTTTGTTTGTTTGTTTGTTTGTTTGTTTGTTTGTTTGTTTGTTTGTTTGTTTGTTTGTTTGTTTGTTTGTTTGTTTGTTTGTTTGTTTGTTTGTTTGTTTGTTTGTTTGTTTGTTTGTTTGTTTGTTTGTTTGTTTGTTGTTTCCGAATTGAAGTAATCTGAAATTAGTGACTACGTTATCTATCGACTGTCGAGCACAATATATCACTTTATTTTCCCTGTTACTGAGAATCTCCTGTTTTTATGACTCGGCCATTTCTCCAAAGAAACTTTAAATAACTTTCGTACTCAATTTATCGATTGAAAGTATAGGATCAAGCTTTTTTTAAAAAATATGTTTCGGCAGTCCTGCTACCATCATCAGTAATAGAGAATACAAGTGAATTGGTGCTATAATATAATATGGACATAAATGAATATGCATAATACGTGGTGATGCGTAAAGAAAAAAGGAAAACCCCTCTCTCAATAACCAAGTGAAACACTTAAAATCTTTCTCTTTCTAATTAATTTATTGTTTTGTTTCACGCATTACCACGTATTATGCATATTCATTTATGGCCATATTATATTATAGCACCAATTCACTTGTATTCTCTATTACTGATGATGGCAGCAGGACTGCCGAAACATGTCTAAAATAAAAAGCTTATACCTAAACCTAAGAGTGAAAGTATGTAGTTATAAAACTCTCCAGATTGGATCTTCCTGATGCAATGTGAGAAAAACCGATTCATTAGAAAAGGTGAAGAAACCTTTTGGATCTTCCGTCCGTCCTCACCCCTTCCTTTTCCCTCTACCGCGGACTCTACGGCCTGGCCCAAGGATCTCGCACACACATGAACGTAAGTAAAGAAAGAAAGGGACAAGAAAAAAGAAAAGTAGGTATAAACAAACAAGCAAACTGGGACAAAAAAAGCAAAGTCAAATCAACAAAACTTACTACCTCAAAATTAAAGTAATAAAAAGAAGGGAAAAAAGTACTTCGAGCCATGTCAGTATTGATAGTCGTCACAGGTCAAACGTCAAAGTATTATAGACTGTCTTTCATCTCTCTTCACACGCATTTTTCACGCCCTTGACTGAAACGCAGTTAATATTCAGACGGCGACTCGGTGATGAACCAGATGAACTCTGTTTTCGGTTGTGTCCATTGAAGCTAACATGAAGGTGTTATATTTGGCATTCTTTCTCTTTTTGACGACTTTGATTGATGCAAAGAAAAGGAAGCAACTGAATCCTTGGCTTTTACATAAACGACTTGTTCCCGACTCTGAGGTAAAGATTTTCCTTCTGAGATTGTTTGCTTAAAACATAACATATATATTTGTTGGACTTTTGGATTTTTTCTTGTCTAATTTGGTCGCCCAAACCATATATATAATATAACCATATGTTTGGATTTTTTATTGGATATTGACTTTTATTGAAATTTAACTATTAACTTTTGATTGAGCATCGCCATGCGGTGCAAAAAAGCGCGTTTCCATGTGTATGTGATTGTTGTAAGTACACGCGTGAACGTAATATGGAAGTGCTGCATTTCGGCGTAATTACCGATTTATGTGGTTTTGATGACACTTTGAATTATCTGGTTAAAATTTCACGATTCATTGGAAAATCTCATCTGATGAGCGTAATAGGTCCATTGCATGCAAGATTTTGTTTTTCCCAAAGAATAGGTGCTCTATATTTTATAGATTATTTACCAATTTTGTATTTTACACTTGTTTATAGATTATTTACCAATTTTGTATTTTACACTTGTTTATAGATTATTTACCAATTTCGTATTTTACACTTGTTTATAGATTATTTACCAATTTCGTATTTTACACTTGGAATGAATATCCGGGAGTACATGTCTATCCCGAGAATAGCGTTTAATTTACTTAGTTTTCAATATACTGAACTGTGGCGCCAAGTACTTGTTAATTAATCGTAGTAATCTAAATACAAGTACTAAGCTAGCTTGACATGCAGACGAAGTACGTTTACACAATATTTAACTAATGGATTGTGTTCTTATGTGGTTTTCCTGCACGGCTTGACATCAATGGCTTGTTCGTGGCTTCAAACAGTTAAGCTATTTGGCTCAACTGAGAGAAATTCCCCTCGTTTCATTCATCTACCCCGCCGTCATATTCTCGCATGTTTTCGTCCTGGGTTCATTATCATTTCTCGTTCTCTCGTGTTCTTTATTTAACATCATATGCATTTTTAGTTCAGTCTTTGTCATCAACAATGTCCGTTTGTTTGTTTCTTTTCTTGTTTGTTTGTTTATTTGTTTTAGTATATGTTTTTCTCTGAAAATATTTGAACTTCATATGTGCAACAATTTGTGAATGATCATCCTCTTTTCGATAAGATCGCAATGACGAGAATCCTTGCATAGCCTTATACTCGTTAGTTATCAGTAAGTATGGAAATCCGATTTTCCTAGTGTTTTCCTTAAGGTGTCTTTCTGAGATCTGACAAACGCTTTGTTGCATTGGTCGTATTTGATTTGATCAATCAATCAATCAATTAATCAAAAAAGCCATGAAGGCACACTATCAAATAATACGTGACAAGCAGGCAGGCAGGAAAAGAAGTTATCAGGAGCTATCGAAACTTGTGACAGACGGACAGATTAATTGATACACTTAGACGCACGAAAGGGCAATAAAAACAAGCTTATCAGTCTGTATCGTGGAGTCTGTTCGATGTGCAGTTCTCTCTCATGCCACGAGGGTTTTCCTCCAGGTTTCCCAATTTCCCTCCTTCTCTGTGAGATCAGTCTGCAGATAATACTATACGGATATGTTATAGTAAAAATATTTTATTATTTTAATATTTATATATATCCCACTTTCACTTTGTTTCTGTTCAGTGCAAATGTGATGGTGCATGGAGATACCCAAACCGAGAAAAAGAAACGTACAAGAGCTGCATGAACACTCAGTCTCACAAAACCCCGACGGCTGGAGACTTATTGTTCAGCGATCATGTGCACGTTCTACGTAATCATGTGCCTGCGACTATTTTGAAAGCAGTATTGTAATGAATTTACTGTCAAAATTGCGGAGAAAACAAAAATACCAAGAATGGCTTGTGTTTTTCTAGCTCGCACCCGGCCGTGGGCCTGGGCACGAGTAAAAACGTTTTTCACGACTAGCGAGTGGCGGATCCAGGGGGTTCGATGGGTTTCACAGAACCCCCCTGGGGCAACGTGCGACTAAAGAATTATAAAGCGTTTTGAGACTTTGTGAAATGTATTACATAACAACATTTACATTACATTACATTTGTTACAGTACGGGCGGTACTCAGTTCCAACTCAATACCCAAACGACTCTGTAGAAAATATGAAACCAAAATGGAACCCCCTTTTGAAAAATCCTGTATCCGCCACTACTAGCAGAAGAAGGAAAAATTAATGCGAACTAAAATGTCCTCATTTGGACATTAACCATCCCTAAATAGAATGACAACGACTGGTCAGTGTCGTAATGACGTTCTTTTGTTATGTTTGTATACAGATCCAATGTAAAATCCCTTGGAGTCAATGTGCAATTAAAAGTAATTGTTCAACTCGTCTGGACTGCATCTACCGTAACTACAAATGCATTGAACGAGACGATGGGAAGCCAACACCGACCACCAATACAACTAGTAAACCTTCATTAATGGTATAAAGCTGAAGTTAATTCAGAAAACCATCATACAGCCATTATTGTCATGTTGATTAAGATTTAAAAGAAATAATTATCAAAACAACGCTACTAGCTCACTTGCGCACTTAGTATAGGCTGCTCTTCTTGGGGGGGGGGGGGGGGCACTGAAACTCATGATTTGATATATTTTAGAGATAAAAAATTTGTGAAGCCACGTCCTTTTGAAAAACGCCCGGTATCCTTAAGGGGTATTTTTGAAAAATTCCAAAGCATCCCCGATCGTTTATCCTTGGAGTACCCCCCCCCTCCCCCCGGGATGCTGCTATAGGCCACACCCACGTGGCTTACTGCCAATGTACTCTGTTTTCCATTGCTCCATATTCTGATATGATCCAACTCCAAACATGCTCATTATGAATTATTCCTTGTGTTTACATATAACACTGTTGTTTTGTTTCAGGGTCGGTGTAAAGAGAGGGTAAAGAACTGCATGACCAAACGTACTTGCCGTGACCGTCTTATGTGTGTTTTGTTCCGTATTTACCAGTGTGAACGATTGCATCATAATAAACAAACATCGGGCAAGGTATATACTGATAGATAGGTCACATATTTTCATATCTTTTTTTTTTATCTAAACATGTTTGTTTAATATATGTTTGCCTCCAGAGCGAAGTTAATCCACATAATTTTCATCTTTGTCCCTTTGCTATAAAATAGTATATATCATTTTTTATTTGATTGCTTTCTGTTGCAGAGAATAAGTAAGAAAGTTTGGGCTGCAAAAATCAGGAAAAAGATTCAGAGAAAGTTTAAACGTTTCAGAAAGTACAAGAAGAAAAATAAGCGAAACAAGAAAAAACGACGTCCCCGCAAGCCATGAACGTCATTTTAGTACCGTAACAGTAGACATATTTTGTTTCTGTGCACTTGAACCTCAAGGACATGTACTCAGAAAGGGGAAGTTCATCTACAACATTACATTAGATCAACGCGATCCACGAGTTCCCTGTTAATTCACAATTTAGCTACAATATGTATTTTAATTAGGGGTTGGGGTACTGAGGCCCCGATGCTAGTTGGGTCATTCAGTTCCTCGAAACGATGTATCATGAGCTATATATGACTTGCTTTAGTTTGAGACAATAAAATTAAACCAAAAATAAAAGTTGTTAATTGGCTACTGTACATTAATATATAAAATAATAAAACTGAGCCTCCAATCACTTTGGCAGCGTTCTTCTATCCAACATTTTTGCTCAGTGTTCAAGACGACCAGCGCTTGGGTTCCTGTTAATTTTGTGAAAGCAAAGTAATCTGAAGACCGCTTTTACGTACGACATTTATGAGGCATGTTGGTAATCCGTCGCAGCAGTGTTCTGCGATTCTCCAATATGACGAAGGAGTCGGCCAAACCTTGGGAAAGGGGGGAGGGATCATACTGTTTGTACATACAAGAGAGTATGAGATTAGAGAAGGATTCAATACCCCGGAGTCGCGTTATTCGCACACGACCAAACCAGAACACCTAAAATTTCGTATGTCAGTGGCGGACCTAGGGAAGAGGTGCGCACCTCCTGCTAGAAGGATTTCGAGTCCTTTTTTATCAATATTTTTTTCCAAAATAACCTCACCCCAGTATTTCATGTTTACTGGGTAGTGCACACCCTCCTGAAGATGATGTATGCCCCTGTATGTCATTGGTACAATCGAGTAGCACAGCCCAATAAGATATGCCAATAACATCCCAAACAAAAATATTTCTGAAATTAAATCTTGGGATTATAGTCTATTGGTTTTACCGTGCTCCATTTTACACATACTAAATTTGAGATGTGCTTATTTTTTTCTTTTTCTTTTCTCTCTCGATTTTTATCTGTTGTTCTATTGCTTCTGGGATTGTTTGTTTGTTTGCTTGTCTTTTTTCTTCACAACAGGAAATATTTTTTGGTTGACAGCTGTCGAAAAACTTTGGGATCCCTGTGTAGAAGTTCGACTACGAGGAACGCCTTACCTTAAGTGTCATCTTCCAAAACAAAATGGCGGTTGAAAATGTTTGTGTCGAATGTGGAGAACCAAGCGAATCTAAGAAGCTCTACAGAAGATTTGAAGGAGGAGCAATACGTCTTCTATTTTGTGTAAGATAATGAGACGTTGTATTTGATAATCCCCTCAATGTATTAAGCTGAAAATCAGAGGAATCTAAAATTCAACATAAATAACTAGGTTACTTGAAATGGAATGTTTTACTTTCCATAACAGTTATCTATTCAATCTTATGATAAGGTAATTTTGTGCTTTTTGAACTCCTAACAGAAACATTGTGATAAAGTAATGGATAAATACTTAGAATATGATCCTGTCTTGGTATGCTTGGATATTCTCTTACATAAAGCACAAGCTTATAGGCATTTACTTATCAACAAAAGACCCAAGGTTTGTATCCCGTTATCTTGTGTACTTGATTCATTTATTTATTTCTTCATTCACTTGTTCTGCATTGAGCCATGCTTTATTTATTTGCCCATCAAGTCATCTGTCATTTGATTTGCCATCTACATGCTTATCTATATCATTTTTTAATTGTATCTTAGATTGAATGGCACTTATGTGTTCTTTATTTATTAAGCGATACATGTATCCTTTGATAGTCTTTAAGATATTTTACCAAGATGTTGTTTTTTATGAAGACATGCATTCTTGTATGGAACAACTTTGATTGATGAACATTTTGCAGATCCTTACAAGTTCTTACAATTTTACAGCAGAAATGTGTTTCCTGGTAGCAGCTGGAGCTTGGAAAAATATGAGCTCTGGTAGCTCATCATGTTTTGTTTGACATGCAGATGTCCACAACTGGACAAAAGAAAGCTGTTTGATAACTGATGTGACAGGAAATAAGAGTTTACTATGACAAAATAGGTAGCCATACTGTGGAATCTTTGAGTTCCCTGTGTCAATTAAATCTCTTATGGTACCTTAACTAGGTTACTGGAGTCTCTCATTTTTCCTAATCAGGAATCACAAACAAGCAGAGAGAATCTGCTAAAACATGTCCAATATTGTTTTTTGACCTTTGGACTTTCAAGTTTTTCTTAACTTGGCTTACAGATCTGAAATGGACAGGTGGCACTAGCCGAGCTTCATTGAGTTCAAATAGTACCAAGGACCATTCTGTTTTGGAGTTGGAGTTTTATTATATTTTATCACAATCTTGTTTTGGTAATAGCAATTATCAATATGGCATATTTTTGAAAATTGTCACAGAAACTAATGGCAAATATCAGGAATTGTTAGTGCTCATACTGACCAAAATTATTCATATGAGTGGGAAACACATCCATATTGCTCAGTTGTTAAGAAAACAATCATTTCATTTGCCATATTGAATTGAATATTGTACCTTTTCCCATTATGTGAAAACAACTCTGTTGTCCCTGTCTCTGTTGACATATTTTGACATAGATGTCTTTTGGTTTCAGAGTTTTTGTTGTTTTTCTGTGGTGTTTTAATGGGAATACAAGTATTGTTTTGTTTCTTTTATCAACAAACAAAGCTGAGTGCATGTTATAGGTATGTGTGATGCCCAATATCATCATGGCCAGTGATCAAAGAACAATTACTTGACTCAAACTGTGTTATCAGGGAAAACCTTTCATGAATAGCAAAAGGGAATTTAGTTTCAATTTCATGTTTATGGACGAGGAAAAATTAGAAGACAAATTAAAGGAATTCTTTCCATCTATTTGTTATATGGGAGGGAGAAACTTAGTAAGAGACAAATTAAAGATTTATTTGTCTTCTTAATTCCTGGGGGAGGAACTCTGGGGATAAATGGTTGGGATGCTCGTCGGAATTGTTCAAAAATACCCCTAAAAGATACCTGACGTTTTTCAAAAGGGCGTATCTTCGCAAATTTTTCATCTCTAAAAGATACCAAAATCAGGAGTTTCAGTGCTATTTAACCCCTAAAAGATACCAAAAAGTGAGAATTTGGCAAATTTTTATATTTTAATATCTAAAAGATACCAAATCACTGATTTTTCTTTCTTATCTTATGCATGAGAGAATAATATATGCTTCACAATTTCATTCTTTTTCTTCTTCTTTCTCTTTCATTTTTTTTTATTTTTTCAATCTTTGCTTTTACTTTTGTTATAGGGAAGTGATTGTAGCATTATTGCTATCAAGTTTTGGTAAACTTTTAGTCATTCCAGTAGTACTATGGTCTGGTCTTTCCAATAAGTTCTGTTTTTGGTTGATTAATCTCTTTGTATTTACATCAAATGCTGAAGCAATCAAGGGTAATGTTGCAGTATTTTATTTTGTACAGTGTGAATGGAATGATATACCAGAATGAAAGAATGTATGCATATTACTGCAGTTTTCTGTTTTCTGAAAATGCAGAACGTCAGTTTGAGTAGGCAGGTTTAGATCAATTTCAAAGCAAGTTTGGAGTTCTGATTGACAGGAGCCACAACAACAAATAAAGGTCTAGTTTTAAAATTGCAGTAAACAGAAATCTGCTGTAAAGGAAATCACAAATAATAATTGTTTGAGAGCAGTAATAAGTAGTTAAAAGAATTATGGTATGAATGAGTGAATGATAAATTAGATGAATGAACATATTTACATTAATAATACAATCACTTGATCCACGTAATATCTAGAGTAATAGCTGTGCATCTATTGCGTTGTTGTTTGTTCTAGTTGTTTTAGGTATGGATTTCATGAAGTCATCACTGGTTGTTGCTCTAGGATTGTCTGCCAGCAGTCTTTTACAGCAAGATCACATATTGGGAAATTTCTGAACATTTAGTACCACAACAAAACAGGAAATATAATATTTTTATCTCATCTATTCGTATTCAAATTGATGAAATAATCTCGTCCTGTGGGTTGGCAACCAACGCTAAATCAATCTGCCAATGGCGCAGTAACTTGAAGTGGTTGATATACCGTCAGTACCGTCATTTTGGACAAATGGAGTCGTTTTCGTTTGAGTGGGAAACGGTACGGTTACGATACGGCTACGACAAGCATCAGGAAATTCGAATGTTTTCTTAGAACTGCTGTCGTGCGGCTACGATACGGTACGTACTGTTTCCCACTCATACGAAAACGATTGTTGTGCGACCACATATATTGGGATTTAAAAAATTGTATCATTTCAGTATATCGCTATTGTAAATAAACATTTTATATTTCGGCCATTATATAGGATGCGAAGGCGTATCATTCAGTCAAAGCTTTTCTATCAGTCAAATCTAAGAGCGCTCATCCCCCGAGTATTTGTACCAACTAAATTGACCACACGGTTGGCCCTTTAATTCAATATGGCGAAATAAGTCCAGCAATTAAAGTTTCAAATTATTCTAATTATATTAAAAAGAGAATAACTAGAAAAATAGTATCGCGTTTTGGTGCGACCTTGGGTGATTATTGCTCGATTTATCCGTTGTCTTTGTGACGTCATATCTCGTATTCTATCTCGATTCTATCAAATAAAATGGTTATAGATAAAAAATAAACAATTTAATTTGAAATGATTTTACAACTGAACAATGAATGTCACTGCAATGATGGCATGATTTTTTCCGGGTCCTTTTATTCATTGCCAAATACAAACAAAGTCCTTCACGCGAGGGGTATGGGGTAGAGAAAATTAGTGACATTGATTTTGTTGTGAAATTTCCGAGGTGGGAAATTGTGATTTTTGTTATTACGATGAAGGGACATTGTATATTACTGAATGCCTTGACCAGGGGACATTGGAAAGGACATTTTCCCTTCCCCAGGGGAAAATTATCAACATTGTTTATGAATTTTTACAATCTCACACTTTTAGCTGGATCAGTGTTTAAGGAAAAGACCCGATAAAGCTGTAAAAGCTTTGAAAACGTCCAAGAGGGAAAGTATTTGGTACTGCTATGAGTAGTTTCTCAATTTTAATAAAAACACGATAATTTATTAGACAGGGCTTGGAGGGGGGGTCGAGGGATACCTTAATACCTAATATTTTTCCCCGAAATTTACAAATATACCTAAAATAATTCAGGGGCTGTTTATGATGTCATACGATTGCTCACTGGTTGATGATATTTGAAATACTCGAAGAAAATAGCCTTGTACACCGAATACTCAAAACCCCCAGCCAGGCCAGGCCTGATAAGATCTTGTACGGTCAGATTTTTACGTCAGTTTCAAAAATCAAGTATGGAAATCGTTCGGGAAAAAACAGATTAAACTAAATGAATACATGTGGATCGTTCCTATTAGGATTTCAAATCAGCATCTCGGTGATTTTTGCGTATCTTTGAATTGAGGGTCATTTCATTATCGTTCCTCGAGCACCCAGCCACCCCTCACTTTTCAAAGGGCGTACCCTCACCCCCCGGGGCACAAAAGCGTTTTGACATGAGTTTGGTGCAGGTGTGGATGAGCACAACCTGAGTAGACATGCAAAACCGCTGATGTGATTGTGTGACTTTTTGAAAACAGAGATGTGTGCTACTTTTATCTTGATCGAGGTTATCAGCAACACTTCAGATGACGTCACTTGGACATATCGCCATCTGAGTATCAGACCTTAGAGAGGGAGGGGAGGGAGAAAATTCTACATTTTCAATTAATCCCCAGGATCTCTCCTGTGTTGAGTGTGGGCTGGTCCAAAAGAATGCTGGCGCGTTTTAAAGCAGCGCCATTAGTAATATTTAGATGAATATTCTCATGATCGTCTAAAAAAAACTTTGTTGCAAGCTGCTGTCGATGGGTTTTTGCTAAATATCAGTATTTCATACTACATGTGTCGTCTGGACAAGAAACGTGGGTTCCTGAACACGTAAGAAAACACAAAATATCAGCTTCGTCACGGTGTTATGTTTTTGCAAAGTTTGTATGTATCCCGATATCAAGTTTCTTGCTGTTGGTGAATTGCTTCTTAGTTGTGCTGTTTGGCTCAGTGGAGAGGTTACAAGCTTGTAAAATGTCATTCCCAAAGGACAGTATGTAAAGATGTGATTAAAAACTACGCTCTGCGACTTTTCGCCGCTACAATTATGGCGTTGACTGAAGACTCCATTTAGTAAGTAAAGTTAGTAGCTACTGCGATATTAAGTTGATATTTTAACTTTGATAAATTAAACTAACTGAAAATGCACATTGCCGTAGCATGAAGGGCCAGGTGATGTTTCTTAATATAATAATGATGAAGTTCAAGTTGTTTGTTTTTATGTACTCTAAACCCTTCTTGCTATTAGCGATTCCAATTTTATTTACATTGATTTAATATTGCTATGATATTTCCAACTAAGTGATCGACTAAATGTCCTTTCGCAATTATATGCGACCTTAAACATTTGATTGACATTGGTTTTACATCAACTTTGCATTATTAACTTAGTAACAAAATCTTGAGTGAGAATAAGTTTGATTTAAACACATATTTAGCGAATTTAAGATTGCTGTCAACCTTGTCTGACACAAATTAAATATACAGCTATATTTATTTACAGCAATATGCAGAAATTATGAACCACCAAGTATGTATATATATCTTAAATATGTTTTTTAGTGTTCTACAGTTGGATATTTTGCGAGTCGCAAAATGTATTTTTCCAAGTCTTGGAGGAAGGAATAATGAGCAATGAACAATATCCACCCGTATTACATGAAAAATGATCTATTAGTTATTTATCATATGATTTATAGCTATGCGTCTTGCTTCTCTAACACTTCTCTCATGTTCTGCCTATTCCAGCATGCTTTATTTGTCGATAAAGCATGCATGCGCGTCTTTTATCCTTCAATATAACAATTGAAGAAGTGATGTAAAGAGGGCAAAAAGCGTGTTTTGCAAACTGTTTTTTCTACAATGTAATATGGCTTTTAAAGATTTGATATGGCTGGGTATTTGCAATCTGCTATAACTATAAATGATAAAATGGTATAAAAGTCGTATGGTAAAGGTATTTATTCCATAGATAGATTTATGCAAGAAAATTCAATTTAGTACCGTAAATATTCGTTCGCTCACTGCTTTCAACCAATCAGAGAGGCAAATGATGTTTCTCACTAGTGAAAATTCATAGTTTGTGCTTCTGATTAGACATACAATGTAAACTCACTAGTGAGTGAAAACCGGCATCCAATCAGAAGCGCAAATGGTCAAAGCTCACTGGAAAAATAAATATCCAATTACATGACCTTTAGAATTGCAAACAAAGCAAAATAAGAACAATGATAGTGGAAAATACTTTCTTGTGAATAGTTCTGCCGTCTAAAACTCACATCAAGAAAAAAACAGCTGGGTGATTTCGCTGCCGAGACAACTCACTTATTTGAGTGCAAACGTCTGAAATATCTGCTACTTTCTATGGAAATAGCCATAAAATCAGGGAACGAAAAGATGCCAGGAGCTTTGAGGTACTAATCTGCTGAAGATATGGAATTTTTGAGTTAAGTTTTCCTTGAAGAAACTTTCCTGATTGATCATGAAACGATGCTGCTGTCAAAAAAACACTGCAGAAAAAACACTGCAGAAAAAACACTGCAGAAAAAACACTGCAGAAAAAACACTGCAGAAAAAACACTGCAGAAAAAACACTGCAGAAAAAACATAAACGCATTATAAGAACAATGCAGCTTAATTACCAACAGCAGAAAGCCAGTCTGAATTGTCAAAAGGTACAAAAACATTTTAATAAAGTTTTATGAGTTGCATTCGAGCTAAGGCTAAGTCCGGTTCTCTCTGCAAAGTCGCTCACGATGAATATAAACTTGTCTTTTAAAAACAAAATGATATTATTATTAAAGATATTATTTCATCTTGGATTCTTTGGTGCATTATTTGTTTGTGTTGTTATTTTAGTTTCAATCTTTAATTTTTTTACTGTATTTTACATGTAGTTTTATGTTGTTCTGTCTCACTTCAGCTTGAAAAATTGCTGCTCTGATATAAAGCAAATGTTGTCAAAAATTACATTTAAAAATCTTAGTATCTATGGAATAAAGAAATTACACAATGGAAAATGCTTGTACGATTTTTATGCATTTGTTGATTCGTACCAGAAAACTCACTTGTTTGTTTTCTTGATACTTCTCAACTTGTGCAGAAAAACCGTATGCGCATGGAATAACTTTTTGGATATCCTCACTGCATTTTTTTCATAAAGCCCTGATGCTAGAGAAGAACAACAAAATAAATTAGTTGTTATCCCATAAATTCTAAGACCTTTTTAATACAAAATACTTGGTTGCCCATACTTTCTCCATGTTGCTGGAAATGTCCTAATAATCCAGGAAACCAATAGTGCACACTCTCCCCTCCCTCCCACTTTCCACCAATGCTCCTTTTTACAGATATTTAAAGCTACCACAAACTACAGAGAATAAAAAAAATCAAAACAAGAATGTGAAGTCACTGGGAATCAAACTTTTTAACCTCTTCACAAGTCAGCTGTGCCATCCCCATTCCTTAGAAACAGTTCAGTAAACCATTGTTGACCTTAACCCTATACATGCACCAATACCAATAGTCCAGTCACATCAAACAAAACTTCAATCCCTATGAAACTCATGTGTGCCAAAAAATCAATCCATTTTAATGCATCTTAACACATGCATTTCAAACACGAAAGGTAGAAGGTACATGTCTGGGGGTCAAATATTGCTCTTGGATCTACACAGTTGCCCTATACTTCATATTCCATATTTATACTTGATAAAACACGTCCTGCGAGTTTTTTATGACTTCAACACTCATAAAACCAAATATTTCAAATACAATTTTGAAATATAAGCGAAAAAGTTATAAAATTGACAGGTGGTCATGTTGATCATGCGCAGAATTTCTGACAATGTAGGTCACATGATTGAGCAGAGGTTGTTTCATACTATTTGATGTATCTTTATATATCTTTATAAGACTCTAAATGTTCCATTGTGAGATGTGAATGTTCCACAAATAAGAATATTTTGTAGGCATAAAACCTCATGGACGTGATTGGACTAGATGCTCATGAATTATTAATGAGTTTTTTAATATATTATCATTATTATTACTATCATTTTTTGTTGTAGAATTTGCTTTTGTATTCAATTTAAATTTGAAAAATAATGTAAAAATTAAATTAGCAAAAAAGCAATGTTTGTTATCATTTTTTTAATTTTCAATGTCAATGTATTGTAAATATAGATCTCAAAAAGGAAGCAAGGTTGTTGTTATTATTAAGAAATAAGCACTGATTAAGATTATTGCACTTGACAGGACTTTGGTTCATCCCATTTCAGTCTGATTGCAAATTATAGGATTTGTTTTAAGTTTCAGTTTAGATTTTTATTTTTTTCTCTGTTTGATGTTAACGTTTTATACACAGGAAAGCTACAATGGATGATAGTGATGGTGAGGATAGGACAAACAAAAGCAAAGGAAAAGGGAAACGAAGGTGAGTTTATAATGCAACAATATGTATATGTATTTCATAAAACATTGTCAGGAAAAATATGGGAATTTCGGATTCTGGATGTAGATTTCATGTTCGAAAGGTACTGTGGGCTGCCATAAATGATAAAAAATAAGCAGTAATTTTATTGAGCTCATGCACATACCATTTTATTGGCCATCGGAGGTCCCTTATTCCCTTATTTTACCCACCAGCATTTTTTGAAATCGGTGTATAGCAAAATATTTGGCTTGAGGTGATGCTGTACAAAACAAGCCTGTGATGTCCATACAGACTCAAATCTTTTCCTGTATGGGCTGACCTTTTCTTGTTCAATTTAATCTTTTTATCACAAGACTCATTTCACAACATAAAATCAAATAAAACACTGCAAAAAAACCTTATAATTCATGTGTCATCATTCATGGATTCATGTGACATCATTCATGGGTTCATGTGACATCATTCATGGGTTCATGTGACATCATTCATGGGTTCATGTGACATCATTCATGGGTTCATGTGACATCATTCATGGGTTCATGTGACATCATTCATGGGTTCATGTGACATCATTCATGGGTTCATGTGACATCATTCATGGGTTCATGTAACATCATTCATGGGTTCATGTGACATCATTCATGGGTTCGAATGTATTCATTTGACATCATGGGTTCATGTGACATCATTCATGGGTTCATGTAACATCATTCATGGGTTCATGTGACATCATTCATGGGTTCATGTAACATTCATGGGTTCATGTGACATCATTCATGTGACTTTCATATTCACTTTTTTACCTTTTGGTTGGCAGAGCTACAAGAAATGAAAGTGAAAAGAAACGAAGAGACAAGCTTAATGTGTATATTACTGAACTTGCTTCAATTGTGCCAACATGTGCTGCTTCAAAGAAAAAACTTGATAAAACAACCATATTGAAAATGGCAGTAAACTATATGAGAATACATAATGGTAAGTACATGAGAACAAAAAAAAGGAAACAATCATCAGTTTTATTCATTTTTACATCCCTACTAACATACAATCAGGCCGAATACAAGGAATATTGATTTTTATTTATTATTCATTTTTTTGCATTACTTGGGACTTTTTATCAAACTATGTTTTCTAAACTCAATACCTGTAGTTAAAAAATAGTTTTTTTTGCTTTTTCTTCTATAAATTAATCAGAGTAATTTGAATTTATTGATTCAAGGTAGATTTTTGAACTTAAAATGACAGAACCAAGTTGCTACAGTGTGAGTACATAGCTGTGCTAGATACAGTTAGATCGATTACATATTTTAGCTCACTAATCTTCACTTGATTTCACTTTTTTGCCGTCATGATGTGGTTATAAACATCAAAATTTAAGTGCTTTAAGCAATTAGTGGGTTTAGTTCTATATACCAAATAAATATTGGTATTATTATAGATGTTGTTTTACTATCATCAAAAAATTAAGAAAGTCAACAATAATATTATTTTTTATTTTAATGTGACATTTGCATCAACAACAACATAAATAGTATTGATAATTTTATATATTTTTAAACTATTGAAATAGATGTTTATATTCATAATCAAATTATTTTTATTTGAGCTATTTTTGAAAAAAATCTATAAATTTGAATACGCCAACAGAAAGATAACCATCTCAGTACCTGTGCGTCAAAATGATGATAAGCTTTTCAAAGAAAAGGTAGACCCGTGCTAGTTTCCAGATGCTGAAGGGACTTTGGACATTAAACATAGACATTTGCTTTTACTTTAAATATGTACAAATGCAAAATAGTGACACGCTACCATCTTTCAAGAATCCTACTCTAAGAGACCATTGATAGTAATAACTTTATTCTGACAAATATTTGGACTGAAAGATTTAAGATGCTTCTTCCTTGATAATAGGTGTATATTTACATTGTGTTTATAAGTTATTATATTATATAATTACAATATTATATATTTCTGTAACTTTTCACTTTGGTTGAATTGATTTGATGAAGATCCCTATTATTATCATATTAATTATTTTAAGTTTTGATCTTTTAGGATTTTTCTTTCTCTTTTTTTTTCAAATTAAGTCTGTGTATTAATCTCTTGATATTGTATGTGATAACAATAAACTGGCAATCTTTTGTGGTTACTATATCAAGAATGTCAATATGTTTGATAAGCAAACAATCCAAGAAATAAACATGAGATATGACAGTTTATTATAATATAACAAATATTAGGACATCATATCATAAAAGATGAACTCACAAAATATGGACCCTTTCATGTGGAATTTTACATTGGATTTACCAGGATATAACTTCTTTTTAAATTGAGATAAGTATGAGTGATAAGCGGTGTTATGTCTAACAGCAATTAGATATTGTGCACGTTAGACCTTGTGATTGTTAAATAATGAAATATTATGAAACTGCTTGGGCAGTTTTGCCTTCTCAAATCGAGATAAAAGCTCCAAAGTAATATATTCATTTACAGAGGCTGTAAGCATGGGTTTAGTTGTTAACACAATGTATATTAGCCCAGTGTCTATGTTGATATTTTGTTCTCAAGTTTCTAGAATTTATATCAAAGGTAGCAATATGAAATGAAGTCGTATCCAAATCAGCATGTTTACTAGTCCTTTACGATTAAGATTTTCCTGTGTTTTCTGTGTGAGGATGTTTCTGTATTTGATTAATGTTTTAATGTCAACAGATCTCACTGGTTCAGTACTTGGCAATGAAAATGGACTTCACTTATCATTTCTTACTAGCGATGAAATTGGTGATTTAATGGATGGGGTCAGTACATCCCTCTAGTTAGATTAATAAGAATAGTTTGGTAAAACAGGCATTGGAAAACACATTTCATGACTTTCAATTTGTTGTCTTTTGTTGTTTGACAGAAGCTCAAATTCATCATTTTTACTAATAATTCTTTTTATATGCTCTTATTTCTAAGCTTTTTTTTTAATTTATTGAGCTTTCTTACTGATTTAGGGCATATGAAATAATGTGAGCATAAGCAGGAGACAAATATAGTCTTATTGGCAGTTACAGCATGTTGCGGTTCTTTGCCGTCATCCTCCTACAGTCACATATTATTATCATGGTCATAACTGTTCTTTTCTGATATCTACAGTCTCTTAACAGTTTTCTGTTTGTATTATCAAACTCGTGGAATGTGGAGTTTGTTTCTAAGAGTATTACTCCTCTTCTTGGCTTGGAGTTGGTGAGTATCTTCAGTCAGAATTTTGTTTTTTTTAAATATTATAAGTACTATCATTGTCATCATTATAAAGAACTATCTTACAATTGTTATTTTTTTCATTTCAAAGTACAATTATCATGACAATCACCATAATGACAATCATCTCCACCACCACCATCATCATCACCATCATTATCATCACCATCATTACCATCACAATCTTCTTCACCATCATTATCATCAACGTCTATCCAGTGCTATATCTCGTTTTTAAAATGTTTTGTCTTGTCTGTTGTTACCAGAATCATGATGGGATGTTTTATTATTATTATTATTTTTTTTTCAAAGGATCAAGTCAAAGATACCAACTTTATGGACTTAATCCACCCAGAGGACAAAGAGACTGTATTTTCAAACCTAAACGAAGAGAGCATGAATATCTTCATTGAACATGATTCAAATGGTAAACTGTAATGTCACTGTTAATCTGTTGACTATTTGCTTTCCCTACTTTGTGGAGTTTTTCTTCCTTGAGTTACCCTATTTTTGCAGTAATAGTTCTTGCATGCAGTTGTTTGATGTTTCGACTATTTATTTTATTTTCATATTATCTTACTTTTCATTTATCAATTCTGTTTCACGACAAAACTTGACATTGTTGATTATATCTTGAATAGTTATATAACCATTAAATAGGCGTATACAACTTCATGTACATCCAAAATAGTTTTTAATGAATTATTAGTGTATTTAGCACAATTGCCCAGCGTTTGACTCAGTGTCACGCCATAACATAACTTAGAATCACCATGCTCATACAAATTCCACAAAGCTGGTTTGAAGCAGCGTGCAAGTAGACCCTGGTGAAGAGATGATTACAGAGGTTAATCATACACTTTATATTGCAGCTGCAGTTATTGTGAGAACGAAGTGATACCTTAAACATTTTGAAAACAAAAAATAAGATACATGGTACTACAACTGAACAGGAACACGGGCCTGTAGGAGATTGCAACAAACCGGCAGTACATATTGGGTGTTATCAAGCATTTGGGCCATGTGGTAATTTAGTATTATGACGGAAAGGATAAGTCAACAAAGTTATCAACAAGGACTGACGGCTAATTTGCGCAGAGCTCTAATTTATTTTTAGTTATATTTTGTGCAATGCATGTGGGTGATAGTGCAAAGTTAAGATTTAGACGTGTGATTAGATTAAAGCTTCAGTTGTAACCTGTTAAATTTTGTAATAGTCTAGATGACTACTCAATGATCCAATCGAGTCTTAGTTATGTCGTGACATTCTGCATGTTATATTTTCTTTTTTTCCTTAGTTTTTTTCCTTCCAATCACTTTTTATTTTTCCTTATCTTTCCTTTTATTTTTTCATTCCATCGTTGTCTATATTTAGGTCTTTATTTTAAAACTCTCTAAAGAATAGGAATCATCTCAAGGCAAATGACTCAGTGATCAAAGTAAAACTTATTTTAATCAATTCATTCTGAGGATGAATAGAAAAAATAGCTACTATGATTTAGTATGTTTAATTGTTTTTATTTCACGGTATTCCTGTGTTTGCTTTACCAGGAATTTATAAGTTACCACGGAAACCACATCGTCACGTGTTTGATGTTCGTATGGCTTGCAATCCTGCTAATCAGCGAATAGAGAATGTTAATTCACATGAAACAGTACGTGTACTGGGATATACTGATGCCTGGGATTTAAATCGAGCTGATGCCAATCAAGGTAGGAAAACAACACAAAGGTCATCATTTCATTATCAATACCGTCATTGTCAGCATTTATCATTATATCATCGTTTCATCATTATCATGTTACTGATAGATCATTTCATCATCATGTTACTGATACATCATTTCATCATCATGTTACTGATGCATCATTTCATCATATTACTGATACATCATTTCATCATCATGTTACTGATACATCATTTCATCATCATGTTACTGATGCATCATTTCATCATCATGTTACTGATACATCATTTCATCATCATATTACTGATACATCATTTCATCATCATAATACTGATACATCATTTCATCATCATGTTACTGATACATCATTTCATCATCATGTTACTGATGCATCATTTCATCATCATCATGTTACTGATACATCATTTCATCATCATGTTACTGATACATGTACATCATTTCATCATCATGAAATTGATACATCATTTCAACATTATCGTATTATCATTATCATAGAGAGAGACGTGGTGGCCTAGTGGTTAAGGCATTGGACTTCGGGTCCACTGGACCGGGTTCGATTCCCAGACCGGGCGATCACGTTGTGTCCTTAGGCAAGATACTTTACTTTCTCAGTGCCTCGTCTTCTCGGATAAGGACGTAAAGCCGGAGGTCCCGTCTGCCTTCACTCTGACTATGTTATAAGGTGGACGTAAAAGAACCGCTGAGGACGTAAACAAATCTCTGGCAGTGACCACCCTCAGTGTCTGTCTCAGCAACCAGCATTGAGGTCGGGTTGGCGCGAATGTTCGAATAAAGGTTACTAGTCAATGAGACCTCGTACTAAAATACAGCTAGTAACCTAATGGACTTTGCCAAGTGCTGGAACCATGTAGATAGATGTAGATATTACTGATCATTTCATCATCATGTTACTGATACATCATTTCATCATCATATTACTGATAAATCATTTCATCATCATGTTACTAATACATCATTTCATCATCATGTTACTGATACATCATTTCATCATCATGTTACTGATACATCATTTCATCATCATGTTACTGATACATCATTTCATCATCATGTTACTGATACATCATTTCATCATCATGTTACTGATACATCATTTCATCATCATGTTACTGATGCATCATTTCATCATCATATTACTGATGCATCATTTCATCATCATATTACTGATACATCATTTCATCATCATGTTACTGATGCATCATTTCATCATCATATTACTGATACATCATTTCATCATCATGTTACTGATAGATCATTTCATCATTGTCATAATACTGATACATCATCATCATATTGTCGTCATTTGTACTCATCACCATTTGTATCCACCAACACCAATACCCACTAATATCTAATATTATAGCCACTGATTACATTTAGCTAACCTTTTTTACAACGTTTGCAGAGGTGTCATCCAGTGATATGGTGATAGTTCGAAAGCAGGATGCCCTTGCTTTAAAAGAAACCAAACAGCTTCTCTTTGTGGCCGTTGGGTTTCTATCGAGGCCATCAATTGAGCGTTTTGTAGATGTGAATGAAGATATGAATGTTCAGTTTGAATCTAGACACACGATGGATGGAAAGTTTTTATTTGTCGATCCCAGGTAATTGCACTTTCCGAACTTTGAGAGAGGGGCTAGGGAGAAAAATGTGATGTTTTTGCTTGCATCCGCATGTTTTTCACTAGTGAGGACAGCACAAGAGAAACGTACATGTTTGATCGTTTATGCGTGCGTCTGTTTTACTGGTGAGAATCATCATATTATACCGCCTGAGTTTCCGATGATGTGGTGAGGACCTGCAAGCTATATATATCATCGTATCATGCGTGACGCGTGATGACATAAAACGGTCCACAATTCATTTGCATTGTTTGTTTACTCGTTGAATGTAGGTGCATTACTCTGATTGGTTACTGGCCATGCCAGGTTCTCGGGACATCACTCTATGATTTTGTTCATCACGATGACGTACAAATAGTTTCTGCAGCTCACGCAATATGTAAGTAATGCAAATATATTATTAATTAACACTTACTTCACTTGTGCCATCTAATTCAATATTATTTTTTGTCCTAATAAAATGGAACAGGCTGTCAACTTAGCCTTGTGGTTATTTCAGCTAGTCTGTACCATCTCTTGTGTAATCATTGTTTTAGAAGACTTTATAGAAGATTATATGGAGAATGGTACAAAGTACTGTCACGCAACGCTTTTCTCACTACCACATCAGCATCACATGACTGTGAAAAATTGCCGTCACTAATTCAGCATATTCTTGTTAAAAACAGTTCAATCATAAGCTAACAGCTAACAATAAGTTTTGAAAATTGATAGATAAAGATAAAATTCTTTTGACGTTATATGGTTAGTTTGAAAAGGCCAAAAAATACTAAACCGAGGCTTTCCTCCATAACTTTGTTGATATTTCGAGTAAAGCTTCAAATATTTTCTAATGTGTCTATTTCCGACAAATCTGTGATATGGAATTTTATCCAAAAAAATCAATCTACGTGTTATAACTGATGCGAGTCGTCAAACCACATTCTACATCGCAGCATTGTTATTTTTTTAAAGAACTTTTGGCCAAAACGTGATATTGCGATATTTTTTTATGTCATTGTTGTGTTTCTCCTCTCCAGCAATTTCGACTGATTTGAATACCGAACCTGAAATTAGGTTAGAATGATCTTGATTAATCCAAATAAACTTCTGGTCAGGCTCTTGTTGATATACTTCTATCTTCACTAAATATAAGCTTTATCTCAAGCACGGAGAAGATTTGTCAGTCTTCACCTATGGTCAATTTTTTTCGGATAAACTTGAAAAAAAGTCGAGCTTAAATGTTATGCGCCACTAAGTTTTTCCTTGGTATGCTTTCTCTAATAATCTCAGATTAGTATTATACTTTTGGTTCTCAATAGAATTTTGGCCAAAATCTTTGATCGGCAGTCAAAGTTGACCTATTCTCGTTGTGAAAGCGGAATCTTGCAGATACTTCATGGTTATAAACAAACAAATTGTTATGCTAATGTACCAACAAGAACTATAATAAGCCGTACGGAAATAACGGCCAATCACTGTATGGTTGGAACAGAGACTTTCGTCAGCTGAAGTATCGCTTTTGTGAATTGGGATTAAAGGGAATTTAGAAGGTATTTTTCTTTCACGTGATCATAGCGGCTTCTACCATTAACTTACGACATGCGCAGACAAATTCTCTATTGCTATTTAGGGCATTTTTAAAAATAGCGTATTTTAATCACGTGCCATTCTCGTATCAACCGCTGGTCAATGAAAACGGATGCTGTATACCAAAGTACATATATTAATCAACTGGAGCCAGTCAAATGTTATCCACAGAAAAAAGAATCATCCAGTTAAGAATTTGAATAAGCATTTATTTATAGTCTTTCAAAAGACAAGACAAGAAAAGACCTATGTACTCGGCACGAATATTTCCTGTGGAGAGAGATATACAATGTCGAACAACCGGCCTAGATAAGAATTGCATAGATTTTATCTTGTGGGAAAACTGATTTGCCATTTAGATAGTACGATAAATTCAGTCATTATAATGTGACGGTTGCTTTGCTTCACCGTTATTCAATTGCTCTGATTTATTTTCGTTCTAGTGCTTAAGTATGGTGAATGTAAAACAGAGCCTTACAGAATGAGATCTAAAGGTCATCAATGGATTTGGATGAAGACACGTAGTTATATTTCATACAATCATTGGAACTCTAAACCAGAGTTCTTTTGCAGTACTAACATGGCTCTTTGGTAAGAAAAACACTACCAATTTGGATGTATTGTAGTAATATTTTGACTACGTTTACTTGATGTTTGTACTTGTCAATTCCTTACTTGTTAAAGCGACTGCACTTCTTTAATTTTAAACGAACCATTTCAAAAAACCTGATGGCGCATATGAGAATATGGACATGGAATATCCCCCCTTTTAACTAACTGGGTTAAGAGTAAATTATAGAAATTATTTTTATTCGGCGCAATTATATGAATGAGATGGCTCCTTTGATATGTTATACCATTTCACTGCACCCTCTTTGGCTTTACCAACCTCGCCAGTGAAACAATACCACTTTCCTGGAACGTGCAGTGCGACATGATGACGTAATTCAGACCTATGAAGGGACCAATAATATTTTTAATTTATTTTTGTGACAGATCTAATGGAAAAACAAATTTATTCCGACATAGCCTAATTTCGGACCGTTATTTGTAAATTGCCAATAAAGGCGTGATTTAGTCGGAAGTCTGTTTTATTTTTAAAACAGAAAAGGCTTTATTAGGTAGCAGATGTTTTGAGCTCCAAAGTTCCATAGTTGAGAATATGCTGACAAAACGTTTAATGTACGATCATTGATGAATTATAATCCTCAAGGCAGGATATCAACATCGTAGCACTGTTTTCCCATTAAACTAGACGCATAGCTGCGTGAACTCGGGCTTTTCTGATCATTGCGATAAATTTATGTTAGTTATTTTTTTATATGTAAAATAATTAAAACTCAAATATTACGACAGCCCTTCCAAAACGTTGAAGCTTAAATTGAGAAAAATAAACAGATAGGTTAAAAAAAGGATAAAAAGAAAAAATATATATATTAATTAGACTGTCGCGCAGGAGTCGACCTCACTACCGTCGAATTATTGTTACCTGAGTATGACCTAAAAAACAACATAAAGTACATGGAGCATAACCATTGATCTATTCGGCGCCCAAAACAAAACTTATCAGGCATTCTAATGTTTTTATAAGAGACACAGATATCTGAAGTTTACAAAATCTTTCGCCATAATATTGTGAATTGCTTCGCAATTGCCCAATTCCCAATTTAAACACTTAAGGACGTTCCTGGGTAAATGAATTTCTAATATCCTTTTTATGAAAATTTGTACAAAGATATTTCATTAGATGAGGATGTAAGAAATGCAATTAAAATCGTGGGTCACTGTTTTTGTTTGTGAGGTACAAGGCGTAGAAAATGGGATATTTTTATGAAAAAAAACGCGGGTATTTAAACGACCATTTTCAAAGAATAAAGTCATAAAAATGTTGTAAAAGAGAGATCAACTCTCTTTAAAATTTGTAAAGAAAATTATTAAACTGTTGTCTTCAATTTCGAATAGATAATACGATTGTTTATGTCTTTCTTTAAAAATAAAATGCTTTTAACTTAAGCGATGTCGCAGGATCCGTTTCAAGGTAGGGGTCGATTTTGTTTACAAAATATACTGCTCTTCGTTCCATATAATGTCATTTTTTGTGTTTCACATATGTTGTAGTCTTAATACTGGACACGCAATCTATATTTATCGCACGTGGCCAATCGCACTGTCTTATTCAACTGGCCTAAAGCCATGGATACACTATGCAGGATAAATTTGAAAACGCAACTTTTGTTCCAACAAATCCTCATTAAACAATAGAATTTGCTTAAAACTGTTTCGGATTCAATTCATGCGGATAAGTGTAGATAGAAGGCATAACCTGATAGATAAAGGTGCGTTTTCAAATTTATCCGGGTTAGTGTGGACGCGTCCAAATTTTATCATTACAACACAATCGCATAAAATGAATTTGACGCTTACAGGGCAGATACGATCACAATATCGTTTGATTGCAGCAGTAAACAAGATTTACAGGAGACTAACTATTTGTATGGTACAAGACAGATGGAACTTCCGAGTGCTGCAGGATCTCTGGATTATGATTGCGGCAACCAACAAGATGTGGATCTGAGTCTACAACATATATTACCAGCGATTGAACAACTGCCAGATCAAGGTAGAACAAGCATAATTTTAAGGCTGGGTGCAACCCCTTTAAAATATCAAGCTATACCTTGTTTCTGAAGGTATATCGTACCAGGCAATTCTGCTGAACAAAAAACGTGTGGAACATTTGGTTTTAACAAAACTCAAGATTGACCCACCCATCCCCTCCAATCAATGTTTTGTCAAGTAGACGAAATTGATGCTTTTTACAAACTACTAATTTTACAACATACAGTGTCCACTTTAGCATGCGTTTCATAGACAAATGTAAAGCATGTTGACGCAACAATGTGAAGAGGATTCTGGTATAGAGACGGTGGTAAAACGTCACACTTCAGGTAACCGTTGTTTTTTCAATAGAACTAGCCTACGAGACCTCTTAGTGAATTCTGCCTTTCATTTAGCCTGGCTCTCTTTACGCATGCTACATTTCATTTAGTTTAATATTTGGCCTCAACGTGTTGGAAAAAATGAATTGAAACTCATTTTACGTAAAAGAGGCTCTTTATCTCCATGAACGAGGCATGAAAGGTAATGCAAAAATTTGCAACATGTTAACACATGTTATGAGTAAGTCTCTAATATTGCTCGGTGATTTAATGGTGACAACAAAAGTAGTTGTAAACAAAATATCGATTTAACTACAATAACAAAAACATAATTAGTTTTATTTCTAGATTAAATTTCAAGTTAAAAATTAAAAACTTCATTATTAGCCTGATGAATGGCTAATTTGTAGTGCATGTAAACCTTCTAATATATAATTTTCTTGAAATCATCTGCAGCCAAACTCAATGTAAACAGCAATGGAAAGACACGAAGAATTTTATAAAATCGAGCAGTTCTTTGACCATATCTAAAATAGTTAATGAAATATGAAGCATGAACTATTTCTTCCAGTAAACTTCAGCCAAAATTGATTTAATAGAAACAAAAAGATACAAAGAATCAATTATATACGCTTGCTCCGGCTCGCTTCGCTGCGGTAGCAATATCACCGGATTGAAATATAATTCCTCAAGATCATGAAACTGAAATACAATCCCTCAAAGAAACTCGCAAAGGATCCTGGAGGGATCAAAATTTTGATTTCAGCTCCCTAACTACTCAATTATAATGCTGCCTTGCTACGCTCGCTCAGGCTCGCTTTGCTGCGGCAGCAATAAACCTGAAGTGTGCTGTCTTTAATACCAGAATCCTTTTCACATTGGTTTTGTTCTGTAATAGCGACTGTACAGTTTCCGTACGTATTCTACGCAGAAAGCAACAGCGGTGAATACACTATACTTAACTAATTAACTAGAACAATTCATATACACTTTTGTTTCTTTTTTGTTGACATGGAAACGCTTGAATGTTCTGCTATATGTATACCTAGTTTTAGTCAATATGGCAATGTAACTTGATGACTGCCGTTTACCTTGTCTTTTTTAAACACAGGGGCAAAAGACGTTTCCTTTAAAAATAGTTTGGATGTTCTTGGAAGTACCTCTTCAGGGTCGTCATGTCCTGCTAGAAATGATGGATGTGGAGAAGGACAGTCCATCGAGGAGGATTCGGAGAGTGTCGATTCAGTGGTAGGTGGCATAACAGTCATGTCCTTAAAATAATACAATGATCCATATATTGCAGTGATATATTGGTTGAACATGTTGACTCAACCTAAAACCAGTTACGACGATGAAGAGGGAATTCAGTGTAATAACGTGTGAAAGAATTCCTAAACCAATGAGCTAAACGTCCTCTTGAGACGGGCAATATCATTGAACAGTGCTCCATGTAAATTATGACCCTGTCTCACTCCCAGCTTAAAGACTTTTGATTCATTTTAGCTAAAAAAAAACATTTTTTTACAGGGCGAAATTCTAAACCCATACCTTTAGGCCTAACCCTTAATAAAATCTTTTATTGTTTGGCAGGATTTATCGATGTCGTTTGAAGAACTTGAAAGTTTCATCGAAGCTCAGCGACAACTTCACGACCAGCTCATGACGAAACACACCATACTAGAAGAAGCCATCAAAAAGCAAAAACATCAACTACAAGCTGTACAACAACAAATGTTACTAAACTTACAAGCTCAGCTAACTCTAGACCCTTCAAATTCCAAAAATCATCATGTATTCGAAGAACAGTTTCGTAAAGCCAAAGAGTTTAGTGAACTACAAGAAAAGCAACATGACTGTCAGAAAAAACTTGTAAAAACATTGAAAGAAACAAGAAAGAAAGTTGAAAGGCATAACAAAAAGCAGCTGAAATTATACCGAGAGAAAAGGCCTAAGAATTCCTCTACCTCTTCGTTTAATTCACCCCAATCGAGAGGTGAAGCAACGAGCAGTACACCGCCAACTTCGATGCAACAACTCTCGATGGGTTTTGACAATAAACAGTTAGCTGCATCATGCCCTCCACCTCAGGAACATTTTGCTACTGTGCAACATGTCCAGGACATGCCAGTTAACGTTCAAAACCAGGAACGCTTGATGCATCCAATACAAACTCAAGGATTTCCAACATCTCAAGAGTTCATACCGCATCGTCTTACGCATTTATCTCCTCCAGCTCAGGTGAATCAGTTTAGGCCTTGTAGAACTGCGTCAAACCAATCAACTGTACCACCACCATCATCGACAACCGAACAACCACCCGCTACTCTTAATAAGATTCAAAATCTTTTAACGCTATCGTCACAGAACCCTCAAGCAATGGAGAAACTACTTACAGGTCTGAGCTCTCAACCTGATGTCGCACAAACTTTATTAAACCTTTTGAAACAAGCACAATCATCAGAGGCTAGTGAGAAAGACACTTTATTATTCAACCAGAACCTTCAACACACTACAAATCAGTTTAATGAAGCTCTAAATGTTGGCGGTATCGGAAATCAATTTCAAAGTAACCGTGGCGTTATACCTGGGCTACCGGGACTACACGACACTCAGCTACTTCATCATCAACGACAGCAACAATTGCTTGAACATCATCGACAACAAGATCCACAACAACGCCAACAACTACATTCATTTCAGTCACAGCAACGAGCTCGGTTGCAACACCCTCTTCCTCCGGCCGAGCAGCAGCAGCAGCAGCAACAAGGCCAACGGATGGTTAATCCAATAAATCCTAATTTTGCCTCTCCCAATGTTGCTATGGGTTCTACGCGGTTAAGACATCCCTTGGTGCCTTCACATGAATCAAGCACCGCCGACAGCTGGACGTCTAACGTACCGTCTGAAACATCAACAGGTGTAGATAATGGTCCATCGTTATCGAAAAAAGCAAGACATTCAACTTCTTTGAACCAGTTTCAAGATTCTCAGGATGGGAAATCTAAAGAATCTTCAAAACAGAAAGATTATTTTTCGAACTTTACTTCCAAGGAATTGGAAGCCATGTTTATTACTTCGGCGCCACAGAAACCTGCTCGTTCAGTATTGACAAACAATGAATCCACAACGTCGGCTCTTTCCGCTGAGGAAAATAAACTACGAGATGAAGCATCGATGTATAGTCCTTTACTCGTACAACAACAACAACTGATGCAAATGCACGAGGTAAAAGTTTCATAGTATGTTTATCCTTTTCCCTGCTTGGAATAGGTTTCTTGACAAAACAGCTCTTTATTCATGAACAAGTTCTTACATGCATCGTAGGCCATCCTTTTGTATAACCTTTTAAATGTGGCGGCTACATTTGAAATACACGGTCTCGAGATCTTCGGATTTCGATTTTTCAAATCCACCCTTGGTAAAAAATACAGCACAAGAAATGTGAACATAATTCTGTGAAAATCATATGCCACAAACAACTGTTAGAAAAGTCAGCCGGCAGAGTGCTAGAACGGGAGAGCCTACATAATACTCAGTTGATGTAATATATTCATAAAACGACAATACAATACCAAGGCAGACAATAAAACACAATAGGTTTTTTGAATACATTGCATTAACTGTATGCTACATACCGCGCTCGAACCCGTAACCACCAAGATTCATTGTCTGGGGTTCCATGCGAACAGCTCTATAACGAATTGAGCTGTGGTCATCTGGAACCGGTTGTACGAAGCTTAAATAGTGCTATCCAACGGATGAATTTTAAAGAAATTCTATGGAGTGGATAACTTTCATCCAGTGGATAACTTTATTCAGGCTACGTACAACCAACCCTTGGGTGTGGTGAATACCATTTTTTTAACTTATTTTCAAACCCTGACGATTAAGGTTACTCTCCGAAAGCTTGGTAATAATGTAATTTTTACGTAGTTGAAACAAAGATTGTACATATTGTTATGAAACCTACGTACAACAATTTACTTGAAACCATTTTAATGTTTGTATTCTTCATCAGGACCAGCGAAAGCAGCTTCTCATTCGACAACAAGAGCAACTTCTGATGTCATTTCAACAATCCAAACCTCACACCACTAGTCAGCAGAACATGTTAAATACTTTTCCTCAGAATAACTCACAGCAGATGTCAAATCAACCATTTGTACCCAATACCCAACCTGGACCGTCGTCTACACCAGGTGAAAGTAGTTGAATAAATCAGTGTTTTCAACAAAAGTTGTTTTTCACTAAAAACACTTGAAGATAATACTTTTCGTTAAAAAAAGTTGTCGACTTATTCCATGAATCAAAGTATTAAAAATGGGAATGACGATATCATTTTTTCGAGAGTGCAGGGTGCGTTTTTCACTCGTCTCGGCAGTGATGGGAGCAGTGATTCGTCATCGCTGTGAATCAAGTTTGTGTGAAGTGTTAAAAGTCCAAGATTTAACTACTTGTGTACCTCCTTCAATGTCAGCTAAAATGTGATGCAAATGGTTAGCACAGTATCTCATTTGTTTTGTTTTTACTGTTTTAGATCAAGTCCCCCGGCCCACTGCTGGTACGTCCGACTCGGCTCAGTCTGTGTCCTCGTGGGAGTCTGGTGCTAACTTTGAACTTAACGATGCCGATGAGGTAGTTCTGAACATGCTGCTGACCCAGCCGTCCATGGACGTATTACTAGACTCGTCGTCTTGGCTTGAAACTGATGGCTTTTTAGAATATCTGAATATGAATCCCGACTTGTCATCTGACTAGATGACTCGTGATCAAACAAAAAATCCACTACGGAAGAGACACAATGCACTAGAAAGGTTTACATCAGGATGCGAAACCGGTGCCCGGACTACGCACTTCAGTTTCCATGTAGAACACAATCCTGTGCTTCATGTTTGTGTATTTTTATCTAAATTAACTTGAACGTGCGAGTTTTTTCCTCTCTTTCTTCACGCTTATTTGGTTATTTTTGATTTTGTTATTTCAAGGATGTTGATACAAGAGCAATTGTAACTTTGGCGAAAATGCTTGTTTGTTTGTTTGTCTGTCTATCTGTTTGTTTGTTTGTTTGTTTGTTTATGTCTGTCTCTCTGCTGTTTGTTTTGTTTTGTTTTTATTGTTGTTGTTGTTATCATTTGGGTTATTCTCCTGTCGTACATGTTTTCGCCGTGGACATACAGTTCGCAAGAAAATAGAGTGTGATGAATAGACATGATGGTTAAACGTCTTGATTGTGGATGTTTTTGTACATACATATAATTATAAATTCATATTAACAATTTCTAAAACGTTGAATTGAAAATATTGAATAGTTTAGTTGTAACCCTCGTGGCACTTTGGCTGTATAAGGCTAACATAGCAAACTGACCCATACCCTTTTTCATTGTTTGATTTTAAGCAATGTATAACAATGTTTTAATACAGGAAATCGCATGAGCAATTAAACCTCGAGTACCTTTGATTCCCCTTTGATTGCTGATTGCATTGGACCACGATATACTCGATCGTCACAAACAACTTCTACTTTATTCAATATTCAGAATTCAATGTTTGTAAATAATCTAAAAGAAGGTAGTAAAGGAGTAGTTCTTAACAGAAACTTATGAGTTTCTTTGGCCATGTCAACACTAACCCGGATAAATTTGAAAACACCACTTTATTTATAATAATTTATCATTTATTATTTCTATCCTGTTAAAGTCCATCTGTCCTCACTGTTCCGCACGAATCTCCAACAATTTTATGAAAATGCTCTTGTTTAATGCGTGTTTGCAAATTTATCAGACATAATGTTGCCATGGCTTTAAATAGTTTTATTTAGATACCGTTACACAAAACAATGGAATTAAAGCCAAGTTTCCATATATTCGCAAACGATCTGGAACGGTCGCAAACGATTGCAAAAAAAATCGATTTTGGGGAAACCAAGTTTTTCGATCCTACGACCGTTTTTGAACGATTTCCATCGCGAATATATATGGATCGAAAACGGTCGTAGGATCGAAGAATGTTGGTTTCCTTATAATCTATTTTTTTTTTTTTTTTTTTTTTTTTTTTGATCGCTTGCGACCGTTCTCGATCGTTCTCTTTAGAGACATGGTGACCTTCGGGTCCAGTGGCCCGGGTTCGATTCCCAGACCGACCGACCACGTTGTGTCCTTAGGCAAGATACTTTGCTCTCTCAGTGCCTCTCTCCACACAGAAGTACCAGTATTGAGTAAGTTAGTACCGGTATTTGCTGGGAGTAATTTGTTTTCTCGGTTATATGGAAACCAGGCTTAATTTGATGTTTTTTTAAATGAACACGTGGCGTTATAAAATGTACAAAGTGACAGCGTTGTACAAAGTTAACGCCATGAAATTAGTGCATAATCATTCAACTGTAATATAGTAAACTTTTTGATAACTCGCGAGATGTAAACTGCCTGATAAACTATGTATTTTCTTCATTCTGTAAATAACGTTTTGCTGAAGCGTATATAATATAACATAGTTAAGACGTCAACGCCTGGTGCACATAGGTAATTTCGCAGTATCGGCGTCTTAATAAAAATATATTTTTATCGAAATAAATAAAGGTCAACTATAACTGTTATACGTTTGTCTACATTTCATTTCCAATCAACTGAAATTAACCGCGGGCCACCTTCTTTGTTATGAGCGTTATCAATTCTTTCGGCCTACCTGATTGAGGACTTAATTGTGCCCCGTTACAATGTGGAGTTTCGGGAGCCTGGGTTTCAATTGAGTGATTACCAATGATGCATGTCCATTCTTATTCGATCAAATGTTTGTTTCAGGTGCTCGCTTCATGGCTACAATTATTCATAACTGCCATAGTGATTTGATTACCACAAGTAAGATTACCACAACCTTCATCAGTCGAACTCATTAACATAATTTTGACACCATATTTGGTCATAATAGGTCAATTCAAAATGGTCGCTACCCGGGAGGGGTGTACTCGACCTTGATTCTGACGGGGTAAACTCTGACTATATCCAAGACATTGAAAATAATGAAAACCTGTGCCCTCAGTAAGACAAAATTCAGAAAAAGGTACCCTGTTCAATTTTTCATAATCTGGCACTGATATTTGATATCAATCGCCAATAAACTGCTTATTTCCCATCCTCGGAAACCCTGGCGGTATGCTTTGTCGCTCGAAACTGGAGTTTGAATTAGCAAAATGGGGTCCCCAAACTCGTTTTTTCGCGAAAAAAATTCCAAAGAGTAACATGTTTTGGGTTAGGATATCCGGAAAAAAATATGAATTACTCGTCGGTACATGGATTTAGACAAAAAGAAATTCGATTGCTTTTGCTATTTTCTCATGTAGATATAAATATCATGTGATTATTTGATAAACATTTTTTCTAACAAAAAATTGCAAATTCTTATCATGGCGTATGGTGTTCCAGGGAAGTCCAAGTATCTATTCAGGTCTCATTTCTTGAAATATCTCAAAATCTGGACATGGAAATTTATTTAAAATTAGATATGTGATAGAAAACATTGTTCTTGAAAAAAAATATGAAAATGAAAAAAAAGGTGCCCGGATTGGTTTGCGAGATATTTACAAAATAAATAATAATTTAATAGGAATGTAAAAATTGTGAAATTTCTCAACTTTAAAACATGCGCAGTGCAAAACTACAGAAAGACAAGAAAAACGTAAAATTGGTGGACAGGTCTCACACGTCCTCTTCTGTACGTGTATTTACAGTCCAGTTTTTGTGCTAGCATGGCGCATAACCTCGCATTGGTCCAAGGCCAAGTTGATATAACATGACGTCACTCCCTGATGTGTGTTATCCGATAACACGCATGCGCATCGTGAGGTCAACAAATTAGTAGGGAAGCAAAAAAGAATTTGATAAAGTTCTAGCAAGAACGTCTATGAATGACTACTTTACTGCCTGATATATGACGGAAATACTTCAGGACATTGCTAAGGATATTCTTATCAACTTTCAAGCAATTTGAGGATAAAGACATCTGAAAGGCCTGTGGTTACCGGCCGCTTCTGCAATTCAAGCTCTGTCAATGTCGCAGATAATATTGTCAACTTGTGAAGTTTGATTCAAACTTTTGTAAATATCGAACAACTATGGACACCAAAGAACTTAGCGAAATTCTTGAGTGTTCAGTGTGTTTGGAAAGACTCGATCACACTTGTAAAGTCTTGCCATGTCAACATACATTCTGTAAAAGATGTTTAGAAGAAATCCAGTCAATGCGTAAAGAACTACGTTGTCCCGAGTGTCGAGTTCTTGTTCACGAAGAAATTGATGATTTGCCGACGAATATTATTCTTGTAAGAATATTAGAAGGACTAAATAGGAAAAATCCAACTGCTATTGAACGCCCGCCATCAATAAAACAGGTAAACATATCATTTTGATCTAGGAATTGAGGTTTTATTCATTGATGTATAAGGGCAAAGTGTACGAAATGTGTGTTTGATTTCAGCCTCAAAAACAACAAATGTTTATTGACATCTGTAATCTGTCCAACCTTTACTCCGTGGAAGATTTAGATAACAAGAATTTACTATTATTGTATTGTTTTGTTGTGAGTTTTCCGAAGAAAATTGTTCACGAAATTGTTTCATTTTGAAGAAGTTGTGATGGCAACTGTCTTGAACAACACTAAAACTTGTCTTCAACTTTTCTCATTTTGCTTTTAGTATAATATTTTGTAAATACTCTCTCGTCAATTTGATTTTAATAATATACTTTCTAATTTTAAGTTCTCTGTATTTAAATTTTGTGAATACAAAAAAAGATTTATTTAGTATTAAGATTAGATTTTCCCACAGTCATTTTCAGTCATTAAATTAATAATCCTCTCAAAACCACAATTATTTTGAATTTCGCTTTTACATAAATTCATATGATATCTGAACGGAAGGGCTAGCTGACTCACCTTTTCCTGATTTGAATGATTCGGGAACTTTTCGATTCTTTTTAATTTGTTATATATAGTTCTCATTCCTTCACAGGAAAAAAAAGTGCAAGTTGATTTTAGAAAAACACAAGAAAAGGTTTTTTTTACTCATTTGTTTGAATAGTTTTCCAGTGCTTTATAATGCATACTGACAAGATAATACATAAAGTCATTGTTTAAAATTCTTTTGGTCATCAGACAGTCAATAATTGTTTGACCCTGTTTCAAGTATTTCCTTTCTTCGTTTTTTTCCTGTTTTATTTTGTCTTGAAAAACCAAAGACTTTAAGATCTGCCAAGATTAATTTCTTAATTGAATGTTTTTGTAGTAATTTGTCATATTTTGTTTGTTAATGTATAATTTGTAATATGACATACAAATGGTTGTTTTGGGATTAAAGTTGTACTCTGGCAAATATCACACAACACATTGTTGAAAGTATATTTGTCATGTTAGTTGCTCCAACTATTCATACTAAAATGGAAGATATTCTGAAAGGATGATGCATTAGATAGTGAAAAATAAAAAAATATAGTGAAACTCACTATGCTTTGACTAAAGCAGGTCTCATATTTTGTTTCATAAACATCAGTGTGATGCATTAGAAACTGAGCAAGTTATGATTATTTCTTGAATTGAAGGTCAAGGCTGCTGTATGGCCTTAAGGTCTCAGCATTCTTAGGAGTCTGTTTCAACACCTCCTGACCGAGATAACCTACATCTTTCAGACTTAATAATTAGATAATATTTCTGATAAGTAGAATGCTTAATGTGAACATGTTAAAATATAAAGTCATATATGTAGATGCAATAAATAAATAGTTATTATTAATCTACTGGTCAACTGTATGCACATTAAAATGAGAATATAAAACATTGTCATTAATTTCACATTTATTTTGCATACATCATTTCCGACTGTATGTGAACTCGCATTATATATTCTGGACATTATACTCGTTTTACATCAATAAGACATGCATGGCTGTTACAAGGGGTGCATCTGTTTTGGGATTTGAAACTTGATGTTCAAATTTACAAAGTATTACAACATTGAGTCATTTACAGGAGACATTAAGATACACTCTAGATATTAGATACCACTGATGCGGTATTTGTGATATATCATCAAGATGATAGTGTAAAATTATGAAAAGTCAATGACAGTAAGTAAATGACTGTTGGAATCTAAATTAATTACTGCAATTATAAATATGTTTTCTTTCTTTCATAGAAAATTCCTAAAGAACCTTGTGCAAAAGTGTTGTTTGATTATGAACCAAAGGAACAAGGGTATGTGAGTTTAAAGTGTTCAGCTTTTGCTATGCATTCAACTCTGCACCCTGTCTCTCCCATGAGAGCAATAAATTTAAATTTCTTTCTCAATCCAGTCATTTTTGCATGATACACTGTCACATTTCATCATTTTGAAAAACTCTGAAACCACCCATGTTTAGTATTAGTGGTGAGACATGGTCAGGTTGTCGGTGAATAAACCGCCCCCTCCCCAGTTAACCTGAAGTTACATGTCACCTGTAGGACTACAACACATGTAAAAGGGCAACTGACCTCATGTAGAGCCAATGACCAACATGCAATCTTACCTACCATGAACTATGAACACTTTAGTATTTACCGTAAATTATTATGTCTGTATTTGACTGTGATGTGCTCAATTGTAAGTCACCCAATTCAGCCTGCAATGTGCTAATAATAATCTATTCCATTCTGTTTGATTTGACAGGGATCTTGCCCTCAATAAAGGTGATATAGTTATTCTTATACGACAAGTTGATGATAACTGGTATGAGGGTGAAATAAAAGGCTCACAAGGTTTCCTGCCTGGCAACTATGTTGATGTAAGTATTTTATCCTATTGATTAAAATACTGTGCTGTATCATACCAGAGCACATTATAAGCTACTGATGTACATTCAAAAAAAGACTAAATTAGCATGTTTTTTCATGTACCTTTCATACTGACTTTTTACAACATCTAAAAGTATAGTTCAATGAATGATGCATGCATGGTCATTAATTAGTAAATACTTGGATGTTACAATTTGTTATTTGTTGTTATTATTATAATAATTATAATAACACATAGCCATAGTAAAAGTTATTAATATTGTGAGGTACGTTTTTGGTTCAAGTTATTGCCACATTGATAAATAATGACTGTTGATATATGATATTATTTTACATTTTAGGTGATAAATCCATTACCGTGTTTAGATGACAGCTATGATGACCCAGTAGCCAAGGCTTTGTATGATTTTGATGAAGTGCAAGAAGATGATGTTTTGTCCTTCAAACAGGTTAGGAGCAACTGTACTTTTTTTGTCAAATGGATAATGTGACACCTTAGCATCATTATAGACTCATTTTATTGTCATCATGGACTCCATGGTCACAGTATGATGATTACATGTTCATCATTAAACATCATCACCAACAGCACTATCATGGTCTTAATTTTAATGATAGACCTCTTCATCAACAAATGCTCCTTCATCTATATTCCACATCATCATCTTCATCATGGTGTTCATCATTATAAAAATAATCATTGATAGTCATCTTCATCAATAAATATCATACAAATCATCATCACCATCATTGTTACATTTCTCTCAGTTACTATCATCACTATTTTCTCACTACCATCATCATCATCATTGTTACATTTCTCTCAGTTACCATAATCACTATTTTCTCACTACCATCATCATCATCGTTACATTTCTCCCAGTTACCATCATCATCATAACTATTCTCTCACTACCATCATCACCATTACATTTCTGTCATTTACCATCATCATCATCATCTCCATCGGTTAATTGTGATTATTCTCATGATGATTACAACTTTATTTATTTCCATTGATACATTTCATTTTTTAGGGTGATATAATATCAGTTACTCGTCGTGTTGATGAAAATTGGTGTGAAGGCAGAATTGAAAATAAATGTGGTATCTTTCCTGTTAATTTTGTTTCGGTAAGTAAATCATATTTTCAATGAATAGTCATTGATTATACAGATTATACCTCCTATGGCTTTTCATTCTGTTGTAAGGTATGCATGTGTTTCATGTGACAACGTGATCTAAATGCATTTTTATTCCACTGAACACACCATTTACTTGTCAACCCTCTCGTTTTTTATTTCAGTTCAATTCAGTAGCTAAAGCAATTATTGAGAGCTTGGAAGCCAGTAGTGGCTCAGGAGATGAAATCTCATCCTCATCTTCAACCACAGATAGAGGCAATTCTCAAAGTCGTCTACCAAAACGACATACCATACATAGTTTAGAAGAACATGGAGAAAGTAACATTACTCGAGTTCCAAGTAGACACTCTGTTGAAATATCATCATCTGAAAGATTAGAAGAAGCTTATGGTGTTTCTGCAGTTAATCGTTGTAATCAAGGCAGTGTTGCTATGGCAGCAGCAGCAAGACCTAGGCCGGTTAACAGTAGAGCTGCAAACCAACCAATAAGAAATGACCTTATTAGATTTGATGAGGCAAGTTCTGTTCCTAGTAATACAGCGACAATGTCAGTGCATTTACCACAGTCAGTTGAACAGAATGGATCATTATCAAATGGCTCTTCTAATCACTCAAGACCCAATTCTGCAGAGATAGGAAAAGAACTGTAAGTACAAGTCTCTGGTAGTATTTTGTTCTTTATAGAATTAATGAGAAATGAGTTTTAAGTGTTGTTGTCTTAAAAGGTAGAATGATATTAAGTGCCAATGTTTTATTGGCAATTCAAAACCAATACAAGATTATTGATAATAATAATACTAGATTAATATCACTTATTATTCCATTATTGCCAAAATTATTGCAATGATGTCTGGCATTCTTGAAACCTGCAGTTCAGGGGCTGGTTGTACGAAGCCTGAATAGCGCTATCCACCAGATAAATCACTATCCACCGCATAAATCACTATCCACCGCATAAATCACTATCCAGCGGATAAATCACTATCCAGTGAATAAATTCTAAAGAAATTCTATGGAGTGGATACAATTATAACTTTATCCACTGGATAACTTTATTCAGGTTTCAGGCAACCAGCCCCAGATTGTGAAAATCTATTCAGTGTTTTCTCCTGTTTGTTTCAATTGATCAATTTCATTGTAACAACATTAAATCATTTTTCTTGCAGATACACTGCACTGTACAATTACAGGCCCTTAAAAGAAGATGAATTAGAACTCAAAATAGGTGAAAGCTATTGTGTGACTGAAAAGTGTAGAGATGGTTGGTTTAAAGGTTTTTCCCTGGTAACACAAAAAAGAGGGGTTTTTCCTGGCAATTATGTTCGATTGGCTAGGTAAGTTAGTTTTTCTACTGGTTTTTGTATTAAAAAAAAAATGATTAATCTTATGCATTCACATACAACTTAACACTGACTTGATTTTCCTTTTAGCATCCATAATCTTCTAAAAAATTCACAGAGTAATACTGGCAGTCAAGCTCCCATCCCAAGCCCTAGACAGTACTCACGACCATTTGTGACCTCTACAACAGGGGCTGCAGTAAGGCCTAGGTACCATCGATCAGAGTCAGCACCTTCATTCAACCATGGAACTGAACAACTTGTTGTAGATCTCAATGGTAATGGTGGTCAGGACCTAAGAGAAGGCTCTACCGTACAAAACAATGGTTTCACAAGACCATTACTACCTCCACCACCAGAATCTAAATCAGTAAGACAATAGAATGTGTTTTTATTCATTCACTCATTCATTTGTTCATTCACGCATTCATTTGTTCATTCACCCATTCATTTGGTCATTCACTCATTCATTTGGTCATTCACTTATCCATTTGTTCATTCACGCATTCATTTGTTCATTCACTCATTCATTTGTTCATTCACCCATTCATTTGGTCATTCACTCATTCATTTGTTCATTCACGCATTCATTTGTTCATTCATGCATTCATTTGTTCATTCACTCATTCATTTGTTCATTCACTCATTCATTTGTTCATTCACTCATTCATTTGTTCATTCAGTCATCCATCTTTCATGCAATATTTTTAGTGGTAATTACTTTAAAAAAGTTATAGGGCTATATATAGATGTAATCTAAATATTAGATTACAACACTAAGAATTCATCTGATCTAAAGATTAGTACAAAGGATCAACAAAATGATACAAAATTGCGTATGGATAGTTGTGTGAAACTGTTTGACCATTGTCTAGCTGGACACCCACCCACAAATTCACTTATTTAGTGTATTGTATTGTATTCTTTTACTTATTAATTCAATTTTTCTTCAGGGTGGATTTTGGAAGAAACTTAAACCCAAGAAGAAAGAGAGATCAAGACCACCGCCTCCTCCTCCTTACACTTGGTAAGGATATATTTGTGATATAAGTACACTACAGAGTCATTAATGGACTAAGTTCTTATCCATAATACATGCATCAAAGTACTATCTTTAACAAAATTTCCGTTAGTGTGATTTCAGAGAAATATGTACGAATTGATTTTAATTTTTTTAGGAAAGTTCAAATATTCTTCAATGTGTAAATCTCACCATGTTTGGGTACAGAGAGCTTCATCTTGACCTATCTATCTTTTTTCATTGATATATTGTTCTTGTATGACAGGGATATTCCAAGTGGTCATAGTCAAATACCTAATAATAGACCAATACCAGCCACCCCTCCCCCTCCATATTCCAGACAGGTAGGTGCAATCTAGCATTCAATCAATCAAACAAACAATCATTCAATCAAACAAACAAACAATCAAAGAAACAATCATTTGATAATTCCGTGGAAATAAAACTGCCCGATGAAATTTTTTTATGCTCGTTCAAACAAAGAATTTTGAGAAACGCTTTCAGAAAATACAATAAAAAAGGGGGGTCACCGACTTCTTTGTTTGTGCAATATAACGTCAAAGTTCATGCATTTTAGTGACTTGAGAACGTAAAGAAAAAAGCTCAAAAATCGAAGAGAAACGGAACAAAAACACAGTAATTTGTATTTTAAGAGCAAAATTCGTGTTTTGTTCTAATGTCTGCACTTTATTTTATTAAAAAAATATGAACAGATGTATAAAAAATATGTGATCTTGAAGAAATTGACGAAATAGCAACGTGCGCACGAACTGCTAATTCATTCGAAAAAGTCCTAAGTGGAAAGTATTTTGGAAATTTCTCAAAAGTTAGCCCGATGACCTATGCTCAATTTTAGATATATTTGATGTTATGTTATAAAAAATAATTTTATCAAATAAAAAACATAGGTCACCGTGCTAGTTTGCCAAATATTGCGGAAAATATCGTCATTTTATTGTCAAAAAACAGGTTTTCCGAGGGAGGACTGGGTCGAGTTTCAAGAATATCGCGTTTTCTCGCCCGAAAATGTCGCAATTCTTCGAATTTTTTATTCAAAGTAATTTACAAACATAATTTGACTAGATTACATGATTAAAGTCCTGAAACCAAAAAACTTGAAACATGCGCAGAACTATGCGCAGTGCAAAACTACGGAATTACCTTAACTGAGCAAACATTCAATCAAACAAACAATCAATCATTCAGTCAAACAAACAAACAATCAATCAGCCAATCAATCAATCAATCAATCAATCATTCAGTTTTTTAAATTAATAGCAAAATATACCTGGTATAGTGTAAAATTATTTGCATGTTTAAAGGTTTATAGTGGTCAAGCCCAACGACCACATCATCAACGACAAGAAACTTTACCTGTGTGGGAAAGGTGAGGCTGTCATCATCATTATAATTACTATATTTGCATCATCATCACATTCAATGTTTATAAAAATCTGATTTGACCAAAGGAAAGAGTATATCGTTCATAGTAATTTGACAGAATTTTAATTTTATATGTTGAATGATGCCAGAGCTTTGAGCTTTTGAAATGTATGGAAAACACGAAAAAGAGGATGGTAGGGCCAACATTCTAATTCTCATTCAAACACCTGTAAATTTTGATCATTAAATAATACAGGGAGAAAATTTTGGAATCTTCCTAATTGTGATATGCTCTTTCAAATTGCAAGCATTGATTTCTTTATAATGCCTAAACTAAGGTGTTAGCATAACCACACTTTCATTTGTGTAATTCAGCGGCAAAACTGCAAGGCAACTGTAATAAACTATCCCTTTTATAGATGGTTTTCAACCAATCCCAGGAGACAATTTAAACAAAAGACATGGCAGCCATGCTGGTGGACTTTTCAAAAGAAAACCACCACTGGTGGACCCTTTTGTTCCACCCACTCTCCTGGGAATGGTTGAAAACCATCAATAGCGTCTTATTCAATTTCTTTTGTTGTTGTATTGGCCAGGTTTCGTGCAATTATTCCGTACCCACCTCAAAGTGATGCAGAGCTAGAATTGCGTGTTGGTGACATCATATATGTCAGTAAGAAAAGACAAGATGGCTGGTATAAAGGTACTCTAGAACGGAATGGAAAAACAGGACTCTTCCCTGGTTGTTTCTCAGAAAAATTCTAAACAAATTTATATTTTATAAATCTTGAATTTAATTGTTGTGTGACTGTCACGTAATGAGTGTAACACAATGTCTGTACGTGACATGTCATACATAAAATTGAGGCTAAGGGGAATGAAAATCTATAGACAAAACAAACATTTGCTTCAATAGCTTGTTAAATACATTCATAAATCTGAAACCCAGTTACCAAGTGGATGTCAGAATACGTTTGCGTGACCAACAAAATAGAAAAGAAATTTGATTTCAGGGTATTGTCATCAAAGACATAGTGGTGGTATGACTAGAATGAAATGAAATTATGCAAACAAGAGAAAATACACATTAAAAATGGTTTAAAAGAATAAGTTTACTCTTTCAACGAATGTTTTTGTACAGTTTCTCAATCGTTTTGACAGACTTCAAATATTTATAAGAAAGTCGTAATAGACATCTACAAAATATAGTATTTTTATGCTCATATTTGTAATTTTTAGTAATGAATAAAATAAAAAGCACGCATGATTTTGGGAAGTATTTAACTTCTTATAAATGTTAATTTTGTAATGTTCATTTTGAATGCACAAAATATGTACAGTAAAAAAATTAATAAATATCTACTCATATAATTGTTAACTCTGTTTTGTTTCTCTCATTTTGATAAGGATTTTCATTCACTGCTGTCACTGAACAGAAAACAAGGATGTGTAGGCTGTAGCAAATCGATCGTATAAACTCTTTATGCTGTTGAACTGTACCATATCCAGTAGTATATTCATGTTGAGCTATTTTACCGATGATCCAAGGTATCGATATTTGCGTAATAATGATGATTGTACTCTTTCAAGTTAACGAATTTCTGTTGACAAAACAAAATGAGTCAGAGGGTGGATGTAGATTGCAAAACTTTAATGTAAAGTCTTCAAAATTTCAAAATGAAACATCGCAAGACCACATGCGCAAATGATTTGCCGATGCAGCAACACTCTCCCCCACAAAGTGGAGTGTGTGCTACGTTTTTTTGGGAAGTTCGCTGACGTGATCGGGTGGTATTTATCACCCAAGAGTTATATGGGCCAGCATTAATGTAGTTAATGGTAAAATAATCAAAATCCATCGTTTTATTTGGTAATCGTCTGGTGCTAAAACAGTGTTTTATCTGTTAATAAAATACAGTATTTGTGTTCATAACTAACCTGGGTTTCCTTTGCTAGATTTGTCATTACACGACTCAGTGACGCGAAGGAAGGTCGACGCGACGGCGTTTTCGACCAACATTGAAGCATAAGGTTGTATCTGTACAACAGTACAAACGAACATTAACACCAGTATATATCGATTCTACTGACCGATTTGTTGTTGTATAAACAATTTATTAACTCGTCATGGGTCGGGTAATAGCATCCGGGGATGACTGTACTTGGAAACTTCACAAAAAGGGACCCAAACAAAAATGAATCGATCAATCAAACAATACCATCAATACCATGTACCGCGTTTCCAGAGGCTATTGATGGGCCCAGAAAAGACTAGATATATGTATTTGCTCCTAGCCCATCACGAGCCTTTGACAACAAGGGGAGGTTCCAAGAGGAACAGCCGCAGAAATACTTTTTACTGAACGTCTAATCTCGGTGAGACGATTACATATATCACTGAAGTACACCTTCAAACTATCTGGAAAGCCACTAAACTTACAGTTTATCACAGATGTGAGTTGGTTTAGGAAGTCGTTTTCCATGTGTGATAATGTCAAGAACTTGAAAGCCTGTCATACCCGGGTATGGTTGACCTCCTATAATAATCAACAAAACAGATTTAGAATTTCGAGTATGTTTTAAACCACACCCCATCTTACTTGCTCTCTTCTTCGCTTTACTCTCATTAAGAATTGAACAACGTATTGATAATCTGAGCGTGAAGAAATGATACAGGAAAATGTTCATAAATTAGTGTGCGTAACAAAAGAATGAACGGAATGAAAACGACTTTTTCTGGAAAATGAGCACATAAATGAAAAGAGAACCCACGGGCGGAAGTGACGTATATGACGTTCCTAAGAAATAATGCAGCATTACGTAATATCATAGTACGATGTGCGTGGCGAGTCTTACCAAGTGTGAAGATTTCATACAGTACAACTCCATAACTCCACCTGAACAATACAGATAGATTGTGTGATAAATGTGAAGAAAAAGAAGAAATACAGATATCCTTGTTGAAAGAACCCAGCCTTGATCAGTCTGCATCTAGGGCTTCAAATCTCATTTTCCCAAGCCAAAATCAACTATCGCGTTGTGCGTTTTCAAGAGGACTGCAGAGTCTAAATTACCCCTGCACATTATATCCCCGGGGGGGGGGGGGGGGGGGGGGTACTACCCTATATCGACTATACGGGGATGATCCGCTGAACAGGGTATGGTTTTTCGACCTTGTTGTCATGAACAGGGTATCCAATTATACTCTATCTCCGATTTAATCCAAACTTCCTGTCATACTCAGGGCCCAAAAAATGCGAAAAATTATTTTGCATTCAGGAAATTGGCAGAAATAAGATCGTTGACTTTACAAAAAGATAAGAGCAGCACGTGCGTCTGAATTGTTATATTTATACAAATCATATAATGTTTGTAAACAATTGTAATTGGTCATAAACAGGGTATGGAAGTTAGCTATTTTTTGTCATAAACAGGGTAACCCCTACAAGATCCCAGCGGAACACCCCTACCCAGATCTGAAGGGAGTACCCCCCCCCCCCCCCCCCGGGATTATATCATAATAATATGGCTAAGTTTGCATTTATCTGATAAAGTGTTTGATAAAAGTTAACTTACACATCGCTCTTGGTGGTATATTGCTGATACTGTAGTGATTCTAAAGCCATCCACTTGACTGGTAAAAGACCCTGGTAAACAATAGAATATCTAACAGTCAGTCAGTTAACCGGCCAACAATATGGCTAGCCTGTAATTTACCATTTTATCTAGCCAGTCATTCAACCAACCTACGCACTGGCGTGCTATCAAACCTTATTACCGACCATTCTACCAAGTAATCAATAGCCAGCCAACAGTACTTTTGACTAACACGTGATGACGGGCCGCCCCTCCAGCTCACCAAGTACAAACAAAATAATAGAAACATTCACCACCCTCCATCATCAATATAGCTCATCGAATTTTGCTGCAACGAATTGACTCGTTTTTATAATGACCGCATACATTTGATCTTTTCGTATAGACATCTTCATTTGCAAGAGCTCTAGCCATCCCAAAGTCCGTTATTTTACAACGCAATTTGTCACCAACGAGGATATTTCTTGCTGCAAGGTCGCGATGAACAATCTACAAGGCAGAAAATTGATAGACAAACTTAAAAGCATTTTAATTTGTTCACATTAGGAGTTTGCTTAGCCAGAAGTAGGTTTATCATGACAACATCGTTGCCCACAGCGACTCTTTCCTTCAAAGCTCTGAGGCGTATTCAGGACTGTCACTATGACGTCACTGTCACTATGACTATCAAGGTCACTAAGGTATTTTCTTGCTTAGAAAGGACATGTAGTAATGCTCCCTCAAGATGCGCTCTTGAAGCTACTGCAAACTAAACAGACTGATATCTTGTTATGCATAACAGCACACAGGTTTGGATTAGAGGAAGTTTCTGTCACCCTCAAAGAGGGGAAAAACGTCCTCTGTGTGCAATTTGACAGGTTTAGCAAACGCAACGTTTTGAATTAGCATGTTTGCGAATGTGGATTGTCGATACATACCTTATTTTCAGCCAAAAATTCCATTCCCTTGGCCACATCCATGGCGAAATGAAACAACTGTCGCGCATCAATGATTTTAGGTTTTTTGATTTCTCTGCTATTGTAGTAATGATCCTCCTGCCCTCGTCCTTTTCTAAGATAGCCAAGTAGATCACCATAGACAACAAGTTCTAAGAATACCATAGGGGGTCCTGACAAATACACAGTCATTGTCATATGCTTTGAATGTTTTTATGGTCAATTAAAGATTGGAAGAGAAGCGTGCTTTTATCATTGTACAGAACATAAGCGTTACCAAACATCGATCTTATAATCGAAGGGCGAACGTTTTTAGTTCGGATGAATTGTTCGAAATACAAAATAACATTTTGTTTGTTATGCAGATACTCGATAGTACTTACTGAATATTTCTCCGTTACTGTTAACAACAGCAGTTGTAATACATCCCTTTAGATTGACCACGTTGGGGTGGGCCTTTAATGATTTCATCACTTCTAATTCTGACAGTAAATCTGTTTTGTCCGATGGATATGCGTCATCTGGAAAATATTCCATAATATGATATATAGTATCGCCATAAAAAAACTTTGTGTGGTTGATTAACAAACCAGGAATCACACGAAAGTAATATTAATTTACGGGGTGAAGTAAAGAATGTGGTTTAATGTTTGATTGAAACTCGGACAAAGACAAACGGTTTGCAAACCATCTCCTTCTGGTAAATATAAAAGCTGATTTCCAGGGTGCGATTTGCATGTCGTACGCGATTTGTAGCATACAACTAAAAACCTCCTAAAACTAGTCGTAGGACATTCAAACACGTTTTAGAGCGTGTGCGACTTAAATCGGGCTTAACAATCAATAAGCAGTCCACAAATCAGCCAATTTATCGAGAAAACCGACCAACCAATGTTATATTCACCTTACCATTTAACATTTTTACAGCCACAGCTTTACCACAGATGGCACCTCTCCATACTTGTCCAAATGATCCAGCACCAATTCTTGTTATCAGCCTGACATTAGCTGGATTTATTTCCCATCCTCTCTCACCACCAGCACCATTGCACTGTCGTCTTAGTATCCTAGAATAAAGTCCACCTTCACTTGGGTGCTGTAATGGTGGACGTCTTTGAGCAATTTTCGTTTTGTTCCAATACTCTGCACTGTCCGGGACGGATTCGTCCCAGATGATGTCACTATCGTCTTTCACACGAGAAGAAGACGACATTTGTGCGCATGATGCTCTAACACAAGCGTCGTTTCCACCAAGAGCTTGTAAAGATTTATTGGAAACACACTTTGTGCCACCTTTCTTCGTCTTTTTACAAGACTTTTTTTGTTTATTAGAAACTCTTTTTTTGTCCAGCTTGGCGGCAAGATAGGGATCTTGTGACTTGACCGAATCTATATCCTCATATAAATGAATGTTGTTTTCTGTGATGTTTGAAGAATCTCCATGACCAAATGATACCATCGGTCCAGTCACTAGATGGTGAATTGTACAAGGAATTTCAAACTGGCGAAATGGACTTCCTTCGTGGAGGGCTTCTTGTGGAACGTCAGTCTGAAATACATTCAAATCAATCGATCAACCAAATAAACATAATCAATTGATAATTAGATTATAAATTAGTCAGGCAATTAAACGATCATTAAACAGAGAAATTAATAAATGAATGAATGAACGAATGAATGAATCAATGAATCAATCGGTCAATCAATATATCGGTGAGTAGGTTAGACGTCTGGAAATCTTTCTTTTCCTGTACTTACATCCCTGTCGGATTCTTGATTTTGTTCTGTTCTCTTTAATGAACTATTAATAATGATAAATAATATCCGATTAGCTCATGTACTTCCTATCAGTTTATTTTAGATACATATACATACCTCTTGACTCTGGCCTTTCCTGAAATGTAAAATGCATTCAGTCAGTCAACCCGTCGCTTTTGTATGCAGTGAGTTCACACAGTAATTACAGCGTTTCGCGAAAATCGATGACCACCTATAATTTTTCCATGTCTGCATTTTTTTATTAAGTAACAATCGATAAATTATAGTTGGCCACAGATTTTCGCCGCTATAACAGCTCTCTCAGCTTATTCAGTTCAGTTGTGGCAGTTACCGCTCTATTAGAGCGTTTTAACATAACGAGCTATCTTATGCTAATGCATGAGTTCTAAAAAATGCTAATGAGCCAGAGAAGCTCTTCTTATAAGCATTGCACGTGGGATTGGATCCATAAAACGTTTGTTTTAACTACATTGTTGCATCATTACTTCGTTGTTTGTGCTTGTTGAGCATCGTAGTGTACATTCCCACGTGCAGTGCAGATCTCCTCTGGCTCATTAGCATTTTTTAGAGCTCATTAGCATAAGATACTAGTTATGTGAAAACGCTCTATTTAACTTGCCTTTGTCTTTGTAAATCAAAGAGTACATTCCCACGTGCAGTTCTCATTGGCATTTTCTAGAACTCATTAGCAGGTACGTTAAAATGTTGATGTGAAAACGCTCTATTCTACTTCAGTCATTCAACTTTATTTCACTGATTTATGTAAACTAAGGAGTTGTTTGTTGGTTGGCACTTAGTTACACTGACCTTTTCTTGCTCTTATTTTGTAGATAACAACAGAACAAGTTATGATTGCAAAAGCTGCTGCAACGGTCACAAGCACAAGGATAAGGAAATATGTGAACATGTTGGTACTCTTGGCTGTTGTGATCGTTACTGCATCAGTGGTTGGCTGTTCGTACGGTACTGAAACAAGAAAAACCGAACCAAGAATCAATATGTGGATTGCTCAAAACTTTTTACTATAGAGGTAAAAACTTGTAAAAAATACTAGGTAGGACTGCGTCGGTGTTTCTAGAGAAACTTTTTACAGTTGGTTGGTCACTATTATGAACCAGTTTCGAGTTGCTCTATATGCTCTTTTAGCCTCGATTTCAACTCTACAAGTTCTGTGATATCAAGTCGTGAGTAACATGTACTCAAATTTCATGATGTTCTCGGGGGAGCCAATGAGATTGCAGCATTTCGTACTTCGAGTACAAGAGGTTGTCGTACCTGTTGTCAAGCGTAGATCTGTACTTGCAATCATAGTACTCTTGTCTTCTCCTGTAGAAACATTGACGAATATCATTATCGTTCCATTCACCTCTAATTTGCTTTCACCCCATTGGTTCCTTGCAGTGACACCAATCTCATACCACCCTACCCCCCACAGTAGGACAGTATAGTTAGTCTTTGTGCAGTTAATGTACTTCCATGGTGATTTGTCTTTTCGAAGCCATATAGTGTACGTCATGTTTTCGTACTGTGAAGGCTTGACGTCGCTCCATGTAACTTGTAATGTATGGTTTGTCGTCAAGCTAGCATGGAATAAAGGGCTTGATGGTGGAACTGTTGGAATTGTTGACAGACTCTTGTTAGAAAATATGCCATTAGCATTTGATAATGCTCAGAATTATATTGTTTCTATAATATTTCTGATGAGTATCAACGTAGCAAAGCTACAACGTTTTAGGTACGTGTTTTTTTAATCCTCCTATAAGACAGCGTCCACACTAACCCGGATAAATTTGAAATAATAGTTTATTGATGAAATACTGAAAAATAGATAATAATTTAATGAAATAAAAAACAAGTAGCACCAATAAGAACAACAAACAAAATAAGAAAACTGACCACATTGTTTTTAGTTCAGTTTGTTTCAAACTTGAATGATTTTGGATGTCGTTTGTTTATGAAAAAAAAAACCTAATGAAAGACCCTAAATTTTTTAATGCCAAAATATTGTAATTGTTTTTAGTTACAGAAAAAAAATTGAACACGCAAATTAATCGGAATGGTTTCCTTACTGCCTTTGGCTGTGATTTGAACTGTCGCTTGATCTATTCCATACTTATTAACTGCTTTACACGTGTAATCTCCAGTACTGTTCTTGTTGATATTCACCGTGACTCGTCCTGTTGTAGAGATAAGACGGGCGTGTCGATGCCACGTGGTTGTGGGTGGAGGATATCCACGTGCTTGACACGTCAGTGTGACTGATGATCCTTCCTCTGCGATCTGGCTTTTGTTTATATGAGTTATTCTTGGTGATGCTGTTGAATCAATCCAATTACCATCATTCGTATTACTCCGACGAAGGACTAACGTCCGAAACGTCAGTTTTCTCGACCATCATTTTAAGGTGTCCAACTTATCTTTACATTTACAACAATTACCATCAAAATGATTGCATACATGGAACCAAATGAATAAATATGAATGAGTGAATGAATGAATCAGTGAGAAAATTAATGAATGAAGACAATAATGAATGGGGGAATGAATAAGTCAATAAATCTCTATTAATCTCTATTTTTTAATAAAAAAGGAAAAACGAACGAATGGACAAGTGAATGAAAGAACGGCACATAAACGAATGAACTCACCGTAAACATTTAATGTAAAATAACCTGTTAATGGGGGATGGAACTTGCCCTGGGAATTATTGAGAAAAATCTGTATGCCGTATTGTTTAGAATCACGTAGTGCTACATTATGCATCGTGATATTGATATAACCAGGGCTTGACAGTTTTCCATTACATGTGAAACGTTCTTGAAATGGCGATTGGATCTATAAAGTACAAAAGCATTTTTTTTAGTTACAACAATAATATAAAAATAAAGCAACAGGGCACCCGGAGAAAAATTCCGAACACTATAGGATTAAATAATCATTCCGAATATGCGACCGTATCATTTATTAGAATAGATTGCCAAATTAAATGAAATGGAGCCAGGACTAGTGAAAGATGCATTTTATGCTCGAGAGGGTTCGGCCGACCACGTACAGTAAACCATGATTTTTTTTGCTTAGATGCTGAATACTGAGATTGAACGTTCTAACTGATTTTTGTTTTCGTTTACAAAAGTATTATGGCTTCAGTAAAAACAATCATGAATTTCGCCACTGATTATAAATTGTAAATTGTAAATAGGCTTTCTACCTCCTTTATCCCTCATAGTTATTGTAGAAAGACCTTTAAATAATGTTTTAATGATTTATTAATATTGTAGGATAAGTAGTACTAAATAAAAACATTGTAATTGTAATTGTTGTAGGGGTAAAACAGGGCCTCGAATAATTCAAAATCGACTATAGATTTTTTTAAACTTCGCATGCGTTGAACCAGTAATTCGAAAATTGGGAGTTATTTTGAATGTTAAGGTCGAAAAGCGCGTAAAAAGAGCAAAATGTAAAACCAATGACGTCATTGTTTTGTTGCTATGGTGATAATTTTGTAAACAAAAAATATATCGTTAAAACAACCAATCCTTGTCTAGCATCTGAGCGAAAACTCAGAACTTGGGACCATGAGTTCAGAGAACACGGGCTGACCAGTTCAGTATAGTAAAATCAAATATCGTGATTCCGAATGACACTGAAAAAAAGTCATATCCCAGCACCTTCTAGTCGACAAACCTAGTTGACAAACCTGTGGTATTGACGACATGGTGATAACTTTTTTGTATATAAAGCCACTTTTGCTCCAGACACCAAACGACATTTCTGATGGACGTTTATTGTATGGTAGTGAGTATTTCCATGTAAGGATCACATCACTGCCTTCGCGTACAGTTATCGTCTTGTTGGGATATGAGGTAAAATCACCTGTGAAAGAATAAAGACAACGACAAATTAATTGACAAACAAACAAAAGGGAAACAGACAAACAATATGACAGTCGACAAATTTATCGAATAGACAAATCGATTAGAGATACAGACAATGAAAACAAACAACAGCGAAAGAATGCACAAAAGAACGAATGAATGAATGCATTGCATGAATGGTTGAGGAATTAATTTTATTCAACTGTTGAAGAATCATTATTTGACTGTGCTAATATCACTCAATGAAACCACGGATAAATCTAAATTGTATGCATTGCTATATGTGTTAGCATCAGGTGTGATGATGCACACACTACTTGAATTTCTTTTTGCGTTAACTGAAAAGAATGAATGCATGAATATTAGTATGGCTAAGTCCATAAAACTGAGATATAGTGATAATGATATTCACGTTTTGTAATAGTCGTGAAAACAATGCAAAACGTTAAAACAATCTTGATGATCGTGTGCCCATGAATTCAAACACTTCAGCGTTAAGTAGTTATTTTTTCGCTTACGTCATCACATGGGTCTAGACTGATTCCATAAGTCTTAGTTTTCGCTCTTTGTTTTTGACTTATGAAATCAGTCTACACAGAGGTCTTGGTGGCACAAAGTCCCCGGTTCGAAACCGGCTCGAAATGATATTTACTTCTCAAAAAGAAATAAAGAATTAATTTGAGATGTTAACTTCCTGTTAACAACCCGAAAGTTTACTGGAAAGTGAGTGAATGAGTGAGTGAATGACAAAGATGCCCAACTCCATTAACTCCTCCATTGCTAACGCAATGTTAAAAAGGATCAGGGTTTAGTATCTCGATCACGATATTCCTATAAAGATTTTCGAAACGTTTCCCTTTCAAACATTTGTTCAGTTTCGAGTGCAAAGATTTTTTCGGCAATGTTGTTTGCCAAAACAACCAAAGAACTGACAAGGCAAAGGGAATTCCAGCAACCAAGCAAGGTTTTCCTGGGACAAAGACAGGCTACTAAATGCGTAAAAACTAGGAGCAAATGATTTGATAAGCAATTAGAAAAACAGACAAGTAAATAAATAGATCAACTGCCGATAACAAAAAAACAAATAAAAACAAACGCACAGAAAAAAAAATTAGCGGAGACAAGCAAACAAACACATTTGTGCCATGAAATATAAAACTCCAAACATGTCAAATGTGATTGTTATTACCTGTTCAGTTTATTCGAGGCATGAACTGATTATTTTATGGCTTTGTGATAAAAAATACTTCAAATCAGTTTGTTGATAAGACTACTTACTAACCTAACATTGATAACTTCATTTGAATACTTATCATCACAATCAAAGTAAATCTCTTGATCCATCTCATTGTGACACCCATGCAACTAGTGTACGTTTTAGCTCATAAAGCACTGCCAATAACAGTCTGAGTAGTTTTCAAGACAGCATTCAGATTCACGAAGCTAATAGGTGTATGGAATAGTGCAAGTAGAAACCAAAATGGGGTGTTACCGTTCTAAAACCCATGAATAACTAATGAGTGATTTTCAAAGCAAATCAACACCTGTGACGAGTTCTATAACTACTGATATAGAACTGTCCTAATTTGCATTAACTTAAAACTCCCAATAAAGTTGATTGATTCTCGATTTTTTTACTGAAAAATTTAAACTTACGTTTGTAGTTTTAGAAGCAATTTATGAAATGAGAATGAGTGTTTTATCGGCGCTATAGATACGTGGCTCTCATTTTCTAAAGTAGACTGAGAGTCAAATAAAACAAGAAATAATTTGCTTTCCATTTTTAAGTTTTTAGTCGGCTCTCACTTAAATGTACGGCTCATGGAGATGATAGAGTGTTAATGGGAGGAAAATTGCTATATGCATCATGTACTGCACATGCTTGCGCGCGCTCTTGCATGACCACACTCATGCGCACACCACAAACTTGAAGAATTATTTTGATGACGTCATGAAAATATACAATGCGCGTTTTTGATAAAATAAAAAAGACTCGAAAACTGAGCGTTTTTTTTTTTTTTTTTTTTTTTTGCAATTTTCAGAATACTGTTTTAGTAGCATAAAAAAGTAGTTCGCAAATTTTCAATATTTTGACCACACTACGCAGTAATAACACAGCACACACATTTGACGCTTGGGCTGGTGGGTCAGCCACGCCCTCACTAGACTATATTTCGAAAATCTACCGTACAGTCAACTAGTCAAAGAACCTGAGCATCAAAGCCGGTCACGCAACCACCAAAACCAGTGTGTGGAAAAAATTATGTGGACGTGAGCCCCCAACCAATGATAAGATGCAACCCATGTGGTTTTAAGGTTAATCTAGATTGAAATAATACTGAAACAAAAATAAATAGATTAATTAATTAATTAATCAATAAATTCACCGTAAGCAAATGAAGAACAGACGCAGCGAGGCTGACCGTAGAACAACTCACTCTAGGTCAGCATTTCATTAAACACTCTATTACTCCAGGGACCCAACGCTATTCACGTACGAACCGTTATGCTTCGTGGCGGCAAAATCTTCATTTGTGTCAATCTCATTCTTCGCTTTTTACAAATTACATGGTTTTCCAACTGCAGAGTTTCTTTAATCTAGCAAAAACCATTATTCCGTTATTTCTAGGGTTCTGTAGTTGGGATCTTTTTGTCAAGCTAATATATGCTAGGTCATCGTACTCAAATCCATGTACAATGTTGTTTTTTTAAAATTGACCGCTTAAAACTAGAGTTTTTATTTTTTTTTTCTACGTTAAAAATGAGCTTTATTATGACAGCCATAGAGTTGCTATGGTGACCGGTCACGTGATCATTTCTATAAAAAGGAATCTTTGAATCAAAGTCTTTGAAATAAAGTCCACCCTTGAGCTTTGTGGGCAGTTGATGTTTTTTTAAAATTCCCTAAACCACTAAGATCCACAACTATAGGAGCCTCCTTAATCTGACTGACAATCTCGTACCTCAAGTACGCGACTCTCATTGTTACTTATTTAGGGGCTTTTTTGTTCTTCCAGTTTTTCTGCATCAACAACTTGTAAACATCGATAGTTTTGTTGACTAAAAAGTGAAATGATAGAAATACGTCCAGTAGCAACCATTCCATCTCTTATCCATGGATCGTATGCTTGCACTCCAGGCTGTTGCTAACTTATGCTTTGTTTTGGTTGACCTATCAGCAAACAATCGGTAACCTAAATCAGCGGGTTCTGGGAATCAAAAAAATATCGAAGCAATCGTTCCCTAAAATATCGTTGAGTTCAATTTAAATATGACTTTTGCGAATATTGCGAGACTTGTGAGAGCACCTCTGCTGGCTTCGTACATTATTGTTACAGGTAAAGATTGATAAATAACGAACACAGTATATCGAGCTCGAGACAACTGCAGCAACTATGTTACAGCACCATAACTGACTTAGATATAAAAATAGATATGATGAAATCTAGCTATAGTTTATACTGGTTTGACCAGTTTATATAAAACTGAATCATTGAAAGCACTCAGACTAATGGTCATGATCACGTTTATTTCTCTTGATTTATATATATATATTTAAGTACAACACGGAAATTCAGACAAATGAAAACAATCAAAACAATGAAAAAAAATCTTAACCACCAAAATTGTAGAGTTGTTTCAAAAAGCATCATGAAATCCAGAGAATCATTGAAGTTTTTCACAAGATGTAGAGAATGTGTACAAAATCTACCTTGAAAAAATAAACTTTTCAGATTTACAATAAAATGTTATAGTTAGCTGACATTATTGTTTCACTGATGTAAACAAGTAGTCGAGCTATGACGGCGGCTGAAAATCAAATATTAATTACGACAAATAATTGACAAATTTACATTTTTTTCTCAAAGATAACAAGTTATGCAAGTCTCTTTCACTTCTTCCAGCTTTATTGCGCAAGTTTATTTCTTTTTTGCTGAAGTTTTACTTCTGTTTTCTGATTTTGATTATATTTACTTCTTAGAACTTTCAAAAGAATCAGAAGGCATGATCGTTATGCATTCCTAAGTAACCAACTGTCGGATATGAATTGTTTATATTGAGTCAACAACATATTTTTTATGAAAAACAAATTTTCATTCCACTGATTGAGATTTTGATAAAACTTTGATGAAATAGCGATTTTTCGAAACTTGTATGTGAAAATTATCGTATTAGGAAAACTTGGTCTAATTTCTATATTATTAGCCTCCGGGATAAAAATGTCAGACACTTGGAACGGTGGATTGATGGACAATAACGCGAGCATAACACAAACCTTGGTTTACCACCATTTTCGCCATTGCTTTACAAATTTCTATAGACATTGAAATCATTCAGTGATGCTCATTAAAATAAAGAACCACCTTGGTTTTTTATCCACCATAGTGAGTATGTCTGTATTTTTACCATGAAATTACAGTTGTGGTTTCTTCCCCATAGCATATGGTGCTGGACACATTAGTCGTGTCAATCTCGTAAAACGTCCACCAGATACAATTCACAGCTTGGTCGGGCGTACTATCTCCTTTGAATGGAAGTTCAGCTTCGATAAGGAAATGTTAAAGAAAGATGAGCATCAGCCGAGTTTTATTTTCGGCGAATGGAAGAAAAGTGCGGGTTACATCCACAACAAACTGTTGTTGGTACAGACGTCGACGATACAAAGACTGAGAAGAGACGAGTATGATAATAAAATACAATGGAAAGGCAACATGTCGACCAATCAAGATGAATGTTATGGGAAAGTCACCCTGCTTAACCTAACCGTTCATGACTTTAAATATTATGCCGTCAATATATTTGCGGCAAATTCACTCCCGCCTCGGCAAGACGTCTTTAAACTTGTACTTGGTGGTAAGTTAAGCCTTTTCTATCGTAGTTGCACACATGCTGCCGAATTATCCGTCTCTTCAAATGACGTTCATTGAATGTATTGGAATACCGCAGAAAAATATCGTATACGGAAATAAAAACAAACAAACAAGCAAGCAAAACTAAAAACAAAGAAATTAAGCAAACATGCAAGGAAAAACAAGGAAGCATGCATGCAAGCAAGCTATAACAATAAAGTAAAGAAACTATAAACAAACGAACATGAAACTCTTCATTGTATTTATTATTTTTCTTTTTAAAGAGGACGCCAATATTGCGACGTTGACAGCAACAGACAACAAACACCAAGGTAAGTAAAATGTTCGAAACATTGGTGGCCCTATTTGTACGTTAACATCGGAGAACATTACTCTACAAACATCAACAATACCAGCTATTTCCGTGCAATCTATACTGAAATGAACCTAACGAATCAACGAAACAACCAATTAACCAACCAACCAATTAATTAACCAAATAACCAATTAACCAACCAACCAACCAACCAACCAATCAATTAACCAAATAACCAATTAACCTACCAATCAACCAATCAACCAAACAAAAATTTCAAAACTCACAAATTAAAATGAAAATATAGAATTCTTCAGGATGGGGATTTGATTTCTATAATTGTTCTTCCCTTTGGCCCTCTTCTCCTCAGCCCCTCCCTTGCTCCCTGGACTCTTATAATTAGACTCACAACTAATAAGTAAACGATTAACAGTTGATTATCTTTATTTTTTCAGAAGCTAGCTCATCTAGCGTGGCTCCAATGTCCTTTGTTACAACAAATCAATACAGCAAATCAACAACGATGACAGTCAACACAATCATCGCTGCCATTCCGTTCATTGTATACACACTATTCAATTTATAAACAAATCGCTCCATCTTGTCCTTAATTTTCCTTAGCCCAGCAGGTCTGTACATGAATAAATTTCCTGAACAAATTGATTAAATAACTAAAAAGGACAGAGCATGCGCAAATAAGTGACATCTAATAGTAACTAATGATAATTAAGGTAATCAAACCCCGGTAGAGTCGGATCCAGGGAAGTGAAAGGGAGCTTCTTTCTCTTTTGAAAGACCTATTTTATTGTTATAGATAGTACTTTTCATTTTTGGTTAGTAATCAGTATTTTTTAATTAGTGCACTCCCCTTTCAAAATTTCGGGATCATTTTTTGATTAGTGCACCCCCTCTTTCATCATTTCTGGATCCGCCTCTGCCCGGGATCAAACCTTGCTCATAAGTATATTCCAATAGAATAATAACATCTCTATCAGACCGCAGAGCGACTACGATATCAAGGATTTTCAATTGAGAGAGCTGAAAACCAGACGTATATCATTGCATTTTATTTACAAAAAAACCTCTAATTTTCCTTTTGAAATATCTTTACAGTCACTTCTATGATCCAGATGAATATACGTAAATCATCGAAGGCCAGCACTCAGGTCACCGTGGTCAACCATGGCACTTATTCACGACCACACGGTGTATAGACATGCGGAAGACGCGACTTATCAATCTTGAGATGCATGAATTCTCAAAGTACCTTGTAAATATATATAAATACCAAAGCAGCAGTAAGAATTTTTACGTCATATTCCACAGGGAAATTATGTAACAATCCCTCTATGTTAAAAACATACTGATAGAGTGCACGCACTAAAAGTGGGCATCATAAATACCACTAAATAGTGCTATTTTATGCTAATTCTATTGTTTTCTTTTGTTTAATTAGTGCTATTTACCACTAAATAGTGACAATTGTTGCACACTTTTAGTGCGTGCACTCTACTATCTTTTTATGACTGTATATATGTTTCATTTCAAGTTTTGTATTATATAGTTGATGAACAATTTTAACTTTGTTTATGCTATACTTTGTACTGTTTGTAATATATGTTATACACAGCGTCTTTTTAAATCTAATATCATTATCATTGTTATAGGCGTCACTTCTGCCTAAAATGCTTCGGTCTAATTAACATGTGCCGAATAAATAGGCGACTTCCAATTTGGTGTCACGTGACCTCATCTTCCCTAAATAACGCAGCTTTTAAAAACAACGCTCAGAAATCAAAAACCACACCCCATTTAGTAGAATTGTAAAATTTTAGCTTCTGGAATACACTGAGCACAAGAAAATTGACAAAATTGAAATTCACGAAAATTTTTAAGATTCGTTTGGAAAAACACATTTGTTTGTACTAGCCTATTTCCTCGCGTATACCCATTTTGAACTTGGTACTTCTACTAAATTTCTGGGCTTTTTTCCAAGTTGCCTATTGAAACAATATATCTTCCTAGATTCAGCGCATGTAAAATTCGACTTAGAAAATAACAGCTAAATTGCATAGCATATTTATGTAGGGCTGCATGGAAAAATGTTCACTACTAGCCTTATCTTCTAAAGAGGAGCCATTATTGAAACACATTGTTTTATTTTTTTACACTTGTCACTTTTTTATCAATAAAATCACAAAGAAACACCATGACATGAGTCCTTGTGTACCAGATGACTTCAATCCCTTACTTTGTCTGATTCAATAGAAGTATTTGTATTTGTACAAACCTGACCTGATCTCATCTTGACACTGACATTGTCCATTTAATAATAAAAAGCTTTCCAAATAATTCTTAAGTGACTGAAGATTGTTTTCATCAGGATATGGTAACTAAAACTGCATTACAAGGACATATACCATTCAATTCATCTTTAACAGACACTTCACTTCTACAGTGCCAGTACTAGTAATATTAGCAAACTTGCAATGAAATGTAGATGTGCACACTAATCAAAGCCAAAGGAATTGGACTATTTGTTGGAATTTGTTCGGGAGGCTTTGATCGAAGTATAGCAAATATAAAAACGATATTTTTTACCTCAAGGAGTAAAAATATAAGTTAGTTTTAAGTTTGATAACACTTAAAATTTGGTGTGCAATGTTCAATTATGGTAAAAAATTGAAATCTGTTCTTGAAAACAACACTTGTGCGACAAAAGACGAAAAAACTCTTTTTTCCATAATGTCTCAACTTAAACTGCAATCCATGTCCTTCGGTCCCATCATCCAATCCTTTTTTTTTTTTACAAATTAATATTTTGGTAAGCATAATGAGGGAAAATTCCTTAACAAAAAAAATCAATTTTGAAACAACGAAAAAACAGTTTAAATTCATTGCACAATTTTACTATATTATTTGAATTTTATACTTTTGTTCTTGACTTTTTCATGCATCTTCTTCATACATTCACACTTCCATAATTTGATAAGTCAATGATTCACTAACTGGGTTTCGTATTATATTCATTGCGTTACCAGCCCAACCACAGTTCAGCGGTCAGCCAGCCATGTGCATATATAATAGTAAGATTTGGTAATGGCTTCACGTCGATATGCTAAAGTTGGTATAACTATTTGTTTTATTGCTTTAGCAACACCAGAACTAGGTAAGCTCAATAATTTAACACATGAAAATGTCTAAATCGGACGATCGCTTTCATGGGCTATAAACTGAATCGGCGAATTGCTTGACTAATAAAAGTGCAAGGTTGCAAGTCCACGTATTAATTCAACTCAACTCTTCACGTTTGTAAGCATATCATTGGGAATTTCAAATTCTATTTGATGATAAGTTTCGACAATCGTCAGATAGAATAAAGATGGCTTATTAGTGCGATATTTGGTTCTTATCATGCAGCCGACATTTCTTCTAGAACAAATATATCATGAATACCTACACAATTTTAGTAACGAAAAATATTTTAACGGGACCACGCTGGAAAAAGTAGGCATATAAACTATGTTAGGAACTGCTATTTTATGATACTGGATTATTCATTAGAAGACCTGCACCAAAGACGTATATTTCAATATCTTAAAGTATTTGAATTTCATGTATACACGCGGAACATCTGTTGTGACCCTACTAGTCACGGAATTGATAACGTCATTTCAGATTATGATAATGGTCATACAAATACAATGTTTGACTGAGTAATCTGTTTGAAAGTTTCAACCGAGCCACATGAAGTAATGATGTAACTGTTTGAAGACTGCAATGATAATTACACCATTACAAACTTACAAAAATGGCCTATGTTTCAAAGACATCATTAACAGCTATAATATTATTATTATAGAGGAAGTAATTTGAAAAGCTATATGACATACTTTCTCCGCTCTAGTGACTGACGGCTTCCTAATGTAAAAATGGGTATTAACACTCTTTCTTATGACTACAATCAAGCCGTGGAAATCCTTTTCTTCCATACTCCCCTCCTTTTTTCGTTTTATCCCTTTTTTTTTAATTTCTTCCATTCTTGCTTCTTTCTATTTTAATTTATCTATTTACACTATTTTCTTTTGTTCTTTTTAGTTCTTGGTCAACGTGAAATTTTAAGATGTCTTATGCTAGTAGGCTCTTATTCTAGATATTTAAGCATAACAAGTAGTCTTGTACAAGCTGAAGATATACTTTTTGCTGTAGCCCTGCAAAATGATACAAAGATCCTTTGTCAATCCGAAGCGTGTAAGGAATTGAATGCTCATAATCTTTCTAAGATAGAGGGAAACATGGTTCACTTGGTTATTAATGACATATGTGCAGTAGTGAATAACACAGTGTTTAACTGTATAATCATTAATCACGGGAACATTTCAAATAATGAGGGAAATTCTACAATAATAACACATTCAGGTAAGAACTGTTCATGTAAATTTTAAAACGCTTCCTCAGGAATCAGCTATAAAAGCTTATAAAAGATTACTTATATTTTATCAGTTATCAGCAGACATGGGTCAGGTCTAGTATTTGCAAGCAATTTTTTTCGCTCAGGTTCACGCTAACAAGTTGTGCAGGTTCGCTTCGCGCTGATTGGCTATTTCCTTCTCAAGGAATCAGCCAGTTTTGGTATAGATATTGGTGTTTAAGTTTTAAATGAAATCTATTTAGACATTTCATCTTGCCATTGTGATCATTCTTTAATGAGATTTTTAGTATTGCATGGTATTACAACATTAGCATTAGTAATACATGTATTGGTATGTATCCATAATCCATGGTTGTTCCTTAACTTAGAGGACCAATGTAGACCATCTGATACAAACACAACTACTGCACCGTTAACTACAACGACCACTGAAGCCACAATCACCAGTGAAGGTAATGTAATTGAAACTGTTTTTTAAAACCATTTGTTTATGTTCATAAGTGCATAAAATTAAATTGAAAATCATTTTAAATTCTAACAGTTGAAGGTGATCATAGTTCGATTAACTATGGTGTACATGGCTTATAAAATGGACATTTTTAAAATAACAGTCTAGCTTTCTTTACTGACAGGTCCGTTAACAACAACAAATTCAACGTTACTAACCAACAAGACACAACCAACTACCAATGAAAAAAAGGATGACTTCGTCAATCGTAAGTTTGTACAACTAACTGATCCAATACATTTAACAACTTACTAACCAGCAAATAAAGAACAAATCAACCAATATAAATCGACAACAACAAGAGAGTATGAGATAAGAGAGGTTATCCAACGTATTGGGCTTTACACTCATCAGGGGATCTTTTCATTCTATTTTTAAACTGAAGTTATTTCGGGAACGTAACGTGATTGGCCATATTACAGGAGGCGTGGTCGCATCGTCAAAACATCTCAAGACAAAAGTGCGGAGATTGGTAAAAATAGCACGAACAGTAGAGCCCCTGATGGGGTCCTGGTATAAGCTCTCTTATCTCATACTCTCTTGACAGCAACTAATCAAGAACCGGTCAAACAGTTAACGACCAACCAATCAACAATGAGTTAAATTACGAGTCAAACATTTAGTAACTAATCAACAACCAACCGCAATTCAACAACGAATCCGGCAGCGAACTATACAAATCAACAGTGAATCAACCATTCAACAATGCAACTAATCAACACCCACCAAACTAATCTAAGCAAATAAATAATCAATCAATCTATATATTTATCGATCTATCAAATGATACCATGTTTGACTACCATGTATTTTGTTTCAGATTGGAAGACAAGAGCAATAGTCTCATTTTTTTTTAATGCAGTACTACTAGTCATAGTACTGGTATTAGGGGTTTGTGTGTACAAAAATCATAGAAATAATCAAAATGGAAATGGGGAGCGTGGATACGCTGATGGTACTGCCGAATTGAATCAAAATGGAAATGGGGTGCGTGGTAACGATGGTGGTACTACCGAATTGAATCAAAATGGAAATGGGGAGCGTGGTAACGATGGTGGTACTACCGAATTGAACCAAATTGGAAATGGGGAGAGTGGTAACGATGGTAGTACTACCGGATTGAATCAAAATGGAAATGGGGAGCGTGGTAACGATAGTGATACTGCCGAATTTAATCAAAATGGAAATGGGCTGTTTGATGATGCTGATAGTACCTCCGGAACAATATCATTATTAGAAATGGAATACCTAATGTAGCGTGGAAATAACCCTTTAGAATGTGGTAACGCTGGACCAAAACATCGAAGACCGCCTGGCGAACTTATGCCGCCACCAGCAAAATGTGCCAAAATCTCTGTTAACTACAAATTTTTCGGCAAATCTCGGTCGTTATAAAGATGATTGCCTTATCTTAATATTACCTCTAAGCGACAGGTTGCTAGGACTACTAGAAAATGTACGGTTGGGGGGTGGGTGAAAGGTGACTGATTTTTGCCATCCAGGCATTTTTTCGTTCCTAATTAAAGTTCACGTAGTGTTATTGTTTTTGTATTTGAACTAACCTTTTTCTTTTATCCGCTCTGTATATAAAAAAAGCAGTCACACGGTCACGTGACTGATGACGTTAGATGTACGATTTTTTGAGCTCAGAGATATTTGTTTGGCCTCCTTGATTTCTAGTTTATAGCCTAACAGGTCTTTCAAGGGCAATAAAAATTGGTTGATTATTTCCATGTTAGTTCTGGTTAGAACTTCAATTATTGACATTCAATTGAATTAACAGTGACTAGATATGTGATATGAAACAAATAAGGCTTGTTTTTTATCACCAACAACAAACAAACAACAACTTATTACAAAAACAGTTACAAAAGCACTAATTGCTTTCCGCAGTTAGCTAAAAAGCCATTCGTGGCGGAAGGAGTTGAAACGGAGAAAAAAATAGAAGTAATGAATATACAATTGTCCAGAATTACATACACTATTAGAATAGAGGAACGATATACTAAGATATATTTAAAAACGTAAATATGCTACTAATGTTACATAATAGAATATACATAATATACATTAGACATTTACACTATTTTTATATTGTTCAACAATTCATGAATAATTAATAAGTATTTGGTCCAATAAAATTACAGAGTTCTATCACGTTCGTGACATTTTATACCCGATAAAAATTCTGCATTCCTAAAGACAGCCGGGAAGGGATTTTATTTCGTGTGGGGTTGAATAATTGAACAGAAAGCGCCATTCTTTAGCAATAGTATTTCTTCCGTAGTTCAGGTTCTTTAGGTATTCTGTAGTAGTGAAGGGTTGGGTTGTTTCTAAAACTATTAAAACAACCAGTTACGCAACAGTTATAGTGATGAGGCATACTTTAAACTAAGTCAAGATGGCGTCTCCGTCTTTCCAATCAATCCCAAGCACCACCGCGCACTAAATTACATGAGATTAGAGCCCAGCCCTTTTTTCAATATGACACCGGCGAATTGGTGGCGTGATCTTGTATACCTGTACACCAAAATCTATATATAATGATGTTTTTATAACGATAACGATGTGCTGATAAAGGGGCAAAATTGCAAGAGCACATCACTAATAGAGACCCTTAGTTTCGTAGTATGTAATACATTTCAAACACGAACCTTTGAACTAAATGTCTTTACTTCTTTACAAACCTCCTCAATAAACTTTACTGTTTATATCAATTTCAAAACCTCGTTCTTCTATTAGAAGAATAGGGATTCTTATCTTTCGTAAACTTTGCCATGTTGCAAATATTTTAAGGTATTTGGAGACAGTTTCTCAAAAGGCCTACCGACCTAAGAAAACAACGGCAAAAGCCATCTTGCTTTTCTTATTTCTTAACAATATTTTGATACACAGTTGCTTAATAGTTCTGGAGGATATCTTGAGACTTTTGTGGTGATCAGTATTGATTTATGCAAATTATGAGGAAATCCTGGAAAACAGTTTTTTTAATTTATTTTCAAAAAATTGCTATAGAATCATGTCAAAATTCAGAAGCGTAATATTCAACATACTCCCTAACTGCACAGTGATTTTAAAGAAATTTCAATTGTCACACTAATCGATAAACTGGACAATGCACTTTACTCCGAAATAAAGTGGTTTGTAAAATGTATGTCAAATCAATATTAAACTAGACGCATAACTGCGTGAACTCGGGCTGCTTTTGGAAAATTGATTAATCTATGACTCCTGAGGTGCACTTTGTTTAGCGAAAAAAAAAAAAAAAAACTAAAGAAAGACGTCCATAAAATGTACTTCTCATTATACATGATTATAAAGCGCTATAGTATGCTAATTCTATTGTGTCTTTGGTTAATTACAGTGAATTTTCAGAAAAATAATACTTACCAGGACAATTTAGTCAAAATGGGAGTTTTCAATAGGGAAAATGTTTGTCACATTTTGAGTCTATACAATATGCGAGGCAGCGAGGCATAATGCGAGGCAGCGAGGCATGCGAGGCATTGTGCGAGGCATGCGAGGCATCGTACGAGGCATGCTAAAATATTGGAAATTCTAGTAAACAAACAAATAATGATAACTTTTGAAATTATTAAGAGAAAGTAAAAGTTCTATATTATAAGTACGGGAGAATTGTGTGTATTTATTAAAATAGTTTCCAGTTTGTGTGGTATCACTCCGAATGTAATTATCATTCAGTTGTACTCCTTTTAGTTCAAACAATGCATTATAATGTATACTTTGAAAGTAGTGAACTAAGTTACTAAGAGATGATAATTCAAGAAGCACACAAGTACCCTGAAAAAAACTGTTACCAAATAAATCTCTTGCATGAGAATCAAAAACTTTGAAGGTGTTATTATGACAGTATATAGCAACAGCAGTAGCACCTATTGTTAATATGAAATTGGTATAACTGTCAGACATCAATGATTGAAATGCTGTTTGTAAAGAAGTACAGTATGCATATCCTTCAATTGCACTTCCATGATGTAAATTACCGGTAAAACTCTCACTATATTCCAGCTGATAGTCGGTGTCGAAGACATTTAACATTGTTGGTAATTCAGTTTGCATTAAAAAATTCTGTCTTGCAGATTGTGATAGCCTTGAATACAACTGATTTCCAATATTCATAAAAGACACAAGATCATTAGATGAATTGATACCATGTTTATTATTATAAATCAGAGAATATAAACTCATTGCAACACATTGCTGTCCTGCATTCTGTCCAAATATAGAAACATTGCCTTGACTATATGGTGCTGTTATTGTCTCGCTAGGATCAACATACAATGTAGAATTAGTAGGACCTGGATTCTTCTCAATGTCAGTGATTAGTTTTGATTGACAATAGTGGGCTAAATGTGTGTGGGTATTATACAAACACAACACTTTATAAGAAGAAAATAATGCCATATAACGATTAGCCTTAAATTTAAAAGATTGCAGTCGAATTGAAAGCTTTCTTTTATTGATAGTAAATGAATGACTTCTTGTGCTAATGATATAATTATACAATTTATATTTGCAAAAACAAACCGTCTCAACTTTCTGCTTTTTGTGGCAAGGCGCTTTAGAACACGTGTTGGTAACGGCAGGTCTAAAATGCAGACTGGAAAATGCAGACCGGTAAAATGCAGACTGGGAAAATGCAGACTGGGAAAATGCAGACTGGGAAAATGCATCATTTTTTTAACATGATTTGTTCACTGTCATTGAATTCGGTAGATAATTCCATAATTCGAGTTGCTGAACGTTGAATTTTTCGCAGTCTGCATTTTACCGGTCTGCACTTTCCAGTCTGCATTTTAGACTTTCACACACGCCAGGTCTAAAATGCAGACTAGAAAGTGCAGACCGGTAAAATGCAGACTGTGAAAAATTCCAAATTCATTTCAACATTATCCTATCAGTTGTATCCGTTTGTTGAACATTTTATTATTTCATGTATGGGTAAAAAGTAGAATACACCAAAATTTAAATCTTCCTTCAACGTATTTTTTTCCGAATTAGACGACTGATATTTTTCGAATTCCATGACGTCTAACAAATCGAATTATGGAATTATCTATGGAATTCAATGACAGTCAACAAATCATGTTAAAAAAAATTAGGTATTGTTACCGGTCTGCATTTTCTGAGTCTGCATTTTCCAGTCTGCATTTTAGACTTTCACACACGCCAGGTCTAAAATGCAGACTGGAAAGTGCAGACCAGTAAAATGCAGACTACGCAAAATTCCAAATTCATTTCAATATTATCCTATCAGTTGTATCCGTTTGTTGAACATTTTATTATTTCATATATGGGTAAAAAGTAAAATAAATCAGGATGTTTTGCGGCCAACCTAACCAGTTATTTTTTGTTGTTCAAAAATCAGAAATTAAAACCTAAAATTATAGAATTATGTGTCAAAAAATCAAAAAAATGGCAATTTTACTAAAATTCCGGATTTGTTTTACTTCATACCAAAATTGGCTGTTTCATGGCTTTTCTGATTTCTGTTTTCTGATATCCAGAATTGAGAATTGACGTTTTTGTATTTCTACATTACGAAAAGCAGAAATCGTAGATTAAAAAAATGTTTCTAAACGGTTTTCGATGGATGCCTGTGAAGATTAAAACCCAACATCGAGTCATTGGATTCCTGCCCCCATAAAAACAGAAATCATTTTTTTAACACAGCGCGCTCCAGTGCACTCTGCCCATGGAGGGGTATCTGGGGCTCTCGTGAAACTTCCGGTCACCGAGCTGATGTACATTCCTTTCCCTCTCCTTCCCTTGCCTCACCAAAGAATATGGAGGGGAGATACGGACAAAAATGCAATGAAATATTTAGCACTGATGAATGAGTCGTGCTTTGATGCAATTGATATCAAGTCTTTGCTCATAAAATATCGTACCTAACTCAGCTCCATTATAATATCACACCATTCGCAAAATGCCGACTGTATGCAATTGCGATATGTCGTAACTAATGCGATACGTCGTACCTCATGCAATATGTCGTACCTCGTGCGATATGTCCTAAATAATTCAAAATATTCATATTGCATGAGGTACGACGTATCGCATTATTTACGACATATCGCATGTGCATACAGTCGGCATATTGCGAATAGTGTGATATAATTTAAGTTAGCCCTCAGGCTCTTATCAAACAAATTTCAAAAAGTATTAATAAATTGTAACGTTTTTTTTCAAAAATTCTCCATTGTCAGCTGTTAATATCATATGAAAAGCAAATAAAAATATGTTATGTTATGTTAGTGAGGTACGATATGTGCAAAGAGTTGACATCAATAAAAGCACGATGTGGTGAGATCATGTGGTGAGGCAAGGGAAGGGGAGGGAAAGGACTGTACATCAGCTCGGTGACCGGAAGTTTCACGAGAGCCCCAGGTACCCCTCCATGGGTAGAGCGCACTGGAGCGCGCTGTGTTAAAAAAATGATTTCTGTTTTTATGGGGGCAGGAATCCAATGACTTGTACTTGAGTTTTAATCTTTACATGCATCCATCGAAAACCGTTTAGAAACCTTTTTTTCATCTACGATTTCTGCTTTTCGTAATGTAGAAATACAAAAACGTCAATTCTCAATTCTGGATATCAGAAAACAGAAATCAGAAAAGCCATGAAACAGCCAATTTTGGTATGAAGTAAAACAAATCCGGAATTTTAGTAAAATTGCCATTTTTTTGATTTTTTGACACATAATTCTATAATTTTAGGTTTTAATTTCTGATTTTTGAACAACAAAAAATAACTGGTTAGGTTGGCCGCAAAACATCCTGATTAAAATACACCAAAATTTCAAATCTTCCTTCGACGTATTTTTTCCGAATTAGACGACTGATATTTTTCGAATTCGATGACGTCTAACAAATCGAATTATGGAATTATCTATCGAATTCAATGACAGTCAACAAATCATGTTAAAAATAATTGGGTATTTAATCAGGATGTTTTGCGGCCAACCTAACCAGTTATTTTTTGTTGTTCAAAAATCAGAAATTAAAACCTAAAATTATAGAATTATGTGTCAAAAAATCAAAAAAATGGCAATTTTACTAAAATTCCGGATTTGTTTTACTTCATACTAAAATTGGCTGTTTCATGGCTTTTCTGATTTCTGTTTTCTGATATCGATTGAGAATTGACGTTTTTGTATTTCTACATTACGAAAAGCAGAAATCGTAGATTAAAAAAAGGTTTCTAAACGGTTTTCGATGGATGCCTGTGAAGATTAAAACCCAAAATCGAGTCATTGGATTCCTGCCCCCATAAAAACAGAAATCATTTTTTTAACACAGCGCGCTCCAGTGCACTCTGCCCATGGAGGGGTACCTGGGGCTCTCGTGAAACTTCCGGTCACCGAGTACAGTCCTTTCCCTCTCCTTCCCTTGCCTCACCACAGGATATGGAAGGGAGATACGGACAAAAATGCAATGAAATATTTAGCACTGATAAATGAGTCGTGCTTTGATGCAATTGATATCAAGTCTTTGCTCATAAAATATCGTACCTCACTCCATTATAATTTCACACCATTCGCAATATGCCGACTGTATGCAATTGCGATATGTCGTAAATAATGCGATACGTCGTACCTTATGCAATATGTCGTACCTCGTGCGATATGTTCTAAATAATTCAAAATATTCATATTGCATGAGGTACGACGTATCGCATTATTTACGACATATCGCATGTGCATACAGTCGGCATATTGCGAATAGTGTGATATAATTTAAGTTAGCCCTCAGGCTCTTATCAAACAAATTTCAAAAAGTATTAATAAATTGTAACGTTATTTTTTCAAAAATTCTCCATTGTCAGCTGTTAATATCATATGAAAAGCAAATAAAAATATGTTATGTTATGTTAGTGAGGTACGATATGTGCAAAGAGTTGACATCAATAAAAGCACGATGTGGTGAGATCATGTGGTGAGGCAAGGGAAGGGGAGGGAAAGGACTGTACATCAGCTCGGTGACCGGAAGTTTCACGAGAGCCCCAGGTACCCCTCCATGGGTAGAGCGCAATGGAGCGCGCTGTGTTAAAAAAATGATTTCCGTTTTTATGGGGGCAGGAATCCAATGACTTGTACTTGAGTTTTAATCTTTACATGCATCCATCGAAAACCGTTTAGAAACCTTTTTTTCATCTACGATTTCTGCTTTTCGTAATGTAGAAATACAAAAACGTCAATTCTCAATTCTGGATATCAGAAAACAGAAATCAGAAAAGCCATGAAACAGCCAATTTTGGTATGAAGTAAAACAAATCCGGAATTTTAGTAAAATTGCCATTTTTTTGATTTTTTGACACATAATTCTATAATTTTAGGTTTTAATTTCTGATTTTTGAACAACAAAAAATAACTGGTTAGGTTGGCCGCAAAACATCCTGATTGTATTTTAACCAGGCAGTCTGCATTTTACCGGTCACACACGCCAGGTCTAAAATGCAGACTGGAAAGTGCAGACCGGTAAAATGCAGACTGCGAAAAATTCAACGTTCAGCAACTTGAATTATGGAATTATCTATCGAATTCAATGACAGTCAACAAATCATGTTAAAAAAATTAGGTATTGTTACCGGTCTGCATTTTCTGAGTCTGCACTTTCCAGTCTGCATTTTAGACTTTCACACACGCCAGGTCTAAAATGCAGACTGGAAAGTGCAGACCGGTAAAATGCAGACTGCGAAAAATTCAACGTTCAGCAACTCGAATTATGGAATAATCTACCGAATTCAATGACAGTGAACAAATCATGTTAAAAAAATTATGCATTTTCCCAGTCTGCATTTTCCCAGTCTGCATTTTACCGGTCTGCATTTTCCAGTCTGCATTTTAGACCTGCCGCGTGTTAGTAATCTGCTGGGCTCACGATCACGTTTATGGCGAACAGAAGACTTATAAACCCGTCTATAATTGTAATGAACATACTGAGAATAACGAGATCTGGTGTTTTTTGAAATATTTATTGTAACTACTGCATCATTATATACATTTACAGTCAAGTTGTTAGTTTTATCTAGTATATCACAATCACTGAATGAAGTAATGTACATTTCAACATGGACGTCGAAGCGTCTACCAGCTACCAAAATATAAATTCCACATAATACTATAAAACCAGCGACACAAAATTGATTGACTTTGATTACTGATACAAAAACAACGAATAAGAAAACAAATAAAGTAACTATCTTTGTGACAGAAGGTATACCTTGAAAGGAGGCTGTTTTGTTCAACTCACAGCATGGTTTGTAGACAGACAACAGATTACGACATTCTTCATTTCTTTGGTTTACAGGTACATCGTCTAAAGATTCATCAGTCAAACCCCCATGGATTGAAAGGAATTTTGCGTAGTTTGAATATAGTTCATTAGATAGTGTATAGTTTTTGCTTAAGTTCACGATAAGTTTCACGATAAGTTTCACGATAAATCCACTCGTAAAGTGAGTGACTCTCTCGATAAATCCACTCGTAAAGTGAGTGACTCTCTCGATAAGTTCGCGAACCGACCCGTTCCGAAAACGCTCAACAGCTTTTAGTGTGGGTCTATCGCGAACGGTGTATGCGTTTGTAAGTTGATTGAGCGGATTATAAACTGAATTTATAGCCATTTCCTTCGTTGATTGTACAGCTTCGTTACCGTCCAAAGACACCAGTAGAAGAATTTGTGTTGGAGCACTATCCAGTCTGACTACCGCGTGCCCGTGACGTCAAACGTCGATCGATTCCACCAATCAGACGTCACTGTGGTGATCGATTCCACCAATCACAACCGAAATCAATAAACCAATCACAAACCTGGAGCCGATAGAAATACAAAGTGCGGAAAATTTAAAATGCCGACCGATCGAAAAAAAATAAAAATAATAAAAAACCAACGCGAAATTATAACTCGGGTCTTTTCAGCCCGAGTAATAAATAAATAAATGAAGAATTCATATATAAACCATTTCTTCGAGAAGAATTAGCGTGACGAGAATCCGTGACACAGGAGACTTAATCCTTTAATTCCACTATTGTTATACACTACAATAGGACAGATTCAAAACATTTGTACGCTTTTCGCGTCATTTGTGACATGAAGAATTCAGCAAAAATTAACCAATTTTGTTAATTTTTCCTTGCGCGTCCTAGAGTATCTAGAATAATAAAACCTAGCACATTTGCACCGCAATGGATTCAATATTTTATGCAGAAATTTTTAGAAAAATTGTTGGAGTCAATTTTGTGAAAAGTGGTTCTGAATCGGATTGGGTATTGTTCCGCGTTATGTGGTAAAAACATACTTCTTATCTATAGCCCCTATCTTCGTGAAAATCGCGATTATTGCCAAATCGTATAGAGAACTGGCTTAAGCATATCTTAAACAATTTCTGACCTGAAATCGGTGATCATTAAAAAAATCTGTGACGGCAAATATCATTTTCATTGAAATGATTGCTAATTATAACCAAAAATCGTGTTCAAAGTTCATTTCCTCATAATTTGCATAAATCAATACTGATCGCCACAAAAGTCTCAAGATATCCTTCACAACTATTAAGCAACTGTGTATCAAAATATTGTTAAGAAATAAGAAAAGCAAGATGGCTTTTGCCGTTGTTTTCTTAGGTCGGTAGGCCTTTTGAGAAACTGTCTCCAAATACCTTAAAAGGACTATTTTTTTGACATATTGAGTTGATCTAGGTAGACAACTTCCCCACAAAATGCTCTTTTCGGTGGCATGCTGAAAGTAAAATCAAATTGTCATATTTGCAATAAAATCAAAATGATCGACAGACTCATTTGCACATCAATGCCATTGCAAAACAAAAGGGCAATTCAACAGTATTTGTCAAACTTACATAACGAATAACGAAGATATATAACAGCATTGATCCCATTGGGAAAACAAGTGTTATGCGGTAATAATTGTGTGTAGTTGTGAAAACAATTTCATTCAACCATAAGAAAGTAGTTTTTTGTTGCGACAAAATTCACTAAATTTAATTCAATTGCAAAGCAAAACAAGTTACTCATGACACAATAACAAACACACGGCGAATTTGTCTTTATTTCATGAATAAAACTAAACATGATACTTTACTTTGTTATTTCGGACACCTTGATACTGCGGAGACCTCGTTATCACGAACACCTTGTTATTGTGGACAACTCGTTGTTACGGACAACCTCGTTATTACGAACACCTCGTTATTACGGACAACCCCGTTATTATTGAAAACATATTTTAGGTCTGGGATTGAGGCTCCGGCGCTACCCCCCCCCCCCCCCCCCCTACCTTGGGCACGGACGATCCATTAGATAAGTGATGGGGGTGTGTGGCAAAAGCAGAAAAAAAAAATATTTCTGCCGATATGTAAAATTGCAAAAAAAATGATACTTTCCGAAATTTTACATAATCAAAGTGAAAATAAAGAGTACAAATTTTAAGCTTCACATGTTTCGGCATGCTTATGATATCATCAGAAGATAATATTAAGATAATTTTGTTACAACGAGATTTATATAGTATGTTTGATTGACATGATTAATTGGCTTTTTTTAAAAGTTTTTATCGACTTTTAATTCCTGAACTAAATATTCAAGTACAACATTTCAAAACTTCTCTTTCATTTTAGTAACATGTTAAGATTAAAATTTATAATAGTATATTTGAAAATCATCTCGTTGTAACGAGGTGTTCGTGATAACGAGGTGTCCATGATAACAAGGTGTTCGTAATAAGGAGGTGTCTGTAATAACGAGGTGTTTCATAATATCGAGGTGTCCATAGTAATTAGCCTCCTCCGCAGGCAACCCGTTTTCGGCCACTTTTGCTTTTTTTTACTTATTCAGGATTCCTTTGTTTAAAGTTATTACATTTGAGGCCAGTTATTACACTTGAGGCCAACGGTATTACATTTGAGGCCAGTTATTACGTTTGAGGCCAGTTATTACATTTGTGGCCTCTACAACGCTCGTGATTTTCTTAGGCCTCTTTTCGTGTTCTCCCAAACATCCCGCGTGCATCATTTCACCGATAAAACACGGAAATCCATCCTTTATTGCTTAAATATAGCATTTTTTGGTTAAGAAAAGAAGGTACTAAATTATCCCATATATTACTTCCCATGGAAACTACGAAATGGGTTTTGCAGTTCGTAGAGTTCGTAGATTGTAAACTTCTTTTACCTCAAAAAGCTTTATAAAATGACCTTATCCCTGGACCTTGTCCGATCCATCATCCGTCACGTGGGGATCACAATGGCAAATGATGTATTATCCATCTGGAAAATCATGCATTGTTTTTTGAATAAAATTTATGTTTCAAACTAAAATTACGAATCACTTGTAATGTCCTATAATGAAGAATTGACGTCTTTAATCAAATATGAGGTTACAATGGATAAATTAGGGAGCAGTTTCCCGGAATTGTTTTTCTCGTCACGCAATGCATGATGGCTGCCAAGTACAAAAATACATTTCTGCGAAATGTTATCTCATCATGGTTATCCGGGGATATTGAATGTTACTAGTATCGGGAGCAACTGAATCTTCAAATTTCTTCTTTGAAAGCTCTTCTTTCGAATTAAGGCCTAATGATGGGTTTGGGGAAAAGGAATAAGAAGCTGTTTGTAATGATACTACTGCTAGCCAGTTCACACATACCTGAAGGTACATATCACGGTTAAAAATATAGACTCGGTCGTTGGCTAATGGCCAGCTAATGGTTACCGTACTAAATCTCGACATATGATCGTTCTGTTAGAAAAGTGTTGATTTATATATGGTTTTGAATATATAAACTTTCAAATTATTCGATTCTATCAAAAATTAAAGCCACCAAATCATATTATTAAATCGGAATACTTCGTCGGTGATGCTGAACGCGCGCTAACTGGAAACATGGACACGGGGAATTCGGGAACGGGGACGTGGTGACGGGAACTCGGGGACAGGGGAAGAGGACGTGGCAAATGAGACTTTAGAATGATAAGCAAAATTATCTAGAAGATAATAATAACAAACTTTATTTAATCACGGTAACTCAATTCAACTTACAATAAAGCTGGTCTCCCTAGAGGCCGTAAAACTATTCTATTAAAAATATTCAAATTTAAAATATGTATGTAATATATGATATCAATATAAAAACAGTACGTTGATAAAATGGGTACTGCTAGTATTGTCTAGATTAAGTCCGAAAAATCGTGCGTATTTATTATGCGTTAAAACTGGGTTTGCTTTTCTTTTATATACTTTGGAAGAGAATTCCATAGTTTTGCTCCAGTGAAGTCAAAGCTTTTTCTGTACTGCTCAGTTCTGACTTTTGGCAGTTCTAAGTCCTTATCAGAGCGTCGTAGACTCTGAGATCTAGATGATAAATAACGGAAAAGAATTCACATAAAAGTATTGTAAATCTCTGAGGAATTGTCAGGTCTAGTGAAATCAGATGAAAGCAAATCGGTGGAAATAGGGAGATTTTTTCAACTCAAACGTTTTCACTCCCCAGTCGAACAACAAACCAACGCCCGAGAGACAGAGAAGTTGCGTCAAAGGAAGGCTAATTAGGTGTGCTATCTTGGATGTTTGTCCATAGTTAATTGATAGTGGATATATAAACCATGGTTTGTCATAGCGTTACTTTCTGTCGCTGCGTTGTTCTTGAGTAGCAGTACAGAATTCATACAAAAATAATTGACTGACAATAGAGCGAATGCAGAAAAACAATGAAATACAAACAAACGACGAAATAGTAACAAATAGTAGTTATTTAGTCACTATTTGCCACTACCTCTCAACCAAAACACAATATCCAGACAAAAGAAAACGTAATGTGCTGGTTGAATATACTACTTTTTGATGCATTTTGAAATCATAATCAGAATTGAGTAGTGATATTTTTCTCCATAGCATATGGTGCTGGACACATTAGTCGTGTCAATCTCGTAAAACGTCCACCAGATATAATTCACAGCTTGGTCGGGCGTACTGTCTCCTTTGAATGGAAGTTCAGCTTCGATAAGGAAATGTTAAAGAAAGATGAGCATCAACCGAGTTTTATTTTCGGCGAATGGAAGAAAAGTGCTGGTTACATCCACAACAAACTGTTGTTGGTACAGACGTCGACGACACAAAGACTGAGAAAAGACGAGTATGATAATAAAATACAATGGAATGGCAACATGTCGACCCATCAAGATGAATGTTATGGGAAAGTCACCCTGCTTAACCTAACCGTTCATGACTTTAAATATTATGCCGTCAATATATTTGCGGCAAATTCACTCCCTCCTCGGCAAGACGTCTTTAAACTTGTACTTGGTGGTAAGTCAAGCCTTTTCTATCGTAGTTGTACACAGTTCATCAGTCTCTTCAAATGACGTTCAATGAAAGCATTGGAATATCGCAGAAAAATATCGTATATGGAAATAAAAACAAACAAACAAGCAAGCAAAACTAAAAACAAAGAAATTAAGCAAGCATGTAGCGACAAACAAGGAAGCATACAAACCAGCTATAACAATAAAGTAAAGAAACTACAAACAAAAGAAACGACACTGTAAATTATCCCTAATTTAACCCCTAATAGAGTCCCTACAAGCAAGCACACAATGCAGTAACTTAAAAACATAAAACTCATACAACTTAAATGCTAACGATCGAACACAACCTGTGATTTCTCTTTGTTTTTAAGAAGGTGCCAAGAATTTAACAATTAAGCAAACACAGAGCAAAACACCAATCCTTGTGTGTGAAGCAACGGGACAGCCAACACCACATGTGCAAATACACAACGATGCCGTTAAATTTAGCCTTGCCAATGGTACAGGAACGGTAACTTACCAAGTCAAGCAAAGTGGTCATTACTATTGTTCAGCACAGTCGATGGGAATCGATAATGAGCCGATTACTAGCGACAAGCAATACGTACATGTTATCACCAAACAACAACAGCGTAAGTCAAGAGTTCTATCGAAGCAACGGTAGCCTTATTAGTAATATAACATTAGATGACATTGCTAACAGAAACAGCAATGGAAACAAAAAATCACCGTATCAGCATAGTTAAAAGTAACAAACAAGAATTGATAAACAAACAATATTATTCTTGAAAAAAAATGCTAATACAAAAGTATAATACTTGTCCATCCGTCACGCTTTCCTCTTTTCAAACCATCCTACCCCTCCACCTACTCAAACTCACCTATAGCTTCCACTAGCAACTAATGATCAGTACAAGATTAACAGTTGATTATCTTTAATTTTTCAGAAACCAGTTCACCAAACATGAATCCAATGTCCTTCGACACAACAAATCAATACAGCAAATCAACAACGATGACAGTCAACTTAATCATCGCTGCCATTCCGTTCATTGTATATACACTCCCTAATTTTATCTTTTAAGGAGGTTTTACCCCCGGGGAACTTTTATATATAAGAAGGCGAGGATAACCCCTTACGGTTACCATAGTATTATCCCTTCTTTGTTTCCCTTGATATCATCACGAAAATCACAACTTCAATCCCTGCCAACAAAGCACCGGAACCTGACAAAATTGGGATTCAAGCCATCAAGGACTCTCCAGCTAATGTTCTGCTTGCACTTACAGATATCATAAACTGCTCTCTGATAAACTGATTTCTACATTAGTTCTATTGGATTTGTCCAAAGCTTTAGCGTTCATCATGAAATACTTCTTCAAAAGCTCTACAACTTCGCTGAGTCTCCATCTGTACATAATTGGTTTAAAAGTTATCTATCCAATAGGTTTCAGTACGTGCGTATTGGCAAATTGGTTTAAAAGTTATCTATCCAATAGGTCTCAGTATGTGCGTAGTAGCACTTCATGCTCCTCCAAAATGGTCATCACTCGATATTCCACAAGGGCCATAGTCAAATATCGCTTTTGCGCACTGCAGCAAGGATGTGGATCAATCCCCCGAATAAATTAAATCATTATTGAAAACACACTTGCGGCTCAAAAAACTATTAAAGCGATTTAGAATGAACTACATGCTAACGCTCTTAACGTTTACCTTTTTGTCGAAACGTTTTGTTTCTTGTCGAAACGTTTCATTGTCAAATGACTTCAACTTTCGGAAAGAAATTTCCTTCTTTTGAAATGGCTCCAGGCTTTTTTTGAAGATAATAAACAGTAGTAGTATGGTGGATATGGAATTAGATGGAGCTTGGTGTGAAGTGTGCATGCAGTGTTTTCCGAACTTTTTTGCATAATTAGGATGATGATGCCGATGAAGTTGCAAGACCCTATTTGGATACCAAACGTGTGCGCCGTTCTATGAGGATAAGAAAGCGCACACCCCCTTACTAGTGACAAAAAGGTGCAGAAACTTAAGCATTATATTGTAACAACAAAAACAATTTCTGAAATAAAGGATTTTTAAAGGCTTGTAGGCTTGCTTTGCAATAAGTTAATCAAAAAAAAGTATATAAATGATTTTTCCCCGCAAATGCAATTTTCCCCCCTCATGCAAATGAGTTCTTCGGCAATGATGACGTCACCCTCCGTACCTAATGCAAATATGAGTTTTGCTCCGCAATGATGACGTCAACTTTTGCACAGTATGTGTATTGTACAGTAGTTTTTCTTTTCTCAGCATACATGCTATGACTTGTTGTAACATATGATATGTACTTTCATCATATGAAATAAAGACTTATTACTTACTTATTCCAAAAACACCGCACTATCCGCATGAAAACTCCGGCTAATCACGTACTGTACTACTAAGGGACCGTTCATTATTTATGGCAGGGGGGGGGGGGGGGGCTGGGTGATTAAATGGGGGGTCTTGAATTTTTTCCAAGTCTGAAAAGGGGGGTATTGAAATAATTTTTTGGCTATCAGGGGGGGTCTAGAAATTTCATAAGACAGATAAGATAAATATGCCATTCAACAAATTTCAATTTCTGTCACTGTTTTAATTTGCTTTATTTTTTCAACTTTTCTATGTCTCTTCAAAAGCATCAGAAATGAAATCTAATAACATCAATGAAAGATTGATGTCGGAGGTCATGCGTTACATCAAGAGCCATCATCAACATATAGGTTGAAGCTTAATATCACTATAAAAAGGGTCTCTTTAACCTCTTGTTCATCAATACACATGGGTTGTACAGATTTGTTAATACAAATAAGAACTTTAGCTGATGAAGTGCAAAGAAGAGTAGATGATGCTCCAGTCCTTACAGAGTATATTCGTGCATACACATCTCAGAAAAAAAACGAAATCTTTTTCTTCAATGAAGAAAATGTATCAAATTACATAAAGTGCACCTCAGATGCAAATTCAAAGAATATGCCAGGGTCCGACTATATAGAAAAGATCATGAAATTTCAGGAAGCGCATTTCACACGTGGGGAACTGTTTACTGAGTTTGTAAGACAAGGTTGCAAACACGAGGCTGGTAATCTCTGTGAATACTGTGCTGATACTCCATGGTCTGGACCCGAAATGACTAAAATTCCACAGCCAATACCAGACCAATCAAATTTGCCTCATTACTTGCCTGTGTGGCAAACACCCTTAACAGATAAAGAGGGAAAGCCAAGAGTTGTTGATGATTATCAACCTCGAGTTCAGATTTGTAGTGCATTTACTACTGGTTCTTTAGACCTTAAAAATAATACCAAGATTGAGGAATTTGAAAAATCCTATGCTGTTGAAAGTGGATTGGTAAAAAAGCAAATCGAACATTTGCAAGACATAGAGTACCGAAAAAACATCCGAGCAAATCAGAGGACTTTGGACAGACAAGAAAGAAATGAGAAGAGTTACAATAGCTATAATTGGGAAGAATTGTCTGTTAATGGACTGTTAAAGAAACTTAAAGTACGTGAATTAGACAAGTACTTAATTCACAACAAGCTTAACACATGTGGAAAAACGTTGGACAAGGTAAAGAGGATCACCTGTCACATCTGTAGATCCCAAACAGAGAAAGTGCAATCATTGATTACACAACACAAAGCTATCGAGGAAACAGATAGTAGTGAGTTAAGTGACGAGTCCGAGGATGACTTTAGTGCTGTATCAATAGGAGGGAGTTCAGATGGTGAAGACAATGATACAAGTGACACAAGTGACAATTTTCAGGCGATAACAACAACACGCAGTCGAAGAGTGGCTGGCACATGGAGAAATGTATTCTTTTAGACGTATGTTTCATTGTGTTTATTTATGGTGGTGGTGGTGGGGGGGGGGACTTGAAATAGTTTTCTTTAGAATGAGGGGGATCCTGAAATTTATTTTGTTCTTGCCAGGGGGGTCTTTAAAAAAATGGGTTTCTTTTTAATCACCCAGACCCCCCCCCCCCCCCCCCCCCCCCCCCCCCTGCCATAAATAATGAACGGTCCCTAACAGTTGACAGCAAAGTGGTCAGATATGGAAGAATCTGTCACAAAGAATCTATTCGCGCCGGACTCGTCCGATCTTGTTGTTATTTCCACAATAGCAGATCAATAAACGCGATTGTCTTAAAAAGTTTAATAGATCATTTATTATAATTTTGTAAATTAACATCTGATAAATTGTCGAGAAATCGAGAAATATTGGGATGCGCTTGACAAGAAATAAATTATTATTATTATTATTATTAAAAAGTTTAATGCTAGACTGCTTTTTAAACCTTTTTTATGAAGAACAGCCACCACGGCATCCTCTACCGAAATTACTTGAGCGAATATAACCAGTAGGACAGTGTGGTGTAGTGGGTAACGCATCGGACTAGAATCCCGAAAACTTTGGTTCGATTGCTGCCAAGAGCATATTGTATTTCTTCTCTTATTCCGATACCTTACTCCAGACCAAAGAGTAAAACTAAAACATTTTCAAAAAATCGCGAAAGTAAAGACTCGCGGATAAAAGATTCGTGCGAAATTTACTCGTCGCGAAATTAAGTATAGAAGGCCATATCTTATATCGTCGAAATCCCAAATAAATATGATTTAAAAAAAAAAAAAACAAAAAAAAAAAAAAAAACAAACAAGAAAACAAGTACTTCAGAGCAGGCTTTTTTGTCTCTGTCCCTGGTCTGAGTCACTGTCTTGAAAGTCTTATGCATGTTCAGTAAATCTTATTTTTTTACGATCTTTTTCGCGAAATTAATTCACGTTTTTTAAAATTTGTCCTTTTAATATCCAAAATAAAATCTCGCGAAATATCGCCTTCGAAAAATCGCGAAATTAAGTGCGCGCGAAATTATGAATAAGGTAGTATCCCATCCCCTTCAAGAATATCAATCTCTAGATCCAAGTGATCTATATACTACGTATTTTTTTAATAACGGCGTTTTGTTTCTGATTGATCTTGAGTTCAGAAAAGTGAAATTCACAGCATTTAAATCCACATAACATTGTTGAAATGGCAGTATTGCAATGGTTATAAGGTTGTTGACCTTTCGAGACGTCCGACAATGTCATTAATAATTCAAGTTGCCCGTCACCGTGTTTTATGCATATCGGTTACAGAAATCACGAAAACTTAGATAATGGTGTCATCGAATCCTTGAATGACCGTTAGCATTCTTTACATGACTGTTCGAAAATACGCTCAGAAAATACTTCAATCTGCAGATAATTTTCAAAATCTTTCAAAAACAAATGATAGATAATAAACACCTTGAAACACATTTTCTCGATGAAAGTGAACGGTTTTTAAGTTGTTTTCAACGGTTAGAAGTTTCATAATCGATGGATCGATATTTTTACCATTCATTCAATGGCTTGGGCTTCCTGTGGTTAACTGAGTTAATACAGCCCGATCAAAGTCAATCAGCCATGTGTTTCAAGAATATTAAGATTGAGATTTGGTGATGGCTTCTCTTCTGTATAAAATTGTTTCAATTTGCTCCATTACTTTGGCAAGACCAGGTAAATTCAATAATTTGTGGTTCCAAATCTCTTAATCAAACAACTATCAAGGGCTGTGAAAATCACTGCCTACAACGATACAATATCAAGACACACTACATTGAATTAATATGCATGAGTAAAACTTAGAAACTTTAACATCATAAAGAACTACCAAGATTCTCAATTGATTTTATTTACCATACTTACGAGCTATTGGGAAGTTTTTTTTTCGCAATGACTGAACGGTTTCTAAGTCTGCACTAATTTTCAATTTTTCGCTTCGTTTATAACACCATTTCAGTACAATATTTGTCTAATGTTATAATATTATTCATTCATTCTTTTCAAAACATTCAACGCACATTTATAGTCAATGTTCGAAGTTTGTATTACAAAATGAAAACATTATCTAATATGTGGTTGCGGAAAGTTCCAAAGTGGATATCAAAATATGATGTTAGATAATATACTTACAGTAAGAAGCTGTCATACGGATTTGGATGAAACGTTTTGTGCAGAACAATCATCAAATGTGATGAGCAAAACTGCAAATTAATATTTTTTAATTTAATAATGTAAAGTCAAAGTCGAAAATTGTAAAATCGGTCATTTTGCTTTGTAAGGCAAAATTTCCTCTTTACGCGATCATTCATAGCTAGCTTCGAAGCTAGCTGTACTAGTTCTTTTCATGAATTAATTGTATTTGAAAAAATTACAATAATATGTTCAGTAGCTTTCAGTGAGAGTAGTACAAAGTATGCACTGTTTTGCCGACATAATACAGTAGACTTGGTATTTCTTTTCAGTTTTTTATATTAAACAACCAAATAATCCATATAATTCAATGGATAAGTAAATATTGCCAAAAAACTATAGAACGCTAGAAATAAACACGCTGCACTGAACTCACTTCGACTTCGGCTGGTTTTATATTTATAGATGCTGGATGTCGCTTATAATGTTTGATACAAACTGCTCTTACAACTACAAGAATAAGTAATTGGACAAAATTAAATAAATAGATAGATAGATCATAAAATCAGGGTTTCCTACTTTTAAAAAAAATCTTTAGTCATTTAAGTTTGATTCAAAACAAAAGTTAACTATTAGCTAATTAGCATAATGTACGGAACTTTGAACTGATGCGTCATGCAATGGCACGGCAGCACAAGCTCATTATCTGTCAATAATTATAAACATCATTTTCGTGTTAAACTTGAAATAAATTAAGAATACAACTAGAAGTCATTAGACCTAATAAATACAAATAAAGCCTTTTTTTAATTTTTACCCTCCCCCATACTACTAATATTATTATTAAAATTCATTTATTTATTATTTATTTATTTATATATTATAAATATTGACAGATGAGCTTGGGCTGCCTGTGGCAAAGATATTTTACTTTTGTCTTTGTCCAAAGAACTTATTCTATATATTTATTTCTATATATTTTCATTCTCCTAAATTTCCACTGCTATTATCATGTTTTTTTGTTGTTTGTTTTGTTTGTTTGTTTGTTTGTTTTTCCAGGGGGGGGGGACTCCGGGGTAAACGATCAGGGATGCTCGTCGTATCTTTTAGGGGTAAAAATCAGCGATTTGGTCTTTTTTAGGGCTTAAAATGTGAGATTCTAATTAACTTCTTCTCAATTCAACGACATATGATTTGAAATCATACGGTTTTCGCTCCTTCTCTGTTTCTGCTCCAGCATTTTAAAAGTGAACTTAAAACTCATCGTTTTACTTGTAATTAATTATTTTATATTGTAGCATTTGTTTTCGATTTTTATTTTACAGCGCTTAGAGCTGACTTGTATAAGCGCTATACAAATCTTTTATTATTATTGTTATATTATTAGGGGTATTTTTGAAAAATTCCGACGGGCTCGAGCATCCCCGATCGTTTATCCCCGGAGTCCCCCCCTCCCGGGTTTTTTTATATTTTTATTCGTATTTAATGAATCTTTTTGCTCCTCAGAAATCACGATCTCTGTGCAAAATCCAATGTAGACTATAGGCCTCTTTCTCGAATCAATAAATTCTGAATTGCTTCCAGTTTATTTGAGTATTTTATTTGTCTGTTTGTTTATTTCTATATCTATTTGTTTGTTTATTTATTAAACTCAATTAATATGTTTAGTTTTAGGTGATTTCCAGTATTCGCAATGCCACTTAGAAGACACGATACCACTTCGTATTACGAGCAGCCTTGTTCAGAATGATGATAAAACATTTGCTTATGTTTTCAACTCAACTTTGACGTGCATGTTCATTGAAACCTGCAATAAATATCTGTTGTTCAAGATCAAGGGCAACACGTTCTACTTCAATATCAATGATTTGTGCGCAGTTCCAAATGGTACAGAATTTAACTGTATCAATGACTTTCCAGGTTTAATGAATAACACACGAAAGAGTACGATTATTACATATACAGGTAACAACCGCTAAAATTAAGAAGGGTACAAACACTAAAAGTGTGTGACAAAAATAGAGTGCACGCAGTGTGCAACAGTTGTCTCTATTTAGTAGTAAATAGCACTAATTAAACAAAAGAAATCAATAGAATTATCATAAAATATCACTCTACCACAAAATAGTACCATTTTATGCTAATTCTATTGTTTTCTTTTGTTTAATTCTGAGTGCTATTTACTTCTAAATAGCGACAACTATTGCACACATTTAGTGTTTGCACTCTATATTATGCACAATAACAAGTTTTCGACAAAATATCTCATCCACTAGTTATTGTTTTTTTGCAAACAGAGCAGTTGGCGAAGGTACTACATTAAAAGAGGTCGGGATGTTCCGACTTCTTGGAACTAATGGAATCAGTCCATGTTAATTTTACCTTTTCTTTTTTTTCTTTTTTTACACTTAATTACAGTATTGTTTTTGCTCAAACTTTGTTTGCGCTCAGTCATTGTTTTTACATCCCTGGTGATGAGAAGAATCTGTGAAAATTTGAAACAAATACATTATTGAAGCAAAACTCCAATACTGATTGTTATCTGGTCTTCCTTAATTAAGACGACGAATGTAGTCGAAAACCAACCAGACTTACTCCTACTACTACTGCTACTACTACTACTGTAGAGTTAACCTCAACCACTGAAGCTCCTGAAGATCCAACCACCAGTAAGGGTATTTATTTTTCAATTATTGTTTCCTTATCATCTCATAAGACTAAGTTGAATGTTTGGTGATATCAATAATATCATACTAGAAATCCCGTTTTGTTTCATTACAGGCCCAACAAATATAACGGGACTAGCGAACACCGCACACTCAATTCCAACTCAGAGAATTGAAAATGACTGTAAATGCGTCAGTGGTAAGTTATAGAAAACTACTAACCAATCTAACTATCCAATGACCCGAATAATGATGATAATGATGATTAATTACGTTAACATATGATTAAGAAAGAATCGAATATTAATGATAGGAATATAGAAATTATATATTTACAAATATAAAGCTAAAATTAAAAAACTCATGAATAATTAGGCCAATTGGAATAGCCAGTTTGATCACGTGCATGAGCTTTTCAAACCGATAAAACACTCTCATTAGTATGCTTTATATAAAGAATACTAATGAGAGTATAATTTTATATAAAACATACTAATAGGTACAGGCACAGCAATTATTGTTTTGTTCATAAATTGTATTTTGATTTGTTTTCTAGAGTACTGGAAGATTTGGGGAATAGCGGCAATAGTTATAGTTGCAGTCGAAATCATAGCAGCCGTGGTTGCCCTTACATTGTGCAAGAATTGTTGTCCTTCTTTACGATGAAATATTTACCAATTTTTACACACGATACAAGATCATTATGTATGATTAGTTTGGGTAGATATTGAACTGATTCAAGAAGTTATTTTTTAATGCCCAAGGTGCATGCAACATTGTCCTATCTAATTAACACATCTGACAATTTACATCAAAAGACAAATCCATTTATAAGATGTTATAATATAGATTTATTCTTACGCGCGCTCTGATTGGTCCAAAACCGTGGTTTATTTCGCCATAAACCACGGTTTTTGGGAAAATAAATGTGTTCAAATGTCTGTCTATATTATAAAAGCAATAAACGATCGCAGGATGCTCGTGATTTTTTTAGGCCTTTTTCGTGCTCTCCCTCATCCCGCGTGGTTTATTTCAACGATAAACCACGGAAATCAATCGTTTATTGCTTAATTGATTTTCGGATTCAAAGCTATTAACTACTACAGCGTCGTCAGCGAATTGAAACCAGTGAAGTGGATTTATGACGATAACGATCACGCATCTTTGATATGTTGTATTAACGTGTTAAAAACACATGTTAAAAATATCACATTTGAAGCTTATGCCCTGATGAGGGCTTGGATACCTCATGGTCTTCATGACTTTAATACTCCAGATGATATTAAGAATAACCAACACCAACGACGTCACTGAATGCCAGGGGCCGGTTGTACGAAGCCTGAATAGCGCTATCCACCGGATAAATCGCTATCCAGCGGATAAATTCTAAAGAAATCCTTTGGAGTGGATAACTTTATCCAGTGGATAACTTTATTCAGGCTTCGTGCAACCGGCCCCAGTAGGTTACGACTGTTCCATCCCTATTATAGGCAACGATGACCACTACAAAATACTAGGAAAGTACCAGAATATTCAGCACCTAAAACCTGGGATAAGTTTATTGAGAACTTTCGAATCGACTTTGGGCACTTTGCCCTTCTCCACTAGTGTCAGTACCACGCAAAATCACCCCCTGTCATTAAGAGATTAAGAGAAGAAATATAATAATTTTCACTGAAAATACACATTTTTTTTCACGACGTTTATCGTTTTTGCTCCTTTTGGACCACAAGGACCATAACATGGTTGACGTCCCATTATGCTAAGCGCAATTCAAAGCGCGACTGCCATCACATTTCATACAAAGGAAATATTTTGTATAAACTGTATGTAGGGCGGGATGTAGGGAGCCCCTGTAAGTTTGTTAGTTTGTGATAAAAACGTTGGTATTGAAGTACGTATTAGCAAGGACGGTGTGTACGTTGGTATTGCAGTACGTATTAGCAAGGACGGTGTGCACGTTGGTATTGAAGTACGTATTAGCAAGGACGATGTGCACGTTGGTATTGAAGTACGTATTAGCATGGACGATGTGCACGTTTGTATTGAAGTACGTATTAGCAAGGACGATGTGCACGTTGGTATTGCAGTACGTATTAGCAAGGACGGTGTGCACGTTGGTATTGAAGTACGTATTAGCAAGGACGATGTGCACGTTGGTATTGCAGTACGTATTAGCAAGGACGGTGTGCACGTTGGTATTGAAGTACGTATTAGCATGGACGCAGTGCACGTTTGTATTGAAGTACGTATTAGCAAGGACTGTGTGCACGTTCGTATTGCAGTACGTATTAGCAAGGACGGTGTGCACGTTGGTATTGAAGTACGTATTAGCAAGGACGGTGTGCACTTCTGCTTTTCCATTAACGCCTTTTCAGTAGGTATTGACAGCCTTTACAAACTACACAGAATGGCTCTGGAAACACAACTTGAGACCTCTTGCATCAAATCAAATCCAGTGCACCAACGGATTGCATGTTAGACCATGTTGAACTGTTACCATATCCAGTAGTATAGTCTCTTCGTGTTGATAAACCATGTTTTACCGATGATCCAAGGTATCGATATTTGCGTAATAATGATGATTGTACTCTTTCAAGTTAACGAATTTCTGTTGACAAAACAAAATGAGTTAGAGGAGGAATGGAGACGACTTCCTGTAGATCAGAGCAATCTTCAAAATTACAAAACACTAAAAGTTGCAAGACTTCACATGTGTAGATGATTTTTCAATGAGCCACAATCAGTATGCTCTCTTCTTGTTCGTCCCCAACAGAGCACACCCTCTGAATGGAGTGTGTGGTACGTTTAGAAAACAAAATTGCTGATGTGATTGGATGGAGTCCCGGCATAAAGAATTATGTCTGCACGCAGTTAAACCGGGTATTCACTAGCGCGTGAGCGCAAGCGGAGAAAAGTAAAATAATTTATTGATTAGAGGGATGTTTTTCTTTGTTGTCCCTTTGTCTTCAATTCTCGGTTTAACATGCTTCCGTCTATGTTTATGGCTTTGCTTATTCCATGTCTTCAATCACACAGTTGACTTTATTTGTTTTCTTATGCTTTGCTTGCGTCTATTTCCCTACTGGGGACAAGGCTTAATAAAGTTGATAGTAAAATAGCGGTCACTTACATCGTTTCATTTGATAATCGTCTGGTGCTAAAACAGTGTTTTGTCTGTTAATAAAATACAGTGTTTCTGTTCATAACTAACCTGGGTTTCCTTTGCTATATTTGTCATTACACGACTCAGTGACGCGAAGGAAGGTCGACGCGACGGCGTTTTCGACCAACATTGAAGCATAAGGTTGTATCTGTACAACAGTACAAACGAACATTAACACCAGTATGTATCGATTCTATATTGACCCGTTCAATCAACGAAATAATAATTTATCTTAACTCGTTATGAGTCGGGTAATAGCATCATGGGATGACTTGGAAACCTCACAAAAAGAGACCACGCACGTGGTTCGTCCTGAGGTAAATGACCCCTGAAAAAGACCATGAGTAAGGCAACCAGGGTAGGTAGTTCCACGAGGAAAAGTGCAATAAAAGAATATTTACTAATCAAAGTAAAACTAATTTTTACACAGTGAGACGATCACACATATAAATGTGCATATAGAGTCCTTATTATAAAGTCAAAGTCGGCGATGAATTTCAACTATGACTTACAGTTTATCACAGATGTGAGTTGGTTTAGGAAGTCGTTTTCCATCTTTGATCATGTCAAGAACTTGAAAGCCTGTCATTCCCGGGTATGGTTGACCTCCTATGATAATAAACAGATTGAGAATTCTAAGAATGGGGATGTGTTTGGAGGGTGTTCTATAAACCACACCTTCATTTTTCTTCGTTTCTAACGCCCTGTAGGAGGTAATAGAAATAATGTAAATGCTTATTTATAATCTAAGCATCAAGTAAGTACAACTCCACTAAAATGTTCAGATGTTAGTTTTTAACAAAAACAAGAAAACGACTAGTTTGCTCGAAATGAGCGCACAATGAGAAGTTAAGAGATCCCACGGGCGGAAGTGACGTATATCACGTTTGTAAGAAATCAGTCTTATGTCATGATCATATTACAGAATGATATAAATGTGTGGCGAGTCTTACCAAGTGTGAAGATTTCATACAGTACTACTCCATAACTCCACCTGAAGAATGCAGGAAAATGTTTGTTTTCATAAATTTTAAAATAAATAAATTGAAATAATTTTCAGATATTCGTATTGAAAGAACTCAGATTTGATCAATGTGCAGAGGTCTTCAGGACTGTATGTCATGATGATATCGCTAAATTTGCATCTAATTAATTAATTGTTTAGTGATAAAAGTTAACTTACACCTCGGGTGACTCGATCGGAACAAGGCGGGGATGCTCGTCGAATTTTTAAAAGTGACCCCTAAGAGGTAACAAAGTTCTATCCAGAAGGGCGTGGAAATACATGATTTTTACCCCTACAAGATACCGACTAAAATACAAACAATTAATAAGATGGTCGTAAAATCGAGACCTTATTTTTGAATATCCAGGAATGCCCTAAAACGTACCAACTTCAATTCGAACAATTAATAAGATGGTCGTAAAATCGAGACCTTATTTTTGAATATCCAGGAATGCCCTAAAAGATACCAACTTCAATTCGAACAATAAATAAGATGGTCGTAAAATCGAGACCTTATTTTTGAATATCCAGGAATACCCTAATACGTACCAACTTTAATTCTGAGAGTCTGAAAACTTCTAAGAAACCCTAAAAGGTACTAGATCTCCGGTTTTGACCCCTAAAAGGTACGACGAGCATCCCCGCCCTCGGACATATGGGAGTCCCCCCACGGGACTTACACATCGCTCTTGGTGGTATATTGCTGATACTGTAGTGATTCTAAAGCCATCCACTTGACTGGTAAAAGACCCTGGTAAACAATAGAATATCTAACAGTCAGTCAGTTTACCGGCCAACAATATGGCTAGCCGGTAATTCACCCTTTTATTCAGCCAGTTATTCAACCAAGCTACACACTGACGTACCATCAAACCAAATTACCGACCATTCAATCAATAGCCAACCAACAGTAACTAACACGTGATGACGGGCCGCCCCTCCAGCTCACCAAACAATCGACACCTAAACACAAGTAAAAGTACAAACAAAATAGAAACATTCAGCACAAACCATCCATCAGCAGCACGCAATAGCCAGCTCATCGAATTTTGCTGTAACGAATTGACTCGTTTTCAGTATAATGACCGCATACATTTGATCTTTTCGTATAGACATCTTCATTTGCAAGAGCTCTAGCCATCCCAAAGTCTGTTATTTTACAACGCAGTTTGTAACCAACGAGGATATTTCTTGCTGCAAGGTCGCGATGAACAATCTACAAGGCAGAAAAATGATAGACAAACTTAAAAGCATTTTAACTTGTTCACATTAGGAGTTTGCTTAGCCAAAAGTAGGTTTATCATGACAACAACGTTGCCCACAGCGACTCTTTCCTTCAAAGCTCTGAGGCGTATTCAGGATTGTCACTATGACGTTATCAAAGTCACTAAGGTATTTTCTTGCTTAGAAAGGACATGTAGTAATGCTCCCTCAAGATGCGCTCTTGAAGCTACTGCAAACTAAACAGACTGATATCTTGTTATGCATAACAGCACATAGGTTTGGATTAGAGGAAGTTTCTGTCACCCTCAAAGAGGGGAAAAACGTCCTCTGTACGTGTGCAATTTGACAGGTTTAGCAAACGCAACGTTTTGAATTAGCATGTTTGCGAATGTGGATTGTCAATACATACCTTATTTTCAGCCAAAAATTCCATTCCCTTGGCCACATCCATGGCGAAATGAAACAACTGTCGCGCATCAATGATTTTAGGTTTTTTGATTTCTCTGCTATTGTAGTAATCATCCTCCTGCCCTCGTCCTTTTCTAAGATAGCCAAGTAGATCACCATAGGCAACAAGTTCTAAGAATACCATAGGGGGTCCTGACAAATACACAGTCATTGTCATATGCTTTGATTGTCAATTAGAGATTGGAGGAGAAGCGTGCTTTTATCATTGTACAGAACATAAGCATTACCAAACATCGATCTTATAATCTAAGGGCGAACGTTTTTAGTTGGGATGAATTGTTCTAAATTTCATTTAAAAAATACATTTTGTTTGTTAAGAAGATACTGCTATACTCGATAGTACTTACTGAATGTTTCTCCGTTACTGCTAACAACAGCAGTTGTAATACATCCCTTTAGATTGACCACGTTGGGGTGGGCCTTTAATGATTTCATCACTTCTAATTCTGACAGTAAATCTGTTTTGTCCGATGGATATGCGTCATCTGGAAAATGTTCCATAAAATGGTGTATAGTATCGCCATAAAAAAATTGTTTGATTGATTAACAAACCAGGGATTACACGAAAATAATATTAATTTACGCGGCGTACTAAGAATATAAATTTAATGCAAAATAAATTTACAAGAAAATTGTGGTTTAATGTTTGATTGAAACGCGGACAAAGACAAAAGGTTTGCAAACCATCTCCTTCTGGTAACCATCAGGGATGACTTACACGGTGCGATTTGCATGTCGTACGCGATTTGTAGCATACAATTAAAAACCTAGTCGTAGGACATTCTAACACGTTTTGGAGCGTGTGCGACTAGTTTTAGAAGTTACGAACAGTCGTATACAAATTTCGGGCTTAAATCGGGCTTAACAATCAATAAGCAGTCCACAAATCAGCCAATTTATCGAGAAAACCGACCAACCAATGTTATATTCACCTTACCATTTAACATTTTTACAGCCACAGCTTTACCACAGATGGCTCCTCTCCATACTTGTCCAAATGATCCAGCACCAATTCTTGTTATCAGCCTGACATTAGCTGGATTTATTTCCCATCCTCTCTCACCACCAGCGCCATCGTACTGTCGTCTTAGTATCCTAGAATAAAGTCCACCTTCACTTGGGGGCTGTAGTGGTGGACGTCTTTGAGCAATTTTCGTTTTGTTCCAATACTCTGCACTGTCCGGGACGGATTCGTCCCAGATGATGTCACTATCGTCTTTCGCACGAGAAGAAGACGACATTTGTGCGCATGATGCTCTAACACAAGCGTCGTTACCACCAAGAGCTTGTAAAGATTTATTGGAAACACACTTTGTGCCACCTTTCTTCGTCTTTTTACAAGACTTTTTTTGTTTATTAGAAACTCTTTTTTTGTCCAGCTTCGCGGCAAGATAGGGATCATGTGACTTGACCGAATCTATATCCTCATATAAATGAATGTTGTTTTCTGTGATGTTTGAAGAATCTCCATGACCAAATGATACCATCGGTCCAGTCACTAGATGGTGAATTGTACAAGGAATTTTAAACTGGCGATATGGACTTCCTTCGTGGAGGGCTTCTTGTGGAACGTCAGTCTGAAATACATTCAAATCAATCGATCAACCAAATAAACATGATCAATTGATAATTAGATTATGAATTAGTCAATCAATTGAACGATCATTAAACAGATGAATGAATGAACGAATCATTCAATCAATCAATCAATCAATCAATCAATCAATTGGTGAGACGTCTGTAAATCTTTCTTATCCTGTACTTACATCCCTGTCGGATTCTTGATTTTGTTCTGTTCTCTTTAATGAACTATTAATAATGATAAATAATATCCGATTAGCTCATGTACTTCCTATCAGTTTAATTTAGATACATATACATACCTCTTCACTCTGGCCTTTCCTGAAATGTAAAATGCATTCAGTCAGTCAACCCGTCGATTTTGTATGCAGTGAGTTCATACAGTGATTACAGCGTTTCGCGAAAATCGATGACCACCTATAATTTTTCCATGTCTGCATTTTTTATTAAGTAACAATCGATAAATTATAGTTGGCCACAGATTTTCGCCGCTATAACAGCTCTCTCAGCTTATTCAGTTCAGTTGTGGCAGTTACCGCTCTATTAGAGCGTTTTAACATAACGAGCTATCTTATGTTAATGCTAATGAGCCAGAGGAGCTCTTCGTATAAGCATTGCACGTGGGATTGGATCCATAAAACGTTTGTTTTAACTACATTGTTGCATCATTTCTTCGTTGTTTGTGCTTGTTGAGCATCGTAGTGTACATTCCCACGTGCAGTGCAGATCTCCTCTGGCTCATTAGCATTTTTTAGAGCTCATTAGCATGATATACTAGTTATGTGAAAACGTGTCTTTGTAAATCAAAGCGTACATTCCCACGTGCAGTTCTCATTAGCATTTTCTAGAACTCATTAGCAGGTACGTTAAAATGTTGATGTGAAAACGCTCTATTCTACTTCAGTCATTCAACTTTATTTCACTGATTTATGTAAACTAAGGAGTTGTTTGTTGGTTGGCACTTAGTTACACTGACCTTTTCTTGCTCTTATTTTGTAGATAACAACAGAACAAGTTATGATTGCAAAAGCTGCTGCAACGGTCACAAGCACAAGGATAAGGAAATATGTGAACATGTTGGTACTCTTGGCTGTTGTGATCGTTACTGCATCAGTGGTTGGCTGTTCGTACGGTACTGAAACAAGAAAAACCGAACCAAGAATCAATATGTGGATTTCTCAAAACATTTTACTATAGAGGTAAAAACTAGTAAAAAATACTAGGTAGGACTGCGTCGGTGTTTCTAGAGAAACTTTTTACAGTTGGTTGATCACTATTATGAACCAGTTTCGAGTTGCTCTATATGCTCTTTTAGCCTCGATTTCAACTCTACAAGTTCTGTGATATCCAGTCGTGAGTAACATGTACTCCAATTTCATAATGTTCTCGGGGGAGCCAATGAGATTGCAGCATTTCGTACTTCGAGTACAAGAGGTTGTCGTACCTGTTGTCAAGCGTAGATCTGTACTTGCAATCATAGTACTCTTGTCTTCTCCTGTAGAAACATTGACGAATATCATTATCGTTCCATTCACCTCTAATTTGCTTTCACCCCATTGGTTCCTTGCAGTGACACCAATCTCATACCACCCTACCCCCCACAGTAGGACAGTATAGTTAGTCTTTGTGCAGTTAATGTACTTCCATGGTGATTTGTCTTTTCGAAGCCATATAGTGTACGTCATGTTTTCGTACTGTGAAGGCTTGACGTCGCTCCATGTAACTTGTAATGTATGGTTTGTCGTCAAGCTAGCATGGAATAAAGGGCTTGATGGTGGAACTGTTGGAATTGTTGACAGACTCTTGTTAGAAAATATGCCATTAGCATTTGATAATGCTCAGAATTATATTGTTTCTATAATATTTCTGATGAGTATCAACGTAGCAAAGCTACAACGTTTTAGGTACGTGTTTTTTTAATCCTCCTATAAGACAGCGTCCACACTAACCCGGATAAATTTGAAATAATAGTTTATTGATGAAATACTGAAAAATAGATAATAATTTAATGAAATAAAAAACAAGTAGCACCAATAAGAACAACAAACAAAATAAGAAAACTGACCACATTGTTTTTAGTTCAGTTTGTTTCAAACTTGAATGATTTTGGATGTCGTTTGTTTATGAAAAAAAACACCTAATGAAAGACCCTAAATTTTTTAATGCCAAAATATTGTAATTGTTTTTCGTTACAGAAAAAAAATTAAACACGCAAATTAATCGGAATGGTTTCCTTACTGCCTTTGGCTGTGATTTGAACTGTCGCTTGATCTATTCCATACTTATTAACTGCTTTACACGTGTAATCTCCAGTACTGTTCTTGTTGATATTCACCGTGACTCGTCCTGTTGTAGAGATAAGACGGGCGTGTCGATGCCACGTGGTTGTGGGTGGAGGATATCCACGTGCTTGACACGTCAGTGTGACTGATGATCCTTCCTCTGCGATCTGGCTTTTGTTTATATGAGTTATTCTTGGTGATGCTGTTGAATCAATCCAATTACCATCATTCGTATTACTCCGACGAAGGACTAACGTCCGAAACGTCAGTTTTCTCGACCATCATTTTAAGGTGTCCAACTTATCTTTACATTTACAACAATTACCATCAAAATGATTGCATACATGGAACCAAATGAATAAATATGAATGAGTGAATGAATGAATCAGTGAGAAAATTACTGAATGAAGACAATAATGAATGGGGGAATGAATAAGTCTATTAATCTCTATTTTTTAATAAAAAAGGAAAAACGAACGAATGGACAAGTGAATGAAAGAACGGCACATAAACGAATGAACTCACCGTAAACATTTAATGTAAAATAACCTGTTAATGGGGGATGGAACTTGCCCTGGGAATTATTGAGAAAAATCTGTATGCCGTATTGTTTAGAATCACGTAGTGCTACATTATGCATCGTGATATTGATATAACCAGGGCTTGACAGTTTTCCATTACATGTGAAACGTTCTTGAAATGGCGATTGGATCTATAAAGTACAAAAGCATTTTTTTTAGTTACAACAATAATATAAAAATAAAGCAACAGGGCACCCGGAGAAAAATTCCGAACACTATAGGATTAAATAATCATTCCGAATATGCGACCGTATCATTTATTAGAATAGATTGCCAAATTAAATGAAATGGAGCCAGGACTAGTGAAAGATGCATTTTATGCTCGAGAGGGTTCGGCCGACCACGTACAGTAAACCATGATTTTTTTTGCTTAGATGCTGAATACTGAGATTGAACGTTCTAACTGATTTTTGTTTTCGTTTACAAAAGTATTATGGCTTCAGTAAAAACAATCATGAATTTCGCCACTGATTATAAATTGTAAATTGTAAATAGGCTTTCTACCTCCTTTATCCCTCATAGTTATTGTAGAAAGACCTTTAAATAATGTTTTAATGATTTATTAATATTGTAGGATAAGTAGTACTAAATAAAAACATTGTAATTGTAATTGTTGTAAGGGTAAAACAGGGCCTCGAATAATTCAAAATCGACTATAGATTTTTTTAAACTTCGCATGCGTTGAACCAGTAATTCGAAAATTGGGAGTTATTTTGAATGTTAAGGTCGAAAAGCGCGTAAAAAGAGCAAAATGTAAAACCAATGACGTCATTGTTTTGTTGCTATGGTGATAATTTTGTAAACAAAAAATATATCGTTAAAACAACCAATCCTTGTCTAGTATCTGAGCGAAAACTCAGAACTTGGGACCATGAGTTCAGAGAACACGGGCTGACCAGTTCAGTATAGTAAAATCAAATATCGTGATTCCGAATGACACTGAAAAAAAGTCATATCCCAGCACCTTCTAGTCGACAAACCTAGTTGACAAACCTGTGGTATTGACGACATGGTGATAACTTTTTTGTATATAAAGCCACTTTTGCTCCAGACACCAAACGACATTTCTGATGGACGTTTATTGTATGGTAGTGAGTATTTCCATGTAAGGATCACATCACTGCCTTCGCGTACAGTTATCGTCTTGTTGGGATATGAGGTAAAATCACCTGTGAAAGAATAAAGACAACGACAAATTAATTGACAAACAAACAAAAGGGAAACAGACAAACAATATGACAGTCGACAAATTTATCGAATAGACAAATCGATTAGAGATACAGACAATGAAAACAAACAACAGCGAAAGAATGCACAAAAGAACGAATGAATGAATGCATTGCATGAATGGTTGAGGAATTAATTTTATTCAACTGTTGAAGAATCATTATTTGACTGTGCTAATATCACTCAATGAAACCACGGATAAATCTAAATTGTATGCATTGCTATATGTGTTAGCATCAGGTGTGATGATGCACACACTATTTGAATTTCTTTTTGCGTTAACTGAAAAGAATGAATGCATGAATATTAGTATGGCTAAGTCCATAAAACTGAGATATAGTGATAATGATATTCACGTTTTGTAATAGTCGTGAAAACAATGCAAAACGTTAAAACAATCTTGATGATCGTGTGCCCATGAATTCAAACACTTCAGCGTTAAGTAGTTATTTTTTCGCTTACGTCATCACATGGGTCTAGACTGATTCCATAAGTCTTAGTTTTCGCTCTTTGTTTTTGACTTATGAAATCAGTCTACACAGAGGTCTTGGTGGCACAAAGTCCCCGGTTCGAAACCGGCTCGAAATGATATTTACTTCTCAAAAAGAAATAAAGAATTAATTTGAGATGTTAACTTCCTGTTAACAACCCGAAAGTTTACTGGAAAGTGAGTGAATGAGTGAGTGAATGACAAAGATGCCCAACTCCATTAACTCCTCCATTGCTAACGCAATGTTAAAAAGGATCAGGGTTTAGTATCTCGATCACGATATTCCTATAAAGATTTTCGAAACGTTTCCCTTTCAAACATTTGTTCATTTTCGAGTGCAAAGATTTTTTCGGCAATGTTGTTTGCCAAAACAACCAAAGAACTGACAAGGCAAAGGGAATTCCAGCAACCAAGCAAGGTTTTCCTGGGACAAAGACAGGCTACTAAATGCGTAAAAACTAGGAGCAAATGATTTGATAAGCAATTAGAAAAACAGACAAGTAAATAAATAGATCAACTGCCGATAACAAAAAAACAAATAAAAACAAACGGACAGAAAAAAAAATTAGCGGAGACAAGCAAACAAACACATTTGTGCCATGAAATATAAAACTCCAAACATGTCAAATGTGATTGTTATTACCTGTTCAGTTTATTCGAGGCATGAACTTATTATTTTATGGCTTTGTGATAAAAAATACTTCAAATCAGTTTGTTGATAAGACTACTTACTAACCTAACATTGATAACTTCATTTGAATACTTATCATCACAATCAAAGTAAATCTCTTGATCCATCTCATTGTGACACCCATGCAACTAGTGTACGTTTTAGCTCATAAAGCACTGCCAATAACAGTCTGAGTAGTTTTCAAGACAGCATTCAGATTCACGAAGCTAATAGGTGTATGGAATAGTGCAAGTAGAAACCAAAATGGGGTGTTACCGTTCTAAAACCCATGAATAACTAATGAGTGATTTTCAAAGCAAATCAACACCTGTGACGAGTTCTATAACTACTGATATAGAACTGTCCTAATTTGCATTAACTTAAAACTCCCAATAAAGTTGATTGATTCTCGATTTTTTTACTGAAAAATTTAAACTTACGTTTGTAGTTTTAGAAGCAATTTATGAAATGAGAATGAGTGTTTTATCGGCGCTATAGATACGTGGCTCTCATTTTCTAAAGTAGACTGAGAGTCAAATAAAACAAGAAATAATTTGCTTTCCATTTTTAAGTTTTTAGTCGGCTCTCACTTAAATGTACGGCTCATGGAGATGATAGAGTGTTAATGGGAGGAAAATTGCTATATGCATCATGTACTGCACATGCTTGCGCGCGCTCTTGCATGACCACACTCATGCGCACACCACAAACTTGAAGAATTATTTTGATGACGTCATGAAAATATACAATGCGCGTTTTTGATAAAATAAAAAAGACTCGAAAACTGAGCGTTTTTTTTTTTTTTTTTTTTTTTTTGCAATTTTCAGAATACTGTTTTAGTAGCATAAAAAAGTAGTTCGCAAATTTTCAATATTTTGACCACACTACGCAGTAATAACACAGCACACACATTTGACGCTTGGGCTGGTGGGTCAGCCACGCCCTCACTAGACTATATTTCGAAAATCTACCGTACAGTCAACTAGTCAAAGAACCTGAGCATCAAAGCCGGTCACGCAACCACCAAAACCAGTGTGTGGAAAAAATTATGTGGACGTGAGCCCCCAACCAATGATAAGATGCAACCCATGTGGTTTTAAGGTTAATCTAGATTGAAATAATACTGAAACAAAAATAAATAGATTAATTAATTAATTAATCAATAAAGTCACCGTAAGCAAATGAAGAACAGACGCAGCGAGGCTGACCGTAGAACAACTCACTCTAGGTCAGCAATTCATTAAACACTCTATTACTCCAGGGACCCAACGCTATTCACGTACGAACCGTTATGCTTCGTGGCGGCAAAATCTTCATTTGTGTCAATCTCATTCTTCGCTTTTTACAAATTACATGGTTTTCCAACTGCAGAGTTTCTTTAATCTAGCAAAAACCATTATTCCGTTATTTCTAGGGTTCTGTAGTTGGGATCTTTTTGTCAAGCTAATATATGCTAGGTCATCGTACTCAAATCCATGTACAATGTTTTTTTTTTTAAATTGACCGCTTAAAACTAGAGTTTTTATTTTTTTTTTCTACGTTAAAAATGAGCTTTATTATGACAGCCATAGAGTTGCTATGGTGACCGGTCACGTGATCATTTCTATAAAAAGGAATCTTTGAATCAAAGTCTTTGAAATAAAGTCCACCCTTGAGCTTTGTGGGCAGTTGATGTTTTTTTAAAATTCCCTAAACCACTAAGATCCACAACTATAGGAGCCTCCTTAATCTGACTGACAATCTCGTACCTCAAGTACGCGACTCTCATTGTTACTTATTTAGGGGCTTTTTTGTTCTTCCAGTTTTTCTGCATCAACAACTTGTAAACATCGATAGTTTTGTTGACTAAAAAGTGAAATGATAGAAATACGTCCAGTAGCAACCATTCCATCTCTTATCCATGGATCGTATGCTTGCACTCCAGGCTGTTGCTAACTTATGCTTTGTTTTGGTTGACCTATCAGCAAACAATCGGTAACCTAAATCAGCGGGTTCTGGGAATCAAAAAAATATCGAAGCAATCGTTCCCTAAAATATCGTTGAGTTCAATTTAAATATGACTTTTGCGAATATTGCGATACTTGTGAGAACACCTCTGCTGGCTTCGTACATTATTGTTACAGGTAAAGATTGATAAATAACGAACACAGTATATCGAGCTCGAGACAACTGCAGCAACTATGTTACAGCACCATAACTGACTTAGATATAAAAATAGATATGATGAAATCTAGCTATAGTTTATACTGGTTTGACCAGTTTATATAAAACTGAATCATTGAAAGCACTCAGACTAATGGTCATGATCACGTTTATTTCTCTTGATTTATATATATATATTTAAGTACAACACGGAAATTCAGACAAATGAAAACAATCAAAACAATGAAAAAAAATCTTAACCACCAAAATTGTAGAGTTGTTTCAAAAAGCATCATGAAATCCAGAGAATCATTGAAGTTTTTCACAAGATGTAGAGAATGTGTACAAAATCTACCTTGAAAAAATAAACTTTTCAGATTTACAATAAAATGTTATAGTTAGCTGACATTATTGTTTCACTGATGTAAACAAGTAGTCGAGCTATGACGGCGGCTGAAAATCAAATATTAATTACGACAAATAATTGACAAATTTACATTTTTTTCTCAAAGATAACAAGTTATGCAAGTCTCTTTCACTTCTTCCAGCTTTATTGCGCAAGTTTATTTCTTTTTTGCTGAAGTTTTACTTCTGTTTTCTGATTTTGATTATATTTACTTCTTAGAACTTTCAAAAGAATCAGAAGGCATGATCGTTATGCATTCCTAAGTAACCAACTGTCGGATATGAATTGTTTATATTGAGTCAACAACATATTTTTTATGAAAAACAAATTTTCATTCCACTGATTGAGATTTTGATAAAACTTTGATGAAATAGCGATTTTTCGAAACTTGTATGTGAAAATTATCGTATTAGGAAAACTTGGTCTAATTTCTATATTATTAGCCTCCGGGATAAAAATGTCAGACACTTGGAACGGTGGATTGATGGACAATAACCCGAGCATAACACAAACCTTGGTTTACCACCATTTTCGCCATTGCTTTACAAATTTCTATAGACATTGAAATCATTCAGTGATGCTCATTAAAATAAAGAACCACCTTGGTTTTTTATCCACCATAGTGAGTATGTCTGTATTTTTACCATGAAATTACAGTTGTGGTTTCTTCCCCATAGCATATGGTGCTGGACACATTAGTCGTGTCAATCTCGTAAAACGTCCACCAGATACAATTCACAGCTTGGTCGGGCGTACTATCTCCTTTGAATGGAAGTTCAGCTTCGATAAGGAAATGTTAAAGAAAGATGAGCATCAGCCGAGTTTTATTTTCGGCGAATGGAAGAAAAGTGCGGGTTACATCCACAACAAACTGTTGTTGGTACAGACGTCGACGATACAAAGACTGAGAAGAGACGAGTATGATAATAAAATACAATGGAATGGCAACATGTCGACCCATCAAGATGAATGTTATGGGAAAGTCACCCTGCTTAACCTAACCGTTCATGACTTTAAATATTATGCCGTCAATATATTTGCGGCAAATTCACTCCCGCCTCGGCAAGACGTCTTTAAACTTGTACTTGGTGGTAAGTTAAGCCTTTTCTATCGTAGTTGCACACATGCTGCCGAATTATCCGTCTCTTCAAATGACGTTCATTGAATGTATTGGAATACCGCAGAAAAATATCGTATACGGAAATAAAAACAAACAAACAAGCAAGCAAAACTAAAAACAAAGAAATTAAGCAAACATGCAAGGAAAAACAAGGAAGCATGCATGCAAGCAAGCTATAACAATAAAGTAAAGAAACTATAAACAAACGAACATGAAACTCTTCATTGTATTTATTATTTTTCTTTTTAAAGAGGACGCCAATATTGCGACGTTGACAGCAACAGACAACAAACACCAAGGTAAGTAAAATGTTCGAAACATTGGTGGCCCTATTTGTACGTTAACATCGGAGAACATTACTCTACAAACATCAACAATACCAGCTATTTCCGTGCAATCTATACTGAAATGAACCTAACGAATCAACGAAACAACCAATTAACCAACCAACCAATTAATTAACCAAATAACCAATTAACCAACCAACCAACCAACCAACCAACCAATCAATTAACCAAATAACCAATTAACCTACCAATCAACCAATCAACCAAACAAAAATTTCAAAACTCACAAATTAAAATGAAAATATAGAATTCTTCAGGATGGGGATTTGATTTCTATAATTGTTCTTCCCTTTGGCCCTCTTCTCCTCAGCCCCTCCCTTGCTCCCTGGACTCTTATAATTAGACTCACAACTAATAAGTAAACGATTAACAGTTGATTATCTTTATTTTTTCAGAAGCTAGCTCATCTAGCGTGGCTCCAATGTCCTTTGTTACAACAAATCAATACAGCAAATCAACAACGATGACAGTCAACACAATCATCGCTGCCATTCCGTTCATTGTATACACACTATTCAATTTATAAACAAATCGCTCCATCTTGTCCTTAATTTTCCTTAGCCCAGCAGGTCTGTACATGAATAAATTTCCTGAACAAATTGATTAAATAACTAAAAAGGACAGAGCATGCGCAAATAAGTGACATCTAATAGTAACTAATGATAATTAAGGTAATCAAACCCCGGTAGAGTCGGATCCAGGGAAGTGAAAGGGAGCTTCTTTCTCTTTTGAAAGACCTATTTTATTGTTATAGATAGTACTTTTCATTTTTGGTTAGTAATCAGTATTTTTTAATTAGTGCACTCCCCTTTCAAAATTTCGGGATCATTTTTTGATTAGTGCACCCCCTCTTTCATCATTTCTGGATCCGCCTCTGCCCGGGATCAAACCTTGCTCATAAGTATATTCCAATAGAATAATAACATCTCTATCAGACCGCAGAGCGACTACGATATCAAGGATTTTCAATTGAGAGAGCTGAAAACCAGACGTATATCATTGCATTTTATTTACAAAAAAACCTCTAATTTTCCTTTTGAAATATCTTTACAGTCACTTCTATGATCCAGATGAATATACGTAAATCATCGAAGGCCAGCACTCAGGTCACCGTGGTCAACCATGGCACTTATTCACGACCACACGGTGTATAGACATGCGGAAGACGCGACTTATCAATCTTGAGATGCATGAATTCTCAAAGTACCTTGTAAATATATATAAATACCAAAGCAGCAGTAAGAATTTTTACGTCATATTCCACAGGGAAATTATGTAACAATCCCTCTATGTTAAAAACATACTGATAGAGTGCACGCACTAAAAGTGGGCATCATAAATACCACTAAATAGTGCTATTTTATGCTAATTCTATTGTTTTCTTTTGTTTAATTAGTGCTATTTACCACTAAATAGTGACAATTGTTGCACACTTTTAGTGCGTGCACTCTACTATCTTTTTATGACTGTATATATGTTTCATTTCAAGTTTTGTATTATATAGTTGATGAACAATTTTAACTTTGTTTATGCTATACTTTGTACTGTTTGTAATATATGTTATACACAGCGTCTTTTTAAATCTAATATCATTATCATTGTTATAGGCGTCACTTCTGCCTAAAATGCTTCGGTCTAATTAACATGTGCCGAATAAATAGGCGACTTCCAATTTGGTGTCACGTGACCTCATCTTCCCTAAATAACGCAGCTTTTAAAAACAACGCTCAGAAATCAAAAACCACACCCCATTTAGTAGAATTGTAAAATTTTAGCTTCTGGAATACACTGAGCACAAGAAAATTGACAAAATTGAAATTCACGAAAATTTTTAAGATTCGTTTGGAAAAACACATTTGTTTGTACTAGCCTATTTCCTCGCGTATACCCATTTTGAACTTGGTACTTCTACTAAATTTCTGGGCTTTTTTCCAAGTTGCCTATTGAAACAATATATCTTCCTAGATTCAGCGCATGTAAAATTCGACTTAGAAAATAACAGCTAAATTGCATAGCATATTTATGTAGGGCTGCATGGAAAAATGTTCACTACTAGCCTTATCTTCTAAAGAGGAGCCATTATTGAAACACATTGTTTTATTTTTTTACACTTGTCACTTTTTTATCAATAAAATCACAAAGAAACACCATGACATGAGTCCTTGTGTACCAGATGACTTCAATCCCTTACTTTGTCTGATTCAATAGAAGTATTTGTATTTGTACAAACCTGACCTGATCTCATCTTGACACTGACATTGTCCATTTAATAATAAAAAGCTTTCCAAATAATTCTTAAGTGACTGAAGATTGTTTTCATCAGGATATGGTAACTAAAACTGCATTACAAGGACATATACCATTCAATTCATCTTTAACAGACACTTCACTTCTACAGTGCCAGTACTAGTAATATTAGCAAACTTGCAATGAAATGTAGATGTGCACACTAATCAAAGCCAAAGGAATTGGACTATTTGTTGGAATTTGTTCGGGAGGCTTTGATCGAAGTATAGCAAATATAAAAACGATATTTTTTACCTCAAGGAGTAAAAATATAAGTTAGTTTTAAGTTTGATAACACTTAAAATTTGGTGTGCAATGTTCAATTATGGTAAAAAATTGAAATCTGTTCTTGAAAACAACACTTGTGCAACAAAAGACGAAAAAACTCTTTTTTCCATAATGTCTCAACTTAAACTGCAATCCATGTCCTTCGGTCCCATCATCCAATCCTTTTTTTTTTTTACAAATTAATATTTTGGTAAGCATAATGAGGGAAAATTCCTTAACAAAAAAAATCAATTTTGAAACAACGAAAAAACAGTTTAAATTCATTGCACAATTTTACTATATTATTTGAATTTTATACTTTTGTTCTTGACTTTTTCATGCATCTTCTTCATACATTCACACTTCCATAATTTGATAAGTCAATGATTCACTAACTGGGTTTCGTATTATATTCATTGCGTTACCAGCCCAACCACAGTTCAGCGGTCAGCCAGCCATGTGCATATATAATAGTAAGATTTGGTAATGGCTTCACGTCGATATGCTAAAGTTTGTATAACTATTTGTTTTATTGCTTTAGCAACACCAGAACTAGGTAAGCTCAATAATTTAACACATGAAAATGTCTAAATCGGACGATCGCTTTCATGGGCTATAAACTGAATCGGCGAATTGCTTGACTAATAAAAGTGCAAGGTTGCAAGTCCACGTATTAATTCAACTCAACTCTTCACGTTTGTAAGCATATCATTGGGAATTTCAAATTCTATTTGATGATAAGTTTCGACAATCGTCAGATAGAATAAAGATGGCTTATTAGTGCGATATTTGGTTCTTATCATGCAGCCGACATTTCTTCTAGAACAAATATATCATGAATACCTACACAATTTTAGTAACGAAAAATATTTTAACGGGACCACGCTGGAAAAAGTAGGCATATAAACTATGTTAGGAACTGCTATTTTATGATACTGGATTATTCATTAGAAGACCTGCACCAAAGACGTATATTTCAATATCTTAAAGTATTTGAATTTCATGTATACACGCGGAACATCTGTTGTGACCCTACTAGTCACGGAATTGATAACGTCATTTCAGATTATGATAATGGTCATACAAATACAATGTTTGACTGAGTAATCTGTTTGAAAGTTTCAACCGAGCCACATGAAGTAATGATGTAACTGTTTGAAGACTGCAATGATAATTACACCATTACAAACTTACAAAAATGGCCTATGTTTCAAAGACATCATTAACAGCTATAATATTATTATTATAGAGGAAGTAATTTGAAAAGCTATATGACATACTTTCTCCGCTCTAGTGACTGACGGCTTCCTAATGTAAAAATGGGTATTAACACTCTTTCTTATGACTACAATCAAGCCGTGGAAATCCTTTTCTTCCATACTCCCCTCCTTTTTTCGTTTTATCCCTTTTTTTTTAATTTCTTCCATTCTTGCTTCTTTCTATTTTAATTTATCTATTTACACTATTTTCTTTTGTTCTTTTTAGTTCTTGGTCAACGTGAAATTTTAAGATGTCTTATGCTAGTAGGCTCTTATTCTAGATATTTAAGCATAACAAGTAGTCTTGTACAAGCTGAAGATATACTTTTTGCTGTAGCCCTGCAAAATGATACAAAGATCCTTTGTCAATCCGAAGCGTGTAAGGAATTGAATGCTCATAATCTTTCTAAGATAGAGGGAAACATGGTTCACTTGGTTATTAATGACATATGTGCAGTAGTGAATAACACAGTGTTTAACTGTATAATCATTAATCACGGGAACATTTCAAATAATGAGGGAAATTCTACAATAATAACACATTCAGGTAAGAACTGTTCATGTAAATTTTAAAACGCTTCCTCAGGAATCAGCTATAAAAGCTTATAAAAGATTACTTATATTTTATCAGTTATCAGCAGACATGGGTCAGGTCTAGTATTTGCAAGCAATTTTTTTCGCTCAGGTTCACGCTAACAAGTTGTGCAGGTTCGCTTCGCGCTGATTGGCTATTTCCTTCTCAAGGAATCAGCCAGTTTTGGTATAGATATTGGTGTTTAAGTTTTAAATGAAATCTATTTAGACATTTCATCTTGCCATTGTGATCATTCTTTAATGAGATTTTTAGTATTGCATGGTATTACAACATTAGCATTAGTAATACATGTATTGGTATGTATCCATAATCCATGGTTGTTCCTTAACTTAGAGGACCAATGTAGACCATCTGATACAAACACAACTACTGCACCGTTAACTACAACGACCACTGAAGCCACAATCACCAGTGAAGGTAATGTAATTGAAACTGTTTTTTAAAACCATTTGTTTATGTTCATAAGTGCATAAAATTAAATTGAAAATCATTTTAAATTCTAACAGTTGAAGGTGATCATAGTTCGATTAACTATGGTGTACATGGCTTATAAAATGGACATTTTTAAAATAACAGTCTAGCTTTCTTTACTGACAGGTCCGTTAACAACAACAAATTCAACGTTACTAACCAACAAGACACAACCAACTACCAATGAAAAAAAGGATGACTTCGTCAATCGTAAGTTTGTACAACTAACTGATCCAATACATTTAACAACTTACTAACCAGCAAATAAAGAACAAATCAACCAATATAAATCGACAACAACAAGAGAGTATGAGATAAGAGAGGTTATCCAACGTATTGGGCTTTACACTCATCAGGGGATCTTTTCATTCTATTTTTAAACTGAAGTTATTTCGGGAACGTAACGTGATTGGCCATATTACAGGAGGCGTGGTCGCATCGTCAAAACATCTCAAGACAAAAGTGCGGAGATTGGTAAAAATAGCACGAACAGTAGAGCCCCTGATGGGGTCCTGGGATAAGCTCTCTTATCTCATACTCTCTTGACAGCAACTAATCAAGAACCGGTCAAACAGTTAACGACCAACCAATCAACAATGAGTTAAATTACGAGTCAAACATTTAGTAACTAATCAACAACCAACCGCAATTCAACAACGAATCCGGCAGCGAACTATACAAATCAACAGTGAATCAACCATTCAACAATGCAACTAATCAACACCCACCAAACTAATCTAAGCAAATAAATAATCAATCAATCTATATATTTATCGATCTATCAAATGATACCATGTTTGACTACCATGTATTTTGTTTCAGATTGGAAGACAAGAGCAATAGTCTCATTTTTTTTTAATGCAGTACTACTAGTCATAGTACTGGTATTAGGGGTTTGTGTGTACAAAAATCATAGAAATAATCAAAATGGAAATGGGGAGCGTGGATACGCTGATGGTACTGCCGAATTGAATCAAAATGGAAATGGGGTGCGTGGTAACGATGGTGGTACTACCGAATTGAATCAAAATGGAAATGGGGAGCGTGGTAACGATGGTGGTACTACCGAATTGAACCAAATTGGAAATGGGGAGAGTGGTAACGATGGTAGTACTACCGGATTGAATCAAAATGGAAATGGGGAGCGTGGTAACGATAGTGATACTGCCGAATTTAATCAAAATGGAAATGGGCTGTTTGATGATGCTGATAGTACCTCCGGAACAATATCATTATTAGAAATGGAATACCTAATGTAGCGTGGAAATAACCCTTTAGAATGTGGTAACGCTGGACCAAAACATCGAAGACCGCTTGGCGAACTTATGCCGCCACCAGCAAAATGTGCCAAAATCTCTGTTAACTACAAATTTTTCGGCAAATCTCGGTCGTTATAAAGATGATTGCCTTATCTTAATATTACCTCTAAGCGACAGGTTGCTAGGACTACTAGAAAATGTACGGTTGGGGGGTGGGTGAAAGGTGACTGATTTTTGCCATCCAGGCATTTTTTCGTTCCTAATTAAAGTTCACGTAGTGTTATTGTTTTTGTATTTGAACTAACCTTTTTCTTTTATCCGCTCTGTATATAAAAAAAGCAGTCACACGGTCACGTGACTGATGACGTTAGATGTACGATTTTTTGAGCTCAGAGATATTTGTTTGGCCTCCTTGATTTCTAGTTTATAGCCTAACAGGTCTTTCAAGGGCAATAAAAATTGGTTGATTATTTCCATGTTAGTTCTGGTTAGAACTTCAATTATTGACATTCAATTGAATTAACAGTGACTAGATATGTGATATGAAACAAATAAGGCTTGTTTTTTATCACCAACAACAAACAAACAACAACTTATTACAAAAACAGTTACAAAAGCACTAATTGCTTTCCGCAGTTAGCTAAAAAGCCATTCGTGGCGGAAGGAGTTGAAACGGAGAAAAAAATAGAAGTAATGAATATACAATTGTCCAGAATTACATACACTATTAGAATAGAGGAACGATATACTAAGATATATTTAAAAACGTAAATATGCTACTAATGTTACATAATAGAATATACATAATATACATTAGACATTTACACTATTTTTATATTGTTCAACAATTCATGAATAATTAATAAGTATTTGGTCCAATAAAATTACAGAGTTCTATCACGTTCGTGACATTTTATACCCGATAAAAATTCTGCATTCCTAAAGACAGCCGGGAAGGGATTTTATTTCGTGTGGGGTTGAATAATTGAACAGAAAGCGCCATTCTTTAGCAATAGTATTTCTTCCGTAGTTCAGGTTCTTTAGGTATTCTGTAGTAGTGAAGGGTTCGGTTGTTTCTAAAACTATTAAAACAACCAGTTACGCAACAGTTATAGTGATGAGGCATACTTTAAACTAAGTCAAGATGGCGTCTCCGTCTTTCCAATCAATCCCAAGCACCACCGCGCACTAAATTACATGAGATTAGAGCCCAGCCCTTTTTTCAATATGACACCGGCGAATTGGTGGCGTGATCTTGTATACCTGTACACCAAAATCTATATATAATGATGTTTTTATAACGATAACGATGTGCTGATAAAGGGGCAAAATTGCAAGAGCACATCACTAATAGAGACCCTTAGTTTCGTAGTATGTAATACATTCCAAACACGAACCTTTGAACTAAATGTCTTTACTTCTTTACAAACCTCCTCAATAAACTTTACTGTTTATATCAATTTCAAAACCTCGTTCTTCTATTAGAAGAATAGGGATTCTTATCTTTCGTAAACTTTGCCATGTTGCAAATATTTTAAGGTATTTGGAGACAGTTTCTCAAAAGGCCTACCGACCTAAGAAAACAACGGCAAAAGCCATCTTGCTTTTCTTATTTCTTAACAATATTTTGATACACAGTTGCTTAATAGTTCTGGAGGATATCTTGAGACTTTTGTGGTGATCAGTATTGATTTATGCAAATTATGAGGAAATCCTGGAAAACAGTTTTTTTAATTTATTTTCAAAAAATTGCTATAGAATCATGTCAAAATTCAGAAGCGTAATATTCAACATACTCCCTAACTGCACAGTGATTTTAAAGAAATTTCAATTGTCACACTAATCGATAAACTGGACAATGCACTTTACTCCGAAATAAAGTGGTTTGTAAAATGTATGTCAAATCAATATTAAACTAGACGCATAACTGCGTGAACTCGGGCTGCTTTTGGAAAATTGATTAATCTATGACTCCTGAGGTGCACTTTGTTTAGCGAAAAAAAAAAAAAAAAAAAAAACTAAAGAAAGACGTCCATAAAATGTACTTCTCATTATACATGATTATAAAGCGCTATAGTATGCTAATTCTATTGTGTCTTTGGTTAATTACAGTGAATTTTCAGAAACATAATACTTACCAGGACAATTTAGTCAAAACGGGAGTTTTCAATAGGGAAAATGTTTGTCAGATTTTGAGTCTATACAATATGCGAGGCAGCGAGGCATAATGCGAGGCAGCGAGGCATGCGAGGCACTGTGCGAGGCATGCGAGGCATCGTACGAGGCATGCTAAAATATTGGAAATTCTAGTAAACAAACAAATAATGATAACTTTTGAAATTATTAAGAGAAAGTAAAAGTTCTATATTATAAGTACGGGAGAATTGTGTGTATTTATTAAAATAGTTTCCAGTTTGTGTGGTATCACTCCGAATGTAATTATCATTCAGTTGTACTCCTTTTAGTTCAAACAATGCATTATAATGTATACTTTGAAAGTAGTGAACTAAGTTACTAAGAGATGATAATTCAAGAAGCACACAAGTACCCTGAAAAAAACTGTTACCAAATAAATCTCTTGCATGAGAATCAAAAACTTTGAAGGTGTTATTATGACAGTATATAGCAACAGCAGTAGCACCTATTGTTAATATGAAATTGGTATAACTGTCAGACATCAATGATTGAAATGCTGTTTGTAAAGAAGTACAGTATGCATATCCTTCAATTGCACTTCCATGATGTAAATTACCGGTAAAACTCTCACTATATTCCAGCTGATAGTCGGTGTCGAAGACATTTAACATTGTTGGTAATTCAGTTTGCATTAAAAAATTCTGTCTTGCAGATTGTGATAGCCTTGAATACAACTGATTTCCAATATTCATAAAAGACACAAGATCATTAGATGAATTGATACCATGTTTATTATTATAAATCAGAGAATATAAACTCATTGCAACACATTGCTGTCCTGCATTCTGTCCAAATATAGAAACATTGCCTTGACTATATGGTGCTGTTATTGTCTCGCTAGGATCAACATACAATGTAGAATTAGTAGGACCTGGATTCTTCTCAATGTCAGTGATTAGTTTTGATTGACAATAGTGGGCTAAATGTGTGTGGGTATTATACAAACACAACACTTTATAAGAAGAAAATAATGCCATATAACGATTAGCCTTAAATTTAAAAGATTGCAGTCGAATTGAAAGCTTTCTTTTATTGATAGTAAATGAATGACTTCTTGTGCTAATGATATAATTATACAATTTATATTTGCAAAAACAAACCGTCTCAACTTTCTGCTTTTTGTGGCAAGGCGCTTTAGAACACGTGTTGGTAACGGCAGGTCTAAAATGCAGACTGGAAAGTGCAGACCGGTAAAATGCAGACTGGGAAAATGCAGACTGGGAAAATGCATCATTTTTTTAACATGATTTGTTCACTGTCATTGAATTCGGTAGATAATTCCATAATTCGAGTTGCTGAACGTTGAATTTTTCGCAGTCTGCATTTTACCGGTCTGCACTTTCCAGTCTGCATTTTAGACTTTCACACACGCCAGGTCTAAAATGCAGACTAGAAAGTGCAGACCGGTAAAATGCAGACTGTGAAAAATTCCAAATTCATTTCAACATTATCCTATCAGTTGTATCCGTTTGTTGAACATTTTATTATTTCATGTATGGGTAAAAAGTAGAATACACCAAAATTTAAATCTTCCTTCAACGTATTTTTTTCCGAATTAGACGACTGATATTTTTCGAATTCCATGACGTCTAACAAATCGAATTATGGAATTATCTATGGAATTCAATGACAGTCAACAAATCATGTTAAAAAAAATTAGGTATTGTTACCGGTCTGCATTTTCTGAGTCTGCATTTTCAAGTCTGCATTTTAGACTTTCACACACGCCAGGTCTAAAATGCAGACTGGAAAGTGCAGACCAGTAAAATGCAGACTACGCAAAATTCCAAATTCATTTCAATATTATCCTATCAGTTGTATCCGTTTGTTGAACATTTTATTATTTCATATATGGGTAAAAAGTAAAATACACCAAAATTTCAAATCTTCCTTCGACGTATTTTTTCCGAATTAGACGACTGATATTTTTCGAATTCGATGACGTCTAACAAATCGAATTATGGAATTATCTATCGAATTCAATGACAGTCAACAAATCATGTTAAAAATAATTGGGTATTTAATCAGGATGTTTTGCGGCCAACCTAACCAGTTATTTTTTGTTGTTCAAAAATCAGAAATTAAAACCTAAAATTATAGAATTATGTGTCAAAAAATCAAAAAAATGGCAATTTTACTAAAATTCCGGATTTGTTTTACTTCATACTAAAATTGGCTGTTTCATGGCTTTTCTGATTTCTGTTTTCTGATATCGATTGAGAATTGACGTTTTTGTATTTCTACATTACGAAAAGCAGAAATCGTAGATTAAAAAAAGGTTTCTAAACGGTTTTCGATGGATGCCTGTGAAGATTAAAACCCAAAATCGAGTCATTGGATTCCTGCCCCCATAAAAACAGAAATCATTTTTTTAACACAGCGCGCTCCAGTGCACTCTGCCCATGGAGGGGTACCTGGGGCTCTCGTGAAACTTCCGGTCACCGAGTACAGTCCTTTCCCTCTCCTTCCCTTGCCTCACCACAGGATATGGAAGGGAGATACGGACAAAAATGCAATGAAATATTTAGCACTGATAAATGAGTCGTGCTTTGATGCAATTGATATCAAGTCTTTGCTCATAAAATATCGTACCTCACTCCATTATAATTTCACACCATTCGCAATATGCCGACTGTATGCAATTGCGATATGTCGTAAATAATGCGATACGTCGTACCTTATGCAATATGTCGTACCTCGTGCGATATGTTCTAAATAATTCAAAATATTCATATTGCATGAGGTACGACGTATCGCATTATTTACGACATATCGCATGTGCATACAGTCGGCATATTGCGAATAGTGTGATATAATTTAAGTTAGCCCTCAGGCTCTTATCAAACAAATTTCAAAAAGTATTAATAAATTGTAACGTTATTTTTTCAAAAATTCTCCATTGTCAGCTGTTAATATCATATGAAAAGCAAATAAAAATATGTTATGTTATGTTAGTGAGGTACGATATGTGCAAAGAGTTGACATCAATAAAAGCACGATGTGGTGAGATCATGTGGTGAGGCAAGGGAAGGGGAGGGAAAGGACTGTACATCAGCTCGGTGACCGGAAGTTTCACGAGAGCCCCAGGTACCCCTCCATGGGTAGAGCGCAATGGAGCGCGCTGTGTTAAAAAAATGATTTCTGTTTTTATGGGGGCAGGAATCCAATGACTTGTACTTGAGTTTTAATCTTTACATGCATCCATCGAAAACCGTTTAGAAACCTTTTTTTCATCTACGATTTCTGCTTTTCGTAATGTAGAAATACAAAAACGTCAATTCTCAATTCTGGATATCAGAAAACAGAAATCAGAAAAGCCATGAAACAGCCAATTTTGGTATGAAGTAAAACAAATCCGGAATTTTAGTAAAATTGCCATTTTTTTGATTTTTTGACACATAATTCTATAATTTTAGGTTTTAATTTCTGATTTTTGAACAACAAAAAATAACTGGTTAGGTTGGCCGCAAAACATCCTGATTGTATTTTAACCAGGCAGTCTGCATTTTACCGGTCACACACGCCAGGTCTAAAATGCAGACTGGAAAGTGCAGACCGGTAAAATGCAGACTGCGAAAAATTCAACGTTCAGCAACTTGAATTATGGAATTATCTATCGAATTCAATGACAGTCAACAAATCATGTTAAAAAAATTAGGTATTGTTACCGGTCTGCATTTTCTGAGTCTGCACTTTCCAGTCTGCATTTTAGACTTTCACACACGCCAGGTCTAAAATGCAGACTGGAAAGTGCAGACCGGTAAAATGCAGACTGCGAAAAATTCAACGTTCAGCAACTCGAATTATGGAATAATCTACCGAATTCAATGACAGTGAACAAATCATGTTAAAAAAATTATGCATTTTCCCAGTCTGCATTTTCCCAGTCTGCATTTTACCGGTCTGCATTTTCCAGTCTGCATTTTAGACCTTCCACGTGTTGGTAATCTGCTGGGCTCACGATCACGTTTATGGCGAACAGAAGACTTATAAACCCGTCTATAATTGTAATGAACATACTGAGAATAACGAGATCTGGTGTTTTTTGAAATATTTATTGTAACTACTGCATCATTATATACATTTACAGTCAAGTTGTTAGTTTTATCTCGTATATCACAATCACTGAATGAAGTAATGTACATTTCAACATGGACGTCGAAGCGTCTACCAGCTACCAAAATATAAATTCCACATAATACTATAAAACCAGCGACACAAAATTGATTGACTTTGATTACTGATACAAAAACAACGAATAAGAAAACAAATAAAGTAACTATCTTTGTGACAGAAGGTATACCTTGAAAGGAGGCTGTTTTGTTCAACTCACAGCATGGTTTGTAGACAGACAACAGATTACGACATTCTTCATTTCTTTGGTTTACAGGTACATCGTCTAAAGATTCATCAGTCAAACCCCCATGGATTGAAAGGAATTTTGCGTAGTTTGAATATAGTTCATTAGATAGTGTATAGTTTTTGCTTAAGTTCACGATAAGTTTCACGATAAGTTTCACGATAAATCCACTCGTAAAGTGAGTGACTCTCTCGATAAATCCGCTCGTAAAGTGAGTGACTCTCTCGATAAGTTCGCGAACCGACCCGTTCCGAAAACGCTCAACAGCTTTTAGTGTGGGTCTATCGCGAACGGTGTATGCGTTTGTAAGTTGATTGAGCGGATTATAAACTGAATTTATAGCCATTTCCTTCGTTGATTGTACAGCTTCGTTACCGTCCAAAGACACCAGTAGAAGAATTTGTGTTGGAGCACTATCCAGTCTGACTACCGCGTGCCCGTGACGTCAAACGTCACTGTTGTGATCGATTCCACCAATCAGACGTCACTGTGGTGATCGATTCCACCAATCACAACCGAAATCAATAAACCAATCACAAACCTGGAGCCGATAGAAATACAAAGTGCGGAAAATTTAAAATGCCGACCGATCGAAAAAAAATAAAAATAATAAAAAACCAACGCGAAATTATAACTCGGGTCTTTTCAGCCCGAGTAATAAATAAATAAATGAAGAATTCATATATAAACCATTTCTTCGAGAAGAATTAGCGTGACGAGAATCCGTGACACAGGAGACTTAATCCTTTAATTCCACTATTGTTATACACTACAATAGGACAGATTCAAAACATTTGTACGCTTTTCGCGTCATTTGTGACATGAAGAATTCAGCAAAAATTAACCAATTTTGTTATATTTTCCTTGCGCGTCCTAGAGTATCTAGAATAATAAAACCTAGCACATTTGCACCGCAATGGATTCAATATTTTATGCAGAAATTTTTAGAAAAATTGTTGGAGTCAATTTTGTGAAAAGTGGTTCTGAATCGGATTGGGTATTGTTCCGCGTTATGTGGTAAAAACATACTTCTTATCTATAGCCCCTATCTTCGTGAAAATCGCGATTATTGCCAAATCGTATAGAGAACTGGCTTAAGCATATCTTAAACAATTTCTGACCTGAAATCGGTGATCATTAAAAAAATCTGTGACGGCAAATATCATTTTCATTGAAATGATTGCTAATTATAACCAAAAATCGTGTTCAAAGTTCATTTCCTCATAATTTGCATAAATCAATACTGATCGCCACAAAAGTCTCAAGATATCCTTCACAACTATTAAGCAACTGTGTATCAAAATATTGTTAAGAAATAAGAAAAGCAAGATGGCTTTTGCCGTTGTTTTCTTAGGTCGGTAGGCCTTTTGAGAAACTGTCTCCAAATACCTTAAAAGGACTATTTTTTTGACATATTGAGTTGATCTAGGTAGACAACTTCCCCACAAAATGCTCTTTTCGGTGGCATGCTGAAAGTAAAATCAAATTGTCATATTTGCAATAAAATCAAAATGATCGACAGACTCATTTGCACATCAATGCCATTGCAAAACAAAAGGGCAATTCAACAGTATTTGTCAAACTTACATAACGAATAACGAAGATATATAACAGCATTGATCCCATTGGGAAAACAAGTGTTATGCGGTAATAATTGTGTGTAGTTGTGAAAACAATTTCATTCAACCATAAGAAAGTAGTTTTTTGTTGCGACAAAATTCACTAAATTTAATTCAATTGCAAAGCAAAACAAGTTACTCATGACACAATAACAAACACACGGCGAATTTGTCTTTATTTCATGAATAAAACTAAACATGATACTTTACTTTGTTATTTCGGACACCTTGATACTGCGGAGACCTCGTTATCACGAACACCTTGTTATTGTGGACAACTCGTTGTTACGGACAACCTCGTTATTACGAACACCTCGTTATTACGGACAACCCCGTTATTATTGAAAACATATTTTAGGTCTGGGATTGAGGCTCCGGCGCTACCTCCCCCCCCCCCCTACCTTGGGCACGGACGATCCATTAGATAAGTGATGGGGGTGTGTGGCAAAAGCAGAAAAAAAAAATATTTCTGCCGATATGTAAAATTGCAAAAAAAATGATACTTTCCGAAATTTTACATAATCAAAGTGAAAATAAAGAGTACAAATTTTAAGCTTCACATGTTTCGGCATGCTTATGATATCATCAGAAGATAATATTAAGATAATTTTGTTACAACGAGATTTATATAGTATGTTTGATTGACATGATTAATTGGCTTTTTTTAAAAGTTTTTATCGACTTTTAATTCCTGAACTAAATATTCAAGTACAACATTTCAAAACTTCTCTTTCATTTTAGTAACATGTTAAGATTAAAATTTATAATAGTATATTTGAAAATCATCTCGTTGTAACGAGGTGTTCGTGATAACGAGGTGTCCGTGATAACAAGGTGTTCGTAATAAGGAGGTGTCTGTAATAACGAGGTGTTTCATAATATCGAGGTGTCCATAGTAATTAGCCTCCTCCGCAGGCAACCCGTTTTCGGCCACTTTTGCTTTTTTTTACTTATTCAGGATTCCTTTGTTTAAAGTTATTACATTTGAGGCCAGTTATTACACTTGAGGCCAACAGTATTACATTTGAGGCCAGTTATTACGTTTGAGGCCAGTTATTACATTTGTGGCCTCTACAACGCTCGTGATTTTCTTAGGCCTCTTTTCGTGTTCTCCCAAACATCCCGCGTGCATCATTTCACCGATAAAACACGGAAATCCATCCTTTATTGCTTAAATATAGCATTTTTTTGTTAAGAAAAGAAGGTACTAAATTATCCCATATATTACTTCCCATGGAAACTACGAAATGGGTTTTGCAGTTCGTAGAGTTCGTAGATTGTAAACTTCTTTTACCTCAAAAAGCTTTATAAAATGACCTTATCCCTGGACCTTGTCCGATCCATCATCCGTCACGTGGGGATCACAATGGCAAATGATGTATTATCCATCTGGAAAATCATACATTGTTTTTTGAATAAAATTTATGTTTCAAACTAAAATTACGAATCACTTGTAATGTCCTATAATGAAGAATTGACGTCTTTAATCAAATATGAGGTTACAATGGATAAATTAGGGAGCAGTTTCCCGGAATTGTTTTTCTCGTCACGCAATGCATGATGGCTGCCAAGTACAAAAATACATTTCTGCGAAATGTTATCTCATCATGGTTATCCGGGGATATTGCATGTTACTAGTATCGGGAGCAACTGAATCTTCAAATTTCTTCTTTGAAAGCTCTTCTTTCGAATTAAGGCCTAATGATGGGTTTGGGGAAAAGGAACAAGAAACTGTTTGTAATGATACTACTGCTAGCCAGTTCACACATACCTGAAGGTACATATCACGGTTAAAAATATAGACTCGGTCGTTGGCTAATGGCCAGCTAATGGTTACCGTACTAAATCTCGACATATGATCGTTCTGTTAGAAAAGTGTTGATTTATATATGGTTTTGAATATATAAACTTTCAAATTATTCGATTCTATCAAAAATTAAAGCCACCAAATCATATTATTAAATCGGAATACTTCGTCGGTGATGCTGAACGCGCGCTAACTGGAAACATGGACACGGGGAATTCGGGAACGGGGACGTGGTGACGGGAACTCGGGGACAGGGGAAGAGGACGTGGCAAATGAGACTTTAGAATGATAAGCAAAATTATCTAGAAGATAATAATAACAAACTTTATTTAATCACGGTAACTCAATTCAACTTACAATAAAGCTGGTCTCCCTAGAGGCCGTAAAACTATTCTATTAAAAATATTCAAATTTAAAATATGTATGTAATATATGATATCAATATAAAAACAGTACGTTGATAAAATGGGTACTGCTAGTATTGTCTAGATTAAGTCCGAAAAATCGTGCGTATTTATTATGCGTTAAAACTGGGTTTGCTTTTCTTTTATATACTTTGGAAGAGAATTCCATAGTTTTGCTCCAGTGAAGTCAAAGCTTTTTCTGTACTGCTCAGTTCTGACTTTTGGCAGTTCTAAGTCCTTATCAGAGCGTCGTAGACTCTGAGATCTAGATGATAAATAACGGAAAAGAATTCACATAAAAGTATTGTAAATCTCTGAGGAATTGTCAGGTCTAGTGAAATCAGATGAAAGCAAATCGGTGGAAATAGGGAGATTTTTTCAACTCAAACGTTTTCACTCCCCAGTCGAACAACAAACCAACGCCCGAGAGACAGAGAAGTTGCGTCAAAGGAAGGCTAATTAGGTGTGCTATCTTGGATGTTTGTCCATAGTTAATTGATAGTGGATATATAAACCATGGTTTGTCATAGCGTTACTTTCTGTCGCTGCGTTGTTCTTGAGTAGCAGTACAGAATTCATACAAAAATAATTGACTGACAATAGAGCGAATGCAGAAAAACAATGAAATACAAACAAACGACGAAATAGTAACAAATAGTAGTTATTTAGTCACTATTTGCCACTACCTCTCAACCAAAACACAATATCCAGACAAAAGAAAACGTAATGTGCTGGTTGAATATACTACTTTTTGATGCATTTTGAAATCATAATCAGAATTGAGTAGTGATATTTTTCTCCATAGCATATGGTGCTGGACACATTAGTCGTGTCAATCTCGTAAAACGTCCACCAGATATAATTCACAGCTTGGTCGGGCGTACTGTCTCCTTTGAATGGAAGTTCAGCTTCGATAAGGAAATGTTAAAGAAAGATGAGCATCAACCGAGTTTTATTTTCGGCGAATGGAAGAAAAGTGCTGGTTACATCCACAACAAACTGTTGTTGGTACAGACGTCGACGACACAAAGACTGAGAAAAGACGAGTATGATAATAAAATACAATGGAATGGCAACATGTCGACCCATCAAGATGAATGTTATGGGAAAGTCACCCTGCTTAACCTAACCGTTCATGACTTTAAATATTATGCCGTCAATATATTTGCGGCAAATTCACTCCCTCCTCGGCAAGACGTCTTTAAACTTGTACTTGGTGGTAAGTCAAGCCTTTTCTATCGTAGTTGTACACAGTTCATCAGTCTCTTCAAATGACGTTCAATGAAAGCATTGGAATATCGCAGAAAAATATCGTATATGGAAATAAAAACAAACAAACAAGCAAGCAAAACTAAAAACAAAGAAATTAAGCAAGCATGTAGCGACAAACAAGGAAGCATACAAACCAGCTATAACAATAAAGTAAAGAAACTACAAACAAAAGAAACGACACTGTAAATTATCCCTAATTTAACCCCTAATAGAGTCCCTACAAGCAAGCACACAATGCAGTAACTCAAAAACATAAAACTCATACAACTTAAATGCTAACGATCGAACACAACCTGTGATTTCTCTTTGTTTTTAAGAAGGTGCCAAGAATTTAACAATTAAGCAAACACAGAGCAAAACACCAATCCTTGTGTGTGAAGCAACGGGACAGCCAACACCACATGTGCAAATACACAACGATGCCGTTAAATTTAGCCTTGCCAATGGTACAGGAACGGTAACTTACCAAGTCAAGCAAAGTGGTCATTACTATTGTTCAGCACAGTCGATGGGAATCGATAATGAGCCGATTACTAGCGACAAGCAATACGTACATGTTATCACCAAACAACAACAGCGTAAGTCAAGAGTTCTATCGAAGCAACGGTAGCCTTATTAGTAATATAACATTAGATGACATTGCTAACAGAAACAGCAATGGAAACAAAAAATCACCGTATCAGCATAGTTAAAAGTAACAAACAAGAATTGATAAACAAACAATATTATTCTTGAAAAAAAATGCTAATACAAAAGTATAATACTTGTCCATCCGTCACGCTTTCCTCTTTTCAAACCATCCTACCCCTCCACCTACTCAAACTCACCTATAGCTTCCACTAGCAACTAATGATCAGTACAAGATTAACAGTTGATTATCTTTAATTTTTCAGAAACCAGTTCACCAAACATGACTCCAATGTCCTTCGACACAACAAATCAATACAGCAAATCAACAACGATGATAGTCAACTCAATCATCGCTGCCATTCCGTTCATTGTATATGCGCTCTCTAATTTTATCTTTTAAGGAGGTTTTACCCCCGGGGAACTTTTATATATAAGAAGGCGAGGATAACCCCTTACGATTACCATAGTATCATTCCTTCTTTGTTTCCCTTGATATCATCACGAAAATCACAACATCAATGCCTGCCAACAAAGCACCGGAACCTGACAAAATTGGGATTCAAGCCATCAAGGACTCTCCAGCTAATGTTCTGCTTGCACTTACAGATATCATAAACTGCTCTCTGATAAACTGATTTCTACATTAGTTCTATTGGATTTGTCCAAAGCTTTAGCGTTCATCATGAAATACTTCTTCAAAAGCTCTACAACTTCGCTGAGTCTCCATCTGTACATAATTGGTTTAAAAGTTATCTATCCAATAGGTTTCAGTACGTGCGTATTGGCAAATTGGTTTAAAAGTTATCTATCCAATAGGTCTCAGTATGTGCGTAGTAGCACTTCATGCTTCTCCAAAATGGTCATCACTCGATATTCCACAAGGGCCATAGTCAAATATCGCTTTTGTGCACTGCAGCAAGGATGTGGATTAATCCCCTGAACAAATCAAATCATTATTGAAAACACACTTGCGGCTCAAAAAACTATTAAAGCGATTTAGAATGAACTACATGATAACGCTCTTAACGTTTACCTTTTTGTCGAATCGTTTTGTTTGTTGTCGAAACGTTTCATTGTCAAATGACTTCAACTTTCGGAAAGAAATTTCCTTCTTTTGAAATGACTCCAGGCTTTTTTTGAAGATAATAAACATTAGTAGTATGGTGGATATGGAATTAGATGGAGCTTTGTGTGAAGTGTGCATGCAGTGTTTTCCGAGGGGACGTTTTTGCATAATTTGGATGATGATGCCGATGAAGTTACAAGACCCTATGTGGATACCAAACGTGTGCGCCGTTCTATGAGGATAAGAAAGCGCACACCCCCTTACTAGTGACAAAAAGGTACAGAAACTTAAGCATTATATTGTAACAACAAAAACAAAAATAAAGGATTTTTAAAGGGTTATAGGCTTGCTTTGCAATAAGTTAATCAAAAAAAAGTATATAAATGATTTTTTTTCGCAAATGCAATTTCCCCCCTCATGCAAATAAGTTCCTCGGCAATGATGATGTCACCCTCCGCACCTTATGCAAATATGAGTTTTGCTCCGCAATGATGACGTCAACTTTTGCACAGTATGTGTATTGTACAGTAGTTTTTCTTTTCTCAGTATACATGCTATGATTTGTTGTTGATATGTACTTTCATCATATGAAATTAAGACTTACTTATTCCAAAAACACCGCACTATCCGCATGAAAACTCCGGCTAATCACGTACTATACTACTAACAGTTGACAGCAAAGTGGTCAGATATGGAAGAATCTGTCACAAAGAATCTATTCGCGCCGGACTCGTCCGATCTTGTTGTTATTTCCACAATAGCAGATCAATAAACGCGATTGTCTTAAAAAGTTTAATAAATCATTTATTATAATTTTGTAAATTAACATTTGATAAATTGTCGAGAAATCGAGAAATATTGTGATGCGCTTGACAAGAAATAAATTATTATTATTATTATTATTAAAAAGTTTAATGCTAGACTGCTTTTTAAACCTTTTTTATGAAGAACAGCCACCACGGCATCCTCTACCGAAATTACTTGAGCGAATATAACCAGTAGGACAGTGTGATGTAGTGGGTAACGCATCGGACTAGATTCCCGAAAACTTTAGTTCGATTCCTGCCAAGAGCATATGGTGTTTCTTCTCTTATTCCGATACCTTACTCCAGACCAAAGAGTAAAACTAAAACATTTTCAAAAAATCGCGAAAGTAAAGACTCGCGGATAAAAGATTCGTGCGAAATTTACTCGTCGCGAAATTAAGTATAGAAGGCCATATCTTATATCGTCAAAATCCCAAATAAATATGATTTCTTTAAAAAAAAAACAAAAAAAAAAAAAAAAACAAACAAACAAACAAGAAAACAAGTACTTCAGAGCAGGCTTTTTTGTATCTGTCTCTGGTCTGAGTCATTGTCTTGAAAGTCTTATGCATGTTCAGTAAATCTTTTTTTTACGACCTTTTTCGCGAAATTAATTCACGTTAATTAAAATTTGTCCTTTGAATCCCCAAAATAAAATCTCGCGAAATATAGCCTTCGAAAAATCGCGAAATTAAGTGCGCGCGAAATTATGAATAAGGTAGTATCCCACCCCCTTCAAGAATATCAATCTCTAGATCCAAGTGATCTATATACTACGTAGTCCGGCTTTTAATAACGGCGTTTTGTGTCTGATTGATCTTGAGTTCAGAAAAGTTACAGTATTTAAATCCACATAACATTGTTGGAATGGCAGTCTTTTAACGGTTATAAGGTTGTTGACATTTCGAGCCATCTGACCATGTCTTTAATTATTCAAGTTGCCCGTTGTTTTATGCAAATCGGTTACAGAAATCACGACAACTTAGATCATCCATGTAGATAAGATGTAGCCTAATATATTTTCTGTGGATTCGCTAGATCGAATCCTCGAATGACCGTTACTATTCTTTACATGACTGTTCGAAAATACGCTCAGAAAATACTTCAATCTGCAGATAATTTTCAAAATCTTTCAAAAACAAATGATAGATAACGAACACCTTGAAACACATTTTCTCGATGAAAGTGAACGGTTTTTAAGTTGTTTTCAACGGTTAGAAGTTTCATAATCGAGGGATCGATATTTTTACCATTCTTTCAATAGCGTGGGCTTCCTGTGGTTAACTGAGTAATTACAGCCCGATCAAAATCAATCAGCCATGTGTTTCAAGAATATTAAGATTGAGATTTGGTGATGGCTTCTCTTCTGTATAAAATTGTTTCAATTTGCTCCATTACTTTGGCAAGACCAGGTAAATTTAATAATTTGTGGAAATCTCTTAATCAAACAACTATCAAGGCCTGTGAAAATCACTGATACAACGATACAATATCAAGAGTAAAACTTAGAAACTTTAACATCATAAAGAACTACTAAGATTCTCAATTGATTTTATTTACAATACTTACGAGCTATTGGGAAGTTTTTTTTCCGCAATGACTGAACCGTTTCAAAGTCTGCACTAATTTTCAAATTTTCGCTTCGTTTATAACACCATTTCAGTACAATATTTGTCTAATGTTATAATAATAATTAATAATAATTATGAACTTATAAGGCGCAAGTTTCCATGGCGAGATGATCATTTGCGCCATAACAAAACATGAATGAATAAATAAAATAAAGCTAAAATATAGATATGTACAAATAGTTATAATAAATAATATATAATAATATTATGCATTCATTCTTTTCAAAACATTCAACGCACATTTATAGTCAATGTTCGAAGTTTGTATTACAAAATGAAAACATTATCTAATATGTGGTTGCTGAAAGTTCCAAAGTGGATATCAAAATATGATGTTAGATAATATACTTACAGTAAGAAGCTGTCATACGGATTTGGATGAAACGTTTTGTGCAGAACAATCATCAAATGTGATGAGCAAAACTGCAAATTATTATTTTTTAATTTAATAATGTAAAGTCAAAGTCGAAAATTGTAAAATCGGTCATTTTGCTTTGTAAGACAAAATTTCCTCTTTACGCGACCATTCATAGCTAGCTTCGAAGCTAGCTGTACTAGTTCTTTCCATGAATTAATTGTATCTGAAAAAATTACAATAATATGTTCAGTAGCTTTCAGTGAGAGTAGTACAAAGTATGCACTGTTTTGCCGACATATAATACAGTCGACTTGGAATTCTTTTCAGTTTTTTTATATTAAACAACCAAATAATCCATATAATTCAATGGATAAGTAATATTGCCAAAAAACTATAGAACGCTAGAAATAAACACGCTGCACTGAACTCACTTCGCATTCGGCTGGTTTTATATTTATAGATGCTGGATGTCGCTTATAATGTTTGATACAAACTGCTCTTACAAGTACAAGAATAAGTAATTGGACAAAATTAAATAAATAGATAGATAGATCATAAAATTAGGGTTTCCTACTGTAAAAAAAAAACAAAAGTTAACTATTAGCTAATTAGCATAATGTACGGAACTTTGAACTGATGATGCGTCACGCAATGGCACGGCTAGTCCAGTCAATCTACGGCAGAACCCAACACTAATTGCAACAGAAGATTTTTCAACGTGATTTGCCTTAGGAGATAGTCCTAAACAACATATCAAAAGTCCTAAAAAATCCTAGTTTCGGAAAGCCCTCAAAATTGACTTTTTGTAAAGCCTATATTTTGATATAGCATGAAAACGAGGCTCAAACAGGAAGTGGCCTTATTTCTTAATTGAAATGACCACTATCTGCAACTTTGTAAACGGTTATTCAAAAGAGCAACAATTTTAGTCTTTTTGTACATTTATATGAAAGTTCTACTTATTTATTTGATTTTTTTAATAATTATCACGTTTTAGCCTATATACAAAACACTGAAATGAGCATAATTTCTGTCAAGAAGTTACTTCAACGGCACCCCTTTTTGCTATCACTCACATGGCAACATCAAGTGTCTCGGTCTTAAAAGAGAACACAGAGGTGTCCTCTTCTCATCATCCTCATAACAGGAATCATTAGAGGAGTTGGAACAGCCAGGTCCTTTGTAGTGACCCGACAGACCGCGGAAAAATTCAAGCCATGAGCTTTCGAAAGTTGCAACGCAACACCTTTAGGAGACTCTGTGCTGCAGCAGGTGGCAGATTCGTCATAACTGTTTTGTAGCTTCCATCCCCATTGCTGTACATCAATTTATTCTCCTTTACATTGCTGAATTTGATATGGGATATATTTAGCAGCTGCAGAATGTAGGAGGAAGGGTGTTTGGTTCAGTTTTTGTTAGTTTTATCGCCAGTTTTTCTGGTGATATCGCTGGTATCGAAGATCATCTAGAAATTGACCTGAATTTCAATTTAAGCGCAAAAGAATAGCATTTTCGTCCTCCACCTGAAAACCTTTTGTAGCATTCTTGCTTGGAATAGTTTGGCATTGATCCCTGAAATGAGATGAGCTTATAAAAAGCTCTGAATCGATGTGTCCCAATAGCAGTTTTGCGCTCCTGGCATTTCTTGACATTCCAGACTCTGCGTCTTACGGTACTTGGGTTCAGGAACAAAGAACAGATCATGGTAATCAAGGTCTGCGTAATAGAGAAGAATGACGTCTGAGCGACGTCTGTTTGGTAGAGGCGCTATCGTTGTATCCATCAAAGACGATAATCGCCTTGCCCCAATTCTTTATCAAGTAATTGCAGTACAGCTCACACACTTCCCTGTAATTTGTGGTACCTGGGTAAGGCTAACTTATCCTGTGTATCTAGAAGCGCTCCGCCATCTAAAACATACCGTATACTTCTCTGATTTGGTGCGCTTACAGCTTGAATCTGGGCAGAAAGTTTCAACTAGATGGCATCGGCTAAAGCTGGCTTTTTTGGTTGTGAGAGCATTAAGGAGGAATTAAATAGACATGCCGGATAAGTAACAAAGTTTGTAACAAAACAGCGCTGGGAGATCTTTGCACTGGTGTGACGCCAAGATTAAGCGCTGAAATAGTAACTGTGCGTTAATCTTGATAGCAGAAGTTGTAGCAAGATTAACTGCATGGTTAGAATTTTTATGTATGATACTGGCGATTCCCCAGTCATAGAAAAAAGAACCTTTCTTTTACTTTTTTGGCATCGATAGTATGCAAGAGCGGAACAGGTCAGAAAAGTTTGTGATCAGCAAGAGTGGAGAGGATGTAAATAGTTATCTCGGCTAAAAAGGATTTCTCGCCAAACAGGGACAATAAATGACATATCAGCAGAGCTTTATAGACGATGAAGATGTTAAACTAGACAAAGAATAGTTAAAATTTAAATTTAATGTTTTGTGCGGGCTTTAATTTTAGGTGTGGCTGAATCGCAGAATAATCAATTGACCCTTGATTTACATGTACTAAATTAAGTTGAATAGCAGTTACAAAACCCGGTGCTCTGCAGCCTTTCAAAAATGTATTGTGATTTATTAAAAAAAATTAAGTGTTGATCAAACTTGTGAGAATATATATTCATACAATATGTATTCATTTCAAAAGAGCACAGTAATATATACACAAAATAATCAGCACTGGCTATTACAAAGACAATAATACTTGCTTAACTTGCAATTGAAAGCGAAAAACAATCCTGAACTGTGTTTAAAGTTTGATATGGATTTATTTTCTTGTTCTACGCTTCGAGCTCCACGGCGGGCACTACACGCGGAGAATGAATCAGAAATCGACATTGCCACGACAAAGTGTGACAAATGCGAGTCGACATTTCGTATATCTAATTACAAAACATGTCTAAAAACATTTTAAGTTCATAATTTAGATTCAGTGAAAACTTCGCAAGTTTTTTTTAAATTACTTTTACAAATATCTCAAAATTGATAATACATAAGAATGTATAAGTTTATTTTCACATTTAAATTTTAATGTGATATAATTGTATAACACTACAGTTTAACATTTAAAAAACTCATAATTACAATTTGATCTTTAGCTAATAAGACTCGTAGTTTTTTAGGTCTAGCGACACTTTTCCAATTAAATAGTTGCGAAAAATAAGTCAGATGAAGATTTTGCCTCACAGAGCCTCGTTTTCGTGCCGCATATTTTAGCCCGTCAACTCTGTCATGAAAATTCCTTATTTTCAGCATGTTCCGAAACTAGGATTTCTTAGGACTTTTGATATGTTGTAGAAGGATATTTTCTGATACTAAAACCGTTGAAAAACCTTCTGTTGCAATTAGTGGTGGGTTGACCCATGTTTTTTCGTAGATTGACTGGACTAGGCAGCACAAGCTCATTATCTGTCAATAATTATAAACATGATTTTCGTGTTAAGCTTGAAATAAATTAAGAATACAACTAGAAGTCATTAAAGAAGTCCTAATAAATACAAATAAAGCCTTTTTTTAATTTTTACCCTCCCCCATACTAATAATATTATTATTAAAATTTATTTATTTATTATTTATTTATATATTATAAATATTGACAGATGAGCTTGGATTGCCTGTGGCAAAGAAGTTTTACTTTTGTCTTTGTCCAAAGAACTTATTCCAAATTATAAAAACTCTGTTTCTTGTTTATAGATGGATTTTCTATATATTTTCATTCTCCTAAATTTCCACTGCTATTATCATGTTTTTTGTTGTTTGTTTTGTTTGTTTGTTTGTTTTTCCCGGGGGGGGGACTCCGGGGGTAAGCGATCGGGGATGCTCGTCGTATCTTTTAGGGGTAAAAATCAGCGATTTGGTCTTTTTTAGGGCTTAAAATGTGAGATTCTAATGAACTTCTTCTCAATTCAACGACATATGATTTGAAATCATACGGTTTTCGCTCCTTCTCCGTTTCTGCTCCAGCATTTTAAAAGTGAACTTAAAACTCATCGTTTTACTTGTAATTAATTATTTTATATTGTAGCATTTGTTTTCGATTTTTATTTTACAGCGCTTAGAGCTGACTTGTATAAGCGCTATACAAATCTTTTATTATTATTGTTATATTATTAGGGGTATTTTTGAAAAATTCCGACGGGCTCGAGCATCCCCGATCGTTTATCCCCGGAGTCCCCCCCCCCCCCCCCCCCCCCGGGTTTTTTATATTTTTATTCGTATTTAATGAATCTTTTTGCTCCTCAGAAATCACGATCTCTGTGCAAAATCCAATATAGACTATAGGCCTCTTTCTCGAATCAATAAATTCTGAATTGCTTCGAGTTTATTTGAGTATTTTATTTGTCTGTTTGTTTATTTCTATATCTATTTGTTTGTTTATTTATTAAACTCAATTAATATGTTTAGTTTTAGGTGATTTCCAGTATTCGCAATGCCACTTAGAAGACACGATACCACTTCGTATTACGAGCAGCCTTGTTCAGAATGATGATAAAACATTTGCTTATGTTTTCAACTCAACTTTGACGTGCATGTTCATTGAAACCTGCAATAAATATCTGTTGTTCAAGATCAAGGGCAACACGTTCTACTTCAATATCAATGATTTGTGCGCAGTTCCAAATGGTACAGAATTTAACTGTATCAATGACTTTCCAGGTTTAATGAATAACACACGAAAGAGTACGATTATTACATATACAGGTAACAACCGCTAAAATTAAGAAGGGTACAAACACTAAAAGTGTGTGACAAAAATAGAGTGCACGCAGTGTGCAACAGTTGTCACTATTTAGTAGTAAATAGCACTAATTAAACAAAAGAAATCAATAGAATTATCATAAAATATCACTCTACCACAAAATAGTACCATTTTATGCTAATTCTATTGTTTTCTTTTGTTTAATTCTGAGTGCTATTTACTTCTAAATAGCGACAACTATTGCACACATTTAGTGTTTGCACTCTATATTATGCACAATAACAAGTTTTCGACAAAATATCTCATCCACTAGTTATTGTTTTTTTGCAAACAGAGCAGTTGGCGAAGGTACTACATTACAAGAGGTCGGGATGTTCCGACTTCTTGGAACTAATGGAATCAGTCCATGTTAATTTTACCTTTTCTTTTTTTTCTTTTTTTACACTTAATTACAGTATTGTTTTTGCTCAAACTTTGTTTGCGCTCAGTCATTGTTTTTACATCCCTGGTGATGAGAAGAATCTGTGAAAATTTGAAACAAATACATTATTGAAGCAAAACTCCGATACTGATTGTTATCTGGTCTTTCTTAATTAAGACGACGAATGTAGTCGAAAACCAACCAGACTTACTCCTACTACTACTGCTACTACTACTACTGTAGAGTTAACCTCAACCACTGAAGCTCCTGAAGATCCAACCACCAGTAAGGGTATTTATTTTTAAAATTCAATTATTGTTTCCTTATCATCTCATAAGACTAAGTTGAATGTTTGGTGATATCAATAATATCATACTAGAAATCCCGTTTTGTTTCATTACAGGCCCAACAAGTATAACAGGGCCAGCGAACACCACACACTCAATTCCAACTCAGATAATTGAAAATGACTGTAAATGCATCAGTGGTAAGTTACAGAAAACTACCAACCAATCTAACTATCCAATGACCCGAATAATGATGATAATGATGATTTATTACGTTAACATATGATTAAGAAAGAATCGAATATTAATGATAGGAATATAGAAATTATATATTTACAAATATAAAGCTAAAATTAAAAAACTCATGAATAATTAGGCCAATTGGAATAGCCAGTTCGATCACGTGCATGAGCTTTTCAAACCGATAAAACACTCTCATTAGTATGCTTTATATAAAGAATACTAATGAGAGTATAATTTTATATAAAACATACTAATAGGTACAGGCACAGCAATTATTGTTTTGTTCATAAATTGTATTTTGATTTGTTTTCTAGAGTACTGGAAGATTTGGGGAATAGCGGCAATAGTTATAGTTCCAGTCGAAATCATAGCAGCCGTGGTTGTGTACAACTGTTGTCCTTCTCAATGATGAAATATTTACCAATTTTTACACACGATACAAGATCATTATGTATGATTAGTTTGGGTAGATATTGAACTGATTCAAGAAGTTATTTTTTAATGCCCAAGGTGCATGCAACATTGTCCTATCTAATTAACACATCTGACAATTTACATCAAAAGACAAATCCATTTATAAGATGTTATAATATAGATTTATTCTTACGCGCGCTCTGATTGGTCCAAAACCGTGGTTTATTTCGCCATAAACCACGGTTTTTGGGAAAATAAATGTGTTCAAATGTCTGTCTATATTATAAAAGCAATAAACGATCGCAGGATGCTCGTGATTTTTTTAGGCCTTTTTCGTGCTCTCCCTCATCCCGCGTGGTTTATTTCAACGATAAACCACGGAAATCAATCGTTTATTGCTTAATTGATTTTCGGATTCAAAGCTATTAACTACTACAGCGTCGTCAGCGAATTGAAACCAGTGAAGTGGATTTATGACGATAACGATCACGCATCTTTGATATGTTGTATTAACGTGTTAAAAACACATGTTAAAAATATCACATTTGAAGCTTATGCCCTGATGAGGGCTTGGATACCTCATGGTCTTCATGACTTTAATACTCCAGATGATATTAAGAATAACCAACACCAACGATGTCACTGAATGCCAGTAGGTTACGACTGTTCCATCCCTATTATAGGCAACGATGACCACTACAAAATACTAGGAAAGTACCAGAATATTCAGCACCTAAAACCTGGGATAAGTTTATTGAGAACTTTCGAATCGACTTTGGGCACTTTGCCCTTCTCCACTAGTGTCAGTACCACGCAAAATCACCCCCTGTCATTAAGAGATTAAGAGAAGAAATATAATAATTTTCACTGAAAATACACATTTTTTTTCACGACGTTTATCGTTTTTGCTCCTTTTGGACCACAAGGACCATAACATGGTTGACGTCCCATTATGCTAAGCGCAATTCAAAGCGCGACTGCCATCACATTTCATACAAAGGAAATATTTTGTATAAACTGTATGTAGGGCGGGATGTAGGGAGCCCCTGTAAGTTTGTTAGTTTGTGATAAAAACGTTGGTATTGAAGTACGTATTAGCAAGGACGGTGTGTACGTTGGTATTGCAGTACGTATTAGCAAGGACGGTGTGCACGTTGGTATTGAAGTACGTATTAGCAAGGACGATGTGCACGTTGGTATTGCAGTACGTATTAGCAAGGACGGTGTGCACGTTGGTATTGAAGTACGTATTAGCATGGACGCAGTGCACGTTTGTATTGAAGTACGTATTAGCAAGGACTGTGTGCACGTTCGTATTGCAGTACGTATTAGCAAGGACGGTGTGCACGTTGGTATTGAAGTACGTATTAGCAAGGACGGTGTGCACTTCTGCTTTTCCATTAACGCCTTTTCAGTAGGTATTGACAGCCTTTACAAACTACACAGAATGGCTCTGGAAACACAACTTGAGACCTCTTGCATCAAATCAAATCCAGTGCACCAACGGATTGCATGTTAGACCATGTTGAACTGTTACCATATCCAGTAGTATAGTCTCTTCGTGTTGATAAACCATGTTTTACCGATGATCCAAGGTATCGATATTTGCGTAATAATGATGATTGTACTCTTTCAAGTTAACGAATTTCTGTTGACAAAACAAAATGAGTTAGAGGAGGAATGGAGACGACTTCCTGTAGATCAGAGCAATCTTCAAAATTACAAAACACTAAAAGTTGCAAGACTTCACATGTGTAGATGATTTTTCAATGAGCCACAATCAGTATGCTCTCTTCTTGTTCGTCCCCAACAGAGCACACCCTCTGAATGGAGTGTGTGGTACGTTTAGAAAACAAAATTGCTGATGTGATTGGATGGAGTCCCGGGATAAAGAATTATGTCTGCACGCAGTTAAACCGGGTATTCACTAGCGCGTGAGCGCAAGCGGAGAAAAGTAAAATAATTTATTGATTAGAGGGATGTTTTTCTTTGTTGTCCCTTTGTCTTCAATTATCGGTTTAACATGCTTCCGTCTATGTTTATGGCTTTGCTTATTCCATGTCTTCAATCACACAGTTGACTTTATTTGTTTTCTTATGCTTTGCTTGCGTCTATTTCCCTACTGGGGACAAGGCTTAATAAAGTTGGTAGTAAAATAGCGGTCACTTACATCGTTTCATTTGATAATCGTCTGGTGCTAAAACAGTGTTTTGTCTGTTAATAAAATACAGTGTTTCTGTTCATAACTAACCTGGGTTTCCTTTGCTATATTTGTCATTACACGACTCAGTGACGCGAAGGAAGGTCGACGCGACGGCGTTTTTGACCAACATTGAAGCATAAGGTTGTATCTGTACAACAGTACAAACGAACATTAACACCAGTATGTATCGATTCTATATTGACCCGTTCAATCAACGAAATAATAATTTATCTTAACTCGTTATGAGTCGGGTAATAGCATCATGGGATGACTTGGAAACCTCACAAAAAGAGACCACGCACGTGGTTCGTCCTGAGGTTAATGACCCCTGAAAAAGACCATGAGTAGGGCAACCATGGTAGGTAGTTCCACGAGGAAAAGTGCAATAAAAGAATATTTACTAATCAAAGTAAAACTAATTTTTACACAGTGAGACGATCACACATATAAATGTGCATATAGAGTCCTTATTATAAAGTCAAAGTCGGCGATGAATTTCAACTTTGACTTACAGTTTATCACAGATGTGAGTTGGTTTAGGAAGTCGTTTTCCATCTTTGATCATGTCAAGAACTTGAAAGCCTGTCATTCCCGGGTATGGTTGACCTCCTATGATAATAAACAGATTGAGAATTCTGAGAATGGGGATGTGTTTGGAGGGAGTTCTATAAACCACACCTTCATTTTTCTTCGTTTCTAACGCCCTGTAGGAGGTAATAGAAATAATGTAAATGCTTATTTATAATCTAAGCATCAAGTAAGTACAACTCCACGAAAATGTTCAGATGTTAGTTTTTAACAAAAACAAGAAAACGACTAGTTTGCTCGAAATGAGCCCACAATGAGAAGTTAAGAGATCCCACGGGCGGAAGTGACGTATATCACGTTTGTAAGAAATCAGTCTTATGTCATGATCATATTACAGAATGATATAAATGTGTGGCGAGTCTTACCAAGTGTGAAGATTTCATACAGTACTACTCCATAACTCCACCTGAAGAATGCAGGAAAATGTTTGTTTTAATAAATTTTAAAATATATAAATTGAAATAATTTTCAGATATTCGTATTGAAAGAACTCAGATTTGATCAATCTGCAGAGGTCTTCAGGATCGCAGTTTGTAGATCGCCACTGCATGTCATGATGATATCGCTAAATTTGCATCTAATTAATTAATTGTTTAGTGATAAAAGTTAACTTACACCTCGGGTGACTCGATCGGAACAAGGCGGGGATGCTCGTCGAATTTTTAAAAGTGACCCCTAAGAGGTAACAAAGTTCTATCCAGAAGGGCGTGGAAATACATGATTTTTACCCCTACAAGATACCGACTAAAATACAAACAATTAATAAGATGGTCGTAAAATCGAGACCTTATTTTTGAATATCCAGGAATGCCCTAAAACGTACCAACTTTAATTCTGAAAGTCTGAAAACTTCTAAGAAACCCTAAAAGGTACTAGATCTCCGGTTTTGACCCCTAAAAGGTACGACGAGCATCCCCGCCCTCGGACATATGGGAGTACCCCCACGGGACTTACACATCGCTCTTGGTGGTATATTGCTGATATTGTAGTGATTCTAAAGCCATCCACTTGACTGGTAAAAGACCCTGGCAAACAATAGAATATCATAACAGTCAGCCAGTTAACCGACCAACAATGTGGCTAGCCGGTAATTCACCCTTTTATTCAGCCAGTTATTCAACCGAGTTACCCACTGACGTACCATCAAACCTAATTACCGACCATTCAATCAATAGCCAGCCAACAGTAACTAACACATGATGACGGGCCGCCCCTCCAGCTCACCAAACAATCGACACCTAAACACAAGTAAAAGTACAAACAAAATAGAAACATTCAGCACAAACCATCCATCAGCAGCACGCAATAGCCAGCTCATAGAATTTTGCTGCAACGAATTGACTCGTTTTTATAATGACCGCATACATTTGATCTTTTCGTATAGACATCTTCATTTGCAAGAGCTCTAGCCATCCCAAAGTCTGTTATTTTACAACGCAATTTGTCACCAACGAGGATATTTCTTGCTGCAAGGTCGCGATGAACAATCTACAAGGCAGAAAAATGATAGACAAACTTAAAAGCATTTTAATTTGTTCACATTAGGAGTTCGCTTAGCCAGAAGTAGGTTTATCATGACAACAACGTTGCCCATAGCGACTCTTTCCTGCAAAGCTCTGAGGCGTATTCAGGACTGTCACTATGACGTTATCAAAGTCACTAAGGTATTTTCTTGCTTAGAAAGGACATGTAGTAATGCTCCCCCAAGATGCGCTCTTGAAGCTACTGCAAACTAAACAGACTGATATCTTGTTATGCATAACAGCACATAGGTTTGGATTAGAGGAAGTTTCTGTCACCCTCAAAGAGGGGAAAAACGTCCTCTGTACGTGTGCAATTTGACAGGTTTAGCAAACGCAACGTTTTGAATTAGCATGTTTGCGAATGTGGATTGTCAATACATACCTTATTTTCAGCCAAAAATTCCATTCCCTTGGCCACATCCATGGCGAAATGAAACAACTGTCGCGCATCAATGATTTTAGGTTTTTTGATTTCTCTGCTATTGTAGTAATCATCCTCCTGCCCTCGTCCTTTTCTAAGATAGCCAAGTAGATCACCATAGGCAACAAGTTCTAAGAATACCATAGGGGGTCCTGACAAATACACAGTCATTGTCATATGCTTTGATTGTCAATTAGAGATTGGAGGAGAAGCGTGCTTTTATCATTGTACAGAACATAAGCATTACCAAACATCGATCTTATAATCTAAGGGCGAACGTTTTTAGTTGGGATGAATTGTTCTAAATTTCATTTAAAAAATACATTTTGTTTGTTAAGAAGATACTGCTATACTCGATAGTACTTACTGAATGTTTCTCCGTTACTGCTAACAACAGCAGTTGTAATACATCCCTTTAGATTGACCACGTTGGGGTGGGCCTTTAATGATTTCATCACTTCTAATTCTGACAGTAAATCTGTTTTGTCCGATGGATATGCGTCATCTGGAAAATGTTCCATAAAATGGTGTATAGTATCGCCATAAAAAAAATTGTTTGATTGATTAACAAACCAGGGATTACACGAAAATAATATTAATTTACGCGGCGTACTAAGAATATAAATTTAATGCAAAATAAATTTACAAGAAAATTGTGGTTTAATGTTTGATTGAAACGCGGACAAAGACAAAAGGTTTGCAAACCATCTCTTTCTGGTAACCATCAGGGATGACTTACACGGTGCGATTTGCATGTCGTACGCGATTTGTAGCATACAATTAAAAACCTAGTCGTAGGACATTCTAACACGTTTTGGAGCGTGTGCGACTAGGTTTAGAAGTTACGAACAGTCGTATACAAATTTCGGGCTTAAATCGGGCTTAACAATCAATAAGCAGTCCACAAATCAGCCAATTTATCGAGAAAACCGACCAACCAATGTTATATTCACCTTACCATTTAACATTTTTACAGCCACAGCTTTACCACAGATGGCTCCTCTCCATACTTGTCCAAATGATCCAGCACCAATTCTTGTTATCAGCCTGACATTAGCTGGATTTATTTCCCATCCTCTCTCATCACCAGCACCATTGCACTGTCGTCTTAGTATCCTAGAATAAAGTCCACCTTCACTTGGGGACTGTAGTGGTCGACGTCTTTGAGCAATTTTCGTTTTGTTCCAATACTCTGCACTGTCCGGGACGGATTCGTCCCAGATGATGTCACTATCGTCTTTCGCACGAGAAGAAGACGACATTTGTGCGCATGATGCTCTAACACAAGCGTCGTTACCACCAAGAGCTTGTAAAGATTTATTGGAAACACACTTTGTGCCACCTTTCTTCGTCTTTTTACAAGACTTTTTTTGTTTATTAGAAACTCTTTTTTTGTCCAGCTTCGCGGCAAGATAGGGATCATGTGACTTGACCGAATCTATATCCTCATATAAATGAATGTTGTTTTCTGTGATGTTTGAAGAATCTCCATGACCAAATGATACCATCGGTCCAGTCACTAGATGGTGAATTGTACAAGGAATTTCAAACTGGCGAAATGGACTTCCTTCGTGGAGGGCTTCTTGTGGAACGTCAGTCTGAAATACATTCAAATCAATCGATCAACCAAATAAACATGATCAATTGATAATTAGATTATGAATTAGTCAATCAATTGAACGATCATTAAACAGATGAATGAATGAACGAATCATTCAATCAATCAATCAATCAATCAATCAATCAATCAATTGGTGAGACGTCTGTAAATCTTTCTTATCCTGTACTTACATCCCTGTCGGATTCTTGATTTTGTTCTGTTCTCTTTAATGAACTATTAATAATGATAAATAATATCCGATTAGCTCATGTACTTCCTATCAGTTTAATTTAGATACATATACATACCTCTTCACTCTGGCCTTTCCTGAAATGTAAAATGCATTCAGTCAGTCAACCCGTCGATTTTGTATGCAGTGAGTTCACACAGTGATTACAGCGTTTCGCGAAAATCGATGACCACCTATAATTTTTCCATGTCTGCATTTTTTATTAAGTAACAATCGATAAATTATAGTTGGCCACAGATTTTCGCCGCTATAACAGCTCTCTCAGCTTATTCAGTTCAGTTGTGGCAGTTACCGCTCTATTAGAGCGTTTTAACATAACGAGCTATCTTATGTTAATGCTAATGAGCCAGAGGAGCTCTTCGTATAAGCATTGCACGTGGGATTGGATCCATAAAACGTTTGTTTTAACTACATTGTTGCATCATTTCTTCGTTGTTTGTGCTTGTTGAGCATCGTAGTGTACATTCCCACGTGCAGTGCAGATCTCCTCTGGCTCATTAGCATTTTTTAGAGCTCATTAGCATGATATACTAGTTATGTGAAAACGTGTCTTTGTAAATCAAAGCGTACATTCCCACGTGCAGTTCTCATTAGCATTTTCTAGAACTCATTAGCAGGTACGTTAAAATGTTGATGTGAAAACGCTCTATTCTACTTCAGTCATTCAACTTTATTTCACTGATTTATGTAAACTAAGGAGTTGTTTGTTGGTTGGCACTTAGTTACACTGACCTTTTCTTGTTCTTATTTTGTAGATAACAACAGAACAAGTTATGATTGCAAAAGCTGCTGCAACGGTCACAAGCACAAGGATAAGGAAATATGTGAACATGTTGGTACTCTTGGCTGTTGTGATCGTTACTGCATCAGTGGTTGGCTGTACGTCGTACGGTACTGAAACAAGAACTGAAACCGAACCATGAATCAATATGTGGATTGCTCAAAACGTTTTACTATAGAGGTAAAAACTAGTAAAAAATACTAGGTAGGACTGCGTCGGTGTTTCTAGAGAAACTTTTTACAGTTGGTTGATCACTATTATGAACCAGTTTCGAGTTGCTCTATATGCTCTTTTAGCCTCGATTTCAACTCTACAAGTTCTGTGATATCAAGTCGTGAGTAACATGTACTCAAATTTCATAATGTTCTCGGGGGAGCCAATGAGATTGCAGCATTTCTTATTTGAGTACAAGAGGTTGTCGTACCTGTTGTCAAGCGTAGATCTGTACTTGCAATCATAGTACTCTTGTCTTCTCCTGTAGAAACATTGACGAATATCATTATCGTTCCATTCACGTCTAATTTGCTTTCACCCCATTGGTTCCTTGCAGTGACACCAATCTCATACCACCCTACCCCCCACAGTAGGACAGTATAGTTAGTCTTTGTGCAGTTAATGTACTTCCATGGTGACTTGTCTTTTCGAAGCCATATAGTGTACATGATGTTTTTGTACTGTGAAGACTTGACGTCGCTCCATGTAACTTGTAATGTATGGTTTGTCGTCAAGCTAGCATGGAATAAAGGGCTTGATGGTGAAACTGTTGGAATTGTTAACACTCTCGTTAGAAATTAGCCATAAAATACTCAGAATTATGTTGTTTCTACAATATTTCTGATAAGTATAAAAATAGCAAAGCTACAATGTTTTAGGTGTTTTTTTTTTCAATCCTACAAATATGCTAAGAACCTACCGATTAAAATGTAGAAAATAATACTTTATTGCTGAAAATGGATTAATGAAATAACTTTTTTCAGTTGTCGTCTTGAACTTGAAGTACTCGGCCAATTTAGGATGTCATTAATTTGTTTATACAAAAAAAATATTGAAAGACCCTAAAATTTTCGAATGCTAAAATATTGCGATTGTGTTTCGTTAAAGACACATAAACACGCAAATTAATGGCGTCCTTACTACCTTTGGTTATGATTTGAACTGTCGCTTGATCTATTCCATACTTATTAACTGCTTTACACGTGTAATCTCCAGTACTGTTCTTGTTGATATTCACCGTGACTCGTCCTGTTGTAGAGATAAGACGGGCGTGTCGATGCCACGTGGTTGTGGGTGGAGGGTATCCACGTGCTTGACACGTCAGTGTGACTGATGATCCTTCCTCTGCGATCTGGCTTTTGTTTATTTGAGCTATTTTTGGTGATGCTGTACAATGAATTCATTTACCATCAAAATGATTGTATGGTTAAATCTCTGAGACTATTAATCCATCAATCACTGGTTACACCCGGGAAAGTGCGGTCGGTCAACCATAGAGTCCAGTAGAGGTTTTTGTGGAGGAGGGGGGGGGGGGAATGACAGTGTGTATCTGCTACCAATAGCCGTATTTATTACACGTAATTTACATAAAGACAAATATAACATTTTTTAAGTCTTAGTTTCAGTATATCTAATTTTCTAATCTTATTTTCGAAAAGGATTTTTGTATTTTTTTCGTTTCAATTTTCTTTGATCATTTCAAAATGGAAGGGTTTTTACCCTAATTCCCCCCCCCCCCCCCCCCACTCCTAGGTCCTCGCCTGGAGACAGTCAACTAATCCACAAGTGAACAAATGAATGAATGGCGAAATAAGTAAGTGAAATCACAAATTAAAAACGGAAAGCTTTTTAATTATATTACTCAGGAAGGAGTCCGTTCCAAGTTAACAGTATTTTAATTCTATGAATAAATAACTCACCGTAAACGTTCAAAGTGAAGAAACTAGTTGATGGGTTGTAAAAGCTACCTTGGAATGTCTTGAAGAATATCTGTATGCCGTATTGTTTAGAATCATGTAGTGCCACATCATGCATCGTGATATTGATAAAGCCAGGACTTGGTAGCTTACCATTACACGTGAAACGGTTTCTAAAAGACGGCAGGAACTAAAATGGAAAATCGACAATTTCGCATCGAAGGTATACTGAAAGTGACTGAAAACTAATCCGCACAAAGCCAACAATGCTGTCTCCCTCCCCCGCCCCCACCCGCTTCCATGCAAGACTTGCACCCAATAAACATAAATCGACTTAAATAAACTGGTATTAAAGAAGGATGATTTTTTATACACTATTTTATATTACAGAATTATTAATAATGAAAACTGAAACGTGCTACGTCACGATCGCCTACAATCTAGTAAACAAACCTGTGGTGTTGAGGACTGCATGCTAATCATCTTTTTCTTAACAAACCCTCTGCTGCTCCATTCACCAAACGCAACTTCTGATGGACGTTTATTGTCTGGTAGTGAGTATTTCCATGTAAGGATCACATCACTGTCTTCGCGTACAGTTATCGTCTTGTTGGGATATGAGGTAAACTCCACTGTACGGCAATGAATCATAGGAAAATAATGAATAAATTGAGGACAGAATAAACAAACAAACAAACAAACAAACAAACAAACAAACAAACAAACAAAAAATAATAACTGAAAAAGGTATTGATTATACAAACTGGACGTGAACTAATAAATGAATTTATAAAATTTATACTACTTGTAGTTAAAATGTTCTTACACGTTTGATATAAACTAAGGTAACTCCGCAAGGTTAGCTTCCATGATGGATTTGCAAAGACATATTAATGACGTATTGTATATATAATTTGGAGAGAAAATTATAACTATACTAAACTTTAATTCTGTACTATAACAAGTGTATAGAAATGAATAAACACTGAATTGATTGATCCAATGATTAATCGATTGGTTGATAGATCATTTAATTATTTCATCAAGGCCAGTGGATCAGTTCCATAAGTACATCCGAAGTCGTTCTAAATAAGGACTTGTGAAACATTCCACTTTCAATGCGATTTATTTTGTTTCGGGTGCAGGTCGGGGAATTTCTATGAAGCATTTCAGTTTAATTCCGTTTGTAGAAGTTTCCAACTGAAACATCAGGAAATCAAGAACGGAAGGAAAACGCTGGAAAATAAGGAATAATACACACAAATGCAAAAGCACAAGACAATAAGCAGCAAAATAAACAAACACTAAGCAAGAAAAAAACCAATGAAACTGAAACCTGAGAACAAGCAAACGTTATAATGATAGAAAACAACGGCCATAGAAATGCTCTAAATGTGATTAGCAATGAAGTATTAGACTATCATCGATTATCACTATTTCATCAATAATGTATTGCTGTTATAATGATTGTATAAAGTGCTTATTCTTTTGGTAATTTCTGCTAACCTGTCATTGCTGTCTTCAGTTGGATGAATATCGCCACTGCAATGAATATCAATTTCTTGAGCCATCTCATTTTGACCCTTGAACCGCCTACTAATTCTGAAGTATTTTAATCAAAATCTCCCTGATCAATCATTGAATTCTGAGCACAGCTAACACAGACATTTCAAGTTTACACAAGCTGACAGCTCTGACTAAAATTTGTTTAGGGTTAGCAGAGATACCACATAGAAACTGAAATGGGTGGTGCAGGCAGTGATGAGCCAATACAATACATTTAATGTCCTTTAAGTTTCTATTCTCAGAAAAAACTAAAAAGATGCTGGTTTCAAGTCTCAAGCACATTTTTAAATACCATTTGTCACCTGAATGACATTAGGAACATGCTAATGGTCTATCTGTGGTAATGGGGGGTGGGGTGGGGGTAGGTTATGGGATAAGTGAGTAGATGGGTCGGTAAGTTGGTTACTCATTCCAGTCATTAAGTCGGTCGATGGGTCACTTAATTAATCTGTGTAGGCTGAACATGCGTTAAATTAGTTGCGAGCCGTGAAGAAGCCGTTAGGTCTGACAGTGGCCTTTCAACACAAAAAAGAAAAATAGCTAGCAGCCATAAAGAGGTGTTTCGAACTTTTGGGTCTCGTCAGCACGGCGCATCTAGAACACTGGCATGTACTCACTGTAGAACTACACGTGAAATATGAGTGACTAAAGGCTATTTCACGGCTCACAACGTAGCTACTGCACAATTTAATTAATTAATACACTTAATTAATAAATCTCTCAAACAGCCATTTTGCTTCATGCAAGTTTTTATCCCCATCCTCCTTCATTTTAATGGTTACTTCCATCTGCTTTATATCAATGATAATATGAATGCTTATATGCGCATTTCAGACAAGTTGTGCCGACAGGCTTACACAGTCGATTAATAGCATAGAGAAAATGATTTGTTTGTCGCGGTTTGGAAGTTTCAAAATTCAGAATGGTCTAGAAAAAGCTGTAGAAATGCTCGTATTTGCAAAACAATTCAACCAATCCTTTTTCCATATGTTTCGCCTTACTTACATATCAGATAGGGTAGGTAGGTAAAACTTTATTGAATAAAATACAGTGCAATTCACGCTAGCCCCATCAACAGAGAGCTGATTTACGTGGGGGGCGTGAGATATGAACAATATAACACTAAATTTAAAGTAGTGGCACAAACCAGTTACAACTTAATACATCTTTTGAAAGATGAGAGTGACGAAGCTAATTTAGCATCACTAGCAAGCTGGTTCCACAATAGCGCGCCGCTGTATTTAAAACTCTTTTTGAGAAATTCCCTTTTTGGGTTTGGTAGTGTTATATCAGTTTCACTATTTCGAAGATTGTAGAGGCTCTGATCAATGGCTCTTTTCACAAAAAAATGATTTGAGCTCAGGAGCTGTTTGATCATGGATTATTTTATATATTAATGTAGCTTTTGCATATTTTTGTTTTTCACTTAACGTATTCCACCCAAGAGCATCCAGGACATCAGCAGATCGAATATAATATCCTGCTCCTAGGATAACCCTAGCAGCACGGTATTGAAAACGGTGTAATTTATCTTTAAGAGTTTTACCGCAAGTGTCCCATAGAGTGGAACAATATTCAAAATAAGGCTGAACTACAGCCTGGTATGCGGCTTCTCTTTATTGCATTAATGCCCATACTGGCTTTTTTACAGATCATTTCAATGTGATTCAAAGTAGGACTCCTAGACAATTTTGTTCCTTTATTCTATTAACAGGTTTTGTTATTTATCATGACCTGCAGGTTTGAAGAGGTTGTGTTATTTAGTTTATTTAGAGAGTAGGAAGACCCTATAAACATTAATTTTGTTTTTGAAGGATGCATCTGAAGTTTATTGGCGTTTAGCCATTCCCGCACACGAGCAAGATCAGAATTTAAGCTGGCCACCAATTCATTGGTGTCATTCGAGGCTGAAAAGATTTGCGTGTCATCGGCATACATGCATGGTGTTGTTGACTGTACATAGGCAGTCAGGCAAGTCATTTATGTATAGAAAAGCGGGCCCAATATAGATCCCTGGGGAATACCACAAATTATTGTTTTTTGGTTTGATAATTGCTCATTGACAAGACATTGCTGCACCTTATTTGTTAAATATGATTGAAACCATTCAAGTGAATATTTCTGATACCGTAAAAATAATTCATCTTTTGTAATAATAGCTTATGATTTATCGAATCAAATGCCTTTTTTATGTCCAGAAAAAGGACGCCGGTGAGTTTCCCGTCGTCCATGTCGTGCATCCATTGGTTGCACATTTGAATTAAAGCTGTAAGCGTAGAGTGTTATGGACGAAAGCCCGATTGAAATTTAGATAACAGTTTATTTTCAGTCAAAAAAGCGTATACTTGTTTGAAAACTTCCTTCTCAAACACTTTGCTTACAACTGGTAGTATCGAGATAGGACGATAATTTTCACATAACCACCTATTTTCCGATTTAAAAATAGGAGTAATACGAGCATGTTTCCAGTCATCAACATATATGCCTGTACATAGAGACAGGTTGAAGATAAATGTGAGAGATGGCGCAATAACATGTGCTGCAATTTTAAGTATTTTTGCGGTAGATTTAGAATTTTTGAGATTTTCAAGTGTGTTTTCAACACTTCCAACAAGGATCGGTGTGAAAACAAGACACTCTTTTACATTATTGTCTGGGTTGATGTGAGCATTTGTTCATTCATCAACCTCGGAGGCCAACTTCGGACCAATATTTATAAAGAAATCCTTAAAAGCTTCAGCAATATCTGCCGGGTCTGTGATACTAATATTATCGACTAAAAGTTCGTTTACATTAGCTGGGCGGTTTTTTCTTCCTAGTAGGGTATTAGTAGTCGACCAAAATCTTTTAGGGTCGACAGACTTCGTACAATCATTGATTTTATCTTTAAAGAAGGTTGACTTACTTTTACGTAATTCAATGTTTACCTTATTTCTCAATCTACGAAAGTTAGCCCAGTGTATTTGTGAGTTTAATCTGACTGCTTTTTTTTATGGTAATCGCGGGTTTTTATCAAACTTTTAATTTTTGGAGTAATCCAGGGAATGGATGACCCTCTTATTCGTTTATGTATCAGGGGGGCGTGTTTGTTTAGCGTTTGTTCAACCCAAAACTTCCATGTCCGCCAGCATTCGTTTGGATTAGCATGATTCTCCACATTATGCCAAGGCATTTTGGAGAGGTCTTCAATGAAATCGCTTTCATTGAAGCGTTTGTAATTTCGGACTTCTTTTATGATCTGTTTTCTTTTGGGAAATATGAATTTTTTGACTGCATAAATTAGGCTATGGTCCGATATTCCGATGTATAACTCCAGAGGCGGTGAAAGTTTCTTTATTGTTTGTTAAAATAACGGATACTCTTGTGGCCTCATTAATAAGCTGTTCAAGTTGGTATAGAGAACAAAGAAATAATAGCCGTCTAGTATGCAAATCAGGCAGGAGTTTCATAAGTAGGGTCACCCTCCTACAAGGGACAAAACATAGCTCTCCTTTACATGCAAAGAGTAACAGCTAGGGTCAAGAGATAATGCCGTTAATCAGTGGAGCGGAAACGTGCACGCGGCCGCTTCAAAATTGATTCTGGTGAATTTGCTCTTTATTTTATTATATTCTTATATTTTTTACTTCTATTAAATACTGAAGTAGATTTTATTCTTAATGTACAATTTTGTAGGTTAAAACTTCTAAAATGGCCCAATATCTTTCGAATTTGACTTGCGAAACATAGCCCTACCACTAGGGTCACCCTACCTTGAGAGTTTACATGGCTTATGTTAACAAAAAGCTGGCTCGCCTAGTAGGGTCACCCTACCTAGCTGATAGGGTAACCCTACCCCTAGGGTCACCCTACCTTACATGTAAACACAACCAGGTTAAAGTGCCACTAACCCCCTGTTCAATACTTTTTCTATAGAAAGTTAGAGTGTTTTTAAGAACATCTGTAAAAGAATTTCGTGATTTGAACAAATTCTTGATTTTTTATGAGCTTTTAAACATGCCAAAATAGCGAGTTCAGGATTCCTGTGGTGGACAGGCACCACCTGCAGTGCAAAGAATGACTCGATGACCTGTGACGACTACCCAGGATATGTTTGTGTATACAGTCGTAAGAAATGTATGGCGCTTCTAGTGTTGTGAAACTATTCCTCTAGTAATCAACCAAACTAAGCTACAATTTCCCTTATTATACTTCCTATGTGTAGTAACAGCATGTCCGACGCTATACGAGTCATAAAAGTCATTTTTTAGTTGAAATCCTGCGACTTTGTGCATGTTTTGTTACATTGTGTTATTATGCTCCGAGTGTGACTTTGGCTTTACAAGTAAGTTCGATTTACACAACATTTATTTCCTTTTACTACATGCTACATGTGAAGTTATTTGTGCTTTATTTCAAGATAACAATACTTCTAGAAAGCCATTATGATCAATCGTAGTCTTCCTGTCTTGATGTATTTAATTTATACTGAGGCTTTTTCTAGTATAGTAGCGGCAAATACGCAGGATTTGTGATATAACCACTTATAATAAAATTGTTCTATGTGAACTCGGTTGAACTGAACTCGATAGCTCACAGAATAGAGTTAAGTAGACATCGTTCTTATAGAATAAAGTTGTTTATGAAATATTTTGTCTGTAGTAGTTTGGATTGTTTTTAAATTATTTAGTTGATCAATCGATTGTTTCCCTAGCCTGCGTAGCGGCTCTCTTGGGGAGGGGAGAAGGGATTTGGGGCGAGGAGGGGGATTGGGGGCTAGGGAAAGAAAAGGGAGAGCCTGCACGCAAGCCCTATGTTTTAGTGTCTACGCCTACCTGGCGCTTTCACCGGATGTAAACAAACGCTTCGCACTTTGACGTGTTGAAAATGCGCGTTTTAACATCCGATACAATTTCAACAGCTAAAGTAAGTTTGAAAACTTTATTCTTTAAACTTTTGGTTGATAAAAGGTTTGCCGGCAGTTGAAACATTTTATGATTAAAATTTTTATTTGATTACATTCAAAATCCAGCAAACAAAGAATGAATGGTTCATTGGGCAAATAATTTCTGGACAGAACAAATCACGCAACAGTGAACACAACGGTTAATTATAAGCAAAGTCGAGTTTGACCTCTATATTATTTGTTATTATTTCTTAGTTCTACAAAACACAGTTATACTTAATAGATTATTAGATAATTGAAAATATTAATGACTATATTTATAACTTTATAACGAAGCCAACAAATCTTCAAGCAAATGACCGATAATAACTTACACAACAAGGCAGTAGCTGCTGATGTAGTTTAATTGCAACAAAGAATCTCTTCGCTCAGCAGTGAAATAAAATGAAAAGCGCTTTAACTTGGGAGGACTTCAAATCACCGAATATTGACAGTAGACGAATCTTATTATAGGATACCAATATCGTTCATTACTTGAACCACTTCAGAACTATTGCTTCGTTATTATCTTAATGCTTGATACTTGTGAAGTTTTGATAAATTCTGCGTTCGCAAAATCAAATTATGCTTTATATACAGCTTCTTCTTGCTCTTTTTAAAGTTGAAATTTGTAAACGAATCATTATCTATCGAAAACAATATTATCAATAACACGCTAAGTCATCTTTTCGCGCTTATTGTCAAGCTGTCAATCACCCTTCATATTCGACCAATCAGAATTTACGGCCTCTGGCGACCGTACTGACACAAAAACGTAGGGCTTGCGTGCAGGCTCTCCCTTTCCTTTCCCTCGCCCCAATCCCTCTCCTCTCCAAAATCCCCTCTCCCCTCCCCAAGAGAGCCGCTACGCAGGCTATTGTTTCCCGCACAAATATTTACTCGCGCCAAATAGTTCTCTACAATAACAGTATTATTTTGACAGAACAATTTTAGTTTTATACTAAAAGTTCATTATGCACATTCCAATAGTTCAGTTTTCATGAATTTAACTCTTGTACATGTAAATAGTTTTATTAGGATTTATATTTATTGTAATGATTATTGCGTTCTTTCAGCGCCACTAGTGCACATAACAAACATTGAGTGAAAAGAAACCTACAATCATTTTGTACTCTATGAGGTGATTTTATTAAAGTCTATGAAAACAACGTTAGCATAACAGTCAGTTTAACATGTTCAATTGATTATCGATCGAATGTTTGACTGAAATTAAATTCTATTCAAAGAATGCGACAATAGTTTGATAAAAGCATGAAAAACAGATTGTATGGAAAATATTGAAATAATTGTGAATTTAATTTGTTCTGCTAAAGTTTAGCACGTTCATAAACCTCTGGTGACTTGTATATACGGTGTACATGTATTCTGGACTTTACATAAACTTGTTTTGATTACATCCTTACTCCACTAACTATGATCGTCAGTGTCGTCCTAGCTCATTTTAAGTTATTTCTTGGTCGTCATAACTCGGCTCATTTCTGCTAAAATTCGAAATAAAAACATTTCAGATCTAAGTAGAAATCATCACTAGATATTTCCGATGATTTTTGCAATTTCTAAAGCCGAATTTTAACCAATCTAGCCTTGCAAATGTGTTCAATATTTTGCATTATTTCTAAGCAAATATATGAGACTTCAGTGAATGCAACTTGATCCGTTCCTGGGTGAGCGTCACTTCCGCTCTTTATTCCCCGCAATGCATTATTTCAAGTGTTCCACGGAAAAATCAACTTTAAAAATTCGTAAAAAATCATGAATTTATTATAATCGCTAAATTCTTTCGCAGATGTTCCTAGAAAAATCTGAGGATTTTGTATAAAAAATATTGAACAGGGGGTTATTAGCACTTTAAACAATAGAGGAGGGTCACCCTTCTGGTAGGGTGACCCTACTAGGATGGTTACCCTATCTCCATGTAAACAGGCCCTTAATCGCCAATTATGACAAGTTCTTTTCCTTCTGCATCGCAGTTTTTGCAGAAAGATATCTAAGTGATCAAAAATATCATTTGCAATATTTGGAGCTCTATACCAAGTACTTAGAAGGAAAGGCTTGCTATAGGGACGACTTATTTCAATCAACAACATTTCGAGTCAAGTCCTTTCGTTCTAAAAATGATATATTATTTCTAATGTAGATAGCTACACCCCCTCCTGCTCTGTTTCGGTCTTTCCTAATAATAGTATAACCGTCAATATTCATTTCATTGTCAGAAACTGATTCGTCAATTTTTGTTTCATTTATAGCTAATACATCAAAAGAGAGACTTGACAGCAAATGCCTAATCTCATTAACATGTTTTAATAAACTATTAATATTTAGGCTAGCAATTTTACGATATATATCAATTTGATCGATATATATCAATTTTATCGATATATATCAATTTTATCGATATATATCAATTTGATCGATACATGTTAATTTTAACTTCGAACTAATAATTTAAATGTAGTGTAAATTTTGAGCATAGATCAACATAATGTAATTTTATCTTTTGTCATGGTTGACATGAAGTGTGTAATGTTTCTCGTTCGTATCACCATTTTCATTCTGCAATTCATTTGGACAAATAATTATTGATATTGCAAAGGCCATTCCCCGGAAGCCATTGAAATCATGTGAACAGAATTTATTTTTTTGATAATTCCCGTTAGAATTGACTGATTTAGGAGTATATTTTTTTCTGGGTAAAATTGGAATGCCTTCAGTTGTACTTCAATCAAATGTGAGTTTGTTCATATCATTAGCACCGGGCGTTTAGCATGACAGAGAGCTAATTACCTTTGTCTCCCGTACTTATTATATAGAACTTTTACTTTCTCTTAATAATTTCAAAAGTTATCATTATTTGTTTCTTTATTAGAATTTCCAAAATTTTAGCATGCCTCGCATGACTCGCTGCCTCGCACGATGCCTCGCATCCCTCGCTTCAGCTTCGCAGAACAAGCTGTCAGAAGGTCATTCTCGGAAACCCAGGACATATACACCGTCGAGAATGATTGTTGGTCCTCGCAAACTCGTATAAAAAACAAACTCTCTCATCTCTAAAAGTCCTACCTTCCTATGGAAACCTAAATATGAATTGCCAGAGGAGGAATCATCTCCAATGTCTGCCAGCGCTAATGTTGATTGCTTTGTGTACATTCCAAGGTATTATTGAATGCTTCTCTGGCTTTTGCTGGGGACTGTTGTATCAAACAAACTCTAACATTGTTTTTTCACTTTTAAATAATCTAACTTGAGGTCACAATGAGAATGATAGGTAATATTCACATTGAAATGTATGATTTTCCGCATCAAATGCTGATAGTCTTTGTCAGAGACGTTTGAGGAAATGACATAAATTTTATCCGCGCAATATGTATACTGGTCTACATCAAAACACATTATATTTGAAGAACTACTCTGTTTTCGATTTTATTTTTTATTTTTTTTTTCGTAATAATTTAATACAGTAGATCATATAGACACCAAACAGACGAGTGAAAGGATATAAGATATCAAGATATTTGATCTTCGATCGAGAACTCTAATGCAGACAAGACAGGACAAAGCATAATGGAAACAATATTGGTTTTCAGCAATGACCCTCAAATGCCAAACGTCTCCTGTGTCGAATTGGATTCTAATGTTAGTGGACTTGGAATAAGAGATAAGGCATTCAATTTCGGCATATTTTCAACGAGGACGGGAGGAGGAGAAATAAATAATAATAAACAGGAGAAGAATCTCACGAACAAGAAGAGCATAGCCGTACAAATATATTATGATTGAAATAAAACGTGCACATCTTAACGTTTTATTTTATTTTCACTGCAGTATGAAATTTTGTAGTACATGTATCGAGAACAAATCTTTGACAACTATAGTTTACATGTTACAAGTTTAGAAAAGAAATGTGTTTGTAGCAAAATGCGCGCAAATTCACAAGAACTAAATTCTTCTAAAGCACAAAAAGTCCGCTACAAGAAATCCCTGGACAAACAGTGAATTTTTTACAGCTAAATATTCCTTAAATACAGAAATTCAAGAGAAAATAGATTCAAACAAATTCCACAATTTCTCTGAAGTAAACACCGCTGTGATCATTAACTATTTATGATAAAAATATTGCGAAGAATATTGAAAAATAAGATCGAAAAATTTACGTAAGAAAGTTTTAGAGTAGTAATGCAACGTTTATTAGCTTTATTGCAGAGGTTAAGAACTTGCTTGCAATTTACTTTTCACTTTCACTCTGCATATATAGTTTTTGCTTACTTTAGAACACTTTATTCGAAGACGTCGGAATAGTTGAAACCAACCGAGTACGCATTGACTTTTTATAAAGTCTGATAATTATATTTGAGATTTTATTAACATTTATTTTTAGTTTAGTTGAAAGAGTTATATTTATTTTGATCTTTTAAATGATATTTATATGTTTGAATAAAGTGTGGAATAGTGGAACGATGGACGTTGACGCGGACTCTTGCTTGGATTATTTTAGAAATTGCCAAATCTCAATTTATCTTTATTATTTTCAAACAAACAATCGTAATGCTTCCACCATATATAGCTTTAACTAGAATAAAAGAAACATACACAAAAGCGATGAAATAATTGGAATAGAACTAAAAATAAACAAAAATAAAAAAGGGAACATTCGCTGTTTTTTGACAGGCTTTTATTTAATCTCATTTGTGATATTCTCTTATTTTGATAATCAAAAACAAAATTACAACTGCGTGTTTTTTTTTTACCTTAGCATATGCGGGCTATAACCACGTCAGTCGTGTCAAACTTGAACAAAAACCGCCAGATACAACTTACGGCCTGATTGGCCGTAATGTCCACTTAAACTGGACTTTCATATTCGACAAAGAAAACCTCCAGAAAACTCTTGATCCTTTTTTCGTTTTTGGCAAATGGAATGACAAAGGATATATCGACTATGAAATCCTGAAGGTGATGGCAGATATGAAACGAAGACTAAAAAAAGCTTACGACAAGAAAATCAAATGGACTGGCAACATATTAAACGATAAATGGTTTGGGAAAATCACACTGGTCAACTTGACCCAAAGTGACTTTGGGAGATATGCTGTCAGTATGTACGCTAGCTTAAAGCTACTTCCACTACAGTCGGTCTTCAAGCTTGAGTGTGGCAGTAAGTACACATATAGTCAAATAGTTGTTTCTTCCACGTTTTATTTTGAGCCAAGCTTTCGCGCTAATTGCGCATCTTCAGGGCAAAATGAATGTGTTAACAATTTGTTACAAGATGCGCAATTAGTGCGAAAGCTTGGCTCAAAATAAAACGTGGAAGAAACAACTATTTGACTATATAATGATGCCCACGTACCAACCAATTTAAGTACACATATGTTAGGTACTAATCATCTTCCATATTTACCGTATTTACTCGAATAAGCGCCTCGTCGCTTACAATATTTTTTACGTCTAACACAGGGCGCTTACTCGATGGAGGCGTTTATTTGAGGGAGGCGCTTATTTGAGGGCAGCGCTTATTCAATGGAGGCAGCTTATTTGAGGGAGGCGCTCATTCAACGGGAAGAAATCGCTCATATACTATTTAGTACTGGCAGTACGAATATTTGTATACTATAAGAAGAACAAGCGCTCATGTTAATTTTCAAAATGTGATGTAGATGCGTTTTATCAACGTTCCGGCAAAGCGATAGCAATGACTAAAAATGTTTGTATTAGCTACACACATACATTACATAAACCGTATGTACATCTCTCAAAATGTCCAAAACGTCGTATTATGTGCATTAGTTTGGACACACAGAAGTCAAGCGACAAAATCTTGTAAGTTTTAAAATTAAAGGCTTATTGCTGAAAACTTCAGCAGAAATTGGGCGGACCGAGTTTGCTCGACTGAAAACTATAGAAATTTAATGAAGCAAGTTTGATTTTAATTCTAAATAGATTTTAGAAAAATCAATTAAACTGTACAAATTGAAATTAGTATTCTGGTAAGTCAACTTTTAATTTGTTTGTTTTCAAGGGATTCCCGAGATAAAGAAATTTCAACAAGAAAATGAAACGATTGTTTGTGAAGCATCGGGACTGCCAATCCCGAAAGTGCAAGTATATGACGTTTACAACAATCGCTGCGTTGCAACCAATGATGATGTGGGAAGAGTAAAAGTTCCAATGGGTGAAAGTGTTTATTACATGTGTAAAGCCAATTCAAAATTGAATAAGCAGCCCGTTACTATTAAGAAGTACTTCTTGCCCCAAAAACAAGGTACAAAATAAATATCATCGAATCATTTTGATCATAAAAGGACTATTGCCTACATACTGACTCTTTTCACGCTCTCATATTGTCAAGTTTCAACTTTATATAAAGCCATTAACAAAGATACATGTTTGTTGAAGACGTAATACAGTGAACAAACACGAAAAAATAGTCCATAAATTTTATGCACCAAATTAAATTAACAAAAAACACATTAAAGGTAAAAACTAAGGTACAATTGTGAAAAACGGACTTGACATGAATTTTAAAAAGGAGTGCGAGTCTAACCTAAAGATTTCATTTAGTTTCAGAAACTCCATCAGCTTCGGAAAATAATCCAAGAACAACCTTTCCAACTACTATGAAATCAAAAGCAGGAAAGCCAAGATTATTCGTCACTACCGTTCTGTTTCTTGCATACGCTCCACTTGTCACTATTTTTTAAAGGGAGGTTTCAAAGCGTCGAGTCCCTGCTGCGCAGCGACAGATTTCCCTCCCCAGATTTTTTCTCACTTTGTAAGCACAGTAAAAAAAGCTTTGATTTGAGATTAATAGGGCCTGTTCAGATTGGTACTTCGTAGCTAGTTAGAATAGTTCTAGCGAGTTAGAAGTAGATTACCAATGTGAACGGCCCTTCTCTAACTACTACTACTACGTACTACTAATAATAATAATAAATATCTTTATTGGGTTACAGATAAAGCTATTGCTTTTTTTTTCAATCTGTCCGCTAGTAAATTATATTCTACAATATCATAAAAAATTCCTATACATTAATTTCACTTCCTATAAACGTATACGTAGTATGAATAATATTTAATACTTAATAATAACATATAACTACACATTATATAGGTTATATACATAGAATAAACGCACACTATTATTAAGCGAAACTATTATTATAATAAAACTATTGTAGATAAATTATAGTTAAATATCACATTAATAAAGTCTTTGGAGATTCAACTGAGTTGCTGTATCTAACCTACTAAGCAAATGTCTGGTGATGAAAAGACTTCAGAGTCTGACTTAGAGAAAGAGAGCATAGACTATTCCAGATAGAAGGGGCAAGAAAAGAAAAGCGGCGCTTGCCAGCATTAGTTCTTGGTCTTGGTAGAGAAAGTTTTTCACTAGCAGATCTAGTTCCATGCCCATGATTTGGACGTTTTAGCTTGGATGAGAGAGATTTCGGAGCTAGGTCATTGAGACATTTGAAGGGGGAAATGGCAAGCCTTAGCTTGAAAACGTCATAGATAGGAAGCATGGCGAGTTAGAAAATTTATCGGCCTTTTAGGTATGTGGCCGTTTACAAAGAAAAAGCCGGCGGAAAAGATTAAAATCCAAGCTACTAGAAAACGGGTGTCTGTAAAACCCGGAACATGCGCCCGGAACACCCCGAGAAACCCCCGGAACACCCCGGAACACACCCGGAACACCCCGAAAAAAGAATAGAAAAAAGAATAAATTTGAAAAAAGCCAAAAACAGAAATCAAAAGGGAAAAAATGTCAGAACAAAAAAGTCAAACAGAAGACAAATATTCCCAACTCCCATCTCTTTTGATTTTGTTTTACTTCTACTCTGTATTCTTGTGTCATTATAAACATGATTTAAGGGTCCTGATTACTTAAGCAAAAAGTCATCACGATTTTTTCTTAGAAAGATATTTTATAGAGAATTTATCAATTAATCGAAAAATGGATAGAAATCTATATGGTCCCGAGCCCGTTTTCGAGATAAAAATTTTTGAACGGAACCATGTTTTGACATTTTTGAAGAACAAATGACGAAAAATGCATTTTTCACAAAAAAATTTATTACTCAAAAACTAATAAAGCTATTGACGTAATTTTTACAGGCAATCTCAACCAGACGGTATTTTACACAAATATGGGAAAATAAATTATATATGTTTTAAAATTTTGTCAAAAATTTACAGTTTTGTTTTCGACTTTGACTTAAAATCGCTTTGAAAAGGGAAACCCTAAACCACTTACCATCGCGTGTAATGTTGAAAAGTCATCAGGATTTTTTCATATCTTGTCAAAAGAAAGATTTTTGCAAAATCTTTCAGAAAAAATGAAGAAAAATATAGAGTCCCGCGCAAAAAATGAGGGTTTTGGCTGGTTGAAGTATGATTTTCGAAGGCTCCTTGTGTTATTCTTATGTTGTCTTTTGGCGGGATTTGGCGCGCGCGCGGCGTTCTCAGCGGTAAATTGCTCGCGGGCACAGGTTTCAAGCGTCGTTGTTGTTCTAAAGTAGTCAGGACCCTTAAGCTAATCAGTGAATGATTGACAGTGTTGAATATTAACAAATAAACTCCATTTGATAAAATTGTAAGGGCGGCTTCTTACGGACGTTTTATCAAAAATACATCAAACTTAAACGCAATGTGCACTTTATGAATTTTGAATCAATGTGATCCGGGGGTGATGAATGAATGAATGGATGAGTGAATGAATGAATGACAGATTCCTTTTATCTTTGCGGTAATAATACACCAGGGACACGAGGTAGATTTGACCTTCGACCAGTCTCTTCGCGCTATTGTTATTATGGCTTTAAATTCAAGCAACCAAAGATTAGTAAAACAATATTATTTTGGCATTACTATGGCATGGAATGAATAAAATAACGTGAAGTATAGGGTTACACTATCTAGATAGAATGTGAACGCCGATAATAACGTAACACGCTATATTGTTGTACCTTTTGATGACAGATACGTGGGGTCATAAAAACCTCAAGTTAGCTTTATTCTGACGTAGTCTGAACAGGCCCATAGGATTCCTTAGGTTCCCACTGACACATGATGCGACAAAGAATTTTGTCGCTGTGATTACTACCGTTATCGTTAAAGTGCATCTTTTGAAGTTCGCATTTTAACTGCCCTCAATCAAAACATTTTCTTAGAAAAATCGATATTCTCTTGCAGCTTTTGAGTTGAATTAATTATTGTTGATGATAAGGAGAAAAACTTGTTCTTTTTTCAAACATTTACGGAGCTCCGCGAGGGAGACAGCTTGTGCTGGTGCGAATTGTCACACCTAGAGGAGGACCTGGCAAGCTATGTTCCTACTGGGATGACAACATGTACGTGTTGGTAGGTCGTAAAGGTACAGGACATGTCTTTGAAATCAAACGAGAAGACCACGCTGGTAACTTGTGACTTCTAAACAAGAACCTTCTTTACCCCGCGACTTACTGGACCACAGCGCAGACCACGAACGCGACAGAAACAACAGCAGCAACTGAGTGAAAGTGACGATTTGTGTTCCCCCGGTTTTGTGTTTCCCCACCCCTCCCCTTACAATTACATTTTCCAATAAATCTTGAATGAAAAACCCGACTAAAAACACTTTAAACTGCTTACAAAAACAGACTAATGGAAAGAAATATTTAATTCACTTCCAAAAGAGGTTTTGAACTAAACATCCCTGCAATATTATGAAAGAAATTCTTCACAAGGCTCGCCGAAAGTCGACTGCCATAATCTTAGGTGATAAAAGAGACCTAAATTGTTTTTACTATTCCAATTCTAGATGTTTTGCCAACTTAGAAAAGTCCTATTTTTATCCTTCATATTTTTTTGAAAAAAATCTCAAATTAAATTTGGTAATTGAGTTCGCGACTGCAAATTTACTTGCCTTTTCAACTTGCAAAGCCCCTAGAATTTGAATTACACTTATCCGATTTTCGGCCTATTGTGATGAAATTCTGTGCTAATTTTTGAAGTGAAGGTTGAAGGTGCGATGGTTGTTTTTTACATCTTTTTACCGTAAATTTGCATGAAATCACTTCGAATCTTCTCTTGAGGGCTGACTGTACTTTTCCCTCTATATTTTCTTTGATTTATGAGAAAAATAACGTCTATTTAGTGAAATTTTGGTTGAATTTAAATCTTTTAGGGAGGGGTAGGGGAACATAAAACACTAGAGCACAGTGTTCGGGGGAACACAAAACTCAGGGGAGCACAAATCCCTGTGGCAACGATTCTGATGACAGTCCAGATAGCGATATTGCATTAACACCAGCTGGCTTACAACGATACACTAATGACAACGGCAACGTAGGACAAGTAAGTGAGTTGGTACCTAATGCAGATATCCATACTGATGCTGACGTTGAAGAGGACCATACTGATGAAGACGGAAGCAACCTCCTTCAAGGGGAAGGAGAGATAGTAGAAGACGTACAGTTGATATAGAAGACGAGGATGCCGATTCACAGTTATACGACAGAACACATGTAGAACGCAAATTGACAAGCTAACAAGACCTAATAAAGGATTGGACTACTGTATTTGTGTGTTGAGTCAGTTTGGAGCTAATAATATAATTATGATGTCATTCTTAGGAAAATCTCACGTTTTTTTAATACCAAACATTTTTCGGCGTGATTGCCATGATGGATTGGGGGTCGGCGGTTGCGCGCTATATGAAGTACTACATTTCCTATAATAAAAACTATATAATCAGGAGCTCGAAGCGTGATGATCATTCCCGGAGTCCCCCAACCTATGGAGGAAGGCCCCGTTTATAAGTTACCGGTTAATTGCATTTTTCACTAGCAACGTTAAAATGTACAGTTTATAGGCCTTTTGAACACACTATCCGAATGACTTTTTTACGCGACCTAAAGGTTTAGCGTATACGAGTTTTTGAACGGTTAAAAATTCGTGCGGTTTTAAGAAAACAACGACTCTGTATAATTATAAATGGTATCCTTAACTCACCAGAGAAAACAACCTTGTCAATTAGGTCCACATATTCAAAGATGAAAAAATATTTTTTCCGGTTGGTGCGATCCGCTCTTACTAATACATAAATCTGAAATAATTCTAAGCGGATTCACATAGAAATTTAGAAATTTGTATCGATAGCGATTGTTAACCTATTTTTATCATTAAACTGACATCAATAATTATCCTAACTGTATTAGTACTTTCAAATATAGTTTTTTTTATTTCAGACACTTACTAATGTTCACATTGTGTTCGATCCTCGATCCACCAACCATTCCTACTTTTCCACTTTAACAGTTTGAGGAATGAATACTGAATGCAAGTAGTTCGGAAAATTACTCCTCATACACACACACAAAAAAAAACCAAGCAGATGTAAAAACAATCAAAAACCTTCGCAATATTGTAGACTAAAGATATATCATAAAGTGTTGAGTTTTGGCAATTTATTTGTTTGCATGATTGCGTCACACGTATCAGTAACTCTGTCGAGTGAGTCACACCAGTCTGAGCTTAAACTCGCTTTGAATAATTCGAGGAAGTTGGCTATGAACTATTGTGGCTTTCGTTATGTTTTCTTCATGATCATAGCTAGTATTGCAGGTAAGTTTGATAGTCTTCTGATTTTTCTTATTAATCGCCGGGACGGTTTTCATGTGCCAATTAAGCTGAATTCAATTTTTTACGGGAGCTCTAATCAGTAGACATAAAAGTCATTCAAAGCTCAACCATAGTTAACTATGGCCCAGCCGGCAAAAAGATTGGAGCAATTTTAGAATACCCCTTCACTTAACAATTCCAGTAGCGTCACGGTTTGAAAACGACGAATAATAACAATAGATTCTATTAGTAATATCAAATGAGAAAACTACCCAGTTATTTACTATTTGATGCAATTTTTCGACCTTCTTCTTATCAAAAATATTACAATGCGTTTGTTCTATTTTATTATATATTATAAACAGTTTGCTCATTATTTTCACAGATCTAAATTGACCACAGGGAGCCCGGCTTACGAGATATTGCCGACTGTCAACAACTAGAGGTCACGCAGCGCTAGCGCGCAAACCAGCCGGCCGTTACTTATGAGATTGTAACGTAAGCCAGTTGATACGACCTGTAATAAAACACCACTATTTACTTAACAAGTGTAACGTCCCCCCATCTTTCTTATGCTTGCGTTACTAAAAGCCGTTACACTAGTTAATTAAATAGTGGTGTTTTATTACAGGTCATATCAACTGGCTTACGTCACAATCTCATCATTAACAGCCGGCTGGTTTGCGCGCTGCGTGACCTCTAGTGAATAGGCTTTATTGACATGACACTATCAGTGGAGTCGGCAATATTTCGTAAGCCGGGCTCCCTGTGAACTGACCCGCATTAAGATATCAAAGAGTCTCTGTTTTAGGGAAAAAACCCAAACCTTACTCAGATTTCAAAATATAACCGACAAAGGTAATTGACTTCTAGCCAAAGTGTGTGAAACATGAAAATGAAATTAACAGGGTCCTGAAGGGGTAAAACGGGAGCCGGGATTGGCCCTATTTTAGGCCGGGAAAACGGGATTTGGGTCGCCGGGAACGAGATTCAATATGCCTCAATGGGAACGGGATTTTCTCAACATGTCTCAAATCTCTCCTGTTTGAAGTGTCTTTATCAGAAGTGATAATAAAAAAGAGTAAAAGTCATGAAAGAATTGAAGTACTTTATGTTATTTTTAACATGTTGACAGTTATAACAAGGCCCATCATCAAAGAGGTCCCTAATCCGTAAGTTTAGGGCATTTTGGTCCCTTGAACCTGCGAATTTACGTTCAGCGGTCTCATACTGCACTAGCATACCGGGACCGGGATTGGGACCCCCCCTTCAGGACCCTGAATTAAGAATGCCACGAATCAGTGAGTCGGTCAGTCTGGCGGACAGTCGGTCAGAAGTGGGTTCGATTTCCGCCAAATGCAAGAGCATATGATATTTTTTATCTTATTCTTTATTCGCATTAATTAATTGGTATTGATTGATTGATTGATTGATTAGTATTGATTGATTGATTGATTGATTAGTATTGATTGATTGATTGATTGATTGATTGATTGATTAGTATTGATTGATGGATTGATTGATTGATTAGTATTGATTGATTGATTGATTGATTGATTGATTAGTATTGATTGATTGATTGATTGATTGATTAGTATTGATTGATTGATTGATTGATTGATTGATTAGTATTGATTGATTGATTGATTGATTGATTGATTAGTATTGATTGATTGATTGATTGATTAGTATTGATTGATTGATTGATTGATTAGTATTGATTGATTGATTGATTGACTAGTATTGATTGATTGATTGATTGATTAGTATTGATTGATTGATTGATTGATTGATTAGTATTGATTGATTGATTGATTGATTGATTAGTATTGATTGATTGATTGATTGATTGATTGATTGATTGATTAGTATTGATTGATTGATTGATTGATTGATTGATTAGTATTGATTGATTGATTGATTGATTGATTAGTATTGATTGATTGCTTGATTGATTGATTAGTATTGATTGATTGATTGATTGATTAGTATTGATTGATTGATTGATTGATTGATTGATTGATTGATTGATTGATTGATTGATTTACCTATTCATTTGGATTGGTTATTTTGTTTAGTTATAGGTGAACGAAAGCGACTTATTCTTGAATGCCATCTACCAAAAGAAGTTCCGTCGTTTTTCCAGTTGGGTATCTTAGCTAACAATACACCGGGGGGGAAAACAAGAGGTGGAGTAGCAATCAATGCAACCAAAGTCATGTGCAGTACGGAAATGTGTAAGGATTTGGAGATGAACGAGCTGTCTACGATTGAAGAAGGAGTGCTTTACTTGTACATCGATAATTCAGCCTGCGTAGTTAGAAATCTAACAAGGTTTTCATGTGTTGCACACTTTACTGATATAAATGTTAGCTCGAGAGAGGTTAATTCCACAAATATTACTCCCACAGGTAATGTGATTTTTTTAAAAGTTCGTTAATTACTTAACAAATATATTAATTATAGATCAGTAGGTGTAAATATATTTTATTGCAAAACTAACATACAATGTTAACGATTGTTGAAGAACAAGTTAACGCGTATATTATATGCATGTACCATATATTACTACACGTTGTTAAGACTCCCTCGCAGTCGGTTGTAGTGTTTGTCATGCAATACCTGCATTCAAGAAGAGAGAAGCTCTGCGTGACATACCCTAAAAACGACTGCGAGGGAGTGTACTACACGTTGACATTGCACGAGTTGCGTTTTTCTACAAAACTTGATGTTTACTACCGTTTTCATTGAAGTGCAACCTCCAAAGTTCTATCTCTCTTTTACAAACTCGTACTTGGACTGCCGTCAATCAATTTAAAAAATCATAAATAAATAAGTAAAAATCGAATATTTAGAAATAAGAACAACTTTTCTTACCATCAACAATAAGTAATTCAACGATAACGGTAGTAACGTCAGTGCTCTACCGGACTCTGAAAAAGCCGGGATAAAAATTATTTTGTACCCCCGATTATTTTTCAAGGAAGTCCACAAGTCTATATCGACTATACGGGGATGATCCGCTGAACAGGGTATGGTTTTTCGACCTTGGTGTCATGAGCAGGGTATTCAATTCTACTCTATTTCCGATTTAATCCAAAATTCCTGTCATACTCAGGGCCCAAAAAATGAGAGAAATTATTTTGCATTCAGGAAATTGGCAGGAATATAAGATCGTTGACTTTAAAAAAAGATACTAGAGCAGCACGTGTGTCTGAATTGATATATTTATACAAATCATATAATGTTCGTAAACCATTATAATTTGTCATAAGCAGTGTATGGAAGTTAGGTATTTTTTGTCATAAACAGGGTAACTCCTACAAGATCCCAGCGAAACACCCCTTCCCAGATCTGAAGGGAGTACCCCCCGGGCGCAAGACCAACGTTAACGCGGCTGTTGTGCATTGGCCCAAAGGCTGGAAGTATTACTGTAACACAGAACCCTCATGATAACATTCGACTCTACCACTCACTCACACTAGACACTCTAGTTTGACTCTATTTCATCAAATTAGATGCTTATCTAATATATTTTTGGCAGGGACAACTAAATCTCATATAAATGTATCGCCACTGTCATGTCCGACTATACTATCCATAAAGCATCACATGCTAGTTACAGAATTCAACATTTAGTAATAGCCAGCTATAGCAACACAGTACAGGAACAGCAATTCTGACAATTGGCCAGTATCATATTGGTCAGTTGACTTGCTCCAGTCAGCATTATTACAAGTATTATGCGTATTATCTATTCAATATCCTTCCTTGTAGAAGACGAATGCAGACCGAATACATCAACTACAGCATTATCTGTTTTACCTACAACTGCAGTGACAACAAAAGGTACTGCACATTGTTAGTTAATTTGTTTTAATCTGATTGAACTGTCAACGCTCATATTAACATAATTACTGAATCAGAAAACTGAAACTGTGTCGAAAATCAGTCGTTAATTTTTTTAAATATTCATGGCTTTCTTTACAGTTCCGTCAACTCCGGTCCGGATAACAACCAATTCGACGTTAGGACCAATCAATTGCACAAAACCTACAGAAAAACCGGTTAAAAGAAATTGTGAATCCGTAAATGGTAAGTTTAACAACGAAACAACCAGTCAGTCACGGGTTGTTGAAAGCTGAGAATTGTCTTTTTCAACACTAGTCAACATTGATTTAGGGGAAGGGGAAGGAAAAATGACTATCCTCGAAAAAGGGATGGAATAAGTGATGTTTACGAATATGAGATAAGAATTGCTTGTGTGTCAACACATTTTGTCAGAGATTGTAAAGCCTGACTTTGTCTCCCAGGCATTACTTCAATCTCTACACTAGCTTGTACTTGGTTTGTACTAAACCTAAACAAACAATTGGTATTTTCCGATCTTAATTTACCCTTTCATGTATTTTCTTTCAGATTGGAGGATAACGGCAATTGTTTTCATCGTAATAACAGTTGCATTAGCGCTAGGAATTATTTGTTGCTGGAAGAGAAGGGAACGGCGTACCATTATGAGAAGACGTCCCACTAGAACATGCACTAGAACCACCAATGGTACAGAACGAACGCGTTCAGACGGCGGTGATATTCCATTGAACTCAGGTCTTGAGGTACTGTCGATAATTAAATACATGGAGAGAATGTAATATAGATCTGTGGTTGTTTCTTTTAAACATAAACGGATTAAACAATAAAAATTCGACGACTGGAATGGAATTGACGATTAGTACTACGTTCCAGAATTTAGATTACGTTACTAGACATTCCATTCCAATTTATCAATGTAAACAAGCAAGACGTTACACAGTATTTTTTTTCTATGGCGTACGATTACCGCCAAAATTCGTGTTTTGTATTTTACACCCCAACTTGAAATTTTGATATCAACTTTGATATTTCGAACTCAACATTTAGAATTTCAAACACGACTTTGATATTTCGAACTCGACATTTAGAATTTCAAACACGACTTTGATATTTCGAACTCAACATTTAGAATTTCAAACACGACTTTGATATTTCGAACTCGACATTTACAATTTCAAACACGACTTTGTAAACAACTCAAAATACGTAACACTACTTTGAAATTTGCAACACAACTTTCAAATTTCGAACTCAGCACAACTCAAATTAACATAACTTTGAAATTATGGATTTCAAAGTTTTTTTACACGAACTTCACGTTAGTTCGTGAACACATCCGACCGCAAATATTTTTCAAACATTGATTCGATGTCATGATTGTCCGCCCGAGTCGTATTTCAAACTCGACTTTCTTATTTTAAATGACATTTGATACCCTTACATTTTGTGGTGATAGGGGGAGGGGGGGGGGGGGGGGGGGTGAACCATGAACGAAACCAGGTCTCTGGCCTCTCTTTATTACCCTCGTTTGCCTCATATCCTACATTTCTCCCACCTTCACACGTGTTTTGTGGTGCAGAAGATCGTAAGCCATATTATTCATATTAACAAAAGAAAGACTCCTCCGGGTAGCTGGAGAGCTCCTTTCGCTAGCAGAACAAAATAAGTATTTTAAAGTTATGAATTTTATACTTTTTAGAGTGTTTGCACATTCATGTATGGCCTTGTTTCTCGTTTTTGTTTTTTTGTTGTTGTTGTTTTTTTTTTAACACGCCGGCTGCATTAATTATTTTAAACATGCGTTTTTTTGTGCAGGGTATTCGATAGTTACTCCAACAGTGATGCCAAAAAGGTGCATAAACCTAATAATTAGGTTAAATACAATTATTTTATTCCCTTTATTTGGTTACAATGCTTTGTTTTACTGTTAGGAATATATTTTCACACAATTCTATTGATAATAATTTTATTATTTTAAATATTGATGTAGGAAATTATTTTATTTTGTAATTAAAAATGAAAGCATTTTCGAAAAACTTTGTTTTGAAAATTCTGAAGCTGATGAGTCGCGTTTCCAAAAGGCCATACATGAATGATTTAACACTCTAAAATGTATAAAATTCATAACTTTAAAATACTTACTTTGTTCTGCTAGCGAAAGGAGCTCTCCAGCTACCCGGAGGAGTCTTTCTTTTGTTAAATCCATGAATAATATGGCGTACGATCTTCTGCATCACAACACATGTGCGAAGGTGGGAGAAATGTAGGATATGAGGCAAACGATGCTGGGTAATAAAGAGAGGCCAGAGACCAGCTGGTTTCGATCATGGGTCACCTACCCCCCCCCCCCCCCCCCCCCCTCCCACCACAAAATGTAAGGGTATCAAATGTCATTTAAAATAAGAAAGTCGAGTTTGAAATACGACTCGGGCGGACAATCATGACATGGAATCAATGTTTGAAAAATATTTGCGGTCGGATGTGTTCACGAACTGACGTGAAGTTCGTGTAAAAAACTTTGAAATCCATAATTTCAAAGTTATGTTAATTTGAGTTGTGTTGAGTTCGAAATTTGAAAGTTGTGTTGCAAATTTCAAAGTAGTGTTACGTATTTTGAGTTGTTTACAAAGTCGTGTTTGAAATTCTAAATGTCGAGTTCGAAATATCAAAGTCGTGTTTGAAATTCTAAATGTGGAGTTCGAAATATCAAAGTTCATATCAAAATTTCAAGTTGGAATGTAAAATTCAAAACACGAATTTTGGCGGTAATCGTACGCCATATTTTTCAAAAGTGATTCCCTCCAACCTTCCCCTTTTTCCCCCACGCCTCTGTAAAAACTAAGTTGTGTGCCTACTAAATCTCCCTCCCGTCAATATATGAAAACCCATATCAAAATAGATTATGAGCATATATTTTGGATTTAAGTATCTTTATTTTATTTTTTTACTCAATTATTTTTTTGTAGAGGACTTAAAGAGGAACCTAATAACCAGTAACTGATGTCCAGTCTAAGCCCGAATTTGAACTCGGAAAATGCTAATATGTTCAGAATGTCCAAACGGTCGATCCCATCGAATTTCCAAAAGTGACGAAGCGATTTTGAATGGATTGTTTGATTGGTCGATAGATAACAATACGAATGAATGTTTTCTTTCGTCCAGCTTTCAAACGACGATGCTGCAGGTTGTTGAATTTAGTATTGGTGAGCTTTGAGGACAGGGCTCAGCCGCAGCATAAACAGAGTTGTACTATCGTTATGTAATAGAAAATTAATAAATAATGGACCTTCCCTGCATTCGTTTGACTGGCCACAAAACAATAGATTCACACCGAGGCTTGAGTGTATAAATCCATACATTCTCTGTATTTCATACACTCCAGCCTCATTGTCAATCTATTGTTTCGTGGCCAGTAAAGAGAATGCGGGGAAGGCCAATTGAAAAGAAAGTGCATTAAAAAATAAACAAAAACAAAGAGGATACACTTGGTAAATTACCTTCCCTATCTTTCTCACCTGAAGTACAAGCGCGCTAACTTCTGACAGTGCCAAAACGGCCTGGGGCCGGTTGCACGAAGCCTGAATAAAGTTATCCACAGGATAAAGTTATCCACTCCTGAAACGATTTCTTTAGAATTTATCCGTTGGATAGCGATTTATCCGGTGGATAGCGCTATACAGCCTTCGTGCGACCGGCCCCAGATTTGTAGTTTGTATGGGATTCCTGTACAAACGTCTAATTTGCATAAATTACTGTTCTTTATTTTGATTGGTTAGTGAGTACACTCTGGGTGGGAGGAGGTGCTCATATTTCAAGTCCACAACATGGCGGCGGCGATGTCCACGGGATTGGATATCGTTCAAGTTTCGGTTTTGTTACGTGGATTATCAGTCAGCAGTAGACTGATACAGCACACACCAAACCAACGAATATCTGAACTTTTCAATTTCGTCTATGTTGGCGCTAATTCTTCGCGGGTTTGATTTTCTCGAGGAAAGATTCCGAACAACCTGGGGACCTTATTTGTGGGAAGTGCTGCTCATTTTACTCGAACGAGCAGTTTTTGGAAGTTTAACTTTGTTAGGGATCATCATGGAGGAGGATGACGTCTTCTTAGATCCTTTAAGAGCCCAAAATGGCAAACCAAGTTATCCCCCTAGCCCTGAACTTGAAATGCGAACTGTTGCAAGAGGCTTAGGTGGAATGGGGGTACGATCGCTCTCTTTACCCGATGTTTCGCATGACGGCAAGGGAGCAGACAACAAATCTAAGAAGTCACAACAATCAATCATGGATCCCGTCAAGGAGTTTATTGTGAACTTTGTGAACAGGAAAGGTACTAAAAAGCGCGACGCTGACGATAAAGCAAAACCAACTCCTGGTCGCGGACATGCATTTATTCCGTTCCAGCTACGAAATCCTACGTGGTGTGATTTATGCGGAGAGTTTATTTGGGGACTATATAAACAGTCTGTTCGATGTAAAAGTGAGTATTTCATATATATATTTCTCTTTCAGTCACTCTCTGCTTATTATTTACATATTTTACATGTGTTATTCAACGAGCTCAGTAATTACCAATTTATTAACAATTCACAAGTGTAAGTTTTTTTACTAATGATCTTGAAGAAATCAACACTGCATTTTGATACTTTGCAAAGAACATGAGCAAACAGAAACATTGCCTCTATACAGAACTTGAATGACAAGAGTAAAGATCATTGTGATAACACAATATCTTATTTGTTTTGATATTTTTGCTGAATTAAAATAATCTCAATGCTTTCTCGAAAGTAGTTCTCTTTAGCAAACAGAAAGTTGTCACAATTGATTTTACAAAACCAGAGAAATCTCTGCCGAACAGGGCTTAAAGATTGCAAAAGTCAACTTAAACTTTCTTCTCTCGTTTGGAATGTTTTTCTTCTTCTTTTCTTTACAACAATTATTAATTAAATTCTATTTTTGGAAATATTCTTGTAATAATTATTTAATCATGTGAAAATTGTTTTTTTTTTCAAATTTCAATAGTTTTCTCACTTTGTGCAATATTATTCTATTCAATCTATGGTATGTAGAGGAATGTGTTAGAAATGTTATTATTAGTCATTGGTGACTTGGTGACTATTTGAGATGTGTGATTTAGGTGACCATGTATTAGAACCTAACTTTATATGTGTTCTGGTTTCCTTCTTGTCAGCTTTTCCTCTTTCATTATACGATGTATTTGATCAGTTTTAAACAAGATAAGGCTAGACATAAAGAAAACCAACCACATCCATACTTCATTTATCATCATTTTTTTGAAACAGGAAAAGGAAATAATATATTTTCTTGATATTATATTTATATTTATATTTATTTTATATATTTTCAAAAATAGTTTTGAAATATTTTATTACATAGATATGTCTCAATATCACTGAAACATGTATATGTGTACAAGGAAAATGAATAGTAAAATACTAGTTTGGATAATTCAACTTTTTAAGTATATAAATATTATTAGTTACTAACTGTTTACATTTTTGACAAGTTTCTTGATGCTGAAAAATTAGTATGTTATTTAAAAAATACAATTATTTTAGGAGAAAAACTCTAAAATTACATATTAAGCATTTGAAACTCAAATTAAGTTGATTTACATTTCATTATGTTTCAAATAAGTTTAAATTTAGAAAGTACATGTAGTTAGACATTTTTTATTTCTATATTTTCTGTCTTGCTAACTGTATTGTCTACCTCATGGAATAATATATTGAACAAAACATGCCTCTTACACCTGGCAAATATTCAACACTTATCTCTTTACGTTTATTGGTTGATTTAATATTGATGTTTGATGACTATAAACAATAGTTGGACTTTATGTGTTAAGTTTGAAAAACCCACAAAATGTGAATTTTAATAGTTGACATGTGTATAACAGGTTAATGCACAATAAGGTAAGGATGTAAGTTGTGATTTTCTGAAGTTTTTTGACTAATACAGTTATTATTGTAACTGCAAATGTTAGAGACATTTATAAAGAATATCTACAAAATTAACTACTATGCGAATGAAATGTATAAAATGTTATTTTTACCCCATCAGTTTTCGCAATTAAAAAGGAAAATGGAAATGATTTTAGAGTATGATGGAAAATTAGTAAATCCATTATTGAACAATTGGGTATAGCCTTAGAATAGAAAATGAACCATTTGATGGGAAATTAAATAATAGGGTTGTTGTGATGAGGATAAAATATTGTCTCAGTTTTAGGCTATACTCAAAATGTATGCTGGCACATTATACTATGATTTCATGCTGGTTTATATTCATTGGTCGATTGAGCTATAAGTTTGAAATGAGATGACCTTTTGTCCAAGTCTTCGTATCATACCAGAAATCGTTTTCACATTGCCTCTCTTCTGCAATTATAGTCATTGTTTCTGTAGAATCAAAGTAATAAAAAATTTGAATATGAATTTTGAAACTACTTTGATATAGAGATGGGGTTCAAAATGTCATTTGCACACGCTCAGTAGAGTGCTATGACCCAACTTCTAGTGGGCTGCTTATTTTAAATTGCTTTTCTACTATTGTTTTTGTTTATATTTTATAATTGAGTCAAACCTAAGTATAATTTTATCCATTCATTCATTCTTTCATTCCTTTGTCTATCCAAGCCATTCTCTTTTTTCATGTATCCTTTTATTGATTATATTTATTATTTGCAATAAAAATCCTCATACTCATACATCCATTGTGATACTTTAATAATGATAATAACAATTAAATCTAATGATTAAAAACAATGAAATTGAATTATAATCAATCATAATCATTCTTTAATATAATAGAATATAATAATTAATTAAAAAATCAATCATCAGGTATTAATATATTATGCAACATCCTTGATGCAATCCATATAGTTCTAGTGCTACTGAATACTTCCTATGCCTTTCTTATGTATTGATCTTATTAACTACAACTGGTATCTTAGCATGGTAAATACGCTGTGTCATTTCCTTGATAGCTAAACAATGTCAAAATCTCTGTTATACTGAAATGAAGGATATTGTTCTGAAAAGGTTCCTCACATTAGCATATAGTCTAGTCATCAACAGAAATAGCACTTATTGACAGAGTATTTTAATGTCAAAGTATTTTGCCTTCTTTTTGAAAGGATTTCAACAGGTTCAGTAATTTGTTACAGAATTTACATGACTGCATATTCACAATCTTGGTAGATTTCACACTTTTAATGCTCCAATATTGATTGATTTTGAAATCACATCTTGTGGATAAAATTGCACGACTATTGTTCAATGCCAATTTTTGCATTTTAAACGTAAGTGTAATTTATTATACATTTGATTTTGTTGAATTGTATTGTTTCTTTCTTAGTGAGTATGATCACTGTTAATGATGATAATTGCTACTGTAAATCTGTGAAGCATTTATGGACATTTACTAACCATGTGGTTTTAATGGATTTTTGTTTTTATGCATTTTGTCATCATATATTGTAAAGTGATGATCAAGTGATCTACAGTACAAGTATGGTTTACTTGTAGAATTTCTTTTGTTTCTGTCTCAATGTGATCAGTAACCTTGTCATTGCTTCTCTGTATTTATTATGAAACATTATGGTTGATGCAATTGTGTATTTCATGGATTTTTAGGTAAAGCATATGTGCATTTAAATCAAAAGTGATGTTATCAACCTTCAGATTGTGAACAGACGTTCTACTGCTTTAAAATGCTGTTTAATTTGCAAAACAAATTCACAATTATTGATATTGATTCTATTGTATTTTTTTCAGATTGTAAATATACTTGTCACTGGCGATGTATCGAAGAGATTGATTTGGACTGTATAGGATCTTGGCCACAGCATATAGCAAGGAACATGTCCATCGATGAAATAGCTATGAAAACATTACATCAACTTGACCAGGTTAGTTTTATCCTTTTAAATATCTATGAAATGACAGAGTTGTAAAAACGTACTTAAAAGAAATAGTTATAACATTTGATCATACAAACTACTTGCAATTACTGTATATTTTTCATGCCAATTTGAGGTTTGTTTGTTTGTTAATATTGATTTATATTATCTAGAGATATTTATTGTTTATTAGTCTATTTCAAATGAATGGGAAACAGACACTGTATTGTAATTTATATTGTAATTGCTAAGAAAGCAGTAATTAAGTCATCTGCAGTATTGGAGTAGCACTATTTGAATTGTACCATTCCCACTTGTGAATATGAAATCAGTTCTACTGAATTCTGTTATTCCCTACAAAACGTTTACTGTAAACAATTCTTTTCAGTTTTTTGTTGATTTTTCCTCATTATTTAAGATTTTAATACACTCTGAAGCTAGTCCTTATGTCCTTATGGCAATTAAACATATGATTATATTCACTGCAACTCAAATTTATAATAAATGTTAGTGACAGTCACAGAGGAATATTTTCTAGTTATGTACTTATTATTTACCTAATTATCTTTTGGAGTGGGTGATTGCATGGGTAGTTTTTTTAAAAGGATTCTTAAATTCATGTTCATGCATCTTTTTTTCAATTTATATACATGTATGTTTTGTTTGTTTATGTTATGTGGTAATTTTTGTATTTTCATTTAATTGTTTTTTATCAGTCAGAGTGATCATTGCTTCCCTATTCTTTTGTTTTTATTGATGTCAAAAGATCATTGATTCTAGAATGTATAGTTAGAATTTTCCAGAGTCTTAATTGGTGTAACTATGCTAAGAGGGCTAAGCAAATTCCTTTTTGTTTCATTCAATTGCAGTTGTTTACTTTTGTATTTGTTGATAAGTTTCAATCTAGTGAATATACTAATTTTATGCTTTTCAGATTAATGTATTAAAAACAAATTTTCAACATTAAACCAACATTAGTGATCAACTTAACAAAAATTGAATATTGTATGTGAGCTATTGTATAGTTTGATTATTTTGTTCTGGAATCTTATTCATAACCATTATAGTTGCAATTAGTAAATATATTCTTGATTCTTGCAGGGTGATAGCAAAAGAAATGAACCATATGTAGTGATATCAACAAGTGATATTTCTCCAAGTAGTCTTAGAAGGAAAATAGATGAATTTAACACACAGACCACAGGACTTATTATGACTATGGTATGATGATAAGCATTGTTATTGTATTGTCTTCATTGCTTTTGAGGCATATTGAATATTGTAATAATTTCCAGTTCACACATACACAGGGAAATATATTTTTAAAATCATTTTTTTAATGAATTTATTTTGTCTCTTGTTTAAAAAGTCATTCATTCATTCACTTGTTTATTTATTTTTTAGTCTTTTTTCCATCCATTCACAAGTTCATTCATGTATTCATTCATTTTTATCATTCATTTATTTATTTATTCATGCATTTAAACAAACATTTATTGATAATCTGACAGTTTAATGTCATTATTAAAATTATTGTCAGGGTGTTAAACATGAAATATAAGCTGTTGATCAATATAGTCTTTAAATGACATTTTTGTTATCCTCTTAAACTTAATTTATCATTTGTTTGATAATCATTTGGTATCACCTTGTTATGGTGACTTGAAGTCTTGAGTAAAACTACTTAATAAGATTGACTTCCTATCAGCTGCCTAACAGCTATAAACCTTTTTTTACTTTAAGAATTAAATGTTACTTATATCATCATGGTATTTATGGTCATGAATGCACTGATATTACTTTGTATTGTATTGTATTTCAGAAAGACGACAGTATATTCCAAGGGTTTATTCGTGTACATATGAATCTTTTACGCCCCATCAATATTGTGGCTGGTCAAAGACCATTATCTATCTTTGAAACTGTTTCTGGTTCAACCGATAGCAAGGTAACCTAATGGTGATCAATTGCGTCTTATGAATGATGAATTATGGTGATGTGAAAAGATGTCAACCGATAATGAAGCTGTCCATGTGATATAATGAACTGTATTTAAAGAAATTGACAAAAAATATATGGCAAGCTTCAACAAGCAGGACCACAACAAATGATGATATAAATAAATTAAAACTTTGTTTGTTTATTCGTTTAGTCTTATATTCAGGGTTTCTGGTATTTTGTGGGGGGAAAAAATCAAAATTTTGTGGATTTTTTTAAAGATTATGCTTGAAAATTTAAATCGTACAAAAGGGCTAACTTTGATTAGGTCTTTTATTCTGGCCTTTTTATATAAACTATGAATATCATGCAAGACTGTAACAAGAGTAAAAAATAAATCACTCAAACAACCCAGAGAGATAAATAATTTATATATATTGGTTTATTTGACAAATTATGCAGGATTTGTGGAAAATGGTTGATTATGTGGGTCTGCACCCGTGCGAAATACCATAATCCCCTGCTTGATATATTCATTCACTCATTTATATATTGATACCATGCATTTCATTCGTTCATTCATTCATCATGTATTGATTTTGTCTAACTTCAGAAAAGCCAAAGAACATCATTCTTTCTACCTCTTGGTACTGTGAAAGCCTTGCATGTTTCAAGTGAAACAACTGTTAAAGAAGTGAGTGGTGTTGCATCTCATGACATCATCTGTCGACCAGTTTGTTTATTTAAGTGTTCAATACAATAGTAGTTATAATTATGGATCTTACCTTTACATTTCATTGTGGATCATTTTCCTTAATCAATATAATTTAGATTCTTCTCAAAGTGCAGCACTACGATTCATTCCTGTTCTATTCAGCTTTGTTGTTGCCACTAATGCTTACAACTTAGCCTAATGCTTTACATATATGACTCACTCACATTTAAACAATGCAGTTGGTTGCAACACTGTAATTTTAAATGTGGTCTAGCACAAGGACACATTATTGTTCCTCTCAGCTTTACTATTTCCTTTATAAGTTTTATTAAATGTTATAGTTTTCAACTTAATGAAGTCTTTCTGTGTTTACAGGTTATTGAAGCTCTATTAAAAAAGTTCAAGATAGCAGACAACCCTAGAAAATTTGCACTTTTTGAGTGTTATCAAGAACAAGACGATCATGGTTAGATGCTTGTGTTTTTGCAACTAGATCATTCTAACACCAATCAATTTGTTCTTTTTTTGGAATCAATTTTACCTTAAAATTCAGTGGCTATAGAAGATGAGAATAAATGGGGTATCAGGCGTCCAAAAATAACTAATATTATAGGAAAATTCAATGCATGACGAGGGAATTCCACATTGAATTTCACAAGAAAAACAATATCGCACGAATCGCAAAGCGATGAGTGCGATATCGTTTTTTCGAGTGAAATTCATTGTGGAATTCACGAGTCAGGAATTGAATTTTTCTTGAATCCCATATCTCAATCGAAAGTTGTTTTTTTTCTAGGTGTGAAATGAAAAGCGTACGGGCTACCTGTGTAACGGTAAATTCATCTCCTCGATAGCCAATCAGCGCGCGATCTTCGATTGAGATGTGGGATTCCATGGAATATTGATTTATCCTTTTAGTGGTGTTATTGAACATGCCAACCACTTCTAATAATAAATTCTGTTTGGGTTATCATTAATCGGCGAATTCACCTCCACAATAGATGTTATACTTGTACCACTACCTAAATTCTCAATGATTAATATTTCATAGTTATTCTAAGAAGAATGGCAGATATAGAAACACCGTTAATGTTAAGGCTGTTATGGGGTGGTGCCGATATTAGACATTCATTTTCTCTACAAGAGAATGAGACTGGTGATATAGTGGTAAGTACAACAATCACAGGCTACCATTGATTTGATTGTGTTATCTAACCTCTGGGTACTGAAGAGGTGGGTTCAAATCCTGTCAAGGGCATATGATGTTTTTCTCTTAACATTTCTATAAATCTCTGGGTAGTTGGAATAGTATTGCCAAAAAAGTGTTTGTGTGGTTGGATATTCCAATAACTTGTGTAGAAGTCATCTCAGCAAAGGACACCGAAGATAAATGCATTCTGATGTTATGTTTTTGAAAAAAAAAAGCCTTCATCAAGAGTGCTAACACCCAGGCAATCAATCTGTAACCTCCTTAGAGTTTCCAGACAGTATTTTGTTTTCTTGTCTTGCTGGTGATTATGCAGAAGAAGTTTAAAACATGAACAAGCTAGAACTGATAACAATGTTCTAAACTGTGTCCATTTTAATATTTTTCTTTCAAGTGGGAAGTTTTCAGTATGCCAGAGCTTGTCAATTTCCTAAAAATTCTGGATAAAGAAGAAGAAGAGCACATTTCTGTGGTAATGTTATGTAATCTCTTTGATTTATTTATGTTTATGCTTGACTTAGCTACCATAGTAATGTTATGTAATCTCTTTGATTTATTTATGTTTATGCTTGAATTAGCTACCATATTAATGTAATGTAGTGCTTATATAGCACTTTTAACTTAATGTCTCAATGCACTTTACAATCTCTAATATTTATAGTATGTAATCCGGTTTTACAAGCATGAGGTTGATTAGTAGTTAGTATTAGTGTAGGCCTATCACCGAGGATGCTCGTGACCTGAGTCCTCAGTCGTTCTTTTACATTCCCCTGTTAATGGTTAATGTGAAGCACTACGTCTCTTATTTATCAGATTTTGTCTATTGTTATTTTGATTGATTATGTGCTTGTTGTTGTTTGTTTCTTATTTGCTTGTGTGGCATTTTATATGTTCCAGGTCAGAGAAAAGTACAAGAATTACAAACAAACCCTAGAGCAAGAAATGTCTGAAAGAAGAAAAAAGAAGACGCCTTCTGAAGGCAGCCCCACTCACCATAAAGCCACATAGCAGTGAATACATTACAATAAACAATGATATTATCCAATGCCATGTACAGGACTAATAAACAATTGCTTGCTGCTGTTGGTGTAAGCAAACACTGGTATTGTTTTACCTCTGGTTTTTGAAAAGTTTGTTCATTAAGCTTATTAAGGCTGGACGGATTCATGCATCCTTGTCCGTTAAATGCTTATGGTCCACTGCAACTTTCAAAGTTTTTTGTTTGACATCAGGTTGTTTGATCATATTTATAATGTATGAATTAGACCTGTACTGTTTAAATTGCTAAGTTTCATGTAAATATATGTACATAGATTCAAACAAATTCATGGTTATTTGTTATTTATGTCAACCATCATGTTTCGTATTGTAATAAAAAGAGTAGGTTATGCTTTATGTGCTATTAAGATATTGTGTGCTCCAAATGCCACACATCTCCAAGATTATTGGAACTTGATTTCAGTGATGTTGTGGTACGCAATTGATTTTAGTATTAAAGCACCATCTTTATTGAGTAAGCCCATGGTAACATTTTATCATGTTCCTTACTTGGTTTAGAAATTATAGATGAACAAATCCAATTCTGGTTGCATTAAGCTCATCCAGTCTAACATTCTAAAACTCATACATGAATAATTAATAAGTGATTTTCAAAGCAAATCAATACCTGTGATGAGTTCAGACCAATTCTTCTTTTTTGTGTGTGTGTATAAATTTAAAACTCTTTTTTCCCCGATAAAGTTGAACAATTCTCAAGTTTTTGATGGAAAATTAAAAACTTTTGGAGTTTTTTAGAAGCAGTTTATAAAATTTGAATTTGTTTTTTGTCATCGCTATAGATACGCGGCCTTGCCTTGTATCTATATCTGCTGATAAAACACTCATTCTAATTTTATAAAACTACATAAAGCCAATTGACAGGAAAACAGTTCAGTTACACTACTGCTAGATATTTGTACAATCTAATTAACAAATTATTATCTGTTTGAATAAAAAAATTTGTTGCCAAATTATTCAATCTGTCAAATGACGGTAATTATATATACAATAAGAGTGTTTATTCATTCTACTTTAATCACCTGAAATATTTTTGACAAATTTTGGACATTTTTAGGACACATACATGTACTTATGAAAGTTTTTACCTAAATATCTGTTTGTGGGTGACAAAATCACACATCAAACATAAAAAAATCTCAAAAACTTGTCAAAAAATCTGAATTTATATAGAGCAAATCTCCTTTGTAATTTCTGGCATTTCATTTTAACTAATTCTGTATTAGGCTTTAAAGATGTTTTTGCAGGAGTTATGGAATGAACTACAATCATTTTGATAATATGCTATAAATGTTAACCAAGATTTTTGTTAGCTGTGTTTCATTTATTTTATAACAAACAAGTTCATATTTTCAAAGAATGTTAAAAATAAAATCAAACAGGAATCATTTACATGTGTATTGGGGGCAGATCCTGGACTCAAAGGAAGGGCAGGCCAAATGTAATTTTTCACTGTAAACCAAACTTTTTAATTTACACCAATGGGAGAGGGTAGGAGTCTGCAAAGTTGGTCTTCACTTAAATCCAGTCTTGAGTGTGCAGATGGTTGTCTATTTGTTTATTCTTGAGATGATGCTCACACTCATTACCTATACATTTTAACTTACAACTACGTATACTGACAACACTCAACTAGCATATGGACTTTTGTTGAAGAAGAAAAACCGGCATGCAAGACACCAACATGCTCTGACATGGTGACTCACCAATACAACCCAAATATCCATGGTAATTATTTTTAATGAACATCATTTTTTTCATGACTTTTTGTACAATATCATTCAGAACTATCGGTTCATTATTTTGCAATGAACTGCCAATGATCACAGGATAATCTGTCTTTTATATACAACATAAATATTACAGTTCAATCTTCTTTAGCGATTTTAAATTGAAATTGCTGAATATTATCACTTGAGATTTGGACATGACTTTCATGGTTAATCAAATATTTGACAAAGTTATATATCTGAGGAAATGACTCCTGTCCAATGATCCAGTACGTCTAGGGAGCCACATTTGAGTTACCAGATTAGAATAAGAGTTGTCTCTGTCATGACAAATGTGGGCACCTCAATTAAGTGGAATACATAGACTGAGGTACATGTTATGCATCAATGAACCTAGACTAACAAAATGTATTACTCTGCAACATCTCTCCATACAATCATTTTGTTGAAGTGCAACCCTCGAAGCTAAAATTCTTGTTTAGAACCAACCTGGCATTTTGGTGGATGTCTGCTTTTTGATTGACGTCAATTAAAGATGCCAGTTCATGGATGTTTTGGCTTCAAGGGTCACTTTTCAACAAAAATGGTTTTAAAATAGTGGAGAATGACTGTGAAGGACTGTATCATTGTCAAGCGTAGTACTTGCACTTCTTCAGTAGTAAGGCAGCAATCAAATAATTTGCATGTTGACGCAAACAATGTTCCAGAAATATTGATATTCTCCATGTGCAGCAATGCATCTATGGTTTATTTTTTCTTTTGCCTCTTGCTGTCACGATGGCCATGCCTCACACATGACTAATGGAAAATCTACATGTAACCTGGGGACTGTCAAGTTCACAGATCCTTGAGGAGACAGCCTCTCAGTTAATTGTCGCATCCATGCCTTTCCTCCTTCATTTGTTGGTTTGACTTCTTCATAAAATTCATGTGCTAAGTCACCATCTTCATCAAAATACATTGAACTGCAAAAATGATAGGAATTATCCTATAAAATCACCATTGTTATAATATCTAAGGGATATAGTTTTGATTTAGAGTAATACTAGTAAGGAAATAATATATACGAGTGGGCTATTCTAAAGGAGTTTAAAAATTAATCATCTTAGTCAAAGAACACTTTTGGAAAAACATTATGCTGCCAGAATAATAAATTGCCTAATTTTAGAATAACAACATAGTCGATTGTTATGACAGCATAATAAAGAGCATTTGTTCAAATATATAATTGAGATTCTTTAAACGTCCATAGTTTGAATTAGTAATTGTAACGATTGGCAACACTAAATACATGGATATCATTATTAGAAAACTAATTCGTATACATGAGTTAAAATATGACAAAAGGAAAAAGTCCAAAATTTTATATAAGTTTGTGACTAACCTTGTTCGTTTCCAAACCAAAGCCTTTGCTCTAAATGGACTTTCAGAGCTTGTCAGTGCTTTCCTATTTGAATAAACACCACATCCTAGCATGTACTGTACATTATTGTACATGTTAGATACGACCGATCCCATTTTACAATCTTCTTATCGATTAAAGAAGAATAAATCGATCAAAATGCAGCCATTTTTTCCTTCTCCTTCACATTCTTGAATGTTTATGATTGGACCTGGCGAGGCTACCAAGTAAACATACACTGCATTGTGGGAATGACACAGGCAACCCGCGACAGCATTTCAATGTAATGTGGCATACCTTATACAGGTAGTAATGCTTCAAAAGTAGTAAATGTAGTTCGATTGTCGTATAGTATATACCTTGTTGTTAACAATTTTCTTGAGTCAGAGTACTTTTCTCGATAAATCGGAATTCAGTTTATGTAAACCGTGCAAAGAAGTTTGCGACAAAGCTTGATATCCTACCACTTTTAAGGGTACATAATTGCCCACAGTTCTTAATATTTTTATAGCTTCTACGCGGAAGTGCTCTCTTCATCATGTGAGACTTTATAAAAAATATAATGGTATATAAAATTTTAATAATAAATTTAAAAAAACATGTTTTGTTAAATCATCTTTAAAATGAGTTGCTAATTTTACAGTGCCGGCTAATAACTGTTTCTCCTTTTCAGTAACGAAAAATGCCTTTTCTACTGTTTGTTTGTCTTGTCTTCCTCAATTCTAAACGATTGTCAGAAACAATTCCAGAATTGTAATCGCTTTCAAAGTCAGTTTTCCGTCCTCCTACAGCATGCGATTTCCCACTTTACTTTTCTCTATCATCTTTCAGTAGGTTCGGGCACCAGTCGTCGGTATTATTCCACACTGTTAGTAAATTCACTGTCAAAGAAGATTTTTCTTCCAATCTTTATCGTCGTTTCAAGGTGTTTTCCCCCTTCTCCAGTAAATGAAACAGTATATTCATCCTTATCGAGCGGATCTACGATCTTTAAACCTTCTTTCTTTGGACTGCCGTCAAATGGCATTTCAATTTCTATTCCATGTTCAACGAGCAGCTTTGAGAAACCTTTCGGTATTGATTCTAGTTCAATCATCTGAGCAAGACAAAAGAATATTGATGAGTGTCAAAAATGTTAAAAAATACAAAAAACATACACATATTATTCCAAAATACAAACAAGCCAACATATAGATATATGAAGTTCAACTTCTTTTGGCTGCTCTTCTGTGAAGGTGGGTTTGAGACTGTACCTGTTGAAAACTTGGTTGTCTTGACGGTATGGGAGTGATGTAAGCGCTGTCTTCATCGCCGTACGTGAAATAGGTGGCCTTCTCTCTGTACTTGCGTTTAGGGTTGACATCCAAGTGGTCATAACGACTCACATCGACAACTTTAATTTTCGTTCTCATGAACGGTACCCAGTGCTTTAGTGGTATTCCAGCAAAGCAATCAACCTTAAAAATGAAAAATGTACTAAGTTGATTGTATTGAGATCGATAGTGCGCACGGTGAAACGTGACTAGGGGAGGTTTGATCCCAGCCCCTAAATATAAAGGACCGTTATGCAAGTTATAAATACACTAAGTACGTTTTAACGCAAAAACAGTTTTAAATCGCTAGTTTGCCTCTGTGTATCAGTTGTCTTGAATGAAATAAAAAGACAAATACGTTTCGGCTCCTATCACACTCTCTTACTTTTAAAGCGATATAGCCTGACGGAGAACAGACAATTTTCTGTCTTCTTTATTTAATTTCAGCCACTTTACACCAATAAATCATTTCCGAATAAAAAATGGATGTCTATTTCTAGTTTACCTCTATTCCGGGTTCTTTTGTAGATCCTTTTAGGATTTCGTGTAATAGAACATCATGGAGCTTTAGTTTCTCGACACAGCGAAGGACTAGAGGACTTTTACGCCCCTGTGCAACATCTATGGCAGCTTTACAATCAGCAGCATTACTAAACTCTACTTTAGCCACTGCATAGTATTGATGTGAGACAATGGGAAATTGCCCAAAGTATGTCACCACCATTTGATTGTTCCTGTCAACTCGTCCACTTGCAATAAACATGTGGTGAGCTGGTGGGTCCAGAACCTTCAATCACATAAAATCATTGAAGTCATTAAATCCGCAAATCGTCAAAATGAGTTCAGTGTCATATAGCACGACGCTCGAACTTGTGACTGGTGAATGGATGTCGGAAAAGATTCCTAAATAGATGAATAAATATGCTGATTCTATCAAATAATGAATGAACAAAGAAACAAGCGCATCGAGAGTAATTGAACGTCTGTTTCATGATTTCATGGAAGAGTAATTGGCGATTGGATGGATAAACTATTGTATGGTTCTTACCGTTCCTATTGCACAAAGAATAGCATTTCTCATGATGGCTGCCAAGTCGTCTAAGAACTCAATGGAAGTAGCCCAGGGATCCATGCATGTTGTAATGATGTACTTGACTCCCTCCGTGTTAAAAGGGTCGATCTAAAACAAACACAGAAACGATTCAAAGTCACTCGGTTATTCCCAAAACACATATTCCTACATATATCAAACAAATATTCAAAACCAAACAACAGACAAATAAACAAACGAACAAACTCAAATTGTAAATAAATATTCAAATAGAAAAACAAACAAGCAAATAAGCAAACCAACAAAATAAGAAACAAACGTGAATTGAATTCAGCATTAAGACATACCCCTAGTCGTTTCTTAAACTCTTTGAGTGCAATGCTGTGATCATGATGCTTGTAAGTGGATGCCGTCACCAGCATTGGGAATCTAAAAGCACTGACACGATCATCTGACATACACAGGTCTTTGAAGACAGCTTGAACGATGTCGTTGACCAATTTCACATCTTTGTTGCCTTTGATGTTGATGGAGAAACATGGTACCATTGTGTCGGGTCCAATCTCACGAAGGTATTCCATTACTTCATCGTTCTAGGATAACAAAATGATAAAAAATAACTAGTCTTTTTTATGTTTTTACACATACAATAAAGTTGTAGTAAGTTTCAGAAAGAGCTGAAGTCGGTCAGAGGAAAGCTTTAGATTCGTTTCGATCGGAAACCACCGGCTGGAGTCAAGTGTCACTTTCAATACAAAAAAAGTCATAAGATGCAATCAAGACAAAGATACCTTAGCGAGTTCGTCGTTTGTTTTTCCAATAATGTTCTTTTTGATGTATTTGATATGTTCTGCTGGTGAGCGGTCAGCAGGGAGAGGCTTAGTGGGGACGAGTACAAATTGGTCGTCATGATCAGCTAGGGCTGCCCAGTAACAGTAAAGTAGTTTAGAAGTAAACATGCACTCACCAAGGATTCTACCATAACCGTTCTTGTGCAGGCCAATGATCTACAGGCAATATCAAACAAGGGAAATTATACAGTGGTATATAAATGATCAGTTTATAAGGAATTGCAAGTGTCATGTGTCTAACACACAGACACGCAGACAGTCGGACACGCTGACAGACAGAAATACAGACACGCTGACAGACAGACAGACAGACAAAGAAACATACAAACAAACAAACAAACAAAAAGAACCAAAAATAAACAAAGAACAACAACAAAACAAACAAACAAAGAAACGAATGATAGGCTGCAGGACAGTGTTATTAAGACTATCTGTTGTTACTCACTCTGTGTGCCATAGCAATACCAGCAGCAGACGCTCCAGGTTTCGAGCCTTCGATACCAATATCACCAAGATTAACAGCACCATGATAATATACAGCACGATCGCTGATGTTAAGAAACCTATTTATCCTCTTATCACGATAGCAAATCGCCCCACCAGGGTAGGGACAGAAGCCTGTTTTGTGAGGGTCGATCGTGACTGTGTCGACTTCCAATAAGGCAGAGAGTTGGTCTCCTGTATACGTTCCAAGGCTTAGTTCAGGCACAAACCATTTGACTTTGTCGTTGGTGTTATCTAGAGGATTAGGTGGTGTTCGTAACATCGTACAGAAATATCCACCCCATGCAGCATCAGCGTGAATCATGAAGTTTAGACCCTGAAACAAACACAGGCAAACAAAACATCAATCACAAACTCTCCAAGACCTTAAAGCAAATGGCAAAAAATGAGCATGAAACGTTGTGTCTCTTTTTGTCACATGTCTAGTACATGCGCCCAAGTCTATGTGAATAAAATGATAAAGAGCAGAAACATCCAAGAGATGGATGAGATGCATAACAGACGATATCTAGCAAAGAAGGGATTGAGGCGTCAAGCAGCAAACAACTGCTGACCAGTTGCACTGCGACAATTCTTGGAGCGGGAAAAGCCAGAGAAAGATAAGAATATTAGTGCAATAAAATGATAGCTGTTCAAGTGTTTTACCCTTGCTCTCATTTCATGTTTTATTTCCAGTATTTCAGTGAGAGGATCTACTGCACTTTCTTCTGTCGTACCCATAATTGCAATTACACCAATTACTGGAATTCGTTTGGCCAGTTTGTCCTCGAGCTGGTCTCGTAAACCTTGGATACAATGCAACCAAAGACATATAACTTTGAAAAATAAGCCATATTTCACATATTTGCAGAACATATAAAACAATAACGCAGTAAGTGGAACAATTTACTGACAACTTTGCAATTTTGCAAACCTTTGCCAATCATGTAGCTTGTTAATCAGCCGACTACTGATGGACATATATGACAAAAATCCCCATCGCTATGACGTTAATAATTTGTTTGAACGATTGATGGATTGATTGTTTTATTGATTGATTCGCCCTTGATGGCACATGTTACCTTTGATGTCCATTCTACTATTAACATCAACTGGAACCATTGATAGATTATTTCTACCAACACCAACTATAGTCGCCCCTTTGAACAAAGACACGTGTGACGTGGTAGGTGCTAGGTAGCATGGATTGTTCTTCAGGTTGTGTCGCTGAACGAACTCGTGTGTACCCATGCATTCATAGGAGTAATTAGAGATGATTTCATTGAGTTCGTTGATGGGTACAGCACTTTTCGCTGATACCTGCAATATATAAGAAAATGAACTGTTTTACTGTGGCGGCATTGCACATGCACACATCTTACACATTGATAATGTCTGTAAACGTCTCGTAGTATACATTCGAACCCACGACTTTGGTATTACATGCTAATCCGATGCTGCCAACATATATATCCAAAATATAGTAGTATAGGGGGACCGTGAGGATCCCACACTCATAATGATGAGCGATGTTTTTGTAAACCAATTACATTATTATGGAAATTGCACTGTAAATCTCAAGTTGTTCATATCAGTACTAGTTCATTGTTTCTTCAGAAGGCAATGTTATGTGATAGGACGTGATGTGATGCACGCGATGTGATGTGATGTGATGTACTGTGATGTGATGCAATGCAATGCAATGCAATGCAATGCGATGTGATGCCACCAGTATTATGTGTGGTCCAGTACGACCTTGATCTCTAATGATCATCGTAACTTAAACTTCGCCTACCTTTTCCGGTATTTCAACAATGACGTCAACATCTAAATTGAGAAGATCCCAGCTCGTAGCGTCAACAATTCGTAGTTCTTTATTCTTGTGCGGTAAAAATAGCGTGTATTCCTTAGCTTTGACGAGAGAGTCTTCGTTCTTGATGGCATCTTGTACAGCTAATGGATAAAACTTGATATTTCTTGCTGCCCACATGGCTTCGATGTTAGCAACACTTCCACCAGTCACAAGATGACCCATGGATTGATCAGGATCAAAACCAACCATCTTACAAAGGTCTTGTCCTACTTCTATTTCGAATTTGGTTGTAACTGTCGAAGCCTCTGAAGCACAGTTGTTCTGATTGAAAAGCATCGCAGTAATGTACCCTAGATTAGCTGGCATCACGGTGTCCCATAACACGTGGCCCTGAAAGATAAAAAAATTAAATAGGTATTAATGAATCCAGGCAAAAGACTGAATGAATACACAAACGTTAGGTGTGAAAATGGATATGAAATTAACGATTTGAATGTGAATATAAGATGGTAACAATCTAGAAAATGTACATAATCATATGAGTCTTGATATTTGCCAACAAATTGTGACGATGTAATACCTTGTAGCGAGATGTAAAGAAAGGAACTGCTTTTTGAAGCTCGTTTTGCATTTTCTTCAATTCATCTTTGGTTTTCTTGATGGTCTCTTTGTATGATTCAGACTGTCTCATATCATCTGTCACATAGTATGGGTCGCACGGATAATAGCTACAGGACATCACAATATAAATAATGATTAAAATCGTTTTATTTATAAAAATGAGAATCTTTAACATCAAAGAAGGTATTTAGAATAAAAGTAGTTTTGATAGTTTTGCTGAAGAATTATGACTTCGCCTTAAGCACGATAACGTTACTGATTTTATAATGAAGATTAAGGAAGGAAGAATATTTTTAAAACTGCATTTGACAACGTTTCGGTGTCGCTGACACCACCATCAGGTCTAATTTACAAAACCGCATTTATTTATTCAAAACAAGTTTAAAGTCTCTGGGGATTATATGACGTTGACTTCGCTGTTTCTATAATGTGGACCGATAAGGGGTGTGAAAGAAACAAAACGGAAGAGCATTTGCATGTTGCGTCATGTATTGCGTGACGCCTCGTCACGTGAACTGGAAGCGTGCAAAGTTTCATAAATACAGTTTGCCGCAGTGACGTTAATACATCCAATCTTTTTCCGTATAGACGTAATAAACCAGTTACCTAACATTTGAAAAATGCTATCCTAAAATATTTTTATCTTAATTATATTTCTATTTAAAATAATTTTTTTTGATCATTCAAATGGACATTGTTTACAAAAATATATTGAAAAAAGTACAACTGTCATCAAAATGTTTATTGTCAGTAGAAACTAAAAACTCATATCAATGTAAACATCCCGAAAAAGTTGATATTATACATTAAAAACGTTTATTATAAAAAAAAATTGCTAAATTTGTTTTTACGTCGAAGTTGTTCACAGATATACGTTCTATTCCCGGGTTCTATTAAATACGACTATCTACCATATAGATAGTAGATCAGGGACATGTCGTACGAAGCCTGAAGAAAGTTATCCATTGGATCCCCGAAGTCATCCACTCCATAAGATTTCTTTAAAATGTATCCAATGGGTAGGGATTTATCCGGTGGATAGCGCTATTCAGGCTTCGTACAACTAAACCGGCCACAGAGATAGTAAATCGGTGTGATTGTCACAGAGATTCCCCAAAGCATGAATTGATACCTACTAAGGTCACTAAGCGTATCCTAGTTTATAAACATTTATTTCTCACCTTGTTTATTATTATTATCAGTATTATATTGATCATTGTTTCGCTGTTTTTGATAAAGTGTATGATAAAATACGTGTGCGATTGTCAAACATGCCAAACAATTACGCATGTATGCAATAGCTGTGCTGACATCCACAGTTAAAGCTCTCTCTCTCTTGGGATATAAGTAAAAGGCACATTGGCAAACATGTTCACTGCAGCTACTGAGCAGGACAGTACAATCTTCGTTTCTTGCTAGTAATTGTGCTTATTTTGCACTAGTTAAAACGCAGCAGGCTTTATTTACCTTCGTCTGTATTGTATGTGACTATCTATAGCGTCGATTGCAAACTGTTTAAATGTATCGCCATTGTCAGCTTTTGGGCCCAAAAACCACGCGCCAGTTTTGGCCCATTGTTTGGATATATCGTCGTGTGGATCAAAGTTTGGTCGTCGATGTTGATACATAGGTGTTTGACCTCTTCCTGATCCTGTTCTGTTGGAAATCATCATTGGCATAACTCACTGCCAAAGATATATCTACATTTCACATGAAAATCGTTAGCAAGCTCATAAAGCAAAGTTTGTACAGTTATAAAAGGCTAGTCAGTTTTTATAGCTGCATTTGCATTGGATTTGGAAAATCAAAGTAAAATGAAATTGAAAGTTTTATTTATCTACAAGTGTTTGGGGGTGAATAATATTTACACTAAAAAGTAACTTTATATAAAGCCCGAGTATGTGACCCAAAATGTCTAGCAAAAATCAACAACTTTGCATTAGGTTGAGGATTTAGCTCCAAAAGAGCAACGTGTGATTATACATTACCTTGAATTGTGCTTAAAGTCGTATCAATTGGTAACTTTCTTCTTATAAGTGCTTGTTTATGATTAGTGTTCCACTGTAATAAATGTCTTTTATAACTATGTCAATGAGCATCTGTGGATTTGCTTCACTGCGAAGGTCAATACGCTGCATGCTCGACGTCATGCCAGAGAGAGAATCTGATTTGGGTCACGCTTTGACATTTACCCCATGTTTACCCGTTTTACATGCGTGACTAACGAAAACAGCATTTAAAAGTGATTTTCATTTCTGCCATTTTCTATTACTTAATCGAAGCTTGCATAGTGCAATTAAAAAAAACACATTTTGATGGACATTTTTGAACCACTAGTCTCACATCATATGTCTATTATTATTTTGCTGTTTTTTTACTTAAAACCATTCTAGAACCCAGTTCCTTCTTCCGAAGGAGAAAATAGTCTGGGTTCTAGTTATATCGCTGTGATGTGATTTCCCCCTCCAATAACAAGGCATTATTTTACCTGCGCATGCGCTGAACTGCTGAGCCAAACAATTGTATGGCGGGCTCCTCACAGGAATGACGCGCACAAAGCCTATATATTGTCAAAATGGCGCTTGTTGTATAATATTTTTTTTACTATCGCTTGTTGTTCTTGCCTTCTTTTACAGATGTAAAAAAACAATGTACAATATAAACGTTTATTTCATTTCTTTAATATTTAATTCATTGACATTAACAAATAAACAACCATAAAATATTTATTCCAGCGATTTGAATCAGAAGTCATTGAATCAGTAGGCCAGAATGTCAGTGACAGGTCAATTTGAAGCCATGTTTTGGTCTCTTTGCCAAATTTTCCCAGTTGTTCTCACCTAATAACATAAAAGTGTACATAACATAGATAAGTTATAACTCAGTGGTTGATGTTCGAGAATTCATGTTATGACACAAAATTAAATATTCATGAACAACAATATTCAAGGTGAATTTAAACTTCGGACCATTGTAATGTCAGATCACCGATTTTGCAAAGAAAGAAATGGAATTGTAGCACACGAATTGGGAAGATAGAATTTAGAGCTGCAAGGCTATAATATTCTCTTGATTTGAAAATGGAACCGATATTCTGTCTGCCGCTAAAACCACCATCAATAATATTTCACTTGAAAACCCTAATTAGCCAAATTTTGCCAACAATAAGTTTCACATCACAATGATAAGGATGAACTTAGGGTCTCATCAGTAGAAATAACTCAGTGGTTGTTACCCTCCAATAAGAGAATTTTCCCATTTGATATAAGCTATAATTACTCCAGGGCATAATATCGAGAGATTTCAAACCAAAGCAAAATCCAATTCGGATAATCCGATTTCAAAACACATAATGAAATAAAAACATATTTATCATACACTTACCTAAATTTATTGATTAGTAAATTAGTCTTTTAGTAAAAGCCATGAAACAACAGCTCTTCTCAGGCAACAACAAGCAACAAATGGCGAAGATTCTTCGCACATGTTCGCAGAATACTATTACTTTGACTCCGTTTAGCGAGGCATCATCAGTCTGAAATTGAACGACTGGAACTTAAGCAATAACCTTAAAGTTATTTGAAACTATACTGGACTTTTCTATGCTCCAAAATGTTCTAAAGGTGGAAAAAAATCCATCGGCATACCAAGCAGTTACGAAAACCGACAGCGAACGCTATGAGGATGAGGTGTCTCAAAAGGCAATTTCGCGCATGCGCAGGTAAAATAATGCCTTGTTCCCCAATCTCATACTCAGAGCCCGCGTTTTTCCTCGCCAGCAGCGGATAACAAGGGCTCTGACATAATCCGATTTTTGTTAAAATTTGATTGGACATTCAATTTTGACAACCGCGCAAGCGCAAACAACCGAAAACACAAATAAACTCAAGCTAGATGTTTCTGACTGTTTTAGCAGTAGAAAATGAATAAAATATTATAAAACTTATGTCTGTACTTGTGTATCGCTATTTTCTTTACCTTCCTATGCAATAATCTTGGACCTCGGGTTGTTAACGTGCTTTATTTCGTCGAATGTAGGCTTACATGGAGTTAGCAGATTCTGTCGCACGTGGGCGATCACCGAGCTCAATCATGCCTACGCATGCTCTTTCACACTCACGCATGACATCATTACATCCCTCTTTCTCTAAAAAAAATTAAAGTTACATATATGATGTATATTTGAATCAACTCAACTATATAATGTTCAAGGATACTACAATGTTCATAACTAACAAATGTCTATGAGTTTGGGAACCCATATCTTGCAGGAGGTCGGATCTGTCGACCGCTTCTAGTCGTGGCGGCTGTACTCGGCTGTGGTACTGGTGAGGGTGTATCACGTGGTGGCTGCTTTGTGTCATCACTGTTTGGAGGTGGAACTTCTCTGATCTGGGAACGGTTTCGTCTCAGCTCTCTTCCAGCTGTGATGGTGACTGTGTAGGATCGTGGAACCTCCTCAAGCTTTCGGTTTATTGTAGCGGGAGTCCACTTGTGGGTAACAGGATCTTGGATCGTGACTTTCTGTGTTGGCTGGAGCGCTGGTAGATCTTTACAGCTTCTGTCATGGTAGTATTTCTGTTGTTGCTGTCTGTGCCGTAATCTTCCAATCACGTTGTCACTATCTCTGCCTCTTTGGATCTTTCTTGGTAGATTGTCTTGTATGGGCCTGCCTAGTAGTAGTTCAGCGGGTGACGGAAGTTTGCTGTCAACAGGTGTTGCTCGCAGACACATCATAGCAATGTAGGGATCCGTGTTGGTAGCTTTAGCTTTGTAGAGTGCGCTCTTTGCTGCTTTGACTTGAGACTCGATAAATCCGTTGCTTCTTGCATAGTTTGGTGAACTAGTCACGTGTGTAAAACCGTAGTCCCTTGCGAAGATTTTGAAAGCTTGTGAATCGTAGTGTGGACCATTGTCAGATCGTAGTACCTTAGGTACACCATGTTCACTAAAGATTTGCTTCATGATTTGAATCACAGTTCCGCTGTTGCTCTGATTTTTAGGAATTTTTCTTACAAACGAGTACTTTGAGTAGTAGTCTGCTACAAGGAGGTACTCATCTCCCGCGAGATAGAATAAATCTGACGCTATCGTGTGCCAGGCACGTGGTGGTATCTCTGTCTGAATAAGTGGTTCCTTCTGTTGACTTTGTTGGCATTCTTGACAGGTGCCGCACGTCTTTGTTACATTGTCGATGTCTTTATTAAGGTTGCGCCAGAATACTGCTGTTCGTGCTCTTAGCTTTGTCTTTTCTGTTCCTTGGTGCGAAGCGTGAAGTTTAGACAATATTTCTTCCTGCATGACCTCTGGGATAATGATGCGGTGACCTTTCATCAGTATACAGTCTTCAATCGTGATCTCGTCGCGGTATGACCAATAAGGTTTCAGCAGTTGTGGTACATCTTTTGCATTTTGTGGCCATCCGTGGTACACTTGCTCTCTCAAGGCTGTAAGTTCAGGATCAGATTGAGAGTGTTCTTTAATTTGCGTGATGACGTTGTTGCTGAATTGTGGATACACTACGTGGACCTCTACGTTTAAGTCGGGTATAGTGTGCTTCTCTTCTGGTGATAGTCTTGAAAGTGCATCAGCTACTTCCATCTGTTTTCCGGGTTTGTACTGTATCATTAAGTCGTAAGCTTGCAAACGTAGTAACATCCGTTGTAGTCGTGGTGGGGCTGCCGTAAGGTGTTTAAGGTGTATGCTTTCTAATGGCTTGTGGTCCGTGTGAACGATGAAAGAGCGACCATACAGGTAAGAGTGAAATCTTTCGCAGCCGTAGACAACAGCCAAAAGTTCTCTCTCAATGTTCGCATAACGTGATTCAACTTCGTTTAAAGCTTTACTTGCAAACGCGACAGGTTTGTTATCTTGCAGTAGAGTTGCGCCTAGACCTTTAGAAGATGCGTCAACTTGAAGTACAGTGGCCTTCTTTGGGTCGAAGTATGTCAGCGTGATCTCGTTACTAATTGATGATTTAATCTTGTCGAACGCGTCTTGGTATGTGGCATTCCATATGAATGGACTAGATTTCTTTACGAGATCTCGAAGTGGTGAAGTTAATGTGCTTAGGCTTGGGATGAAGGGCCCCATGTAGTTGGCTAAGCCTAAGAATGTCTGCAATTCTTGCTTGGTTGTTGGGGGATTCATTTGCTTCAGCACCGATACTTTGTCTGGATCAGGACTGATACCGTCTGGTCCGCAGATGATACCATAGAACTTGATGCGGTCCTGTTTGATGAAGCACTTGTCGGGATTCAACTTTATGCCAGTCTCCTTGCAGCGACTTATCATTCCGTGAAAGTTTCTGTCGTGGTCTTCTTCGTCGTTTCCAAATATGACAATGTCATCAGCTATTCCGATTACACCTTGGCATCCTTCGAACGTTTGGTCGAGGCGCGTCTGGACATTTTCAGTCCGAAAGGCATTCTTTTGAATCTATACCTTCCGTAAGGTGAGTTGAAAGTAGTAAGAAAACTGGATTCTTCGTCTAAGACAACGTTCCAATATCCGCATTTGACGTCGACTATCGAAAATAACTTAGCTCCACTTAGCTTGGGGAGGATCTCTTCTAGTGTAGACGTAGTGTGATGTTCTCTGCGAATAGCTTTGTTGAGGTCTTTCGGATCCAGACATAGCCTCAGCCTACCGTTAGCTTTTCTTCTATATACTAGAGAGTTCGGTTCGCCTTCTTGTATCTTTGCGATGATGTCTTGTTCAATCATTCCATCTAGCTCGCGCTTGATGTCATCTTTCATGCTGATTGGAACGCTTCTGGGAGGATGGACTACAGGTGGTACATCTGGGTCAACTGTTATGTGGTATTCTCCTTTGAATTTACCAATGCCATCAAAACACTCGGGGTACTGGGTTATAACGTCTTCTTTGCTGCGTATCTTTCGGCTGTTGATGCTTGTCGTAGCCGCTGACGTCGCAGTTGTGTTTGTTGTTTGTTCTTTAAGTTCGAGATTGAATCGTAGTAGGTCTAGATCAGTTGACGTTGTAAGACATATGATGGCTGGACCTTCAGTCTCGGTGACGTAAAATGGTGCTTGTGTTTCTCTGTTTTTGTAGGCACATGGAATTGTGACGATGCCTTGATGCTTTATCTGTGAGCCTCCGTAAGCGACTAGTACGGTGCTTGATGGTTGTAGTGAACCGGGTTTCGGGTAGCCAGATCGTGCAATGTTCTTCGGAACATTTGACGATATAGTCGTAACGGTAGTACGTTGCCTTGGGCGCCCGTGTCAATTTTCGCTTTCAGTGTAGCTTTCGTGCTGAGTGGAATATCAATGTCGACGGTTGCGTAGACTTCTTTCTTGTTTACAGATGTGTGTCCTTGTGACAGTGACTCGACGTGGATTGATTCGAACCGTATTGACTCATAGATGGGATCGTTTACTTCAGCAGAATCTTGTATGTCGTGGATGTGTTGTTTTGCTTTCAGTCTTGAACGGCAAACCTGACTGAAATGACCGATCTTTTTACAATAATTACAAGTTTTCCCTTTCGCTGGGCATGCATCTTTATTGTGGGAACGACCACAATTTCCGCATGGACTTGGATTTCCATGATGCTGAAATTTTCGGGATTCCTGTGTCGAGGTCTGTTGTCGTTGGACTTCCTGTGGCCTGGACGTCTGGCGGTGTTGTTGATTTCGTTGTTTATTTCGTCGAGAGTTTGGAGAATTTCGCGAGAAAGCATGCAGATCTTCTTCTTTAATGTCGGTTGACATCGCTTTAAGCTCTTTCTGTGATGCTTCGAACGATCTGGCGATGCTCACTGCCTTTTCGAGAGTTAATTCGGGACCTTCATCTAGAAGTTTCTCGCGAATTTTTTCTGTTGACGTGCCGATAATGATTCTGTCTCGGATCATTTCATTGATTTCTTTGAATTCGCAGTCTTGTGCTAAGGTCTGTAGGTCTGTAATGAACTGTTCTACTGGCTCGTTTTGGGCTTGAATTCGCTTGTGGAATTTATATCGTGAGAAAACAGGGTTTGACCTTGGGTGAACGTGTTGTTCGAATCGATCGTAGTAAGTTTTTAACTTTCCTTTCTCGTCTTCTGGTATATCTGACCATGTGTTGTAGATATCTCTGCCCTTTTGTCCGACCCAGATCAGCAAATAACTTACTTTTTCGCCTTCGGATCTCGGTTTTAGTGGGCCACTAAACATGAGCTCGGAATGCTGCTTGAACCGTCGCCATTCTTCTCGTAAATTCTCAGTTTGCCAATGCATTACGGGGGTTTGAATTCCGCTCAAAGCCATGGTAGTTTGTTTACTTCTGACACCATGCAATAATCTTGGACCTCGGGTTGTTAACGTGCTTTATTTCGTCGAATGTAGGCTTACATGGAGTTAGCAGATTCTGTCGCACGTGGGCGATCACCGAGCTCAATCATGCCCACGCATGCTCTTTCACACTCACGCATGACATCATTACATCCTAGAGAATTTCAGCCAATTTGAAGCAATAGTTAGAAAATTATTTAATGTTTCGACCTTCGTCACATACGGCTGCCAACGGCCGACAGAATTTCTTTTCTAGCTCGTTGAAAATCACAAATTAACCTAAAACCCCTTCGGATTATGTTTACCCAATAAATAATCATTACAATCTATGAATTTTGTAGGAAAAATCCATTTTCATTGACGATATCGCCGTATGTTGATCGCTGCAGGATATCAATTGCATCAGAATTACAACGGATTTTACTTTTAAATATCAGCTCTGACATAATCTCGATTCCTCATTGGTCGGTTTGTACATTGGCCGTAAAGGCGCATGCGCAGCCGGAAGTCCAAGAAACCTTGGACTTTTCAGTGGATTATGCCAGAGTCCTTGTTTCGAGCCGCTGGCCGAAGTAACGAGGACTCGGGGTACGAGATTGCTTGTTCCCTCCAATAGGCGATTTGCATGATGACGTAATATACTACCAGAATGCTTTGCCGACTTTCTTTTGTGTCGCAATTAGTACAAAAATACATGCGTCATGCATTGCGAACACGTTCTTCGATGTGTTGGGTTCAAATTATTTACGCTTGTTAATAATAGAGCTTTTCAATTGCACCTGGGCCTCGACAACATGTTATTCTTTTGATTTGAAAGAAAGTCATTGTTCACATTACCACAGACTGGAAGAACATATCATGCAATTCCAAGTGCTGTTTTTGTACGTAACCGACTAAAAATTCCAAAGCTGCAAAAATGTCGACTTTTTAAAATATTTGTACTAAATCATTTTCATTCAAGCACTTTGGAGAAACGGTTAACAAAACAGCTCTGAAACACCTAAAATTCGGAGCCGAAAGATATTTTATTTACCCATACTTATAGATAATCGTATATGAAAGATAAATGGTATTAATCATTTTCTTCCGAATAAAAGTCTAAATATAGTTGATATAGTAACTATGGTATAAAATAAATACATTGTGTTTAATGATGCAGGCTTATGCAAACTGAAGGCGCCATTTCAGAAAAAGTAGTTATCGATCCTGCTGTGTCCCTTATAAGTTACTTTCTTTTTTCTTGTGATAAATAATTCTCTTTATTTCAAGAGTTTTCTTATGAGGCAAATTGTTCCGTCGTCATGAGGTTTTTTTGGAAAAACGTCAAACAAAAATAATTGTGTCGACATGATGTTGGTTTCCTATTGATATTTAGGCCCCACACAAAGTGTAGAAAATACCCATTCCTAGACTTTAAACGTGAATCATAGGTGATTCCCGAGAATATTCATCACTGACTCATGCATAACAATAAGCCATGTGGATTCGGCTCAAGAAAATATAGATAAAGCCAATGGCCTTTAGACCATAAAAATATTGCACTTGCAAACATATTTAAAAGAGGACTTCTTACACTGCCACGACTCATCTACTGCATATACTAAATCTCTACATAACTCATAACAAATATCGTGGGACATTATTCTACAAGAAATGAATAACATGATAAGTTTGAATGGCTTTCACTGGAGCACATATGACTGGAGTCTGATCTGTCCGGACGGTCATGCAATTTGTTTTCTTTTTCTCTGATATTAAAGTTAATGCATGTAACTGCAGGGCCCGGGGGGTGTGTGTGTGTGGGGGGGGGGGGGGGGGTGGGTGAACTTCGGGGTTAAACGATCGGGGATGCTTGTCGTATCTTTTAAGGATAAAAATCGATGATTTGGTCTCTTTTAGGCCGGGTTTAAAAATATGAAATTTGCCAAATTCTTACTTTTTTGATATCTTTTAGGGGTGAAAACCCACTGAAACTCATGATTTAGGCATCTTTTAGGGATGAAAAATGTGTGAAACCACGTGTTTTTGAAAAATGTCCGGTATCTTTTAGGGGTATTTTTGAAAAAATCCGACGAGCATTCCCGATCGTTTACCTCCCCCCTGGGCTGCAGGGTATGTATGTGGTACTTTTTAGTCGGTAAAGAAAGGATATGCTTGTTGTATCTCTTAGGTGCAAAAATCGTCGATCTGGTATTTATAGGCCACTGTCATGTCACAAAATGTTTTACCAAAATTAAAATATAACGTAATATAATACAATAATTTATTTAGACATTTATCGCCTAGGAGTTTACACTCGTTCAAAATACGAGCGTCTATAACTAAAAATGAATGTATATTTGTACAAAAGTCAATACAAACTGAGTTAAAAAAAAAATAAAAAACTGTTAAAATTAAATACATATTTAAAAAATTCAATAATTTCTGCAGGTAGACATCCTTGAGGGTTGAAAATGTGTCAACAAAGTGGTTTGTTTTCTCTTCAAATAATTTTCATAAAGTTTCCATGTGCAGACAAAAAGAATGACTTTTTTGATAACTATTTTAGTCAAATATGTCTATGACAATTGTAGTAAACATGTACTGTTGCTTTAACAAAAAAAATCTTTTCCTCCATCACAAACTCTCTTTTTTATAGGAATATAAACGTGTATTATGATATAGTTTACCGCTGTTGAATTAAGTTGGTCTCGTGAGTAATTGTTGATAAAAACACATTCTGACTGAATCACAGAAAATGAACAATATAGTTCCACATCCATTTGGGTTCATTTATAATTCTACTTCAGTATCAGATCGATCTCTCGTAAACACTGGACCTGGAAAGTACGTATAGACAGTGGAAATAAACACAATAATGACAGCTGAAACATTAAGAACTAAAATAGAGTCGTTTTTGTATGAATGGGAAATAGTACCGCCATATAGTAGCGTATCGTAACCGTATCGTTTCCCACTCATGCGATAACGACTCTATCCTATAACGCCTTCGTGTGAAAGTTTCACCTTTCAATTTCAGAATCTTAAGATAAACCAAAAGATCTCCCAATAATTGAGATAAACGCCAATTAAGGACGTGCTTAAACGTTTTTCGAATGTTTACACCCGTCGTTTTTTTTTTTTTTTTTTTTTTTTTGGCATATACCCGTTGACGAGGAAGATCGTAGCAGGAGCTTTAGGGGTTTTCAGACTTCCAGAATTTACATTGGTACATGTTAGGGTAGTTTTCATCTATCGTCACGGATATTCAAAGAGGTTTCGATCTTACGACCGTCATATCCAATTGTTCGCAGATGTAATACCTAGGTAGTTTGATTAACTTGATATATTTGTTTGATTTCAGTTATTGACTTGGCATCTTTTAGGCGTAAAAATCATGTATTGGCACACACCCTTCTTGATAGAACTTTGATACCTTTTAGAAATTATTTTGAAAAATTCCGACAAGCATCCTCGCCCTTTTACAATTTGAGTTCTTCCACCCCCGGGCATTTTGTGATCTCCAAAATAGTAGTTGAGTCTGTGTAATAGAGGGGAAGATATGGGGAGGTCTGATTGGTTAAAACCAAGTACCACATCATTGTGATCGACCAATCACAATCCATCACGTTAGGGATTTTACCAAGTGCATTTGATCTGCACCTTCACTTTTTTGGAAAGACCTTCTCCAGTATATTTGCTAGTAAGGTAAGTTAATGGTTAGATAGATTTCCGATGCCCTTTTTCTAGCCCATACAAGTTTTGATCTGACCAGAATTAGCTGCCCAATTTGCAAGCTTCTTATTCAATTTGCCACATCAGATTTAGTTTCCCACTTTGTAAGGTCCGTCTTTTTAACCGCTTCAAATAGGGACAGCTAGCTAATTTGCGCTACATTTACTGTGCAGTTAGCAGGATACAACTTATAGTCCCTTAAAATCTACTCGGATAGCAAAATGATTGAGGTTTGTCATTTGTTCATTCAGCCAGTTCGAAAGGTTTTAGTGTCCATCTGCAAATAGCATAAGTGCCAAGTGATGAAGTGTCTCTTTTAAAAACCATTACTTCTTATGATGTTTTATATGAATGAAACTGGGTATATCTAGACATTTTCGCAACAATATTTTGAAAAATATCAAGAAAGCTGAGTTCTCTTCTACGGCTGGACACATTACGTCCTTCCAGAAAACAATTTAAGAGACCCTAAGGTACGACGAGCATCCTCGCCCTTCGATATGTGTGAGTTCCTACCCGCACTTCCATCCCCATCGTGAAAAGAACAATTTGTTGTCAGCGAAAGAAAAAGAGATATGATTATCATGAATAAAATTTGTGTACCTTAGCTGCAAGGTAAATGACTACACTTAAAAACACACAGATAATTTACACAATTTCCAGACTATCTTCTGCATTTTAAAACGTGATATTAGCTGAGGACAAAGAAAACAACTTAGAAGTATTGTGATGTAATAATTCCATTAAAACTTGACTTCCACTTCAAAATCAGTTAAAATCTATATAGGAATACATGAATCAACATCGGTAAAAGCCTGTCAACATGATCGCCATGATCGTCTCTTAACATACAATGCAGGAACGACTAATACAAATTTAATCCTTCAGATTTCAGGACTTAAGTAAGTCCATTCAGCAATTGCAATGTACAAAACTTCACAGCGGAAGTGCTGCATGTTTCAACAACGTAGGGCGAATTTTGATCGTGCCGACGACCCCGCACAACCTTGGGCAAAGACTGGAGCATGGTTTCTTGGACCAAAGGGTGACAATGCTGAGATCTTTAAGAAGCTTGTCGCAGATGCTGTTGACAAGCACATCCTCTTTAGGACAAGGTATGAGTCTGATTTTAATAAAGAAATCAATGAATTCAACGTGAGCAAGTGACGGGTGAGTAGGAACGTTGGAATGAATGCATGGGAGGAACAATAACTGACAAGATAAAGACAAAGTTTTGTAAAGATTATTCAAGCAAAAGACTTGACGCATATGACGTACTTCCGCCTTTTTACCATGATAGTTTAAAAACCATTCGTAATCATTATTTCTTTGAGAATACAATGCAATATGGCAATGATTATGGCATTGCAGGACGTGAGGAAGATAGAACGTCATCAACCTTCAGGTCTATTATAAGTTAATTCAATTGAATCTGCGTTTAACTTTTTTCCAGCTATTACCCGTGTGATCCACTGTATGTCACCGATGAAATGCGTAATTCTGATTCATTTAAAGACACCATTGCCAAGACACAAAAGGAATTACATAACATCCAGAAAGAACTTATCAATGCTATGCCATTTTTCACTCCAAGGTACAAGGTATGAACGGTCACTCTTTAAAAATTAGAACTGTCTCTCTATAGAGATTTTCTGAAATAGCTTCCTTGAAATCTTGTTTTTGTCACCCAGGGTCATGTGACATGGGACACGGTCATGCCAGCTAATCTTGGCTACCTCACTGGTTTACTCTTCAACCAAAACAACTGTGCAGCAGAAGCTTCATCAGTCACCACAAAGTATGAACTAGAAGTAGGAAGAGATCTCTGTACGATGGTGGGTTTTGATCCTGATAAAGCCATGGGTCATCTCGTCACTGGAGGTACTCTAGCAAACATCGAGTCCATGTGGGCAGCTAGGAACATAAAGTACTATCCACTGGGTCTACAAGATGCCATTAATAACGAGGATGCTCTTGCAAACGCGAAGCATGATTTCACTGTTTTCTTGCCGCACAAAAATGAAAAAGTGAGGATTGTGGATGCCACAACCTGGGAGCTTCTGAACTTGGATGTGGATGAAGTTATTGCAATGCCAGAAAAGGTAAGTTATGAATTTCATTGCGGCACAAATATATCTCCATTCGTGAGGCCGCTTTAGTCCATCTATATAAACGTTTTTGACATCTTCCCTTTAAAGATGTTGAGAAGCTTATGTACATTTTACAACATCCACCTTCAACATTCCTTACCAGATTGCTTCCATGTGTGCCATAACTGACTCTGATCTTCTCGGAATAATGACCAAATATGGCTTGGAAAGTATTGGAATACAACAGTTCACACAAAGACACAACCTCAAAACTAATCCATGTTCGGCTGCTTCAACCACGGCACATGTCTCTTTGTTCAAAGGTGCTACAATTCTAGGAGTTGGTAAAGAACACTTAATCCCAGTCCCTGTGGATGACGATGCAAGAATGGATGTCAAGGGTAAGCTTGCTTTTAAAACTCGTTGGTTCTTACAGTCAAAACACCTCAAGCGTACCCACCAAATGTTCGTTATTGATTTCATTATTCGAATGTTGAATGGATTATTCGATTCCAGTAATCAAATTTGAAAACAAGTCTACAAAATTCAAAATAACGTATTTACAGAGAAATCGTACATGTCCTATATCAGCAAAAGAACGTCTTTCTTTTGCAAAGAAATTATTCAGTGAGAGTTTCTAGACAGTTTAATCTTTTCTAAGGGCCTGTTTATATGAGGCGAGCCAGCCCCGTTACGCGGGCATTTCTTTTGTTTTCACGCTCTGATAGCTTGAACACAAAAGAAACAAGCCCGCGCTAAACCGGGCTGGCTCACTCCATAAAACAGTCCTTCAAATGGCGACTTCTTGTTTCTAATACATTAGACTGGTCGATATTCAAATCGATTAATCAAATCAAGATCCAAAGAATGAAATCAACAATGAACTTTTGGTGGGTACTTTTCAGGTGTTTTTACAGTAAATATAATATATACTGTAAAATATATAATGTATATATATATTAAAAAAATATGGAATCGTCAGTCTTTTTTCTTTAACTTATATTCGCTTATTTTAATTATATGTTTTTTCTTATGGATTTGAAACAATATTACGTCTACTTTTGTTTAAGGATTACGTGACATTCTAGAGGACAAACTTGCCAATCAAATTCCAGTGATCAGTGTCGTTGCTATTCTTGGTACGACAGAAGAAAGCGCCGTGGATCCTCTTGTTGACATCCTAGAAATACGAGCAGAAATGAGAACAAGAGTAAGTAACAAGACAGTTTTTATAAGTAGCTACAACATAACCTTTAACCGCTGGAACCCATGTTGTCCTTATCAATAGTTATTGAAAAATCTATAAGTTCTGCTTTAGCCATTTTTTTCACATTTTAGCACATGTAGTTTTGATACACAAATAGAGACAAGATTGATACACAATTGATTTGCCATCTAGCCAACTGTTGCCGGGATTAATTAAAACATTCGTATGCTTGGACACGGTTATTGTAAGACTAACGTCATAAAATGGATGCTTTAGATTGAACGCTTAAAGAATGAACCATAAAAACTACGTCTCATAAATCATTTCTATCCTTTGCAGGGATTGACATTCATGGTGCACGGTGATGGAGCTTGGGGCGGATACTTCTGTACCATGTTAAGAACACCACCAACGCCAATGGATGACTCTAACGAAGGCACTTCCTGGTTCACACCCGAACTAACTCTTAGTACCCACGTTCACAAGCAACTATCAGCTGTCCCACACATTGACACGATTACTATTGATCCTCATAAAAGTGGTTTCTGTCCCTACCCTGGTGGTGCTACTTGTTACCGTGATAAAAGGATGAACAATTTCTTAGGTATCACTAACCAGGTGGTGTATTACCATGGTTCGGTTAATCTTGGTGATGTTGGTATTGAAGGCTCCAAACCTGGAGCAGCAGCTGCTGGGGTTGTCATGGCCCATAGGGTAAGCCCATCATCAGTACTTCTTGCTAATGATGAATGACATCGACATTACAAAGTGTACCGTTTCTAGTGCTTTTTGTTAGAGCCTTCAACTACGATTTTAAAAGATTTTAAATTTTATAGAATCGTACCATAGAGTAACCAATATGTCATACGTTTCCCAAATGAATTAGCAAGTACTGATTTGTGGTTGTATGATTGTTTTATTAATAGATAATACCATACATTTTTATATAAATACAATTGCTTTTTTACTATAGGTAATTGGTTTGCACAAGAATGGCTATGGAAGGATGCTTGCAGAATGTATGTTCACATCAAAACTGCTGTACTGCTATTTCGTGGCATTGGCCGAACCCGATGACCCATTCTTCATAGTCCCAACCAAACCTCTACCAACAGACCGTACTCGAGAAGAGCACATCCAATACATGAGAGATCATATCATTGGCAAAACTAATGAAGAGATAGCAGAGGTAAAGGAGGCCAGGGGGCCAATGGGAATAGTAATATCAATAAATAGAAGAGACATTACTATAGCTTTCTGATATCTTACGAGCCTCAAACCTTCTCAAAGTGTTAAAACATAACGCTCCATTATTTTTTTAGGATGAAGAATTGATGGAGTACCTAAAAGAAATTGGGCCTGATACAATGCTTCCATGTTTTTCCATCAACCTTAAAGGCAACACAGATGTCAATGTAGTCAATGACCTCGTCCAAGCTGTCTTCAAAGACCTGTGTATGTCAGATGATCGTGTCAGTGCTTTTAGATACCCAATGATTGTGACGGCATCGACTTACAAACACAATGACCATAGCACTGCTTTGAAAGAATTCAAGAAACGACTAGGGGTATGATATATCTTTAATCAAAGTTCTTAGTGAAAAAAATAACTCTTATTAGTTATCATGTCATTGTTATAGTTATCAGGTAGCTGACATTTTCGAAGCTAAGTCTTCAGAATCTTATATATCTTCAGAAGTCCTTATTATCAATATTTGTTTTACAGGTCGATCCATACGACACTACCGGTGTGAAGTACATCATGACTACATGTATGGATGCATACGTCACTACTATGGATTTCTTGGATGAATTGGCTGGTATTCTTAGGAACACCATTCTATGCTCAATTGGCACGGTAAATCTTTTGATCCATTTTCTAATCTTGCTTTATGATTACTATTCATTGTCATTATTATCCGCAACAACACTGCTATTGCTACTAATGTATAATATTCCCCTTCATGAACTGATGTCAATGTTGATTTGCCATTAAAGATAACCGATCCAAACACTTTGCACGATTTTGTCACAACCGGCGTAGTGGACACTAGGAAACAAATGGTTATGTACTATGCAGGACAATTCCCCAACAAATCCCACCAGTACCATGCCTTGGCCAAGTGTCAGTTTGCAAATCAAAAGGAGGGTGCCAATGCAATTCAAGGGGCAGCCCAACGTGGAGGTACATTGGTGCTTCGTGGTGTCGAGCCTAATCGAGTTCATGATATGTTGTTGTACGATTATGATCAAGGAGATACTGGTCGCCACAAAGTTGAAATTGAGGTCAGTAAGTATTACTGAACTTGATACCAACAACCCAAATATACATCCACACAACCAACCAGCCAGCCAACCATACAATCAACCACCAATTAATCAAAGCTATTCAACCTTACAACCAATCAACCAAACAAACCAATCAAAACCAACCAAATATACAACCAACCAACTTTACAACCTTACAACCAATCAACTACTCAACCAACCAACTACTCAACCAAACAACTACTTACAACCACTCAACCAACTACACAAACCAACCAAATATACAACCATAACCAACTTTACAACCAACCAACCAATCAACCAACTACACAAACCAACCAACCATATATTTTGTTTTCTAGGTTTTCTGTTACGCTGGTCTCCCGTCACCACAAGACATCCCATTCATGCAGACTAAAGTAGTAGTTGTCGATGTGACCAGGTTTGATCATTTTGATATGAACGTGAAGAGCTATCCAGAAAAGAGCAAATACTTCCTGTATGGTACTAAAACCAAGGCATTCATATCTCACATTCCTGTCATGAAGCCCGACTTTTTGCAGGTGAAATATAACTATATTTGTTTATTATGATGTTCAGCTATAATTAATGAAAACACAACAAAATCAACCAAAAGCTACACTTGGTGGCAGACAATACATTTCTGTATCTCAAAATAGTTTAGACTACCGGAAATATATAATTTAAGACATACAATGAATAAAATGAGACGAAGGTTCTCTGTTACTCTGAGTTTCGTCGAAACTCAGAGTAACAGAGAACCTTCGTCTCATTTTATTCATTGTATTCAGCTCTACACTTCTAGTGTATTGAGCACTTTCTTTATGGTATCAGCTACTTTACCACATGAGTAATTTATGACATAATTTATTTTCCTGAAAATTCTCTTTTGGTCCTTCAGCTTATTGAGTTGGCAGGTATTCCAAATGGAATCACCGAAGTACTTGTAAACTTTGGAATAGAAATTGAAATGCCATTCTCTGGTACACCACAAATCGATGAAGCCACAAAGAAAGTCATTGACCCCATAAAGGACACAACCTACACAGTGTCGTACATCGGTGAGGGCGGGAAAAGCTCAACAACTGAAATCAAAATCGGTCGCAAAATCTTCTTTGATGGCTCAGTGGTAAATGGTGTGTAAAAACAAGGTAAGCTCGACCACAACCCTTATCTGCTCCCAAAGGAGTAAATTAGAAATCGGATTGCATTGTTTTTGGGCAGACTCTCTGTGGCAAATCTGGCAGACTGAGAGGCTTTGAAAACAATATACCAAATGCTCGTTACTTCATAGTATTATATTTTTTTACACAAGAAGGTTTCAATATTAATAACGTTTATCACAGTATCTGAACATAGGGTCTCCATACTCCCAAAGGTGTCAAATGGGAACTGCATGGGCTTGCCTTGTAACTCCTTATTTGGGAACAATCAGTAATAAATGCCTGTTGCTACATTAATATTGCTTTTTGCAGGACAGCATATCTATATAATTAGATCCAGGCTATTCAGTATCTAAAATGTACACAAAATAATGTATTGTAATGAATTCATTAATAATAAAAATAAACCGTTCCATCCATGATAGTTTGATCTGCACATAGTAACCGACAAATCACTACATTCCTCTGTCCATTTATTCTAATTCTACTTTATTCATTTATTTTAGAGAAAAAAAACCCTGTTTGCTTCCAAGCAAGAGTCAAGTGACATTATAAGATTATAAGCTATCAATAGTTATAGGTGTTAGGAATAAAGGGATTAGGCAAATGTGTCAAACGGGGTTCAATAGAAGGGGTTCAAAAAGGGTTTGGAAAATACCCAATCACACGTTTTCTAACTAAAAATAGGCTAAATGTTAGTTAGTGGGCACACTAAATTGGAAGCAGTCTGAACTAAAGTTAAGCTAGATATAACATATGTTAGTTACTGCGTTCGTCGGTAGGATTAAACAGTAGAATTTGACAGAAGTCATAACGTTTCATTTCAAAGATTGTTGTTATTATGTGTTTATCCAATTATGAATCGCGCTTTCACATATCATTGATTATATAGAGGACCGCTTCAGTGTATACCTCCTACATCACTGGATAGGATGTTACCATACCCATTATGATATTTAAATGACTGAAGCATGTTGAATTCTTGAAATAAAGAGAAACATTTGCTGTATCATGAATCACATGTAACCTCGCTAATTATATTCTAAAACATTGCATAATCGATTGGGAAAAATAAAAACAGTAACCTTTTCGCTCATCGTCATCCTCGCGTGTTTCCGTCTAGGTCAACTTTTAGTCTCCAAGGGATGCTTCTGCTAGTGTCTAACATGTTAATTCTTTGTTAACAAAAATTAGATTAGTAACTAAAAAAGATTAGTAACTAAATAGTCTTCATCAAGTGGAATAAACAAGGTAATGGTTTAAATGATAAACGAGTCGGTGTTGGTTTTTGTCATTTAACAATATTTTGATTTGTGTCTCAACTTCATACAATCTTCATAGCTTTTCGTATTCTTTCGAGTCCATTATGTAACGTGATTGTAAAGCCACGCCGGAGTAAATGATAAGTAAACTGAAACAATATGCTGGAGCAACGGAATCATAAAATACGGCCCTTCATTGTCCCACCAAGAGCCTTATTAGTTCCAATTCTACTAGTAACATAGCTCAAGAGCCTTATTAGTTCCAATTCTACTAGTAACATAGCTCAAGAGCCTTATTAGTTCCAATTCTACTAGTAACATAGCTCAAGAGCCTTATTAGTTCCAATTCTACTAGTAACATAGCTCAAGAGCCTTATTAGTTCCAATTCTACTAGTAACATAACTCAAGAGCCTTATTAGTTCCAATTCTACTAGTAACATAGCTCAAGAGCCTTATTAGTTCCAATTCTACTAGTAACATAGCTCAAGAACCTTATTAGTTCCAATTCTACTAGTAACATAGCTCAAGAGCCTTATTAGTTCCAATTCTACTAGTAACATAGCTCAAGAGCCTTATTAGTTCCAATTCTACTAGTAACATAGCTCAAGAGCCTTATTAGTTCCAATTCTACTAGTAACATAGCTCAAGAGCCTTATTAGTTCCAATTCTACTAGTAACATAGCTCAAGAGCCTTATTAGTTCCAATTCTACTAGTAACATAGCTCAAGTTAAATCAGAGGCGGATTTAGGCGAGAGGTTATGGGGCTGCAACCTCCCCTATAAGAGGCAACAACATTTGAATCCATTTCTCCCTAACCCCCCCCCCCCCCCCCTAACTTTTTCCCTAATCGTGGATCCGACCCTGTAAATGTACACGGAATAATGACAAAACGGTCATGGAATACTGAGCGAGATTAGGTGCCTGTTTCAAGTGCGGAGATAAGCAAGTTTCCCTGAAAAATTGGATGACTCCTCCTCAGCAAGAGGAACGCATACTGAATCCATCTCCATCTCATTAACCCTATATACACATCAAATTACACGTTAAATATGAACACTTTATTTGGGACGCTTTCAACTAACTTATGATTCAGATAATTGATTCAGGTAGGGAGAGGGAGAGGGAGAGGGGAGGGGACGTCTCTACACACGAAGGCTAGTTATCTGAATCATTTGTGTTGATAAATGAACGTATTTCGATCAAGTTTCTTCTTTCAAATGACTGTTTCTTTTTGTACGACTACCAGCGTCCTTGAGTCTGACAGCAAAACTTCCATTTTGATTTGACTGTCCGTCTGTTTTATACAATGTCTAAAATAAGGAATTAAAAAAGCTACAATCAAAAAACTACCAGCAGTGTAGAAGACTGGTTTATACGAACCACATGTGTCAGCTATGAAACCTGTTGAAAAACAGAAATAATGATCAATAATTCCCTCACATTTCTACAGGATATGATCTGATGTTTACGATAGGCATTGGTGGGTGGACCGCAGAGCCGCTAAGATTATACGCTGAGAATATTATGATGTTAGAGTTAAGTGTATATTGGTCATTTATATTGGCAGTGCGTGCTGATAATGATGAAATGACGATGATGATGATGATGATAACAATAATAATGGTGGCATGATCATGTCCGATGATGATTATGAAGAGTCTCAATGGGGTTCAAGGTAATAGGCGAGAATTAACCGTTTAAAAAGTACAGTGTGTACCTACATTGATCTTAACCGTAATTGAAAAACAAAAAGCCTTGATATAGCGATAATTTTAACCAATTCTAGTGTTTTCCAAAACTGCACGGAAACATATAATACCAAGAAATCTGCGCTTAATAGGCTATATATGACGGAGCGCTCTATTATTATATTATTTTATATATTCATTATTATCATCGTTATTATTTTTACTGTCTAACCTGCTAAAGGAGGTGATATAAAAATAGGGAAAGCTGAGAAGAACATAAGCCAACCAAGACCATTTCGAGGACTGACTTCCATAGCCAGACAATATATTGGCGTTACGTAGAGACCCTCGCATATCCCTTGGATGGCAGCATAGACATACAAATACTCCACCTTTCTGGCCATTGGTATTAGGAAATCAGTAAGTAACATTAACAATAGTCCAGTTTGATATGAATGGTAGAACGAGACACGGCCTGTATCGCCCACTTTACCAGTCAGTATTCTACTGATAGTCGAGACGGTACCAGCGATAGGGTAGATCCATGATGATTTATCGCCCGGTATTCCTAAGTCCTCAGCGTATTTTATCTGGAATGAAAACATCATGTAAGTTACCGCGAGATTATGAGGTCTTTTAGAGACTTGAATGCAGCAGTTTTAAGGACCTACATGAGTTAAAAGTACGTCTAACATAGCTCTGTAATGCAAGACAATGGCGAGCCATTTGAAAGTAAGTCATGTCTGTCTTTCTAGATATTACAGGGGAATAAACATTTAATATTTGTATATTTTTGCAAACTTGTTCTTACCAAGTGAACCAATGGCATAAAGTGCCCAAAATACACTACAACATTCATTGTCACAACCAATACCAGCCATGGATCCTTCAGCACAGAACAACTACACGACAACAATATACGAACGCAGTTTTTCCTCCTTTGAACGCGCGAACCTTCACTTAGAATTTCAGGTTCAACTTTTCTAGTAATAGTGACTCCTAGAACAGCAGTCGCAAGATTGATAGCCCCCAGTATTAACATAGCTTTCCTCCAATCAAGATGATCTATTAGTGTTTGTGCTGCGAGGCTCATGATGACAACGCCTGCCCCTGGACCAGCGGAAACCATCGCCGTAGCAAGTGAACGATGTTTATCAAAGTACAATGGTATTATTAAAAAACCAGCCATGTAGATTAGACAGGAACCCCAAGCTACTAAAACGCCATATGTAAAACAAAGTACGTAGATATTAGGAGCGAATGACGATCCTAGAAGACCCAGCCCTGAGATAACGGCACCACATATTACGCTAGCACGACCACCAAAACGAGTAAAAAACACTGATGATATAGGACATAAAATTGTTAGAAAAGCCACTGAGAACGATCCAGGGATTGCTGCAGATGAAATAGGAACAAATGTAATTAAGATGCCGACCGAATGGTCACTTTTAATACCCTAAACAGGTTACTAAACGCTGTTTCAAAGCGTCTCCTTTTATCTGGGAACCCTAACAGAAAAGAAATCACTGATCTTTACGTCATATAAGTCTTTGCATGGGATTATTCCCTCCGTCCGAAACGTTTATAAAACTATTTAACATACATCTGTTTATAACGAAACAGACCTATTTATCAAATGAACAAAAATCTATCTCTGCTATCTGTTAGAACAACAAACGAACAACGGAACCGTACAAACCAACAAATGAACAGCAACCAACTAACTAATAAGCGAATCAGCCACTTGATTAATAATAATTAAGTCAAAATATCGTCATTTCTAGCTAACCCGTTTTTGCTTTTCCTGCTTGAAACTCTCTTAGAACTTCAGGAAAGAAGACTCCATATATGTAACAGGTTCCAACACAAATACAACTTGCTAAAGAAATACATACACATGCCAGCCAAGATTCTTTACAATCTAATGGCAGACTGTTGGTTACAAGAGTAACTTTACCCGCCATTTATCGTCGGGATCTTTATCTGTAGAGAAATAGTTGATGTGGATATTCAATGTGGATAAATTCAAACAACGAAGATCGTCACGCAGTGACGAAAATTAATGACCAGAGTATCTGCAAAGTATATCAACAAAACACTAACTTGCTTTGAAAATACCAAAATTAAACATTTTCAAAAATAGCACATTTATAACCATTCAAATTAATTGATGGTAGAATGCAAAAACAGAGTGAACTGGTCAACATTAGGGACGGACAATTAGATATTTAAGGGGGGCTGAGCGAATACCAAAAAAAAATCGAGGAAAGACTTTGACTAAGAATGCCTACGCTAGAATCCTTGACCAATGAAACACCAGCATTAACATGTAGCGCACATGTCATCAAAACAAGCTGTCACACAGTATAAATCTAAAGGCCGGACACACACGAGGGAGCTTGCTCCTGCAACATGCTCCCGTAGCATGCGCCCGGAGCAAAGCTCCCTCGTGTGTACCAACGAAAAATATGTTGCGCAACAAAATTTTTGCTCCCGGGTTTTGCTCCCTTTGTTGCGCAACATCTTTTTTGTTGGAACACACATGGGAGCTTTGCTCCAGGAGCATGTTGCGGGAGCGTGTTGCAGTAGCAAGCTCCCTCGTGTGTACCGGCCTTAATAGTCCAGTCAATCTACGAAAAAACATGGGTCAACCCACCACTAATTGCAACAGAAGGTTTTTCAACGGTTTTAGTCTCAGAAAATATCCTTCTACAACATATCAAAAGTCCTAAGAAATCCTAGTTTCGGAACATGTTGAAAATAAGGAATTTTTATGACAGACTTGACGGGCCAAAATATGCGGCACGAAAACGAGGCTCTGTGAGGTAAAATCTTTATAGGACGTATTTTTCGCAACTATTTAATTGGAAAAGTGTCGTTAGACCTAAAAAACTACGAGTCTTATTAGTTTTTTAAATGCTAAACTGTAGTGTTATACAATTATATCACATAAAAATTAAAATAAACTTATGGATTCTTATGTATTATCAATTTGGAGAAATTTGTAAAAGTAATTAACAAAAACTTGCGAAGTTTTTACTGAATCTAAATTATGAACTTAAAATTTTTTTAAACATGTTTTAGATATACGAAATGTCGACTCGCATTTGTCACACTTTGTCGCGGGAATGTCGATTTCTGATTCATTATCCGCGTGTAGTGCCGTGGAGCTCAAAGCGTAGAACAAGAAAATAAGTCCATATCAAACTTTAAATACAGTTCAGGATTCTTTTTCGCTTTCATTTGCAAGCTAAGCAAGTATTATTATCTTTGTAAAAGCCAGTGCTGATTATTTTGTGTATATATATTATTTGTGTATATATTAATGTGTTCTTTTGAACTGTATACATATTGTATGAATATTTATTCTTAAAATCTTAAAAATTTGATCAACACTTAATTTTTTTTCTTATAAATCACAAACTATTTTTGAAAGGGTGCAGTGCACCGGGTTTTGTAACTGCTATTCAACTTAAGTACCTGATGTAAAACAAGGGCCATTGATTATTCTGCGATTCAGCCACACCTAAAATTAAATCCCGCACAACTATTGACAGGTCAAACAAAACATTAAATTTAAATTTTAACTATTATTTGTCTAGTTTAACATCTTCATCGTCTATAAAGCTCTGCTGATATGTCATTTATTGTCCCTGTTTGGCGAGAAATCATTTTTAGCCGAGATAACTATTTTCATCCTCTCCACTCTTGCTGATCACAGACATTTCTCACCTGTTCCGCTCTTGCATGCTATCATGAACAGTGTTCACGGTGATAGTTCTTTGACGATGCCAAAAAAGTAAAAGAAAGGTTCTTTTTTCTATGACTGGGGAATCGCCACTATCATACATAAAAATTCTAACCATGCAGTTAATCTTGCTACAAAATCTGCTATCAATATCAACCCACAGTTGCTATTTCAGCGCTTAATCTTGGCGTCACACCAATGCAAAGATCTCCCAGCGCTGTTTTGTTACAAACTTTGTTACTTATCCGGCATGTCTATTTAATTCCTCCTTAATGCTCTCATAACCGAAAAAGCCAGCTTTAGCCGATGCTATCTAGTTGAAACTTTCTGCCCAGATTCAAGCTGTAAGCGCACCAAATCAGAATAGTATACGGTATGTATGCGGAGCGCTTCTAGATACACAGGATAGTTTAGCCTTACCCAGGTACCACAACTTACAGGGAAGCCGGTGTGTGCACTGTACTGCAATTACTTGATAAAGAATTGGGGCAGGGTGATTATCGTCTTTGATGGATACAACGATAGCGTCTCTACCAAACATACGTCGCTCAGACGTCATTCTTCTCTATTACGCAAACCTTGATTACCATGATCTGTTCTTTGCTCCTGAGCCCAAGTGCAGTACCATAAGACACAAAGTCTGGAATATCAAGAAATATCAGGAGCGCAAAACTGCTATTGGGACACATCGATTCAGAGCTTTTTATAAGCTCATCTCCGTTCAGGGATCAATGCCAAACTATTCCAAGATAAGAATGCTACAAAAGAAGGTTTTCAGGTGGCGGGCGAAAATGCTATTCTCTTGCTCTTAAATGGAAATTCAGGTCAATGTCTAGATGATCTTCGATACCAGCGATATCACCAGAAAAACTGGTAATAAAACTAACAAAAATTGAACCAAACAACCTTCCTCCTACATTCTGCAGCTGCTAAATGTATCCCACATCAAATTCAGCAATGCAAAGGAGAATACATTGATGTACAGCAGTGGGGATGAAAGCTACAAAACAGTTATGACGAATCTGCCACCTGCAGCAGAGAGTCTCCTAAAGGTGTTGCGCTGCAACTGTAAACAAAGATGTGATATGTTTAGAGTCGAAAGCTGATGGCTTGAATTTTTCCGCGGTCTATCGGGTCTGTTGCAACTCCTCTGATGATTCCTGTTATGAGGATGATGAGAAGAGGACACCTCTGTGTTCTCTTTTAAGACCGAGACACTTGATGTTGCCATGTGAGTGATAGCAAAAAGGGGTGCCGTTGAAGTAACTTATTGACAGAAATTATGCTCCTTTCAGTGTTTTGTATATAGGCTAAAACTTAATAATTAATTGAAAAAATCAAATAAAAAAGTAGAACTTTCATATAAATGTACAAAAAGACTAAAATTGTTGCTCTTTTGAATAACCGTTTACAAAGTTGCAGATAGTTGACATTTCCTTTAAGAAATAAGGCCATTTCCGGTTTGAGCCTCGTTTTCATGCTGAATCAAAATATAGGCTTTACAAAAAGTCAATTTTGAGGGCTTTCCGAAACTTGGATTTTTTAGGACTTTTGATATGTTGTTTAGGACTATCTCCTAAGGCAAATCACGCTGAAAAACCTTCTGTTGCAATTAGTGGTGGGTTCTGCCGTAGATTGACTGGACTATAAGGTTTTCACGGGTTGACCTGTACTCTCCGTACAAGCGGGTTTATTTACTTGAAATCTGCTAATGAAAAGTTAACAGAAAAATCTCTCTCCCTGAGGGCATTTCGCAAGATAATGTTAAACGTTTTTTACCTATTTCATTTAATTGAATAAGAACCGATTAAAAATGTAGATATCCTCGGACCACAAACATGGCTGGTATAGCTCGCTTGGTTCGCAGTATGGCTCGCCGAAAAAAAAGAAGGAAAAAAACAATAATAATAATAATAATAAAATAATAACAGCTGACAACACGCATTTTTGTATAATAATTTAATAAGCGATTCAGAGACTCCCTCGCAGTAGGTTTTAGTGTTTGTCGCACAATAACTAAAATCGATTGCTATGAAGTCTGATAAACGATGTTAGAATGTAAAAACGTCGCAAATAATCGTGAAATAACTACTTCTTCAACTTCATTTATTTTACACACATATTGACTAATTACAATTCTAGTACATTCTATCGGATATAATATTTTTTTGTAATTGCAAGTTCTTATTGCAAGTAATTGCAAGTGTCGGCAGTGGCTAAAGGAGCTTAGCTTTCTAGTTAGCCATAGCCTAAGTGAAGCGATCTGAAGGCTTCTAGCTATGAATTGTCTCATATCAACCAAGAACTCTCGTGGAGAGAACAATATTTTCAGTCTGATGTCCTTGTTATTGTACAAACTGAACGACAGCACTGTCGTGTTTTGAAGCGCATGCAAGTATGTCATGGTCTTGGGAGAGGGGCTGCTGGGCTAGATCTCTTGTTAAAAATATTGCTACGACGTCAACATCATGTACGATTAAATATTAAATATTATGTAAATGTTTAGCGAGTCAAATCAGCAGTCCATTATACAAAAGCAATGCAAACATATAAATGAGCTAGTTGTAAAACACGGAACATATCATTTTTATCATTTTTAAAGACCATGAGTTCATTTTAAATGAGCCAGTTGTAAAACACAGAACATATCATTTTCCTCATATTTAAGAGCCCACGAGTCCATTTTTCTTTTTTCGAACGTGGTTCACTAGTGACAACCGTGCATTGTCGATTTTGAATCTATTAGCTAAAACCACTTAAGCCACAGACGAATAATCATATTACTGAGTCTGTGTTATTGAGTAAGTGGTTACCATGATTCGTGTTCTTTCAACCCTTTTTTAGCTCAATTTTGCCACATTACTTTCACCATTAGTGAGTTCTGATCGAAGCGACAGTAGTTGGAAAAATCCTGGAATTTTCAGTATATCGTTGGATGCTACAAACCAGTTTTCAGTCACTGTATTGAATTATTTGCATGACAAAATTTGCAGTTTAAGGCTCAATACAGAAACGCTCTATTTTCTGCTAGTTATTTGTTTGCTTTAGAATTCACGAAGTTAACACACTTACCTTAAAAGTTCCAGTACCAAATCTACACTTCTGTAGCATTGCTAAATTATTTCATGATACACCAAATCCTTATAATTCGATTCAAACGACTTTTTATGCTAATGTCCAGTCAGAATAACATAAGCTACAGATTCTATTCAAATTCATGGGCCAGACAACCTCGTCCCTAGGGCCACTCTGTTCGCTCTTTTTTCAAAATGGCGGTCGCTCACACATTGACCCAATGAACAGGGTCCTGAAGGGGTAAAACGGGAGCCGGGATTGGCCCTATTTTAGGCCGGGAAAACGGGATTTGGGTCTCCGGGAACGGGATTCAATATGCCTCAATGGGAACGGGATTTTCTCAACATGTCTCAAATCTCTCCTGTTTGAAGTGTCTTTATCAGAAGTGATAATAAAAAAGAGTAAAAGTCATGAAAGAATTGAAGTACTTTATGTTATTTTTAACATGTTGACAGTTATAACAAGGCCCATAATCAAAGAGGTTCCTAATCCGTAAATTTAGGGCATTTTGGTCCCTTGAACCTGCAAATTTACGTTCAGCGGTCTCATACTGCACTAGCATACCGGGACCGGGATGTTGACCAAAAAAACGACCCCCCCCCCCCCCCCCCCCCTTCAGGACCCTGAATGAATGACGGTCATCTTGCGGGCGCGACCTCAGCGGTATTTCACATGGCGATGTACTACGAACACTTTGCTTCTTAGTATAATTTTTTAATAATAACATATCACACAAAGACAATGCAACATTGTATCAGGGGAGGGGGGATTTGAAGCGGGTATTAACGGTGTATACATAAAAAAAAGGAGAAGTTTCGAAAGGGGACGGGAAAAAAATGTCGATGTGCCAACAATTTTGCACCTGGGTGTAGATAGCTTTTCTGTATAGTTTCCAGTAATTTTCATTTTATAAATTATTGCTTTCTGTTGTACTTTTAAAATGATGTACTTTTACAAAGAAATGCAAGAAGGCAACGCATGTCCATCGAGCCTCGTTTCCATGCAAAACACAAGACATGCATGTAAAAGTTCAGCTATTTTTAATGTGTCAAATGCAATGACGAAAGTGTTTTATTTTGATAAATATAAAATTGATAAATTTTGTGGCAATAAATATTCAAAAAATACATCACATGCACAGTCACAATGTGCAGTGATTACTATTGAGTCATATCAAAAATATATTAGTCCTGCATTCATAATTCATATATGATAATGTCATCTCACTCGTTTTTGTTCATAAATGGAAGTATTTTCAATCTCTATCTCTATCACTAAATTACTGTTTCTTTTTGTACGACTACCAGCGTCGTCGAGTCTGACAGCAGAACTTCCATTTTATTTCGATGGTTGGTTTGTTTTATACAATGTCTAAAATAAGGAATTAAAAAAGCTACAATTAAAAAACTACCAGCAGCGTAGAAGACTGGTTTATACGAACCACTTGTGTCAGCTATGAAACCTGTGGAAAAAATAAAAACAATGAATAAAAAATCCAAAGCGAGTACGATTACACATAAAATACTCCACTACAAGCGGAAACCTTGACGGGACAAAAAGTCTATAAATTTTAACTTTTTATTATCATACTAAAATAGTGGAATCTCATACTTATCGTTGATGATTTTTTAAGTAGCTAACCTGCAACAGGAGGTGATATAAACATAGGGAAAGCTGAGAAGAACATGAGCCAACCAAGACCTTCTCGAGGATTTACCGCCATCGCCAGACAATACACTGACGTCATGTACAGCCCCTCACATATCCCTTGCATGGCAGCATAAACATACAAATACTCCACCTTCCTGGCCATTGGTATTAGAAAATCAGTAAGTAACATTAACAATAGTCCAGTTTGATATGTATGGTAGAACGAGACACGGCCTGTATCGCCCATTTTACCAGTCAGTATTCTACTGATAGTCGAGACGGTACCAGCGATAGGGTAGATCCATGATGATTTATCGCCCGGTATTCCTAAGTCCTCAGCGTATTTTATCTGGAATGAAAACATATTGCTATTAAATTTAGCTCCTTTAATTAAAAGGGTGAATTTTTGCTTGATAAATTTGATAGTTCAAACGGAACCCCCGACGATTCATTTGCACCTTCAGAATTACTAGCTCTCGTTGAAGATCACAGATGTGCAAAAGAACTCAGTTCGTTCAACTCAGTAACGTCCATAAAAGCCCACACAAGACATTTCAAGTTGAGACAATTTAAACAAAAGACATGGCAGCCATGCTGGTGGACTTTTCAAAAGAAAACCACCACTGTGACTGGTGGACCCTTTTGTTCCACTCACTCTCCTGGGAATGATTGAATACCATCACTGTGACTGATGGACCCTTTTGTTCCACTCACTCTCCTGGGAATGATTGAAAACCACCACTGTGACTGGTGGACCCTTTTGTTCCACTCACTCTCCTGGGAATGATTGAAAACCACCACTGTGACTGGTGGACCCTTTTGTTCCACTCACTCTCCTGGGAATGATTGAAAACCACCACTGTGACTGGTGGACCCTTTTGTTCCACTCACTCTCCTGGGAATGATTGAATACCATCACTGTGACTGATGGACCCTTTTGTTCCACTCACTCTCCTGGGAATGATTGAAAACCACCACTGTGACTGGTGGACCCTTTTGTTCCACTCACTCTCCTGGGAATGATTGAAAACCACCACTGTGACTGGTGGACCCTTTTGTTCCACTCACTCTCCTGGGAATGATTGAAAACCACCACTGTGACTGGTGGACCCTTTTGTTCCACTCACTCTCCTGGGAATGATTGAATACCATCAATAGAATGTTTTCACATAATAAACATTGCATGTGGAATGTAGGCTTTGATGCACAAAGAGAAAGGAGCTAGCTCAATCAGCTGATTATCGCGCTTACGTTAACGATAATCAGCTGATCAAACTTGCTTTGTCTTTGTAAATCAAAGCGTACGTTCCCACGTGCAATTCTCATCAGTACTTTTAGAACTCATTAGCATAGGATAACTCGTTATGTGAAAACGCTCTAATAAGGGGTTTGAAAAGTGCATTGCAATTGATAAAGATGCCTAATACAAAGCATAAATAGCAAAGTACATTCACGTTCTTACCAAGTGAACCAATGGCATGTAGTGTCCCAAATATAGAATAACATTCATTGTTACAACCAATACCAACCAAGGATCCTTTAGAACAGAACAACTACACGAGAACAATATACGAACGCAGTTTTTCCTCCTTTGAACGCGCGAACCTTCACTTAGAATTTCAGGTTCAACTTTTCTAGTAATAGCGACTCCAAGAACAGCAGTCGCAAGATTGATAGCCCCCAGTATTAACATAGCTTTCCTCCAATCAAGATGATCTATTAGTGTTTGTGCTGCGAGGCTCATGATGACAACACCTGCCCCTGGACCAGCGGAAACCATCGCCGTAGCAAGTGAACGATGTTTATCAAAGTACAATGGTACTATTAAAAAACCAGCCATGTAGATTAGACAGGAACCCCAAGCTACTAAAACGCCATATGTAAAACAAAGTACGTAGATATTTGGAGCGAATGACGATCCTAGAAGACCCAGTCCTGAGATAACTGCACCACATATTACGCTAGCATGACCACCAAAACGAGTAAAAAACACTGATGATATAGGACATAAAATTGTTAGAAAAGCCACTGAGAACGATCCAGGGATTGCTGCAGATGAAGTAGAAATGATATATATAAATGATGAGCAAAGAAGCTAGCCTGTCAAATCAGACAAATCAAATCCGAAGAAGACCAAGCAACCAACTATAACAAACCAAATGGACAACTAACCCTTTAAACCAATTCACTAACCGACCAACCATCAAACCAAATCAAACTAAACCAAACATGGCCAAGACCAGCTAACAAGCAAACAAACGATCAACAACAACAACAACAACAAAAAAAGCTAACCTACAAACCTGCCAGTCAGATCAGTTGATCAAACAGGCTAAGTAACTGATCAACGGACAAACCAATGAATAAATCAGCAAGGAGTGCAACTGATCAGCCAATGAATCAACCAACCGCGATCGACAAACCCATTAACTGACTAAACGATCAATGAATAGAATAGTATCCAAAAGTGAAAAGCACTCTCGATACTTGAATATCATTGACATTAATTATTTTTATTAATAACAGATTGTTTTTATTCTGGTGCAGATAATTAACCTGAGGTAGTTTGAGTCAAACTCAATACAATTGGGAGATGATGGGCCCGTATCTCCTTGCAAAAAAAAAAAATAAAACAAACAATACAAGTTTTACGACCAAACCATTTCTTTATTCATCTTATTCTTACATCATCGTTCGTTTTATCATAAGCTTATTGTAAGAAACGACACTTTTTGCCGACTCAAAACTGACTGATGATCCAATAAACCAGGTATTCCTGTCTCCTTGACGCTCTGCAATCTTCCACAGTATTCCGTTCGCCATGTCCTGCACTGAATAACGCGGGAAATAATTCCAGGATTTTTGCTTGACGATGTTGACATTTTGAGCATCAATGCCCGCGAGAAACTGCCGGAATTTTGCATCGACAGTGGAACAGACAGCAGGATTAGAGTATCCCATTTGGTAAGAAACAAATGAAAATTGTTTCTTGTCTTTATTGGATACGTTACATCTTTTACCGGTCAGCACATACTTAGAGTTTCGTCTGGCCCACATACTGTGTTCGCGCTTGTACTTCATGTTGTCGTGCCAACACTCAATAGGTGCGCTGGACATGCATTGCTCCACAGTATCATACAGTCGGATGGTAAACCAAGTGTTTGTTAGACGAGAAAAGGATTTTTCCATCGTTGTAGTGTAGTCGAAGACCTTGAGAGCTTCACGTGCGTCTGCTGCCCAGATCATAAAGTCAAAATTTTCTACCGCATTGGTATGAGTAGCGTTGTTAAACTTGATTGTAATTCCATCAGAGCTACGTTGGACTTGGTTAATGTTCACATTCAGACGAACATCTGTCTTGGCTGCAAGCTTGTCTGTTAACTGCATAAATCCGTCGCGAAACATTTCACATCCGCCATCATTCAATTGCAGTGCACGATTGACTGCAGCCATCAGAAAGGTCGGGGTATTCCACATTACACCATAGAGCGCTGAAATCTCATCAAATTGGCCATAACCTTGCATTGTGTGGGACAGAAGGAGAATGGGATATAAAGCTAGCAAATTGTGTTTAGTAAGAAATGTCATCATCGTCTCGTTAAGCTCAGAAAAAACCTGCCTTGAAGGTTTCAACATTATGTCATCTTCATACTTGCCAAACATTCGTCGATGGATGATAGTATAGCGATGTATTGCGTTAACAATGTTTTCCAAGGCTTTAAAAGACGTGTCAGCACCAGTAAGATTCATGACATTGGCTAAGATATTTTGGGTCGCAAGTACTGGTTTAGATGCTCCATCCAACCACACTTCACATAGTGGTATGGGAATAAAATCATTGATACCAAGTTCATGGGCTAGTTCGTAGACGTTAGGGATGTAATCAGGGCTGGTATAACAGGCTCCCATCTCATGTACCACACCTTTATGCTTGACACTCATCAACTTTCCTCCATATCGAGAATCTTTCTCCAGGACAACCACGTTAGTGAAATTGTTTTTCTTCAGTAAGTGAGCCATATGTAAGCCTGCAAGACCCGCACCAACAATGGCAACACGATGATGTGCACGAGGTTTTGATATCAGTTTAGTAAATGGTGTACCTTTAGGTGAACCAGGACGATTAACAAAGTTGTTCAGCTGTATAAATGCTGTTTTGATCTTCTCTTTAGCATCAACTTTCTTAAATATCTTTCTCCCGCTGTTATTGGATGCCATAAGTATCAGTATCCAAACTACTGATACACGAATCATATTAGCCTTCTTATTTTCCACAAAAAATCTTGACTATATTGTTGGAATGACTCACCAGTCCTTGATTTCGTTTTTATTCTCGATCTTGGCTCATATATATAGTTACATAAATATGATAACTAATTGCAGTTGAATATTGGCCAATTTGGTTGGTTAAAGTGGGTGGCATTAATATCAGAAGCAGTAAGCAATGTATTCATGGAGAACGTACGTGTCTTCTATTTTTAATTAGCTCCATTTAGTGGTACTTCCATTAGTATTATTAAACACCACTTTGTTAGGAGATATTATAGGAACTTGTTCTAAGGGGACAGGCGACCCAATCAGCAAATAATGTTCAGTAATGAAAGAGCATGCAAAATTAGTGACATTGTCAAATTCTATCCTCTATTGCACAACACAAGGAAAATGATAATAAGTTGCAAGTTGTGAAATTTCTTAGGATTCTTTAGGTGGGCAGTATTGTTTTTTATTTGGTTCCATGACGTCCTGTCTGCAAGCAATAAGAGGTCATGTGATCTCATTTCCTCTAAATCATGAAGCCGATAAATGAGGCCCAGAAATAGGGCATTTATCCCTTAATTATGTCCTTCCACGATACCTTGTTATCAGTTCTTTCTCTAGTTAACTTAACACCAACAAATTATCAATAAAAAATGTCATTATAGCTTTTGAAATACTTGACTAAAATCGATACTAAACTGACAATACCGCTGATTAGCACGAATTCGAACCACTAATTACGGGTCCTGACTATCTGAGCAAAACGTCATCAGGATTTTCTCTTGGAAAAATATGTTACAGTCACATAGCAAATGACCAACATTTCAGTGACCGCGATCACATGCAGGTTCGTGGGTTCGAAAGTTGCCAGGACCCTTAAACCAACTACATCCATGCTGCACGAGTAGCCTCTAGCACTTCTGGCTATTGACATCTGCCAGCATCAACTACAAGAACAAGTACTCCAAATATCGTTACGTTTTCTACGGCTAACCTGTTTTTGCTTTTCCTGCTTGAAACTCTCTTAGAACTTCAGGAAAGAAGACTCCATATATGTAACAAGTTCCAACACAAATACAACTTGCTAAAGAAGTACATACACACGCCAGCCAAGATGCTTTACAATCTAATGGCAGACTGTAAGTTACAAGAGTAACCTTACTCGCCATTGATCGTCGGGATCTTTATCTGTAGAGAAGATAAGGAAAATGATTTCCAGTACTGACCTCCCGCTCTAGTATTATATAAATGAAGGCAGAGCGGTTCGCTTGTTTGAAAACTAACTCTTTTCATTGACAAGAAGTTAATTTACAGCGGGGAAAAATCCATCTTACAGCTTGAAGTATTAACTACGAACTTGCTGGAGTTACATGGATTCGAGTTTCAACCAACAACAAGCATTTAAAAAAAGAAAGTCTGTTTTGCCTAAAAGACGTAGAGTTATTCTTTCAGCATCCCTCCGACATTTCTTTCAGTGACAACTCCTTTTTTGTCACGATCGTGACCATGATAACACTTAGTCCAGTTTACGTTCACGAATTGTCATTTTGGCTGCAGAAGAGTTTTGGAAAATTTATCAATTAAAGGCGAGAGAACTCTTGAATGATTTGTATGTTTTTAATCTCAGAGTTCTAAATTAACTATGGCAAGAGCATATTCTAGTTCACTGAGATGGGAATCAGTTATCTTGATAAAACATAGAAGTTCTTCAGCCAAAGAAATTACAGAATAGACTTCGAGATGCAAGGAAGCAAGGAATCAAAATATATCATAATAGCACCTCACAATTAGTAAAATCGCTAAGTTAGAGAAGGAAATCTTTTTAAACAGCAAAGACATATATGTAAATAAATTTGTTATACAAGACAAGATAAAATGTTCAATTTCATCATCTTGGTCGAATATATGTGTCTCGACATTCTCTAGAAAACCTGAAGAAAAATCTTCAAGGAATCGCTGGATATTATGCAACCAACACGCCGTCAAAACACTTCACGGCCGTGAACTGGACCAAGTATTATCATGGTAACGATTTTACAAGAAACGAGTTTTCGCCAATAAATTCCATCGATAAATGTTTAAATAAGGTTTATTAATGTTTTGGAGAGGTTATTTTGTGTCAGTATAATGACAATGAACATTTTCTGCACTCATTCAAAGCCTAGTCTTGTATAGGCTTGTGGTATCCTGTGGTATAATGAAAGATGTTTTCTGTACATCTCATTTACTACAACCTTACGTTTATAACCAAATATTTGTTAACAGGCCTTAATACTAGTTAGTAATTGTTTGCCTGATGACACAAAAACTTTGTGGCTCAACTTTCAAGCTTTTTCCGAGTTCGTGTGTATGCCCTGAAAAGAAACCGTTTGAGAAAAAACTAGCTGGATTTTTTAGATTGGTCAATGGGGGAGTCACAGGCTACTGAAAACCAGCGCAAACAATTTTATTAGTTTTTTTATTTTGATTTACACTCCCAAAACGTTTTAATGGCTTTGCTACATCAAATCATGGTACTTACTGCATAATCAACAGTGATCGTTCATGCACTCAGTCAAATTTGCATTTTTAAGAAGATTTAACGAAATTTTGCTTATATAACGTTATCCATTACCTTAATTGTCAATAGAACGGTATGTTCCTGCAAGTTGTTTGTTTATACGTTTGTTTTGTGATTTTTTTATGTTTACCTTTAAAGATCCGCTACCAAATCTAGACTTCAGTTTCGCTGAATATTATTTCATAACATTGACCGATCAAAGGTGTCAGCATCGAATTTGCAATTCAAATTTGTTCTCCGAGGACTATAAAGTGCAAAATGCATTTTTAATCGTTCAAAAAATCCGCTTTTATAAAATTGAGCCTGTGTAACAGATTCGTACGACTGGGAGTATGTATTTTCGTCCGTGCAAACGAAAGGCCTAAACTTACCACTTTTCAAATGATAAAAAATTCGTCCGTTAATCTATAATCGGATCCAATAAAATACTGCGAGACAAAAGAAAGCGTTCGACCATCTAACTGGATTCCTACTGGATTCTACATTTGATATGTGTTAATGTAATCTTCTTTGTTCTATCGTACAAGATTGTATTGAACCGTGGAATTAAATCGGTGAATGGTCGTTATGTAAATCAATTTCTGGAATAATGCCCCCCCTCTTCCCCCCCCCCCCCCCCCCAAAAAAAAAAAATTACATAATTGCTTTCTTATGACCAATATGACGATCATTCACATTTTCATTTTTTATTTGTGCCATTAGCTTTGAAGGGGCAAGTTCACTAGAAGATAGTTGCCATGACTACAGATCGATTTAGACAATTTCTGAACCGAATATGACATGTTCTTGTTACTGTAGGTTTGTTCATTTTTTTTATGTCTAGCTTTTGAAGGATTGCAAAAATGTTTATCAATTTTCGTACTGTTTCGCACCGCAACAGGACCAGCGCCCAAACATGTCATGTTTATTTTTAAAAGAAAAGCGAGATAAAATAAAATTGCAATACATAGCAGGTTAAATAGGCAGAAACTGAACGACGAGGTAATGTGTTTGCAAAAATAAAAAAAACTGAAAAGACTAGATAGGGAAGAAGCCATTGCCTTTTTGCACGATCAATCTTCCTTCGAGTCGTTTCTTCTTCTCGCGTCGTATTTTAATCGCGTCGTACGAGGAAAAGTTTACAGTTGAACAAGCGTACCAGATTACGACAACAGGTAGGATAACATTTATCAAATACAAATATTAAATGGCAAAAAATACACACAAGATGTTTTTGAAATTATAATGTGATGAAAAAACAACTATATTGTTATTGAAAGTGTTTTTTTGCAATAATCACTACTGTACGGTCATGTTGGTCGTGCAAACTTAGAAGTTTATAATACTATACTCTTGACAACTCACAAATACCAATACTGCGGGACATTCAACATAATTCATCATTTTCCGACTGGCCATGAATACATTTTTGATAATATTCTAAAACAATTATTGAATTCTGCATGTTTTTAGTTTATGAAATGAACTATAAAAATTCATATTTAGTCATATGTGAAAGTTATTTCGATCGAACTGATATCAAATGTTAATTACCTGTATAGTTGTCTTACATGATACGCAATAATAATTGTCAAAAATACTAAACAAATAGCATTGAACTGACAATAAACTTTACAATTCTACTTCAGATATTTACCTGGTTTCAAATGGTTTTGTTGTTTGCTGCGGCCGGATGGTGCATGAAAAAACAGAAAAGGAATAAATACGTTACTCATGGGTTGTGCGACATAAAGTACATACCAGGTACTGTTCTTGCGTAGTGACAGGTCTCCTGCGACCGCGAGAGATTGGACATGCTAGAGATTTTATGGAGAAAACGTTTTTGGAAAATTATACTGCGCATGCACATACAAGACTTTAGGAAACCATCACTATTCACGTATATTAAAAAGCTTGCCACACAACAAACTATTTTATCTTTTACTTAATTTTTCGAAAAAAACATCAAAGTGAAAAGAAACCGGCACGAAAAAAAAATGTACGAACTGGCAGACTTTATCGCCGTTTTTTTCTGTATATAAAGGTTATATATGAAGCTGCGATGGCCGAGTGGTTAAGGCGTTGGACTTGAAATCCAATGGGATCTTCCCGCGCAGGTTCGAACCCTGCTCGCAGCGAGTTATTTTTTGAAATATACAGCTTCAACTTGAGGCAAGACTGTATTTATCGATGTTACATTAGGCAACTTAAAAAGCAAAATCATTTTTAATGAAGTGAAGTACCAAGTTACTATTAAGTTTGACTAACTATAAATTCAATTTTTGTTTTTGGACTACTGGAATGTCCGTTATTTCTTGCGAAAAAAAATTATATAAAAAGGATTTTAAAGGAATTGCATTTTAAAGCCGTCCAGAGAAAAAAAAATTAATAATTGCAAGATTTCAAGATTCGGTCAAAACTCATTTCTATCGACTAAAACAAACAATAACAAGCGGAAAGGATAATTGAAAATTCAAAGGATTGAATAACTTTAGTGCTTTAGACCTGGATGCGATTTCTTTAGAATTTATCCGCTGGGTAGGAATTTATCCAGTGGATAGCGATATACAGGCTTCGAACATCCAGAAAATGGCTTTTGAATACAACTCTAAACAAGACGGTGGAAAATCACTAGTCACAGACACACCTTTTTTATTTTTTATTTTTTATTTTTAACAAAATAATTCACATTTTTATCTGATTAAGTTCATGCAGTTACAGCTCATCCTAGAAGCCAAGTTCTTTGTTTATGGAAATGCCATCAAACCATATCTTCCTTCCAATCTTTATGTTAGTATGCTGATCGATGCCACCTTCTCCAACCAGCTCTACTACGTATTCAAAGTCTTGTAGAGGATCAATCACTTCATTCTTATTCATGGTTGGCTTTGCACCGAAAGGCATCATTATTTCTAAGCCATAGTTTAGAAGCAATTCAGATATATCTGCTGGGATTGACTCTAGTTCAACAAGCTGGTGAAGGAAAAAAACATGTTAGCTCAAGATAGTGATAAGACACGAATGTTATGATCACCCTTGCTCATAATGCTCAAAATAACCTTTCTTTTTATTGATGTTGGACAAAAGAAAAACAGCCTACATGAGACTGATATATCAGGTGCGACTCAAGGGTTTAATATGCCCAAGGAGCAACTATGATGATGATGAGTGATCATTTTAAGGTTACGTCATCTGATGGACGTATAAAATTAATATAACAGTCTCTGTCTTCCAGAATGCACCACTATATCTTTGTCTCTCGACTCTTTTAGGAATGATTGAAAATCATCAATTGGAAAGACACATATCATCAAACACGCACCTGCAGAAAGTCGGGCTTCATGACAGGAATGTGAGATATGAATGCCTTGTCTTTATCACCATACAGGAAGTATTTGCTCTTTTCTGGATAGCTCTTCACGTTCAAGTCAAAATGATCAAACCTGGCGACATCAACAACTCGTATCTTGGTTCGCATGAACGACTTACAACCAGGTTGTGGTACTCCAGAATAACAGTCAACCTTATAAAGAACAGATAGAACAGTAACTAAGAGTTGTAACGGTTTGATGCTGTGCATTTCAAAAACCTCGTTTGATTGACAATTCTCTATTGGTATTGAATAACAATAGATTTCATTTATATCACAAAACCTTGGTGTTTGCATGAATTTTATTTCTCATTCCAATTTTAAATCCCGTTGGAGATTAGATAAACAATAAACAGTTGAATCTAATTACGTCTTAAAAGAAAGTTTGCAAAGCATTCTGTTATTCTTGGAGAACAGTTCATACTACGTTATAATGTCCATTGACACAAGAATCCTTAAAAATTGACGATACTTACTTCAATGGTCGGTTCTCTTCGTCCAGATTCTCCTTCATCGAAATCATACAACAACATGTCATGAACGCGATTGTGCTTCACCCCTTGGATCACCAAGGGACCTCCTCGTTTAGCTGCTTCTTCAATCGCAACGTCACCGTCTGCAGCATTGATAAACTGCACCTTGGCCAGAGCGTGGTACTGGTGAGATTCATTGGAATAACATCCAGAGTAGTAGACAATCATGTTCTTTTTACTGTCTAATGTTCCAGTACTGACGAAGTTGTGAACAGCGTTTGGATCAGTCACCTAAAATGTAAAGAAATTTGAATGATTTCCATATAAAAAACTGTTACTTTTGAAAGTACCTTGAAACCCATCTCAGAAATTATTCATATTTATATTGTTTTTTTGACTTGGAGTAACAAATCGCGTTAAGCTAGTGGTTAAGAGGATTTTAAATAACTCAAGTCGAGTATTCTTGTCGTAAAATGTTGTTCGAAATATGAACACTCCCTTTTACCAAAGAGTAGCGGGACAATGAATTGAAAAATAACAAACTCTTCTGTCGAGCAAATAGTTTTGAGAAACTCACCGTGCCAATGGAACATAGAATAGCATTTCTCATGATGGCTGCCAAGTCGTCTAAGAACTCAATGGAAGTAGCCCAGGGATCCATGCATGTTGTAATGATGTACTTGACTCCAGTCGTGTCATATGGATCAACCTGGAAATACAACAATATGATCAGAATAAAAACCTCTCACTTACGATCATGGTCACCACACATAGTGGAGAATGAAAAAGAAAAATAATTTCTAAGTGAAAGTATTTTCTAAGACACCGCGCACTTGCTTCACGCTCATCAATAGTTGGCTTGTACCATCACGTGATGGCACCCATTGACAGTTGATAGAAACAATAGAATCTGGACCAAAATCATTTACAGATAGCTTTGATAGGCGTTACTGAGGAAAACTATATTCTTTGTTTCTGTTAACTGTCACGTAATGAGACTCTATACGCCTTTGAAAAAGCTATATATATGTTCTGGTTTCCATAAAATCGAGAACGATCGAAAACGGTCGCAAGCGTTAAAAAAATCGATTGTAGGGAAACCAACGTTTTTTTGATCCTACGACCGTATTCGATCCATCTATGATCGCGATCGAAATCGTTTAAAAACGGTCGTAGGATCGAAAAACTTTGGTTTTCCAAAATCTTTATCGTTTCCGGTTATATGGAGTACAGGCTTAAAGCTACTACTTGCAACACTTGCAGTGGTACACCAACTAGAAATGAAAACTCATCTTAACTTTAACCAATGGTTAGAGAGCCGAAGTGTTATTCATATACGTCACATACCCCTAGTCGTTTCTTAAATTCTTTCAACGCAGTGCTGTGATCATGATGCTTGTAAGTGGATGCCGTCACCAGCATTGGGAATCTAAAAGCACTGACACGATCATCTGACATACACAGGTCTTTGAAGACAGCTTGAACGATGTCGTTGACCAATTTCACATCTTTGTTGCCTTTGATATTGATGGAGAAACATGGTACCATTGAGTCGGGTCCAATCTCACGAAGGTATTCCATTACTTCATCGTTCTGCAATAAAACAAATCCATTTTAATGTTTGGTACGTTTGCACCATCTTTCCTCATAATTTAGCAGCAAACCCCTTACAATGTATACTGTATAAAATGATTTCTGTCCCTTGAATAGACCTCCCCAGCATTCGCTTGACTGGCATGGCCACAAATCAATAGATCCAGCTTTGAGCCTGGAGTGGAAATAAGATACAAAGAATGTATGGATTTAATCTATTGTGATGTGGCCAGTCAACTGCGAATTGGGGAAACGTCGATTTCCTGGAGAATTCCTTGTTAATATTCCCACACCTAGCAACTTTGTACGTAAACAATTACTTCTGCTATCTCATCATTAGTTTGGCCAATGATATCAGGATCTCTCGTGTATTGGATGTGTTCTTCTCTTCATCCCCTGGGACCCCTCCCCGGTAAAACAATTACCTCTGCCATCTCATCATTAGTTTTGCCAATGATATGATCTCTCATGTATTGGATGTGTTCTTCTCGAGTACGGTCTGTTGGTAGAGGTTTGGTTGGGACAATGAAGAAGGGGTCATCGGGCTCTGCCAATGCCGTCCAATAGCAGTACAGCAATTTTGATGTAAACATACATTCACCCAATATTCTTCCATAGCCATTCTTATGGAGACCAATCACCTTGAAATAGAATGAATATGCAGATATATCATATCATAAAGTGGATTGCAAAAAATGTCACAGGAAAATCAGAGCATCAGCGAAACATCTCGGTGTATTCTGGCTAGTCTGACCCATTCACTGGCTAATTGATCAATCAAGGGGCCGATTGTCGTGTGAAAATCTTGAGTATTGTCTGAAAACTAGAGTTCCTCTTCCCAGGAATGGTACATAATGTCATTCACCATTAGCAAGAGGTACTGATGATGGGCTTACCCTATGGGCCATGACAACCCCAGCAGCTGCTGCTCCAGGTTTGGAGCCTTCAATACCAACATCACCAAGATTAACCGAACCATGGTAATACACCACCTGGTTAGTGATACCTAAGAAATTGTTCATCCTTTTATCACGGTAACAAGTAGCACCACCAGGGTAGGGACAGAAACCACTTTTATGAGGATCAATAGTGATCGTATCTACGTGTGGAATAGCTGAAAGCTGCGCATGTGCATAACGACTAAGTGGAAGTTCAGGCACAAACCACGTGGAGTTCTCGTTCCCATCTTCCAATGGTTTTGGTGGAGTTCGTAGCATAGTGCAGAAATATCCACCCCAGGCCCCATCGGCGTGAAGCACGAAGTTCAAACCCTGGTTACAAAGAACTATTGTCAGTAACAACAAAGCAGCTCATACACCATCAATATTGATCCGACGACAAACTAAAATTGCACATAGAAAATGTTGTTTGAACACTACCAGCTAGAAAACTACTGTAAATAGATAGTGAGGCGGATAGGTGCAGAAATTAGGCCGAATTGTTCACTTTTGGGTTAAAATCACCAAACTTTCAGAAAGTATAGTTTAATATGCACTTAAAAAGATCTGATATGGTGCCACTTAAAATTCTGCAGTTGGCAGGAATTATAAGCCGTTTTATTAAAAAGCCGCCATTTTGACCGGAAGTGGAATTTAGGAAAACCGGAAGTGGTTATTTTTATGTCTTAAAATGGTTGTTTTGAGCAGTCTGCGTTGTTCTTTATCCTTTTTGACAACAACGCTTTTTTGTTTTCCAATTTATGCAATTTTGATGTAAAAGAGAATTTGATTTAGATGTAAAGCAAAAAGCCGCCATTTTGACCGGAAGTGGAATTCAGGAAAACCGGAAGTTGTTATTTTTATGCCTTAAAAAAGTTGTTTTGGTCACAATCTGCGGTTTTTTTTATCCTTTTTGACAACGCTTTTTTGTTTTCCAATTTATGCAATTTTAATGTTAAAGAGAATTTGATTTGGATGTAAAGCAAAACTTAGTCACCACTTTACAACGTGAAAGAAAATCAATCAAAATTAAATCTGATAAAAATATGCCTCAAAACAAAATGCTTAAAAAAGAGAAGAAAACACTTTTGCATAAAATTGAGCATACATGTTGAATTCCAATTTTCCCAGAACTGGATACTGGATATCATTAAGAAAATAATACGACTGAAGAGCAAATCGTTTTGAATGAATGTTAATCAGGGGAACAACACTGTATAATTCCATAAAGAGAAACGAACGTATCTTGTTTCGATCACCAACGTCAAAAGCTCATAATCAACTGGCGTCCCTCAAGATTGATTGCTCACTATTTTTCTTGTCTGTTCATGTCCTGTCAAACTAGACAAGGTGACTTAGAAGAGTTCTTAATACATAAAAAAAAGGATGCCCTCCATCGCCTGGAAATCTAAGTTAAACTTGAATCATTGAATTCGGCTTATTCGGATGATATCCGAAATTATCAATGTCTTTGCGATAACCTTGAAAATGATAATCACAGGTCATGACAGATATCATTAAAGCCTCATCCGATATGGTGAGACCACCACGCAGACAAACAATACTCACTTATTATGAAAAGAGTTGTTCCGTCCATATGTCCGAACTCAGTTACACCATGTTGATGTTGTAGATAGTGTATTTCATGTGCGAGTCAGGGCCAACATCAAGCTAAGCTACCCCGTAATTAGAATGCATTTTTACATGAGGACCACAACAAGCACACAAGAAGAACAAATATGTGGTTAGACTGCTGCTACTCAGACGCTTCATGCCGCAAATGCTATACACCAGGGCCACCAGAAAATACTCTTTCGCACAGTAGACACAGATATCCCTGCGCTTAGCGTGACTACATTCAGTTAGCCCTGTTTTTGTGATCAGTCCTAGACAGAGTTTTGGGTTGCGTTAGGTACAGGCAAACACCTGCGCTACATTGCTGGGTTAGCTAAAACTCTTCGACCTCAAATGTCAAGAGCATTTCCAAATTCCATGCTTTTACTGGCTGCAATACTTTTCTCTTTTGTGTTATAGGGAAAAAACAGTCTTTGCAGCATGGAAATCTTTTCCAGGTGTTACAAGCGCTTTCAAATGCGTGTCTTTTCTCCATCTCAAATCAATTGCGTCTACTGCAAGGTACGTGGTTGTTCTGTAAGATCGAAGATGTGAGAGTGTTAACGAAGTCAGAAAGCTCCTGTTCTTCCAGGAGGACAAATCTCTTAAATCCAGCCCCCTACCAAGGAAGCCTTGATGCCATAGCCACAGCTTCCAAGTCTTCAAGAGTAGGGCTGGAGTCGCACACCAGACGGATGGTAAACACATTGGACATCCTTACCATGAGTCACCAAGTCATGCCGTGAACTGATTCGCTGTAGCTGTAAGAAGAACTGTTCTGGAAGATGTTCTTGTTTTCAAGCTGACCTTAGCTGTACTTTGCTTTGTTAATGCACATGTACGTGATGTTTACATGTATTTTAAACATTTGTTTGAGTGCAATGGAGCTACAATTTTGGACAATATGACTACGCGCATTTATTTTATATAATATACATTTTTGATATTCGTGTGCATTTTTCATAAATGTGCCCCCCCCCCTTTCACTCATTATTATGGCCAGGATAGCAGCTATCCACAGCAAACAACATTGTTCTGGGGGATGGGGGCAGTAACAGCAAGAAGACCAAAGAATGTACAAATGTGCATTTGTAATGTGATGTAATGTGATGTAATGTAGTGCTTATATAGCGCATTTCACTAATGTCTCAATGCGCTTTACAATCTTTAATATTTATAGTATGTAATCCGGTTTTACAAGCATGAGTTTGATTAGTAGTTAGTATGTATTAGTGTAGGCCTATCACTGAGGATGGTCGTTACCTGCGTCCTCAGTCGTTCTTTTACGTCCCCCCCCCCGTTGCTGGTTAATGTGAAAGTGTGGCGAGACGGGTCCTCCAGTTTATCGTCCTTATCCGAGAAGACGCGAACCCTTACAATCGAAGCACATTCTCCTCAATTATTTAAAGACCATGAGTGATAGTCCGGCTGAGGGTTCGAACCCGCAGCCTCCCGGTTAACAGCCAACGCTAATCCCAAATGAGCTAGCCTATTAATCGGTTTTGTGTCGAGTGTTCTGTCCAAATTGTAGATTAGAGACAGTTTAGAATGGAGATGTTACGCACCTCCTTCGCTCTGCTAGCCTAGGTGCACTCCTTGGCAAAATATGCGTTGTGAAGTACTTAAACAGCATTACCAGCCATCCACTACATCCCGGCCCAGTCTGGTAGGGAAGTATAACTTCAGGTGCCAAAACAGCAAAGGACAGACGCATTGCTGAAGCCAAAAGGAAACAATCGTTTCACAAGGCCAGAGCATCTCTAACTTACCTTACGCCATATATGCCCTGTATGGGTAAGATGTTTTAAAGCCCGGGTTGGCCTAATAAAGCATCTCCAACGCACCGCTGAATAAGACATAAATTCTCCGTGGTCGTTGTTGATATTGATAAACAAACAACAAACAAACATTATATACTCTACATGATACCATGATAGTAAATAGCATATATGTAAGACAGCAGTTTTGAAGCTATAAGGCTCATTTCCAAAACATAAAAATTCTGTCATAAGTGATTTTTATCGTTAATAAATGATAGATTTTCATACTTTTGATTTGCATGGAATTCATTGATCTGAGGGCCAATGAGGTCTTGACAATAAAATTTCTAGACATTCATTGAACAAAATTAACATTTGTACTTCGTTTAACTATTAATAATAAAACAGAATCGTTTGAAATTACAATGGGCAAGGTTCTGTTTTTAGGCGTTCTTTGATTGGAAATTCTACTTCCGGTTGGCTCTGATAGAAAGTCCATCTCAATTCCAATTTCCAATTCAAATGATTTTTTTTCGCACATCTAAGCTTAATTATCTAGTAAACAATTACATTAAACTTATATGTTAATACTATTTATCAGGAAATGTATAAAAACTGCATTTAGGCACATTTTTCGTCATTTGAAATTTTACTTCCGGTTCAAAATGGCCGCCATTTTGAAAAATCGTCTAAAATGCCGAAAACATCGGGTTTTGCGGTGGCACCATATCACATTGTATTTATATCATAAAAACACATCAGATTGCCAAGTTTCATCATTTTAACCAAAAAGCGAACAATTCACGCACCTATCCGCCTCACTAAGAAGAAAAACTTGGAAAAAGAGTTAACAAAATTAATAAAAGAAAAACGTCGTCAGAATGTCTGCCCGAAATCTTGGTCATTAAAACTATCGCATTTGGCTGAGGATACCAGTTTTGCATTAAAGTCTTCAGAATAGTTTTCAAAATATTTGTTGATGACAGCATATATGAAAGTTCATGAACTTTTTCTTCTTGTCGACTTTAGCAATGGGACATCATTACCCTTTTTCTCATTTCGTTTTTCACTTCAAGGATCGCAACAAGAGGGTCTACAGCGCTTTCTTCTGTTGTACCCATTACTGCTACTACGCTGATCACTGGAACACGATTGGCTAGTTTGTCTTCTAGGATGTCACGCAATCCTGAGGAAAAAACATTGATTTGAGTACTAGTTCATTTATATATGTGCGAATACTATAAAATGTTTTCTGTTTCAAAATGAATATTGCTTCTAAAAGCAATGAACCGTATGTTGAAAGCATCCTTAAAATCACTTGTTCAACAAATCAGTCCTAAAAGAGTCTAAATTGAACAAATTGGCAACGCCCATCGAGTGGTCAATCTTGTCATGATGATCATTGTCGATTATCATACCTTTGACGTCCATTCTAGCATTTTCATCCACAGGAACCGGAATTAGATTGCTTTTTCCAACTCCTAGAATTGTAGCTCCTTTAAATAAAGATACGTGAGCAGTGGTTGGTGCAAGAGAACAAGGATTATTCTTGAGTTTATGGCGATGACAAAACTCTTGTGTTCCAAGACTCTCAAATGCATACTTGGTCAGGATCCCAAGCAGTTCCGAATCAGTGATGGAACACATTGCTGAAATCTGACAAAATAATATTATTAATGTAGTCGAATATTGATCAATCACTTCCTCTTGGAGTATTTTGTCACACAGTGCAAGAATACATATTGTAAAGTTGTACTGACATAGTTAATAGAAAGAATGGTTAGGAAGCTTATTGTCATGTATTGTTTTATGTCTTTGTTTGGTTTTGAAGTTGAACCGGTCTTGACCCTGCACAGGGTTTTATTTGTACTCATTCCAAATTGTGAAATAAGTAGCCATAAACTTTGTCTATGTTATTATGGTAAGGATTATTCAATTTGTTTGTATCAATTATTAAGCATTTGGAGCGAGCAGCCAAAAGAACAGTAATATCTTGTAAAAAAGAACAAGTAATATCTTGTAAATCTGTGAACAGCTCAAAAAATCCACAACCAATTTCAAATGACCAGTGTCTAACACGAAAATGCATTGTCACTTTAGACACTGGACACTCAAACAATAAGATAATTATTTTTTTCAATTTTACAAAAAATAAAACTAACTAGAAATATAAAAAAATAATTATATACCTGTAATATCAAACATGTAACGATGAATGTGAATAAAATATATTGTATTGTATTGTATTGATATGTTCACTCAACTATATCCAACAAGGGTAAAACAATAGTGAAACAAAATATTGTGCGTGATTATGCTTGAAAAAAAGTGTACAATAATATAACAAAAGAGTTTCCAAACCATTTCACTCTATTAACTCCCGTATTAACTATGGTACACTACCTTTTCTGGCATTCCAACAATCTCATCGACATCCAGGTTGAGCAGCTCCCAGCTCGTCGCATCAACAATCTTCACGTGCTTTTCATTGTGTGGCAAGAAAACAGTGAAATCATTCCTCGCTTTTGAAAGAGCATCCTCATTATTAATGGCATCTTGTAGACCCAGTGGATAGTACTTTATGTTCCTAGCTGCCCACATGGATTCGATGTTTGCTACTGTTCCTCCAGTGACGAGATGACCCATGGCTTTATCAGGATCAAAACCCACCATCGTACAGAGATCTTTTCCTACTTCTAATTCATACTTTGTGGTGACTGTTGAAGCTTCTGCTGCACAGTTGTTTTGGTTGAAGAGTAAACCAGTGAGGTAGCCAAGATTAGCTGGCATGACCGTGTCCCAAGTCACATGACCCTGGGAGGAAAGAAAAAAACAAAAAAAATTTCAGTCGATGACAAATACTAAAATAAATAATTTTACAAGAACAATTATATGATTTCGCAATGTATTATCATAAGATTTCATATCTTGCAAGTATTTAATGGCATTGGATGTGAAATGAGCCGATACAACACTACTTGTAGAAGGATGGCTGGGATAACAATCACAGGTAATTCATGTGTCGAACAATACACATTCTTCTCCGTAAACCAGGCTTCCTTTATTTTTGCCGTTTTATTCAATCCCTATGACAGTTTCGACAGTAGTCATCGACCCAACAACTGATTTCAATTTTTTTTACCTTATATCTTGAACTAAAGAAAGGCACAGCTTTAATGAGTTGTTTTTGCATATTATGGAGTTCTTCTTCAGTCTTAGCAATTGTTTCCTGGTATGATTTGGCTGAGCGCATCTCCTCCGTGACGTAGATAGGATCGCATGGGTAGTAGCTACAATAATTTAAAATCACAAAGAACATCAGTAGCACAGCATATAGTTTGCAATTGGTATAATTTGCATTAGCGTTTTCCGATTTAGCGGAATTCCACTTTAGAATTCCTCGCTCATAATCAATTTCTATATAAAAAAAACTGAATACCAAGCGGCGCGAAATTTTAAAGTGGAACAGTTCCGCTAAATTGGAAACCCCTATTACGCCGCATCACAAGATCTCATAATTTTCCAGTTAAAATTGCCAAATACAGGTTAAAGTTGCGTAAAAGTGCACAATTACAAACATTTATCTACACTGCCATTTATTACTCGAGCTGCAAAATAATGAGTAAATCCATAATTTTGAATTTATAATTGTGTAGTTATGATGGTATATCAGTCGGAATGATCAAAGCATACAAAGTGAATTGAATGAAGTACATAACATATCGCAGTTGCAGTCTGAATGCTGTCAAAATCCTGTAAATGCTGTATTATAGCGTTTCAAAATAAAATGATGGAGATAATTTGCCTTGTAGAACGAAAGTAGAAAAAGGTTCAACTGAGAAAGTGTTTCTTGATACTAATAATAGCGAACGGATTTGAGCATTTCGATTGACTAGCGTTTTGACTTTGTCAACAAACATTCTATAGAGGTAAAAACTAGTAAAAAATACTAGGCAGGACTGCGTCGGTGCTTCTAGAGAAACAGTTGTAAATGTCATGATAAGTTGGACAAAGTAGAATGATGGTCGAGAAAACTGACGTTTCGGACGTTAGTCCTTCGTCGGAGTAAACGTCCGAAACGTCAGTTTTCTCGACCATCATTCTACTTTGTCCAACTTATCATTACATTTACAAACATTCTATAGAATTAGCTTGACTACAGATTGTTCAATTAATTCCATCAGTTATGTACCTTTGTCTGAACTTAACGTGTTTGGCAACAGCATCGTTAATAAGTTTTTGAAATACTTCCCCATTATCAGCTTTGGGTCCTAAGAACCATGCTCCCGTTTTCGCCCATGGTTTGCTATCGTCTTCTTTACGATCAAAGTTAGGCCTTCGATGTTGGTAGATATTCTTCGCCATTGTACTTGTGCCTTTAGGAAGGCCGCTAAAGAGGAATGACTCTTGCAGGAGGGCGTTTTTATAGGGGTAGATCAAATCCTCTGGGACTATCATAAAATACGCCTGTATATAAAGGTTCAAACGCTAGGGCGAGGTTTTGCGTGCGTTTGAACTGGTTTAAAATATCAAATAAGCCCTAAATCCATTGTATTGAAAATATGAAATAAAAAGTACAATACAAAATATGAAATACTAAATTTAAGTGAAATCAGCCGTAGATTTGTGTTTCTTTGTTGTTTTTTTTTGGAAATAGAGTGCTCATAAAAAATATCCGTGGTCACACTTGATCAGTCAGTTCCAATAAAAATGAAAACAGTACTCTACTCTATTTCTCAATTCCGTTTTAAATATGAAAAGAAGCATTGCGTCGTGCTTTCGCATTCCATTGTTCAACAGAAACGAAATTAACATGCATGATGTTCAAACTTGTTTTCTCTTGGGAATGCGTATAAGGCCTAAATATTCGATTACTTCTCAATCGATATTTCAAGGCCTCATGGCGTGGGTCGAAGACGAAGCGCTTTATGAAGCGATATTGCAATTCTAAAATGATCAAGCACATGGTTACGGTATACTTTGTACGCGGTACAGGTTTGCCAAACCACTTGTGGTGAAAGACATGGACGACAAAATAAGATAAAGTGTACCAAAGGTAACTACATATAAAGATAATTGGGCTGTGAATTTATTCGAGCAGTGGCGACATGAGAGAAACGCTGGCGTGCTTTCCAACATGTGAAAAAGATTCTAAACTGGCTCCCTCGAAAAGCCTAGAAAAAATGACTCCTGAGGATCTCAATGCAACTCTTGCTCTATTTATACACGAGACAAGAAAGGTGAAAAACGGGTCAGTATTAAATTTAGTACTGTGCTTGTTTTACCAAAATTATGCATATGTACTAAATTAAATCAATTTTTTTCTCTAGGACACAGAGGCAATGCAGTACGATCCTACAATCTTTCCTCTTGAACAAGAAGATAGTCCAGAAGAGCTGCAGAATGTCAGTTCACAATAAGTTGAATGTTGAAACCGAAACAAGGAAGGCCGAAAGACTAGAAGATCTCAAAGGCAAAAACTAACATTAACTTTAATTTCTATGTGAAATAATTGAATACTAAATAAAGCAATTAAAAACCGAGGCTAGGACAAGTAATTAAAAACCTATCCCGGGTTTATAATTCAGCCCCTCTCTCCCCTGTTGATATCAATGCCGCCCCCTGCTTTAGGAATCCGGGTTTTCCGCCGAATTTAAGAACCTACGTAGAACACAATGGATTTAGGGTGTGGTTGATTTTTAATTCACTAATAACTACCAGGAGCATTTTCTGATAACAATAAGTCCATGAGAATGTACTAAATGGACAATGAAAATAATAACATTAATGGAAGTTTTGAGTAGGTTTTTATTATCAATGTACTTTCGATACCATGTGATATGTACATGTATTTGTTATTCAGTATATTCCATGGAGACTCATGTACGTATAAAGGCATTCACGTAACGCAGGCATTAACAAACAGATAGACAGACAGACAGACAGATATATAAATTAATGCTGAGGAAAAACTTATATGTATATTTAAAAATGATCAATCTCCAGCAATCTTTTTATCAATCAATTTTAAGAGTAAATTTTGAGCAAAATATATTTTAAATGAAAGTATGCTATAGAGCAACAATCAATCAAATGGAATACTAAGAACGTAGTTTTATGTATGTATGTATTATCATCAGTTCTACTTTTCGCAACGTCGTGTAAAATCCCTGTGGCAAAATGTTTCTTATAGTTTTTTTCCTGATTTGTTTCACACTTGAACGCATGCGTATGTTTTTTTTGTGTGTGGTCCAGGCTACTATGACCCGTATCGCAATATGAACAAGTTATAACGAGCGACGAAGTGGGTTTTAAAAACCCGTGAAACAAAGCGTGGTAGTTTATAAAGTGTAATAATGCATGATAAAGATGTAATACACCGAAAACACAAAAGAAGTTCCAAAGAAAATGTGTACAATAAAATTTTAATAAGCTGTGATATAGGATAATTTTTTCCTCTTATATTTAAACTCGTAAAGTACTTGAGGTTTGTTTTCTGTCAACTTAACAATCATAACCAGTAGGTCCTAGCCCTCAGGAAGCCATACAGCCTTAGTATATTAACGTATAGGATATTTGTGGTTGTCATATTCAATAACATCTCATTTACCCCTCCACATAGACTAGACGTTAATGTGCATGTGTCTTTGTGGTGGAATAACTCATGGGATTTAGAAGAGACAATGCAAAGGGATGACTATAATGGTTAGAATCGGTGTCAAATATATAACTGACATCCATGCAAGTAAAACACGCTCTCGATTAATCAACCTTCTATGGGCCGATTACATGGACATTGTCACCCTGGTCTGGAAAAGAAATCTTTTGTATTTCTGTCCTTTGGGATTAAAAACAACAACAAAAGGCATGTCTATCTCTTCCATCTAGCCCGGGGCTCACAAAAATGCACCTATTTTACACCTCAAAAGACCCTCAAAATGCTACTATTGCGAACAATTAGACAAAATGTGATGTCAAAGTGAAATAAAGGCGTAATATTGTGTAAAGCAGTAATAACAATATGTTCTTTTGTTGGAAAACTATAACAGTTGATTGATTCGTTTTTCACCCCAACAAGTTATTTGTGAGTGATTTCAACTTAAGTGCCCAGACTTCACCAAATTCCAACTGACGACAACTTCTTTGACAGTTTTATTTTTCTGTCAGAACATGCAATGTACATAGGATATCCCATAATTCAGGGCCAGGTAAAGACATAATTTATTGTTTAATAGTGGTGCGAACAATGCCGATGTGGTTTGAATGGTCTTGTTGCGCAGATAGTTGAGTAATAGTCTAGTAAATGACTGCAATGGAGAGACATGATTTGTAAAAGCATTGTATATTTGCTAGTAAATCAAACCCCAGTGACGTCGGTACATATAGTCGCCCTGTAGTTCTTACATGGTTCTTCCAATAGTTGCAAAACTCACTTGGCTCTCCATGAACCAGCGCCCCAGGGCTGCTATCTCTCAATTAGATGTCTTAGAGCATTATATCGATGTTACACATTAGCAGATTGTTATATTGTCACCAATTTTAGCCAGGTATAAAAAATGCAGACAAACCAATATCAAATCAAGGTGTTCTTTTGTTGGCAACGGTTGATTGGTTCGTTTTTCCACCCCTACAAGTTATTGAAGTGATTTCTTCTCCTGGCAGATCGCACAACATATAAGACTTTACCCGCCAAATACACAAAAGTCATTGTAGTATTTTTAAAGCAGTCAAGTAGTTTGGCAGCTTTTTGGTTTACTCAGAATTGTGGTGACGTCTTCGAATTCGGAATTACGCATGCACAATCGTTGCCAGTCACTGAAAAAGTTGTGCATAAGAACATATATAATAACCACATGCGTTTGAACGTCTCATAAATGAATTCACTCGTTTTTTTGTTGTTGTGTATTCATGTTTGCGATATTTGGACCGCGTTCATTTCGTAGCAACTAATCTCAGGTGCCCTCTTCAGATCTAAAATGTAAATCATATCAAATCACTCTCTGAAAGCTGTGAAAAGAATTTTCTCCATAAAAGGTTGAAAGCAATCAATCAAATAACTTGCCGGGACGCAGGATGTATAGTTCGGACCTAGCCTAAACTATGGGAATTGCGTCCGATTGGGCTGCCATTGATAGTGGATAGCCGATTTGGCCCTTGTGTCCCATATCAATTTCAAACTGATCTTGTTAACGTTAGAGTGTGTACCATGTTCTTGTCTTATTCCGTTAGATAAACCTTTTGGAATTTGTACTACTATACATCTTACAATAGAGCGTTTTCATTTGTTGACATGGAAAACGGTTTGCATGTTATTATTACACTGATTTTTACCCCCAAGACAGGTTGCAAAATGTGGGAGGAACCAATGAGTGGTTAGGTTTGTTTTGAAGCAAATTGAGAAAGCGAGCACTTCCATTTAACAAGGACAACCTTTTTGAAAAGAATGTATTCGGAGGGTGCTAGTCTCAAGCCAAGATGTTTTTCTGTCGCGTGATAATGTGTTCTATTATTTCAAGATTCTTTGTGTTCAGCTCGGGTGGTCGTTTTCCATCGGTCAAGCTTTCAGCTACGGGAGACCTTTTTCGCGGACTTTAGCAGGTTGAAATCAGAGAAAAACTCACAACAATATCAATAATTCAAGGTTTAATGTACTTGAATTAAGTCTACAGACAAGTTTGCCAAATAGTTTCAAACTCTAAGATATACAAACTTCTATTGTTTTGATCAGTGCATGAAGCAATCAGAGAGTGTGATCAACTGAATTGAAAATGCTGTTTGTTTCTTTTGCTTGTTTCTTTCGCGAGAAAAAGTTTGTTGATTTTAAAATAAAACGGATACAGCACTTATAAGTATATCATTATGTCACACTCCTTGCAATGATCAGCATTTTATAATGCTTATATATGGGTTCAAAAAATTGTCTGTGAGTTAAACTGCGCAGGTTGTATGAACAACATTTAAGTTTAAATCTATAATCTCACTGGCCAGAACCTGTCTATCCACGTTTGAGTCAATTTTTTACAGTATAGGCTGAATACATTAGATACAGCCACGCATTTCATCTTGTTCCACTAATTCATGGCTAATTTTGGTCAATCAAATCAATATATCTTAGTAGGAATACAACTTTCTTTATATCTTACGTCTTGGCAAAAAGGTTTTCATCCATAGTTTCTTTAAGCTTTTAACAGTTCAAAACACAAATGTTCTCTTTCAAGATGCATGGTACAATTTGAAGCTGAGAAAAGAGTTGATGATGTCTTTCAAGGGTAACATCATTTTCATCATTATTAGCGATACTACTAAAAGAAGAAGAGTACTTTGCCTTGACCGCATCCTTCCAAACTATTTGTGGAAGTTCGAAGGTTGTAAAGCAACCTATCGTTTGACCATGAAATATTAGTTAACAGTAGATGTAAAGATAGAGATGTCAAGTTTTTCATTAAAAAGGCTATATATTGTTTTATGACTTTTCGAAATTCGAAAGTATGTAAACAAAAACATTGGCATTGCGCATATGAGCGGCAATCGATGAAAAACATCTAGAGGCAAATATTATACGTTTTCGGCCAAGGGAGACTTTCAAAAAGCTTTTCAACTGTTTTGAGATAGCAATCAGAGGAAATATTCTTGATTTCCTGTATAATTTGCTATATGATATAACACAATTCATTTGTTTTTGATATCGATAATTATATTTCTAAACTAATTTACCAGTTCATGGACAATGTACAAATTAACAAAAAGAGCAAAAAAACAAAATAAACAATCATTAGACCAAGTGTCACGTGATCGACGCCAATATACCTTTTCGCGGGAAAGAAAACACTTCCAATCATGCATCAACTGACTAAACGTGAGTAGTATACCGTTATTAATGTTATTGCAATGTTATTAAGTGTTATGTCTTTAAGTATTTAAAGGTTTGGTTTAGGAGCCGTGTTGTTCGGTTAATGTTCTAGTTGATTGCACTTTCCCACCACTAACCACATGGTTTGATTAACGTCAACCTCTTGGCCTTGAACTGACGGCAAGACCATATTTCAGCTGTTTTGACGTTACTCAGCTCCAACAAGAACACTACCCTTTTACTTGATAAAGGTATTCGTATGAAAGCAGCCAGGGGAAAGTTTAGCTGAATAGGGAATTAATTATACAGCTGAGCAGGAGAACCGTTACCTCAAGATTAATTCATGCTGTTCGAAGTGATATCAAACCACCTTTGGGTCTGATAGGTAAACTAGTTCAATCAAGTTTGCACTTTTAACTGTATAAATTGTACACAAAATTGTACTTATAGATATCGTCATGTAACTGGTTGTCCAAGTGTGCTTAAAATAGTGGGGGAATTAGACTTTAATTGAGGACAAATTTGACGTGCTTTGCAGGGTAAACTCCAATTGACAGGCCATTGGCAGCTGCTAGTTTATGAATCATTTTATCTCACATTTACTTTGCTTATTGACTTGTTTTCCTTTAGTAAACTTTCACTCGAGCTATTTACAGCTAGATTAATCAGTTTATTTATACATATTAGTGATACATGGATTTATTGCAGTTGTTTATGTTTCATTATGCTGGGGCGAAAATGGGTAGGACAGTATGGGTGATTAATAATCAACTTGAACTGTTAAACGGTATGGCAGATGTCCAAAAGAGCTGGAAATCTCGTCACAATTTCCTCTACATATTGTGACTTGTACTCGTATCAAATTTCAACCTTAGTTATTCTCTATTCAAACGTCAACAGCGTGTAATAACGTAGCAAGAGCTCAGCCAATGCGGACCGTACAAAGCTGAAAAAAGAAACCTTAATCGCAGACTAAACAACACTGTTACCAAGAATTACAAGATTGCAGGGAAGGTCACTTAAAGAAATCATGAAAAAAATGGCTGGATTTTTGGGAGTTTTATTGATTTTGAGCAGTTTAAACTTGGCTGATTCTATCGGAGGTAAGTCGGGTCTTTATCACAATGTTAACATAAACTTTTCCCGCAAACTTTGGCACGTTTCTCACTCCAGCGCGTCAATAGTTGCTCGCGTTCGGTTTATTGCCTTGATTCACACGAGTTATTTCTCCGTTATTTAGAGTTGTAATCACAATCCGTGAAAATTCCACGTGGAAAGTAGACGCTTTGTGCGTATTTTGGCGGGCATTTTGTTGTCCTAACATTGATCGAACAATGTATTAATTTGCTACTAAATCGAATCTGGCTGATTGATGACGATGAATCATCAAAGCGGTAGATTTGTTCTCTTTTTCCATAAACCGCTAAGAAAACCAAAACAAGGTGCTGCCTTCAAACCCTTTAGTACTTTTAGTTTTTTTATTAATGAATGAAAATGTGGTCACACGCTAATGAGAACAGTGTTGTTTCTGTCGTTGTTGACGATAGTAAAAAGTACCTGCTATAGTATTGTTCTGAAAGAATGCAGAGAATCACTTGAAGACACGATGCTTCTACAGAAAAGTCATTATTTGTTAATCCATTGATCACTAGCATCACTAGACACTTGCTATTCTAAATCTAAACCTAAAAACAAAACCACATCATCGCGATCAAACAAATTAAAGAATGAAGCAGTTAGGTCAGTAAACAACTTTGTATATGAAGAAAGAATTAAAAAAAATTGATGATCAAAGATTGATCTGGTTTAAAAACTACATCATTTAATGCTGATTTCGCTCTTAACCGCAAATACGCAATTTTGCCTGCTTTTGTATTATCAAAGGATTATTAGTATACCACTAATGAGAGATGTTGTTTACGACATTTTATAACAAAACCGCGAAAAAATCTTCCGCTAGGGTAGCTTGATGGCCATGAAATAAAACAATTGACTCCAACCTACTGATTGCTATTGTGACGATGTTGTGACGATTGCTTATTTGATCTAACTCGTTTATTTGATCAGCAATGTAATTTTACTATTGCTCTCTTTTTAATTGGATTGTTTCTCATTCCGATAGACTGACACAGCATTTTTTAGTTCAGCCCAGAATTGGTAAACTTGTAATAAATGTTTTGTTTAAGGATGTTAACATTTTTTTCTGCCATCTTTCTAACTCGCCATGCTCGTCAATTCTTGTTGTCATTGATATTTTCACAAACGATTAAATAATTATGCTTAATCTGTAAAGCAATCCAAGAACTGTTATTCTTTTTGTTTTGTTAATCTATTTTGGCTGCAAAAATGGCATTTTCGTTGTTTATTTTAGGATTTGATTGCATCACTCTTGGCGAAGAATCAACGTTTTTGATTGTTCGTCAATCTTTACTGGCACCATGGTTGCATTTTCGGTATCATGTGTGCACTGGTATAATACAATTAAAGGTCATAGTACTTTACTGTGTATCACAAGATAGGTGGATACAAAGGTGTGTATCTTATATTCCCGCTATGCAGTTAACGTGCGTCACAGAAAACTGATTAATTAACAAATCCATCATTTGGGTGAAGCTATATGGATGCAGTTTCCATAGTTCAATTGCAATGTTTTTCGATAAATTGTTTCCTGGTTGAATTCACCGGGAATTCATGATACAATTTTGGGTTTGTGACACATCTAAATCTTACGTTTTTTGGTCAAAATAAAAAAAAGCGCAATTCAACTCATTTAGCTGAATCAGGATGTTTTATACTGAGTCACGTTCGTGTAATTCAAACACTGTTTATGTTGTCTTGTCCCAGCGATATCACAGCATAGGCCGGGCATAGGTTCCTGGTTCACTGATATAGTTACGTGTCGTTTCTAGACGAGGTTGATGTGCTTGGACATGAATGGAAACGTGCTTACATCCATCCTTCCATTATTGGAAATATCGCTTAGATTTGTTTATGGAAGTTTAAGACGTGATTTCAGCAGAAATTAAAAATATTTTCTTTTTTCATTCGCGGCAAAAATAAATAAAAAAAAGTATGTAACACCATAGGAAAAAAAAACATTATTATCATAAGGTATTGGTTAACCGACTTTTTTGCGCATTCACTTTCATCGAGCTATTGAATATTCCTAATCTTAATTTCTTGTCAGACACCACAGCTCGTTCGGTTCTGAAATAAATTTGTCAACACATTTCAAACAGCAGTATGGCAAGTTAAATAAGGAACAATAGTTTGTGGGTTTTGCCATGATGGCCATGAGCTTTCCTCTTTGTCATTTCTTTGTCTTAACAGTGGAACGATACCATTTTACCCATTTTACCAAAAACCGAAACAGCGACATGGCATGGACATCCGACATCTGTCACTTTCAAGAAGACTTTCGTAAAGGTCGTCAATTGTTATTTTGTGTGTGAATGTTTTTGTATTTCTTTTTTTCTCGAAGACTGCACCCGCATACAAAAGTATGCACTTATACACTTATGCGTGGAACATTTTTCTCATGAATACACACACAGATGATAGAAACTCGTATTACACTACATACCCACTTATAATGAAACTATTACTGACAACGCCAGTCGTTTTGGACAGATCACTCATTCCATTTTTAAAAACACACACCGACACCCCAAACATATTTATATCACAATACCACACATACAGCTAATCGTATCCCGGCAATCCCATAAAAGGGTGCATCTTGTGGAATAAACGCATTTTATCTTGGGTTTTACCGAGCAACCGATGTCGTGTTTTGAACTGCGGTTGTGCCTAATGCTTTTAGTTGGTTTAATTCCATGGTTTCAACCTGTTTGGCCAGATAAAAAAATCGTCGACAATGATCGGCTCTAAATGTATTAATAGCCACATATGTCTAACCTTCTGTCATGATTTAACTCTGATTATCCATTATTATCTAACGATATAAAAATGTTTTACACATGAGGCATGAGATTGTTTACAGAGTTATCAAATACGAGCAATTAAGAGTAATTGCGATCTATTTTTATAATTACTTTTGTGGTCTGAATAAAGGAATAAGTGGATGAATGAATAAACAGCCAGTCAAACAATAAACAAATAGATAAATGAAATGATGAATATGTTTTTAATTCATTTTTAAAATTTCTTGCTCTTTGTGCAGTCCACGTCGTACTTTTCGAAAAATCGTGCCAACTACTGCCAAAAACATCCGTGCATTGAAACGGTTCTTGCGGTTTTCCGAGAAATAACATTTGATATCGTAATGTCGCAATGCCTTCCTTATGTACTGGTTTCCTTGGAGTTCCTGTGGGTTTTCGCGATTTCTTTTCAATCGCCAGCAAGCCTGGGCGAGCTGTGCTAACAATATTATAACGATAGCTAGTCGGAAACCACTAATTGCGAAATATTGACTGAAATAAAACATTTGATAATGGACTGACCATATGTTGGATAGACAAAAGCTGGTTAAAGTAATGCTGAATACATTTTTATAGCAACGATATTATATACTAAGCATATCATCTGTCGTCAAGAAAAAAAATTGATGCAAAATGCCGAATACTTTTTTCATATTCCATTATTTAAGCAGTTGCTTTTACTTGTGCTAACCCAGTGCATCACCGACTGGAGGGAAAGAGATTATTAATTACTGTAAAGGGAAAAGACTTAAACTCCCTGCTTCCTTCACTATTTTTTATTCCTTTGTGTCGTGCATAGTACTTATTATGTCATATCTCTAATGTTAAGCATTGAAGATTTTCTTATCTCTAATATCGATGTCGTATATCGTATCTTAATCTTTATTACCTCGTTGACCCTAATCTCTGCACTAAATTAGTATCACCAAACCAATCGGTCAAATTTACGGGTTTCATCAATTATGTACAATGTAAATGAGGCGAGGAATGAAACTTAATCGTTTTATGCAATAGCTCCTATATGAATGAATGAATGAATGAATGAATGAATGAATGAATGAATGAATGAATGGATAAATGAATGAATGAATGAATGAAGGAATGAATGAATGAAACCATGAAACAAGTGAAACCATGAAACAAGTCTTGAATATTTCATCTTACTTTTCCACGAATCACGAATATTTTGACCACGTCACGTACGAATCCCTGTTTGGCCACCATGTCCACAAGTCCTATGGTTAATATATCATCGTTACATCGCATGATTAATTTACACTATTCTCGATTTCAAGATTATCTGTTCACATCTTGTTATCAATGATAAGACAGATAGCTGGTAATAATAACTGTAACCTCAAGATTCACGATAACCTTATTTGCCGGCATGTTAATGAAAAGCAGGCGACTCCTCACGTATAAACAAACAGACAAATGTTTTTGGACTTTGTGAACTTATAGTTTAGAAGAATTGTTAGACCGCGTCCACCGCGCCTAAGCATAAGCCTATGTATATAGATAGATAGATAGTAACTTTATTTGAAGAAAGGTTCTATTTACAAAATACACCATCTTCTGTAATAAATATACATCAATAAGTAAAGCCATACGTAAAAGTGTAAGTGCTCACTGTGAAATAGTGCAACAAACGCGTCAAACAAACAAACAAACAAACAAACAAACAAACAAACAAACAAACAAACAAACAAACAAACAAACAAACAAACAAACAAACAAACAAACAAACAAACAAACAAACAAACAAACAAACAAACAAACAAACAAACAAACAAACAAACAAACAAACAAACAAACAAACAAACAAACAAACAAACAAACAAACAGAGATGCAGATACAGAGACAGTAAAGCAAGTAAGCAAACAAACAAACAAGCAATCACGTAACAAACAGACATAATTTTTAACCCTAAAAGGTACCAACTCAATTACGAACAATTGATATAATAAATACAAAAGCTAGTATCTACTATGCCAACCAGCGAAATTCTAAACTCAATTGATATAATGGCCGTAAAATCGAGACCTTGTTTTTGAATATCCGTGAATACCATAAAAGGTATATCTTTGTTTCTGAGAGTTTGCAAACCACTAAGAGACCCTAAAAGGTACCAGATCTCCGATTTTGACCCTTAAAAGGTACGACTAGAGTCCCAGCCCTTCGATATATTGCAGTCCCCCCGGAAGAAAACACAGTCGACTGACGAACTACAAGCAAATAGCCAATTGTAAACAAATATTTGTTTTTCTCTACACAGTTCCTCCCACGCCAACCAACTTGTCTGTTGTCCGTCAACACCCTAGCGCAGACCATGGTATCATAGCAACGCTGACGTGGACAACATCACCTAGCAACACAGCCCTTAGATACTACGTTCGTTACCACGAGGAGAACAAGCAACATTACACACAGAAAATGGCCACTAAAACTACTACAAGGATTTTCCTTCATCCAAATAGTTACTACACAGTTAAAGTAATGGCTATTGACTCTAAAACATCGACACAAGGACAATGGTCCGATGATCTTAAAGTAAAGACAGAAGACTCAGGTAAGTCCGATTGGTATTTTTGTATCCTTTGCAATTCGTAATTTTCGCTTCTTTGTGACCTAAGAGTAATTCTCAGGTGTTTGGACCTTGCAGGTCATAAGGGACGCGTGGCGTTGTCAGTTAATGTTACCACCCAACCATACCACCCAAACGCTTCTTAAGGATCAGTTTCTAAGTAGAAGAACATCATAAACTTGCACATTCTCGGTGTATTCTGACCCAAACCCTGTTGCTTATTTCTATGTACATATATTATTTCAGTGCCTACGCATGCTCCTATGAACGTAACCGCTGCAGCAGTAACTTCGTCATCAATCCTCGTTAGATGGCAGGCTATACCACAGGAACACCGCAATGGAAAACTACTCGGCTATGTAGTGTTCTACAGAAAGGAAAACTACAGACGATGGAAGACAAAGAAGTTGCCAAACCCTTTGATATTCCAATACCATATGAATGGGTTGTCGTTAGGGGAGAGTTATCTTATTGCTGTAGCTGGATATACTAAGATTGGTGTTGGGAAGAAGTCTGATTCTGTGACAGTAGATTTACGTACTACAGAGAAATCACACAGCACAAGTAGTCGACCAGTGGTTACTACAGTCACACATGCACAAGACACCACAGGTAAATGTTAAGAACTAACTAGGAGAGGTAGCTAGGAGCGCGCGCTTATTTCTTTTCTGACGGAATACTTCTAGCTCTTTTCTCACTGAAAATCGTGGAACACTGACTACGAAGAAGAAGCAATTTGTTGTATTCCAGACAGATAGAGAGTCAAACAGACACATAGAGAGGAAGACAGACACATACAGAGTCAGACAGACACATAGAGAGCCAGACAGACATATAGAGAGTCAGACAGACACATAGATAGGTAGACAGAGTTGAAATTGCTGTGTATTCATGTTTAGCTATTCGATTTCCAGGCTTTCCAAGTACTTCAGTAAAATCAACCACTACACCGAAGTATTTCGATAACCACATCCCGAAGGCAACACTTCAAAACAAGCTTGTTACCTATGAAAGACCAAGTGGATTACCAGCAGATCATAAGACCAGTCACTCTACTGCTGTATCACCAAGTAAGTGTTCTCTTACATGCAGGGAGAATGAAAAAAAAAGAATGAATCATCTTTTCCTTTTGTTGATATACTGTTTTGTGCACAGGCCTATTTCAATGATGTATATTGTGCATGGGTAAGGCAATCAATAATCTTACGCTGACTGTTTTGTGCACAGGCCTATGTCAATGATGTATATTGTGCATACGTAAGGCAATCAATAATCTTACACTGACTGTTTCCTGTGCAGATGCTCAAGCCAATAAAGACATCCCTGATGAGAAATCAATGTCAGTTGGAGTAGTTTACAAGTTCATCATCCCCTCAGCAATCGGTGGTTTGATCATTGTGTTGCTTATTGTCTGTATCCTGTGGAGACATCGAAAATCAAAACAAAAACATCAAAGTGGCGACGAATCGATTAGTCTTACACCAGTGAGTGAGAGAAGTAAGAAAGAGAAAACACGTTGTGCCGTGACACGTGGTGAAGGAAGTATTCGTTACGCACCTCCCACAAAAATATTCACTACCTCAGCACCACCCCCAGAAGATTCTGATTCTCAGGATGTCACCAAAACCGATGAGACTCGTACAACATTAAGTGTTATTTCCGAGAATGATCCGAATAACACAATCAGCCGAGCTTTACCGGTTAAGCCTCGACAGCCGTACGCAGAGATATCGATCGTAGGTAATAACGTCAAAGATGAACGATATGTTAAACGAAATGAACATAAACCAGTTCCAAGCTCTCCCTGTAAGTCAACAACGAGTGAATCTGGGTACGAAAACATGCAACATTTGTTCAAGAGTCTACCAGAAAACAAAGGAAGCCCACTATACGTGAATGTTGGAAACGCTGACCAAGATGAAGAAGTACTATATGAGGAAATTCCAGCTGACTTGAAAAACAGAATTGAGCTTGCTGTCCAGCAACCGCTGCTCGATAAGAACAGCGGCGATAAGGAAGTCGAGCCTGAAGCTGTTTAGCCTTGAAGAGACGTTATCAATTTGGATGAGTAGCCTGTGGTATTAAAATTCTTATTAGTTTGGGCTACCTGTGTAATCGCAATAGTATTGAATATACAGACAGACAATTCATGATCGATCACTATTATACTTCGGAAACGTCGTTTTAGCACATAGTATTATTGGTTTCTTAGCATAAAATGGTTATTTATTTCAATTCTATATTTAGGTATATTACTACTGATGCAGATAATTAGATCCTTCAACGAACAGTGATATTCAGCGGCACAAATTGAAAAAAAAAATAGTGAAAATTGAGTGGAATTCTACTTTTTAAAATCATCTTTCTTTCAAAGCAGTTTTGTAAAACTGTGGAAAACCCTTCATTGTGTATCGTTATAAGCTAGGTATCTAACGGGGGAAGATATGCCGAGACTGTACACGCAATATTGCAGTTTTGCTTGACACTGACTTCTGAGCATTTTGGAAACCATGGTCATGGCAACTCTATAACATTTCCAAGCATGTATCCCGGAATTAGTGTCCACACACTTTAAATTAGTCTTCATTCAATCAATTTGTTACTTCCCTCAAGGAACTGACAAAAGACAAAATTCACGTCTCCCCCTCTTTGTTTTGCTGAGTAAATAATTTACGCCACTCTACCAGTGATTCACGCTAGTTTACGTTATCTTTTAATTAGTTAAAAGTTAAATATTGTATTAATGATTATTAATCAATGTAAGTTTTAATCAATTGTTGCTTATATTAAGTTACGACTGATTGCTCTCGATGACTGTACATAGAATGAAGGAATGAAGTATGTGTAATTCGCGTTTGCATTTATCAAATGGATAGTTCGCTCCTTAAGCAAGGCAGCCTTTAACTTGTAGCCTTTAAGCAGTCATTTCTTATTATACTTGCATCAGGACACATACAAAAGAATGCCTGCTCAACTGGTGAAGGTTCTTCCATGCAGCAACAGGTGCAATGCCTTTTTGATATAAACTTCGCTGGTTTTAAACACAGAGCTTTGTAGATAAAACTTTTATTAAGGTGACTTCAACATAAACATAATGGTGAGCGATTTTGCGCTTTAATTAAATCGATCGCTTTGCGCCAAAGTGATTGTACAGATTTGATTTTAACACAAGTACACCAACCTTTTTTTAAAAATCGGCCGATTGTTTTGCGAGTTAGAAACGAAAACGGTTTGAGCCAAGTTGAGACCAATGGTCGAATATATCGGCTTGCGTTGGCCAATGCGTCATGAAAACAACAAATATTTAAACTGTTAAAATCGCAGCGATACAAGCATTTTTGGCGCAAAGCGAGCGTGGAAAAAAAAATTAAAAAAATCGCATAACCACGTATTATTTTCAACTTTTTTGTATAGTATTGAAGATATTATCTAAGCAATTCGCGCTTTTAATGCTGCTATGCTTATGAAAGGGTAGGGTTGGCTACAGTCTATGTAATAAGTAGTTGGGGTTTACTCTAGTTGAATTAGTCCCACATTACTATGAACTTGTATGAGCTATAATAAAATATTTAAAAAAAAAAAAAGACGTGGATTGATCGATCCTGAATGTACTTGAAACCATCTTGAGTTTCTCTTTCCTTGTGTTGGATCCAGGGGGCCCCCTTTCTCAAATTGAGCATTTTGAAAACTTTCATTGAGATCCTTTTTTACAAGTCTTACAATGGGCCCGGCGCCCTTTTTAAAATAACCTAGACCCATCACTGGAATGACAAATAGAGTGATTTTCTTTCAATCCTACTTCGGTGCATTGCTGATCCAGCTGATGTGTTTCATTTTAATTCCTCTTAAGGGTCCTGACTACTTTAGAACAACAACGACGCTTGAAACCTGTGCCCGCGAGCAATTTACCGCTGAGAACGCCGCGCGCGCGCCAAATCCCGCCAAAAGGCAACATAAGAATAACACAACGAGGCTTCGAAAATTATACTTCAACCAGCCAAAACCCTCATTTTTTGCGCGGGACTCTATATTTTTCTTCATTGTTTCTGAAAGATTTTGTAAAAATCTTTCTTTTGACAAGATTTGAAAAAATCCTGATGACTTTTCAACATTACACACGATGGTAAGTGGTTTAGGGTTTCACTTTTCAAAGCGATTTTAAGTCAAAGACGAAAACAAAACTGTAAATTTTGACAAAATTCTAAAACATATATAATTTATTTTCCCATATTTGTGTAAAATACCGTCTGGGTGAGATTGCCTGTAAAAACTACTTCAATAGCTTTATTAGTTTTTGAGTAATAATTTTTTTTTGTGAAAAATGCATATTTCGTCATTTGTTCTTCAAAAATGTCAAAACATGGCTCCGTTAAAAAAAATTTTATCTGAAAAACGGGCACGGGACCATATAGATTTCTATCCATTTTTCGATTAATCGATAAATTCTCTATAAAATATCTTTCTAAGAAAAAATCGTGATGACTTTTTGCTTAATTAATAAGGACCCTTAATTCCATTCCATTTCATCTCGATCTATTCCCAGCTCATCATACCTCATTTCCATCCCACCCTCCCAACTCTATTTCATTCCATTCCATTCCTCTCATCCCAATCTATTGTATTGCATTCCGTAATCCATATAGTTCCATTCCATTTCATTTATCTTTTTATTCCATTTATCTCTATTCATTCCATCTTATTTTTATTCATTCCATTTCTTTTCATTCTATTCTATTCTATTCTATTCTATTCTATTCTATTCTATTCTATTCTATTCTATTCTATTCTATTCTATTCTATTCTATTCTATTCTATTCTATTCTATTCTATTCTATTCTATTCTATTCTATTCTATTCTATTCTATTCTATTCTATTCTATTCTATTCTATTCTATTCTATTCTATTCTATTCTATTCTATTCTATTCTATTCTATTCTATTCTTTTCTATTCTATTCTATTCTACGCCGTTTTCTTCCGATTTGTTCCGCTTTTCTCCAACTTAAGGTAATTCCGTAGTTTTGCACTGCGCATAGTTCTGCGCATGTTTCAAGATTTTTGTTTTCAGGACTTTTATCATGTAATCTAGTCAAATTATGTTTGTAAAGTACTTTGAATAAAAAATTCGAAGAATTGCGATATTCTCGAGCGAGAAAACGCGATAATTTTGTAACTCGGCCCAGGCCTCTCTCGGAAAACCTGTTTTTTGACAATAAAATGACGATATTTTTCGCAATATTTCGCAAACTAGCACGGTGACCTATGTTTTTTATTTGATAAAATTATTTGTTATAACATAACATCAAATATATCTAAAATTGAGCATAGGTCATCGGGCTAACTTTTGAGAAATTTCCAAAATACTCTCCGCTTAGGACTCATTCGAATCAATTAGCAGCTCGTGCGCACGTTGATATTTCGTCAATTTCTTCAAGATCACATATTTTTTATACATCTGTCCATATTTTTTAAATAAAATTAAGGGCAGACATTTGAACAAAACACGAATTTTGCTCTTAAAAGACAAATTACTGTGTTTTTGTTTCGTTTCTCTTCGATTTTTGAGCTTATTTCTTTACATTCTCAAGTCACCAAAATGCATGAACTTTGACGTCATATAGCACAAGAACGAAGTCGGTGACCCCCCTTTTTTATTGTATTTTCTGAAAGCGTTTCTCAAAATTGTTTGTTAGAACGAGTATAAAAAAATTTCATCGGGCAGTTTTATTTCTACGGAATTGCCTTAACTTTATAAGAATTGTCATTTTTTTCTTCGTTTACATCCGTTGGGTTGGGTTTCCTGTGGTTCAACGGAAGCAGGTAGATTTCATGACGCGTGACAGAGTTCAGTTGAGAGAGACTGGATCTTAGTGATGTTGAAAGAGATATTTGCGACCGGTCAGGCGAAATATCCACGAACATAACGCACCAATCAAACAACTATCATGAAAAGCATCTGTCATTTGCGACTATCAATCGACCAACAAAAAACGATCTTTCACACACAAGGACATTATTGCGTGTTTCGATGCTTGTATGCGCCGAAAATTGAGCCATGTAAACAATAGTCTTGCATAATGTAGTATCTCGACAGTTCACACAAACATGTGCGTTCCTTGGTGCGGGTGGGGTGAACCGCACTCGATACAGACTCATTTTCACGATTCTCGCCATTTTGGGGGTCTGAATGTTCAGTTTTTGTCATTTTAAGGTTCTAGGGGACTCATAAAACACATTTTTTTAGCCATTTTGACAAAGTTCTGTTTTGGAAAAAATCATATTTAGCTTTTTCAAGTCGCCCTGTCATCGACATAATCGATTTTTACGATCAAACTTGAAATTGTGAACATTGCTCGATTTGGTGTTGACTTGGGAACTTTCCACTTCACGGCCTCAGGAGGAAAAAGAAACATCACTGCGCATGCGTAGATCAGCATAGTAAGGTTATGAGCATGCGCAGTAGAGTAAAATAGTGAGTTAGAGCGGGCAAGTTCAAGATGGACAGGGGTTCAAAAATCTAGTATTCACTAAAGGGTAAACCATTGGGGTCCCCTAGAATAAACCTTCTTCATGGGCAATGGAAACGGACAATTTATCTGTCCATTCCTCAGCTAAAAAGAATGATAATAACGAGGATCAGCAACAACGCTCCATACGTTTTCAACTTGAACTAAAGGAAAGCAACGATAAATATTTCCCCGAGTTCTCATTTAAGGAGCTACTTCGTTCAGCTTTGGTAAGTATTCATTCTTTTGTGGGATTTCTCTGCTCCAATAAAGGAGATTTTTCTATTTTCTTCACATTCTGTGCAACTACATGAACTTCACAACTTTGGTTTCACCGATAACTTCATAAGTGATGGTTTGTTGTTGAACTAACTGTTTACGTTTTTCAAGGTTGGAGAGGCGAAAGAAAAAGATTTGCCAGTTGATGATGATGGTGAAAATGAAAAGTTGCAAGCTCTTGCTAAAAAGTTCGAAGAAAAATACGTATGTTTGATTTCTAGATTTTTCATTTTGGTGTATTTAGAATCGTCTGTGTTGCACGCGCGTGCCACCGATTACAGCTTCAGTCCAGCATTGAATCGAAGTTGTGTGACGAACTCGTGAAGGTAAAGGATTATTTTTTTTTACTAGGGTCCCAAACAAAAGGCCAAAAAGAACAGAAGACCAACGATTCAAGTAAGTTCACTGGTATTCGAGCTATGGCTACGATAAATTAATTTTGTTTACAACGAATACCTGCATGGGTACTACATTTGGTGTGTGATTGTACGTGTTAGGTTCTCTGTTTTATCCTTTGTACTTTATAATAACTATTGAAAAATATTTTAAGGCAGTCGAAAATCCTATTGTGTCTTTCCCTTTACTCCGGAAAATTTACGCGACAAGAAAATCTACAAATTTACACAGCTTCATAGTGACCCGTTGTCCCTGCGTTGTCGACTGTACTGACGTGACTAACTTTGCTTTTGTTCGATCCATTCAATAACTCTCTCATTTGACTTTAGAATAGGCCATTTTCAAGAGTTTTCGCCTTAAAATACCTCAGATTGAAAATGCTCGATGAGGTTATCGAGCAAGAGCTAATTAATGCTTTCGAAGCCTGGTATTAGTATTTGACTTGAGAGGAAAATCAATTTTGTGGGTTTGTAATTGATGAAAATGAGAACATTGAATCGTAATTAACATGTCGATGTAGCAACATTGACTTTAGATTTTTTTTTTCTTAAGATGTACAATATTTTTTTGTTTGTTTGTTGTTTTGAAATTAATAGCAGCTGTGTAAGTTTTGTTCATAATCAGCAACTAGAGAATTATTTAGTTATAATGTACATTTTTTTAAGAGAAGCCTAAGTAATGTTATCTGACTAATTCAGAATTTATATCATGGAGGAATTAACATAAAAGATATTATATTAAATTTGATCAAATTATAAAGATGTTTTTATCCACCTGCACATAGATGTATTTGGGGTGGCAAAACCAATGTTAACCATATCGAAAAGTGTTAATTTTAACAAGTCAAAGATAACAGCTCCATAGGAATATCATCCTCAAGACTTGTCTCGTTTTAAAGCTATTATAATCCTCGTGCATCAATTTTTGGAAATGCACTTCTTTAGTTAAGGGCCCAGTTGTTCAAAGCATTGATTAGTGTTCACGCAGGGTTAACACTATAGGTTTTCTTAAGAGGATTAGCACTAATTGAGCTTTGAACAACTGGTCCAAGGAAGTTTAAAAGATAACCATGTATTTTTTCTATAAAACAACTGGAAATTTAAGTACTTAATATTTAACTCCCTTGAAAATATATTGTATTTCATAATATATGAACTCATCCACATTATTGCAGTGAAACGACTTCAACAGAAGCCACCTCGGGATTTTTTAGCCAATTGGAAATCAAGAACTTCTGTGCTTCTCTAATGAATAGCTCATGATAAATCTCTTACATGGTTGTTTACTTTCCACAGGATCTTATTGATGTAACCTATGGATACGATGAAACTGATCCGTTTGTCGATAACAGTGAAGCTGTAAGTCCCTAGTTTTTATAATTAGCATCATGTATTAATTCATTGATATTTGCCCTACTACACCATACAATAGAGGTTATATTGTGATGTTGAACATCAGTACAGAGAACCTATAAAGTGCTTTAACATTAGATCCATGCAGACAATATTTCAGTGAAAAAATTTCCCTACAACTTGTGTTTTTACATTATATCTATGATGCAAACTATGCAGTTTCTCTAGGTATATCCTTTTGTTTATTTGTATTTATGCTTGTACTTGTCATCAAACTTAACCACTGTAATAGCGGCAACATCAGTTCTGATGGGATTAACCCTGAAACATGTTTGGGAGCTCTGCTGATTCAACAAGAGAGTGCTCAAGACTACTCCCATTGACAATCAAAGTCTACTTCACACTGATGCACAGGCTAAAGCCGTTCAGTCATGTAATCTAAGGTGGCTCATTCCATAGTAAGGGGTGGCAAATGGTACCTTGAAAAATGTGGGTCTCTGCAAATTTCGAACAAGCCTCGAAATCTTGGAGGCATTTTTTATGGGTCTCGGAGTCTCGTACTTTATTATCTTTTGGGGATCTCAGAGTCTCTGTTTTTTTCCTGCAGTCTTGGAGTCTCAGATGTTTTTTCCTAATAGTCTTCTTGAGGCTAAAGTCTTGCGTCTCAGATTTCTACAAAGTGAAGAGTCTCTGGCTCAGATTCTAAAACAAGGGTCTCGGCGTCTCACTGAGTGTCATATTTTACCATTAGCCACCCCTCATAGTGATTTCTGCAATTCTTTGTACTTTGCAGTATGATGAGCTCATTCCAGGAGACTGGACTACAGAACATGGAGGGTTCTATATCAATCAAGGTGGACTGAACTTCAGACCATTGTCTGATGATGAAAGGTAATGGCATTGTAATATAATAATGCACATTTCACCTATCATCTAAGTGTGCTTTGCAATCCCTAATATTGATAATATTGCACAGGGCTGCATGTATTTAAAAAAAATGAATTATGGGCTTGCAAACGTTCTAATTCTTTTTATAACTAAATATGTTCATAATTCATGCACATATCATAATAATCTGTCATCCATGTACCTTTTACGAAGTCTGGATTGGTCGTGATTCGATTTTATTGCTGCTTTTTTGTCATTGTTAATATATTCATAATGCCTTTCTGTGATGCTATTGCCTTTCTCTCTCTTGTAATATTTTTTTTTTGAATACCTGGTTTGTCAATCATTCAATCATGTCTTCCCATTACCATGTGTTCATACTAACTGAATATAAAATAGTGTTTGTCTCTGAGCCCTCATGTTGTAAGATCTTTAAATCTGCCTTCCTAATGGCAGTTAACAAGATGACATTGTGCTAATGTAGTGATTATTTTTTATTTTTCAGTGATGGTGATGATTTTAAAGGAGTTAAAAAGCGGAAAACACCAAAGGTACTATGTCAGCGACCCATTGTTTGCTTCTTGCTTTGTTCCTAATACATTTTTTATGTTTCTGTTGCCTTTTTTGTATGCTTTATACTGTCTTTTGGGCCACTGGGGCCTTGTCCACTGATATTATAACCCAGATAAACTTGAAAATGCAAATTTATCTATGCTGTAAGGACTGCAGTCTACAATAAACCCCATGAAACAAAAGCGATTTTAAGCAAATTCTAATATTTAATAAGACTTTTGCTGTCACGATTTTGGTGTAATTAAATGTTACATTTTTGAATTCATTCGCCATAGCGTGGACATCTGATGTTTATATTATGTTAATCCAATAACGACAGGTCAATCAGTGCTTTTCTTACTGGTCTTTTAATTTGCTTTTTATCATCATTTCATTCTTTCACATTTTATTAGATAGAGTAGATGATAAAGAACCATAATCATGATTTGAGGATAGTAGGTGATGCATTAATCTGATCAATCCACTATCTAACTTTATATTCTTTCTATTTTTTAGAAACTAAAAGATCCTAATAAAGTGAAAAAAGTGAGAGAAAGTGTTGAAAAAGAGAAAAAAAGAAAGCATTCAGGAACAGACAAAGAAAAGAAACCAAGAAAAATAAGATTAATAAGGTTAATAATAAATCATTTTCATTCAAAGTAAATAAAATGTAGTCCCTTCAGCCAGATGTAAAGTGTTCTCCAAGGAAGTCGATGGTCCTGCATCCCCTTTGTTTTTATTGTTGCTTAATTGCCAGTCTTTCAAATATATTTTTGGTTAGTCATTGCCCATTTGTGCAAGGTCAAATTTTGTTAAGTAGTCTTTTTAAAATAAATCTTCCAGACAACCTTTCTTCCATTTTAAAATATGGCCATTAAGTTTTTTTCCTGCCATTTTGGCAGGTCAAGTATCAAAGTCCCTTGACCTGCCCTTATTCCAAGCTCTGGCAAACTATCTTACTCTCTATTTTTTACAATATATTTTTGTCTTTCATAGTGGAGAGAAGGAGAAAAAGCACAAAAAGAAGCTCAACCTCAGTGATGGGGGCAATGCCAGTACACAAGCCTCATCAGTACTCATGAAAATGATCTCAACAACATCTGCAGTAACATCATTAAGTCAAGCTGTGTCACCTAGTTCAGTTAGTTCAATATCACTTACATCTGCAGCCAACACACCGGCACAATCTACGGAAGGCTCACCTCAGGACAAAACCACTATTAAAACAGAAACTGATATCTTGGCTACTGATAATTCAATGAATTCTCATGATGGTAACATCAGTAATGTGCCAGCTGTCAATGGGTTGTCGTCAGGTAAAATAGATGAATCTTTTGTGCCACAATTGCCAAGTAATCTACCTCTGTCAGTGGAAGCTTGTGTACAAAAGTTAAAGATAGCAGCTAATAATGGCATTGACGAAGGAAAATGCAAGTTCTTCAACAAGGATGTCAATCAGATATTACTAGAGTAAGTCATTTTTGTTTACATGAAATAATTATTAGCAATCAATATCAATCAATCTTTAAATAAGTCAGACAGTCAATAAATCAACAATCTATCAATCAATAATTTACTAACATCCAACTTGTGTTTGTTTTGTTAGAATTGAGACCAAGTCAAGAGAACTGGGTAGTAGAATAAGATCAGTAAGTAAAAGAAATAATACCAAAAACAATAACGATTTGTTGACCAGTACTGTATGTCTTCAAAAGCAAAAGAAAATGAAGTCAGTGGTAATCAAAGTGTTTGCTTCAAACACCAATATTTTCACCCTGACCAGCTATAAATGTGTTATTGTCCTTGATGATGCACTTGTTGTAATTGATAAGACAGTAGTTACAAGCTCTTGCCAGGGTTGTCATTGAAGAGTGTTTGGGATATGAGTCAAAACACTGGTGAGGTACTGAAAATAATCTTGCTGTTGTTTTTTTTTTACAGGGAATCTATGATTATTTAGCATTTTATTTACCTTGTACAAAGGAAACTTTACTCAAGAGAGCAAAGAAATTACTACTAACTGACCAGGTACATGTACTTCGTCTTCTTCATAATTATTGTTGTTGTCTTCAAAAATACAATTACCTATAATTATCATATATTATTAAATGTAACATACCATTTAAGTTGTACAGATTTAAATGGTACAATAACATATTTGAATATAAGCTGTTAGTGAGCTACAGAATTTCTGATATAAACATTTTAGGTTTTGATGAAACTAGTCTGTACATGTAATTTCACAGAATTTATATATTTTTTTATTCTTATTTTGGAGTTAATGAAACTTTTGCCCATTAGGCTGGAAGATTAAGAGAACCAATGGCAAAGCTTAAAGCAGGTTTGTTTTATTTATTTATTTTATCATTGTTATGATTCTCACCATTTTTGGTGTTATTTACCATCATCATGATCATGATCATGGGCCACAGAGATGAGGGAGATGTGGGGGCTGCAGTGCTCACACATTTTGCACCCAAGCACATAAATAAAAGCCAGGGGAAAATTTATATTTTTCAACATTTGCTTGACTAAAGTTCTCATCCTACAATCCAAACACATTAATAGTTATGTTTTACATGACAGCTAGACTGATTCCATAAGTCTTAGTTTTCGCTCTTTGTATTTGGTAGGTCGCTCAACTAGCGACTTATGCCCAAATGAAGATTTTTCTGTACAAAACGAAAACAAGGCTCTTCCCTTGGGCTTGCCCATGATTGGCCCACGCCGTGTGAATTTCATTGAGGTCGTTGAGCTGTCACAAATTTGCCGCTTTGCTCCATTAATTTTAAACGAATTTTTGCAATAAAAATATTAAATAACTCTACGGTTTTGTTCTAAATAGCATTCCAAAGAGAGGGGGTAGACCCATATTACTTATTTTTAAAAGGGACTTTAGTTCAACTCTCACTCAACGGGAAATATTTAAAGCAAGATACACTAATGACAATCGCTTGCAATGCAAATGGAATTTATAGAACATATAAAAAAATATCAACGAATAATTATTTTGACAAAATACCACCAGTCATTACATCGGTATAATATTGAAGAAAAGATCTTATTCAGAATTAAAATTTCAAAAGTTTTTGAAGATGGATAATCACAATGATTTGCGCGCACATCCAATTGCAAAATATTGTTCGAGCAGCATGTTGCATGAAGCATTTGGCGAACAGCATTAAGCAACGAATATGGTACTATGAACTGTCTTTAAAATAAAATATTATGTACTTATTGACTGAGTGGGAGGGCCGTATGGGAAAATATTTGGCTCGAGGTGATGCGCGAGGTCTGTACAAATAACCGAGAGCCAAATATTTTCCTGTACGGCCCGACCTAACTCAGTCAATAAGCATTTTATCATATGACCCTCATTTTTGAGCATTTTTGAGCATTTTTGAGCATGTTTACTTTTGAGCAGGGCCGTACGGCTTCGTACGGCCCTGCTCGAAAAAGCCGTACGGCCCTACTCACGTCATCATCTACGAAGGTTTTTTTAAGAGCGCGCGCCCGGGCGGATACGGGTCATGTGATAAAGTAAAGTACTCAAACATTGTTTCTGTAAATTGGAAATTTTATTGACTTGCAAAAAAAAAACAGTTGAATTACACAAAACGCATTTACAAAAGGCTGTTGAGCCTCCAACATCGACGTACTTGTCGACTACTGCATTTTACAAGATATTTTCACGAGAAAACACATTCATATTATCTTTTTCAGTAGTTGTTGAACGCACGTAAAAATATTTATTTTCTGTATAAAGAGATTTTCATACCTTCTTTTGAAGTCCAAATTGATTTCCAGACAAAAACACAACGGTTCAGACATTTTTATTCTTGCGACACTTGTAATGGTAATTATGCTAATTCTTAAAGAATGCAACACTCTCTCTGATTGGTTGATACGCCATTATGGTATATAACATGTAATTTGATTGGAGGTCACCGATTCTCGCGATATCTCGATTTCATGGATCAAAATAAAGTATGTTTTGTCATAAGTCGGTCGCAAGGAGCGACTAAAAGACTGACGGAGAGCGACTGGGACCGACTTATGGAATCAGTCTACAGGACAGCCTGATAAACAATTTATGGAACTGCTCCAGTCCTATTTATTGTTATCTTGATCATTTTTGTCTTGTTTGATGCTGAATCTAGCTATCAATAAAGTTATGCCAGAGCAAATCAAAGCTTTTGAGGAAGAAGTACGACAGCATGTTGAAGAACAAAGCAAAAATAGGTTAGTGTTAATTTAATAAAGATTAAATGAAATTGTTAGAACCTCCCGAGTCTTGATGTTAATGATTTTGAGCAACCTTTTGAGCATGTACAAAGTGCTTGCAAATCTTTGTAAGCATATGGTGCAAGTACATATTCAAGCACATTGAAATATTATAGTCACTGTCTTGTTTGAACATGGCCAAAGTTAGGCACAAAAAATGTTTTGAGAACTTATTGATTCCCATATAACTGTTTTCTAACATAATCCATGATGATGTTTTCAGTGGAGTGGAAGAGCAAAGTCCTGGAGATAAAAAGGTATAAATAGTTAAAGTATAATTTTGTTTTTTCAAAGTAAGAATTATCTCCTTATTTTAACTTTGTTTTATTGTGATCATTCAATAGAAGGAGTTGTTCAAGTCAGCCATGGAAGTAGAGGATGATGCAGAGAAACCAGAAGATGTTGTTTCACCTACAGATCCTTCTGTGAGTATATGAAGATTCAAAGTATTTTGATGCATAATAATAAGTATATTAGTAATAATAATATTATTTTATAACAGACTCCATCAACTGATGAGAAAACCAAGAAATCTCTACCAAGAAGAAAATTTGTTTGGAATGATGAATTGAGGTAAGTTTCAACAACAACAACAATCTTTTTTAGTATTCTCTACAATTTTTGTTAATAAACATTTTAATTACTAATTAAAATAAAGCAATTGCAAGTTTGTCATTTAGAAATAACAGTGTTTTAATCAATGTAACTTGCCAGGCCAATACAAATACAAAATACAGCACATTGAAATGATCTGTGTCTACTTGCTGTAATGATACAAGGTTTCTCTAGCCTTCCCTCCCAAACCCCCCCCCCCCCCCCCCTCACCACCAGCAACGGCAACAAAACCAAACAAGAGAATGGCACTTACCTTGGCAGTATAATTTTATTTTTCAGGGAACTGCTATCTGATGTGGTCAGTCTTAGAGTAAAACTATTTGAAATGTCCAAGACTAGAACTACATCAGCTGAAGAGTATCTTAAGGTATTTGTAAAATTCTACTAGAAGTTGTTGTCAACACCCTACTCTTTTCTAAAACTAGAATATTATTAACTCAGTATAAGTTATTTTTTTTAAAAGAATTCTCAAAATTAGTCTAAACATGTTCATTCTCTTAAACAGGAGTTTTTTGAAACTGAAGTTAAAACCTTGTGGCCAAAAGGCTGGATGACAAGTCGTATACTGTTTAAAGAGAGCAAGTTGGTCCATAATAGAGTCACAAGTACTCAGTAAGTTAATTGTCTTGTTAGAATTTTCATGAATGAAAAACAAAGTGAATGTTCATCATTTTATACTGGTATTGCAAAGCTTGTGGACGTTTTCAAACTACATTTTACATGATAACACTGCCATTAAATACATTAGTATTGCATATAATGTCCTTATCACTGTGGGTTTGATGTGATGGCATTCATTATTTTTTATAATTAATACACATCTAATAATACTTTTTTTTTCTCATTTCCAGGTTCAAACCAAAGAAAGGTGACTTACTCATATGATTATGAATTTTGTACTCAAGTTTTAATCTGGATATTTAAAAAGAACTGAATAATTTGCTATTTTTACATATGTGTACATACATAAACTTTATGGATTTTAGAATAGCTTTGATATAAGCTAGTTTCTCAGAGAAGTAAATTACTTTCTGTTGTGTGTTCTGTTTCCAGTACCAGGCCCTAAGAAACAAGGAGACTCACTCTTACTTGGTGAAGCAATGGATACTAGCAGTCAGGTATGCTTATTAGAATAGAAAACTGAGTTTGTTCAAATGGATATATATTCCATGGCTCTTTTTACTCCCTTGTCAAACAAAATAGCAGTCATGTAGTCTACTTTATTATAAATATTTTTTCCCCTTTTTACGTCTTACAGCCATATACACCAAAAGAAGACACCAGTACAACATCCACAACTACATCCACAACCACAACAACAACAGCAGCATCCATCATGGCCACTGTTACTAAGACAACATCTGTGACACCATCGACTTGTGCGGCAGCAGTTACAACAACAACAAGTATTACTGGTACTAAGACGCTACCTAAGCTTAACCCAGGAGCTCTGTCTATGCTAAAAGCTAAGATTATTCAAGTGAACAACCCTGCAGCTTTAAGCAAAGCTAATCTGCTGTCTCAACTGATTAACAAGCCTGCAACAACAGCAGTATTATCAGCAAAAACTACAACAACCAATAGTACACCTTCCACTGGGAACACTTCAACTGTTACAATGTCCTCAAAGCTGCCATCAGTAGGTCTTCCAAGTCCCAAACCATCTAATATTGAAACAACTGTATCCATGGTAACAAAGCCTGCTGACATGACAACTATGTCGACATCAACAACACCTGTAGGAAACAGTGTCTCCAGATCTGTTGAGGTCAAAAGAGAAGCTATTGAAAGTGAAGGTGTGGCTACTAAAGTGGAGTGCACTATTGATAAACGACCAGAACAGAGAGTTGGATCTTTGACAAGTAATGGACTACCTCAAGTACAACAACAACTGCAACATCACATACATCAAAAGCAACTGCAGCAACAACAGCAGCAGCAGATACAACAACAACAGCAGCAGCAGATACAACAGCAGCAGATACAACAACAACAGCAGCAAATGGAAAGGCAACAACTTCAACAACAACAAAATCACCATCAGCAGCAGCAACAACAGCAGCAGCAGCAAAAGCAGTTGCAGCAACAACAACAGCAACAGTTACATCAACAACAGCAGCAGTTGCATCAACAACAACAACAGTTGCATCAACAACAACAGAAACAGCAACAACTTCACCATCAACAGCCACAGCAGCATTTACATCAACAACATCTACAGCAACAGCAACAGCATCCACAACGACATAAACAAGATCACAGTCATCCTATCAAAAGCCCTGTAAATTCAATTGGTCAAATGTCAAACACGTCAGGACAATACAATCAACAACCAATGCACACAACAAGTATTAAACCACCTTATCATCGCTCTTCTTCTACACCTACCCTACAAACACCACCTACACCTCCAGCCAATCCTGTCATCAAAAACCAACCCGTTACTATACTAGACTTTGCTGATATGATGTCAAGTGATTCTTCTGATGACGCACAGGAAATGCTTAACAACCAAATTGCACAGCCAAGGTTTATTAACAAATCACCATCTCCACAAAAACCCAAAGAATCCAGTATGGCAGCTAAAGGAAGTACTAGTGTTATGTCTCCACAACGACAGCAAACAAACCCAGTGTATTCTTCTCCCTCAAGCTTAATGAGGTCACCGAGTCAAATGAGCCAGGCAAGGAACAATATGCAGCAACAATCAAATGCTGCAATGGCTAACATGATGATGTCAAGTATGTCGAACTTACAAAACAAATACATTGATTTAAATGCAGCATCTATGATGGCACAACAGCGTCAACAAGTTGGCAATACTAAGACTATATTGGACTCAATCACTTCACCTAGAATGTAAGTACATTCTCACACAATGTTACTGTACTTTACCTCCACAATATTTTCACCAAAATCACTCCAAAAAGTCATCCAGTGACTGGTTTTGTCTTGAAAAAAAAAGTTATACCTTAATAACTTATCGATGATGCTTTGCCTTTTATGCTCAATTCTTTAAAATAAAAATATTATTATAAATGATAATCATTTTTTTCTCTCCAGGTCAATGGATATGCATTCTTCGTCCATACCACTCTCACATCCCATGATTTCTCATCAAATTAGTAATCCTACACAAGCAGTGAGTGGGTACATGCCTAATAGCCTACAGCAACCAACACTGTCAATGTTAGGTCATACTAACTTACCAGTAAAGAATACAAATCCATTGAGTCATCTAGGAATGGTATCAGATGGGGTGTCATCATCATTGATGCATATGAACAGGCCATTGCAGCAGCAGCAGCAGCAGCAGCAACAGCAAGTACAGCAACAAGCTGGTATGGTCATGCAACCTAATCCATTTAATCAAGGTAAATAATGATTGTCTTGTCATTGGTGGTCATGACAATAATAATTAAAAACCATGGTCAGACACAAGTATTCAGAAATGTTGTATTTGTTAGCCAAGCAACTGCCGATTATCTTTTTTATTTGAATTGTTTTGTATTAGTGTTAGGGTGTAATGTGTGATTGTTGAAATATTATTCAAGCACTGTAGATTTTTTAGGAAAGTATTGCACCATTGCACCTATTTTGAGTTCATTGGCATAATATTTCTGCAGTCATGCACTTTAGAGCTACAACTTAATTGACACAACAACAGATCACTACAAGTGTGTGTGTGCCATAGGATTTCAGTTGTTTGCTGTGATATGATACAAATTCAAACAGCAACTTGTTTTGGAAGTGCAGTATACATTGAAGAAACATCTTGCTGTGCCATGTTGCAACATTTTGATGGCTAATGTTCACTGGCCTATGAGACATCATAATTCCATCGATACTATTGTTATGAAATGAATTTACTACCGTCACAATATCATTTCATTTATTATTTATATTATTATTTTATTTATATTAAACTCAAACGACATTGATATATTCATTCTATCAAATCATCAAGGTCTGACATTGTTAAACACTACCCATCCTTGAATATAGGAAATCTTAATTATAATTTATTACATTTGATGACTTAATAAATATAATTGCATGATATTAAATTACTGAAAAAAATAACTTACTGATATACACAAATCCATTTCACCAGTGCCAGCACTAATATGATTGATTTTAACTAAAGGCAAACGATATGCCAAATAAATCAAAACTCTAAAATTAAACCCTTAAGACAAGTGTTTTAAACATTTCCACCTAAACACCAATTAATGCCACAATCATAACATGAGCAGTAAAAAGTGATTAATAACGTTTAAATATTGTGAAGTAGAATATTAATATTACAAGGCTTGAAATAACAATTACACCTGTTTGAAGTGCATTCACATGTCTATGAAATACGTATTGTTTCATGTGTGTGCTGGTTGTTGCTCACCTGAATCAGATAAACACTTATTATGTGCATATTATTTTGAGCCAAAGAAAGAATAAACCAACTTTAACTCATTGATATTTACTAATAACTACTGGCTTAAACAGTCCTTGTAGGGTATAATGTTCCCCGTTCCCAAGGCAATTCAACTCTTCAGATGTCACAATCACCACTACTCAACAGTCCAAATATTTTTCAAGGTATTGATCCATTACATTAAATAATTGTCTTTCATAAATGCAATCTGAAGTTACTAAAGCATTTATTGATGCAGGCAAACCATAAATTTGCTTTGGAATTAAAATCTAAAAAATGTAAAAAAATATGTTTTTGAAAAACCAATTCTATACTTTTAAACGCTTTGGAGCCAGTGGATAAATTCTAAAGAAAATTTATGGAGTGCATAACTTTTATCCAGTGGATAACTTTATTCATGTTTTGTACAACTGGCCCCAGGGGAATACAAATAATGATGGTTAATACGCTCACATATCATTTGCAAACACAACATAACCCTAAAAACTATCTTTCAATTTATAAACACTCTCACATAAAAGTTAGGTTGTGAAGAAACTAAAATATAAACAGCCTTGATGTAAGTGTACAATAGAACTTTGTTAAACCAAATGTATAAAAATGCATTGATTTTTTTAAACTTATTAACTAAACTATACTATGCATTTCTTGTATCTTTTTTTTTACTGACAATTGTATTTTCTGAATTTCAGATCCTCCACCATCGCCATACATGCCTAGGTTTTCTTGATATTCTAGTTTCATTCTATTTGTATAACTTCTATTTGAATACTATTTGATGTAATATTATTGATGCCATTCATACAACACACAAAATTGATAGTCAAAGCTTGGAGCCGTATCTAGAGAGAGTTCAGGGTGTTCATGCCTGTTAATGACATCATTATGTCATAGTGACAATTGGATACATTAGCACCACCATTAAAACATCCTGGACACGCCCATAACTTAGCTGTTTCATTCATTATCAATTTGATAGAAAGACATGGTTTTGAATTGAAAGGATTTTGGTGTATTATAATGGTATGTATCAAGGTTGTTGGATGTGTTATTGGTCAGCACTTCAATCAAAATTTGAAAGCTTTGAACAATATTGTTCACTTATGATTTAGGCTGACCAGTGAAGATTACAGCTTTGTGGAGTAGTACAGGAGACGTTTTGATGTAATTTATGAATCACACATTTAGCTTATTTTCATGAAATTATGACTATCCGTTATTACAACCATTTTTGTTGTAACAAGTGTGACCATCAGAGCTAAATGTCTTGTCTAGCAACTGACATTTTGGTGGACATCAATCAAAAAGCAGACTTAGTGTGAGGCAGATTGTTGCATTTGTTTCACAGTGAACACTTTGTTGGCTTTTTGATTGACATCCACCAAAGTGCCAGGTTTTAGACAAGAGTTTTAGCTTCAAGGATTGCACTTCAGCAAAAATGGTTGTAAGTCCCAATAAAGTTTTGGTCTAATTTATGTACCAAGTATGTTGGTGATTAATGTGATTTTAATTATTTATATGAATGTCTGTTGTTTCAAAGATTAAAATAGTTATTATTACTAATAATTATTGTAGGTTTAGTGTCTGATGACATGATTTACAGGGCTGCTTTAGGTAGTAGGGATATGGTTATCTCATCCCTTGGGACACAATGAACAAAAGATGTATCCCTAGTGCTCCTCACAAGTATCTCATGTTAACAGGCACTTACACCCCAGCTCCATGGACTGTCTGTCTAGTTTTCATTATCACAAAAATAAATGTTTGTTAGGATCAATTCACACGAGGCAGGGTGCACCTATGTAGTAGAGATGAGGCTTTTATTGTTTCCTTTTGCGATTAGAAAAGTAAAGACTTGGACGGTGCCCTACTCCAGTAGTGAGGGACAGCACCCCACCTCATGTGAATCTTTTCTAAAATTACCATAAAAAAATATTAAAAGCTGTAGTGATGGTTACCTTAAACCCATTTGTATTTGTAATATAACTTGTACATTGCCAGTGTCTAGTCATGTCGATCTTTGGATAATAGAGTCTTTTTGCAAGAGTAGGAAGTGGTACAGTTACAATACCGCTACGATATGATAGAATTTGAATGTTTTCATAGAACTATGACTATGATACAACGCAGTACTGTTTCCCACTCATATAAAAACAAACTCTAAGTGTGGTTTCAGAACAATAGCATAACTTGCAACAGTTTGCATCACAAGAAAACATTATTCATATTATTTTTCAATGGTTTTGCAAAATTGCATATTAATAATATTTTATATCATTTGAAACTTCTTTACTTGATTTGCAATCTATTATAAAATGAAATGGCATCAAAGCTTTAACTTATTTTTGGTTGTACTTAAATTCCAAATAAACTGTATTTCATAGTCACTGAGTTTGTACTTTGTCACTTTTGAAATGATCATATTAGGTTTTTCATGATCATTTTAACACAACTATCAAATGTCTTTTTGAATTCCCCTTCTGAGTTTCATTCACGAATTCAGTGTATTGATGGGGTTAAGTAACAATAATTTATTAAAGTAGTGATTTACCATGGTTTTTGCTAGTGACATTGGCATCACACAAGGAGCTTTGTTCCGGGAGCATGTTGCAGGAACGTGTTGTAGGAGCAATCTCCCTTGTGTGTACCGGCCTTAAAAGTATGAATTGCGTCAACTTGAGCTCACCATTTATTAAAAGTTGTAAGGTAGCCTTAGGGCTGGTCCACTGGAGCCCCCCTTTTTTCATGGGCAATTTTAAATAAAACGATGAATTGATAATTTGTAACACTTTTTAGCACCAGCCCCTCTGGCAAAAATCGACGTCTTTGTCTACCCTTGCATTGCTTAAAAAAAGACATCAAACATTTTGTCTAGTGAGAACTTGTCTTTTTACTAGAAGTTGAGAATTTATTCCAGTGACTTCACATTGTGATGATCTACATGTTAAAATTTTAATGCTTTTCTTTGTGTTGTAGTTGTTCATCATCTTGATACAATACTCCAGCCAATACTGCACCAAATATAATAACACCCAACCATTTGTTAGTTTTAAATTTATGTAGACAGTCTGCTGGGTTGTTTAAATCCACAGTGGTTACCTGGAAAACACAGACAAAAAACTTCAAACTCCAGGGATGGCCAAGCAGTTTTTCAATTTTACCCTTTTTACACAGACAAGATCAATTACAGAAAATCCCCCCCGGCTCTGCTGTCCCTGACCTCAACCTCCATTAGCAGATGGCAGTTAAATAGATCAACGTTTTAAACGTTTTATGAAATATATATCCAAATCCCAGTAAGTATGCAATGAGTTGTCAAAAGTGGCAGACTGTGAGAGAGATGGCATAAGAGTTGCTATATCGGAAAAAATTATTTGAAGACAATAAACAGCTTTCATTCCTTTACAATTCTTACATGTTATAGAGCATAAATCTAAGTTTGCACAATCGAGGTGAATGAAAATTCTGACTTGGTTTTTGACCAACTGTCTTCAAAGTAAAAAGTGTGGAAGTTTGCTTTCTAAGCACAAATTTAATGCCTTTAGTTACAAAAAAATTCTCTTGCTTATAAAAAACACAAATTGGTATCTAGCCTTTATAACTCTGTAAATGGTTTTGTTTTGGGTGACGCAAACCACACTGATGTATTAACAAATGTACCTGCCAGGCAAGATGAGCTGCCGTCACACCTAATCCAGTAAAGTACAGCCATGACTGGTCAGCTGCTAATCCAGCCAGCACAAGATTGGTAACCATGCCAACATTAAATAATGACAGCCAGTATTTAGTATTATCACCAAACAAAAGGGCCGTGGACTTAACACCAATTTGAAGGTCATCTTCTTTGTCCTACACCATTGAGTAAGAAAGATAAAAAAAACCTAACATGATTTGGTGACTATTGGAGATGGTTTATGGTTCAAAATATTCTTGAAAATATTGCACAGTTTATTACTTGTATGTTTTGGGTTTTTTTGAGTCTTACAATCTCAATCTCACTTCCGTATTCCGACTGTTTGGAAGTCATCTTCAGAAGATATAAATACCACAGAAAAGTTGATGAGACATTGACTTTGCAGCACCTGGGTCTACAGCCATTCAAACTCATTAACTACATTACATAAAAAGGTGGTAGAGTATCACTCTCAATTTGCAGTTTTACCCAAGCCCAACATGGTTCTAAGATACATTGAAAGGACGAGACTGTTGCTGACTAATCTTGAGATTGAAAGTGATACTACTGTGTAAACTAATTTTAAAGTTGTACCATTCTGTTCATCTCAAAACATGCCCTCATGTATAGAATTGTATGACATTGTACCTGATGAGCATAGATAGTATCGTATGACATTGTCCAGAAGAAACCAGCAGCATAAAGAGGTAAGCAGACTGACCAATCACAACTGCCCTTAACAGCTGACCAACCAACCAAAGCACCCCAATTCATAGCTAAACCTAACAATATATATACATAACTATAGTCAGTCCACTGACAGTAATGATCAAGATTTTATCATTTGCCCTAAAGATGGCCATGTTGGCTGAAAGCTTGGCATAAATAATAGCATTAAAAAAGATTGTAAATGCAGGTCCTTCAAAACCTAATACACCTTTAATCTCATCATGGTTTTCACTAGTAGGCACACTGTTGGCCTTGACATACCCCTTTCAGTCACAAGTTAAAGGTTGTTTGGATTCATTTTGATATCATCTGATAGTTACAATAATTTTTATGATTGTGTGTTGATTAACAAAACACATCCTTTATCACTGCTTACCCAAGAACACTTGTGGCCAGTAAGTGACTCTCTTCATGAGAGGATATGTTACAACCAAACCAAGAGAAGATGCCCCAAGAACAATGCTGAAAATTACAGAGAGTATAAATTTCATTACCTTTAGTTAGGTAATTGATTGGAGATGATGTGAATGAGTTGTGATGAGTTTCCTCTTCAAATATGATTCATAACTTATTGTCAGACCCCCAAGTGGAGTGGATACTTTGCCTCAGTGTTTTCTACAAGGCCGTCTTTACGTGGGATTTAAAAGGAAAAGCATGATACATAATTTGACTCAGAATAAGACCATGCTTCATAAAAAGCAAGAAAAAATCAGGCCATATTATTTACAGGTGGACCTAAATTTGTCCCACTTATTTTGGAAAGCCTATTTTCATATTGAATCTAGATCTTCAAAACAGTGCTATAATAGCTGAAAAAAATTTGTTTTTTTTAGGGAGATGGAAAAGCATATATTTTCTTGTGCACATTTCTCTCCTATTATATAAAATTTATTTTGTACCTGTAGTTATTTAAAGATAAAAGGACAGCTAGCCCACAGCTCAACTGAGCTCCAAGAAACACTAATGCTTGGAAATGGCTGATTGCTCCTGCAGCAATTGGTCTTGTTTTTGTTCTTGAAACCTGTTAGATAATGCAGGAATAACAAAAAATCACAGAAATAAATATTCTGTGTAAGAGATTTTACAATGTTGTGGGGGAATGCCTTCCTTTTCCAATTATAGGATTAGAGCTTATTGTACTTTACAACCCTGAGGGGTACTGCTTTTCATGCAGGGGTGCCCCACCCAAACTCACACCCCTTTACCATTTCACATACCAAATTGTTTGGGTCCAAAAAGGTACCATTTTAACAGAGAATCTCCCTAAAGCCTATTATAAGGACTGACTTAATTAATGTCATATAAAAGTATTTTTGCAATAATGTGTCAAATTGTACCTTTTTATCAAAATCAGAGTCCCACATATCATTAATGGTACAACCAGCACCTCTCATCACTAACGCACCAACACCAAATAACGCCAATAACTTTGCATCTGGTAGACACCCTGGCTGAGTTGCCATGGTAATACTCCAGGTACAGGGTAAATACAATAACCATGTACCTATTGGTCTGTGAAATCGTATCAGTCTCAAGTAAGGCTGAATTACTTTAGGACAGCCGTCGACTATAGTTGAAGTGTTCAGTAGTCGACAAGGTTTAATAAATCGTCTATCTAAATGTCTATGCAGAACGTTCCTTGTATGATTGTCATTCCAGTACTCCGTTTTGACATTTCTATACACTGCAAAATATCTGTGATTATGTTTAGTTTCTAAAATTTGTTTTTGATTTGGATTGGTTAACTGAAACGATGCAGTTTTTCCATTTTGTGAAGCAAATTTGTCAATTATCACACAATACCGTCTTGAAGAGAGAAATAATTGTTTCATCAACATGTTCGAAGAGTGTTTCGTTGCAATCATGTCTTTGGAATATTCAAACCAGAAAAAAATACTCAAAATCTAACAAAATCTAACAAAACATAACATCGTGTCCGCCATTTGGAATTTTGAGTGACCAGGCCTCAAAATAATGGCTTGGTTACAATAACGACCAAAATAACCAATGAAATGCTGTCCAGCAAAAGCGCGCTTCTTTCAATCATGGCGGACGAACGTGAATTCTTGTATTCGACCAAGAAACTTTCGAAGTTAAAGAAAGAAGTGCATAAATTGGGCAAACAACTTGGTTGGTTTGAAAATGAATTGGCCACTACAATTAATAAGGTGAGATTTCGTTTAAGAGTAATGACAGACTAACTCAGTTGGAACAGCTTTGGGCTGTCAACCGGGAGGCTGCGGGTTCAAACCTTCTACCGTACCATCAGTCGGGGTCTTAAAGTAATTGAGGAGAAATCTTCGATTTAAAATTGTTAGGCATCGCGTCTCTCGTAAAAGGACGTTGGAGGTCTCGTCTTGGCACACTTTCACCTTAACTAGTATTGAATAACCAGTAACACTGAGGGACGTAAAAAAGGCCTACACTAATAATAATACTAACAAGTATCTCCTGATCCATATGAAGACCATCATTGATTAACACCACCATCAACATAGGCCATTTACCGTATGAAAAGCTACACTGATACTAAACTTTTGCTTTATTTATTTTTTCTATAGATTGATGAAGAAATAAAAGCAAGACCTAGCAAAAATGAGAACTCCATGTCATATAATGTTTTTGATAGGGACAGCACTGAAGGCGATGTGATCTACAATGACAGTGGTATTTCACCTCTACAAAGTATAAATAAAAGAAACAGCTTTGCTTACAATTTATCAGAATCAGAACAATCACAACACCATGTTTCTTCTATGAAAGATGATGTCGATATTGAAAAACCATGTGAACGAACAACATCCTCAACCAATAATTGCCATGAATTTGAACAAGTTCACTCATCTGATGATGAAGATATTGAAAATGAGCTATATAGATCACTTGATGATAATTTGGAAAGTAACATCGCTTCAGATAACCATGATAACAACTCATTTGAGGGAAATGTTAGCAATGAACTCTACTTTTCATTTTCAAATGGTATGGATAATGAGGAAGAAGCTAAAGGAAACCACAACAGTGATCAAGAAGACGATGAAGTTCATTTAAATGAAAACAGCTCTAATAAAAGTAATAGAAGTACTGGTATTGACTCAGAAAAAATTACTGATAATCTTGGCCAGGATACATTTGAGAAAAAGACACAAAAATCACTAAGCCAGGATGTGCAACAAAACAAGGAACTTAAGGTGTCTTTATCTGACGATGATGGTGTTGATGATTTTCAAGGTGGCAGTTATAATGGTGATGCTCCTTATAAGAAGTCATTTGATGGAACAAGTCCACCTGCTTTTACTCATAAAAGGTTGAGGCTATTAGATTATTCATCCATTTGATGAATTATTATTGATTTAAACTAATATATTATACCGGTACTCAGTCAAATATTCAAGACATCATTCTATAAATCAGCTGCTGATCACTTTCAACCAGTTATAACATTGTTACCATATGTCCATCAATGAAACAGTCACTTGTTACAGCCACACCAAGTAGTTGTTCAGTCTGACAGACAGTCAATCAATTAACCATTTAGACAGTCAATCAATCAGCCATTTAGACAATCAATCAATCAGCCATTTAGACAGTCAATCAATCATCCATTTAAACAATCAATCTATCAGCCATTTAGACAGTCAATCAATCAATCAGAGCCATTCAGTCACTCATTCACTCATTTTTTCAGTCTAAGAGAAAGAGTTTTACAAAAGTATGATCCAGAAAACAGCAACGGCAGTGACACTGACGATCTTGATGCTTGTAAGTATCAAAATAACCTTAACTCTTTGTCCTTTTCAAGTAATAATACTACTCATAATACTCGCTCTTCAATAACATTGTAAAAATTAGTTTTTGAATTAAAAAGACCACTTTTTAAACTGATAAGTGTTGAGAAAATTTCATCAATGCTTTTACATTAAATGTCCTGGACCAGTAAAAGCATTGGTCTGGGCATAAATTTAGCATTTAAGAAACTTTGATCTTATATAATATGATTAACATGATTATTTCTTCTTAATATGATTTTTCATTTTTTTTCGTCATCCTGTATTATACTGTACTTCCAAAAGCGCAATATGGTTATTAATAGTGTATTCATTTCAATTGCTAAGTTACTATGTTGGAATAGTCTGTTTTTGATATTTGACATCTTTTTTAGTTTTAGATAAGATTAGGACTCCAAAACAACCTGCATGGGATGATGTACCTTGTCAGTAAGTAACATAATGTTACAAAGTGAATGAATATTAGAAAGCAATACTTGTAAGTTATATATACTTGTGAAAGTCCACAGTTTTGTGGTGAGAGCACAGCACATTAGAGTACAGGATTGACATAGTGGTCTTTGGTGTGATAGGTCCCAAGTTTGGTTGTGACTTGCTTCTTTCTTGGCTGTATCTCTTTTAGAAGCTTTTCACAAGACAGTATCTGTAACATGGACAGATGAGTGTAAGGGAGGGTGAGGGAGGTGGTGCTACTAGAGCCCCCAATTTTCTGAGTTTGATTGATTGATAATATTTTGGATTTTTTTTGAGGGATGGGGAAGGTGGATAAGAAATTGAGCTTAGCCTTCTCCCCCTAGTGGAAAAACTGCTCCGCTGTCTGTGTGTGTAAGGAAGCATTAGATGACTATGCTGAAGGAACAACTGGTGTTGAATATTTGGCTGTCACTTTCCTTGGTCCAATACCTGTTGTCTATGCATTTCACAGGGTTGAGGAATCTCCCATTTCACAATTTCTAGATTTCTCAGTTTTCCACTTTCAATAAAAAAATCAAGTTAAATGATTGAAATTTAATAAATATTATATTAATATTATAATTTAATTAAGTTACTACTTTTCAGGTCTCAATGGAAAGAGGTTGATGATTTCATTGTAGATGATGATTGCTTCATCGAAAATGATGATGATAACAATGAAGTATTTGTGATAAATGATGACAGCGATGATGACAAAGAGAACTTTACAACATCTCAACCAACATGTATGTATGCAAAAGTAGATGATTTTAAATGGCGATGATTATCATAGCTACTGTCAGTATGATACACATGTGATAACAACTAATTTGTATTACTGATAATAAAACAATTATCATAATGTCACTGCAAAGAGATTGTTTGAAAAATGATACAAATGTCTGTAATGATGAAAGGATGAAAATGAATCATTATTGTGGTGCTGTGCAAGTAATGACACCAGATCATCAAGATCTTCCAATTACTTTTCATGCACCATGGTGCTTCGTGTGAATGTTTTCCATTTTTTCCATTATTGCATTTCATCTTTTTTCTTTAGTATCTAAAAATTACCAATTTAGCTTCTTTGTTGATTATACAAGGCATGTTTCAATAGAAATGTTCTATTTTTATTTTCATTGCAGTTAAGACTCCTCATCCAGCACCATCTGTGTCATGTAAAACACCATTGACAGGAAAAAAGAACAAGACATCTAGTACATTTGCTGGTACATTGTGTGCAAAAACATACAAACTGTCTTTAGTTATAATCATAAATATTGATCATGAATATTGATAAAGATGATGAGGACGGTCATGATGATACTGATGACAATGATTTAGATGATGGATGTTGACAGTTTCATATGTTTAAGCTCCCAACAACCCATTTTTTGTCATGCATTTGTTTATAGACAGACCAAAGCGTCCTCAAAGTTCTATTGATTCCATCATAACTCCCTACTCCACACAAAAAGAATTCAAGAAAGGCAGAGAAACAGTTGTCAAAGAACTATTCCAGCTGTATAACTCTTCTATCTTTGAAAATAAGGTGTGTATCAATTCTTATTTTATTTTGTTGTTTCATTATACTGGTACTTGGTTTGTGGATATCCTTGATGGTCAATTGTTGGATTAAAGAGTTGATTGATTGACTGCTTGATTGAAGCATTGAATTATTGTGTGATTGATGGATTGGGACTGCTTGATGAAAGCATTGAATTATTGGGTGATTGGTGGATTGGTTGATTGATGGATTGAATGATTGGTTGATTGATGGATAGATTGAATGATGGATTGATTGATGGATAGATTGAATGATGGATTGATTGATTGGACATTGGACCATTAACATGTACTAAATGAAAATTATTTTTCTTGTTTCAGCTCCCTTCTGATTTCAGTATAACATGGAATAATAAGATGAGGACTACTGCAGGATTTTGTTATTATGGAAAGTAAGAAGCTTTCTCTTCTCTTCTCTTCTCTTCTCTTCTCTTCTCTTCTCTTCTCTTCTCTTCTTTTCTCTTCTCTGCATTTTCTTATATATTTTCTCTGTGTACATTATGTAACCAATCAATCAATCAATCAATCAATCAATCAATCAATCAACGTTTTGCTCCCAGGAAAAGTGGCATTCCCACAGCAAGAATTGAGTTGGCTGACAAGGTTATTGACTCTGCTGGTAACATAAAATTACCTTAATAGTCATCATTGTCATCATCATCAACATAATCATCAACATTGCTATAAGCACATTTATTGTTGTATTATTATCTTCATTAGCCTTTTCTCCACCAGCAAAACATGATTATCACCAATTTCAAATTTCACTATTACTATCTTCATCAGCACCACCATTAAAAATATATCATCAACATCATCAATGGTTGTTTCTACCAATAAGTTCCACCTTCATCATCAATATTAATAACACTACCATCATCAGTCATCATCATCATCCACACTGATACTACTCCTTGATAATCATCATCATCATACTACCATTGCGCTGTACTGTTCTATTACAGTTCGTTTACGTGATACATTGGTCCATGAGATGTGTCATGCTGCTGCCTGGTTAATCAATGGTATTCGTGCTGGACATGGACCTGTCTGGAAAAGATGGTAAGTGATCTGGTACATACACGCCACCAGTGGAAAACAACAACAATAGCCAACAAAAGCCAACAACAACAAAAACCAACAACAACAAACAAACAAAAACAACAAACACGATCATCAATAACAACAACCCAACAACGACAACGACCGCCATACAGATCGTGCAACAATTCTATTTTTCTGCGGGTTTTAAATAGAGATAAATTTTATTGTTAAAATTTATATCACATGATATATATATAATGCGAAGTAAAGCGCGAATTTAAAAAACTACAGATTGTTATGTTATATTGGTATAAGTACACGAACAAAAGTGCATTTTTCTTCTTGGATCTATTCGGAATGCGCGAATCAAGTGAGACATGTATGTCTTCATTTAACTTTTAAAGACCGTTGGCAGCAGTCCATCCTTTCGACCTCTCTCTGTGTGTTCAGAACAAGGTATTTCACTAACGTTTTTGTTGATCATTCACTACTGTAATAGACGACCAGTCGCCTCCACTCACCTCCCTGCAAGATCCTGCAGCGGGTCATATTTCGATCCGGTCTTTATGCATCACAGGAAATAGATTCCGATGAGACGACGAGGGTGTATTGACCTGCCAGATGACTCGGAAAAGAGAGTAGGCGTCACACTTCCTTGAATAATTAATTAAGCAAACCGGATGTTATTTCATCAAAAATATTAATAATCAAAGCTGAAAATTATTATCTACGTGGCATGTTCTTTATATTAAACCACGATTGTATTGTTTAAAAGTATGCTTTATCTTGGCCCTTTTTGTTTATTGGTCGTTTTTAATACATATAGATTTCTCGTACTGCCGTTTAGTTTAGGTAACTTTTCTCTAATTCATTCATTCATTCATTCATTCATTCGTTCGTTCATTCATTCATTCATTCATTCATTCATTCATTCATTCATTCATTCATACATGAATGTGTTTATTCACATTCCAGTCATTCGCCCATTTACTCCCTATCATTTATCCATTCACGTATTTAATCATTAATTTTATTCATTTTACTAATTTCATTCTTATCAGTATTTTTTTAGATACATCAATTCATCTAGAGCTACACTCAGTTGCAAAATTGTTGGGACATTGACAGTTTTTCCCGTTTCCTTTCGAAGCTACTCCTTTGTTTATGTATACAACGTTTTCACCCGCTTCAAATCCCCCCTCCCCAGAATCAATGTTGCATTGGGGTTGTTGTGACATGTTAATTGTCATCGAGACTACCAACATTGTGGAGGGGGGAGGGGTTAGAGTTTGAGAACAATACTGAGCGTTTTACTTCTAAATTTTGTGTAGTGTCCCACCTAATTTTGCAACTGAGTGTAGCTATCAAATATTCCAACTCATTTTTCATATTGATGTTTCCAAGGGCACAGAGAGCCAACTTTGTCCACCACGATTTACCGCCTATCAGTCGTTGCCATAGTTACAAGATTAATGCCAAGTTTACATACCTCTGTACAAATGAATTCTGTTCGAACTCGTAAGTATCCCATTGACATGATATGAACAACTCTTAACGTGATTTGCCCTGGCTGGTAATGGACCTTGGGCACCCTGGGTAATCCAGTCAAGGCAATCAGTGCAATCAGTTTATAGCCAACTGGTCTGTCTCGTAGCCAGTTCGGGCTCTTAACAAACTTATGTTTCAATAAGTTATTTATTTATTTATTATTTGCCGGTTTGTTTGTCTGTTTCTTTGTTTGTCTATTTGTTAGTATGTTTGTTCGTTTGTGTTTGTTTGTTTATTTGTTGGTATGTGTGTTTTTGTTTGTTTGTTTTTTTTGTTTGTTTGTTTGTTTGTTTGTTTATTTGTTGGTATGTGTGTTTGTTTGTTTGTTACGCCACCTATAACCATAAACTCTACGTAACAGTTCTTGCATAAATAATGGTAACGTAACGCTTCCTACGTAACGCCAACACTTGACGATAGAATACGGAATGCTCTTTTCGTGAATCCTTTTTTAAATATTTTGAATAAGATTGATGCATGTATGAGAATGCAACAGACATAGCAATCGAGATCAGATGAGGCGTGACTACATCCATGCTATCGTGTCCTTTCCTGTCAACAGATGGCGTGATGTCAGCTGATCTCTAGTAGAATCACAACAGTCTATGATATTGATCACGAATAAATATATATCGCTTAAAAATAGATTACTTTACATGGTGTTAGCGTTTTTTGTTCATGATAGTTGCCACGAGATTAAATTTCGCAAAGATGATACGAAATTAAACGATATTGTACACGAATGAGTTGAATAGAACATGTTAACTACGTAATGATGCAAAACACATTGTCATATTTTGACTTTTAAATGGTCTTTTTACAACTTAAGAGTTTGTTTGTGCACTTTAGTATGGAATCATGATTATCTTCTATAATTTGTGTGCTAAGATATCCATTGTTTTTTATTTCAATCGTTTCTTGCAATATGTCAATGATGTTGCAGTATTGGACGTCATTCGAAATCGCTGGACCTTGAGAAATACCGATGTGCGTACTGTCACAGGTATAAAGTAGCCATGAATAGACCAGTTGAACATCTGAACGTTCATTCATTCACTCATTTATTTACTCATTCATTCATTTATCCATCATTAACGTTTTATTTATTCTTGCAATATTCCTTCATTCAATTATTCATTCATATTCAATTCATCATGCAATTCAATTATCAATTCATTCGCTCATGCATTTTCCATCCATCCATCCATCCATCCTTTTATTGTTTGAGCGTCTGTCAGTCTTACAGTTCAGAATGATGCACCTCCCCGCTATATCTTCTTTTTCCCATTTAATTTATCATTGATGCTCTTTCATCTGACCTCTTTCTTTTTAGTCGTTTTGAGCTTCAACCTCAACTAAAGAAAGACGGCACACCCCAGTCAGCTCGCACTCCCAACAAGTTTGCTTTGTACGTGAAAGAGAATTACAGTAAAGTCAAGCAAACGGGTATGGCACATAAGGACGTCATGAAAGAGTTAAGTAGTCAGTTTAGTTCTCTTAGTACTAAATAGTGAGTTACTACAATGTGGAGAAGAAGCTCCATGGGAGAATCCCTATGATTGTTCGGGTAGCTACTCCCTTGTCTGTACAGGGCCTGCTTTCACGTGTACGAAAAATATCGAAAGCTATTTCTTTTGAATGTGGTTCCGAGAGTGCACGAGTGCACGGACTAAAAGTGTGCAACATAAATAACACTACATAGTGCTATTTCTTCTCGCTATTGATTCCTGACGAGTCATGCTGCGTTCACACTAACTCGGATTAATTTGAAAACGCAATTTTATTTATCCGGTTACGCCTTCCGTCCACTCTAAAACGCATAAACAGGGGTTTCATTATCTTTTCAAAATAAGCATCTAAGTATATGAAGTAGGCGTCTGTGGCCCAAACATTTTCGGGGGGGGCTGGGGTCATTTTTATTAAGTAATACACAAAATAACCGGTGGTTAGTGGTAAAATAGGTGGCGCTATAACGCCAGAAGCCGCCTATTATTAAAATCCCTGATGAATCTGAAACAATTTTATTCTGATTCTACTGTTTAACGAACAAGTTTTCTCACGGTATCGGAACAAAAGTTGCGTTTTCAAATTTATCCGGCATAGTGTAGCCAGGAATCACAAACATCAGAGACTCTTCTAGCAGGGAATACTATTTTATGCTAATTCTATTGTTTTCTTTTGTTTAATTAGTGCTATTTACTACTAAAAAGTAACAATTGTTGCTCACATTTAGTGTTTGCACTCTACCAAAAAGTAGCCTTGCAATCACGTTTTAGGGGCTATAAAATATCAGTCAGCCACTCACGTTTCTCAAACGCATAAAAGATAGAACAACGGTCACGTACAGCTAGAGAATGCCTCTTTAGACTAAGCAATTACCAATGACTGGAGTGGATGATCTTGACTCTCCGCACGAAAAATAATTAAGAACACTAGTTAAAACGGTTTTCATTGAGCCGTGAGAGATACAAAATCTTTTCAATTTGTATTTATTGGTAATTATATTTTTTTAAAGAAAAAGATGTATAAAAAACTCATTAGCTATTGTTGCTGTTCCCAAAATGCTGAAGTAAAAGAGGTTGAGAAAAAAGATTGAGAGAAAAAAAGCACAATGAAATAAAGAGAGAAGACGAAAAATGAAAATCAGAAAGAAAGAAAAAAGAAAATAAATATATATATACGTTTTTGTTTCATTTATATGCGTAAACGAACGAAACAATCAGAAAATATACGGTCATATATAGTTACGCTTTGTTGTATTTATCGTGTTTTGGATATATTTATTATTCCCTTCAAAATCACTGAATTGTTTTCATCAGTCAGTATATCCTGTTAGATTAGATAGAAAGGAAGAAAGACTACCCGGCTCTTTCACCAAGATCATTACTCAAGGTGAAACTAACGGATATATAAATATATGTGACAACAAAATATGTAAAAAAAAGTCTCTTTATTGATTCAAAATAATATTCAAATTGATATAAATCATAAGTCAAGTAACTGTTAATCTGGTTATTGTCCATTTTCTCTTATTATAACATCTGTCGATCTAAGATGTCTTTGTACTTTTGTTCTCTTTCTCTACTATGTTGTTCAGTTCCCCTTGTAAACTTGACTTCAGTTTTCACGCAAAATCGATGCGTCTGTACTACAAATTCGCTTTTACTGATTTGCTTTGAAATCAGTGTTGTGAATGTAACAATAACATCTACTTATTTCAGTTATTATTGCTTTGTAGTGTATTCCCTACCAGTGATAAAACATTCAGTGCTTAATTCCGGGGCTTTTTGTATAATAAATCTATTTTCAAAATGTCTTTGTATTTTCCCATTTTAATGTTTTTATGAAGCAAAAACACAACACTCACAGTGTGATTCGCTGCTTTGTGAAATTCTATATGTTTTTGTGTACCACAGTATCTTCGTTTCCTATTTTTTAAAGATTTTTGTTTCCGTTGTACTATATTTGAATTTGAATAAGTATCGAAAATTCTATAAAATGCTCACACTTGAAAGATCAGTGCATGATCATGAATGAAAGGTTTTGCCAAATGTTCTGGCAAATCGAAATCAAAAGTGCCAAAACGTCCAGTGTCAGTTTATGCATAACTTGGCCTTTTTTTTTCAATGTAACTCGGGCATTGGGTCTACGTACTGACATCTTCACTAGTAGAATTCTAATGCAACTCAACCAGCTTGTTCTAATGCTATGTACATTCTATTAGGTTATTTGTGTCTGTCCAGCACAATGTCTTTCGGCCAGTCTATGTAGTTCGGCAGTGTTTTGAACATTACATTTCCACTCGGAGGGTCTGTTACTTAGTCGGTTTTTCATCTATTAAACATCATACTGTTCTGGTATAATCGGACAGTTTGTGCTAGAATATTAGCGTGGTGTACTTTCTATGTCCAATGTACATATTACGCAGTCTGTTATTGGTTTTTGCAGTATATCCAAGGTCTAATGTATAGTCTACTATGTCATTCTTTCCGGTGTAAGTTGTTCATGTAGTGTATATTATCTAGTATAATTACTTTATTAGATGACTATTCTCTCGTTCCAAGCCTTTGCTACGTACAGATTCCTGAACTGATCAATCGCATCATCCACTACTCCACCAAAGCTTAGCATTCCTAGAATAATCTGAGACTGTAGGACCAGAGAACCACGTTCAAACGAGTGCCATGCGTTGATACCTTCATCACCCAGAGCTTCGAGTTGTTCTTTTAGTTGTAGCAGTAAAGAAGCACGAATTTCGTCAAATTTTGCACAAGACAGAAAGAAATGGTCGATAGTCTCGTCTTCTTCACCTTTACAGTACCAGCATTTAGGGGTTCCCTCGCTGCCTCTTGCTCGCTCTTTAGGTCGAACAGGTGGTGGTGAAACCGCTTGAAACTGGGATGAACTATACGTATTATGAGAACGAAAAACAAAAAACAGTACATTGAGTAAATGAATGATCGAGTAATTGAATTTTAAGGTTAAAAATATATGATAAAGTGCACTAAAGCTAAGCTAAGCTATAATCATATTATAGGTGCATACTTGTTACAATGTATACTAATTGTCTTTTACTATTCAGTCTGAACGCATATTCGGAGCAAACTATGTAGTTATGGGATGTTCACGGTTGCAGTACATTTCACAATTCAGCTGCGTTTCCAGCGTGGTTGTCCTTGTGGTGTACTGGTTAACACGTCGGACTAGAAATACCGAAAACGTGTATTCGAGCCCCGCCAAGGGCTTATGATATTTTTCTCTTGATCTTTCTTATGGGCTTCACCTGTATCATTACCACTTCAAAACAAATTAATCATAATCGATGATGGATTACTGTTAAGACTGCCATCAGGCAAGGATTAACCCAATGGGCTTTATGCGAAGCCTCCGTTGTAGCCGTCTTATGTGGTGTGTGAGGTTTTCTTTCGGCGAACCAAATAAGACGGAGGATACTTTATGGTGTGAAAACTTATCATCAATTTAATATAACAATGAATAAATCTGGCCAGCCAAGCTGACGGTTTTAAGGAGGGAGAGAAAGTACAAGGTGGTACGCAGTCTAAAAGTAGTTCAAAGCTACAATGTATTGACATTTTATATTGAGAGAATTTACCTGTTTGAAACAATCAGTCAAGATTGATTCAAACAGGTAAACATAATATGCAATACATCAGTATTTGCCACTGAAAGCAAAAGCAATTTCACGTTTTTTAATTATTTGTCTTTTTTGTTAAATGCTTTTTTTAATTTTGTCCTTTACGTTGCTTTTTTTAGTTTGCTTGTTCGTTTTACTGCATCTTGTTTGTTGTTGTTTTATTTTACCTTTTACGTATGCTTCTCATTTTCATCATTCACAATTGGGCAGTAATTAATAATGTGTTATTATTCGACCGCTAGTTTTTCTCCAATATCTTCGATACATTTTTTTGGAAATATTTCTATATCTCGAATTTCACTCCAATTAGCAAAATTAGTTCTTTGAAATTGAACACAGTGAATATGCGCGTTTTGTTCTTAGAAAGGGTGTCGCAGCCCACAATAATGTATACCAACCATTGGTCACGTAAATTTCACTTTGTTCAATTGTTCAGCGTAAAACACCGACCCAGGCCACACTAATTGAGCCACCAGTTATTATTGTGTTTACTTCAGCTTACTTTGCTAATAGTTTTGTCAGTTAAGACTTTTTGAGATTCCTATGACCGCTAGTTTGAATTGATTCTCATTCAATTCTCATTCAAATTGTTTTGTTAAAAACATTGATGCAGCTATATAGTTCAACCGCTCGTATTTAACATTAATAACTTAATTTAATTGGCACACGATTGTTTGTCAGTTTATAATAATTATTGATGTAATAATTAGTTATATTCTGGGTATATTTACTGTCATTACAGCTGATCTTAGCCTGTGAGAAAGGGCGGGTGGTTGTTTTCATATTCACTACAAACTTACAACCGGTAATCAAAAGCGGCTTTCAAGATTACACTTCTCTCCTGGCAGATTTTCTAGCTGTTCTAATCTCATTGCTTGTCTTTTATCGTATTTACATCTCTTCAGATGTAAGCAAATCATCTGGCGTCAAATTGACAAAGGATTTCGATTTATTCAAATCCATACCTTTTATCTTCCCCTTCATAGCGTGAAACTAATCAAATAGAGGTTGTTTTTCCTTTATTAGAATCTAAATTGCTAACTGATAGCTTAAAACGCTTGAAAGCAAGTCTAAATGAATGTCAAGTCACCGATGATGTAGAATGACTCATGCAAAGGATAAGTTGATTTTTTTGTGGTTGAAATAAAAGAATATGACAATGGCTTTGTGGTGCTCGAGTTATCCTTGTTCACATTGACAGACAACCTGTTGAAGCTCTGGTGGCCACCATCTTATCAAAAATGGTTTAACCCACTCAGTATTTTTTGGCTAATAACAGCTAAAATCTATGTTTCGTGGGATAATACTAATTAATCGCTTTGGACGTTCTGTTTTTATATTTGTAGTTTAGTAAAGTTAACAGGATTGTCACCATGATTCAAATACCACCACGAAATCAATACCAACTCAATTGGCAAACATTTTAGTTGAATTAGTGTATTTCTCAATATACTAGATTACCTTTCAGTTTCAATATCGCGGCAAACCATAAAGTCAAAATTCACTTTCGAAAGTGGTTAATGGTAACAGTTTAGGCAGTGACAAAAGACGAAAAGTGTACCACGTGTTTGCCAGAATGCAACAATACAATCTTCACTTGAACAATGAAATAGGGATGAAGCATTGTAAACTTAAATAAGAACTTACTTCAGTTGTTGCTGGATTTCTGTTGGAGAAACTAAAGACATTAATGCTTGTTTGGGCTCAATCTTCATGTCTACACAGTCGTTGGTCCCGAGTTATTTCTGTAGAGGATTGACTATTTCAGACAGCTCAAATGTTCTGCGTCCCTGTGAATCTTCAGTGAATTCTAAACAGAAGGCGTCAGTGTGCTTATGATCTATTCACTCAAGCAAGTTTTAAACACAACTTGTGTTTGGCCTGAGATCTCAAGCGTTGTAAATTCCTTTTCGGGTGAACGAGTTCAGAAAGTCACCATTGGTTTGCTTATGCATGCTTGGCGTTTTAGTTGACTTGATAGGAATTCCTCACATTTTTTTCGTTTGAAATTGATTACTTTCATTTCGTTTAATTAAATGTTTTGATGAAATGTTATAACTCAGTGTTATTAGAGTGGTTTAGTTGGGGCTTTTTGGACAAAAATCATTCTATAACGACATTAACGAGATACTCTTTTTGGAGTGTGTGGTCGGCTAATTTCACAAGTGCAAGAGAATTGCTATTTCATCTGTTAAACATTCACTTAGTTAATGTGCAGCCAGTCATCTTGTTGTTAAAACATTCTAACTTATGCTGTATGATCCCTGATAAATCCTTTTGACACAGCGATTTTATTTTGCTAAGTTTATTCATGGATGAGTACAAAATATAGGTAAATATTTCTAAAAAGGGCGATGTGCTTCAGTGGGTTCTATTTGTTACCATTCTCTAATATTTGCTAAGATCCATTTTACAATATGTTCTGGTGCAGTGAATACTCAACCACCCTTAAAGTTCCAGCGCAGGTACATTAACAAGAAGATATGTTCTAATTTCAGCCTCTTTATATTTACAATGCTGTCACCACAATAGCTCTGCCCTCGCCCTACTACGTCACTTACCCTAATGCATAACAACGGAAAATGGCGGAAATGATTCGAGAATTAATGATCACGACATCGAGTGTTGTTTAAAAAAATTGATCGTTTAAGAATGGTTTTGATCAAGAAATTGATTGCCTGTCTGTATATTTCAAAGTAATTTGGAGAGATCATAACAAATCAATGTCATTTGAAGAATTTGGAAAGGTTTTTTCCAGTTCCGTTCTCCCACAGGGGTGATCCGACAAAACAAAGGTCGACTTGTAATCAAAAACAAATGCTGAGCTTGAGTGGCACAATTTAAAATTGCTTTATGGTCAGAAATGCATTTTTATTGGCTCATATTTCGTTTCATAATTTTCCAACTGTGAAAATGAAAGCAAGAAAAGCCAACTGTGCTGTTTCATTCAGAGTTGGGCATCTCTATTAGCAAGGCCGTGTATTGTAAAGCATAACAAAAGGATTTACATTTTGAAGAATAAACTTAAATGGTATTTAGTAATTAAGAAAATTACGGTGACCTGAAAACCAAACCGTTATATTGAACGAGAATCAATTATCTTTTTTACTTGTGATGATTAGTGGACAAGGCAATTTAGAGAAAGACCTTTGTGAAACATGATATTTCTAATAACTTACATTTGGGAAAATATTGAAATACAATTTTTAACTTTGATTTTTTCATTTTATGCGTGAATGCGAATGCATGGATATAGTCTTACATACAGTACGTTGTCTTAATTTGTAAAATTTACGTTCCGAAAGAAGATTGAGATTTTTGACATACTTCTTGCTAAAGGCTTTACCCTTCAGTTTTTGTTATCTATATATTTATTTTCTTAATTTTCATTTCCTTTCTTAAAGAACCCTTTTTCTGGTATTATAATATACTAAGTATTTGTCTATGCTAAATTTTATGCGTGGCTTTGTGTAAACCGATATTTCTTTTCTATTTCATTGTTGAGAAAAAACTATCTATGTGCGATATGTTCGATGATTGGTTGGTTTTCACTGCTGTTTGATCAGCTGATATTTCTGCTGTCACGTTTCACGAACTCACCTCACGGGGTTTTTATACATATTATTAAGTGGCTAGTACATTAAAGCTCTAGATTCGCCGATTGTTTAAAAACTCCGATTAATTTGTGTTTTCTCATAATGAAATGAGATGATTCACAACGATATTTCTACTGTTCAAAGATAATAATTTGTGCAGACAAACAAATACCTAAAATACGAGAACAAGTTACAAGTACCGGAGATGAAAAGTCTTAAGTGAACGAAGTTATCAAGTGACATCGTGAAAAATCGATGCTCCAGTTTCCTTTGCGGTCCTGAAGAACTGAAGATAGAATTAGATAAATCAATTGTCCGTTCGTAATCAAAAGGGCGAATAATAAAGAAATTGTTTTGTGCACAAATGAACACATTTTGAAGTCCCACTGAAGAAAAACTGAACATGACCGTTATTGCATGAAAGCAGAAAAATGGTCGATTAGATGAATTTGCAATCTTCCTGAGTCAAGGACATGATTTTTTTTATAAAAATAGAAAAAGTTACAAATTTGTGCTTGGTGATTTCATCAATTAAAACATAAAATCTAATTATGGAATGGATACGAGGCTAGCTTTGTACAACCTGGCTCTTCGATAACAAAAATAAATATTTAGAGATTAAAACCGAAAGAATAGTAAAGTGCAGTAAATACATCAAGTTATTATTATTATAGCGTTTGTTGGCTGAAGTGAAATGAAGAGCTGTAACTTTGCGGCCTAAATGTAAAAAAAAGACTAAAAAAGAATCTCGGAGAACGCTCAATTATTGATGGCATGTGGCGTCGAACAGTTTCACGGTCATTGCACCCTAAAGACAATAACGACCCTTCTTGTTATATTTTACAACGCTTCATTTCTCTTATATACAACAGTTTTTTTCCTTAAAATCCTATAGATCATATTTGCACAAAAGAATCAGCTTATGCTAGGCACGCTCAGTCAGTGAAGTGAATCGAGTCTTTCTTTCGAAGCCACCTTATTGTTCTTCGTAGCAACAAGCGGTCCTCTTGTCATGGGTCATGGATGAAATCTCTTGAAAGAACATCACGTTTATCATCAAATATTCTCCATACCTCATACAAAATAACGTGTTGATATTCTTGCAAGGTTATCAACACGAAAAAGGTCCCTAAAGTTTACAATTAATGTGTACATGCGATGTAAAAAGGCCAAAGTTCCAAACAAAGGATCTATTCTTAGGGAAACACTTTATTAACCACATCTTACAGCTTAGCAACGGAGCCTAATTAGAATATCTCGATGATGATTGGCTACGTTGGTGTGACGTCATGGTGCTTTTTTCTAGACGCAAGCAAATAATTTCCGCACAGAAGAAAATCGCCTAAAAACAGAGAGACTCGACTGTGACGAGAGTCACTATTCGACGAATATTTCGTTGATTTAGCACGAATCACCATCAAATCGTGAAGAAAAGAGAGAGTACTGAGTACATCTCAAGGACTGTAGTGGTAGAGTACAAGAAAAAGCAGATTTTGACCAAAATATTCGACGGTTTTCTAACAACAACAACGACGACGAAGAAGACCCGCTCAAAACGAAATCGACTAAGAACATTTCGTAATAACTATAACCATGAAAACCGAAGTGAGTACCGCTTGTAGATTCCTATTCCTAATGTTAAGATCAAGTAATCGAATAAGTGAGCCCAAACTAAAGAAGTTTACGACGAAAATGGAAGAGCTTTTATGCGAAAGGTACAAGACGCATTGGCACCCACAAAATCCATTGTTGGGCAGTGGGTTTCGCTGTATTCGCATCAACAATTCTGCTATGGATCCGATCGTTCTCAACGCAGCACTTCTAACAGGGCTATCCAACACAGAATTACGTGGCTTACCCGAGGAACTAACTCTGTGGATCGATCCTAACGAAGTCTGCTTTAGAATAGGCGAAAATGGCTCCATTTGTGATATAAGCGAAGATATGTTAAAGGATATGACGACGCGAGCCAAAGAGAAAGCATCTCGCCAAAGAGCTGAAAATCTTCGAAAGAAAGAGAATATCCTACACTCGAACATTATACAAGCACCAACTTGTGTTCAATGTTAGTATTAATCGGGCTAAAAAGTGATTGTGTACAGATTCTAATGTAAAGTTTGAGAAATTTTACTAAAGACGATTGCAATGGTTTGTAAAAATAGCTTTTTGGCTGCTGTTGTTGCGATCTAGACGGAGTTTGTAACATAATGTTGTATTTTTAAATGTATAAAAAAGAAATTTTTAAGAGAATCTGTACAGGCTTTCTTTCTCGCATTCAGTAAAATTGAAAACAACTAAAATGATAACCAAGTTGTGTGGTGTTGTGCTTGTAATTTTAGTCTCACACATAAACTAGTTCAGTTTCAAATATTCTTCGATCGTTCAGCCTTGCGTTAGTCACGGGATTTTGGTTACATTTTCGAGGTAAGAATTCGTTCTAGAATACTGTTTCAATTATTTGTTTTCTGCCGAGCGCGATTCATAAATAATTTATGATTTCTTTGGATAGATCTCCCAACATGGACATGTGTTGATTGTATGGCTTTACAATAGGATTTGCATGAGATTTTCATATTTTGTAGCCTTTTGTTTTCAGACGCAGAAACCGTACATTTACTCGCGTGTTTATTGCTGATATGTTTAAATAGTGGAAAAAAGTCCCTTATTTGCTAGGTCATTTTCTTCTGGTAACACAATCCCATGAGCACATTCATTCTAGCTCTGTTCATTTTCAAAACAAAAGTTTAAGATGTGCTAATTATACCATGCTAATTTTCTATTGATTAACAACTTTACCAAAATGATTTTTTCACAGTTTTTGTAATATCCCTTGAACAGTTTTAAATGGGCTTTGCATTGAATGAGCTTCATTTTTTCAGATAGAACCTTATCAATTTAAAGTCTCCCAAGGTCAAACCACTATTTCTTTCAACTATTTTATCGAAAAGTGTGTTGTTGTTTATTGAGTCGTTTGTACTTGTAAAGAGAAGCGGCTTGTACTAATGTTTTGACTGTATTGTTATAATGGCTATTGTTATGAAAATTACTCACCCCTATGCAGTTTAATTGCCATATTTATACTTTCAAATTTTGCTGTGACAAAGACTACTTGACCAAACATTGATTGTATCTTCAGATATTCCACATATGGTTCCAACCTTTCTTTGGAAAATAAAAAGGGATTACAATAGAAAATATACAAAAATCCAATTTTAATATAAGCACAAAATTTAACTGTTTTTAGAGTTTTTCCTTTTTTCTTCTTCAAAACATTGAAGAAAACAACAATAATATGCCTTGGCTAAATGGTGAAATGAGTAAATAAAAAATCTGTGTATCAAGCACTGGATATGATGAACCAAAAGAAGTTTGTCAAGATGGTGATGGTCTGTCCTTTTTCAGATCAACATAGAACTTCCATTCAAATTGTTTATGGAATTGACACAAGGACAATAAAGATAATATTGCTCGATATAGGATTTAGGGCAGGACTGCATGGACCACAGCCCTCTATTTACTAAGTAAATAGATGTGTGGTTTTTCTGGTGACTGAATAGGTGCCTGAAATTTCAGATGCTTCTTTTTTTGATTCCATGAGTCACTGCTGAGATAAAATGCTTTCCTGCTGAGTCAACTCCTTACTAATATTTGTAGGCCATTGATATGCAAAGATGATATATCAGACTTTTCAAGAGGACAAGTGGGACTAAAACCAGTTAGAATATCAATCACAAACCTCTGAGAAAATAAGATTGTTTGATGTTTGTTTTTTAATATTGATGCTTCATTTTTTTCTTTGCTTTTCACAAGATGAGTAACAATTAAAATACTGGTATTTATTACTGTTTTCTCTTGACCAGACTGAGGGTTGGAGGAACACTATGCAATCTAGGATGTGTGGGGTGGCCTCATCCAAATCCCTTCCCCACACCCCAGAGATGCTAATTGCAGTCTACCAGAAAGTGTTTCTTAGATATACTGACTCAATTTATCTACCAGTTTAACTAGTTGCACCAGTGACTAGCCTAAATATAAATCTTTCTGGAATTTTTTTTCTGTTGATAATTTTCCCATCTAAAATGTTCCAAATGTTCTGAAATTGAGATAAATTTCCTTAAATTTATGTCTTTCAAATAAAATATTTGTCATACTTCTGTGAAACAAGTAATCAAACAGAAATAACCACTATTTCATTAGTTTACTCTAAAATTATCTAGATAATGCATACCCTTGTTTAATATCCCTAACTTGCATCAGTAATTGTCCTCTTCTATATTATCATATATATTAAGATTGCTACAATGGGACTTTAATATTGCGATAAAATAATTTTAATGGCTTTTAAATTTTAATCATTTTTCTCACGAATGTGTCATAACTCAACCACAGTTTCTGTCAAGATTAATTGTAAATATGCAGACTTTTATATTAATTATTCAGTATTTATATCACTAAACCCCAGCAAACAACATAGTTTGTTTTCATTTATAGTCTTTAGTGTCCCATCACATAAACACTAAGAAGTAGCTCAAACTCACACCAAGTTGTAGTGCCATGTTTTTAAACAAAATTGGACATATAAATAGACTGAACAGATTATAATAAGTAGCGTAAATGATTCTAACGTTTTATGAACCTAGAATGTCCATGAAATTACAATAATTGTAAATAATAATAGATATAATAATTGTGAATTATTTATATGCAGCAAACTGCATTGTTATGTACTATTTATCATACCTTTGTGTGTGTTGGTGTTGTTCTCTTCAACTAAATTTAATCTGAATAACTAATGGAATAACTATTATTAAAACAGTATAAATAACTACAGCTTTTGTTATACAAACAAATATGACTCACTCCCTGAATAGGTTTTGTTATCCTGAAGAGTAATCAGCATAACAAGAAAAATGACTGAGATAAAACTATACGGGGTCTTTTTCCTAAAACAAAATAATAAGCATCTTATATGGTACCATAATAAATCAACTGAGCTGAACAGCTACAATCTAAAATAATTTATTGTTTTGTAATGAGAAATCTGTTATTTTTCCCTAGCAGCTTGAAATACAGCCAACTATGCCAAACCCAGGAGCAGTGATACGTGCCCCATGAAGGAGTCTTAAATTATACTTTTTTGGGGGGGTGGGAGAATTGGTGTTGGATTTTGTCATATATTTGTTGTGTGACACCAGGTACACTGTTAATACAAAAATTGGTTGGGCGCTTGGTAGATACAATATAGAAATACAACTACTTTGGTCTAAGCCTTTTCATTTCATTTAACAGCATTTCATTGGCATGACGGCCATGAGACAGTACATAATAACAGGGTTCTTTGCGGTATGCAGAATGCATTTTTTTTTAATTATAACAATTTTACATTTTAGACTTTTTTGGTAACATTTAAATTCTTATATATGGAATCTTTCATTGATATTTTTTTGTTAAGTTTTCCCATTTCAGTTAATTTTCATCCAGTGAGGGGAAAATAATTTTTTTGTACTGGTAAATAGAATTTATTTTGTAATAAATCAGTAATAATATTGTCAATTTATAATAGCAAATACTTGGAATTTTCTGGAAGACCAATCAATTAAATGATTTTGGTGATGATGTGCTTCATGTTTTGATCCAACTTAATTTGTGGCTGAATGTACCAACGGGAAAAATTTCCAGTTATTTTTCTATTCAATTTGATATTCCTGCTGTTGAAACTTCTGCTTACATATGCACAATACTCATTATATTCTACAAAACAACATGCAGATGGACAGCGTTAATTCTTGAAATTTTTAAAATATTCAAATGTGTCACTAGTGTGTAGGTGGTTAAGAAGTGGTAGGTGTTAAAAGGTGGTAGGTGTTCAGTGGAAGTTGCAAGCAAAAAAAAAAAAAAAAAAAAAAACTACTTCTTGAATCATTAGACATCCTCTACATTAATCTATTTTTGAAAAAAAAATTCTGCCAACTGGAGTTATATTTTGCCAGAAATGCCACAACCCCTTTGTTCCACATTGTATGTGAAGTCACTGCAGGCTGCTCATTAATGACATCTGTAATTTAGAGGGTTTTATGATTGAGATGAGGCCGCAGTGTTTGTATTCTGGAGGGACTCCCATATAACATAGGGTTGTTGCAAACCCATGGGAGACTCTGGTTGACAACAAGCAGGGCGTATGAAAGTCCACCATGACAGTTTTTGAATAAGACACAAGAAGTGTTGAAGGCTTGCAGAAGCATCCTTAACCCTCTCTTTTCTCATAGACAACTTAATGTTTACCCCAAAAGCATATTATTAAAATTCCAGAAAATGTCCTTGTATTATGCAACACTCTCAAAATACTTATATTCATCATGTTAAGAAAAACAAAACAAAAACAATTTTCTGTGTGATGTCATAATCAAAACATGTTGAGAACATGAGGGGTGTAGCAAACCATTTGGCATTAACACAATACATGCATCAAACCTGGTTTTTGATCAATCTTAGCACACATACTGTCCTAATAATTGTACAAAGAATGCTTATAACACAGGAATCCCATCACACAATTAAAACATATGTTACTCAAAGTCGAATTTTATTTTCGTCTTAACAAGAACATGGGACAAGCGTATGAACCCTAACTGCTAATAATTACACAAAGATACTATGAACACAAAAAGATAAGCTTTATACAAAATGAAATGTCAGTTTTTCCTCTTCATGAAAAATAGCATTTCTTAGTCAAGTCGGAGAAATTATTGAACCACATAAAACTGTGGTGCAGACAAGATTTAATAAAATGTCATCTCCACCACAAGCTACATCATAAAAAATTCAATTGACAAAAGAGAAAATAGTTACAAATGAAACTGCTTTTTTATGTAGTTAAATATTTCAGAATGTTTTCACAACCAGCCCTAATTCACTTCAATATTAAATATGAAAATAAACATGACATTGTTTTGGATGTCCATATGAACTTCAAATAAAATATCAACTAAACTTAGGACCACTTGTGAAAAGATAAGGTCCCTTAACAGTTTACTTTTTATTACAAAAACATTGTTACTACGTCTAAAAAAAAAAGACAAAAGCGGATGATCATAGTTTTCAATGATAAGATCATTCTTTTGTCTTTTAGTTTAGAGTTAAATGACAACATTTTTGTGATTAGGTGTGTCTCAACAAAACTCAACTAAAAGAAAAAATGGTTTCTGGTAAACTGCTAAGGAACAAGTTGAGAAAAATTTATAAAAAATAGAAACAATGTATCAAACACAAAGATTGCCACTTGGTGGTCTATTCATCATCATCGTCGTCTTCATCTTCTTCTGAATCTATATAGAAAGATATACAAAGGCAAACCATAAGTATACCGTAAACCTGTATAGACTATCGTCTAAGGATGTTAAAGGGTCTCTTTTTTAAGGTAGTACCGGACACTTGCTACTGCGCATTGAGCTCGCGCATGTGGATCTGAATAAAATCAGCTAAATTGGAACCGTACGTTAAAAGCAAAATTTGGCCATTTGCAGACTTTTCACTAAAAAATTAACTTTGAAACGCTTTCTATGGACCTAAATAGAAGTTAGTGTACATGCCTTCAAAAACATCGAAATTTCAACATTTTCCACACATTTTTAGCTTATACTTCCAAAAATAACATTGGGACCCCCATTTTTTTCTTTTTCATTCGATTCTACATATCTTATTCCTAGGATAAAGAGAGAAAAAAAAGAAGTTCACTGACAAATTTTCTCAAATTTCAACATTTTTACACCCGCATGAACATATAATTTGGCCGAATACAAGGAATGTTGCTTTCTACTACTTCTAAAATATTGGATGGATTTTTCCTGATATGTTTTCTTAACTCAACACCTATAGTATGTTTTCTTAACTCAACACCTTTAGTTCGAAATAGTTTTTTACTTTTCTTTCACAAATGGACTGAGTACTTTGTATTTATTGGTTGCAGTAGATTTTCCACAAAAACACATGAAAAACTGAAAAATCACTCTTTTTTGAAGGCTTATATCTCCAAAACCAATATGGGGACCCCCTTCTTTTTTTCTGTATTTGAATACCCTAACATTGAACCTTAATTGACAGAATTTATAAAAAAAAATTATTGACAAATTTTGATGACCCGGTACTACGTTAAGTCTCCAAGTGTGTTAATATTATATACTACAGTATGGGGCCAAGCATTGATTCCTGAGGCAGTTGAGATTTAAGTAGAAGAGGCACAGAATGATAACTAACATATACAATATAAGAGGGCGATCTGTATGAGAATAGAAAACAGTGAGCTGCAAGCAACTGTTTAAATCTCATACATATTGGACGCCTAGATTAATGTTGCTATTTTAGATTTAAAATTTTGAAATTAGATGAAATTTGTGTAAGATATTTCAAGCTCAATCATATGCAAATCAGGACAAAATCTGTATCAGTATTTACAGATGCCTTCAGAATAGTTTAAAAAAACATTGCATGCCATGTCCAGGTGGTACAGAGGCAACAGAACATTTTTAGCACTGAACTATCATACTTAGTTCTCTGAGAGAGAGAGCGATCTGTAACCCTTCAAATATCTCACCTTCCTCCTCATCCTCTTCTTCCTCCTCCTCCTCTTCCTCATCATCATCCTCATCTTCTTCTGGCTCTGGCTTCTTCTTTGGCTTGGATTTTTTCTGTGGTTTAGGTGGATCCTTTGGTACCTGTTTTAAAACAATAAAAATGTGAAAAATAATACAACCAAAGGAATTATTTTCAATTAATTTCTAAACTTCTTTCGTGAATAGCAGTATTTTTGGTAAACATGTTTTGGTTTTGACTCATACTTTATCACTGTAAATTTTAGGATGAAATGGCTCTCATGGTTGCAGCCTGTTTATCTTTTTATTATAAAGGACAATGTAATTCACCAAAATACAACACATGATTTGATGTGCTTTGTTTCATAGTAAGTACATTTTTGTTTAGTTGGACATCATCCTCACAATACCGATTGATTCAATGCCTTAAGATCAATCAAATAACTATGAAGCCACACATCATTATTACCCAGAGATTGGTTGCACTATCTAGCACTGTCCTTGCATAAAATCCCTACCTAACAAAATGATGTGTCACCCACCCCAGCTGTTTGACAGAGATTCTGGAGGGAGAATATGGTGTGGAAGAGGATATTAATCATAGATCACACAAAACCCCTTCTACCCCCTGGAAGAAAATAAAATTTGCTGTCCAATGGGCAATCGACACCCACCTCTTAAAGGAATTTCAAATACAGTCCCCCCTCACTTATTGACTAGCAGTACCTTTTTTCTGTACTCTTTCATGGCTTCTTCATATTTAGCTTTCTCTTTGGCTTCTTCTTTGAGGTAAGGTTCCTTTTCTTTGTCTGTCATCTTCCTCCATTTCTCTCCAGCTAGTGTTGGAATCTTTTGACCTTCTGGTATTGGTTCTTTTGCCATTTTCTTTCTGAAGTCAGCCAGGAAGATAAAATATGCAGTCTGGTTTCTTTTTGGCTTGCCCGAGTCTACTTTGACAACATTTTTTCCAGTCTGCAAACAATTAGATTAAATCGATTGTTTAATTGATCAATGGTTCTAGAACACTTAATCTCAAAAGAATTAAAGAGATCAAAAATATGCTATATCCTATACTATGTTAGTAATTTGATAAACAAAAATAATGCAGAATTTAGCATTCCTTGCTTCTGAGCCAATTACAGGCTACAGAGTTCTGGAATGTTATAAAGAACTACAAGTATAGACAACCAAGTTTATCATATTTTAGATGCATGCTGGGAGGTACAAGTCTGGATGTTACCACTCTTGTACACTTAAGGAAATATGCTATCAAAAAGTTGCCAACACGACTTATTTTTACATTTTTTAGTACTTTTTCCAGATAGACTGATTCCATAAATTGGTCCCAGTTTGCTCCCTGTTGAAAAGTTTTTCCGCTCTCGGTGTCTGACTTATCAAATTTACTATATCAAACTGATCCGCATTCTGAAAAATGGGAATGGACTAATTGTAGCGCTTATTATATTCTTCACAGAACAGTGACCAATCACAGGTAACGTACTAGCTTGAAATGTCTGGAAAATGACTTCTGTTATGTCTCTAACTCAACTGTGATGTTGCAATTTTGCTGAAAAGTTATTCTAGGGAACGATCAAGAAATAACAGTTTGCTGTATTGAAGAGGCAGCAAGAAAACATAATTCGAGAGACAGTTAAAAAAATGTGAGTGAATTGTATTGAAAAAAAAAATCAACGAGATTTACAATAAGAGTAAGAAATTCACAATGATTCGCCCATCGGAATGCAAGTTACAAATTTAATATTACTAGTTGAAGGCGCTTGTTCTTGAAACCATCGCTTTTCCCTAAAGTTCTTTGATTGTGAAGAAGCAATACTAGTATAAATTCTTAACCTCTCCCGTATTTTAAGTAATTTTTGTGTGGATTTAATTTGGAGAGCATGATATTGTGTGAGTTTGTAACAACTGATCCACGGCATTGGTACGTTGATTTGTACATGTCCTTGCAAATTTTCGCAAGTCATTGTTATTGATGACTATATAATTTGTGTTTTTATTGTTTAATTCAGCCAATAAAGTGAGTAAAGCATTTTGTAAGTTTATTTTATTTTGTCATAAATTAACTGTGTCATATTGAAATTTATGATGGCGCGCCATCTGTCTGGTTTTCGTTTGCACACTTTTATATAGTAAATTTGATAAGTAGGATCCATGAGCGTAAAACCGTTCTGCAGAGAGCGAACTGGGATGACTTGTGGAATCAGTCTACTTTTCCAGACTAATCACCTGTTTAAATAAGTAGGGTTAAAACTAGGTATATTTTTTCTGTCAATGTATTTTTTATACATGACTCATATGAACTAATAAAATACCAAGTCCATTTTAACTAGTATTATACTTTTATTTGTATTATATTTTCATGAGCCAAACCCTCACTGCTTTCTACCTTTATATTTCCCCTTTAGTTATACACTGAGTACAACCAAGCTCTAGCACTGACGAGACCAAAAAGTGTGAAACAGCTTTTTGTGTAGTTAAGAGGCCTTCTTCCACTAATGAGACCTATTGCCTATTTCACTACTGACAACATATCTACTGCACATGCCTAATCTACACCATACTGTATATTAATCATTTCAATATTTGAATTTGATTACTATGAACATTAAGGTCAACTAACATTCTTTAACAAGTGTGGAGGAAAGTTCAAATAGTAGACATAAAATTCTCATTCAGTCATAAACTAACCTTATTTGTATAATCATTAGAAATCAGTATAAATATTAGATAAATACTATTATTAAGTATTATTAGTAATCTTTTTATTAACATGAAGGAAGTGAGTTAAAAATATACAAACTTTGGAATAAATTTTAAGTCTTCTATTTTTTCCTTTTTCCAATTTTGACAATAGATATTTTGAATCAATTTAAATTATATTATCATAATTTTTATATTTGTTATTTTTCAAAGTAACAATAAAAAGATAAAATTATTTGTTTGACAAAAATGTTTCAAAATCTTTTGAAACATCATTTTTGTGTTACAATTTTGAGAAAAAATTGATCAAAAAAGTTACAAGAAAAATATCACGTGACTTGATATAGTTGATTCGACTGAGCTATCAACAGTGGCGGCCATTTTGTCCCTTCGATGGAAATGGAGCAAACGACTGCTACAACGGTTTCATTTTCGTCTACATACCTCAGCTTGATAGCGTTCTTTGTCTTTTTTAGCTAGTTCGTCGTAAGGTTTTTTCTGTTCTGGTGTCATTTTTTTCCACTCTGCGCCAGCGAGCTTGGCGACCTCGTTTACTTTAAGTATCGGCTCTCCACTCTTCTCGCTCTTCGCCTTCAGTTTCGTTCGAAAGTCATTGGAAAAGTAGATGTATGCCGACGAGGCTCTCTTCACGGCTGACTTTTCTTTCTTGGCCTTCTTCTCTTTAGGTATATCGACTTTTTGTTGTTTAGCTTTCCTACCAGCAGATGAGTTCTCAGCAACTCGCTTTTTTCCTTTCGTTCCTTCGCAAAATGATACAAGAAGAGAAAAACAACATGTTTATATCTCCTTCCACTTCAAGAAGGGCGAAGGAGTGCATCCATGGTCGATAACAAAGCGTTTGTAGCGACTTTTCACTCTTAGCTGGGCCGCGATATTAGCTCGAGCCGTGTTGCGTGAGTTGCTCAACAAAGTCCCATACATTTCTTGTAAAATACATGAACAAAAATTTCAAAATATTTGTCTTGAAAAACTCGCATAGGTCTCGACATTTGAAGATTTGCAATCTAAGATGTCTTCTGGATCGATTTTGTGTCATTTAAGTCGAAATCAAGTCGAAATTCGTGCAATCTTTTCAATCAACTTCAGGTGGGTTTTGGTCTAGTTCGCCTACATTGCCTATATGGGCCTGTGTGGTTGATATAGCCCACTAGCTAGTATATAAAAGGCTTACAGGGAAATACAAGCCAATGTACCACCATAGCGCGCACTAACTCTAAAAATGCCATAAAATATTCCCGAAATAAAATATACCTTCCATAATCCCGTTTCTGTACTCCGGGCGATCAGCAGAATTGGTTTCTGTAGTTTTTAAGGCAATTGGCGAGAAATAAATTTCTCGGTTGAAGGCCTTTAGTTTCAGAGAGCGCAGTAAAGAGAAAGACTGCTACAACACACACTACAAGGCAAAGCACGAGGCCTAGCCAGACAGACCTTACTGCACATGCGCAATATTGTTTGAAGTTACTTCTGATTGATCGGTGAATGTTGAAAGTGACACGAAACTACGTCGAAAACGAGCTTGAAAAGCGCTAATTCGGCCAGTATTTCGTTTTATAGCATTATAATGTGTTTAGGTTTTGATTTTGAGAGTTTTTTACTCGAAAAGAACTGAAATAAGTGGTAATTTTGGTCATAAATGCTGATGTGAGGTAAGACATGACTTGATCGAAGGACGTTGTTGGCATCTTTGTTCGGTAGTCTGCCAGCTTTGTTCGTCTTGCAAGGGCCAATTAGAGAACCAAAAGACAACGCTCTATAGTAACTGCTGTTGTAGGAATCACAAAATAATACCGCCATGACGAGAAATGTCCGCCAGTCTGATGCTTGGACTACAAGATGTGACCCACCATTTATGGATTTCTTGTTCTTGCTTGCACTTTTCAAAAGTTACAATTTAAAAAAAAAGATTTGTCGAGAAACCTACGGTAAACAACTCTCGGGTTTTACAGAGAGTATATCTAAATTACTTTTACAAGTTATTTGAACTGGAATACAAATTGATAGAATTCGGAAAATGTATTACAAAATCATTTTTTGTACTAAGTTTGGATATCCCTTGATAAAACAAAGTTGCAAATAAACTGACATTGAACTGGCTTCCTTCATAGATGCTTTTACTTGATGTTTTAAATTTATGTATTTTGAAAAATATATTTAGCCTTACTTCAGAAGGAATTGGATTGACTTTATAGCCACAAATCTTTATATACTTATTTCAATATAAATTTTCCCCATGGGACACTTTGCTAAATCAACATAAAACATATAGTTTATTTCATAATTTTGTACCTCTTGTTGGTATCTTTCCTTGTCAATGCTAGCTTTCTCATTGTAAGGCTTTTTCTGTTCATCACTCATTGACTTCCATCTCTCTCCAGCTAGTTTGGCAACTTCATTGACTTTGCTATTGTCAAGACCTTTCGCAGCTCTCTCTAGTCGGAAATCCTTCGTGAAGTACAAATAAGCTGAAAGAGGACGCTTTATTTTGTTTGGATCATCCTTCTTTGATTTCTTGGGCTTCCTTGGAGACTTGGCTTTAGTTGGGGATCCACGTTTTTTATTCTTCATTTTCCCTACAGCAACAAGTGAAGTCGTGAATACTAGTTCAAGTAGAGATGTTTGCTAATACACAAGGAGTAAAGATTTTGAGCAGACAAAGCGAAATCTTAACCATAAAACTCCTCTTGATGCCCTAAAACTCACTACGATTAAATTTACTTGCGTGGAAGCAAAGACCTACATGTGTTTAATGAACTACCATATATTTACTATACACATACAGTACCAGCGTTGGCCGCGGGAACGCTTTAAAGACAACTTCTCAGATTCACAAAAGAATCGTAAAAACCAAAAGCACATGCTTGCAAGCCTTTATAAGTCGAATAGTGTATGAATTTCTAGTTGAAAATGGTAATAAATCAGTTTAGAAACTTGGTTATATTCGGACATTGTTTGATCGTGAGTGGCCTGGACTATCCACATACATTTTCTGTATCAAAGCTATCTCACATACATTTCTTTAGAGGCTATATATCTTCTATATAAATGTATGGTAAGTAGGACGCTATTAGCCTCGAAAACTTTTCTGAGCAATATATAAATTCTAATAACTGGCGAATGCAGCGTGCAATTGCAGCGATAAAAGACGCAACACAAATACATACCGTCCATGACGCAGTAGTTAAAAGATCGTACGATTTCAGTAAATATTTCAGCAGTTGATGAACTCTGAAGTGAGTGGAGTGAGTCTGCAAGGAAGGCGCGCTCCAACCGACGCTATCGGTAATACCTGTCAATGCGCATGTGTCAAAGATTAATTTGCATGACGTCATGTAACGGTCACTCTACGGTATTCGATCGATCAGAGGATGCCATCTGACTATGTAGGAATTACAAAATTTTTCATAGTTACAGACTAAATTTCCATCAAATTAAATGCCTTATTTCCAATCAAGAAATTTGTTTAATTACAAGGCATGAACGTGTTTGGCTTTCTTTTACAGACGTATTTTGTTTGGTCACGCGTCACGCCGTCTCAACTAAACAATTTCCCAGTTCTTCCTTTGTACCGATGTTCTCTTGATTTTTTTACATGCAGTTGGGTAAATGTTTTAATGATGATTTGGCAAGTATGTTTGTGTTCATTTGGAAAATTTCCATAAATAATCAGTAGTCGTGACTGATTGTAGTCCCGGGGGAATGGGGGGCACTCCGGGGGTAAACGATCGGGGATCCTCACTTTTTGGTATCTTTCAGGGGTTGAATAGCACTACTTTTGGTATCTTTTAAAAATGAAAAATTTGCAAAGCCTTCGGATTACTTGGCGGTCTTTTTCGTTGCTAGATGTACCGGTGAACCTTTTTGGTGGGCTCATTCAAGAGAAATGATGACATCAACAATTTCATAAATAAGCTTGCAAAATTTATTAATAAAATGATATCGTTATTTTTATTTGCACGTAGGTATTAAAAATCCTCCCCAGATACGTTGTTCAAAGTATACATGTCACAGTTAATATACTCCAAATATGATGACAATTTGGAAGAGCTGTATCTCATGACCGACTGTTATTGCTATGAAATGCACGTGAAGCTGTTTCATTGTACACAAGAATTTCTCACTCATAACATAAAAATAGAATAAAACTCATACCAAATACACTAATACCAGAGTACACTACCGGACTATACTTCAGTTAATCACGTGGTGGTCTAGTGGTTCGATTTCCAGACCGGGCGATCACGTTGTGTCCTTAAGCAAGATACTTCGCTCTCGCAGTGCCTCTCTCCACCCATAAATGGGTACCGGGATTTGTATATATATCGTCCACTCCCTGGTAGACCAGCGCTGGTTCCAGTAAATTTATAATTAATCGATATGAAAAATTATATTCGAAAATTATAAGTTATTTTTCTACAGTATTTAAGGCCATTTAAGTTTGATGCTCTACCATGACATTAGTATATAACTTTATTTAGCCAAAGCCTGATAGCGTTTGCATGAACTGGGCATATGGCTGATGGTGTCGGGCAGTGCACTACTGAACAGCAGACTGTGTGGCGTCAAAATCAGTCTGTAGTTTTACTTTGTTCGATAATTTATTACTTCTGCTGTGAAACTATATTACACACAGCTTTATGCTTTGGCCAGTCCTTTACTTGGCACTCCCTGATGTAACAAAAGAAAAGATACAGTACTCAGTATCCGTTTGGAAAACGGAAACATGTCGCAGACGCAAATACTACAAATAAATGAGCGATAGCGATAATGATATGAAATTGGTATAGCGAACAAGATGAATATACGGGAATGGATAAACGAATGGACATGGAATCGTTGCCAACAGTTGGACCTTGAGTAAATAGAGGTAGTGATGCTTTTTTACCTTTTACAATACCAGACATTTTGACATCGTGAGCAACGTTTAGGAGCAGGCTGTCCACACGTGGAACACTTTGGTTTTTCATTGATCAAGTCTTCCATTGTATCAAAATTGTAAGTTGCTGCCCAGCTACAAATTAACAACATTGTATAAATACTAAATGGAAAACTCCTCAGTTATTGGAGCTTTGCAGTAACACTATGTCATATAGTTGTTTTCGTATTCATGAGCGGGAAACAGTATCGTAACAGCAGTTTTTAAAAAAGGTCGAATTTTCTGCAGTGTCGTAATCACACCGTTACTCAATAACGAGGAACAAATCTATTTATGGACTCCTCACAAGCTAACATCTTAGGGGACTTGGGAAAGGACAAGAAGAGATAATATTATCACCAATCATAGTTTGGGTGTGGTCGATGCGTTGTTGTTTCTACTGCAATAATTTTTCATTTTTTGTAGAAATTGATATTTTGTTGTACATAAGCCTGATTTTTCCTACGACGCAGATGATTGACTTACGTTTGGGCTTGCCTTCGCATGTCACTTTCAGATGGAGAGAAATACTGCTGAGCCTGGCGATGTGCTATTTTGTCCCATTTCCCAGCATTTTCTCTTAGTAAATTTTCCCTTATTTCTGGAAGCTGCATGAAATAAAGCAAAAACATTTATGAAATGGAGTTGTGGACTGGATGGTTACTGGCTGGCTGGCCAGCAGTCTGAGGCCTCGTTAGGTTCATCGCACAAAGTTTCTCAAGCTTTCTCACTGACTGACATTCTTACCGACTGACTGTTGACTACCTGACTGGCTAATTCTGACTAACAGTACTGATTTATGGACTGACAGTCTGACAGTTGATCACACATAAACAATTAACCTGTCTTGAATCAATCAGGTACCTGTTCCAGAATAAGGTCTTTCTTGATGGCAGGAGGCTCCATTATTGCAAGGTGTTCAAGATAACGTTGTAAGTCCACTAGACTTGGTATCTGGTCAAGTAGCACTTCGTTGAGATGACCTCTTAGCTAAAATCACAGAAGAGAATAAATACTATCATATCCAGGCAATTCTATCAATATAGCATAGTTTAATAGCTATTCAAGGTAATTTAAGCCATTCTATATACCTTCATTAGCTGTCCTTTCTTGTAATCATTAAGCTCATACTTTCTTTGACAGTCTTCTTTCAAAAGTAAATTGAACAAAGCTAGCCAAACCTAGTGAGCAAAAACAATCTTTAACTTATTTTATTAATTATAAAAAATATGCACTAGGTTTTCCCACACAAGGAGAGTAGCAGCCAGACTTATGGACAGTAAATTACTCAAAAAGATACTCTTTAATTTGTAAACACATCACACTGGCAATGTATATACAAGAATATCCCTAGTAATTATGTGGGACTGAGTTTGTCAATCTGATTGTCACATGATGTGCATAATTCACCCAGACAGAAGATGACAGCATGAGTAGGGACATCATTAGTGTTTTTATCAGTTTTTTTTTTCACTTTTTTGTGATGACATAAATGCTTTTTTATTGAATTTGGTTGTAGTTGTAGTATCTATTATATGACTTCTACATCAGTTTACCATATTTGGTCAAAGTGGAGTGCAAATACACAACCGTATTACACCTTTTGAAAGCCATTTTAAACTGGTTTTAGCGCACACGCTTCTTGTCTTAAAAAAACATTCACTCTTTAGTAAACTTCTGCTATTTATTTGCATTTTATTCGGAAATATCTTGAAAAAATAAACTTTTCTATACGTTGTATAATAAATAACTCATTAGATGTATTTTTGTGTAAAACGGATGGATATTGCATTGCTCGCATTTGTTTGCAACTTGCAAAATATCCACCTGTATTACACAAAAAAAAACATCTAATAAGATATATTAAGGGTGACATATTAACCCTGAAGTGTTATCTAACATACTGTTCTCAGAATCTCCAGTTTAATGTCCTTATTCGAGAAGACATTAAATTCTAACCACCTAAAGATGTAATTACAAAGGCAGCAATTTCTCATTTATTTTAAGACCCTGAGTGTTGGTCTGGACACAGAGTTTGACAATAGACCTTTGCTCAACCTACTGAGGCAACCAGGTGGCTGCAATGTGCTGTGGAAAATATTTGACATCATTTTCTAGTACTGCCTTCTCATTCTGTCAATAAGGACATAATTGTAGCTGTAATAATAAGATATTTCATCAGTACCTGTCCATCTGTCTTAGTCAGTTGTAATCTTTCTCTTTCAGAAACAATCCTCCATTTTGTGTCTATAAACTTTTCAAGCTTTCCTGGTAAAATAAATACATATTGCATTTTAAGTAACACACAGTATTTTCAATATTGAAACAGTCTCCAGTATTCGTACAGACTGCCCAAGAAAAAGTCACACTGAAATTATTAGTTCATTAATCATCACTGTTTTATGATCTCTCTTACGTAAATGTTTGTTTATTTCTCAAGCGAACAGAATTATTTTTTTAACATGGTGTTGCGGTATTCAAACTTCCTTATGCCCCCTTGTTTATGATGACATGACAGTCATATTAAATTTTAATCATTATGATCATTGCGATTACCGTCTTTTGTTCTTCTGACCCAAGGTGGATTCTCAACAAAGTGAACTAATACTAAGGGCATATCTAAAAACAAAGGTTTATTGATTAGTAGGCATGTCATGAAAAAATATCATAAGCTAAAAATTACTCAGTATATGTCTGAATGAATGTATGATCACCGTATGTATCAGCTGGATTAATGCACAAATGATTGTATGTATGTATGTAGGAATAAAAGGGTGAACAAATGAATAAATGAATCACCAAATGAATGTCAGGATAATTGAATGAGTATATGAATGAATGTTGTGGGAAAAGAATGAATGGATGAATTATTGTAATTATCAGCAAGTGATCAAAAAACAAAGGATGAATGATGGATGGGAGGATGGGGTGGAGAAACATCAAACACATCAAGAAAATTAGATTACAATAATTGTAATAATTGATTTATTTATAATAATAATCTTTAATGAGGGTGCCTAACTCACTGACATGGTTTTCAGTAGGGCCCTAAATAAGATTAAATTAAAAAAAATTACAACTTAATGCTTAAAAGAAAATATAAGTTTTGAAAAGAAGATAAAAAATCATAATAATAATATATACAGATATAAAAACTAATAAATACTACTAACTTATTTCTTAAAACGTGCTAATGTAGAGCTTTTTCTATATTCTGCAACTATTGCTGATGGATATGATGGTACTGTCAATGAAGATGATTGATGATTGAAAAGCCCATATGATTACAGATATATCCAGGGGTTGCATTGTCTTTTAGCATAAGCGTGGGGGAGGGGGGGTTAGGGGGGTTAGGGGCATATTTATTAAGTAAGACACAAAGATAGGCAGCACTATACTACCGGTATTCTTGAAAACCCTATCTACATTATTTATTACCATGTGTATTCAGCATTCTTGTTAAAACACTAAAGGAGAGACTGTCAAAACAAGCATACAGTCAAAATTTAATACCAATACACGAAATGTAAGATCTTCATTTATCTAATATCATCACCTCTGGGAAGTCAATAGAACAGCTGACCTGCTAATAAGCTGAGTTTGTGATAGTGAGCAGATGTCAATTCAATAATTGTTATATGAGAATAGCCCTAGTAGTCTTGAGGCTTTCATGTTCAATTTGATAACATAGACATTTTTTTTGAAGAACGATGAGTTTACAACATTGATGTTTATCACCATTCTGATGAAGACTACCACAGTTTAGCCGAAACGTCAATTTTGTAAATTCATTGTGCTTCAAACTGAAAAATACGTTTATGAGAATAGCCCTGTTAGAAAGACAGTGTCTTGCCTTTGGTGTGAGCTACACTCAGTTGCAAAATTGTTGGGACATTGACAGTTTTTCCCGTTTCCTTTCGAAACTTCTCCTTTTTTTATGTATACAACGTTTTCACCCGCCTCAAATCCCCCTCCCCCCGCATCAATGTTGCATTGGCATTGTTGTGACATGTTAATCGTCATGGAGACTACCAACATTGTGGAGGGGGGAGGGGTTAGAGTTTGAGAACAATACTGAGCGGTTTACGTGTAAATTATGTGTAGTGTCCCAACTAATTTTGCAACTGAGTGTAGGTTCATTTCTAATAAATCCAAATTAATTTTTGACTTCTTCACAATCTCCTGCGTGGCTTGTAGCCATCATTCTTGGCAGGCAGATAACTGACGGAGTATTGTGCTAAAGGACATTGACAGTGGCATACAATATACCTGTTGATGTGTTCTGTGATGTAATTGATTACTGAAACAGCCTTGACACACACTGTGAATTTGATTTCACTTTCTTGCCGAGATAACTCCTAAACAGCAATTAAAAATAGTTAGATTAAATGTCATTTATTGTGAGTCATAAATATCTTGTACTACACAAGACTTTCTTACAAAATTCCACACACACAAGTGCATAAAGTTTCTACAATAATAAATGTATTCTCAAAACTGTACATTGTAGCTTGGATACAACACTGCCATCATTTTTTTAGTGAAGATGTATTTATTCATCTTTCATACACAGTTTTTTTCAGTATATCAAGTAATATTACAGGGCTCAAAATAACAGCCGGCCAATGGCCGGACAAGATGACCGTTCAAAACAATTTTTGACCGGACATTCCTAATTTTCGACCGGTCAAACTAGCGTGGAAAAAATTTATAATATGTGTGTGTGTGTAATATAAATTATGTAAAAAAAAAGAGAATTTTGTGTAGTTGTATTTTAAATTCTCTTTATTGGTAAGATGTGCGCAAAACATTAATTATGATATTAGTATTTAATATAAGATATTAAAAATGGATCACATCTGAATAACAATATGATTTAATCAATAGCATTACTGGTAGTCCTGTAAGATGTAAAATCAGCATCCGTGTATGATAGAAAATGACTACCTTCACACTAACATTCTTGTCATCTTCAGGTGGTTTCTCATCACTTTGATCATTTTGCTCCTCTTGTCTGAAAATACAAAATGGCACATCTAAGTGTGTGGAAATTTCTGCATATCATTTAGATTCAAACCAAGTGGTTGGTTATCTAATAAATGCAAGTGTAGAGTAAACTGTTCAGATGAGCATGCTGTGCACTCTTCTTTGAACTGGATTTAATTAACCAACAAACAAGAACTAACAAATAAATTAAAGGCATAACAATTACAAGCAAACCAAATTTTTCACAACTGCACTGTAGATACCTTGCAATTAAATAAGTAAATTTTCTATGACAATAGTCCAAAAGATCAAGAATGCTCTCCTCTGCAGCTTCACAAGATTCCTGGAATTGAAAATAATTAATAAAAGTAAGGAAAGTTTTAAAAATGATCAATAAAATAATCAAAATACCAAGATCATGTGCCGTAGGGATAACAGTACTTACTCTGTGGTACATCACTGTTTCCAATAGTCCTATTAACGTCGCCTCATGAAATAACTACAAAAAAACATATAAATATGTATCACAATACATATTCAAATAGAAAATCTGAAAATGGATAATGCCAGTTCACATGTATAGCCTGAAGTGTGACAGCAGAATTACCGCAAAATAGAGTGGTAAAGTTGATGCTGGATTAAACTGTTGGCTGGTGATGATATTTGGGAATACTTTTGACTTCCACATTTCAATAGCTATTAACTCATGGACAAGCACTGGAATCTGTAAATCAATAGAGCAATTATTATTAATTAATCAATGAAGACATGAATTTGTTGATGAATGAATTGATCAATCAGTAAGTCATCCAATTAATCAGTCAGTCAGTAAGTTAATCATCCATTTTCACATCACACAGTCAATAATTATTACCCTAATTCACTATGACGTCATATCAAAACAATCTTAAAAAATCCATTGTTTAAACACAAAGAATCATGGTCCTTGAAGGGGGAGTTGAATAAAACCCAAATTCGCCCTGAATATTATTTGGCAAATATAAACACATGTTATATTTCAAAACCAGGCTATTTTAGATTAAGCTGTTGCAATGGGAACAGGTTTTATTGAATTTTCTATTGAGTTTGGCGATTTTATTGTCCACGTAAACAAGAGGTGAGGTCATACCGTACCTTTTGTAGTGTAATTAAATAATCTTTGATGAACTCATCTGTTTGAGTTGATGCACTTATAACAGCCTAGATACAAAAAAAAAACACCATTCATACAGTATTTGAATGAAGTATTTTAAAAATATTTTGGGAGCTGTAACATTAGCTTTCAGCCTTTTGTCTTGTGTTTTTTCATGGTATCACAGTTTTTCCCATTTTAAGACCCAATATCATAATAATTGCAGTATTTCACATTTTCTATAAGGTAGCATTACAGTATCAGAGATGTCATACATAAAATTTCCCAATTTCAAAGGCACAGCAATTAAACTGTCTTGCTAAAATGAAAAGGCAAATAGCCATCAAAATTCTGGGGAACATGTTTCATATCACATTTCAACAGCTTCATGGATCCAGAAAAATCTAACATAGATTCTAAATTTTATGAGAATTCTGGAACAAATTCAAGATTTACCATCATACCAGGGGAATATGTCTTAATGGGGCCTGAAACTTATGTCCTAACATTGTACCATTAAAATCTATGCTTGTGGACCATTTAAATCTGTACTTTTGAAAAGAGGTGCATGAGAGAGATATACCAATGCTCAGCCAATCAGATTTTACATTTCTTTGAATAATATTTTCAGATTGGGTAAGGTCTGGGATATATCTGTCATGCAATCTTTGTAAAAGTGCATAAAAATAAATAATTTTTGGTAAATACAGATTTAACTGGGATAATGTTTCTATAAAAGAGTGAATAATCATGGTGTAGGTTAATGTATATATACTCTACCTGCATATTCAGTTTTTCTATAAATTCATGCTGTGACATCCACCTAAGAACAATAAAACATGCACAATTAACAAAGCTCAAAACTGTGTCAAAGTGAGAACAATAAAATAAAAATATATATACAATAACCATCTACAAACATTTGAGACAAATCCAGTACCTTAAATTATATCATATTTTGCATAAGATTTTTTTAGAAAAATTCTGATTTGTCTAAAGCAGCTAGAATATAGGGGCATATTTATTATTCAATAAACAGCTGTTTGTCAGATAAACTTTCAACAGAATTTAAAAAAATAAGACACAACCGCCATTAAACCATAAATGGGAAAGATGGAATTCGTGAAAAAATCGCTTTAACTAGATAAAGGATCAAGGTCCCAGACAGCCATAGATATTTCAGATGAAATTTCAGTGAATGTATCAAGCTTGAAGAATGAATTTTTCGACAAAACAACGACAAATGATTCACATTATGTAACACCAAAAAGTAATTGAATGAGATACAATTTTTATGCATACTTTGGGCTTCCAATTTCTGCAATTGGGAATGTTTTCAACTCTTGAATATAGAGTTCTGCTTCGGACGCCAAAAGTAGAGTTTTCATATCAGCCGCCATCTTTGTTTTCAGTGAAGCCATGGAAATACCGCTGTGTTTTAAGTATAGCGGTTTCATAATAACAAGATGGCGGCCGATTACAAGGTAATGCGTTCTTCTTTTATGATTTCGCTTGCTATTTGCCTTCCAAGCAGAGAATATTGAAAGCAATCCTCACATTATTCAACTATTCTACTTTTCTTTTATACTAGTGTTCTTAGATTGTAGGGCATGTCGTTATTTTATGTTTAACTGCGAGTTTTTTTGGGCGAAATGAAACATGTTTATTTGCATGTATCAAATTATTCGAGACATGTGGTGTCGCGTTAAGTTTTTTTTTGACCAGTGTATTTTTAAACATCGTCATACGCTGTTTGATACTGGGATAACTCTAGAGAACTGTATGTCACTCGATTTTCAAATCAGTTCAACTCAAAATTAGGATCTAAACAGTGTATTAGAGCGCACGCGCACGAGGGTACAGTTGTGAAACTTGCTACCATGGTTCAATCTGTTTTTACTCAGGGTTCAAAGAAATGAAATTTTTATCCATAGATATATTTCTATGACAGACTTCACATGCACAACATATAGTTTGATTTGATTAGATTATCATTATCTTAGTTAGATTATTACTATCTTAGTTTACCTTTGTAAACTAATGATAAACAATAAAAGCTTAATGAACTCTGGCCAGTCCAAGCACATAAACCTCGTACATAGGGAGTGTCCATAATGTGTAAGTGTTAACCCTATTCTTGCCAATATTTTTGAGGGGGGTCCTCCTGACTTGCCAAGGCAAAATAGAGGAACAATTTAAAAAAAAGACATTGACATTTCAAAAAATTATTTCAGGAGGGAGAGTTATCAATACCTAAAAGTTGACATACCAATTTGAACCTTATGATGTCAGCTTCAATTTAGAATGTCTATAGTGGACGATTTCTAGGACAAAAATTTCTCGCTGTAAAATCTAAAAGTGTCTTGTCTTCTTGAGGATAAACACGAGTCCGTATCTTGGGTATAAAAACAGCCGGATCTCCATCTTGAAAGCTCGGTTCTTCATCGGAGTCTGAATTCTCGCTTTAAATATCCCTACTTTCACCATCGCTATCAAATTCTGGATCAGAAATTCTAAACACATTTAATTTCAAGTAAGAAAGACAACAACAATCATCCGTAAATCCGCCATCTTTACTTACAAATTCGCGCGAAGCCCTGGCAAACTTACCACAAAATATCAACGATTTGATTTGGATTTGGCTTAGATTTCACTTCGAAAGACACTGCCTCGCTTCCAAGATATTGTATTTATATAACAAAACTTTTGATTCGTCGACACAAGCGACTTTAGACCAATCAAATACGCTGTAATAACGTGGGCCGATCAAATCGGCCCTTGGCAAGACTAGGTATGTTCCGTGGGCCGATTTAATCGGCCCTTGGCAAGAATAGGGTTAAGTGTAAGTGATTATAGCAAAATAAACTTGATATCTATTCTGTAACGAGACCATCAAGACCATTGCATATAGTTGGTCTGAAAATTACACACAACTTCTGTACCAGATTACATAAATACTTATACATGTATAATTCTTCATTATTGATAGTTTTTTATGTTATCTTTTTCAGCCCCATTACTCCAGTACAGTGTTTGCATGTGATCAGTCTCATGATACAAGATATATAAGATGTGACTTTCCTCAGTGTTCTGAACATGGACAAGGTACTGATAGTGAAATAACATCAATATTGTAGGAAAAACACTAGTACTGTATTGTGTTGCAACCCTAATTTATATGAAAACAATGGAAAGATCGGTTTTGTAGCACTATCCAAACCATATTTTTTTGTACTCCAGCAAAAAGGACTTTATCTAAATTCAAATCAAGTCCTCGGCTGACAATTTCATATGACAAATCTTGAATATTTTATTTGTAGCCAAACCTTCCTGGATGCTGAATACTTTGAAAAATGTACGAATACTAGAGAATCATGTTGGCAAACAAATCCACAACTTTATGAAAAGACAGCCTACACAATGCATATTTGCAGAGTCACAGCATAAAGCTGATAGTAAACAAATTATTGCTGAAAGACAGTTACCCACTGGGACTAAAAAGGTATAATATGTGAATCCTTTTTTATTTTTCTCTAACTTATAATATGTTGAATTTCCCGTCATCTTTACATCAATGGTCCATACAAGGTATTGATTGAATTTAAGTATCTACAATGATACATTAAAAACCTGTTAAAAATCACTGGGGATATACTATATAAAACAATAATGTTTGTTCATTAATGTCAATCATGTCAATGTAGGATCAATATTTGTGATCTTTTTTGTAGATTTTAGCTGTGTTCAATCTGAAAGATTCTCAATCACAACTTGGTGATTGGCTGGCCCATTTCATTGATGCAGCATTTCTTTCTGAGTATGGTATCCAAAGCAGTTATCAAGGTAAACACTATAATGTTTCAGCCTTTCTCCATTGCAGTAGCTCAAACACTGTCCAAAGAACTTGACATGTACCATTACTACTAACATAACTTTTGTTTATATTTGTAGGAACAAGGAGAAAGGACTTTGAAGTGATAACACAAGACTTTGTTAGCCGCTATGAGCTGATGCAGTCCATATCTAACTTAGAATTCATAAAGTCCTGTTCACCAAAAGGTACAGTAATATGTGGTTTTCATGAATTCAAGACAGCTATGTACAGTCAGTGATAGACAATAAAACTCTAAAGAGTCTTAGTGTCAACTTTGCCACCAGAGAAAAGAAGTGGATAAAGAGTTGATATGTGATGCACCATAAAAAGTTCAATCATTGTCTCCACAGTTGAAGTGATGTGCATCTTAAGCTGTCATTCAAGCAGTCAAGGCCAAGTGTTTTCTTGTACTCCAACAGACATCAGTAAAGTACATGGATTTGAAGAGTTTTGTTCTCTTCACGACTTTACACTGACATGTCAGGACACTCTACAAGAATGTTTATCTGGAATACATGTTTCATCTTGCTTTGCCCTCAAACTAGACTGTTCACATCTGGTAAACCATGATTTTCTCAATATTGCTTAGCAATATTTCGATAAAGTAATAAGCGTTTGATTCATTGAGTAAGAAAATTATGAAGTTTCTGTAAGCTTTAACAGTACTATTTAGGTAAATATGTTTTTTAAACAATGAGGTGCTACTTTAACTTGTCATTAGATTGGCCAGCTGGAAGTTGTCACCTCTGAAATAACATCTGCAATTGGTTAGAATTTTGTGTCTTTAATAAAGATCCCAAACTGGGAGTCCCATCTCTCTACACTTCACTTTCTGTAATAATTACTGTATAAATTCTAACAAATAAACACTGACGATTCAAATTAGCATGGCTTAGTCTCCTTTGCAGCAGGTTTTAGTGTTGGGCTTCCTGTGTAGAGGGCACAGGAAGACTGGCACTAAAAGTGGCTAACCATGGATAACATTAGTTTTGAATTTGTCTTTGTTGTGATGCTATTAACTTTCTTTCAAAACATTTACTAGGAGTGGCCTGTTGATTATTCATGGCTCAAGACAAGACTAAAGTGTCTCATCACTGGCAGTGTAAGGGAAGTCTATGAGACTGGCTCTCAAGTGTGTGACCTGTACATTGTTCTTGATAGTATGTTAACCTCACCACTATCAACACCAGTAATACCATCATGTCGAGAGAGGTTAAAGAAAGCAGTCTATCTTGCAAAAAGTGAACATTTTCCTGATCTTGCTCGAGAGATGGGTCTTGAGGTGTTGGATGGGAATATAGCTGAGTCTAAAGTACTACAGCAAGGTCATGATGACCAGGTATGTTGGAAGGAAGTAGTCCCAGTAGACTGGTACTTCATACTCTTGTCTTCAAAGTCTGCCAAGTCATGCATCTTATTACATCAATTATACCACTTTTTGACATTTTACTCCGGCTGTACTCATATATTCTAACAAAATTGTACTGAATGATTTTATTTGAAATTTGACATTCACTCATAATAAAGTTGTATTTATTTACAACTCCATAAAGAGCTTGTTTAATTGACATCCTGTTTTTCAGGTGACACCTCCTATTCAAGTTGACTCTGAAGTGTTTGTTACTTTCTTAGTTGAACAAACAGCAAATAGTACAGAAGATTCATCACCTGCTGTAGCCTTAGCAGATGCAATCACTGTGAACCTGAGTATCCGACAAGCATCTGATATACGATGCTCACATGTCATATTACCAATAACCGTAGATAAAGCCTCATCCATCAAAACCAAATCATCCATGAAGGCAAAACTCAATGAAATTCCAGTCAACAATGGCAGAGTGTTGTTTATAATACTAAGCCCATCATTAGCCAACCCAAGCTCTGGATTAACTGATGTTGTAAGAATGTGGAGCTCCAGCAGAGGCGGAAATAAGGTTTATGGAATCCACTTTCAAGAAATATCAGCTCTCCAGGCTTATTATGTGAAAAATAGATTAAAAGAAGAAGAAGAGTTATGTAAACGCAATGATGGTGGCGAGGGAAGATTAGAGCACATATCAATCACTGGTTTAGTTGATAACACTGAAAGAAATGCACACATGGCGTATCCTGTCCTGTTGTATTTGATTCACTTGGCCATTGGAGAAAATGGATATCGGCAGCCACGTGAACGTCTGGCCACAGGTGAGTAGATAAATATCATGACATGCTATTTCACAGTGAATATTGTCACCACTTCACTATAATAGCAGCAGCAACACAGTCCAACATTAGACTTGTGGGAGTTTTGTGGGACAATGCGTGTATTTACAGGATAGTGAAACATGCATCTTTGCTGTATTGTAAACATTGAAACCTTTACAAATCTTGAGAAAACTGGACACCATAATAGTTCTCACAACAGTGATTTCAGGTTTTACAATGGTGTGTTGTTGAATATTGTTTCAGGTATCTACTCCAGTAAACCCTTGGTACGAGGAACCTCTCGCTGGACACTAGAAGAAGTTTACATGGAAACATGTCACGTGTTATCTGGACTAGCCAGGAAATGTTCATTGCAACTACTATCACTACCAAGCTCTACAGTTACCATGGAAACAAAGTCGCATGACCACTCTGTTCCTCATTGTAGTACTGTACATGATAAAAGTGTAGTATTGCAAGAAAGACCCTTCTCCAGTGCTGGTATGGGCGCTCCGTCAGGACTGGCTGAAACAGGCCTGGGTAATAGTTGTAGAACCACTGTACAGCAGTGCCCGATGGAGAATGACGACTCTGTAAAATTGACTGAACAAACACGGTGTAGCTCGGGTAGCTCCATGCGCAAACGTATGATAGATGATGATGACGACGATGATGATGATGATGATGATGACACTGATATCCAAGAAGCCAAGAAGAAATTAAAAGAAGAGTTTGTAAAGAGCTGCCGTAGTGAAAATAGAGTGGTCAATAAAGTACAAAGTGAGATTGAAAGCTGTTCTCTGAATATGAATACAACTAACAAGTGTAAAGGAGCTGGTAAAATACCGTCTGTTGGAACGCATAGTCTAGTCAGAATCAGTTCTGTAAATAATATCTCTCCGATCATAAAACCAGCTGTAAAATCCCAATCTTTAGATGCATCTGCAAGTTCCAAAGCTGAAGAAGTCGATACCGATGTCATCATCATTGTTGATGAATCTGATTGCATTAGCGGTGATGATAGTAATTCCAAAGGTATCCAAGCAAATTTTGCACCTGTGGATCCTCGTACAATATTTCCTGTGCATTTACCCAGGCCTACAGATAACTTAAAACGTGTTAATGTAGTAGATCTAGATACCTTTATGCCAGGCAATCAGCAAAGTGAGAAGAAGAAAACGCCAAGCAAAAAGAAACGTAAGCTAAAATCAGCTTGCGAAAATAATAAAACAATTGAACACTTCCCTCTACAAGACGCCGATATCCGAACATATCCTGGAAGTTCAACTCAGTCGTTATCTTGTTCGATTCAACAGGAATCGTCAAATAGTCAACATATTTTGAGAAAACAATCTGTTAATAGTTCTATTCAATCAATTGCATCTTTGGTCGACCATCAAGGACCCACAGAGGAGATCACAAATCCTGGGAATCCAACACGGTCATTATCTTTCCCGATTGATGAAGACGAAGTATCCAACGATGAATTTGTTTTCAGAGAAAAATCGTGCAAAAGTTCTGCTGAATTCATTCCATCTCAAGAATCTACTGAGGAGATCCCATTACTTGCAAACGTTGACGAAGTTCTAGTGACTCACTATGTATTAGATCTATCAGTTCATTTTGATCTCCAAGTAATGACAGGCAATATTGTGTTGTTTATCGAGCCTGCAAATGAAGAGGCCACCAAGAAATCATTTCATTTATGTCTCGATAGTACATTGGTTAATATTCAGTCTGTAAATGAAGTGTTTCTGCCTGATGACTTCAAGGTTCCATACTTTCGACGTACTGTTGATGGTAAGACTAATGCCACTGCACCTCATGTAAATGTACAAGAAGCTACAGACGGTGAAGGGTCGCAGAAAACTGTCATTGAGATCATAGATGATGATGATGACAATCAATCTCCTGATCAAAGTGATTCAAGTGCCGTGACCTCATCAAACGTCACCAAGAGTGATACTAACTTCTCGCTTTTTCAAAGACTTCAGCAAAACTACGGCTTTGTACTAAATGATGAGAAGTCTTCATCGACTCCAACAGAAAATCTTTCTTACGCCAAAGAAGATAATTCTTCAAATGGTCAAAGCACAAGTTCAACAGAATCCATTGATACCGGAGCTGCATCTACTTGCCCGTCATCGTTGCCGGAGTTTTTAAATCTTGTCAAAGGCACACCCAGTAGCCAAAAGCCTTTGGCATATCAAGGTTTAAAATATTCTGTGTATGGATGGTGTGTCAAAGTCAATAAAGAGGGAGCAACTGGCAAGGAGTGGCCGAGATGTATTTGTATCAAATATCAGACTTCTCCAGATGGGCAGTCTCTTACGTGGACTAAAGATCAAGATGGACGGTAAGTACTGCTCAACACCACTGTGATATTCATAATGAAATCATCCTGTTTATAGTAATGACCAAGCCCTAAGAACGTCTCTAAGAGAAATATTTAGTCACTAGCGACTTCAGAGCTATGAGAGAACTGTTAACATCACTTGTAAAATATATAAGTAAATTAGACACCGTATACGTAAAGGGATGGTGGCGATACTGATGTTTCAGACGTTAGTCCTTCGTCGGAGGAATGTTAACATCAATGTTAGTTCTTGTTATTGTCCTGCGAACAAGGTCTTTAGTTGCTCCCATCATCATTTAACATATATTATTTCATACCTTGCGTAATTTGATTTTTCTTGAATCGTTAGCGTACACTTGTAGTGGTGGTTTACTTACTTACTTTCCAAGGTTCTTTTCACTTAATGTACTTGATGTGCTCTTGATGTATTGTAATTCGTTCTCAGACCCTGTGTGTTTTCACCCGGTGCGTACATCAACAATCGATCCTTAATGCCTTGTCAAGAACCACCTGTTGCCATGTCAACGTGGCAAGCAGCTATTCACGTGCCGAAAGGGTGCATGGTCTACATGAGTGGTTACCTAGTTCATGAAATCAGAGAAAGTGCGCTATCGAACCAAGGTAGGGATCTACGTTCAAACTGCTCAATGCCCATTGGTTTAGGCAGCAAAGAACAATACAACTTTGATAAAACAATAATGTAAACTATTTAACATTTATTTAACTATTATGTATTTTAGTTTTCCTCTTTTGTTGAGTGAACTGTGGAACTGTAAAAATAGATATATCACGTGAAAACCGCTATATAAATTATCAAAAAACCAAGTGGAATGACTAATATATTGTACTGACCATAGTTATTTTACTAATTATGCATAGACTTATCATCCTAACCCTGTTCTACGGTTTCCATAGTGACCCATTTCTATGAGATGGACACAGCACTACCTTGTTCTACTCTAGCGTTAGCAGTTGGTTGGTTTACCCATCGTGAAGGACCATCGGCTTTTGTACCTACGACACAGGGATCCCATCGATCCATACCATGCCGTGTTATAGCAACACCTAGCTTAATTGAAGAAGCTAGCTCTCAGTTGATTGATTACGCGCCTAAGTACTTGGTAGAAGCCTGTAAACTACTCGGCCCATATCCTTTTGACAGACTCGACCTGCTTATTCTCCCAAGGTGTTTTGCGTGTATGGGGTTGAAAAGGTACGTGAGCACACCTTCCACGTTTATTTCAGTTGTGTGGATGTACTTGTTTTTAAACTACAAAGGTATGGGATAAAGTACTTGATGCAAACATAGAGCAGTTTAAATAAGTCGTGATACGTTGGTATTCATGCTAGTAAAGAAGTAGGTCATATCTTGAATTCGTCAGCTTGACGAGTTTAATTAAATCCCAAATAAATGTGCTTATCTGTGATTGAATATAAAAGAAAAATAATATAATACCATTAACCAACATTTTCCACCATTTTTCTTATTCAGTCCAAACCTTGCATTCTTGTCTCAATCTATCCTTGCGAGTGATGGAGGTCTACGCTTGCGTGTAGCACACGAAATAACCCACGCGTGGTTTGGATTGCTAATTGGAGCCAAAGACTGGACCGAAGAGTGGTTATCGGAAGGGTTCGCTACATATTTAGAAGATACAGTACAATCTCGTGGAGAGAATGTAAGAATAATATTTAATTTCTTATGTGCTTCAAATAAGGACAGTATACTTTAAGAAAAAGCGCTGCATTTCGAAGGCTTTAATAACCCAATAAATTCAGTTTGTTATCAAGACATTTTTTGTTTAATTACTAGTGGACAGAAGAACAAGACCAACAGCACCGTGAAATACGTCAAGTGTTGAGATATCGAACACTTTCAGCAGAAATGCAAGTTACTGATAAAGACTTGCAGTGCTTGAGGTTAGCAGCCACTCACTAACTACTATACTATGTACTCTATAGCTTGATATGCTCGTCATGGAGTACTATTTCTGACAACGTCTTTTTTTATTTCACAGGCCAAAAAAGACCCTTGTAAACCAAGGTAAAAAAATAGCAACAACAAGCATTACCTTAATTAATTTTTCATCACAAAGGTGTTCAATAGAGGTTTGTTATCAACGACCGCTTTAGCTCACTCAGAGTCTAGTCACTGTGCTTTAGCTTCCCCAAGTAGTGACGTAACATCACAGAGTTACATGTACTAGCGTTCTAGCTCGTCCCAGGCTCAATTGCATTTCCGGCCCTCTCTGAGTGTATGCCTGGTGACTAGGCTGGCTAGTCAGTACACATGGTTAATCGATAAATATTTGTTATATAGTTGAAAGAGCCGAGGAGACAACTTCTCCCCCTGTTGACGGTCAACCAGCTCCATCTACTATCATCAAGTACAAGTGTTCTAAGAAATGGACTCAAGTTCACTATCTCAAGGTAAGTACTAGCTTCAGAAAGAGAAATTCCCGTCATTACCTCATGGGTTGCAATTCAAATTTGTTTCTGTGTTGGAAGGGACATCATGTGATTACTCACTAGCTCATTTGGTAAACTTTTTTTTCTTGTGAACGTATGTACAAAGGCTCTTGACCCGCTACTGACGACATGAGCTCAGCAGCGGCTGCAACTCTGAATCAATGATTCCATGAAACTGTCTCTTATTTGCGAATGGATGCTTTCCATGATGCTCTCGCATTAATTGATGTGCTTTTGTTTATAGGGGTACTTTCTGTTGATTCACATGGAACATATGGTTGGGCGACAGGCCTTTGAAGAGTTTTTGCATGATTATGTCCAGTACTATAAAGGACAGTTGGTCACGTCAGAGGTAAGCATTATTACTTTTCCGCTGTTCTCCTTGCTGTTTTACCGTCTAGATTTCTCAGTTTTGTTACAAAAGTGTCAAATATTAAACAAAAATTAACGAAAATGTGCAGCCATCATCTATACTAGCCATTCTCCGTTCTGTGGTTTGCCAAAGGGGAGCCTTCGTTTCTGCCAACCGCATGTTAATACGTCTGTAAAAAGAGGGTACCGTGTTTCGCGGATTTACCACTTGATGCTGTTCTGTTGTTATAGTTATGGTTCCCATTGGATTTTGGTTTTTAGCATCTCTTCTTCAATGTCCCTGACTGCTGTTCACTCTATTTAGCGCATTAATTTCTTGGTTTATATCATTATTTCTAACGATTCTCGGTTTTGCATTTATTTTCCTACAATATTCCATGTCATTTTCCCGCAATACCACAATGATACCATTGCTTCATATCTTAAATCATCATGTTTCGTTTTTGTGCCTACTAGCTAGAAGCTGTAGGCACTATGTCGTCGGTCTTTATGCAAATTGTAAGTAACTTGACGTCACAATAGGGGAAACACAATACCATATTATGGCGAAGTTTAGGCCATGGCGATAATATTTACTTAAAGTCTTAAAATCGAATCATGGCGAAAGCAAAAGTAGAAAGAAGCTAAACAAATTTTCAACAATGGTTTGGATTCTTTGGACGTCAAATTCTAAGGTACATTTGCGATGTAAGATTTCTACATTTCATTGTAAAACCAAAACGCATAGTTGTCTTATTCCAATCATGGTCTTTATTCTTCGACAATTCATTTGTAAAGAAATGTATGCAATAAAATGTGACTTCTTTTGAATAAATAAAATAAAATAAAATAAAATAAAATAAAATAAAATAAAATAAAATAAAATAAAATAAAATAAAATAAAATAAAATAAAATAAAATAAATCAAAATAAATCAAAATAAATCAAAATAAATCAAAATAAAATAAAATAAAATAAATCAGAATAAAATAAAATAAAATAAAATAAAAACTCTTGTATATGTTTGACATAGACGTTAGAGAGATTCTTTTTTTTTCTAGCAATTTTCCGAGGTCGTACTTTTACTTGCATATATTTTTGACTTAATATCTCCTCCATATGGCTTCTAAAGTGAACGTTTGCAAACTAAAGAGAAGAGTTTTCTTTCTGAGCGATTTAACCTAGGCCTAGCCGCGAACTCGTGAGAATTTCAGACACAACATTTGCCGACAAAAAGGCTAAATTAGCATTAAATCAACAAACATCACACGTATTCAAAAAAGCAAAAGAACAACGATTGATTTTAATTTTTTTAATTGATAAAAAGTCTTCAAAATTTTTGATTTTGAGAAGCTAGAAAACCTACAATATTCTACTCGAATTTCGAACAAGTTTCATAGAGCCACAGGAAACCCAATCAAAGCGGCATAGGAAGACCAATTAATCTCAAAATCTGCATCCGCCGCGGCAAACTTCATTTTACTCGTCAGCAATAGTGCTACAATCTATAAAATGGTAAGAGTTATTTGAGCGACTTCAAATTCTTGTTCAAGAACTTTCCCACTCTGCAGCTATTCACAAAATTCCAGTAGGCACATGCGCTTTATAAGCACCTTTAATTAAATACAGTAACGATAGTTTTTTCGATGTGCTATTTACGTTTTGACTTTTCGACAGGATTTCTTTGGGTATTTTATGCAGAAGTTTCCTACGTTAGAAGGGTAAGTTCAATACTAGGACATTTTGTAAAATAGTCCACGGGAAGATAGTGAAGGATTTGTAATATGAGCGTTGTGCTAATTGTCTGACCTGCAGTAGAAGTATGCAAATTGGTCGTATCTACCTGGCGAAACCAGTACAAGAAGTGTACAATGTTGACAATGTTTTTCTTTTTTGATTTTGTTCCTTTGCAGTGTTGTCCAAGATAACTTAATCCGTGAATGGCTTGAAAGCTCTGGTATTCCTAAGGTATGTCGTGAATAGAATGGGAAGTGACCAAAAATGGTTTCAAGGAACTGAAGGGGCGTTGATTTATTTTATCTCTTCCTGTCCTTCGCCATTAAATTATTTTGTCGTACTAGTACATCAGTCATGAATGTATCTCATATTGCAGTGTCTGCGACGTAAAAAGTTTGCCAGTAATGACAACGTTCTTGTCAATCAAGCTCTTCAAGAGGTAATCCTCTCAATTAGCAATTTTATTTTCATACTTCTAACTATTTCACTCGGATGTTTTGCTTTGACTTACTTTTACCATTTCACCAATTCCTGCCGTGTGCCTCGGCTCTCCAAAAAAAGTTATTTCTTGAACAATTTGTTAACAATATAGGAGCGAGAAACGGCTGTCAACTTTTCACAATCACGAGCGGCATTTATTTCTCTCTTTGTTTTTTTCTTATGAATATATTATTACAATTATTTAGTTCGATTTTTGGAGGAGATACGACTTGGGCAACAAGAAGACCAAACAGAGAAACGCACGAGCTGGAATTGAACCGGAGAACATTCAGCTGGTAAGTGTTCGTTTGCACTTGCAACGTTTTCATTGTCATGAAGGTTCTCAATTTGCCTTGATATAAGTGTTGGACACTGCATTCAGTTGTTCATATTGTTTACCACTTTTTCATGTACACGACAGCTTGTCGTTTTTTTTTTTTTTTTGTTTTTTTTTTTTTTTTTTTTTTGTTTTTTTTTTCCATTTACACGAGTGTTTTTTTTGCAAAACCACCATTCAATGGGGTGTGTTTTTATCTCTGTAGGAAAGCTCAGAGCAAATTGTTTTGATGCTGGAGAAGATGTTACAACGTGACAAGGTCTTACCGTCAACACTGAAAATGATGAACAAAGCTTATCACTTCTCTTCACGAAATGCGGAGGTTAGTTCACGTGAAGTACACGACGAGGACCCCCCAAAAAAAAGCCCACACACATTTTTTTGGAAGCGAGTCCTCTGTCAGAGTTATTACTCCTACAAAGGAGTCGAAAACGTTAGTTTTGACTTTATCCCTTTACGTTGTAAAACTTATCTATATTTTTTTACATCTGTCAGAGTTATTTTGATGTTTATTTAATGTCTAGTAATTTTTGTTATTTACTTGGATTATTTGTGAAATAAAAAAGTGCAAATCTGCGATAAAATTGCTGTATTTTCTCTGTAGATTCGACATCGATGGTGCGAGCTCATTGTCAAACACAAGTAAGTGAATAAAGACGTTTTTATTCTAGATTGTATTGTATTATTTGTTAAAAATATGATTAGGCAATTGATTTTAATTTGTTGTATTTGTTATTTTTCTAGATATGCTGCTGAGTTACAAGATGTCAAGCAGTTTCTTGTCGAAGATCAGGTATTTTAGAACTTGTCTGATTTGTATTTAACTATCTTCATTGCAATCATCACCGTTACGCATGTACTTCATTCACACTCAATCTGGTGTTACCATGTTCAATTTGTCTGTTCATCACTTACTGTATAGTCGTCATTCTCACCATCATCATTATTATTATTATCAACCATCATCAATAATACTAATAATGTTCCCCTTTATATTTCAATTATTATTAACTCGTCGTCGTCGTATTTATATCTCGAAAATATTAGCAACAGGATAAAAAAAAGTTGCGTTCTCGTTTGAACACCTACTAATGTTCACGTACTTACAGAAACGTTGTTTCTTGTATTTGTATTTCCAGGGAATGGGGATCTACTTATTTGGTGAACTGATCATATCCGGTCAGGGCAAGCAGAGAGCTTTGGCCGAGGAGATATTCCAGGAGATTGGATCCGAGATGGATAGATGTACATTCAAAACTGTGACAGACATGTTGCAAGGGGTGGACTAGGTCTAGTCTAGAAAGGTAGTCTAAATTGAAAACAAAACAAAAAACACAGGAATCCCATGGCTTGAACGTTATCATCGTAACAATAGTCAAAAGCACACAGGTATCCCCAAAAAATCCCTGTGAAGAATTTGTTACAAATAGTATACTGGATCGAATCGACACAGGGATCCCTTGAAGTACAAATGCCATTCTCGCACTCATGCCTTCTTCCTTCTTTCCTTCTTTGCGTTTTACATGAATGGCGCCTGTTCGCCATATGAAGATACTAGAAGAATGTAATAAAATATTGAATTAAGCGAATTATTTAGGACAGGTCTTATGAAAAAAATGTTTCAATTAAACAGTTTATTTGTTCATTCAACGATATTTTTTGGATATCTTTGTTAAAGGAAAGGTGACACAAATGAAGTTCTCAGAATCAACATCTGGTTCAGCCAGGAATCTCTTCAATGGGTTCAGTGAACTGACTGTGGTCAATGTCTATAAACGTCGATTTTGTATTGGTCAACTCTACCCTATACTTGATTATAAAACGTTGTAAATAATGATTTTATTGAACAAAAAGTAAATATTTTATGTAATGTAATTACATGTCGTCAGGATTTTTTGGGACATCTATACACTATTGTAGTTGCATTGATGTACAATGAATTATCTTTACCTCTTTGCGTTAATTGCAACATCGTACACAAATTGAAAACCCAACCCAAATTTAAAGTGCACAAACGTGGCATATGATGAAAACAGTTGCACTGTGACCTTCTTGTTATGTCTATTTGAATTTCATTCTGTATTTTTGACGAGAAACATTGCAAATCAAAGCAATTTAATTCCACAAACGAAGACCTCTTAAAATTTTAAGAAATTGTCGTTTGTGTTGATTTTACAAAGGCATCCCATCGAAGACCACCGCCAAAAATAAGCGGCTTTTTACGCTATAGTTTTCCTTTCTCCTTATAACGAAGAAGGCTTTTTAATGTCCACCCCTAAGATAAACTTGCTTTGTAAATCCCTGCATTCCTTCCAGGTCTTTCTTCGAAAGGTTTGATGGGATCTTGTATTTCTTCATTCTTTGTCGAAGTATAGCATCTCTCTTTGAAGCTTCATAATCCTGAAAGTGGGAAATGTGCGCAAAATTGTAACTGACATCTGCAAATCTAAAGAAGCAATTTCTACATGATTTGAGACGTGGTCGTATATTGTTCTTTATGCGATTGTCTTTGTTATTACCTAATGTACATCAATATCTTCAACCACAACATCACACACTTACTACAAGAAACAGGTAGGATAGGCTCCTTGTGTTCTTGTGAGAATGAAAACGCTAAGACCGATTTACGCGGTGCGATTTGTTGCGTGCAATTTGTAGCATGTGACCTCTACGAATAGGACGCGCGTGCGACTAGCTATGACATTCAAATAAAATCGGTATTTAACCGTTATCAAACAACCATTTCCAAACTTCAAGACCTGCTACATGCATCCAGCAATACTCATCACATGAACTTTACTCATGATATCGTCTCACCTCGTCTTCGTCGTTTGATAGGTCATCTTTACTCTCCTTGTCATGCGTGTCATCGCTTGTCTGTTCACGTGCTTCACCTTGCATATCATCGCCTAATTCAGCTTGTGGCTGGTAATCGTACTGCTGCTGGTATGGCATTTGTTGTTGTTGTTGTTGTTGACCATAATAGTACTGTTGTTGTTGTTGCTGTTGTGATTGGTCACTGAATGCATAGTTCTGGAATGGTTCTGGCTCTGACTGCTGTTGTTGTTGTTGCTGTTGCTGTTGATTGTAGTATGCCTGAACCTCTCGCTGCGGATCGTTACTATCTACCTTGGCAATGTCATCTGCTTCTTGTGCTGGTAGTGGCATATCGTTGGTTACTTGGTCGTTAGATGGTGAGTTGTAGAAAGATGTTTGTTGGTTTTGTCCTGCCATACCGTACTGCTGGCCTGCTTGCTGGAAGTAACCCTGCCCATACTGGGATGGGTAACCGTTGGGTTGTTGATAGGAAAGACTGTTTTCTTGACTATTGTTTAATTCGTCGTACAAAGAAGGCTCTTCTGTAAAAACCAAAATGATAAACAACTATGAATAGATATGATGGATGAATGAATGAATAGATTGATTTAGGGAATTGAAGGAATGGATAAACTTGTGTACTACAGTTTCTGCCTGGAGTTGAAAATTCCTCGCATGATTGTAAATCAAAGAGTAATTTTCACAATGGTGAACAAATATGAATAAGTAATGACTGATGTATTGATGGTAAACTCTACAATAATTAGCAAACATCGTTCATTGACTCTACCTTCTGGCGGATCTTGTCTTGAGAATGAACCGTCATCGTTTAACAACTCTAAAGAATTGAAAACAGATAATTTTAAAAGAGAATGAATGACACTTTACACGTGGCAATTTAATTTTGTGATTTAATTTTTGAAATTTTGATTTTAAAAAAGGTAAATAAAATGTATTTTCTCTCAAAAAAGCGCAAAATGATGTCACAAAATTGCCATCTAAAAATCGCGAAATTACAGTGATGCGAGAATATAGTGGGTTGAAGGTTTTCACCTACAGCAAGACATTACCTAAGTGTTAGTCCCGTCTATATTAGTGTATATATGTTTTAGCTTGCATGTTTAGTTTGTGTGGTTAGTTCCTGTATGGTTGAGTTATTCTATTGTTAGTTAGTTAGTAAGCTTGTAAATTAGATGACATGTGTTATATGTTGTAGTAAATTAAATAGACCGTTGACGACTGAACAGTACGAGTCTTCCTCATCCACACTCTTGTTACTTGGATGTGAATTTCATCCCAAAACGTCTACTGACAATCCACTTTTATTTAGATATTATTATTTTTTATTTAATGTACTTACCTCCTCTGAGTTCGTATCGATTTGGAATAAAGTTTCTGTCGGTTTGCTGCGCTACGGGTGCTGAACAAAAAACAATATTACCACGGTGTATAAGCATTTCATTGTCGCAGATCAACACTGGATTAAATAGGTGTGAAATCGATGTTCATTGAACATTAAAACAAATTATATTGAAAAAAAAATATAGAGAGAATCTCAAGAAGAAATAGATTTGCTCGTTGGATAGAAATGATGCTGATTCTTTAAAATTTCACTTCGGGGAATTCTTTGCACTGAAGTTCTCATTCATTCATTTTGGCTTTGTCTTTCATTTTTTGCTTATTTTTCTATAGCAAAAGTTTGACAGCATAGAACACTGTTAGTGATAACGTTTTATTGGACTAGTAGAATATGGTATAGAGAACACTTCGAGATTTTGATTTCTTACAGACGTTGTGTCAATAGAGTCTCATCTATAGTGAAGAGGGTGCACTCAGAGATGAAGAACTACATTACCAGGAAAGATGAACTTACCACTTAAAGCGAGTCCTAGCGCACACGCAAACACGAAACATAATCTCAGATCCATCTTTGCGGTATTAGTTGCGTCGTTTTCCACAACTTTTTTCAAGGAAAAAAATATGGTGGAGTTGGATGTTGATGTTTTCACCTATGACAAAATCATTTTTCTAGCCTGGGCTAGAATGTATGATCCAATGCACGACAGGTGTTATAGCAGGTTCATTACAAATAAACAAACCACCACACTGATCCAAAATCCCATACGAACATTTCATTTCAAGCATTTCTGTAAGGTAACTTAGTTTAGGGAAATGTGAAGTGTTTTGTTGAAAAAAAGATAGTAATTAATTTAGTTTACTGTAACCGGAAGACACTTCACTGTTTGAATTTGTTTACTTCACGCATAAAAGAGCTGTCCAAAACAGTTAATATCACTGCAAATATCGTCCACTCAAGTGTACAGGCGTGTAACAGTACAGAAAATAGTGTACATTTGACTGAGACTTGGTCTAAGAATTGTTACCAAATGTCTCGCTTATTTCAAATAGAATATAGGACAGTTCTCGTCAGTTCAAGTTTCACTACTTCACTGATCACATACTTTTGGGATGATCCGGGTGAACTCAGAAATTTTATAAAAACAAGTTTCTACATTACACCATATCTGTATGACAGAATTGCACTTTTTGTGATTTTGAATGCGAAATAAAAAAGGAATTTCCAACTGAGCGATTCCTTTCTATGCCACAGGAAGCCCAATATCGAGAAACAGAAATCTGTAGGGGGATGAATTTCATCGTCCTTGCAAAATGAAAGATAGAGTTCGATTTCCAAAAGACAGGAATGTCAATTTGTGCAAATTTATGTAAATGTTTCCTGATTATCAGTTTCAGGTTACAAACGAAGCTGCAGCATTATTAAACTTTTTCGAATTGTATAATATTTTAATTCTTTTTATTATATCTTTGTTGAAATTAAAATAACCTCTTATATTTAAGAATAATTATGTGATTTCATCTTGTAAAGAAATAAAATCATTTAATAAATACTTTAAAGAAAAAAAGGGAAAAAATCACACTGGTCCGTAAGGGGCTCGAACCCTTGACCTTAGCGTTATTAGCACCACGCTCTGCCGACTGAGCTAACGGACCCATGTCTTGATCATAGTGTCAGTTTTATTGTATATAATCCTTTTTAAAAAATTTCAACAAATGATCTCGCATCGGAATATTTTCTCAGACACCAAGAAAATTTTTATTTAATGATAACTGTTTTAATAACGAACGGTCGCATATTCCGTGAGTTCCATATCTTGCGCTGGGACTTCAGGGAAATATTCTTTCTTCGATTTCTGAAACAAAGATTTAACAACGAAGAAACAATCAATACTGCCTGTGCTAATAAACAGCAAAATAAAATGTACAATTTACATGGAATAACCGCTGCTGGAAATTATTGTTTTAAAGAAATAGTTCATTATTATAAACCATTTAAAGTGCCTTATCATAGAGTGATTTTCGATCATAAACCCGTGAAAATACGCTTTGAAGTATTACCCTTTAGTATTACGTCTTACGTTTTTATGTTAGTCTATACACTTTCACTTCATTTTCTTTTGTGTTTTAGGTGTATCACACTTAATAACATCTTAGTTATTACATGATTTCACGGTTTTTTCCGATCTCGTACATAGCACATTAAAATTGACATAAATTTGGGCTCCCTGTGTAGTCAAATGATACAGGAAACCCATTAAGCTTTACCTTGCCATCTATGAAGACTATCAAATCAAGCGGACCTCGAGATATTTCATATTTGTACCTTATTTTTCTTAGGTTTATTAATCACAGCGTATGTAACACTCTCAGGATCATTTTTGACGGTTCGACTTCCATTGTCAATCTGCGTTACTTCTGAATACACCGGCTCCTGGGGTATTGGGGTATCAGTCTCCCTTGGCAGACCAGTGCCCTCAATTTCTCTAAAACACAACGACATTTACTAATAAATAAATAGCTAACTAATAGATATAGATATTTTACTCATCTTGTCGACATATTGGGGTATTCTTGGTCCGACTTGTGTGGAACAATGCTGTAGTTCCCCTTCACACGTGATACTGAGACATTTGTTGAGGATATACAATTGATCATTGGCTCAAATATAATGGTTCGTGGATGTGTATTGGAGATAATGTGATAACATGTTTTCTAGCTGTTACTTTGAGTTAAGAAGGACGAAAGTTTGCTAACAGAAGTAGGTCGATAGAGCGTAGGGTATTGTGGGTGATGGGATGGTCGTCGAGAGTTAGGGTGGTCAAGGATACCATCCTACCACAAACTAGACTGAAAAACTTTACAACATTTCCAGAAAATAGAACACATTTTTTCTAAGATTAGGTGTTACCTATTAATCTCAATCTATTAGGTTTTTGACTGGACGGAAGAAGCTAGAATTCGAAATAAAAGTACCTGACCCGATATCGAAATGAAAAATCTAGTGATTCGGTAATTTTTTGTATGTTTACATCTTTTAGTTGATATTTTTAGAGTATTTTGTTCGAGTTTTCCGACGACCTATCGTTATGATGCTGGATTATCCCCCTTCTCCTCCCCCATCTTCACTGAGGAGAACAAAGACAATTCTGCGGTCTAAATCCTGGAATTGACGGAATGCTCACAAATGGAAAAAACTATAACTTCACAATAATACTATTTCAGTAATATACCTCCGATTGATCTTCAAGCTAAAGTAGTAAGCCAAAGCAAGTACAATTATCACAAGACCCAAGTACAGAACCGAGAAAAGTAAGGCATTTACATTAAGATCTGTCGAGAGGAATGTAATAGAATCAGCGAGCTATGAGTGAAACAAAACTGGAGCTGGTAAAACTCCACATTTCTCTCAATGTCTCCAACAAATAATCCCTCTTTAAAAAAACATGCAGTTAAAATATCTCTTCTTATGTTTTGAACGAAGAAAAATGGAATACAATCCTTTACCTGACATGATATCGATAGTGTTTTCAGTTCTGATATAAAGAGTGCACGAATGCATGGACTGTGAAATACTGTCCAAAGCTTATGTTTTTACTGCAATTAATATCATGTTGAAACTGGTATCTTCTTATGTTGCCTGCTCTGTTTCGGTTTTCGACTATTTTGCATTGGTAATATCAACCTGACACAACTATGCTGAAAATAATACTCTGGTGACTAGGTTAGTGTTCACATTATGTTTGTTTGATTATTTGTTCGGTTGTTGGTTTCTGTGTGTTCATTTGTTGTCATCTGATATTGTTTTGGGGGCTTTCAGGTTTCACTGCATATTAAGAAAAAAATATTACAAAAGGAAAAAAAGAGATAAAAAACTTGCTTTTGACATAGCTGACAAACAAAAGTTTGGTACACATTTGTCTGTATATTGACTGTATTTTATCCCGTGCATGATTTTTTTTGTTATTCTCCCCCTCTCCCTTTACCCCGCAACCTCCCTTCACTACTAACCGTACTTTTCAGTCAGTCATCTAAACACTCGATAATTGACTTATTTGTTTAACAACAGCATCTTTATTATCACAGAAAACCTTTATGTACTATTACATATTTTTAGACCATAAATTAGGAAAAAGACGTTCAGTATAGTAAGCTAATCGAGTTTTTAAGGGCAAGGAAACATTGTCTATTCCTCTGTTAATTGTCTAATATGTCCTAACGCTCATCTTCAACCTGGCTAATTATAATTAGTAAATAAAGTCTATTTTTAAACCTGCGTGATATTATTAAAGCTTACAGCTTCAGTTGTGCCGGGTTCGCGTGATCGATTCCTTGTCCTTGAAGTTAATTTTTCCAAGCGCGAATTTTCATTTTTTTTATTCTGACATAACAGCAACTTATAACAACAAACCTCTTAATCAAGAAACATCTTCTTCACTATTGCTGCAATTACCATTACAAGGGCAGTTCAGCATTGGAGTCATCGCAATAATTTCTACACTGCGAACATCTTTATTTATACTAGCAACTCTTACGTTTCCCCTCTCTGAACTTGCCTGCAGTGATGGAATGATCTTACACTTCAACATAGCAATGAAAGCACGCCGGAAATTAGAGAGACGCCACGCGTAAATAAAGGGATTGATAGCACTGGACAGCAACACGAGGTTAAACTGAAAGTCACGCAACCAATGGATAGTTTCACAGCTGCAAAAAGAGCAGAAATGTTGTACGTAAATTAGGACACAAGATGGGACGTAACACGCCAAGAAACAAATCAACATTAGTAGATAGGTCTTGGTGAGCTTCTTCTCCCATAATGCTTCACGTTTCTGTTTGTCTTTCTCGGGAGTACCTGCTTCCAGTGACATGACTTCATCAACGCGCGCGCGTATGGCTTTCAGAAGACGCACATAAGTAAACGTCATGATTATCAGCGCAAAGACAACAGCAGTGTTAGCAAATATAAAGGAATAGAGCGCAAACCCGACGTACAAGTAGATCAAGGAGAAGCCAATTGAGCAAACCCACACCAGACAAGAGATTAAAGTCGCATTAGCGGGACTGACAGTAGCCCTGTACCATAATGGTCTAGTGATAGCTAAATAACGATCACTTGTAAGTCCCACAAGTGTAAACACCGATGCTTGAACAGATGTGAAATAGCTCAGATGTGTCAGGTAAACGAGGGAGACTGGGGGAGACTGGCCTTGTAGCTCCAGGAAAACATAAGCAAATCCGCATGGTTCTGTAACTGAGCCGGCAATCAAATCAGCCAACGCTAAGTTCGCTATCAGCAGCGTAAAATGGCTGCGAAGATTTCTGTATGGATTGAGGAGTACTGCCAGACATACCATAATATTTCCTGGGACAATACACAAGGAAAGAGCAAGACATACGACTAAAGAAAAATAGCTGAGATCGACTGGGGCGATCGTATCCTGGCAACTGGCTTTGGGCTCGGCGGTGTAATTCATCTGAAAAAAACTGAAAGAAAATTAAAGAAAAACATTTCTATAATTAAAACTGTTTTTTTTCCTTGGAAATTTCTAATTAAAGTTGTTCGAGAAGATTCAATTAATTAAATTGTGTTATTTTGTAGTATGACTAATGTTATGAAGTCAAAACAAATTAAAGTTTTATCGGAGTAATTATTCTTTGTTGTTTAGTTTTATTTGCACAAATAAAGTTGAAGTCTCAAGAAATAATGTTTGCTCTATCCAAAGTAATCAAAGGAACTTTCGCTTTGATATGAGCTATGAAATTGACGGTCAAGAAAAGTAAAAGTTATTTTTTTAAAGGTAAAATAATTTGCCGGTTAATTGAAATATAATACATTTTATAGATAAAATCATAATGAGTGGACTTGATGAAAACTAGTAGTTTTTTATTTAACTAGGGTGACGTATTAACACGGAAGAGCAGCCGGGCCTTAGGGACCTCCGGGTTTAACGTCCTTATCCGAGAAAAACTACATGAAATGCTGAAGATGCGATTACAAAGGCAGAAATTTCTCCTCGATGAATTTTAAGACCTTGAGTGTTGGCCCGAAAAATAAAAGAAATTATAACTTCAACCAATCAGTCACACTGACTAAAAAAACGTGAAAATAGTTAGATCGTCACAAATTGTTTTGTAATGATATTCCATGTTTAGACTGCAGAAAAATTAAACTTGTTTCAATTGTAAGTCAATGCGTATACTATCAAAAAAAACGTTCATTTTTACGTAATTTTTAAAGTTAAAGTTCATAGACAAGACAATGGCTTCAATTGAGGAGTGTTTATCTGTACTTATATGGACCTACCTTGAAATGGTACCAAATTAGATGGGAAATTGCAGATATAAACACAACTGTGTTTCTTAATCTCTTTGTCAAGCTACACAGTCAATCAATTTCTGAACAATACAGCTGACAACAGTGGACGCGATGCTCATCCATTGACTAACGGTAATCAATGATCCAGACTTGCCTTCCGCGACGGCATTTTATCAGTGACAGTTGAAAAAAAAAAGTATTTGTTTGTATAATACCTCAAACAGATATCTTATAATTGAAGTTTTTAATACAAACATAAAATGTATTCGTCGCCGAATATATTGAAAACAATCACCAAACGGACGAATCAGAAAGTGGATGGAATTACGACGACCTCTGTTGGGGGTTGATGACAAATTTCATTATTACTAGACTGGCCATATGTCGACTGGGTGGAGGAAATTCATTATAAGTTATTGGCATGATAGACTGAAAAAGACAAACTTATTTTTTGAAATTGGAACTGTTTTATTTCATTTTAGTGACTTGACAATTGTTTTGTGGTTATCAAACAAGGCAACATTAAAAAATAGAGTACGTGTGTCACATGAAAGGAAAATTTTACTACCTAGATTCAAATTAACGAAACACTAACGAAAAGCTGCTTTCCGGTGAACGCAAAATTCAAGCGCTCTTGTTGCTTTACTTCTTTACCGCCTTTTGAAATATATTTCCAAAACAGTTTTATGTTTCTAATCTACTTTTTCTCAAATTAAGAAAAAGTTGCTTTATTGAGTTATTAGCTTTCCCTTCCTGCTTCCGTTTTAAAATACTGCTTGACGTCAGTCTAGCCAAATCTCTCGGCTTGTCCACTTGATCTGGGGTTACATGGTGCTACTAGCTGGAAAGACAAACTTTGTACGGGACCTATAGTATCCCACGAACTGTTGGCTTTCCTTGTAATTAATATCGTGCAAAATCTTCATAAAAAATAAAAATGAATTGCTTGTGTTTTACACCAATATTAGTTCTAATTTAAATTTAATGTTGGCATCATGCAGTACTAACAGAGAGACATCCATCACAGACGTCATCTTCATGCTCCTCGCTGAGACAGCTCGTAGAAGAATCCTACGCTTTTTAAATACAATTTTATTGAATGAACTCAGTAGAACCGATATAACAGTATAAGATTGCGTCAGTTTGCGATGACAGCCGGAGAAAGGCTGGAAACCAGTTTGAAAAGCTTAACTTTATCCTGCTTTGCGCAGACTCTGTAACACTTGTGAAGGAACCTGTAACGTGAAAATAAGGAGTCGCTCAAGATTGATGGTTTTTTTCAATGTCAATTTTTATTTACAATATTTTGGATTTTAATCAATGCATTACAAATAAAATTATTTTTTTACAATAGTAATGGGTTATTTATGACAGCCAAACTATGTCTAGTGACAGTTCTTTCTCAGAATTTTTAAAAGGTTCATTTTAAATAGTGCAAGTGGCAACATGAGGCAGACCTTAGACGGAATCACAGCTTAACTGCCACTTCCTACACTACGAAAGTGATAGTAGTTTTTTTTTTTAGTGTATTGCCTAATTTCATACCGTGAGAGTCTGGAGCGATAAGTCAGTCAAGCTTTGTAAAATCCAAAAGTTGAACTTGTACGATTGAAAAAAATCCAAGCGTTCCAAAACTTCAAATTATGTAGTAAATGTATTGTCAACCGTTTTCATGCATTTTTTTGGAATTTTAAAGATTGTTCAAGTTGCTACGTAATCAACATTAAACTTTCAGATGGATATTCATATTCGAAACTATGTCCCCAGGCGCTCACGGTTTGAAAGTCGGCAAATGTGCAAGGTCTTCGCTCGAGCGGCGCGCGAAAAAATAACAAAAACTAGTCTTGGATTAATGTACTTGGTGTTGAATGTCGACCTTGTTGTTACTGGATAATCAATTCAAAATTGAATAAATGAAAAGACAAACGAGTTGTTGCTTGAATAAATGGGATAATCCAGTAAATGAATGAATGAAGAATGAATGAACGGAATAAATGTATGAATGAATTTTGACAAGAATATAAACTTTCATCAAATATAGAAACATGCATATGGTATAAAATTGACAAGGGTGAATAAAAACATTGAATTAATATAACTAAAGTGTTAGTATATAAAAATGCTATAAAAATGTGCTATGAATGAATGAATGACTGAATGAATGAATGAATGAATGAATGAATGAATGAATAAATGAATCAGAATGAATGAATGAATGAATGCATCATAATGAATGATAACAACAAAAGAAAAGAAAATCACAAACACACCGACTAGTATGACGTTCAACAAATGAAAAAAAAAAACGATAAAGATAAATCTAAATGAATAAAAAGAACAACAAGTGGGAGGTCTTCATGTACACAGTTTTATCTGCTCTCTCTGTTTCTTCCTGTATTTTATACCATCACACGTATACAGTGTTGTATATCAGCCCTATTATACATATATATATCTCGTTGTAATCAGTCTTTGATCGATAAGAGTAAGAACTCTTTTTTTCTAAACCGGAGACGACTCTAAACCACTCGACAACGTCTACGTCGTGCGAAGCCTTTTTCTTATAACATCTTCACCTTTGTCTAGTTTCTGTGTCAGGATCCTCTTGGTCAATAATGCAGCGAACGAGTTATAATTCCTGAGAAAGCTTTTCTGGTGTGGAATGGCTTTGTAAACACTGAGCAAGGCAAGCGGGATATGATTACGAATTTTGAGGTAAGAATAGACCGATTTTCGTTATATTGTCGAACATAGTCTGTTTCATAAAATGTTAAACGTATAAAAAAAAGCTTTTAGTATTTTATCGTCTGTGTTTTGTTCATGGGCTCATCAATTAGTTTTTGTTTATTCGTTTGTTTGCTCATGCAATGTACTATTGTATGTTTGGTCGGTCGTCTGTCTGTCCGCACGTATGGCCGTCCTTCTGTGACCTTCTGTCTGTCAGATTTCAGTAGTCAGCTAGGAAAGCTAGTGAAACAAAGGGCCTTAACTGTCACTTAGTCTACAATTTAATTGTAAGATGTAATATGGAGGTAAAAATATGAGCAAAAATAGTATCCTCCGCATGCTGAAGGTTGAAAAACAGGTTACACTAGCATGATTTCATAACCAGCAAATCTCAATTACAATTTCGCCTGACTTAGCAAATGAAATAAAATAGTTTTTTATTTATTTTTATTTGAAGTACAAAATCATTAAAATGTCAGGCGATAAGATGTGAGCAAACATCACGTTTTTTTGTTGTTTTTCAAAAGGACAATCCACTTTTCCAATTAGTTAACTCAGGATTGTTTCTAAAATCATGAAATCAATCCCAGTCATTCAAACAACATATTTTTCATTTTCATGTCGGATGAATGCTTTAGGTTTTAATACAAATTTTTGAATTTCAACCATTCATTTTCAACCAGCGTATTCATAATTTACCACGAATTAATCAATTCAATTTTCAAGTGGATAAAAGTCTTGGCTATCACCGTCCAATCTCACTCAACACGCAATAGCAAAACAGAGTACTCACGCATGCTAAAACTGACGATAATGGCTTAAAACATTGAGACAACTTTACCACTAAAAACGTAAATCTAAAACCATCAAAAGGAAAAGGGAATTATAGAATTTCAAACCGCTGAATTACAACGGAATAACTCATTTTATAATCCGCTTAAAGTTGTGACGAATGAGCATTTGTAAATGCATCGGTGAGTATAATATCAAACTAGTGAGTTGCTCTTTTCTCTTGTGTTTTACATTATGTTACTTTTAAGACAAATATTTTGCAAATTGAAGAATTATTGTTATTATTTTTTGTTTTTGTTTTTCAGCTAGTTAGCGAATGAGGAATTATTAAATCTTTTGCTGATAAAAGAAAGAACCGGAAGAACTCTCTGGTGCACTTATTGAACAAAGTAAGCTACTTGCACTGAACCATTGTGTGATCATATCTCGATAAAGTTTTTTGCACAAAATGTCCTCGTTCATCAACAGCAATGAAATTTTAAGATGAGATAAATATTTTTCTCGCTACATAGTGATATCTTTTCATTATATTGATTGAGTATTTTTTACTCTGACAGATTGAACAAATCAAACAAACTATACAGATATCATACAGTTTGCTTCAAGGCAGAATTTGATTTGTTGTAATATAGCTCAGTCATGTCAAATCGAATAAAAAAATCGTTTTACTAAAAGCAAATTTGCAATTGTATAATGGAGATTGTTAGTTATTACTGAGTTTTATCATGTTGGTGCTACGCCAACAGAGAGTATGTCATAGTTATATTAGTTATAGTAATATTTTCCTTGTTACTACTTACCGAAAGGAAATTCTTCACAGACAAAATAATGATTACAAAAAGTGATTGCTTACGATTATCAATGTATTTGTGTTTTTTTATTAATTCCCTCGTCTGCTAGCGTAAAAATGTACGAAAATGTAAATTTTCAGTTCCATTTGTAATCGATTGTGAAATTTTCAATTTGCCCACTTGAAATTTTGTAGGAGCAGTTGAGCCCGTTGTAGGGTTTAAAGAGGGTCTCAGCCTACGATGGTGACTGCATCAGACACGGACCGGGGATCGCGGTCAAATAATGTTTGCGCACTTTAACGCCTCACGGTTGTTTTTTTTCTACTCTTTCAAGGCAAACGGTTCAGAATTGACCACAAACAAACAAAGAAACAAACAATTCAAGAAATAATACAGACAGTTCAGGGCAAGACAGACAGTCAAATAAGCAAACAAATCCAGTCAACCAAACAAAAAAGGTTTATCACTAGCTACAATCCAGAAACAGCAACAATAAAAACAACAACAATAAATATATAGCAAAACCCCACAATTTTACACAGTCTATGGTTATCGCTTTCCATGTTTTTGTGCTCGCTGAAATGGATTGCTACAAACCCTTTAAATTACCAATCAAACCTGCAGATCACAGTACGTCCAACTGGGATGTCTATCAATAATAACTTACAATAAATGACACTCCTTAAAAGCATTGCTCGAGGTAAAACCTTTTAACATTACCGACATGTAGAGAGAATCCTATTACACCGCGAGATTGCTGTACAAACCTAGTGCAGACGTCACAGTTATTTAATTTCCAGTAGAGTACGTGCTTCAGAGTCATAACTATACAACAACGGCATTTTAAAAGACGCGTGCTTAGTATTTAGCGGGCAGCTTTGCACCGAAACAGAGCTGAACTCTAGCCACCTTTCTTTGACGGCTTTTACAGCAAAACATTGATCAATTGGGGGTGATTTGAAGCGAAGCAAAATTCTCAGTACGGTCTTCCGAAAGGGTGCTCAATTCAAACCATAACTACTCACTTCTCACTGACTTTTTTCTGCAACATTTAACGCTTCTTGCTGTTTGTTTTAAAGGGCGTGCAGGAATAATTCATCTGAAATGGAGTTCACAGCGTGTGTCGATGAAGAAGCATTTCAAAGTAACTGGGTTGAGCTGCTCTACTTTGAACTTATTTCATCTATTTTGTCGTTTATTTTGGCGGGGGTTTCTGGACTAGTGGTCTATATGGTGGTCGTTAAAAATCCACACAAGAAACTACGAACTTCACTGTCAACACTCATCATAACCATGGCAACCGCGACACTTCTAATGGGGATAGTGGCAGAGCCGTTATTTATGTACTTCACCATAGCAACGCTTTATGACGTCGACATTCATCATCAAGCATCTTTTCTAGTGTTTGCAATTCTTTTAACGTTTGCGTCATCTATGGTCACCTTATTTGGAATTATTGGGATCACTGTCAATCGATATCTCTTCGTGACAGTGCCCGGTTGGTTTAAACTGAATGTGTCGTTCAATCGAACATTTGTCGCTACTAGCATGGGCTGGCTTATTTCAGTAACTTATCCATTTCTTTATTTCAACACTGGATTGAGGCGATACTGCATTCTACATTCTGCTGCAGGTGTCTTCTCCATAACATCATCGTTGATATTCACTTTTCTATGGATTCTACCTAAACTAAAAGCTCTTCGCGATAGAGGGCGTGTACAACTGATAGTACAAGAATCATGCGTCAGCTACAAACATTCATGGCTGATGCTGGCATCTCTTGGTTGCTATGTACCTGCCTTAGCAATGGTGATGGTAGCACAGTTGTATCCAGACTGCTCGTGCATGATAAAGGCCTGGTTAACAAGGTCTTGTTTTCTAATGGCACGATTGCATTGCGCTGGTTGCCCAGTCCTATATTCACTGTATTTAGATGACTATAGAAACGCTTTACGGAACATGATATTCACCAAGCTAGTACCTCAGTCAGTCATGAACTCCATTCGAAGAACTGAGAGAGAAATTAACTGTTTTGAAATGAGTACTAGTAGGCACAATGGGGTGCATACCTCTAAGTTATGAAAAAGTACAATACCAAAAAAGTTCAATGTACAATTTTAGTATCAATTTCACAACCGTATATTATACTCATTTTATTCATTCGGTTAAAAAAAAAACTTCTAAAACTACTACTGAACATTCTTATAAGCTCCTGCTACAGGTAAGGAAGATCGATCCGTAAATTACCTTTTTACACTTTTTTACAATTTTTGCGTCACCCAAATTTCGCGAACTGAGAACTTACGCGAAAATTGGGAAGCGCGAACATTAAGTGTATGAGTAGTCATTTTCGTGAAATTTCATGTGTTTAGATAATTCCATAGAAATAAAACTAGGCAAAGAATTTTGATAAAACTTTCTTTTATTCATCTGAAAATATTTAAAAAAATGGGGTCACCGTTTTGGATTTCACAAGAAATATTTTAAAAGTATACTCACTTTTGTCAATTTAGAGTTACACAATCGAAAATGGGCATCATTTACAAAAGTGAAAAAGTGTTTTAAAAGTACGGCTTTAAGCTACTCCTTATATACATCGTGCTACCGATACAAAGCAAAACATCTGCATTAAAACTCAACAACGAAAAGAAATAAAGCAAAAATGAACAAAATGTAAATAAATGAATTGGGTAAGAGAGGCATCATTCTAGTCAAAATCGTAATGAGAATATAATCTTCATTGAGAACGAAAATATGACAGCTGAGACTAAGGCTATTGCAGAAACTCTTAATGATTATTATACAGGACAAGTAACGTAGTTTATTTGAGTCACAACGACTAAGACTCGGCGATAAGTTGTGATTTGCTCTTTCATATATATATGGGATCATTTGAATTACATGATTATATCACCAATAAAGAAGCAGTACATTCATTTCCATGTTTATAGATTATAATATTTTGTATGTCATGTAATGAGTACAACGTGCCCCTCTTCCTTCAACCCCTATACGTCGCGTGCTGTTTGTGTGTCAAAATGTGAGTGAGATTTAGTAAGAGCCCTACAGCTAAAACAGTCAACACATTAAAAGATTAGGGAACTAAGACCGTACTCTCAGTTGAGTTTTACGACAGATATCCAGGGATCATGGGGATATAATGAAAAGGATATGAATCATGTCAAATATATTGATATACACATCAATCGAATTTTTGAGTTGCACATTGTAAGATCAATCATTGACAGTATCCATTCAGTCATTCATTCATTCATTCGTTCATTCATTCCATTCAGTCATTCATTATATTCTTCCATTCATTCCATTCATTCATTCATTCATTATATTCTTCCATTCATTCATTCACTCATTCATTCATTCGTTCACTCATTCATTCATTCATTCATTTTTCATGTGGTGTTAAAATGTGAGATTGATCTTCAAATTATAAATTACCTAAAACCGGTACAATTTAAAAAATTATGGCTATCGTTCTTTCTCTGTCTCCTCTCCAGTTTTATGGATCTCACTTCCTTCATTTATTAGAAACATTGCCGGACTGTCTGTTGTTTTTAAGCGAGAGCGTTAGACAAATATTTTAAATTAGCGTAATTGTTATATACGTAGAGCAAATGCAGGAATTGAAAACCATGAAAACAAACTAAATTACTAACATATAGTAACTATTTGTTAGTATTTAGTTTGTTTTTTATTTCATGCATGTTCAATGATTTTTATGCGTTTACTTTCTTTTTCCTTTTTAAATTACAGCGCTTAAAGCATATATATGTAAGCACTATAAAAACATTTGAAATTATTATGATTATGATTATTTATTTATTCAGTACGTTGTCTGTTTGTTTGTTTGTTTGTTTGTTTGTTTGTTTGTTTGCTTGTTTGCTTGTTCAGCTTGTTTGTCTGTTGGTCTGTTTGTCTGTTGGTCTGTTGGTCTGTTGGTCTGTTGGTCTGTTGGTCTGTTGGTCTGTTTCTCTGTTGGTCTGTTTGTCTGTTTGTCTGTTGGTCTGTTTGTCTGTTGGTCTGTTTGTCTGTTTGTCTGTTTGTCTGTTTGTCTGTTTGTCTGTTGGTCTGTTGGTCTGTTGGTCTGTTTGTCTGTTGGTCTGTTGGTCTGTTGGTCTGTTGGTCTGTTGGTCTGTTGGTCTGTTTGTCTGTTGGTCTGTTGGTCTGTTGGTCTGTTGGTCTGTTTGTCTGTTCGTCTGTTTGTCTGTTGGTCTGTTGGTCTGTTTCTCTGTTGGTCTGTTTGTCTGTTGGTCTGTTGGTCTGTTTGTCTGTTTGTCTGTTTGTCTGTTGGTCTGTTGGTCTGTTGGTCTGTTGGTCTGTTGGTCTGTTGGTCTGTTGGTCTATTTGTCTGTTTGTCTGTTGGTCTGTTGGTCTGTTGGTCTGTTGGTCTGTTTGTCTGTTGGTCTGTTGGTCTGTTGGTCTGTTTGTCTGTTTGTTTGTTTTACTCATTTGTTTATTGTTTTATTTACTCATCTATTTATTGATCTGTTCCTTTATTTACTTATTTACTGCATCCATAAATATATTCATTCAATCATTCATTTATTCATTCGTTCATTCATTTATTAGTTTTCCTTCTGTTTATTTGTTCATCCACTCAAATATTCTCGATCTAGACGACACATTTTGCGCCCGCAATGTTCTTTGTTCAGCGTACACAATTTTCTGCTATTGACAACGAGCTGCAACAACATGGAGCCGCTATTATGCAACTTGTTATGCGTAATTTTGTCTGTAGTATTCTGAAAAGAATCCTGATATGAAACAGTAGAACTAAACAGATGTCTATAGTTTGTTCTAATTCACGGTAGACGAAATATAGAGTCCCTACAAGGCGGGTAAGTTTTCACAATGTTTTGTGTTTTTGCACACAAATGTATCCAGGACAAACCGCACGTATTAGACTTCAAACAATTATTCTGTTTTGTTTCAGTAAAACTTAAGTATTTCTATATTGTCCTCGTGTTTTTAATGGTCAATAAGCATTTTTAACAGCAATATTCGCTCTCAACAGTGATTTTGACAAATATCTGTTTTTAAATGAATCATTCATGTTAGTTAGGACAGCTGTCCCATATATCGATTATTACCAATTGATGGCAATTTCAATCGATATAAGTTGATACTGAAAACCAATCGATAACAACTGATATCTAAAATATGTCAGATCAACACACAGCACTAAAGATTGATTTTAAAGAAGTTTGTTAAGTTAATTTAGAAGAGTGACATATATGTCCTTTCGTCCAAGTTGACCGACTTAGGAAAAATAACTAGTAAAAAATATACTAGTTAAAAATCTACTTTAGTGTTGTTAATTGTCCATGGTCACTGGATGATGACAAGGATTTCACACCAAAGTCAAGCAAAGTAAGTTGGTTCAGGTTTATATTTTGTATAAACATAGCCACAAAAAGTATAAACCAAAATGAGGCTGGAGTTTTGATCAATTACATTGCTTCACTGCATACATGTATGATGACTCTATTTGATTTTATCTAGCACTGGTCAGGTCTGGTTTAAAAAGAATACAAAATGAGCAACAATGATGATCCCGCTGCCATTAAGAATGGAAACTACAATGCAAAAAATGGTGGATTTGATAATCTAGGCGTACAGCATGCACCAAGTGATATAGTTTACAAACCAGAAACCAAAACTGTACAAGATGACCAAGATGATACCAAAGAAAAGAGGTTATTTATTTATAAATCTTGTTTAACAAGGTTCAAAGTAAAGATCAGATGTATGCCAGGTCAATATGACCTTTCAAATAAATTTTGGTTGGTTATTAATTATTTCCTCTAAAATGTATTTCCCCTCACAAAGTCCTTTCAAAATCAGTTTCGAAGAGCATGGATTGTCCTTTGACCTGTCAATTACTGTAACATTGTAACAGCTATGATATTATGAAATGAAGCATTTACCAAAAATATTAATTTGAGTAAATAAGAGTTTTTTACAATGTCCCCAACCTTATATTCTTAAATATGTCTAAGTATGTTTTGTTTTTGTTTTGCAGGAAGGATAAAGAAAAGAAAGAACCTACCCCGATGGTCCCATTCTCTAAACTGGTAAACTAAGTTATAGATAGATAAATAGACTCTTTATTCAGGGTGATGGGTATTGCTGTTGACATTTTAATCTTAATATACACATAAAACATAATATTACAAATTTAAAAAAAATAGATAGGATATAACATGTTTTTTTGTATACACACTGCACACACTTTGAATCTATATTATATGACTGTAATAGCTGCTCCACCTATGAAAATGTTGAGTACTTTTGAAAACATTTTTTGGAAAAAGTGTATGTACAGAATGCAGTTGTCTGTAATATAGCTTTTTCATTACCGTTTTCAGTTTCAATTAACAGATGGAGTAGACAAATTCTTAATCTTCCTTGGTGTATTTGGAGCAGTTGCCCATGGTGCTGCTACTCCTCTACAGTTTATCATACTTGGAAAAATATGATAAAGCAGTTGTCTGTAATATAGCTTTTTCATTACCGTTTTCAGTTTCAATTAACAGATGGAGTAGACAAATTCTTAATCTTCCTTGGTGTATTTGGAGCAGTTGCCCATGGTGCTGCTACTCCTCTACAGTTTATCATATTTGGAAAAATGATTGACAGTTTGATCGATTTTCAAAAAATGTCTTCTGGCGATCTGGAGAGTTTGATGACAGAGCTGGCTCTGTATTACGTCTATTTAGCTATTGGAACATTACTAGTCTCATATCTACAAATGGGAATGTTTTCCTGGTCAGCAGTAAGGCAAACTAGGAAGATGCGTATAGTGTTTTTCCAGTCTGTGATGAGACAGGATATTGGATGGTTTGATGTTTATGAAGCTGGAGAGTTGAACAGCCGTTTGACAGAGTAAGTTGGAGCTGAGGGAGCAACTAGTTTACTATTAATTAATAAGGATTTTTCTTTTACGCATTCAATCACTCCCCTAGAAATCCATTCATTCATGTATCCCTTCATTTATCCATGTAATATCCATTCATTCATTCATCCATGACTCAATCCACCCATTCATTCACGTATCCCTTCATTTATCCATGTAATATCCATTCATTCATTCATCCATGACTCAATCCATTCATTCATTCATTCAAGCATCCCTTCATTTATCCATGTAATATCCATCCATTCATGCATCCCTTCATTTATCCATCCATTCATGCATCCCTTCATTTATCCATGTAATATCCATTCATTCATCCTTGACTCAATCCATCCATCCATTTATGCATCACTTCATACATTCATTAATTCACTAATTGCCTAATTACTTCACTCATTCACTTATATTGTTGTATATATATGTTTATGTCGTAGTGACATCAACAAGGTTGTCCAAGGCATTGGTGCTAAAGTTGGCATAGCCATACAGTATATAGTCACATTCTTTGCTGGTTTTGGTGTTGGCTTTGGTTTTAGTTGGAAGCTCACTCTGGTTATTTTATCACTTGTTCCTTTACAAATTATCGCTGGAGGAATCATAGGAAAGGTTAATAATGATGATGATGGTGATGACATTGATGATGATAATGGTGATGACATTGATGATGGAGATGATGGTAATGGTGATGGTAACATGTAATGATGCTAGTGATATGATGATCGATGATGACAAATTTCAATGATAATGACAGTAATTATGATGACAATAATGACAGTGATGACAACAATGATTATGATAGTGATGAAATGACAGTGATGATAATGATGATACCAGTAATGTATTTTGGCTTGGTTGCATATAAAGCACTCGTATCTATGATTTTATTCTTTCCAGGTGATCTCAGTGTTTACAACCAAGGAACTAGATGCCTATGCCAAGGCTGGTGCCATTGCTGAAGAAGTTTTATCATCCATCAAAACAGTAGCAGCCTTTGGAGGAGAAGACAAAGAAGTTAAAAGGTAGTAAAAATGGCGGATATTCTGACTTTTTCTTTTATTTTACTTTCCGTTATAATTGTAGAATACATAACAAAACATGTTTCCATACTATGCACCATTCTTCACTCTTAGCTTGTGCTATATTTTGTGTTGGATTGTATCCTATCCTGCTCTCTTCCACTTTCTTTGGAGATCATTTTAGCTCTTAAATACAGCTGTTAGTAAATACTTTTTGCTCTATTTGAAGATACTCTGCAAACCTCCATGAAGCTCAGGTTTATGGCATCAAGAAAGGACTTTCCATGGGAGTGGCCTTTGGCTTCTTCAACTTAATCATGTTTGCAAGTTTTGCCTTGGCATTCTGGTAAATGTAACATCCAATGGTAGATGCAATAATTAAATGCAATTAACTTAAAGATGTCAATGAGTTGTTGTGCATTGCATTTACCAAATAGCCTCAATCATAGTTCTACAGCTATTTGCAATATTTGGATGTATTAATTAAGGCTTTAAAGGCCATAGGGGGAAATGTTCAATGGAAATATCTGCATAAACATAGACATATTTACTAATCACTCTTAAATTTAACATATTAACTTTTTATCAAGAATTAGAACTGATGATAATATAAGACAGTGTGGTTTTTGCCTATAATATTATGTAGCCATTATGGTGTTAGTATCAATTTTGTTTATTTCATTTTCACCAGGTTTGGCTCTACTCTTGTCCTGGATGGAGAACTCACTGGAGGCAACCTATTGATTGTAAGCATATCAAATGTATTCTCTACAGTAGAGCACTTGGAGTTGGGAGGAGGGTATTAATTTGGCCAACTTGTGTACAAGTCATATGTTATCATACTATGTTGTATTTTTAATCTACTAGTTTTTTATCAAATTTAGTTTCAATGTGTGATGTAATTTTGTGACATGTTTGATCATCTCATCACAGAAGATGTACTTTATGAATATTTAATCATTCTTATAATCAAATATTTATCTATTTTCAGGTGTTTTTCTGTGTACTAACTGGAGCAACACAAGTAGGCCAGGCAGGACCACACATAGAAGCTATATCAGCAGCTAGAGGAGCAGCGGTAGAGTTGTTTAAAATCATTGACAGACAATCACCAATTGATGCTACTTCAAATGAAGGAGAAATGCCAACTGATGTGTATGGTGAGATTGAAATAAAAGATGTTCACTTTAACTATCCATCAAGGGACGATGTCAAGGTAACACAATCAGACATACTTGTATAAGCATTATTGCACATACATGCAAGGTTGACATTCATTATTTCATTTGACTTAATTTTTATGAGCTTTGTCTCTTGTGGAGGGTCACTGCATAGTGTTATTGATATTTTTAAATACATTAAACTGGCTTTGTGTCTTGTGGAGGGTCACTGCATAGTGTTATTGATATTTTTAAATACATTAAACTGGCTTTGTCTCTTGTGGAGGGTCACTGCACAGTGTTATTGATATTTTTAAATACATTAAACTGGGACACACTTGACATGCATCACACACAAAAAACATGAAAATACCTATAATTATTATAATATTATTTTCTTAATATCAAATACAATACAATCTCCACAATAGTGAATTCAAAATAAGTTAAATCTTTCACAACCCAATAGTGACTACTTTAGAGGCAGGACATTCAGGTACAGAGGTGCCCTCCTATTGAACCAGCTGGAACCTGACACAAAAAAAAAAAAAACAGCCAACATTAAAAGGTTTAAGGCAGTTTTTATCAGCAGGTTAAGAGCTCTACGGCAAACATTAAAAGGTTTAAGGCAGTTTTTATCATCAGGTTAAGAGCTCTGTGGCAAAGATTAAAAGGTTTAAGGCAGTTTTTATCATCAGGTTAAGAGCTCTATGGCAAACATTAAAAGGTTTAAGGCAGTTTTTATCATCAGGTTAAGAGCTCTATGGCAAAGATTAAAAGGTTTAAGGCAGTTTTTATCAGCAGGTTAAGAGCTCTACAGCAAACATTAAAAGGTTTAAGGCAGTTTTTATTAGCAGGTTAAGAGCTCTACGGCAAACATTAAAAGGTTTAAGACAGTTTTTATCAGCAGGTTAAGAACTCTACGGCAAACATGTAAAGCAGAGAAAATTGTAATTAGTAATTTTTTCAATGTATTGCTTCACTAATTATTCATCTATCAATGATAATTTTGTTATACTGAATCAGATGGTTTTACTGTTAGTGGTTACTTATACATTGTATTTTCTATTTAGATTTTGAAAGGTCTCAATCTAGAAATTAAATCAGGAAAGACAGTTGCTCTTGTGGGTGAAAGTGGATGTGGTAAAAGTACAGTCATTAAACTGATCCAGAGATTCTATGATCCTCAGCAAGGCTCTGTAAGTTTAATTGTGCTCTCTTATTATTGTTGAGAAGTCTGGCTGAATATATATGTGTAGTGAAATGTTTAAATCTGGGATATCAAATATTAGACTGTGCACTAGTCAATTAACCTTGTCACTTGTCACAAAGGAGAGTATTGGATATAATACATACTTTCTATTCTATTTTAGATACTTGTTGATAATCGAGATGTTAAAGTATGGAATCTGAATTGGTTAAGACGTTTTATTGGAGTTGTCAGTCAAGAACCGGTCCTGTTTGCTACTACAATCGCTGAGAACATTCGATATGGACAAGATGGGATTACCCAGCAAGACATTGAAAAAGCTACCAGGATGTCTAATGCTCATGACTTTATTCAGCGACTTCCAAATGTTGGTCTTGTTTCTTTAGCCTTCTTACTGTTTATTATGATTGCTAATTACAAATCTAGCTCTCCTTTAAACATTTGAATGTGATAAGAACAGCACAATTTATGTCTTGAGTTGCCTCTGTACGGCTATTCTGACCTCGTGTTGTGCTGTTTATTTTAACTATTTTCAGGGATATGATACTCTTGTTGGGGAACGAGGTGCCCAACTCAGTGGTGGACAAAAGCAACGTATTGCAATAGCCCGTGCTCTGGTTCGTAATCCTAAAATACTGTTACTGGATGAAGCAACATCTGCTCTGGATACAGAGAGTGAATCTTTAGTCAAAGCAGCTCTAGATAAGGTTTGAGATTCTTGTCATTCCATGAATTCTGACTTACTTTAATGTTTGAAGTGTTTTGTTATAAAGGAAAAGTGTAAAAACATCTCAAATGGAGGTAACAGCATGCTTTTTTATGTCTGACTCAATTAATGCTCCTCTTTACGCATATTTTAAGCTAGTCATAGAATATCAAGAACAATGGAACAATGATGTGAGCTACAGGTTAATCAAACAGTCTCATTCACAAGGACCACATCAGGCACTGTACCTGTGTTCATGTGAGGTGCTTTAGTAGTTTTTTTAATAGTTTCATGTGTTTTCAGGCCAGTGAAGGTCGTACTACCATCATTATTGCCCATCGTCTGTCTACTGTCAGAAAAGCTGATCTAATTGCTGCCTTTGAAGACGGTGTGATAGCAGAACAGGGCTCTCACAGTGAACTCATGGCACATGATGGAGTCTACAAACAGCTGGTTACTTTACAGGTAAATCAATTCAAAGTTATATAAGGCTACAATGCCTTAATTGCCTACAAAAATATTTGTCACGTAGCAGTCTCAGTATCTTTTTGAAGTAGGTGTCTGTGTCCCAAACGTTTTCTGGGGGGTCTGTGGGTATAATAATTCAGTAAAACACAAAATAACCGGCAGTAAGAGGAAACAATAGGCGTCACTATACCGCCGGTAGACACCTATTATTGAAAACCCTGATTGTACTCTATGCCCCCACTCATGCAATATGATTAAGCAACATAACATAATGCAAGTGATCGATTTAGATGCAGGCTAGAATTGGACAATGCAGGAATAAACTTTGATGTCGCAGGATTAGACTGAAGGTTTGATCACTAGCCTAGGGTCAGGGATCTATCAATGTCTTGAAAGGATCTATACTATCACAGGAAATTGTGATCAGGGATAACTGCTACCGCATCAGGGATCACTTTTGGGATTTCTTTTTAATTAGATGTTTGAAGAAGAAGAAGGTGATGAAGAAGAGCAAGAAGGAGTCACAAAAGAAAATATAAACACTGTTGAAGGCCTTCCAGATGTTGAGACCAAAGGTATATTATCCTAAGACACGTTACTGTATCATGATTCCCTTACATAATTCCTTACTACTTACTCACTTACTTACCTACTTACTTTCTTACTTACTTACTTACTTAGTTACTTACATAATTCCTTACTGCTTACCATACTCACTTTCTTACCATACTCACTTACTTACCTACTTACTTACTTACTTACTTACTTACTTACTTACCTACTTACTTACTTACTTACTTACATAATTCCTTACTGCTTACCATACTCACTTTCTTACCATACTCACTTACCTACTTACTTACTTACTTACTTACTTACCTACATCCTTACCTACTCACTCACCTACTTACTTACTGTACTTACTTACATACGCACTTACCTACTTACTTATTGACTTACTAACTTACTATATTACCCTCTCCATAGAAGCTGATGCATCCATCAAGCACATGCGCAAAATGTCATCCATGTCAAGTGACAGTAAAAAAGAAGTTATAAAACGAAAGTTATCACGTGGTGCATCCCTGAGATTGTCAGCAAAACAAAGACATGAACAGGTAAAGACAGTTGCATTGACACTGATTCATTCTAGTTTGTAACTTTTATGGAAAATCGTTAGTAGGGCCGTAACCAGATGTTTTACAGAGTGCACATAAAAAACCCTGCAACATTGATGGGTTTTTAGCAGCCTTTTGTATTAGTAGCTGTCATTTTTTTTTGCAAAGTCGTCATACTTTTCAAAAACCTGTGAAAACTTGTATGACAATGTATAGTTCTTATTCAGCTTTACTGTTCTTTTGAATGATTTTAGTCTTTGTATTTCCGGTGATTATTCTAGATTTGTGCTCTTGATTCTGAATCCAAGAAAAAAATTCTTATAATAAAAATAATTAAGATGGATGAGTGGACCTTTTTGCTTCTCTGAGGGGAGTGGGCATGCACTCTTGGTTGCATCCCTGGTTAGGTTGTTCTCAAAATGCCTTGGATCTCTGTGTACATGTAGTGCAAGTCCTGCTGTGGACTCAAATTGTGTTTAATTACATCAATGGTCATTCTAACATTGATATTGTTCTCTTCTTTTTTAATTTAATGTTGATGTGAATGTTGTTTAATTCTGATTTTTGGGTTAATTACTTATCATCAAATATCCACCACTATATAGCAATGACAGTACATCAGCCACTTGTTACTAACCTCAAAAAAAGACAAAGGACTGAAGTGCCTGGCTTCTCAAGCTTATATACCTTTGGAACTTTCGAATATTGTATCAAAATGATTACTTGTTATTATTTAAGTACATTTTGTTTATACTTACACTATATTAATATTTTTTATTGATTTAGGCTGTGAAGAAAGATAAAGTTATAGAAGAAAAAGTCCAGCCAGCACCAATGTTACGTATCCTAAAGCTAAACACCCCAGAATGGCCATACATAGTTATTGGTGTAATTGCGTCCATGGGTAATGGAGTGTACCCCCTTATATTTGCTTTGATTCTTGGTGAAATTCTAAATGTGAGTAAAATATTTACAGTGCCGTACTTACAGTGTACGAAAACTGGCATGGTAGCTAATGTAGGAAAATGACTTAATGTCATATAAATAGCTAGGCACCTAGTAAAATTTGTCAAGGAATGTCAAGAACATAGTCAATGAATATATGATCAAATTAAGCTACCACAGCAAGATAGCATTTTCAACAGATTGTGAAGGAGGCGTGTTGCTTGTCAACCTTAACCTATGGCTTACGTCACTGTAGAGGGAACAAACATGAGCAAACATTTAGATATTTTATTGGATACTCTGTGTATAATGTCGATGATTATTTAGATATTTTATTGGATAGTATACTCTCAGTATAATGTCGATGATTATTTAGATATTTTATTGGATACTCTCTGTATAATGTCGATGATTATTTAGATATTTTATTGGATACTCTCTGTATAATGTCGATGATTATTTAGATATTTTATTGGATACTCTGTGTATAATGTCGATGATTATTTAGATATTTTATTGGATACTCTCTGTATAATGTCGATGATTATTTAGATATTTTATTGGATACTCTGTGTATAATGTCGATGATTATTTAGATATTTTATTGGATACTCTCTGTATAATGTCGATGATTATTTAGATATTTTATTGGATACTCTCTGTATAATGTCGATGATTATTTAGATATTTTATTGGATACTCTCTGTATAATGTCGATGATTATTTAGATATTTTATTGGATACTCTCTGTATAATGTCGATGATTATTTAGATATTTTATTGGATACTCTCTGTATAATGTCGATGATTATTTAGATATTTTATTGGATACTCTGTGTATAATGTTGATGATTATTTAGATATTTTATTGGATACTCTCTGTATAATGTCAATGATCATTTAGATATTTTATTGGATACTCTCTGTATAATGTCGATGATTATTTAGATATTTTATTGGATACTCTCTGTATAATGTCGATGATTATTTAGATATTTTATTGGATACTCTCTATATAATGTCGATGATTATTCTTTAGTGATGCCATATCCATATACAATATAGGTCTTCACCAAGGTTGATCAACCTGATGTATTTGAAAAAGAGTCCATCTTTTGGTCCTTGATGTTCTTGGCATTTGGAGGTTTTTCATGCCTTACCTATCTCTTCCAGGTAAATCACAATAAAAGCAAGATTCAACCATTTGTAGCATAATACCCTAACTAGCAACAAGGAGTAGTTAAATTTCACCATGTGGCCCAGCACTCAGACAATAGACCTAACTAACAGTCTGTTGTTTCATTAAAAAACCCTAAAATTCTAGCAAATGATATACAGACAACTGAGTGGTTTAGTAGAACATTTGTGATTGGTCAGCTTTGTTCAGCTGGTTCGAGTTAATGTGTCCGAGCTGTAAATTATATAACGTGTTGGTATAAACTGTAGTACAAATGTTGTCATCTGATAAGTTAACTTAGAGTGGTTATTTACTCTCTATAGTAGGCAGTTCTCTTATAATTTGAATCAATAAAACCCAATAATGTTTATGATTGACATTTTCTAAATTATTGCACTAGTACTACATGTTTGCAATATCTGGGGAGCGACTCACAACAAGACTACGACATACATCATTCCAATTTCTTCTAAAGCAGGTAATGATTAAAACTATAAATATTAGAACCACATCACATCACATCACAGTGCAGTGCAGTGCAGTGCAGTGCAGTACAGTACAGTACAGTACAATCTCATTATCTCACATCACATCACATCACATCACATCACATCACATCACATCACATCACATCACATCACATCACATCACATCACATCACATCACATCACATCACAGTACAGTACAGTACAGTACAGTACAGTACAGTACAGTACAGTACAGTACAGTACAGTACAGTACAATGCAGTACATTATCTCATTATCTCATTACCGGTATCTCACATCACATCACAGTGCAGTGCAGTACAGTACAGTACAGTACACTACAGTACAGTACAATACAATACAGTACATTATCTCATTATCTCATTATCTCACATCACATCACATCACATCACATCACAGTGCAGTGCAGTGCAGTACAGTACAATACAGTACATTATCTCATTATCTCATTATCTCACATCACATCACATCACATCACAGTGCAGTGCAGTGCAGTGCAGTGCAGTGCAGTGCAGTGCAGTGTAGTGCAGTGCAGTGCAGTACAGTGCAGTACAGTACAGTACAGTTCAGTACATTATCTCATGAGTGGTATGTGTGGATCTGTCGTGCTGGAGCACTAAGTTAAACGGGAACATTGATTAAACATCAATGACAATTGTTCCACTTAGTTGTCCTCTTCTTTTCCAGGAAATGTCATTTTTTGATGATCCACTTCATGGTACAGGAGCTTTAACCACAGCCCTGTCCACACATACGTCAGATGTTAAAGGGGTAAGTTAAATTATTTCTGTCAATAGCTAACTTTATTGTTATTTTGTTTGCCTTAGATATTTTAACAATATATATCTTTATCAAAGTCATTAATACTTTATGAACCTAGAACAATACAAAATCATGAAGGCATCTTAAAATCTGAATTCGTACTGATTTGCATAAGGATTACTTAATAAATTGTGAGAAATCTTTATTTCAGGCGACTGGTGCAAGATTAGGTGCGATATCCATGATTGTATCTTCCATCATAGCTTCACTTATCTACTCATTCATCAATGGATGGAAATTGGCTTTTGTTGCAGTAGCATTCATTCCTTTTCTTGCTCTTGCTACGTTGCTCCAGATGCAAACATTTAGTGGAGAGCACAAAGAGAACACTGATGTTATGGACGCAGGACAGGTATCGAGGCAAAACGTTTCAATGAATTACAGTCATCATTATTCATTTATGTTGATATTTTTATCGTTAAGTTTGATAAGTTATTATCAATGTGTTTATATCAATGATCCTGCGATTTGACGTGGTCCTTGCATTTTGTTAACAATCCAGCATTTTGAGTAAGTTTTCAATATTGTGCAAAGTGGCATAAAAGTATTCTAAGTATTTTTTGCATATTTTTGTTAGATTGCTGTTGAGGCTTTTGAGAATATCCGAACCATAGCATCTCTAGGAAGAGAACAAACCTTCATTCAGAAATTTTCTGAGTTGTTAACAAGACCATACAAGTAAGATGTTTGTCTGTCTTAAAATAATTGTCTGTCTATCTGGGTCTGTCCGTCTGTCTGTGGTAGATGTTTGTGCTTGTCTTAATGTGATTGCCACTGTCTCTCTATGTGTGTGTGCGTGTGATCGATCTGGGCATGTCTATGTATATCTCTGTCTGTCCGTTTGTTAATTTGTTTGCCGCTGCATGGTTGTTATTCCAGGAGAGCAGTACGTTCAGCCCATGTCAATGGTATCAGCTATGGCTTTATGGAGGCCGCAATGTTCTGCTGTTATGCAGCATCATTTAGGTTTGGTGCATATTTGATGGTTGAAAATGAAATGACCATGATGGAAGTCATGAAGTAAGTGTCTCGTCTCGTCTTTTCACACCCAAGCAGTCCTCTTTTGATTTGCTTATTAATTTTGCAGTACATGTAGAGTTTTTTGACCTAGTGAGTGTATACATGCAAGGGATTGGTTATACTTTTTACCCAAGTAAAGGTTGTTTATACTTACAAATCTCACCAGGGGCGCAGCGTCCTATACGCATATACGCATGTGCATACTTGAAGTTACCGAATTTTTTTAAATTTTTACCAATTGTTTCGAATTTTAAAATTTTACTTGTACGCAACCAAGACTTTTGTGATGAAAAAAAAACAAAAACACTTTGATTAAATCGTAAAATTGAATCCAAGCTCGAAAACAAAAACGCAGTATTTTTTGTTCAGTTTACTTAAGTTGTTTTTTTAGATCATATGTACTTGTGTGTACCTGAAAGAAGGACCACGCTGCGCCCCTCCTCACCAACAGTCTCAAAACTACCCTCAGCATACAGTACTTAGCCATGTGATCACAAGTCATTCATAATTCACTAAAATTCATCTTGTTGTTGAGATGATGATTTGATGCATGTTTACTTCTAACATAAACATGAAAAAGTATTTGAAATTGAAATGAAGATATTTGTGTGTGACTAACTATACTTCATGTTGTAATTTCACAGGGTTGTGATGTGTATCGTCATTGCTGGCATGATGTTTGGAGAAATATCAGGCTTTTCTCCTGACTACGTGAAGGCTAAAGTAGCAGCAGCACGGATCTTTAAACTGTTTGATCGTGTACCTCTTATTGACAGCTCTTCTGATGAAGGCACTAAGCCGGTAAGTAGCATAATGCCCCCACGCTACACCATTCTGCATTGCAGGATCTTTCGATGCTATCTACACAGCTTCAATATGAATAAACGTCTGATTTTTTAATTCTTTTGTATAATAATGTTTCATTCATTCTTTTATCTACTTTTTACAACAAACTGGTATATATAAGAATAGATGTAAATGACTAAAAAGAAGACTACAATGAACTGCGTCAGTGTTCCTAAGGAAACAGTTTGCTATAAACGTAATGATTTGGATCACCATAAAGATGTATAAAATGCTGACGTTTCGGACGTTAGTCCTTTGTCGGAGTAAGTGTATAATATGCCAAAACTCTCGACGTGGTCGTCATACAGAGATTTCCAGTCTATATCTATTATAAAACCGACACCACTTTTTCAACCTGTCTGCTTTAGAAGCTATTACCTATACAAAATCTGATTATTTATCAAGGCAAAGTACATTATGTCAATTCTTTTCTAATCTTATCTATGTTGTACAATTTTGTAGTCAATGGTTCAAGGCACCATCCAGCTTAATGATGTACGTTTTTGTTATCCTACACGTCAAGATGTTAAAGTTCTACGTGGACTTAACTTGCTAGTTAGACCAGGACAGACCCTGGCCTTGGTGGGGTCTAGTGGATGTGGTAAAAGTACTGTAGTTTCTTTGTTGGAAAGATTCTATGATGTAGAGTCTGGTCAAGTGGTAAGTTATCACGCAGTCTGATGATGGTGGTTGCAGACATAGGGGAATTCCACTAATTTTATTGGAAGTCATATAAGTCTTTGGCCTGTCTAACATACAGTATGTTTCGTCCCTGCCAACAAGCTCATTTGACAACGGAGCTGTTCACACAAATTCGTAGCACTAGATTAGGTCTACACCTGATCGATTATATTCCTAACATGGTATACACAAGTTTTATTGATCTCAACTCGATTATCTCATAAGAATCGTGATGAACAAAACCCATTTATACTCTGAGCATGAATTTTATGTTCCTTTTCACGTTGTCCTCCTTTGCACTCATAGCAACGACAGCAGGCTAGAAGACATATGACAAACAACATGTTCTAAACCTAATGCCTTAACATAAAAATACATTAGCATAACTCCCTCGCAATAACCCGCTCTTTCCCATCATTCATCCTATTATAATCATATCAGTGCCTTAATTGACTATGATCAATGTTGTTTGTAGGCTTTGGATGGAAGTGATGTACGAAATCTTAATATCAAGTGGCTTCGATCTAAACTGGGTATTGTGTCACAAGAGCCGGTGTTGTTTGGTTTTAGCATAGCAGAGAATATTGCTTATGGTGATAACAGCCGACAAGTCAGTATGGATGAAATAGAAGCAGCTGCTAAATCAGCCAACATACACAGTTTTATCAACTCTCTGCCTAAGGTATAAGAACAGTTAGACTACATTAACACACTGATATTGAACAACAGTTCTTGATGGTTGCCCGATTGTATTCTCTGATGATTGTGTGACTGTATTCTCTGATGATTGTGTGACTGTATTCTCTGATGATTGTGTGACTGTATTCTCTGATGATTGTTTGACTGTATTCTCTGATGATTGTGTGACTGTATTCTCTGATGATTGTGTGACTGTATTCTCTGATGATTGTGTGACTGTATTCTCTGATGATTGTGTGACTGTATTCTCTGATGATTGTGTGACTGTATTCTCTGATGATTGTTTGACTGTATTCTCTGATGATTGTGTGACTGTATTCTCTGATGTGATTGTGTGACTGTATTCTCTGATTCTGATGTTTATGTGACTGTATTCTCTGATGATTGTGTGATTGGTTTTCAGGGATACGAAACTCTCGTTGGAGATAAAGGAACGTTGATTTCTGGCGGTCAAAAACAACGAATCGCTATTGCCAGAGCCCTTGTTAGAAATCCGCAGATTCTACTTCTTGACGAAGCCACCTCAGCTTTGGACACAGAAAGTGAACGGGTATGTGTGCGATTTGTTTTGCCTTCTTCCCTTTGCTCGTCATTCCTATTTCCTGCAGTCCTTCTTTTCTTCTTCCTCATTTGATTCGTCTTCGCTCCCCTCATGTCTTTTTTCAATTTTTTCCTCGTATATTTTCTCTTGTTCGTGATGTGTTTTTTCTTGGCAGGTTTTTTTCTGCTCTTGACTTTAGTGCAATGATTTGTTTTAGATTGTTCAAGATGCTCTCGATGCTGCCAGTAAAGGACGAACAGTGATCATGATTGCTCACCGACTATCAACCGTCAAAAATGCAGACATGATAGCTGTCATCCATCATGGACAAGTAGTAGAACAAGGAACACATCAAGAACTTCTAGCTATGAATGGCTACTATACTGGACTTGTTTCTGCGCAGATGATTAACGATGACAGCGAATGAAATCTACGATGACAAAAAAAAAACTTAACGATTCCGCATGTAAAGCCTTTACTTGTTATGCGAACCATCCCACCGATCGCTTTTTTGTTCACTCACTAATTCGGTCCTTCGAGTCATCCATATTTATCGATGTATTGGTATATTTATTAAACAACTTGATGATAGTACTTTTTGGTAAACAATTAATTAAAAACTAATTGAAATAAACGTTTCGTTGCCATTACGTCAACATCGTCAGATTCATTTGACTTGACCATGTTGCCGTGATGGCAACGAAACGTTGTCTATTTCAATTAGTTTTTGTACTTAATTATTAAACAACTTTTTATTAAAAAGTACCATTTGGTTGAAGATACCAGTTTTGCATTTAATACTATGCCAACCAACGAAATTTTGAACTTAACTATTTATTTATTTATATTTATTTATCCTGTTTGCGTTCTTTTTATTCATTCATTCATTTATCATTTATTTATTTTTTTTATTCATTCGTTCATATTTATTCATCTATACATTTGTTCATTCAAGTCGATCTGTCATTCTTTCTGAGTATATTGTATTGTAAGTTTTTATAGTGATCGATGCATTATGTTTTATAGAGTGATCATGTTTTTATCTTAGGGTGAGTTAGTGTGTATACATAAGTATTTTGTTAAATATTTTATTGGATATGTAACCGAATAAATATTTTGATTACTCCATAGCAGTCTTCGTTGTCAATGCGTGCAATATCGTGCATCCCCGTTTCATTCATAAGTTCTGTGTCGTTAAATTCTTGCGTTTTAGTTTTCTTGACACGTATTTCCAGACCATACCTCAAACAAGTCTTGTGAATAATATATTTCTAGGATTTCCTTTAGTTCAGTAAGTTGAACGTTTACTTAAGATAGTAACGGATCATCAATTAATTCGTCAATGAATTTTTTTATAAATTATGTCAATTAAAGTCCAGTGTTAGGGTATTCAAATACAGAAAAATAAGAAGGGGGTCCCCGTAATGGTTTTCGAGATATAATCTACTTCAACCAATAAATACAAAGTACTCAGGTCCATTTGTGAAAGAAATGCAAAAAACTGTTTCGAACTATAGGTGTTGAGTTACGAAAACATATCAAGATAAAAAATCCATCCAATATTTTATAAGTAGTGTAAAAAAGTAAATTGTAAAAAGCAAAATTCCGTGTATTGAGGCAAATTATATGTTCGTGCGGGTGTAAAAATGTTGAAATTTGAGAAAATTTGTCAATAAACTTCTTTTTTTTATACTCTCTTTATCCTAAGAATAAAATATGTAGAATCGAATGAAAAAGAAAAAAAATGGGGGTCCCCGTGTTATTTTTGGAGCTATAAGCTAAAAACGCGCGGAAAATGTTGTAATTTCGATGTTTTGGCCGGAAAGGCATGGACACTAACTTCTATTTAGGTCCATATAAAGCGTTTCAAAGTTAATTTTAAGTGAAAAGTCCGCAAGTGGCCAAATTTTGCCTTTAACGTACGGTTTCAATTTAGCTGCGCAGGAAATATTATTCAGATCCACATGCGCGAGCTCGATGCGTAGTAGCAAGTGTCCGGTACTACCTTAAATTTCACGAGCAGCTATCTTTAATACCCAATCAAAGAACCAATTAAACACAGGAGGACTTTCCACACCGCATTGTCTTGTTCCTGCTTCAATGGAAAATTCACTTGTATCTCCGCAAATCTTGCCATCATATAACAACCATAAAATATCAATTAACTTCTTACAGCCAGTTCTATCTACCAAGACTTCGTTGATATGTCTAGGAACTTTATCAAATGCTGCGTGCGCAATTAAATCAATACATAGAGCAACGGTCCGACCCTCTGTGTTCTTCAATACCTGTCGTAGCAGAAACTTCATCAGTTGTTGATCTGTCCTTTCTAAAACCAAACTGTGCTTTGGAGAGTTTCTTCGTAACTTTCCTTCATTCGTGTAACAATTATCTTAGACAAAATCTTTGAGATGTTAGAGCCAACTGATAGTCGTTTACTTCCTTTCTTATGAAGACACGAGTTTTCACAAGAGCCGGCGGTGAGAAATCAATCATTTTTCGTAAATTTGATAGTCTACACTCTATGATTTTTCGTAAATTTCATGAGACTTGGTGCATGATTTTTCTTCTAAAGTCACACATTTTCCGTAAACTTGATGGACTATAGTTCATGCTTTATAATTTCATCGAAAGTCAATTTTTTTCGTAAATTTGATGGGCCTTGGTCCATGATTTTTCATCGAATATCATGAATATTTTGTCCTTTTGATGGGCTATAGTCCATGATTTTTCATCGAATATCATGAATATTTTGTCAATTTGATGGGCTATAGTCCATGATTTTTCATCGAATATCATGAATATTTTGTCCTTTTGATGGGCTATAGTCCATGATTTTTCGTCGAATATCATGAATATTTTGTCAATTTGATGGGCTATAGTCCATGATTTTTCATCGAATATCATGAATATTTTGTCCTTTTGATGGGCTATAGTCCATAATTTTTCATCGAAAGTCACACTTAAGCTTCTTTCGTAAATATTATGGGCTATAGTCCATGCTTTTTAATCGAATATCTGACGAATATTTCGTAAATTGGATGGGCTTTAGTCCATGATTTTTGTCGAAAATGGCACATTTTTCGTAAGTTTGATGGGCTATAGTACATGATTTTTCTTCGAATATCGCGCATATTACATAAATTTGATATGCTAGTCTATGTTTTTTTTCATGGAAAATCGCGCACATAAAATCTTGTTCCATATTTTTTCGATTTTTGTACTTGATGTACTCATAAAAAATACCTGAGTGGTGCATGAAAAAACTCAATATCACTCATTTGACGTCTATACTGCTATCATTTTCATTTTTGGATCATAGTTAATATAGTGGAATGTTTGGATAGGTGCTTTGGAGGTGCTACGTGATGTACTCGCTTGTACGCTTAGTTTTTGACCACGACTACAGCTACAACTGTACTTTGCTGATGAATTTATTAGAGATGGTAGGAAAATCGCGCATTCTGTGACTTTTCCCTGGTTGTAGCCAGTAGTGGTCAGTATTGTCAGAACATTGGTAAGGAAGGCCTAGTCTGGGACCTAAACTCGCCTTAACTCGCAAGGGACCGGCTTATTTCTCCTTCACTGACTTGGCTCGCTGGGTTAGCCTTGTTAGCTCGGTCTGCCATTAGGGAGAGCGCTGGTGTTGTCGAAATCTTCGGCCTATACGTAAGTGCTGCAAAGCCGCCATGCGATGCTTCAGCTCTGTATGTGTCTGGAGGCATGGTCCGAGTCTTCGTTATTGCTTGATATTTTTGCTTGTTTATATTCTTCATCTTATTACTAATTCTCCATAAGCGAAATCAATTATTGAAACAATTATAAAATCAATAGAGAAATAATTTTCAATTTTCCATTTTTTGCAGAGTATATTTTAGGAATAACTATTTCGATATTCTTTCTGGAATGTTTAAAAAAAAACACGAAAAACATTGATTTCTTATAAATGTGAGACCAGTACATATGTATCTATAATTTAATTCTTTCACTTATATGTGACGAATATACACACCTACTACATGAAAGAAAAATTATATTACCAATGTGGGCCGGTAGACACCTATATGTTTGACAATCAATGTGGGACAACATATGCATGACATCATTACATGAACGAGTGTAATTATCTCATTGATGATATAATGACCTTGCATGTCATACGTGTTAGTTTATCCCACATTGATGATAGAATTATGTTGAATGTCCGTGTTATTTTGTCCCACATTGATGATAGAAAAGCCTATAGGTCGTCCAACATCGATGAGAAGATTACCTTGCAAATTTATTATCCCACATGGACTAGCCATAAAATATTTAGAGGTATAAAAGCGGTGTCAATGCGTTAACAGTTGGTAGATCGCAGTGAAGCGGGGCGTGGAATTTGCCGTTTATGGTCTAGGGGCCGGCTTATTTCTCCCTCACTGATCTGGTTCGCTGGGTTAGCCTTGTTAGCTCGGTCTGCCATTAAGGATAGCGCGGCTGTTGTCGAAATCTTCGGCCTATACGTAAGTGCTGCAAAGCCGCCATGCGATGCTTCAGCTCTGTATGTGTCTGGAGGCATGGCCCGATTTTTTGTTCTTCTTTATTGCTTGATATTTTTGCATGTTTGCAGACTTTTGGCACAGCGAGTGAAGCCTGGGGGGTATCTTTTATGGTTTAAAAATATGAAATTTATCAAATTCTCACTTTTTGGTATCTTTTATAGGGGTTGAAAGCCACGGAAACTCATGATTTTGGTATCTTTTAGGGATGAAAATCTTGAAGCCACGCCCTTTTGAAAAACGAGTTAAGGCGAGTTTAGGACCCAGACTAGGCCTCGCAATTTATGTCATTTTGATTTCGTTTTGCATTTTGATTTGTTAGTAATATGACGGCCATTCATCAACTTGCAGCACAGTTAAAACACAAATGATTTTGTTTCGCGTGACCTTTGACGACCAATTTACGAATAAAATCTCACTTGCAGCAACGATTGTTTAATGAACGTCTTTATAGGTCTACCACGCATGCTCGCGATATCTAAGAAGAGTCTCCGCTACATGGCCAATATCATCCTCTTGACCAGCGTCGAGAAACATAAGACTCTGGGGAAACGGAATTTTCAGCTCCGATTTTGGAGTTTCGGTCACTTCTGCGCACGCAGAAGTTGATAGTCAAGTGAGAAAATATTAGTAGTTAAAGCCCTCTATACCGGACTCTACTGGGACCAAATTAAATTTCCGGTTAAGAGGGGGTTCCGGTTTATTGAGGTTTTTGTATAATCATTGAAAAACACACTGTAAATTAAAGGCACGATCATTTTTGCATTTGAGTATCGCTATATCAATAAAGTAAACATGTTATATTCATTTACATTTTCGTTGTCAACTTTGGCACTTTTTCCGAAGATTTGAAATGCTTTGACAAAATAAGGCGATTTCAGATGATCAAGCCAGCTGTTTAAATTATTGAAATCAGCAATTTTGTCCGGACTAGCGAGGTAAATTCTATTGTGAAATATCGTTTTGAATAGAAATTATTGTCCGGTTTCCGGAATAGAGGGGTTCCGGTTTAGTGAGGTTCATTTTACAAAAGATATATAGGGAAAATTTCCGGACCAAAAACATTGTCCGGTATAGAGAGAATTCCGGTAAACTGAGGGTCCGGTATAGAGGGGTTTCACTGTAGTTGAGATTTATATAAACGTTTCAATAATTTTTGCATTTTCTGTCCAACTTAAGTAAAAAATAGCAGTTAACTGAGTTGTGGGCAAAAAATTAGTAGTTAATTGAGATTTCGGTACCCCCATTAGAACCCTATTTCATTTGAGAATCAGATTTTGGGTTGATTTTGTTCATGAACAGAAAGCTTACAAGTTTCATAAGGTTTATCTTCATGTAGTTTATTAAAAAAGAAAATTAATACATATGGTGCATATTTATTAACAACACTAGATTATATGTCATAAATTTAATATCACTAGAACATCAACAATGAAAAACCAATATACGATTTCTAGCATGAATCACTGTTATTTGAATAGATATACGGTGTAGTAAATACTTTTATTAATTCAATATTGATATTATTGATACATGTCATACGACATTTATGACCATGCTGTTTCTACCAGTCAATCGTCTTTGCCTCATGCACAGTTCCATCAAACGAGCAATTTGACTACAAAAGTTATATATTTTGAAAACTATTGTTTGCACTTTATAAAAGCAAGTCTATATCTGTTAAATATGTTTTTTTTTTCAAGTTAATGTATAGATAGTGGTATATATATGTCAACAAAATTGCTATAAATATAGCTTATCACATCATAAATAGTTTCTCACAAATTAAATGTTTACAATATATTGCTTTTTTTATAAAAAAAACGTCATTTTTAAAGCTGATATGGAACAATCGATTGGTCAAAGAGCTCTATAACTTAAGACCGTGCTATTAGTACTATGATGTCAGTCGTCTTTATTCTTTGTATCAAAACCTGCATGCTTCTTGTGTCCTCCCCAATCGCACTTTTACCTAGTCATGGCATTTTTTGTTATACTTCTCACGGAAAACCTTATTACTAAAAAACTCTTTTCTCTCCTGTATTTTATAATATGACCATAGTCGATATTTAGAAAATTGCTAGACTGCGAGCCCTTGCGTACATTTTCTTCCAGAATTTGTGGACGAGCGAGTATGAGGAGAGGGCGAGGGGTAATATCCACAATACCCCTCCCCCAAAACCTAGATTCCTCGCACTGTTCACAGTCTAGAAAATTGTATATCCGAGGTGCTTCTTCGAAAAGGATGTTTTTCGCTTTTTTCACCTACAGAAATCATAAGGCTTGATTTGTATAGGAGTCAAGCTGAAATCAGTATATCGTCAAGATTAAAAAACAAAAAATATTATAATAAGCATACAATATTACCATTCCATAGTTTATATGCAGTTGCCTCCCACAAGCTAATAAACGCTCATCCAGATGGATTGCTCACATTGTTTAAGTAACTATAAGATACTATATTGGATCATTTCATTCGCTGTCATCACTAATCATCTGCGCAGAAACAAGTCCAGTATAGTAGCCATTCATAGCTAGAAGTTCTTGATGTGTTCCTTGTTCTACTACTTGTCCATGATGGATGACAGCTATCATGTCTGCATTTTTGACGGTTGATAGTCGGTGAGCAATCATGATCACTGTTCGTCCTTTACTGGCAGCATCGAGAGCATCTTGAACAATCTAAAACAAATCATTGCACTTAAGTCAAGAGCAGGAAAAAAGCTGCCAAAAAACACATCAAGAACAAGAGAAAATATACGAGCAAAAAAATGAAAAAAGACATGAGGGGGGCGAAGAAGAATCAAATGAGGAAGGAGTAAAGAAGGAACGCAGGGAATAGGAATGACGAGCAAAGGGAAGAAGCCAAGACAAATCGCACACATACCCGTTCACTTTCTGTGTCCAAAGCTGAGGTGGCTTCGTCAAGAAGTAGAATCTGCGGATTTCTAACAAGGGCTCTGGCAATAGCGATTCGTTGTTTTTGACCGCCAGATATCAACGTTCCTTTATCTCCAACGAGAGTTTCGTATCCCTGAAAACCAATCACACAATCATCAGAGAATATAGTCACATAAACATCAGAAAATAGAATCAGAGAATATATAGATACGTAAACATCAGAAAATAGAATCAGAGAATACAGTCAAACAATCACATCAGAGAATAGAGTCACACAATCATCAGAGAATACAGTCACACAGTCATCAGAGAATACAGTCACACAATCATCAGAGAATAGTCACACAACCATCAGAGAAATCAGTCACACAATCATCAGAGAATACAGTCACACAATCATTAGAGAATACAGTCACACAATCATCAGAGAATACAGTCACACAATCATCAGAGAATACAGTCACACAATCATCAGAGAATAGTCACACAACCATCAGAGAAATCAGTCACACAATCATCAGAGAATACAGTCACACAATCATCAGAGAATAGTCACACAACCATCAGAGAAATCAGTCACACAATCATCAGAGAATACACTCACACAATCATCAGAGAATACAGTCACACAATCATTAGAGAATACAGTCACACAATCATCAGAGAATACAGTCACACAATCATTAGAGAATACAGTCACACAATCATCAGAGAATACAGTCACACAATCATTAGAGAATACAGTCAAACAATCATCAGAGAATACAGTCACACAATCATTAGAGAATACAGTCACACAATCATCAGAGAATACAGTCACACAATCATCAGAGAATACACTCACACAATCATCAGAGAATACAGTCACACAATCATCAGAGAATACAGTCACACAATCATCAGAGAATACAGTCACACAATCATCAGAGAATACAATCGGGCACCCATCAAGAACTGTTGTTCAATATCAGTGTGTTAATGTAGTCTAACTGTTCTTATACCTTGGGCAGAGAGTTAATAAAACTGTGTATGTTGGCTGATTTAGCAGCTGCTTCTATTTCATCCATACTGACTTGTCGGCTGTTATCACCATAAGCAATATTCTCTGCTATGCTAAAACCAAACAACACTGGCTCTTGTGACACAATACCCAGTTTGGATCGAAGCCACTTGATATTAAGATTTCGTACATCACTTCCATCTAAAGCCTACCAACAACATTGATCATAGTCAATTATAAGGCACTGATATGATCATAATAAAAAACTCAAGGTAGGAGGAATGATGGGAAAGAGCGGGTTATTGCGAGGGAGTTATGCTAATGTATTTTCATGTTAAGGCATTAGGTTTAGAACATAATGTCTTCTAGCCTGCTGTCGTTGCTATGAGTGCAAAGGAGGACAACGTGAAAAGGAGCATAAAATTCATGCTCAGAGTATAAATGGGTTTTGTTCATCACGGTTCTTATGAGATAATCGAGTTGAGATCAATAAAACTCGTGTATACCATTTTAGGAATATAATCGATCAGGTGTAGACCTAATCTAGTACTACGAATTTGTGTGAACAGCTCCGTTGTCAAATGAGCCTGTTGGCAGGGACGAAACATATTGTATGTTAGACAGGCCAAAGACTTATATGACTTCCAATAAAATTAGTGGAATTCCCCTATGTCTGCAACCACCATCATCAGACTGCGTGATAACTTACCACTTGACCAGACTCTACATCATAGAATCTTTCCAACAAAGAAACTACAGTACTTTTACCACATCCACTAGACCCCACCAAGGCCAGGGTCTGTCCTGGTCTAACTAGCAAGTTAAGTCCACGTAGAACTTTAACATCTTGACGTGTAGGATAACGAAAACGTACGTCATTAAGCTGGATGGTGCCTTGCACCGTTGACTACAAAATTGTACAACATAAATAAGATTAGAAAAACCCTGCACAATAGACAGTTGAATATATTGTTTGGGGTTATATGATACTCACAGGTCTACTGCCTTCATCAGAAGAGCTGTCAATAAGAGGTACACGATCAAACAGTTTAAAGATTCGTGCTGCTGCTATTTTAGCTTTCACGTAGTCAGGAGAGAATCCAGAGATATGACCAAACATCATGCCAGCAATGACGATACACATCACAACCCTGTAGAAAACAAACAAATAAGAAACACCATATAATCATATAATCTTAATTGGACATCATACGTAGAACATGTCACAAAAATAAAATGATTAAGAGATGTATATGAGCTATTTACATCACCAATAACTATTCCCCTGGTTACACAAATCTGCTGACTTTTATGTGGATTGTAATGCCATTTTTTATACCCATAATGGGGGTTGAGCTTGTAACTCCTGAACGTCTGTAAGCCTATGACCCCTGCCCTGACTGCAATCCTTGTGATTCCAAGTTTGTCATCCTCAATGTTATGCCCCTGTTAACATTGCTCTTTAAGCCTACATGACCCCAATTCACATGATTTCTCCCTGATCCCATGCCTGTGATACTCTGATTCTCAGTCTGTGATTCCAATTCATACTAGAGATTCCTGATCCTGAGAAAGTCATCCCTGATCCTGAACATATGATCTCCATTGGAAATTCCTTGCGATTCCTGATCCCATCCCTGTGATACTCTGATTCTCAGTCTGTGATTCCAATTCATACTAGAGATTCCTGTGAAAGTCATCCCTGATCCTAAACATGATCCCCATTGGAAATTCCATGCGATTCCTGATCCTGTGATACTCTGATCCCAGTGATTCTAATCCTATGTGATCCTACACTGTTTTCCCTGATCCACATTCCATGTCACATCTCCTGACATAAACATTCATTCTACTCAGTAATAATAAAAAAAAACACAAGAGGGAAAAGAAGAATAGTTGACTTACTTCATGACTTCCATCATGGTCATTTCTCCTTCGACCATCAGATACGCACCAAACCTAAATGATGCTGCATTACAACAAAACATGATAGCCTCCATACAACCATAGCTGATACCATTGACATGGGCTGAACGTACTGCTCTCCTGGAATATCAACCAAACAATGTCAAATATGATGATATAAAAAAGATAAAAATGATAACACAAATGCAAAACAACAGACGGACAAATTTCAAACAAACATACATTCATAGTCTGTTTAGATATGCAGCATATTCGCCAAACATCATCCCCACAGTCAGACAGCAGACATACAAACAGTCAAATATCTTACTTGTAAGGTCTTGTTAGAAGTGTAGAGAACTTATGACAAAACGTTTGCTCTCTCCCTAGAGATGCAATGGTTCGAATATTCTCAAAAGCCTCAACCGCAACCTAAAACAATACACCACAATAATTAGGAAGACCAGGATTCAACCAGGATATTAACCCTCAATCTCAATCATATAAATTACTAACTGTGCAGGGGGGGGGGGGAGGGGAGGACTTTAGAGGTGCACAAGAGAGCATATCCCCATGAAACGTACTATACATAGTGCATTATAACTATCAAAATATTGTTATATTATTATAATTAGAGGATAGTATTAGCAGTAATGTTCCTTTAGAACATGGATGAGATATGTAAAATTTCTATTCGCTTATTTTATCAATTATGTATAATTTAATATCAAAATCTTACCTTCCCAGCTTCCATAACATCAGCATTTTCTTTGTTGTCTCCCATAAAGGTCTTGATTTGTAGTACACCAGCAATGGCAATCAAAGGAATAAATGCCAACACCACTAATGTCAGCTTCCAGCCATTAATGAATGAATACACAAGTGAGGCAATAACAGTGGCTATCGTCATGGCGACAGTACCAAGTCTTGAACCAGTTGCCTGACAGAGCAAAGTGATGGGTTATTAGGGGATAAAAACGATACTAGATGACATGTATTATTATTCAAATAGAAAGACATGATATTGTTTTTCGGAGTTGTAACTTACCCCTTTAACATCTGATGCATGTGTGGCCAGGGCTGTGGTTAGAGCTCCTGTACCATGAAGTGGATCATCAAAAAATGACATTTCCTGGAAAAGAAGAGGACAAGAAACAATCATTAATCAGATGTTAAAATAATCTTTTTTTTTACTTCTAGTGCATGCAATGGACATGATAATTCTTAGAGCCAATAGTGAGAGACTGGCAAATAATATCTTTCCAGACCACAAATTATAGTGTACATGTATAATAAAACAGTGAGTGTAAATTATGTTCACCAGCCCTTGAGATCAAACCACAATGGGATTACATTACCAAGAGATGTAATCGACTATGCTATATGGCATCTAACCTGTTTTAGTAAACACTTGAACGATGTGTGGCGAAGTCTTGTGGTCAACCGTTCTCCAGATATTGCAAACATGAAATTCTAAAGAGAAAAACAGGCCATCAGTAAGACAAAAAACAGTGTGGTAGTTACTACATCAGTTATTTGAGGCAGAAATGATAAACAATGAAAGGAAAAGGAAAAAAATGAAGAAAATAGTCAGAAAAAAGAAATATAAAGAAAAGAAAAACAAATTTAAAAAGAATGTAAAAAGGTTTGTGTCACCTGAAGAAGCTGAGTAAAAAATGAAAAACCTCCAAATGCTAAGAACATCAACGACCAAAAGATGGACTCTTTTTCAAATACATCGCGTTGATCGACCTTAGTGAAGACCTAAAATGAAATGGACATGGGCATAGTTGCATCAGTAATAATATAATGATGTATATATTGAGATAAGCACATGCAAGTTTAAAGTTTAGATTCAATCAATGTTTGATTAGAGAATATCAAAACACACTTAATCATCATTATAATTATGCAAAAATCAACTGTGTGCAAAGATGTGTGTAAAATAGCAAATGTAGGAGTGTGAGAGAAAGTCTCCTCAATTAATACAAATACTAGGTAACCTTGAATCTAATAAAAAAGAGAGAATTAGATATTTTGGGTATTCTCGTGTTTTTTAATGTGTTGTCATTGTCTCAACTTCCCACATGTGTTGTAATTAGGTGACTGTGATGGAGAAAAATCATACCAGTCAACAGTTGGTAATATATGTAATACACTTACATTAAGAATTTCACCAAGAATCAAGGCAAATACAAGTGGAAAGACTCCATTACCCATGGATGCAATTATACCAACAACCATGTACCGCCATTCTGGGGTGTTTAGCTTTAGGATACGCATGATTGGTGCTGGCTGGACTTTTTCTTCTATAACTTTATCTGATGTGGGCTTCTTTTCTGCCTGTATAAACGTGAAATTCAAACCGTAATGAAAGAAAAGGTTTATTAAACACAGTCTACCAAGGATATCTGAACAATTCAAAAACATCACAAACAAGAATATTTAAGGTAATTCCGTAGTTTTGCACTGCGCACAGTTCTGCGCATATTTCGAATTTTAGAGTTTTACATTTCTTATCATCAATAGATACAGAGCTATGTCTGAGAAACACTTTAACGTTAAAACACGAACAGTTTTCACATTTTCAAGTGAAAAATTACGAATTTCTTTAAACTCGCCCCATTCCTCTCTCGGATAATCCTTGATATTATTGAAATTTGAGAATATTTCTCAAAATATCTCGCAAACCAATACGGGCACCTATCTTTTTTATTTCATAATATCATTTGAAATCATGTTTTTTAAAACATATGTGATCGATGACAAAATTCTATGGCTAGATTTTTTGATATTTCAAAAAGTGTTTCGTTCGAAATGTTAATGAAGCCCGGAAAAATTCGAACATTTTGTTAATTTTTGCTTTATTTCTCTTCGCTGTTAAATTTTAGTGAAAATCTCTTGCTTTACATCGGTAGCCCAATGTATAAGGAGTACATTTAAGCACATTAAAAATATTTGGTATTGACCAATCTCAGTCAAGAGATACTTTTATGTATGATGCCCATTTTCGAATGTTAGACGCTAAATTGACAAAAGTAGGTATACTTTAACAATTTTTCTCACGAAATCCAATACGGTGACCCCGTTTTTTTATTTTATATTTTTGATGAATAACTCAAAATGTTTTACCGTAGAAAGTTTTATCAAAATTCTATGGCTAGTTCTATTACTACGGAATTACCTTAATTAGCTATGTCCAAAATGATAATAAAAATATTAAAATAATCATAATACTTGCTGACCTTTTCATCTCTTCGTTTTGCAGATAATCTCTGTGAGGCACGCAAAGAAAGTTGTCTTTTTAAAACTTCATGTTTTTCTTCGCTTCCACTAGACATTGATGACATACTCCGCATAAATTTAACAGCAGCATTTGTTTCTACAGAGAGAAGTTATAGAATAAAGCATAAGCAACTACAATGGTACTTTATTTTACTTTCAATTGACAGTTGCATGTCCAAGCTCTGTCTGTGATCTATTAATAACAGCAGACTTGTAAATTGAATGCCTGAGCTCATTGACAATAATTTTATATGCAACTAATCTAATGTATTTCACATGACCAGCTAGGAAATGTCAATACCACCAGAAAATCTCTGACCTTCGAGTGCTCATGGTCCTTGGAAATCAAACCTACATCTTCAGTATTCTAGACTAATGTGTGCTACACTGCAAGGACCAACCCTTGTTCAGTAGCAACTTGCAGGAATATGAAGTATAATATATCCATGACAATCCCAATTAAGTGTCATTTTACAGATTAGTCACTTTAAAGCACATTGATACATTAGGGTAAATGTGGGAACTGCTTTAATTTTTAAGGCTCACTTTTGAGGAAAGATACATTACATGGAAGGCAACATTATTTCCCTTCTCAGTAATCAAATGAGCAATCCAACCTGTGGGAATAATGGGATTGCCTGTCTTCTGGATTAAAGGTGTTAATTACTCATCAATACCTTGAGCTTGTGCATTGTCATCTCCCTCTTTACTAGCTTCTGGAGGAGCTTCTTCATTTTCAAAGGTCTGAAAAATGGCATAGAAATAATTAGTGTGATTTGTATCTCTATCCCAGCAAATTAATTTTTCCTTTGATAACAGCATCTTATGAAAACAGTAGTCCAACACTAAAACCACCAAGGTGTACTGAGGTGTACTTCATGGTGAAACTAGGTCCTCAACAACATATTTACATCATCATCATGATATAATCACTGTCATCATAATATATATCAGATACCATCAACACCTTGTGCATCATAACCAGCCATCTCTTCTTTTTTTGCTGGTTGGACTGCTGTATATATGTTTGAGGACTCTCTTAACTGTACAAAAGTGAAAGTAAATTACCTGTAAAGTAACCAGCTGTTTGTAGACTCCATCATGTGCCATGAGTTCACTGTGAGAGCCCTGTTCTGCTATCACACCATCTTCAAAAGCAGCAATTAGATCAGCTTTTCTGACAGTAGATAGACGATGGGCAATAATGATGGTAGTACGACCTTCACTAGCCTGCAAACACATGATACTATTAAAAACTATCACTAAAGCACCTCACATGAACACAGGTACAGTTACTGATGTGGTCCTTCTGAATGAGGCTGTTTGATTAACCTGTAGCTCACATCATTGTTCCATTGTTCTTGATATTCTATGACTAGCTTAAAATATGTGTAAAGAGGAGCATTAATTGAGTCAGACATAAAAAAGCATGCTGTTACCTTCATTTGAGATGTTTTTACACTTTTCCTTTATAACAAAACACTTCAAACATTAAAGTAAGTCAGAATTAATGGAATGACAAGAATATCTCAAACCTTATCTAGAGCTGCTTTGACTAAAGATTCACTCTCTGTATCCAGAGCAGATGTTGCTTCATCCAGTAACAGTATTTTAGGATTACGAACCAGAGCACGGGCTATTGCAATACGTTGCTTTTGTCCACCACTGAGTTGGGCACCTCGTTCCCCAACAAGAGTATCATAGCCCTGAAAATAGTTATAAACAGCACAACACGAGGTCAGAATAGCCGTACAGAATCAAACCAAGACTTAAATTGTGCTGTTCTCACACCAGTTCATCACATTCAAGGAGTAAGTATTAATAACAAACAGTAAGAAGGCTAAAGAAACAAGACCTACATTTGGAAGTCGCTGAATAAAGTCATGAGCATTAGACATCCTGGTAGCTTTTTCAATGTCTTGCTGGGTAATCCCATCTTGTCCATATCGAATGTTCTCAGCGATTGTAGTAGCAAACAGGACCGGTTCTTGACTGACAACTCCAATGAACCGTCTTAACCAATTCAGATTCCATACTTTAACATCTCGATTATCAACAAGTATCTAAAATAAGAATAGAAAGTATGTATTATATCCAATACTCTCCTTTGTGACAAGTGACAAGGTTAATTGACTAGTGCGCAGTCTAATGTTTGAAGTCCAAGATTTAAACATTTCACTACACATATATTCAGCCAGTCTTCTTAACAATAAAAAGAGAGCACAATTAAACTTACAGAGCCTTGCTGTGGATCATAGAATCTCTGGATCAGTTTAATGACCGTACTTTTACCACATCCACTTTCACCCACAAGAGCAATTGTCTTTCCTGATTTAATTTCTAGATTGAGACCTTTCAAAATCTAAATAGAAATAAATACAATGTATCAATTAATTATTACACAATGTGATTGAAAAGACAAAAAGAATTTATTGGAAATTAATTAAGAATCTTTGCTGACCATGGTCATTATGATGATGATGATGTCCACAGATGAAGTGACAACACTGACTTATAGTCATCACAGTAATTTAGGTGATGATGATGAGAATTTTAAATGATGGTGGATTATGTGATGATGATAGTCACTACAAAAATAGCAATAATTAATGACAATTATGACAATAATGATGTTAATGATGAAGGTAGTGATGATGATGATAACAGGCTTTAGGATGATGAGTCCTCATGGAAATAATGCCAACAGTGATGGTGATGATGGTGATGATGGTGATGACAGTGATTATAAATGATGTTGACAATGACGATCAATAACAATGCTACTACATTTTCCTGTCACAATACCTTAACATCATCTCTTGATGGATAGTTAAAGTGAACATCTCTTATCTCAATCTCACCATACACATCAGTTGGCATTTCTCCCTCAATTGAACTGACATCTATTGGTGGTTGCCTATCAATGATTTTAAACAACTCTACAGCTGCTCCTCTTCCTGTTGATATTGCTTCTACATTTGGACCTGCTTGACCAAGTTGTGTGGCACCCACAAGAACAGAGAAGAACACCTACAATAGAAATGATGTCAATGAGGCATATTATGAATGTCTTAATTCCACTGACAAACAACAAGAGAGATATGGTTCAACAACAAAATAAATGGAAGCATGTCCTCCAGAATATCCAACTAAAAAAAGTCAAGAAGTAACAAATGATGTAACATACAGATGAAGGGAGGTTCTTCTTTGGAAACTATATATCTAGCATGTAGTACAGATATGTCTGTAGATCAATATCAAACAAGGTAAAAAAGCCTGAGGCAAGGGCATTTTCTTGTCTATTTGTTTAAGTTTAGTTTATTAATATTGGTTTTCTAGTCAACTTCACCCTCTACCCCTCACACCTGCCCCCTTTAATCATATGGTCAGGACCAGATTAACGTTGATTTCAAGTTTCTTACCACCAACAAATTTCCTCCAGTAAGGTCTCCATCTAAGACTAATGTGGATCCATACCTAGTAACAAAAAGTTATCATCACCATTAGTAACAGAAAATACTTCACTGATTATATGAATCACAGTTTTAGGTTTGTTTTTGTCTACTAGACAAACATTTGTGTGTGTGCCTGTTTGTTAGTGTCTCTCTGTCCGACTGTCTATCTAATATGTCTGTATGTGGCCTTTGTCTATATGACTGTATGTGTGTCTGTCCCAAATTGTCTCTGAAAGTACTGTTGCAATCTTGCATATTTTTGTGACCATACATAATACCGTCTGTCTCGTCAATATTTGTCCATATCTCAATAAAGCCATCACTCACCAGAATGCTAGAGCATAACTACCAAACATGATAAATTGGAAAAACCCAAAGCCAAGTCCCATGGAAAGCCCCTTTTTGATACCAAAGGCTTGTGCTTCATGGAGGTTTCCTGAGTACCTAATACACACAAACAGAATGTCTGGTTAAAGACACACTATTACCATATGGCTTATACAAAAGAAGTTAGACTTGCTTTGTTTAACTTAAGGTAATTCCACAGTTTTGCACTGCGCACGTCCTCTGCGCACGCTAACTGCAACACAAACTGTCAAACTATGAAATTTAAAATGGCGGTAATTTTCCGCGCGCGCTATTGCAATGAGAAAATATAACCAAAAAAGCCATTAATTATCAACTTAGGAATAATACCAGATGGTGCAAAAGATGTTCCAACCACTCTGTTTGGAGGAAAGTAAAAATTGAATCGTTTTCTCCCTGAATTCCTTTCGCTGAAGGGCTGCTTTTTCGTGCTCGATGACTTACCATAATGGCTTCCTGTGGTATATTTACACAGGTAGCCCAAAGTAAAAAGCCAAAAATTGCGTATTTGAACGAAAATAACTCCTTAACGAATTCGGTGACCCCCAGTTTTTATTTCAAAAATATTTTTGTAACAATAAATTCTACAACATATGTAGAAATCAAAAAAATTTACAGGTAGGATTTTGAATAATTCACAGTTTTAGGAGTTAGAAACGACCTCCAGAAGAGCTAAAATGGAATGTTTTAGAGGAGGAACACTTCGCTTGCATGCCACACAAACTAAGATAATGTCTCGTGGACCACTAAGAAAATAGTAGGTGATACGATAAAAGACTATTCCAAGTAGTGCTACTAAGTTTTTTAGTATAAGGAAAAGTAAACATGCTTTCTAGAGTTAGACAAACCTGTAAATGATTTTGAAAAAATTGTGCGAATTTGCGCGCGTAATAGGCAAAAACACCTTGTGTTTGGAGGCAATTATGTCGAAAACGAAATCGGCGACCCCAACTTATTTTTCTTTTAAGATGATTATCAACTCAAAAACTGTAAAATATCAGAAAAACAGCGATTTCTACAGGTAGAATCTATTCCTGTGGAATTACCTTAAGTCAAATTATGGCTTTTCTTGAGGATTGCCCGCCTGTAACATTTTAGTAAAATGTTTTGAAAAATTGGCAATCCACCATTATTAGCTCAGTTGTTGCAGGAAGTGATGTCACTTTCTCAAGGTCATTTTGATTTTAAAGATTTTATGGGGGAATGGTAAATTGTTATGCCATTTGTTGTATCTGAAGTGTTACAGTAGCCCTGAACACACCTGTTTGGCGGCATTGTATACTTGGCAAGTTTTGTACGTTTACATGTGAACGCTTCTTGAGCAAGTGATATCACATCCCTCGCCTTTATAATTGCATTTTGTTACCACTGAATAATCTATTTCATTTCATCAATATTATTTTGTTTCAATTGTTATCAAATGTATATAAAGCTCGTCCTTTGTTTCAGGATAATAAATACCAAATATAAGAAAAGGACCAAATACTTTTCAGTTTTATAAAACGTACCTTTGAACTTCTTTATCTTCTCCTCCAAAGGCTGCCACTGTTCTGATGGATGATAAAACTTCTTCAGCAATGGCACCAGCCTTGGCATAGGCATCTAGTTCCTTGGTTGTAAACACTGAGATCACCTAGATACCAATCATTTATAAAATCAATTGACACAAAAGTACTACTCACTGTGAAAGTTGGAGTTGGAAGTGCAAGGAGGAAGCATCCTTACAATTGCAGCATAAAGTCATGTACATGCTTCTATCAAAGTGTACAAGGGTATTCCAGTATGCCAAGAGTTGCATGAGTCTAACAGTCTAGTAAATCTATAAGAACTGCAAGCTTTACCTTTGCAATGATCCCACCAGCAATAATCTGCAGAGGGACAACTGATAAGATCACAAGTGTAAGCTTCCAATTGTAGCCAAAGCCAATACCAAAGCCAGCAAAGAAGGTTGTTACAAACTGTATAGTTATGCCCACTTTACTACCAATGCCTTCAACCACTTTGTTGATGTCACTATCAGATCAAAATATAATATTATATTAGCAGAGGATGACTTCTGATGATGAATTGTCATTGGCATGTGATTACCAAGGTATTCTTGAAAACAACTTATTTTTTGTAATAAAGTGAATTCAGACTTAAATAGGAAGTTAAATTTTGACAATTAAATGAAAAATTATATTTGTTGCTATTATATATGTGCTTTATAAAACAAATGGAGTGTGCTCAACTTTGTAAGACATGTTTGTCTTTATAGGATAGTGCTTTGGTACACACATCCAGGTGTTTACCACACCTATGAGCCATTACATGATGAGAAAAACAGATGTAGAAAGCAGTAACATGCTTACTCTGTCAAACGGCTGTTCAATTCTCCAGCTTCATAAACATCAAACCATCCAATATCCTGTCTCATCACAGACTGGAAAAATGCTATGCGCATCTTCTTGGTTTGCCTTACTGCTGACCAGGAAAACATTCCCATTTGTAGATATGAGACTAGTAGTGTTCCAATAGCTAAATAGACGTAATACAGAGCCAGCTCTGTCATCAAACTCTCCAGATCGCCAGATTGCATTTTTTGAAAATCAATCAAATTGTCAACAAGTCTGCCGAATATAATAAACTGCACAGGAGCAGCAGCACCATGGGCAATTGCTCCAAACACACCAAGGAAGATTAAAAATTTGTCTACCCCATCAGCATACTGAAACTAGTAAATAAAACATGAGATTAAAAACTATTATAATTTTTCTAACAAAATACTGAATTAAACTGAAACCCATCAGAGAGAGGTTATGAAATTCTGAAGCAGAGAGAAGACAATTGAATGAAAGAAAACTTCAAAATGCAGAACACAGAGCCCATGCATTATTGCATATTGATCCAAATTCGCATATTAAACTTCCCAATTCATGTCTATCTTTCCAATGGGTTCTTTCATTTTGTAAATTTGTATCGTTTTTTATTGTTTTTTTTTATATTAAGTTAAATCAACAAAGATTACAGATACTTCAAGTTGGATAAGTTGACAACCAGATCAATAATGAAACAGTCACTCATAGCCTTTATTGCAATGTTGGATGTATGCAAGGCACTTTCACATGATCTACAAATTTGTTTTCAAAAAAACTTTCACAAACTTCTTTGTTATTTATTTAACACACATTATACAATGAGACCCTAGTACATGGTTTATATGACTGCCCTATTTTGAGATCAATTTTGTAGATCCTAACGCAATCAGCTTGGACAATAATAAAAATTAGTATTTTACCAGTTTTGAGAATGGGACCATAGGAGGCTTTTCTTTCTTTTCCTTCTTCTTTCTGTTATTTAAAACATTATCTGATCAATAACATGTAGGAATCATAAAAAAAAACTTTTTACACAATCATATGGAAAATTCTTAGATTTAATTACTTAATACAAAATTTGTATACTGTAAATGATAATTTCTGAGTAGCTTTTGATGTTCTGTAACATTTCTGGCATTTACAGCCCAATGAACTACTTGCACTAAGTCACATGACCTCATTTCCACTAAATCATCAAGTGTCATAAAACTGACTTGAAAAGAGCATGCTATAATTAGTGAAAAGACCAACTTTCCACTCACCATACACAAGGAAACAGAAAACACATTGGGTAGTAGAAACTCACCATACACAAGGAAACAGAAAACACATTGGGTAGTAGAAACTCACCATACACAAGGAAACAGAAAACACATTGGGTAGTACACAGTAAAAATGAAATACTGTGAACATTTTGCAAAAATATTTTAGAAAACAAGGACTTCCAAATTTCTCAGGAGGGGGTACGCATGCACCCCCTGCACCCCTGCCCTTAAGATCCGCCAATGTAAACATTTCTTTTGATTTGGTATGACTCGTACATCATAAATTTTAATAAAAACAAAAATAAAAAGGTGCTGGTACGTAACAATGACATGAAATTGAAAAAACTAATTAAAATACAAATTAGCCGAAAATTTAAAAGTATAAAGTTATTTTTGGCTAGTTGGTACAGCTTATCTATTTTATTTATTCAAAAAAATGTAAAATCAATTTTTAATTTATGGGGTACAATAAAATATTTCTTTCTGTGTGTGCTTTCCTGTTTTCCAGAGTATAATTCAATAATGTTTTTAAAGAATTAATAAATCTAGCTTTTACATCGCGGTTGACTAACTTTTTAAAATGCATAGTTTTCGTATTTAGAATTCTTACTTTTCTTTGGTATCATCTTGATCATCTTGTACAGTTTTGGTTTCTGGTTTGTAAACTATATCACTTGGTGCATGAAGTGCGCCTAGATTATCAAATCCACCATTTTGCACTTCGCCGTTGTGGTATTCTCCATTTTGTATGCCTTTTTTTGAATCTCCAGTAAAATCACCAACGACACCATTTGGTTCGCTCATTGCAGACACAGAAACTTAAATAAAAAAATGCTCGTTTGTGACTTTAAATCAAACCTAAATAATTATTTCAAATATAATTTAAAGAAGATGAATGATCAAAAGCTGGGGTAAAAATAAGAGTTACATGTGATGCGAGCGATTTATACATTAGACATCCAATCGTTAAGCATTACATCATTTCCTGAGAGATCGCTTAGCTTGCAATACCCTTCAATCGCTTAGCAAATAAGGATGTAATGAGCTAGAAATAGTTCTTCAAATATCGCCATTATGCAAAGGTTACTACAGAGGTCAAAACATTTATATGGATGTACAGGACCGTGGATAAAAACCATGGAATGGATATTGAAGAAGTGGTGCTAATTAACGACAATGACACTGCAGAAATCTATTGAAATAGAAAACCCTCAACTTTTCCCTCAAAACGTACCTGATTTTCACTTTCGCTGACGAAGATCGGCGATATATTGTTCGCAGGTCTTACAAATGTTGACAGATTGGTTTATTTGCCATGCGATTAACTTAAAATAAAGAATTATTTCAGGAGAAACTTGATGTCAACAACGAACTTGATATGCAAATGCACCTATCAACGTGTATTTATAGTATCCACAGGGTGCCCATTCTTAATAATTTTCGAAGTCCTCCAACACGATTGAAACATCTCTATAAAGAACAATTCCAACAAAAGTATGACTATTTGTGCGTTCGTTTTTGCTTTCGATAAAACTTGTCCATCTTCAAAAGTTACAATTCGCTTTATTTCTAAAAGCAATACTGGTACTTTGGCGTTTTGAAGTACTCCCTAGTCAAGCGCGCGAACATCACGTAAATGAGCACCTGTGAGAGGGAGGGATAGTGAAAATCGACATATCGTAATAAGATAAGAAAATGACATCAGAAATTTGTAGTTGATTTTCTTGATAAACATTGCCTTTTATGGAAACCTTTATTCCGTTTTACGTAACAGTATAATATATCTAAGAGGGCTATAGAATTATTTAAAGTGATCCATTTTTTCTTCTTTTCATTTTTCTATTAATGCATTTGTTTACAATAAATAAATTTATATTTATTTTCTCATTGATGAAATCAATTATCATTGTTATTTATTGATCAATTTATTTGCTCATTTTTATTTTTTTAATCATTCACTTTCCTTTTTGTGTGCCCCTTTACATCTTACCAATTTTGTTTTTTTCTCCAATGCAAGTCATAGAGCAAAAAAAAAAAAATGTTTGAGAATTTTCCAACTTAATGTTCAACATACCTTTAAATGTCTGAACCAAACAAATGTATATTCAGATGAATTGCAAATAAGTACACAAATGACAGATTACTTTGTAATCCATCAAAATTGTACACTAATACAAGGAATTGTCTAAAAGAGTGCTTCATCAAATGGGAGAAATCCCGCACAATTCTGCGCTTCACAGTGGCATTTTTTCATAGCACTATTCAAAGATTTAACCTTTATTTCTGTATTACAATTCTTGGTTGCACATCCACCAGAGTAATCAAAACTCAATTCCGTGTTTGCTGAAATGTCCTTGATTGCAAATAAAGCTAGTACAGGAATGAGACAATCAGTTCTTACTGGAATCATTACCAGGTTTGGATCACATGAATGGTTTATGAAACGTCCAGCATTTCCATTATATATAGGGTCAACATGGGTACGTAAGACTTGGTTGTTTTGAATATGTTCTTTGATAACAACAATATAATTATTGTGTTGTCCTTGGTTTTGATGTGTTCTTCTCTTGGCCTCTTTGAGAGGGATTATTTCACCAGCATATTCACAAACAAACTGTCCTGGTCTGATGGTATCAAGTGTCCTGAGTCCCCAGCCCTTAGATTTCACAGGGAAGACCTCAAGATGAAGCGTAATACCATTTTGAACGAGTCGATTACTACATGAAGTGGAGCAGGAGCACTGAGAATTACATTCAAAGACTGGTTGGCTAAAGCCATCTGAAAAATACCAAAAAATTGTACCATTTAAAATTATGTTGTGTCTGACCTTTCAATACCATTTTTTTCTTTTTTGTTTAAGATATTGTGGGACAAGGATATCCCAAGGCTTAGCCTATCAGAAAATGGTATTCAATGAAATGTAAATTCTAATGTCTGAGCATTTGGAGCTTCAAAACACTAACTTTACATTTAGTTAGTCTCTATATTTTTGGAGGGACCATTTTATTCCCCTAAAGGTCAAACGATAAAGTGTATTATTTTAACTTTTATAATTGTCACTTCATAGATTGTTATGTGTGCATGCCCTATTATTATTAAGGACATTTGCAGGAAGAATTGTTTCAACGGTACATAATTTCTGTGCACATGCACCCTAAGAAAAACTTCAAATTTCATGACAACAACACAAGCACAGTATTTGGTCTCTTCTTCCAATGTTTAGTTTCCTTTTTTCAAGCAGACTGTTGTTGTATTAATTGCTATGATAAATCAGAACCAGACACAAGTTATCATCTGTGTATATATATTAACAAACTACCTGTGCAGGTTAAATATACTGTATATAATACAGTACCTGTGTAAGTAAAAAGGTTTTCTTTCAAAGTCAGCATGTCATTCTTTTGATGATAAGCCTTGCCATATTTAGCTACACAAAGACAGTTCTCAGAACACTCATCTTGACAGCTACAACCTTGATAGAATGGCTCTTTTGGTAAATTCACTCCAGGACCACCAACACAGTTTCTAATATACTAACAATTTACACCATATGTGTTTGAGTATCTTTAACTTAAATGTTAAGCTACCACAAGACAAAATGAAGAAAATTTAAAAAGTAAAACACAAACTGGGAAATTTTAGCAGCCAAAATCAAACTGTTTACGATATCATTCTTCAGAAATACTTACAGTGAATGCTTCTGGTAATTCGTGACTGTTATTAAGTTTTAAAGCTACTGGAATGTTTTCCTTGCCTTCAGATATGTCATTCATTTTTGGATTTTAGGAAAAAGTTGCTTCCAGTTTTAATATTTGGTCATCTTTGTAACTTTGGGCTTCCTGTGTTTTCCGCGTAGACCGCTGGTCAGAATATTGTCGTCGTCGTCAAGACAACGGTCAAATTCAACACGAAGAAAAACATGGCGCGCAAGGAAGAACAAGCGAAGGATTACCTCAAAACGCATAGAATTATGGAGCTTTTAGATAATTTAACAGCGCAATTAATATACGAAAGACCAGGTTAGTAATACGTGATTTCGTAGCTGCTATAATTGGGATAACTAAAGCTTTAAAATGACGACTTTTTTGGAGACTCATGACGTTTGGTGATTTTGTAGTTACTTACGCAGAAATTCCTAATTACATTTTCATATGTGTAACATAAGCACGTATACCATCCTTTGCACAGGCGGGACCTATTTAATTTATTCTTAATGTTTCGATCTTGTTGTTTTTATTATTATTTATATGTCTTCCTCTGATCCTTTCGGCCGTGTTTCAGTGATTCTGCATTATGTTTTGATTTGAGTTATCTTATTATAGCAAATCCTAAAGAGTACATGTGTAACTACTTGGAAAAGCTGAAAACAGCTCGCACTGTTCTAAGAGGATATCCATGCATATTTGATGACACTAATATTAGATCATTGTTTGGAATGTTGGACGTCACTGGAAATGGATTTATTACTTTTGAACAATACAAAGAAGGTATAAATAGATGTGTTATTCCTGGCACGTTAAATTGGTAGTTATTACATAGAGGCACAAATGAATGAGGTTGAATGTAATAATTTTACTCTGACCAACGTTATCTTTGGTAGTATCAATTGAGGAAAATTAGTCAATTATTGATATCGATTGAACATTTGATAATCAATTATTGACATCAATCAATCATTTGAATCAGATTGATATAATTCCACGTCTGTAGTCAGCAATCTATAACTGAAATTGATTGTTATTTTTTCATGTCAGTAGCTAAGTTATTGACATTGATGAATAAAGTGGCCAGATGTATTATAGAACAGAACATTTTTATATTTATTACCTGCAAATCATATAAGCTTGGGTTACTAATGTATTTTGACTTTGTAGGTCTTGAGACACTTGGTGTAAAGGACTTTGACAAAGCTCCACCTGGCTCTGATATAGATAAGATTGGTGGGGAAACTTTTCTAAAAGAAGCGTAAGTTGGTATACTTTCAATACTTGAGAGTTAGAACAAACTACTCCCAAGAAAGTTTATTCAAGATAGAAGACTACTGACAAAGATGGAGTGAGAGAATAAAGTTAAGGTGAAAGAAAAAAAGGAAGTGAATGGATTGGGAAAAGGATGTACGTTGATAGAGGGAAAAGGCTACAAGAAGCAACTAAAAAGTGCTATTTTAGCTGGTGGATAAATTCTATATAAATTCTTTGCAGTGTCTTTTTTTTCTGGGACGTTTTGCACAAACCATAGATAAAGTAATCCACCTAATAGAATCTATCCACCACTTGGAATTTGTACAAAATCAGTGTGCTGGATTGTGATGTATCCAATGGTAAGCACTTCCTATCCCTCATGTATATCTACTATATTTTTTTAATTTTTCAGGAGACAAGGGCTCTTACAAGCAACAGCAACATTTGCCTCTTAATTTGTTAATGTTTTTTCTTTTGTAAAATATTACTGTGTACATAAATTGTAACCTAAAGAATGAAAATAAAATCATGTTAAATTCAAATCATGTTCAAAACATGTTCCATGTTATTTGGAATCTCTGATACAACTGGGGCCAGTTTCAGGAAGCCTGAATAAAGTTATCCACTGGATAAAAGTTATTCACAGCATAAAATGTCTTTAGAATTCATCCGCTGGTTAGTAATTTTTCTGGTGGATAGTGCTATTCATGCTTCATGTAACCAAGGGGTCTGGATAGCACTATCATTTTAAAAAAACCCTAAGCAGTGGATAACTTCTATGTGGTGACTAGTTTCATCCAGTCTTAATACAACAAGCTCATGGGTAGGATCAGTCTCTAGCTGATAGGGTATCATGTGCCCATTCTTGGTCTAGCTGGAGACTGAGCCTAACTCCTGGTGTGTACTGTGTTTCATGTTTTACTCTTAACAAAAACAGGTAGTAATGTTGTTTAGGTGCTACAGATTTGGGACCAGCAATCAAATAAAATATTTAATGCAAATATAAATACATATTTTATACATCTCCTCAACACTTAGTGGTTATTTGTGAGATGGATGCTCACACTCACTTCCTCTACATTACCATTATATAGTAATCTTGTATACAGTTGATTTTGCTAAGGGACGAAAACTGGAGAGTTGCAAGAACTTGGACTGCACCTTGGCAGTGAATAAGGGAAATTTAAAAAAGTGTGTGTATAGGGGGGGTTCTGGTGGTTTGCAAATGACCTGCATTCCTTTGGGATTTCTGTTCAATTTCACCCAAGATGGCTGCCATGACATAACTTGAAACACATCAATAGCCTTCCTAGCCACCCGTCTACAGGTATTCACAACAATACTCAAAAGATTCACAATGACTTTTTTATTTAGCATTTGATTTGTAATTGTGCTATTTGTAAACACATTCTATGCTACACTGTATGATTCTTTTCAATAAAACCACGGGAATTTGTCTGTGTTGTTTGTCTACCAAACATTTAATGAGAGGTTTTTACATTTTTTTTATACTTACACCCTAAGTACAAGAGTAAAAGACATGTTATTAACATGATTTTAGAATAATCTATATTGACACCTATTTGCAAGAAATTTCATTTTGGATTTAGCAATTCTTTATACAAAATATGCTCAACTTGAAATGTTTGTTTTGTGTTTTTCATTACAACATATCTATTGAACCTTGTGAATTATGGGTAGAAAGTACTTTTTAGTCCTGTTGTTCTCCCCATAACACTGGTCATTCTTTTTTGAGAAACTTCATGGCATTTTTATCTGCTTTATGCAAGCTCATATTAAAAGCTTTATGCAAGCTCATATTAAAATGTAGAGGCTGTCATTTCGGCCAATAGTCTTTAGTTCATACACACATTGTTTCTAATAATTCAGTTGTTTGTTGAGGCAACACTGATTTTTCATGGTCAATTTGTCTCAAATTCAGTTTTCTACCGTTTGCAAAAAAATTATATATTTTAATCCCTCACATTTGATGTACATCACATGCATTTTAAAACGATTATTAAGTAACTGTTCTAAGAGGCTCTGTTGGGGCAGGGGATCTGTAATGCCCATAATCCCGGTTTCAATTTGAAAATAATCCGAAAAAAAGCATTTTAATCCAATATTGAAAAAGGGCAATAATCCTAATCCTTGTAAAGGCAACACAAATAATCCATAGTCGATCTTATCTACTAGTAAATAACCCCTATCCCACCTATAGCCCCTAATAATCCGTAATCTTAAAACCCTGACTAATAGAGCCTCTGAAAGGTGTTATGGACAGACTGACCCTACAAAGTTCTGCAAAGAAAAATAGGGTTGGTAATTCACAGGGCCAGTACCATTTAAGTAGTGCATTATTTTATTCATGCTCTTCATTTACCGAGACGTGGTAAGACGTCTAGTTTTACTATGACCTCTGCAAGTATCGTCTCTGACAGGATCACTGAATACCATGGATATTTCATTTCTAACCCGGAGCTCAATGTCAATTAAATTGCCAAAATGCTTCGAAGTTTCAAGTTTCAACTCACCTTTTTTTAGTTTCCTTTATGACTTGCATTAAACTATATGTATATCAAATTAACTTATTTGTACATGTATCTTATTCTTGTACTACAGTTTTCAATAACCTTCTCATTGTAATGTTTGGTGTTGGTAGGCTGAAAGACGGAAATGATCGCAGCCGGTCTTTAGCAAGTGATTGCTTGACATCCATAGACTTTAACCTTGACCCATAAACATCCATTACTTGTCAATGTCTTGCAGTACCATTTCCAGTAATAACAACATACTTGACCACCACAGGCGGAACGAATTTGTACTTTGCTATCATCATCTTGACTGCGACCTATTACCCAAATATAGAATATACATAATAAATAGTAAGTACACTTATGATAGCCCACAACCAAATCAAATACAGAGCGAAAATAAATATATATAGTCAGAAGCTCAAGTAAAATGGTCAACCTTAACCCGAGACCAGATCAATTACAGAACGAAAATAAATTAGTCCGGCAGAAGCTCAAGTAAAATGGTCAACCTTAACCCGAGACCAGATCAATTACAGAGCGAAAATAAATTTGTCCGGCAGAAGCTCAAGTAAAATGGTCAACCTTAACCCGAGACCAGATCAATTACAGAGCGAAAATAAATTTGTCCGGCAGAAGCTCAATTAAAATGGTCAACCTTAACCCGAGACCAGATCAATTACAGAGCGAAAATAAATTAGTCCGGCAGAAGCTCAATTAAAATGGTCAACCTTAACCAGAGACCAGATCAATTACAGAGCGAAAATAAATTAGTCCGGCAGAAGCTCAATTAAAATGGTCAACATTAACCCGAGACCAGATCAATTACAGAGCGAAAATAAATTAGTCCGGCAGAAGCTCAATTAAAATGGTCAACCTTAACCCGAGACCAGATCAAATACAGAGCGAAAATAAATTAGTCAGAAGCTCAAGTAAAATGGTCAACCTTAACAGGAGACCAGATCAAATACAGAGTGAAAATAAATAAGTGCAGAAGCTCAAATAAAATGGTCAACCTTAACCCGACTGAACAGATCAAATACAGAGTGAAAATAAATTAGTCAGAAGCTCAAGTAAAATGGTCAACCTTAACCCGAGAACAGATCAAATACAGAGTGAAAATAAATTAGTGCAGAAGCTCAAATAAAATGGTCAACCTTAACCCGACTGAACAGATCAAATACAGAATGAAAATAAATTAGTGCAGAAGCTCAAATAAAATGGTCAACCTTAACCCGACTGAACAGATCAAATACAGAGTGAAAATAAATTAGTCAGAAGCTCAAGTAAAATGGTCAACCTTAACCCGAGACCAAATCAAATACAGAGCGAAAATAAATTAGTCAGAAGCTCAATTAAAATGGTCAGCCTTAACCCGAGACCAAATCAAATACAGAGCGAAAATAAATTAGTCAGAAGCTCAATTAAAATGGTCAACCTTAACTCGGCGGAACAGATCAAATACAAAGTGAAAATAAATTAATCAGAAGCTCCGAAGTAAAATGGTCAGCCTTAGCTCGCGACCAGATCAAATACTGAGCGAAAATAGTTCAAGCAGAATTCCGATTAAAAAAGTAAACGTTAGCGATCAAATCATAAATCAAATCATAAATGAAAATGGTCTAGCTAGAAGCCCGAGTAAAGTTGGTTAGTTGACGTAAGACTGAGGGACAAAGTGGGCTTTCATTGGCAACATGAACAGAGCAGACACACGCAACATTTGCAAAAATGGAAGTGTGCTGCTCATCAGCAGCTCAGTTTTGCCTTTTTTCACACTTCTTTGATACAGTATGGTACTATCGCTAATGAGTTGAACAATTTCATCCAGGTAAAATTGCTTGATACCGAAAACAAAAATTTTCCGGAAGTAAAAGGTCTGACATGGAACCAAAACCCAAACTATACGCGCTGCATTTTAAACCTCGTTCATGCAGGCCCAGTCTAATGTACATCAATCAAGGAGATATTATACCTTGTCGCTTGAGTCCTTTGACATATACCTGGCCACCTGATCTATATATTTCATATACTGGAGCACTTTTGCAGAGTTTTTGCATCTCTGGTGTTAGCAGTACTCGATTGAAGAGAACTCGACTGACTTTCCATGACGTTTTCTCGTTGATGTCAATGTCTATAGTTTGGTTGGTACCATTGAAAGCAATGGCCTGTTAATAAAGTAATAATGTGGACTTAAGCTGATGAACTGGTCGATTGACTGATGATTGATTGACTGACTGATTCGCTGACCCTCTCACTCACTCCTTGATTGATTGATTGATTAATTGATTGATTGATTGATTGATTGATTGATTGATTGATTGATTGATTGATTGATTGATTGATTGATTGATTGATCACTTATTCTATTGCTCTATGTTCCATATCTTTATTTTCTAACCTGTTCAATTCCGTTCCCGATTACATCCTATATTGTGGATGATCTAAACAATGTTTGCACATTTATTTACCATTTTATGCTTCTATACCCTCTACTATGAATTCAGAATATATGTACCTTCTTGATATTGTTCACCAGTTGTTGTGGTGGAGGTGTAATGGGGCTTAGGTTTTGAAGAAAGCATTGGTTCTTCTTAGGAAGCTTGATCATTGTCCAGTTCTGAAATTGACGTTGATAATAAAACTCAGTACATCTTAAAGGTATGCACTGAGATAACTGTATCAGAAAAAAGTATGCAGGCTTGTATAACAACTGACATTAATGAACCAGTCATTTGATACCTGGTCTCCCCTGGTCTCGTGAATAGCGGGGGAACATTCTCCAATGTTGAAATGACGTACACCTTTTCCGCGGCACTAGTTTATTTTGTTCCACGTTAAGAAAGTGTTTATTTCCCCGCCACCCCCCAGCCTCCCGTCCCTCTTATTATTTGTTATACACTAAAATCGTCTGAGTACTGACCTTATTAAAGTCTGAAAGAATGATTGCCTCGTCTACTGAATCAAAAGCTTGAATATGAAACTGTTCTGTTTTCTTGTTGATGTCAATTTGGATGTTTTCATCTATGACTGACTTTCCTTCGTTGACTCTCAGTGAGAAACTATGAACGTTATTCGTAGTCTAAAATAATTCATAATAAAAAATGAGCAACTATAACCAAATACAAGTCATTTAACTTTTATTTCATGAATAAGGTATCAACGTATTCAAAATTGTTTCAAAGCTGATTCATAATTTGGGCACTTTGAACGTTGATTGACGAATTCATCTGGATTGTATTTTACTACATGTGTATAATAGAATACAACACCGTGGTCGACTTCTTCGTACTAAAATCATAATTATATCTTACTGAATTCTTTAGAATAGAAGTCTAGGCATTTTTTGGGGAATTAGAATATTTTAATTTTGCTTTTTTCCCCGCAATTTTAACATATCACACTTGGCAATATTCTGAGTACCTTTTTGTTAAGGAACCAGTTTGGGTCGTCGGACTCGAGCCATTTTACAGATTCTGGTAGATAGGCAGCCATCACCGACTTCAGAAGAACGACAGCAAAAATGCATCGGAACACCAACTTACAAAACTGAAAAATACAAACACATCAACTCCAGATTAATTGATAGTCATGATAACACGTTAACCAGTGACATATACAAAAGAATCGCACGAATGAGCGGAGATTATCTCTTGCTATAGTACAAAAAACGTTTTTATGTTTTTATTGTCAAAAGAAAAGGGAATTGGCTTTTTCCGAAACGACAACAGAAATTGAAAATGCTTACTCTGCACATCATTTTGATTTATCAATTTTATCGTCAGAAAAACTCAAGAGAAAGTACTGCAACGCCTATAGGCGATCATAATTTACGAAAATGGATTCAGACTTGTTTTTACTGTACAAAATTAAATCAAATAATTAAATAATAAAAGTAAATTATGAATCATTTTGAAAATCTCCTCACCGTGCTAGCCATTGTGCCTTTGGAAATTATCTAAAAAGTCCTTGAAATTCCCAAGTATTTGTAAGTTCTTCAAATGGCAAGAGTTTTAAGTTTCTCGAAGCCCTCTTGCAAGGATTACTTGATCAAGTAAAGGACCAACAACTACTTCTCCTTTACACACGTAAACCTTGGCAATCAATGTCGAAGTTTGAAGTGGAAGTTACAAACTTGTGGAGAACTTTTAAACTTTTTCACAAAACTAGCAGCTGTTAGTTTGGAGAAAAGTTCACATAAATGTAGGAAAGATCACAAGAAATCGCCGGCAGTGTGTGAGAGTTTCTTTCTAAATGATGATAATTTGAATTGTGAAACATAATCCAACGTATTTACACTACATTACAAGACACTTAACTTCCCTAAGAGACAAAATTGTTCCTTTTTAAATGCTCCTTAAGTTGGAAATCCGAGCCTTTTTGGATGCAATAATTTAAGGGAGTATGCCGCGACAAACGGTAGAAAAAGACCGAAAAGAAGAATAAAACGAGTAAGAAATTCAATATAGCAATTACCACTAATAATAATGTTGCAGTAAGTACGAAACCTCCAAAACAACAACTTTAAAGACTAATAGTATAAACGCTATTGCTGTGAATCATATATTGAAGCAAATTATGTCATATTGTATGGCTCCTACACATAGAAAAGTGGGTGTAATAAAATCATATTCACAAAAACGAACGTCATATTTCTTTTCACATGTAAGTAATATATTTTGTAAAATGCAAGACTGTATTTTCAAAATGCGTGTACCATTCCACCATTCACATTTTCAGTGAAAAAAACTGGGAATTAAAGGCGAGTTTTTTAGAAATTCGAGAAATGAGATACAAACTTGAAGGGAAAATAATGAAAAAACTCGACTTTTATCATTGCTGTTAATTTTTACAGCTTTGGGCATTCAATATTGTTTATTGAAGTTGTAATGCAGGTAAAGATTAAACAATGAACACTGAAATTTACACTGAATTACAAATACAGTGGCAAGTAGCTGAGTCTTCGTTTTCTTTCAAAACTGTGCAAATATTTGTATTAAAAGCAGATCTCCAGCAAGAATATATATCATGAATACAAAATGTCACAAAATAACTTTCGTCTGGATTAATTTTATGATAAAGATAAATAGTTGTAAAAGAAAAGAGAAAAAATAATTTCTTATGATTAGATTTTTCTTTTCGTATACGAAGAGCAGGTACATGCTAGCAGTGTCTCTCTGCATTATCAAATCCAGTGACGAGAAAATCACAAACAAGAAATCAGTTTCGTGTCTTATAAGGGAATAGCCGTAATTTTGTCATAAACTAACATTGGTTGTCAGCATTCTTAGATAAAAGCGAAAATGAATGAATGACTGATTGAGCCCGGGGGGGGAAGGGGGGGGGGTGGTTCACAAGTGTAAACGACCGGGGATGGCCGTCACATCTTTTAGGGGTAAAAATCAGCGATTTGGTCTCTTTTGGAGTTTAAAATATGAGAGTTGCCGAATTTTCACTTTTTGCCGGGTATCTTTTAGGGGTTGAAACTAGAAACTAGCCCGGCCATCTAAAACTTATGATTACTCACTTGTGGATAGCTTTTGATGTTTAGAAATCCAGTCATTATGAAATATATAAATAAAAATTTATTTTTTTTCGTGTATCTAATAGTGTTCTTTTTTCGTATTTTTTAGGGGTGAAAACTTGTGAAGCTATGCACTTTCTAAAAACGCCCGGTATCTTTCAGGGGTATTTTTAAAATATTCTGACGAGCATCCCCGGTCGCTTATCCCCGGAGTCCCTTCCCACTCTCCCTGGGGGGATTAGTAGCAAGAGAGGTAAGTCGAGAAAGCATATTATACTTTTCTGAAGTAGATTATTATTTTTTTGTTTGTTTGAAGGATAAACTTTTAAAACATCAGTTTTATTCATTTTGGATTTCATACTTAGATGTAACAAAACGTAATTCAGCCTTGGGGCTGCGATGTCAATTTTTTCAATGTCTACACTATGTTCTTTTAGGGGGTTTGTTTTTTTCACTTGAATTGATGTTCCCCGAGCTTTTTCGAAGTTTACCAAAACAATGTTTGTTCGTTTGTTTGTTTATTTGTGTTCCCTTTTTTATGATTCGCTTTTCTTGTTGTCAGCGATGATAACATCAGTAAGACAGCCTTTTAGTTAAGCTTTAAATCAGGAAACTTTGACATATAAGCCTTGAGCCATGAACAAACGTCGGTTTTGATTTTTTATTCGACTTCCCTCATTTCAATTTTATCCAACACACACTTTCAAACTCATTTCAATAGATTCTTACATTTTTTGGATATTAAAAAGGGGTGGGATGATTCATTGTATAAAATGATAATCGAAATGCTTGTCAAAGTAAAATTGAAACCGTTTGCTTGGGGCTTATGATGCTTGTTCAGTCATCACAAACTCCAATCATCTTGACTGAATGACGATACGAAAAGAAATTGATACTAGAATTGTAATCAGAGGAAACCTCCCTTAAAGATATAAAACGACAGATTGTTTTTTACCAATGTAGATCAAATTCCTGAAATGCAACTATAGTCACGTTTCGCTCGCACGGGTCAGTTTTTATTTGAATTGTTTGCTTATTTTGGCTTATGTTTGTTTGTATGTTTACTCTGCTTATTTGTTTGTTTTTAATTTGTTTGTTTTTGTGTTGTATCTTTCTGTTCGTTCTAAAAACATATTAAGTTAATCCTGATATTTTATCGATCTAGTTGCGTTAGCCTGCCTGTAAAGGACCGCCACGTTGCATAAGAAAATTTTTCAAAGCATATTTAGCGCATGCGTAGAGAGCGTTTCTGCGGTAACATTCAAGGGAAAACTGCTCGACTCCAATATACATTTCTCAGGTCAAGTACGACCCTTTCTTCAAGACAGCTCAATATCCCCCAACAGCTTTTCCATATCGCCACACCCTCAGCACCCTAGCTACAAAACCTAGCAATGTAGAAACCACAGCGTGGAGATTTTACAAAGAGCGTGATGGTATTCATTTGGCACAGAGCATTTGGCACTTTCACGACACGTGAACTGGCGACATGCGGCGCTAACACGTTTAGCGAACTCACGTTTTAGTAACGTAACAAATCAGTCGCCAATAGCATCAAAGAAAGATGTTTTAAAAACCTATCCAGTCAAATTGAACAATATATACATGGATACGGGTAATTCCAAGATCGTCTGTATTATGGCACTGTTGTCAGCGGTCTTCTGCTGTCATTACGTCCGAGTGGGGAGAAATCACAGATATCTCTTCCATGTTTATCATTTCATTTACCAAACAAAATCAAAACCAAAATCAAACCATTTACATGTACTGTCATTTTAGGTTAAAGATTTGTTTCGTAAGAGAACATGTGAGAGAAAATGTAATGTTCTATGAAAAAAAAACTAAAACCAAAAGCCAATACCTTTAACCTGCAAGTCTTCTCCATAATATTTCTTTACAAATATACATCAAGACTGATACTCCACAGTGATTGGGAGAAATTTGATAAATTTTCCTTTTGGTTTTGATCATTCAAGTTCACGTTCAACGCCGATTGTAAGCACTGAACCACGGAGCTTTTAACCCCAACAGCTTTATTTTCAATTTAAAGCCAAGTGTGTCAGTCAACAGTTTCAAACAACAAATCTATGTGGAACTCATACTTCGCACATATTTTTGCGTTACACTTCTGTGTCACGTAATTATTACCGATCTAACTAAAAGCCAGTTTCGTAAAGGCAGTATAGTCTTTTTATCACCGAAATTCACCGAAACCCACATCAATCTGGGAAAAATGAAAACGTGACGTCATAGTGAATTAGGGCAATTGAACGTTGTTGCGTTCAACAGTTTTAAAGAAAATGTCTTTTTATTAATAAAAGTAATTGTTGACCAAGAAGTTAATTCTATAAAACTAAAACTATTAACGTTTCATCATTTTTAGAATTTATATCACCTCAGATTAATTCATCATAAATGAAATTCAATAACAATTCAAAACACTGCACAATCGCTTTTGGTAAGGTCCGTAAGGGCACATCAGCCATGCAGCGATCAGAGTTTTTTTATGGTACAGGGAACATTGGTACGTAAGGGCACATCAGCCATGCAGCGATCAGAGTTTTTTTATGGTACAGGGAACATGGGACAGGGGAATCAGTGTGGAGTCTAGCCTTCTCCGCAGGCTACTCCTTTCTTTATTTGGGCTTCATATGGCGTTTTTGTGCCTTATGAGTTTGCTGTTGATGCGATGGAGAGATATTCCCCTCCTCCACCGTCTTTTTAGACTAGTTTCCAGTAACTCTCAGTTAGTTTTGCTTGGTACAGGGGATTCATGTGAAATCCATGCAAGGATAAATAAAACTGTGAAGATGTCATCTCCCCTGAAGACCCTACTTGAACAAAAAAACTGCGATTTAGAGCGGCTTCTATAGACATTGGGTAAAGTGGTTTCTCAATAAACTGAATAAAAGATGCAATACATGTAAAGTACTACTTAAGTCCACGGTCCGCCGGACCCAGGGGCACTTCAGGATCCTAACTCGATCATTGCCGGGAATTAAATTGGAAACGCCTGAAATCGAATCAGAAAATAAATAAATAAATAAAATCTCCCGAAAATATATTCCCTAAAATGCTTAACCACCACTTTTTTCCTAGCTCAAAAATGTCAGGTTGACGATTTTGGTCCTTCTAGTTCATAAAATCATTCCCATCATACCAATGTGCGCAGTACAATCAGTAGCACTTTACATGGTTTTACGATCTCTTTCATTGTTTTACAACTCATCAACTACACTGTCGCTGACCGCAGAGAATCGGCGAGTATGAGTCATTTCAGTGTTTGCGTTTTTCAGAGAAAAGCGTTTTATGAAAGAAATTGTCTACCCTCTTGTACCAAAGAAAATCATTAATACCACACGGTTATAGGGTTTTAAAAATCATTCACTCTTTTAAAACACAAATGGAGTCATGTCAAGAAGCAGAAATATTTCCCAGTTCGATGTGTGGGAGAAATTCATCATGTTGCTCAGAGAATGTTTCTCTTGCGCAACATCTGTTCCAAGAATGTTCAGTGTGAGATCTTCCTCTCTTTCGACGAGCCGTGGACGGCATTTGCTGGCTATGCTCTTGATGGCAAGACTGTTCCTCCTCCAAGACAGCAAAGAATACCGAGCTCGGGTAACGAATATTAAAAGCAGGGCTCTTCTTGTCTTTGACAACCCTACAACTGCCCAGTTTAGGTTTGCTTGGGTTTGATTGTGTTGGACAATTTTTCATTTTTTCAGCTGCTCTCAACGGGATTTTTGCAGCGTTTTCGTGCGGGTAATCAGTTTCCATATTTGTATAAAGCTTCAGTTCGTTAATGTGCTCATCATGCTTGGCAATGAGAGATTTTAGTGTCCTTATCTTATCTTGACGATAGCTTGTTTCAGTCCGATCCACCATCGGCAATTCTCTTTTCACGCATGCACCATAGGGCTTATACCGCTGCTTTGGTCTTTGTAAGCAGCAAGAGGCACTGTCATCAGCAGCAACGATGACATTATCGACATCACCGGAATCATATGATGTCACCTCATTCTCAAAGTTCTCGTTTTCTCGTTGACTTGCCTGGTTGTTCTTTATGACGTTTTCCAACCAGCAGTTGATGTTTTGTTGTTTATAGTCATTTTCATTGACCCACCGGTTACTGTTGGTTTGATAATAGTGATATTGACACACTGGGTCATTACTGGTGAATGTGACCGTGTTGCTGCTTGGGAAGACTTGTCCAGAATAACTGAAACTAAAACAAGTTATGAATAAGTTTATTTTTTTGTCGGTAATTGGCTATTGGTTATTTCGAGGATAAACGATCGGGGATGCTCGTCGTATCTTTTAGGGGTAAAAATCGACGATTTAGAATTTTTTATGGTTTTAAAATATAAAAATTTGCCAAATTCTTACTTTTTGGTATCTTTTAGGGGTCGAAAGCCACTGAAACTCACGATTTTGGTATCTTTTAGGGATGAAAAACTTGTGAAGCCACGCCTTTTTGAAAAACGTATATATCTTTTAGGGGTATTTTTTAAAAAATTCCGACGAGCATCGCCGATCGTTTATCCCCGGAGTCCCCACCAGGTAAACTATACTGTAGAATAACAACACAACAGATCAAAGAGGATGTTTAACTACAAATACAAATACATTTTGAAACAAATTAAACAGCTTGTATCATGCTTTCTTTAGCATGTGACTGAATCGCGACAATTTATGAGCTTGCGATGTTTGGTCACCATGAAAACGATGCAAGAAAAGTGCATTTACTGACTAAGCTCATTTTATACTGTTTACTGACTTAATTAATTGCATTTTTGTAACTGTTTATTGACTACAGATATACCCCATTGACACCCTCATTAAAGCAATTTTTGGAGGTTACATCAGAGAATAAAGACTGGGCGAAGATATTCACCAATGAACTACATTGTTTTGGCTATGGCATTGTCGATGTGAAGCCGACATATATGATTTAGTCATCAGACTTGTCAATAGTTAATTCAGTTTACATATAGTGCAAGATAGTGAAATAAACTTCTATTATTATCATTATTAAACTCAGACTTTGCAATTGCATCACACAGTCGTATTTATAGTACAAATATAGTTATAGGAAAAGGGACCAAAGGAAGCAAAAACGAGATCTCATACTTTCGGATTCCGTTACTCGTTTCCATCAGGGACCCGTTGCACGAAGCCTCGATAAAGTTATCCATGCCACTGAGAAATTGTTTAGAATTTATCCACTAAAAAGGCATTTATCCAGTGGAGATCGGTATCCACACTTGGTGCAACCGGTCCCCGCCGCCAGTAGAAGAAGATCTAGAATTACAATAACCAAAGAGTGTTAGAACGAGAAGAGGGAGTAAGAAAATAGGCGAAAGAAAACTTGACAGTTAAAATCAATCTATATTTAGCTTAATTACCATATCTAGCTTTATGGTGGTTAGGTAGTCTCGTTTGTATATAGGTCAACAGAACAAATATTATCACAATTACTGCATATTCATACACTTCAGCTTGAGACATGATAACCAGTCTATGCAGCCACAGCATTCAAGAGAACGATTTTTTTTTAAAAAAGAATATGCATTATCATATTTTTAAATCAACGCACGACGCCACAAAACAACTTTTTGACGCATTAAGTCAAAAAAATAAAGGGCATAAATCAAAGACGACGTACAGACATCAAAAACTAAAAACGAAAAAAGAGACAGACAAACAAAAAAAATTAATGAAAAAGAAAGAACAGACGCAATCCGGAATATGAAACAAAAGGGTTTAATACAAATGATTTACAAAAGGACTTCGTTGTCTTCTCCTTTTTTTTTCTGTCAACCACTTCTTACTTACATTCATTGGCATAATTGTCTTTGTAATTTAACTGTTCGGCGAGTCCGTGGAAATGACCGCTACTTCTCCGCACTTCAAATTGCGCATAATTTCCTATCATGGAATTAGTGTAAACATTAGGTATTTACTCAACTGAAACCTGTCCAAATAATATGGTGTTATAAATTGTTTACCAAAAACATCAAAAATAATAGATCTAACTATAATTGTTTGTACTTTCTTCTTCCTTCTGCTCATGTTCAGTAAATTTAACCAGACAAATTGTGGTTAAAGTGGTTTTGAGATCTCCAAATGTGGTGTTACTTGGACGAAAACTATCACATTTGTCGATAACACCTTGATTTGCATATCGTAATGATCTACATCTTGATAAAAGTGTTACTTCATGAGACACCTAGAAAACACGATTTTTGTGCCATTATCAATATTAACTTAGAGTTTTTCGCCGAACAGATCATGCTGAGTCTTGAAACAAATCATTTGGAAATTGCACCCGTGAGGTTCTACATAAATTTCAACCCACTAAGAAGCTTATATTTTATTCATGATTTAAAGCAGTCAAGTGTCGTCATTGGATTCTAAACTCACTTTCAAGTACAATTCCATTGCTTTTCTTGAGAAGTGGTTATAGCAACCACGATTTCTATTGGATTTCCCCGCGTTTGGATTTGAATAGAGTGACAATGGTTTTCTTTTAGCACTACTCGGATTGTTACACTATATCACTTCAGTAGAAAACGTAAAAACTCTAAATCTTTCAAGACCAACGCATATTGCTACGATAAAAAAATAATAATAAATAAAAAAAATACACAGAGCAGAAATTATAAAATAATTTTTCTTACCGATCTTTATGACCTTCAATTCGTGTAATTGCGACTTGGAAAGGATTGCTGGATTGTTGACTGACTGACGACGTTGAAGATGAAGAAGTGTTGGTTTTTGTTGTACCACGTATATAATTCGATGTTTCTCCTATTTGATGACAAGTAGTCTTCATTTCGGTTTGTTTAGATTCTTTACCTGAAAACGTGGTAGCCAAAGGACCTGTGCTCTGATTTTTGGTTTGTTTTCTAGCCATTTTATGGATAAATGAATTTTTTTCGTCGAAAATAAAACGAGTTATAATTACTATCTATTACTATCTCTGACTATCTGGAGAAGCATTGCTTCGAGTGTTGCTCCAGCTCAGTGTTGTTTGTCTTAACTTGTGGTATTGCCATAGTTTAGCACACAAAATAAAACTAGGCAATCAATAGGCTTGCGACCTAGACTTTTGATGTGTTTGCTGAATCTTATGTTTGTAAATAGAATCTTCAGTAGCTTGTCAAAGTAGGATTAGTCTGTCCCTTGAAATATTTATGCCCGTTAATACCAATCGTGCTACTCCGTTGTTTTGATAACAACATGCCAACCAATAGCATTGGTCCTTTGTAATTACATTGGCGCAGTGGTTTAAAACGAACGAACGATTATTGTAAAAATTAATCTACTCTAACAATGTGCTCAGGATTGGTGGTCATAAGTATCATTTTTCATTGATGGAATTAATTCGAATAATACACGAAAACTGTATGTTTTTTTTTTCTCTCTTTGGTTTAAAACGTGAACCTTGATGTCTCTTTCTTTATTTAAGTATGTAGATGATTATTTATAGAAACAATGGGAAAATACATTAAAGATAGCGGTGTGACGCCTCAGTAAAACAGCACTTTACAAGTGAAAAATAAGATTTCAATGAGCTTATCACTGAGCATGCGTTGACTAAACTCCCGTTGTGTGTTAATCGAAACTAATATTGTCCCTCATTTAGTTAAGAGGCAATGTTAATAGAAATTCATTTACAGTCAATATTTCCTAAGATAAAATTCCAGACATCTTAAAACCTACTCATCGAGTTATCGACGAGCGATCTTTATTGCAATTAGATTTGACGATAATGATCAGTGAAAGGGTGTCATAATTTCTAATTTCTCCCTTATAAATTCCAAAACAATGAAATACTTTGATAATTTACTTACGCTGGCATTGTCTGACATTTAAAACTATTTCCTGAGAAAGTCTGCATTATTCTTTCAATAGAAATATGACTTGGTCAAGTTCCATCTGCGGTTTAGGGGTTTAGCGGGTTTTCAAAATTGTTTTTTTTATAGTAGAGCATTAACAATGTTGTTATTGTTGAACAAAATTTATTTATCTACAATTGTATTTGAGTCTGAATTATTCTTTAAATCACTAGTAGATGGGCCACATTACTCATGAATTCCAGTATTTTCGCTTGGGCCGATTATGGCTTCAAAAACTATTATTGACACGCGAGAAATCCTAGGCATATAGTGCTTATAACCCTTATAATGTTTTTTTTTAGTAAATTCACTTATTATATCAGCTTTTCCATGTGTTCGAAAGAATGCAGCCAAGTTATTCAACGCGAAAGGTAGGAATTTATGCGTTAAGGCTGTCCGTGTTTTTTTTTTGTTTTTTTTGGCCTGTGTGGATATGACCAATCTCGTACCCTGAGTCCTCGTTACTTAGGCCAGCGGCTCGAAACAAGGACTCTGGCATAATCCACTGAAAAGTCCAAGATTTCTTGGACTTCTGGCTGCGCATGCGCCTTTACGGCCAATGTACAAACCGACCAATGGGAAATCGAGATTATGTCAGAGCTGATATTTAAAAGTAAAATCCGTTGTAATTCTGATGGAATCGATATCCAGCATCGATCAACATACGGCGATATCGTCAATGAAAATGGATCATATCAAACTTATTGTCGCAAAAGCCCCTTTGAAGTCACGAGTGTCACGCTCCACTTCAGACTCCATATAAACACCGTATAAATTCCATAAAATTTTCAGCATATTGCCGTTTTACTCAAAACCCTTTGAAACAACAACATTTTTACCACGGTGATCAAATATTACACTATTATAGCTGTCATATTGTATAGTTTTCAAGCCATTACGGCAAACTTTTCGTGGGGCAATTTAGATTTGCAAACAGAGAACTTTTAGTGCTTTTACAAGAGAAATTGACCTCTGTGACCCAGTTGCGTTACGAAAATATCACTTTACGCCCTAATACGCATGCTCAGGCCATTTTTACCGCAAAAATCGAATTCTACATAAAATTTCCTGTATTTTGACATATAAATTGTCTATTTTTCGACAAAATTCGATGGGGCAAATAGCAAGTGAAGATGGAGTTCTTTGCCGTATTTATAACCGTCTTTCTTGTGTCGGTATAGGCAATAGCAGAGGACTTTGTAGCCGGCAATGGCGATTCTTCGCAGTCAAATCGCAAAATTCCAATGTTTACATGCAGTATCAACAAGTAACATCTATAACTTACTTATAATAACTTTTTGTGTTATAACTAATGTCCAAATAAGCTTCGACAGAATTGATATTGATATTTTGAGCAAATATTCCACAATATGGGGAATAAGTTTGATATGTTTCCTAGTGATATTGTGGAAGTTTTGGAACAAAATTCATAGATTGTAATGATTATTTATTGAGTAAACATAATCCGAAGGGATTTTAGGTTAATTTGTGATTTTCGAATTCTAACAAAAATCGGATTATGTCAGAGCCCTTGTTATCCGCTGCTGGCGAGGAAAAACGCGGGCTCTGAGTATGAGATTGGGATATGACATCATCCTATCCACAAAGCATGCGCACTGAGCAGTTTCCGATGATGTCATTTTCGCACAGGCCGAAAAAAAAATCTCGGACAGCCTTTACGCATAAATTCCTACCTTTCGCGTTGAAAAACTTGGCTCCATTCTTTCGAACAACCTTTTCGAGGTAATATTTCTAATCCGAGAAAGTATACTGGCGAGGTTTAGAAACAATGATACATGTCTATGAATGACATTTTTTTGTCAGGTTACGCAGTTTAAATGCGTTTATTCATCACAAAGTGCAGTAGAACAAAGAACAAACATTTTGGCATTGAAAATCAAAAAGGACTTATAACCACTTTAAACGATCCCTGACTTAATTCGACATTGAACACGTTAATATTAATTATTTCTAGTGATATTCATATATCTTTGACCCCATTGAAAGAATTCTAAAGAAATCATGAAATGTATTTGAACGCAATCGAAGCTATTCACGGATTTTTAAATAATTTGAATTGACTATATTTTCAGTGGATTTCTATGGCGGCACACTTGTTCATAACGAGATACTTTATTTTATATATAAACGTCCGTGTATTTAATTTGTACCCTACAAGTTAATCCGTAAGATTGATCGTTATTTTTTTCCGATTTCGGTATGTAGTATGAAACGACAGATCGCGATACAAAGAATTTGTTGATGGTTAAAGCTACTACTGTACTAGCGATTTTTATCAAAAGTGGAGTGTTGCGATTGGTTGGTGCGGTCCTGCAAAGTTAGATTGCCGTGTTATAAAAAAAGTCGAAACTTGCTAGTGATGTTTTGATAAATTTTGTATTTGGGAGAATTTTATAATCAAGTGTGGATGTACACAAAGATAAGACGTTTATAATATTGTAAAATAATCACCATTTATTATTTTGAAAGATCATGAACATTGTTGATATATTATTATTATTTTTAAAATTAACTAATCTAGTATGACAGGTGAACAGGAACTAAATGTAAATAAATGTTATGTGCATGGCTCGTTTGTGAAGTATTGGACAACATAATATATTTTTCATTACAGCGATTTCCGTATCTGAAATAGCATATTCTTCGTAAGCTTTTAGATACATAGAATCTCCCTGGAGCAAGATATAATAATATCATGATATTTGATATTTATGAAGGCGCGTTCTCCATGACGAGATGATCAAACGCGACCATCGGAGTCGTTGCAAAGGATTGCACGAGTTAGCACATAACAGTGCTGAAAGACTAAATAGTTATCCTGACGCTCAAGGTAAACCAACCACGAGGAGCAACGAGACGCGAACATAACACTTTTTATTTACTGATATCACGTGTACGACTCGAACTTTACATCTGATATCATGTGTACTATACGTGTCGCGTGACGCTAGGCGTGACAGATGAGTGGAAAACCGCTGATCAGACGACAAGATGACAATTAAACACAAGGAAAACAAGGAAACACAGCATTGTTCAAGGTAAAAGATGCATACAAACGTCATGATTGTGAGCACGGATGAAACAAATGAATGTACATACAGAAATATATACACGTACGTTTAAAATTCTACTTACACCCCAAAAAATAATAATAATAACCGGACAAAACGTACTGTTAATTAAAAGCATGTGTAATAACATCTACCTTGGCTGTTGCTTAATGACAACAACAAAAATCAAGCCAAGCTTAATGTGTGTGTGTATTTGGAATCAATTTGAGCTCGTAAATTTTCCGCACCATTGATGCCAAAATTAATTTTTACCGAGTGACTCAAAAACTACTCACAGTCGTGGATGGCGGTGGCATATCATAATCAATTTGCCAATGGCAAAGTAATTTGCGGGTTTTAGTTATCTTAAAAGCGGGCAGCGCTTTGGAACATCGTAGGAAAACAAAACAACAGACGTTTTTCTAGTTTGCGTTTACGGTTCGAGCAAGATAAACCGATGATATGCAATAATATGTTTCCAATGACTGTTTACAATTTTTCTTTTGGGGGACTTTTACGGACTGTATGCAGTTAACAAACATGTATGTATGATAGTGGTTAGTAAGTACAGACACTAAGGGTGGTCGTGCCTGCGTCCTCAGTGGTTTACGACTGGATTAGAGCATTAGAGTATAGAGTAGGTCTACTGGACCTCCGCTGTTAGGGGTTTTCCGAGAGGCATTTGCAGATAGAAACAAAGAAAGTAACTTCTTGTCCACTGCTAAATTGTAAGTATATTAACACACCCGCCATAGCTCTTTTGTCACTCTATTTTTACCTTCGCTTCCACTTTAACTTCGCAAGACTTTTTGATTTGGCATCTTCGAACTACATTTTAAGCCTCTAAAATGCCACGATGGTTCTTCTTCAGGTACGAAACGGAATTCTTTTAAGAATGCAACTGGAATACAGGTGGAATGGCCACAAAACAGGCGGTGTGTGTGATTTGGCTTGTAATCCAACAGGGTCCAGATGAATAGAATTTGCGTTCACTGTACTTATTATTGGCCCTGCCTTCCGTTGAAGGAAAAGTAACCATTGGAAGGTGACATAATCTAGGTTTTTGCCGATGAAGGTTTCATATTGGTCTTAATGCAAACTCGAGCAAAGATTCATATCAGTTATAAGCTATAATATGGAGAGGGCTCTCTCGCAAATTCTTCAGGTAAATAATGGTTGGTAAATGAGAATTTCAGAACAGATTCTATCGAAAAATATTCGTTGCGAGACATCTGGGTCAATGTAAAGTCAGGTCAGTGATTCCAGACAACATACGTCTGTGCCGGATTCTTTCACTTCAGACGATTTCCAAAAACTTTACTCACAGAAGAATAATACAAACTGCCGTCAGAAATAAAAGCTGCTGTATAATATGGTTATCGCCATTGTGGTAATACAAAGATTTACTGTACTCTGCCTTGTAGGTACCGTGCAAAAATAGACAGAATGACCTGACATTTTTCATTAGAAAATGTATGACAACGACTCAAAAACTTCAAGCATTGAGCAAATCCCAGAATTTCCGTCAGTTCTCTAAGCTTAGTGGAAACGTCTATAGAAGTCACAAGACCGAATTCTCGTACCGAAGACAAGCCGGTTTCCACAATTCCTAGCACAATTCCTTGGGTGGTGTGTCCTCAATTTCTACTCGTATCACCCCAGAACAATATTATTAAGATGGGTCTGACCAAAATACTGGATGCCTGACCTTTGAATTAAGAGTTATCTTGTACTCACCTACTGTCTTTGTCTCGCTATTATTTAATGAGAGAATTCGAAACCATATAGAAAACAGCAGCCTTCTTGTTGGATTCTCAAAAATAACGACAACGATCTCGGAATTCAAAAACGGCAGAGTGTCTGCTTGTCTCGAAAAATCTGAGATTGAGCAGTCAGCACTCATGTGCCGGAGTGGAAGTCGCTAAAATCTTGAGCTATTCCTCAACTATACATCATATTTCAAAGAGCCTTTACTGAAACCTGTGTTCTGGCAATTGGAATTGCCAATTTTGAATCATGTTTATTATAATCAAGCTCAGTATGTTCCCTCAGTGTCATCTGACTCTTGGAAGAGGTTATTTGATGTCCTGACCTTTGGGCATTGACAGCTGTGATCCAGTTTCGAATCCCAGTATTTATGGCAGATTCGGAACGAAACCCTTCTATTACAGATATTCTGAAACACCCACTGGCGAAAACGCATCTAAGACCGGTATATTTAGTTTTACGTTGTGACTTACCACGGGCATACCGTGATAGTCGAGGTTCGAGTCCGAATCCCAACCAAGCATGCCAGTGCCTTATAAGGAATCCGGCTTTTGTCAGTACCTTATCACACTCAACACGTGAGTTAAGTATTTGATGAATATTGAATGCTAGTCCCGGATGTTGATTCAGCAGGAGAATCTTATAATTCCGTTTTGGAATCGGATCACTACAGCGCCCTTGCTAAGGCGGAATGAAATTTGGCGACCGACAATACTTTTTAAAGTCGGTTTTCTCACGTAATTCACTTCACTAGATGATTTTAAGATCCTTTTTTCTTTATTGGATTTTTATTGATCCGGCGATTTATGGTTGTGCAAGCCGGTTCAAAAGTTCAAAGGTACCCGAACGTGACATTGGCATTTGAACATGTTCGAATGACTGACTTATCCTCAAAGTTTGGAGCTCACTGACGAGGCAATTGAAATTCAGTTTCTATTGTATAATTAAACTTATGTAAGTTTCAATGTTGTTATTTTCTCACTTACAAATACAACAGGGAGGAAACTCGATCATCCTGCAAATATGGCGCTATTTACAAAAATACCGGTTTAACCGGTTATCGAAGTGACGTCACAACGAGATGAGCATTGTCCACGAGGTGAGGTGTACTTTTCGGCCTTGTAATGTAAACTGGTTAATCTTGTGTCGTAAAAATATTACAAAAGGTTAAGAGTATCCCTTGGTAGCTATCGTACTTTGATATTAATATGAATTAATGTTTCAATCGAAGCGAATGATTATCGATTGTTGATGGTCGAGCGACCGTTGAATCCTTTGAACCGTGACGAAGACCCGTTCATTATTATGCTGTGGAATAGTACGGACATCTCTTCTTCATGATGGGCAATAACCTACAGGCATTGAAAACAGCGAAAGCCTTGACTAGACAGTTAACCAGTGATGACGCTTATCTAGCGAAAGATGATGTCAAAGAAGTTGAATTTACGAAAACAAATAATCTTTCGAGTGTGAGACCTTCGATGTCACCCGGCGTTACACACGCTCAATCGTCATGTCACGATCACAAAAGGTATTCATACTTTTTCATGAGTTAAATAGAACTTCATGATTAGCAACAACTCCACTATGTATCCATAGCCTTAAACTACTTTACTAATCACTATTTTCTTTGGTTTAGCATCATTATTTTACAAAAAATACCCGAGGTTTTGCTCGAGTTTCTCGTGAATGTTCTAATGATGTTGAAGGCATGATTTGTCCTTCCAATCTGAATCATGTGTACCTCTGTTATGAATTGTCAACTTCGATAAGCTTTCATTCGATACAACTTTGTCAGAGCCTTTGAAATTGTGATAAAGATATGGGAAGAGCTGTTTTTAAACTCACGAGGACCAATGAAAGAATTCTAGTAAGTCTTTAACGCGCGTAAATAAAACAGTCGAAACCACGTTCGCGACATTTTGATGTACATTTTTACGTATATAAAACTCTAAATTTCAGTTAACATAAATACTCATTTTTTTCTTTGCTTTAAAAACGATACATAATACAAATTATAAGCGAAAAGTACATCAAAATGGTGAAAAAAACCTATTTTGGATGTGTGCCAAGACCGTGACATATTATTACTGTATTGCGTGACAACTAATTGACATATATTATGCAAATTAAGAGGAACTGTCAAAGAAACAATACCAAATCAGTGTCACTGATATTGGCTAATATTTCAGTCAGTGAAACCCTGACCACAGGAAATAGCGGGAAAATCAAGGGTTGACTTCCACATAAATCACTTTTTAATGACTTTGAGGTTTGTACTCTCTTGTTGATTATACATACATTTGCATGCAAGACTAGATTTATGCACCTATCAGCGGATTTCCCCTGGGGTTGACCCCCGGGCTGACCATGGAGATAGGTGGGGGAATATAGGTAGATTGGATCCTGTATTGCCCCTGGGGAAGGGAAAATTAGTGGCATTGGTTTTGTTGTGAAATTTCCGAGGTGGGAAATTGTGATTTTTGTTATTACGATGAAGGGACATTGTACATCTCTCAATGCCTTGACCAGGGGACATAAACATAAAACATAAACATATTTTGTAATTAGCATTAACTTGACAAGATCATTATCTCTAACCTCTTATTCTTTAAAAATTTAGTGTCACAATTTACTATGATGGGGGGAGGGGTAGGGAGGGCTGGGGGAATTGAATCGGTAAATCCAAACGAAAATTGTACAAAATTTGCCCCAAGTAAAACAGTTAAAGCTAAAGTGGCCTGGTTTTTGGATATATATAATTTTCAGTGAATTTGCAATGATTAAATTTCGTTGGATGACCATGATCCTTTGAGTTTAAACTTTAGATTGTTGAAGATTGTTTTGATATGACATTATAGTGAATTAGGGCAATCGGATGTCATTAAACTAGGCAGATTAATTGGTAAAATCTCATTGGAATACTTTTTTTGCACTATCACAAAGACTATAGTGAAGATTTAGTCAGTGTTATTCTTCTTGAAAATGATAAAATGCTTGACCCCAAGTCAAATTAACACACATTATCCTTTTTGTATCATGAACCATTATGAGAAGCTAAAACTGTTTTATGATATTTTGAATACAAAAAATCCATTGATGGATTATTTGTTGCATTTATGGCAACATAATAGAAGTAATTGTTATTCATTATATTTTAAGTGAATGTAATTTATTATTCATGTGTTTATAGTGGATAATTTAAATGTTGCTTTAATAATTTGGAGAAGACATACTTACAAGTTCACTCCATACAATTATTGTGAAAGCTTGAACTGACAAAGTATCTATTGTTTGATGAAATGTGGATGCATTTCATTTCTTGTTTTATTTCAAGTCGATAACATCATTGTCATGACTATTGTCATTGTTGTTGTTGTGTTGTTATTGATCAAAGTAATTTATTTCCAGTTTATGTTTATCTGTTTGGTTATTTGTTGTTTCTCAACATCTCCATATTTTTGCAAAAAAACAAAAAAAAAACAAAAACAACAACAACAACAACAAAAAATGTAATTACGACTGTTATCAATGTATTTATTAGTTGTCATCATCATAACAATATGAATTTGACTTCTTGCCATTTTCAAAATAAACATCTGGTTATTTATTCTAGTGTATCCACAATGCTTTGCGCACACGAAGGTCGTCATTCAATATGGCGGTATATCGTCTGAAATGTAAATGTCGAATTCTCCATCGGTTTTCTTATTGCTATATTCGATTTAAACACTCTGTATAATTTGATTTTCACAGAAAACATTCAGACACTGTTGTGGTCGCTGTAAATGGTTTTAACATTGATTTTGAAAGAGTCAATTGAATCATAAAACACTGAATTGAAACCGTCGGTCGGTGGCAGCGAATCCCCGTTCAATAAGTATGAATTTTTATTCAATTTTCTTTATGTATTGCTTCTACTAATTAGAATATTATTTGAAAATCTCTTTTGTATTTTTTAGTGACTCGGGTGTCAAGGATTCAATGAGGAAGAATATCCACGACAAGGCTGTGTTGGTAAACGGAGCGGCTATCTTGACTGACAACAATCCTTCCAACTCTTTTATTTACTATTTACCGGAAACAAACGAACTTGATTCTCAACCACACGGCGTTCGACTACAGGATAAAAGAAACCAGGAAAGAAATACAATCCAAAATGGGGAATCTACAGCTGCACGGACTTCTTGGACAGCCACGGATGCTTCTCCGCATATATCAAAACCTGTACTAGTTGACCTCACTCTCGATAGTGATGAGGAAAACAATGATGAAAAAGATTTAAGTACTTTCCCAAAGATTTTAGCAGCTTATAGCCTTCACGAAAATTCGGATTTGTGTAATTTGATAAATCGTAATGCCCAAGAAAATGAATTGAAAAGGAATAGTAATTCGTTAGTTTTGAACTCAGATGAACCAAATGGCTGGGATTTGAACGTTACCTCGGCACAATCTACATATCAACGAGAAATAGCTGTTAGTACTTCGAGTCTAAATATAGCAAGCATGACCCCGAGTAATGTGACTACCTTTGGCGAACACCACACACCGCTGGCAACCCCTTGGGACAGAATACATCACACAGAACGTGTTTTGAACAGAACTGGTTTTCCAAATGATCCAAGTTCTCAGAAATCTAGAGGTGTTTTGACAGGTCATCATAATGTTTCAGAGTCTCGAGTTAACTTTGCAGCTCACCCGGGAACACTTGTAAATGTTGGTACAGTAAATCTTTCGGCGCATTCCCCTCTTTCAAATCTAGCTAATTGTACTGTAGTGAGTACAACCACTATTGACGGTCAGCGTACCCCGTCGAGTTCTCAAAAATACAATAATTCAGTTGTCCAACCCTTAAATATTCTCAGAAACAAACCAAATGGAATAGTTTTTGATAACAGAGTCAAAACTCATAATGTTTCAAATCAAAATGCTTCTCTACCAGTCAATGGTGTTCGTTATCAAGTGGGTGACGCGAATGGCCCTGGGCACGTGAGAAATGAAGTAATGCATGACGTAACTAATATACATGGTGTCTATGGTTACGAGTATAGACCAGTGATGTTGTCAGCATTGAGTGAACCTTTGACTACGTCGAATGATTCTGACGACAATGTAGTTATAACGAAAATTGTAACGCCAACTGAAAAGGATAAAGGCAGAACTAAACAACGTAGAAAAACACCAATAGCAGTACGGCAATGGAGTCCAGAAGAAGCTCAGCCAATTACCGAACCAACCGAAAAATGTACACTAAAACAGGTAAATACCAAAAGAAAATCACTTGAGAACTCATTACGAGGTGTTGTGGCTAATAAACAAAAGATCAATTCACCAAATAATGATAATATACAAAGAGAAGCCAAAATCAAAACCTTGAAAAACTTACTAGAAAAGCAAGAAAAAGCCGTGGAAAAACTGAGAACTACAGACATCACGAGCCCTTCTCTTCCCACTGATCGCGTTCTTGTAGTGGAAATCCCCGACCTCAAGTCAGAACTTCGTATCTCCAACAAAGGAGAACAAAGCTTTCGAGTATGTTCACAGGCAATTACAATAAGTCCTACAGATAGTGAGTCGTCTAGAAAAAGACGTAGAAAGAGAGATCCACGAAAGATCAGTCGACAAGAAGATCGTTATCCTAGCTATGTGGAATATAAGGACTCCGATGATGATGATCTTGTAGCTGCGAAGAGATTTAAAGGAAAACAGAAAGGCGCCAAGGCCAGGTCACGTGGACGCAACTCGCCTAAACCTATCGCAGTTGTTGAGAAAGATGCATGGCACCGAGAACTAGAAAAAGCTGAGATACAATTAACGCAAACAGATGGAGTCGTTGATAAAAATACGTTCATGTTATTTTTAGGTTTGAAAAAGGTATAGCATTCCGTAGAATTAAGTGCCTACTCCGCTAGAAGCGTTGGACAGCAACTGTTTCTTTGTACATACGTTCAACTTAATAATGAATAAATATTCCAAGAACAGTAACAAAAAAAGTAAAGAAAAATGTTTAAAACTGCCACTATAAAGTGCTTTCTGAGAACAATTTTCGTTGATTATTACACACACTACAATTTCCAGTTCCAACGTATTAGCTTTTTTTAATCACTTGATTAGGAGATATTATACTTGAGCCTGCAATGAAAAAAATATTTTGTTTCAATCAACATACAAGTGAGGCATTGGTCTGAAAGCTGTTTGGTTATTAGATTTTTCCACAGCGGGCTCAAATCTAATATCTGCTATTGTGGACTTAAACTCCACATGAACACGGACTATCCCGACTGTTAGCAGAGAGAGGTATGGTAAGGAGAAAGCAAAGAGAGAACAGCCTGCATGAATATCACAATGTTCAAATGTAGGCTGTCGCAACTTGTTTTCTTCCTTCTTGCTTTCCCGCCCATCCCCAGTCAATCAGAGTATCTCGACAGGCTACACAATGACAGGATTGTGTACAGTTCTCAGCAAACTGTCATAGGAAACACAACGAAAACCTTCAAAGCGATCACTTAACCAGCAAATAATATATTGATATGTAACGATAACAATGCAAATTTATTTATATTTTTGAACATAATACATTATATAGAAAGTCTCTTTTTTTTCGTTGAAATTAAGATATTAATTCAGTAAAACGGTAAGTTTACAAAGATTTCAATTAAAGACTCGACTGAGTGGAATTAGACGCCGAAATTATCTAAGCTGGAAATAACATTAATATATAACGAACACAAGCAAATTTATTTATATTTTTGAAAATGACATATGTATAAAGTAAAGCCAAGAGGTGTATTTTATAAACTTAAAGGCCGGTACACACTAGGCGACAAGTCGCAGCGACTTGTCGTCACGACATGTCGCCTCAGTGTGCATTGGTTCAATGTTTGTTTGTTTGTATGTTTGTCTCACGCAATTTCACAGTACGGACAGCCTGTGCTTGCGTCTATTTAATTTGTGAGGGCCATGCTTTACATTTTGGATCATGTAAAGACTTGTAAATATCTCAGGGTGTCAGGGTCTCACATCGACTGAAACCGTAACGTTTGAACAAAAGAATTTGCGTAAAATTGTTCCATACAGATTTGTGTGGATTAGTGTAGACAAAAGGCCAAAACGGATAAAAGAGTTGCGTTTTCACATTTATGCGGCATAGCGTGGACGGATAGGAACCAAATCGCTACGACATGATGATGCCACAACAATTAAAATTGCCTTGTCTGTAGAATTTCAATGAAAAAAATAATAATTCAAAGACTTACAATAAAAAAAAAACACTCTAGGCTCGCTCCGCTGCGGCAGCAATAATGATAACAGTATTGGACATTTTGCACATCTTACCACCAATGATAATTCTTTAGTTTCAACTCTAAAGACTGAAATGTCGTAAACTATAGGTCATGTGATCACTGGGCGGTTAGTTGGTGACTTACAGGCATGGGTTTCCTGTTTGTTTCAGAGGGCAGGAAGTGATCAGAGGATCTAGGAAGTGATATTTTTCATGCGGAGAACCGCTGAGCGTACATCAATGCAATCGTTGCTTCAAAAGCAATAATGAAAATGACACCAAGAAAGCTTTAAAGTCGATCCTCACTTGCGACATATAAAGCAACATACATAGAAACCTTATCTTTTTATTTATTTCTACCAGTGCCTAGCTATGCATCATATGCATCGACGTAAAATAGTATCTTTTGCTAAAACCTTAAAAAGTAGCTGTAATATTGCAAAATTCACTAGTATAAGCTATGAAATGGGATGTATTACACACAAATTTACATTATGCTTAATTGTTTTTTATTAAAATTTAGCTGTATAAACCTGCTCAGAATGCTATATTACTTTTCTAATATATTTCTTCTTTCATATTATTATTAAAAGAAATTAATGTTTTAGTATCGCGTTGTTGTCGAATTTGATATTCGTGCCACCTCGCTGCTTCCAGTCACATCTGTTGTAGGGTAGCTGCCCCCCCCCCCCCGGTCAGTAGTGATTAGTAATGATGCAAAATATAATGGGCAAAACGCGATTGCGTGCGATCGTTTGTAGCAAATGAACCCCATGGTTTATCGCGTTGGCACTCGGTGGTACTTATGTATAGTACACCGACCTACCGTTTTTCATAATATGCACAATGACATGTTCATCCAGGATCAGACGGCTGTCAAGTTTACTTAACTGGGTCGATCTAATTCTAGTCTTTCAAAGCTGTATAACATTCATCTAAAATACACAAATACTTTATAGACAATCAAAATGTGTACTGTGCGGGATTTGAGTTGACTTGAGACTTTGTTGGCCAAAAAACCTTTTAGATACCAGATCCTTGATTTGAAGATACGATCATCCCCGCCCGTTCCCAACATGAGTTTGTGGGGTTCCTGTGATGCAAGCTCGTGGGCTATGTCGCGATGGATGATTTGGGACTACAGTGTCAATAGCTGGACGTCTCTTTTGAAGAACGTTTGAAAGTTTGTAATGTTAAATGCTACTTTATTCGCTCGTGGAAGTATTCATCAAGGAGATAGTCGTTTCAGCGATATTTCTAGAGGAAGACAATGTGCTTTTATGAGTCTTTCTGCTTTGTTATGTGCAAATTCGTTCAATATTTTGACGTGGACATCGGAGTCCATCGCGAAGGAATTTTAACTGAAGGTGACGTCATGTACTTAAAAACTTTTGAAGAACGTTCTATACCTGATGCAGAGACGATCTCCTTAAACTATTCGCCAAATAGAGTATTTTTTCGAACCATAACTAAGCAATTGACTTGTGTCAATTGCCAGACGAAGCAAAAAGTCAATCGCTCAACGAGGCACAAACTGATCAGATAATTGTGTCTCGGTGGGCTCTACCATGTCAGGTAGTTCAATACTACTCTTCCATGGCTTTGATTAAACATACTTTTTTGTAACTATAAAAACATTGAAGTTCAATGGATATAAGAGACAAAATTAATATTTTTTAGTTTATAAATTGTGAAAAAATATTTTTTACATTTGTACTCAAATGTTCTATTTTACTCATTTCAAAACTGATAGCTATCAGTATATTGAATTCATAAAAGGGATTTCTCAACTATTTGTACTTGAAAGTTCTTATCTTTTGGTTAATGATATCTCAAAGCGATTCATTTATCCTATTTCAATTTTTCACACATTTTTCAAATACTTGTTATTGTTAATTTTCGCAGCATTTTACTTTTGATAAAAAGCCCTAGTTCTAAATATAAACATACGATTTCATGTATTATTCTGTACAAATAAAACCTTGAATGAACCAGGTATTTTCAATTATGTTGTAAAACACAACAGAGTTGATCTCGGTAGCAGGTGCCGGTTGCTCAAAGCTCGATTAGTGCTAACCTAGAGGTAACTCGACAGGTTTTCTTAAGAGAGCGTCCATATAACAACCAGGCAGGAGGTGATAAACCCGATGTCGCCAAACCTGCTTATATTTGGCTCACATGTAGCACTCAGTCAGCATAGTATGTGGTAGAAGTTTCAGATCATGGTATTGCATAATCACGGAGTTGACCACCCCCCCTTGGTTTTGGAGCATTTTCAGTAAATTTCTGTTATTTTGGAGTGAAATTTTGATAATTCATAAAACAACAAAAACATATCTGACGGCAAACAACTTTCTGCTATTGACTACTTGGCATTTGGTCTTACAAATTATGGGCAAAACAATGATGTGAATTGTTTGTGGTTGTCATGACAACGCCATTAAGAAAGTACATTTTTCAATTTTTCAGCTACGATTCATTTTAGTAAACTTTGCACACAAATAAACCGCAAGGCCAACTTGATGATAGCAAAATTGACTTATAACTAATAAATATAACCCTTTGGCTATGTAGAAATGTAATAAAAGTGGTGGGTTTTTTCTTTAAATTTTCTCAGTGAAGCATTCAATATACCTAATATCCAAAAATTGCATATTTTCCATAAATTCAACAAGAAAAATAAAATATAAAGCGAAGTCAAAACTAAAAACAATCACATAAAATGATTAACTGGAGATGTGCATAACGAGTTTTGAACCAAGTGAGTACCAAAAAAAAACATTTTCAAGACACAAACCTCACTTTAAATAACGTCCTATGACGAATTTATGGTTGAAATCGATTATAATCGTCCCTATAGATTTCGTATATTTATACGACTTTAAAATAGCGACAATGCACCTCAGAATGTCCATTTCGTTTATATGAATTAATTTTGTGCATTATGTTTGAAAATCTTTGGCAAAAAAATGAGGAAAACTACATTTCTTTTTACGTACCGTTTGTTTGTTTACAGCCGCCATATTGAATAACTAAGGAAGCCCACGGTCAATACAGGAAGCCCACTCGCAGAGACGAATCGACCTGCGGATTTCTCCTTTTTTCCACCAATTTCAGCTTATCTATTTATTGATATTATTCATTTACTTATTTGATTTTTTCATCTCATAATTTGTTAATTGATTCATTTGTCATGTTTTTTTATTTGGTTTTTATTTATTCATTTATTTATTTTATTCATTAATTTAATTTTTCATTTATTCATTTATTTATTCATTGATAGAATGACTGAGTTATTTTTCAATAAGCCTGAAGCGTGATGACGTTTTACCCCCGTGTCTAGACCAGAATCCTTTTCACATTACTTTTTTTCACTAATTATGACTTTTGTTCCTGTATTCTCGACGGAATATAAAATTTGAATATGAAAGGATTTAAAAAACTATTATGGTATAGAGACGGGGGTTAAACGTCATCACACTTCAGGACTATTTATCTATTTATTTGTTGAATTTGTATTTTATCTATGTTTTCTGCTATTAATTTATCAAGTCATTAATTCATAATTTGTTTTCATTTTTTTTATTTATTAAACTATTTGTTTTTTTTTTCATTCATTTATTTATTCAATCATTTACTTGTTCATTCAATTAATCACTCATTCATTTATCAACTCACTCACTCACTTATTCTGTCATTAACTAATTCATCCATTCATTCATGAATCCATTCATTCATTTATTTCTTTACTTTGACACATAACGGCAATATATCTTGCGCTCATAGAAATTATTGAATACTAGCACTGATAAAATAAGCAAAACCGCAAAAGAGATGTATGACATTCAAAGGACTTTCATTTTTGGTTCTGATGGTTGGGCTTGTATGTTTTTCTTTCTTTTTTTTTTTTTTTTTTTTTTTGTTGTTGTTGTTGTTGTTGTTGTTGTTGTTGTTGTTTTGCAAGTTTTCGTTGTATGTTTGGATGTATTATTTTTTTACTTTAAAACCGTGTTTGAATTTTTTTTGTTTTTCACTTAACTTTTTTAATGGTACGTCCCTTAAAGACTCTTACGTCAATTGGGGTTGAAAGTACTGCTAGAGCGATCACAAATGTGCGTTTGAAAACGGACACTGGTACATAAATTAAACAACATATATACATTTATGTTTTAATGATTTAATACATAATTGATTTACTAACTTACTAATTTGTCAGTGATTTATTTATTCGCTATTCATTTCTTCATTGATTCATTCCTGATCAATCATTCATTGATTTATTAAACTATGATGATTGAGTAAGTGAAAAAATGAATAAATGATTGAATGAATGAATAAATGAACCATTGAAATCATGAATGAATCAATTTAAAATGAATGAATAAATAAAAACCCGAATAAAAAACATGACAAATGAATCAATTAACAAATTATGCCAGATGAAAAAAAATATATATATATATATACATGAATTCATAACTTAATGTAACAAAAAGACAGTAAATAGATGAATAAATGAGAAAATATATTAGTGAATCAAATAAGTAAAAGAATAATACAAATAAATAGATAAGCTGAAATTGGTGGAAAAAAGTAGAAATCCGTAGGTCGATTCGACTCAGCGAGTGGGCTTCCTGCACTGCGCGTGGGCTTCCTTAGTTATTCAATATGGCGGCTGTAAACAAACAAACGGTACGTAAAAAGAAATGTAGTTTTTCTCATTTTTCCCCAAAGATTTTCAAACATAATGCACAAAATTAATTCGTGTAAATGAATTGAACATTCTGAGGTGCATTGTCGCTATATTAAAGTCGTATAAATATACGAAATATATAGAAACGATTAGAATCGATTTCAACCATAAATTGGTCATAGGACGTTATTTAAAGTGAGGTTTGTGTCTTGAAAATGCTTTTTTTTGGTACCCACTTGGTTCAAAACTCGTTATGCACATTTCCAATTAATCATTTTATGTGATTGTTTTTAGTTTTGACTTCGCTTTATATTTTATTTTTCTTGTTGAATTTATGGAAAATATGCAATTTTTGGATATTAGGTATATTGAATGCCTCACTGAGAAAATTTAAAGAAAAAACCCACCACTTTTATTACATTTCTACATAGCCAAAGGGTTATATTTATTAGTTATAAGTCAATTTTGCTATCATCAAGTTGGCCTTGCGATTTATTTGTGTGCAAAGTTTACAAAAATGAATCGTAGCTGAAAAATTGAAAAATGTACTTTCTTAATGGCGTTGTCATGACAACCACAAACAATTCACATCTTTGTTTTATCCATAATTTGTAAGACCAAATGACAAGTAGTCAATAGCAGAAACTTGATTGCCGTCAGATATGTTTTTGTTGTTTTATGAATTTTCAAAATTTCACTCCAAAATAAGAGAAATTTACTGAAAATGCTCCAAAATCAAGGGGGGGTGGTCAACTCCGTGATTATGCAACACCATGATCTGAAACTTCTACCACATACTATGCTGACTGAGTGATACATGTGAGCCAAATATAAGCAGGTTTGGCGACATCGGGTTTATCACCTCCTACCTGGTTCTGCCTGGTTGTTATATGGACGATCTCTTAAGAGTTAACCCAGGACTAGTGCTAATCGGGATTGAACAACCCAGCCCAGCCGTCTAGTTTCGTACGGTAGCCTTTGGGATAAACATATAACAAAATGTAGGAAATGGAAAGAAATGATGCGATTAAAAAGAGCAAGGACAAGGTATGAATGAAAAGGAACGAGAAAAAAACACACCCACAGAAAAGGTAAAAGGAAAGACAAGTCAGGGAATTTGTTATAAAAGAAAAAAATAGCTTGTTTACTTGTTAAAAAAACATATCTACAACAAAAAAAAACCCTTTTCTATATGACCTGTATGTTCGAAAGTTAATTCGTGCGTGATTTGTTACTCACGTTCTTGTCCTTAATGTCATATTGGTCACAATTGGAAATTAAATACGTAAGGTCAGGTGATAACGTATTTTTTAATTTGGTATATAATTGTTTTACAAAATTATTTAGCAATCAGCTGTATCGCCCCCACGCTGCTTCCTGGACACATGACAATGATTGTTTTTTTCCTTTAATGGGAACCAATCACTACCATGAAGAGTATAAAGGTATACTCAAATAACGCGACACATATATACTGGAAAACATCAAGGACTTCGAGCTCCAGTCCATGCAAACATCTCGTTATATCCAGAACACTAACAGTAACTGAATAATCACCAATTAAAGGTATGTTAACTGTGTAATCACTGATGAAACTCAGTTATATAGGAATTGATAAGAAAGACTACATTCTATTGATTATTTATTTGATAAAAAAATCAAACCATAAAAATTAATTTGCATATCAGTCAAAATTAGCCGTAATATCGATAAGGCTTGCCCACGGACTTTAAATCGTGGTATTTTACTGCGACTTATAATGTATAAAATTGTTCGAGGATTTGTTAATATTAAAGCGATTTTTACGTTACAAAAATTCTGAAATCATCTTGTTTTCATTTCTCATATCATACTTTTTTATGCATTTTTGGCATTGTTAAAATATTTGAGGACTGAATCCCTGATGCCCTATATGTATATATTTATCTCTATTGTCTGGTTCACTCTTACTGCCTTTCCACTGAGCTTAATATCACACACTCGCTTATAAATATTATTCTATACAATTATAATTTTAATATACTCGCATCCAGATCCATCGACCATCTTTAATTATACATAAAAAGTTGCAAGTCTCTGTAGGGTTTTCTAGCATATAGCATTTCTCTATCTCTTTTCGTTTTTTTTTTTTTGTGGAAAATGAAAACAATATCTTTGTTTTATAATTCTATTTAGTTTCTTTTATGTTTTTCTCTCCGCAGCTTCGATGTTGAAGATAATTGGTAATAATTTGTTCTGTTGAGTGTTAAAAAAACTCTGATATTTCAAAATTTCAAAAATCAATCATTTAGTTATTTTTAATTCTAAATTTTACAATTCGTGTAAAGAAAATTACGATGTCCTATGAACCAGGTGAATGGATAAATGACATTGCGCAGCAGAGATATTAATATATTGTCAATGAAACAAGTGAGCAAATAGAAAACTTCATTTTTTGCTATTGTCTGTGATACTTTTAGGATCAATTGATAATAACACCGTAGTTGTCTTCATAGGAAGTACTGACATCGTCTTAGACACTACCTTGTTATACATGGACGCGCTTCGGGGCCTGGTTTTGTTCAGTAATTTTTTCCTTCAAAACGGTTGCTATAAAAAAATAAAAAAAGGTACTTTCACTAAGCACATTTTTAGATCTAAATTGGGGAATTCAACTCTCGCAAAAATATATCTAGTTCATTTTCGCAAAATTACATTAAGGTCACTCAAAACGTGAACACTTTGTGCTTGTTTGACACTTTTTTAACATGCATCCTTTTTTTATTTTGATAACTGAATGAGTATTTGAGTTAAGTCCCAACTTCTTTAGTATTTTATTAGTAACATAAGTGTCTTAATTAAATGAAACAAAAAGTAGAATTTCTCAGTTTTAAAGAAGTGTTTTAAAATGACTGGAATGATTTAGATCCAAATCATTGTAGCTGATGTATCGAATCCATTTGCCACGCACGCATTAATGATGATTGTGTTTGAAAACGATATTTTCTGTTTTACTTAGGATCACATTCTCCTACAGACGTGACAGAATGAAAGCTACTGTAATAATTGCATTGCTTGTAATCATCGTAATTCAAGGCAAGATCAAAGCAAGTGAAGTCAAATCAATAGTATTTCCCCTATCGACAGAGCACTGTCTCAGAAAATGCAGTGAATATTGGCAAGCATGCCTCACTTCTTGTGGACCTGAACTCGATTACTGTACTGCGTGCAGCTCAGAAGCAGAGATCTGCCGAGGAAGATGTTTTCGACCAAAACCAAGCCCTAACCTAAAATCAACAAAAACGTTATAGGGACAATATTGTCGACCTTCAAGACAACGACGACTACGATCAAGCACAGCACTTTGAAAGATACGCACATGGTAAATCATAGGGTGTTAATTATAGCAGAAGAAATTGTTATTGAGACAGAGCCTAAAGCAAACATTGTATCTTAGAACGTTGACTTACAAGATGAAAACGCGACCTTGTAAGGAGGGAAAACTTGAAGGATTTTACTTTGAAGCAGCTCTATTTATGAGTTGAATTGAACTCTTCCTCCTAGCTTGGTATGAAAGTACTGAGATAATATTAAATGCATTCTGAATTTGTTCATTTCTATTGACAAGTCTTCTGTTTTTATCCACAATTGAATTTTGTTAAGATTTGAATTTTAGTTTGTTACAGTAAAATATGATATCAGGCGATCGGTGTTATCCTCATACCCTTGCCTTCCCTTTCCTTCCGTCAATCAGCTAGGCAGCACTGTGCGATGCGTGCGGGCTTGCTAGCTAGTCCACCTCCCCGCATCAACACAAGGATAGCATAGTTTAGAAGTGCACTATCTTCGCTGGGAGAGGTTTTACGGTTGTTAATCCAAAGATTTTAATGTTGGTTTTACCACCAATCCCGTTTCCGTGGTTAGTGATCCCGATTTTGTAGTCTGTGATCCCGTTTTCGTGATCTAAGGTCCCATTTCCGTAATTCATAGATCTCGATCCCAAGCATATACAATATATATGATACAATGTTCCATGTAACCACCCTACGGTCGAGGTCAATTTCATACGGAGTCCACAGTTTGGAACCTTCAAATTAATTATTTGGGCGGCCTCTCTGCGACTAGTGTTGAAAGACGAAATCAAACAGAAATGAGAGAGTAAAAAAATGTCCCTCCCCCCCAAAAAAAAAACCATCAATGTTGTAAACACTGAAGAAGGTGACTTGGTGTGTACTGTGGGCGGCAATGAGTACCTTTAGAGTGGGGGCGGGTTGTGCCTTATTAAGCTGTTTTTCTTTTTTTTTTAGCTTCAAAAAGTTGGTATTTCAGTTTTGAAAAATCCATCAATTTTTAGATAAAAATTAGTGACGATTTGATGTTTTTAGATTCCTCTCTACCACCCCCCCTCCCCCCATCCTTTATCGAGCCATGATTTAATGACGCATGCATTTATATATTACTTTGTCAACGTTTTTCCTCAGTAACAGGTTATCCTACAAATGATTACTAAAGGCTTGAAAGCTTTCAGTGTAAACAAGCTTTAGTAAAGTGTTGTCGAATTAGAAATCTATGCCGAATGATACGTGTGATGACGTCTGCCCAGACACGCTTTGCAAATTGACTTTAACAGGAATCAAGAATCTTTTTGTTCTTTCGTGTGTAAAATGAATCAGTCGCACATCCAATAGCTGTTCTATTTGCAATCTTGTTCATCAACAGATGTCAACTCACCCATCTAATTATTTTCTTTTTTTTTTCTTTCTTTAACTTAAATCACAAGGAAATGATTTTTTAAGTCTAGAATGGTGGTTTATAGCCGTCTTTTCGCGTGAGAGAAGTACATGAAGTGAGCGGAAAAAATGAAAAGAAAAGTGTGTGGTACCGCCTCGTTTTCAAGAAAACGAATTTTGAAGAGAAAAATGTAAAAAAAAAAACGTTTTTAAGAAAAAAAAAGGCAAAATATGCATTTTCACGAAAATTCTTCTAATTTTCTTCGCATTTTTTGTTAATTTATATATTTGGCACAAAATGATTAATATTTTGGAATAAAAAGTATGTTTCTTTGAGAGCAAAAACCTTTTCATTTCGACTTTTTTGTCGTGATTTAGTACCCTCGAAACTCGACAGTCGCACTCTTGAACTCTCATCCTCGTGAACGAATCGCTTTCAATGTACGATGTTCACGTTAAAATCGGATGAAAGATAAGTTATGCAGACGACACCAAAATATTTTCACTCAAAGGCTGAATCTGTGTCTCTTGCTAACCTACTCATAGAGTCCCTCAAGGATCGGTTCTGGGTCCTCTAGACAATGTATTTCGATTTTGAATAACTATTTATATTCTAAAAGAAAAAAAGCGAGCTTTATTAAATCATATACGGTACAATATAGCAACTATAAGACCGCAAAAGACCTAATTGAAAATGAATAGCCAATAAAGTAACACTCAATATTAAGCAACACAGTCTAATTCAACCTCCAGCGGTACCGAAGAAGAATAAGATTCAATAGGATATTGAAACGCTTGTAGCTCGGAATTAATCTCGATGTCAATTGAAGTAACTTAATTACCAATGTCATGCTTATTACAATTTCCTATACCTTGATCAACCCAGTGTAGTTTGGTCTGGGTAACATTTGAATACATAAAGGTAAACCCAGCGTGGCTCGCTCATTGCTGCTGTCTACACCAAGCAACACTAAGGTTCAAAATTAGTTGGGACGATCTTTTTTTCGCGAGCCTTTTTTTTCTTTTACTAAATTTTAAAAAAAAACTTGCAAAGAAACATCCAACAACAATGATTTGGAAGCGAGGGGTGCAGATTGAAATTAGTTCCAATGTAAGCGAAAAAAAAGTAGATTACGTTAAGATGTCTAAAAAAACACTACGGAGCGCAAACGACGCAGCTCCGCGGGCCGCTAATAAACAATATGCATTCTAAAAGGCATGTTATTGTCTTAGTATCGTGTGAAGGAGTGGCTTCACGTTACGGAGTCGTTTTAAAATGATCGCACTTGAAATTCACCAATTAAAGGGTAGCAATAAAAACTAATAAGTTTCGCTCGGTTATACTGTTCTTTTTCTTGATTGATATAAATCCCTTTTGCCTTAGAGGGATTTTCATTTGATTCCTCCCTGAAAAGGACAATTTTGACTTCAATTGACATCCATTAAATTAATCTGGAAGGTATGATCACAAATGGCAGGGATTTGAACGATAAATGATGAATAATTGTTATTACATATATAGAATGGAGACCGTCCTAGATACATATTGATCGAGCTAATACAAAAAAAATAATATCAATAATGTTCAATTCAGTCGAATTTAGGTGAGATTTATTTGAATAAGTATGATAACTATCCTTTATAGTTTGTGCGTTTTATCCACGAATAGCCAGTATCAACAAAACTGCACAGGGGAAAAAAGGCAAAATGTTAATTTTCTAATAGATTATGTGGACTGCAAGCTAGCACAATATTATAACTCGCAATTTATGTTTTCCACTCGGAGTGCTTGACCAATATACACACTACATTCAAAAAAGCTAAAGAGCGAGAAAAGAAAAGTCAAAACAGGATAAAAACACAAAGGTTTATTTATTCCTCAATAGATGTTGAACACTTCTCAAGAATAAAGAGCAAACGCTGAAATAAAAACACAATACCCACACAAGAGAAATGGCTTTGTTCTGGTTGATACTGACAATTTATCATTATAAAATGGCGGCTACTATTTGTCAGTAGTATTTGGTTTGCTCTTATTTTATGATTTTTCCTGCGTTTGCTCTTGTGTATTTAATCAAACGCTAAATATCAGAATAATCATTTTTTGTGTGTGTTGATATAATAGGTGTTGACTGACAGCTGTATTGATGACACGTTTTATTTAAAAAAAATAAACATACAAAGCTATCTATAAACAATTCCAACCAAAACTAGTCTTTTCGCTTATTTGGGCAGAAGCATCGGAAGACAAAGTCATATGGCCAAAAAAAACACTGCCCTATTGAATAGTTGCATAACATAAGTAAAAAAAGGACTTATTGGCAGCAGAATATACTTAAAAAAACATTAATTGCTCACCGGTTTAAAGAAAAAATAAAACAACAAAAAGCTATAAATAAATATCATAGTTATCATACAGAAGACGAAATGCCCGGCCCTATGGTATCCATACAAGGTAATAAACACATATAGAAATTGAACTCTTTGTTTGTTTGTTTATTTTTTTTATTATTATTTTTTTTGAGGGGGGGGGGGGGTATAAACCAATTTCTAAAAGCGTAGCCTCTATCAAAGGCATTCTTAGGCTCATTTCACTTACAGAATATCACTTAGTACATGGCGGTTTTTGTATAGTTAAATTTCTTGATTTTGATACTGTCTTCCCGTTAAAAATCACCGTATCAACACAAGCATCCAATAGACAAACTTTAGACCGATTTACCACCTTCGGAACTGAAAATCCTTTTAAGATTTTAACTTAAATTGCGGCTGAAATTACAGCTGTGTCAAGTACGGAAATATTTAATTGTTCATGACGTCGTAAAATAAGCTAATAAATGTATATAATATTTGCCCTTAAACTTTGCTACGTGTTCTGTCACCTTCATTATAAGAATAGATCGGAAACACCGCCCACCAAACAGTACCTGAGGACCGCTCATTAACGCCACTAACAAATATTGTCAAGGACTCGAATAACCCTTGATTCCACTAAGACGATGGTATTCCACCTCGGATCTTGGTCATTGCACGCATAACTTGCTCATATAGTCTCAGTTGCTCTTTAGCCTGCCGACAATCCATCATGGCCCCACCCCTAACAATTTGATTTTGTCACTGGATGGATTAATTATTCCCAAATCTTGAGGACTATTAAACAATCAATGTTCAATGTGAAAATCGTTTCAATTGTTTTGAAATGCAATGGCTCTATATAGTACAACTTAAAACAACCCTAAATATAATGAATAGTAACACATAAACATGGTTTGTATAAAAGTTGAACGTATTGCCAATTAATACAACGTCATCAAATCATATATAAATTCGATATGTTTTTAAATGAGGCTTGGTATTTTATATAAGAGAGATGGGTTAGGGTCATAAAGTCACTTCTTGCTAACCATCAAGGAGCGAAGGACACTGTATAATTTGTAACTGTGCTTCGTGTGATCAAGGTAAGAGGAGAAGGGTCGTTCTCAGCTGGGCACATGCACTTCTCAACCAATGTCACTCTTATCGTTCTTGCAGTTTATAACATCATTGTTTTGAGATTAATAGGGGTTCGAGCTGATGAAATGCTTGTTTTTGCTTTCTTTCTTTCTTTTCAATTCCATCTTTACTTTCATTTTTATATATATTTTATATTCGTCAGGTATTACAAATAAGCATTTTCAGGTTGTACGGATATACGCAAGAGATTTGTTTCTCAGTTTTTCTATTGTGTTGTAGTTCAACAATAAGACGTAGTAAAACTCCATCCATTATGCCATAGAATACCGGCAAACCAGCAATTGTCTCGTCTTGTCAATATTTTAACGGCTGAATGTGACTGAGCTATCTTTAGTAATCTGATTCAAGCTACTCTTAGTCTAAAGATGAATTAAAACCTCTCACAAGCTGACAAAGTACGCCTTTTCGCAAAGCGTTGCCACTAAGGCATTTATCGTGAAATGAAATGGGATGAAATGGAATGAAATGGAGTTAAATGAAATGAAATGAAATGTGCTAGGAAAATGAAATGAAATGAGATAGGATTAGTAGTCTTGAGGCTTTCGTGCTCGGGCATATGAAATCGTTGAAGTCGGCTTTTCGGATTGAGACACGTGAAGTTGATGTGCATTTACGTTTCGGCTACGCTGTGGTAGTCTTCGTCAGAATAAGGTTGAGAAACAACTTTATGAGTACGCACATTTGTTTCTCAACCTCATTCTGACGAAGACTACCACAACAGTATTAGTAAAGCAAAAAATAGGCCCACAGCCGGCCGGCAGCACAGCAAAATGCAGACTGTAGAGCAGAGCAAATATGAGTGTAGTAGAACAGCAAAAACTCGATGTAAGAACTTAGTGGAATTATAACTTGATAGAATTGCATAACAAACTTCTATCAATTATTACAAAGGCATCCAGTCTCAGCTTTTGTTACCTCGACTAGTGTATACTGAAATAAAGGATACCACATAAAACCAACAAAGCCATCCTGATATATTCAGATATTCAAGTAGCTCTCGTCCAAGTTTTCAACTTTGCCAAAATTATTTATACAGTATATGGAATATAAAAATATACATGACTAAATATTATAAATATACATTACTAAATATTATAAATATACATGACTAAATATTATAAATATACATTACTAAATATTATAAATATACATTCGTAGTGAATAGTGTGAATATTTGCGTGTATTTGAGAACAGGTCGCGTGTTCTCGATAAGTGTGAAAAACGCTTAATAATATTGACACGAAAATAGAGTATTAATCATTATAATATTGTTATTACAATTAGTGTAATTAATGACCCCAAAGTGTAAGCACTGACTTTGTGCTAGCTAGTCTTCAAAAACTCTGTGTTCTTCGCAAACGTGAGTTTTTATTTTATCAGCAGTCAGTCAAAAACGTAAAAATGACGAGGCCAAACTATGCAACGATGTTGTTACAAAAACGCAGCATTATTGGAAAAAAACCCTAAAATATTAGCGTTTATTTTCAAAACCAAAAATAAACAACATGATTGTATTGAATAGTACATTACATTGATGTAAATCGAAGTTTTTAAACTATGTACAACTGTCTAGTATTGACTGTTATTTACTAGTGCTGGTTTTGAAGCCATTCCTCGTTTACATCCTTGTAAGGTCTGTAAGTACGTTCTTAGGCGATTTGTTTGTATTTGTTACTAATTGATAGGCTACACATATTTATCAATTAGAGTGTGATTTTGTTGATGACAAAAATATGAACGCATACACTGCACTTAAAAATTAAAATTTGTCGACTCTTTCCGATGTAATCCGAATAAATTGTTATCGCATGATACGATACGTAGAACTGAAAGAAGCCAAAATCACAGCTTAAAACATACAACGCTATCTATGTCGCTATCGGATCAAACGTTAAAAGCATCTAATTGCCACTAAGGTACAAACCAACTTCAATTGTTTGGTTAATCCTTCGATTGGTGCCTTTCTCGTCTGTTCTTCCCTCTTGAGCAATTTCTTAATAAGATACACAACTAATGCACTAATACTGCTAGGATATTGTAAATAACTTAAAAGTCATTCAACATCCTACTTGAAATCACCGATAAATATATGTTCAGCGAGTTGTAAACCATGTGAGAGCCAGGTGAAGCGAACAGAGACGATAGAAAGCAACGAACACGGAGCGTCAAAGACCGGGGATACACAAAAGAGGTGGGGGTCAACATTTCACATTTTATTGTACATTGTTAGTTTTTGAGATACTATTTTAATGCTGATATTCATCGGTTATTGAAAAACGAACAGTTTAGTGATTTGTGGTATATTTTGTTTGTTTCTATAGATATACTAAAAAAACATCACTTTCGGTGTTCAGAACAATGTCAAGGTTTTCCGTTCATTATTTTTCAACAAAACAGTATATTGCCAATATCGTTCATTTTAAGCCTAAAAAATTGATAGTTTGTGTGTGTGCGTGTGTTTTTTGTAAGTTATTTTAGGATCACGCTAGTTACGTTTCGTGTTAGATGTTAGTTTTTTTCTAAGTTTCAATATCGTTTTGACTGACGGACAACCTCCCAAAACACTTCATTCCAATATTTTCTATCCCTTGGGGAAATGTTGTCAAATTTGTGAATTTTCAGTCTTCAATTAAACTTTAATTCACTTTATATGAAAGTAAGGAATTTCATCGACGTTTGAGCAACAAATTTCCGGAGAAATAAATAAAAAGAGAGTTTTAAACGATTAAAAGAATTAGTTCAGCTGGGGGAATTACGAAGCTTGGAACATGTATACGAAACCTTGAACACAATGAAATACTACTATTGAGAAATTGGCTGTTAAATTAAATTTGTAAAATGCATTTATTGTCGACTGCTATACTAATTGACAATGCTTTATCCACAATCTTGTTGCGCAAAAACGTTTTCACTGGTTTTTCAATAAATGTCACACAAATTAGTCCATTAAACAATGGATATATAAACTAAAAAAAAAAGAAATTGTGAGAAAGTGAAGAAAAGTGAAGAACAGAGAACAGAGCAGAAGAGACAGAAAAAAAATGAAGGGAATTAAAAGAAGAGACAAATATTAAAAGAGAAACTACTAGGCGATGAATAAAAAGAAAGCTATAATGACATAGTTAGCCTCTCATCTTTGTTGGGGAGGACAAAAGCGAATATTCTTCAATATTATTGACATCCAATATCATCCCAAACGATGATATTGAACACAGTGAACAATAATAATCTCACAAGCAATGCTAGTCACTAACGAGCAACGACCAACACAAACACGTTGTAACCCTCACACGCTGTCCTTGTGACGTCATGGACATTTACGAAACCTAATGTCACATGAACGCAATAGAATAATCCACTGGCTCGTCTTGAAGCTGAGCTATCTAAGTTGAAAAACCTAATTTAACCACTTTAGGTTGAACATTAAGTATCGCTATAAATTAGTCGAGTTGACGTTTAGTTCATATCTATTTCATCAAGACATACTATTGGAACGAAACAGCACTCAAACCATTTGAAGTACATCGACTTTTGAAACCACTAATTGTCCACTTCGAATAGCCTCGGCGTCGTGTATCGAAGTGCACGAGATAACCCGTTTGACGTAAGTGATAATTCCATTGACAAACAAACGATCCCTTTGTACATTACTCTTTTTATCCTTTAAACCGTTATTTCCCATGATAGCTAGCTTTTACGGTATTACGGTACTTATTCGAGAAGCACTTTTAAAAACTATTTTGATTTAACAATTTGTTTTCGGCTTTATTGTAATAGTATTAAAAGAGCCGACTCACCCAGGATGCATTGCGGGCAAGCGTTATTGTTTAAGGCAAACAAAACAACAGAAAATATGCAAAGAAATAATAAATAAACCGACAATTACATGTAAGTATTCGAAGATTGAAAGTAACCCGCGATATTCGCGATTCCGAACATATTATTCAACAGTTTTTACAAATCGAATCTCGACGTCATCGAAAATGTCGCCCGTTACGTTGGATATTCGTTTGATGCAAAAATCGCTATGCATTCTGGATTATACGGCTTCTTTAACTTCGTAAGGTAGTATTCGTAATGTCAGATCACTCATGACATACATTCATTTAATGATCCTTTCGTAGTTCCTCAATTGCATTCGTTCATTTCTAGTTTATTATTTATCCATCTATGCCCATTGTTTATTCATTTTTCCATTCGCTCATCCATTTACTTGATTACGTTACGCATGCACCATACTATTCACTAACTCGCCTAATATTCAATATTTCTCTCACCCATCCACCGTAATTGGATGCATTATTTTGTTCTCGTACTGCCGAACTCCTTCATTTGGTCAGATGAAGAACATCTTTACCTGACTGCCACACACTATTTTCTCATTCATTTTGACATCTCTTTTCCCACAATGCAAGTATTCTCTCATGTCTTTTAAATTCACATCCTTCCATTCTATATTGCATCATTTTAATGTATATCATATATAGATTTTTGCATTTTTTCGTTCGCTAATGGTAATGCCTTCATCCAGTATGATTCCATCCCAATGACTTCTTCATTCATTCATTTTTTTTGGCATCAATTTGTCATAAATGTCAAACTACATCTCACATAAATATTACGTTGATAATTTTAAAAGCAACGTTATTCACAAATTATTTGCCTAAATGCCTGTCTACCTTAGCTTCAATTTAATCGATTAAAAAAAGAGAGTTTATACTCGTGCTAACGATTCATCCAGTAATCCATCCCAATGATATATTCATTTACTTATTTTACCAGATGAAAACCAACATGATGATAGCTGTATTTGTCATACTGGGAGTGCTACAATACACTATGGCATGGAAATGTGACTCGTACTGCAACGCAGACGCTCATATATGTATGACATCCTGCAAGGGATTCACTGGTTGCCAAAATTGCGCGAGATTAGCGGACGATTGTCGCAGCACTTGCCGTCGTAAACGAACAATCACACAAGGACTACGCAAACGCTTCCAACTAAAGAACGAAGATACGCAATAATTCAATGGTCAAAAACTAACCAATCCATAAGGAAAATATTGAATGTTAGCAAAGGTTCAAAACCTTTGATGTGAGCACGTTAAATTCTAGGTTATTGCATGTATGATACAAGAGTTGTTAATATAGTTGAGAATGTAATCATTCTGTACTATGACCGGCTATTTGTGAGAATGGAGTTAAGAGTGTGGTCTAGAAACTGGTTATTTGTTTAAAATATTGCATTAGTGGAATAAAATATTTTTCAAATCTAAACACTCACTGTACTGGTATTTCTAATTCAGAACTGCAATCAGTAAATTAATATTGCTTGTCTCCTCAAGCGTGCTTTTGTTTTTTTGGTGAAATCAGAAAATAGTTTGTAAAGGCGTACTCTGTCAGTGCATGTATGTCACGACTTGTGCATCAAAATCCTTTGCAGCACTTACTATGTCAGATTTCTCCATTCTAGCTCTCTTCACAAGTACACAGTACAACACAGTACAACAAGATAGAAAACACTACAAAATTAATATAATTTATTTCATCGTATTTTTGCTAATTTCCGGGATAAGGTAACATCCACGAAGGGAATCGTGAAACGTTTTTCATTTTCTTTCTGAAAAAAAAAACTTTTTCTACAAAAAAGCTCATTTCCTGTAGTTTTTATATTACTATTAACAAACATGTTCGTTCTTTTTTTCAAGAGGACTTTCTTCCTTTTTCTCAAGTTTCTATGAGATAGCTTAGTTTTCCAATAGTGGAAAGAGATACTTATTCAGCGGTAGAAAGAATAGACACAGAGGTAAATTTGACAAAGTTATTGTTTGAGTTTCCTGTGGATGATAGATGATACAGGAAGCCCGAATACAGTTAAAGCGTCCTGTAAGTATTTATCAAAACTACTGAGCAATCAGTATAAAACCTGCTCTTGGCCAATCATGGAGATTGGAGATCTATCACAGTTATAAAAATAGAAATTTGAGTTATATAGATATATAAATTTTTCTACAAAGACATCTTGTTGAGAATAGGAATGATTTGGTCGAATCTTGGTCTTTTACTTGGGTCAGGGTTCCAACAGATAGAAATAAGCTTCACCATATGAGAGGCGACGCCTGGAGGGATGGAGGGCTTAAGACCTTCCAGTGCAACCTATGTGAATTACAAAAACACTATAATCAGATAGACCGTATTTGCAATATAGCGAAAACCTATTTATTTTTCTGGAATAGATCTCAATGTTAAGTAATTTGGTGAGAAATAATTTGACAAGGCATGTTTTGATCATCTTTGAGACCTAACTAGCATCCAATGACATTTTGCTGGCCTTCATTGGAGGCCTACAAAAAGAGCAATGGCTTCTGTGATGATTGTTAGAGCAGGACAAATTTTGGTAGTGTCGTTTGCATTTACAAACCACTCGTGATGCAAGACATTTTTGCAAAACAAACAAACAAACAAACAAACAAACAAACAAACAAACAAACAAACAAACAAACAAACAAACAAACAAACAAACAAACAAACAAACAAACAAACAAACAAACAAACAAACAAACAAACAAACAAACAAACAAACAAACAAACAAACAAACAAACAAACAAACAAAACAAACAAACAGTTGTTCAAAATACTAAAAAATGTTAAATATTGTAATGTGAGTTGCACTGCATTACAAATTACCAAAATAATGTTGAATCCTACCTTCATTCCAATCTCCATGGGTGAAAGGTCAGCAAATGGTACTTCTCTAGTTACCAGTTCCCATAACAAGATAGCATAACTCCACATGTCTGCTGACCGCTGGTCGACTTCTTCTGGACTTTTCTGAAGGACTGTGAAATGAAACATAAGAAGAACTCACAGATGAACGATACAGTTTAATCGGAAGACTGTATATTATTTGACGTATCAGTAAATAAATTAACAAATTGAATGAGCAAATGGGGGAACACATGAATGATTAAATACAAGGAGAATAGATCAAAAGATAAATGTATTGACTGAAAAATGAAGGAATGAATGAACGAAAGAAGAAAGAATGGATGGGAAAAAGAATAACAATACTAAATGAATCAATAATTGATTGAAAGAACGACAAAAATGAAAGAAAGAAATAACAAAAGCTTACATTCTGGAGCCATCCAGTTAGGCGATTCATATTTACTGAGATTCATAAATGAAAATCTGTAGTCTGCCATGCTGATTCTTGCTGTTAGATCTTCATCAATCTACAAGAAACAGAATGCTTTGATTACTACTAACTAGAGGGACTGGGACCTAATGTAGGCTAGCAAAGCCGAGATAGAACTTCTTTACAATTTATCTGCTGGATAGCACTATTGAGGCTTGGTACAACTGACCCTATTTGTCCAGACATTGCTCCAATCTGGCCCACATATCCATCATTCCTGCTATTGAGATCAATAACTGAATCACAGCCTGTCTGCTGGTCTTACCATAACATGTGTACTCTTCAAGTAAAGTCTAGGAATGAGTTGATCTAGTGAATGCAAATAAGCCATTCCTCTTGCTATGTCCATAGCAAACTTAATAGCCTGTTCTTGATCCACTATGATGCCTGTCCCTTCATGAAGTATGTTGAACAGTGATCCATGGTGCATTCTTTGTGATAGCACTATAAGGTTCTTGTGGTCATTAACAGCTCCAATCACAGGCAGCACATTGGGATGGGAGAATATTCTACCAGGTTACAAAAATAGAGTTATTATTACACACTATAAACAAACAAACAAACAATTAAACAAATACATACTTTTTACATAGACTAACTAAATAAATAAAAATAAATAAATAACTAAATAAATAACTAAATAGATAACTAGATAAACAAATAACTAGATAAATAGATAAATAAATAAATAAATAAATAAATAAATAAATAAATAAATAAATAAATGAATGAATGAATCAACAAACAAACAAACAAACAAACAAACAAACAAACAAATAAATAAATAAATAAATAAATAAATAAATAAATAAATAAATAAATAAATAAATACAATGAGTAATGGGTGCAATTTTACCTCAATTTGGAATACTCCTCACTAAAGTTTCGTGAAATACGTTTATTAACAAATTTGATTGCCAGTTTTTTAGCAACAATGTTAATGTCATTCCACATTCCTTTCCATACCTGAAAACAGAAACAATATGCATAATTAATGTTATATTTAAGTCCCTACGATAGCTACAGGTTTAATGTGAAAAAAATAAAGGAGAGAAATGCTTTGAATTTGTCTTGTTGCCTTTGCAAATACATAACCAGATAACAATGAACTTTATTACAAAGACCCTATTAATTGGGAGACAGCAACATGAAAGAAAAATATACACTATGCTCTATACTCATGTGGTAAAGTAGCTGATACCATATAGAAAGTGCTCAATACACTAGAACTGTAGAGCTGAATACAATGAATGAAATGAGACGAAGGTTCTCTGTTACTCTGAGTTTCGTGCTTTCGCACTTTTGTCAGGTCTTAATTGTCAATACAACTACCAGAATATCTTGTCTAATTTCCTTCTAACATGCATTTAGTTCCAATTGTGCTCATTTGAATGAGGGAGGAAATTTGAAGAAAAGCCTGGTAGTTCCTATATAAGACATATTTTACAGTACCATAATTATGGTAATTTACTGGTACCATTGATAATAAATAAAACTAAAAAAAAAGTTTGTTTACCTCGCCTGTAACTGTTTTGCTGATTTTCTCTGTAAGGGTTATCTCATCAGGGGAAATCCAAGAATATCTGTCTTTGATATCCCTTAAATCTTAAATAAATCGAAATTAAATGTTACAACATAATAATAAATCAACCTATCTAAATGTCTTTTTTAATACTTGACTCAATATCTCTTAAATCTAAATTATGTAATCATCCAATCTTAATCTTTGAGTCAAATCAAGCACAAGTTTAAAGTAGAAGTCAGTGCATGTTTTGTAGATAATATAAGGCAAAGCATAAACAATTTATTGGTGTCTACTGACCAATTTTTCTTCCTCCTCTGTTAGAGGAATCTGTAAACAAACAAGAGTCGAGTGTAAGTGACTGAGTTGCAAATAACAAAGAAATAGTAAATCTGTAAACAAACAAGAGTCGAGTGTAAGTGACTGAGTTGCAAATAACAAAGAAATAGTAAATCTGTAAACAAACAAGAGTCAAGTGTAAGTGACTGAGTTGTAAATAACAAAGAAATAGTAAATCTGTAAACAAACAACAGTGTAAGTGACTGAGTTGTAAATAACAAAGAAATAGTAAATCTGTAAACAAACAGGAGTCAAGTGTAAGTGACTGAGTTGCAAATTATCTGTTAGACCTTATAGGGGATGAAAATTAATTTTTTTGGAAAACTCTTGAGCAAGGAACTGGTATCACATAGGTTGGTTGGTTTGCGCAACACTTATCAATCATCTATATGGTAATCAATAGGTGTGTAAATTGTGCTTTTTGTTTTTGTGTTTAATTCAAAAGAAATAAAATACTTCTGTACCTTTGAAAGGTATTTTCTTTAGATTTTGTCCAAGTTGTGCAGCAAGATCTGTAAATATAAACAAAAATAATTTTCTATAACATAACAACACCATTACATTACAGTATACACCATTAGGGACTACTACATGCTACCAACAAAGATTACCAAACAGGTAGTGAGCTGACACTGAAGAATCTCACTACTTCACAAGCTCCATCAGTGTAAGCACAGAATTACTGCAGCATCCCTGCTGTGGCCTTAGTCTATTTAATGCTTTTTTAGCCAAGTTATAGTGTTTTCAGAGACTAGAACACAAATCTGGCTCTAATAAATATCAATTTATTGCATGGTTTAAAAAAATATCATATTTGATAGATAAAACACCAAACAAGTAAATATGCTAAATAAATATATCAGATCATGTGGTCAACCAATAAAATGACTAAGACAATAAACAATGGATCAGAGAAATGAGCCAACAAGACAACCAATTCTGTCAATAACTAACCAACAGCTTCTTAACCATTAGTGGTCTATGACTTAGTTATAGTTTTTTAACCGTGAGGCACAAGTTGTAACATATATAGGTAAACTGTAAAGGGATAATATTGATTTTTAGGAAACAATCTCTTCGTCAGAGCAACATGAATGGCATAAGCTCTAACAAAAAAAAATACCTTTCAGTATTTCTGCTAAATAAGGTTTACTTTTGTCCAGGGGGGTTTCACCATACTTGTTACATTGCGATACATGTGCCCCTTTCTTGACAAGTTCCTGCAATTAAATACATCAACTTCAATGATTGATTGCAAACCATCAACCTGCAATGACAGATCTAGGGGCGGGGTACTGCAGGGGGTATGCATCCCCCTGAAAGGATTTCGTGTCTTTGTATTCTTGAATATTTGTTTCCAAAATATCCTCAGTATTTCATGCTTATTGGGTAGTGCACCCCCTCTTGAGGTTGGTGTACCCCTGAAAACAATTGCGCCACTGATCAGAGTACTCAGTTGAAGGCTTGTTATCACGTACAAGTATCCCACTTGTAAAGATAGTCTGTAAGGTGTTTTTATTTTCTTAACAAATCAAGATTGTTAATAGTATCCATTGTGACCACATACAATTATCCCGGGGGGGGGGGGGGGGGGTACTCCCTTCAGATCTGGGTAGGGGTGTTCCGCTGGGATCTTTTGATATGATTTGTACAAATATATCAATTCAGACACACGTGCTGCTCTTATCTTTTTTTAACGTCAACGATCTTATTCCTGCCGATTTCCTGAATTCAAACTAATTTCTCTCATTTTTTTGGACCCTGATTATGACAGAAAATTTGGATTAAATCGGAAATAGAGTAGAATTAGATACCCTGTTCATGACACCAAGGTCGAAAAACCATACCCTGTTCAGCGGATCATCCCCGTATAGTCGATATAGGGTAGTACCCCCCCCCTCTTTTGTTTCTATTGCTTTGTTTATACTGGTCACTAAAGAGGACAAAAGACCTTGAAACTGTCACATTATAGCAAGTGCCTCAGTTTCTTTTGCAGAATAATGTAGTATAACAAACAATAAGTTTGTCTTCACCGACTTGTTCTCTTTCTAAGGACTGGACTGGAAGACACTGATTATTCCATTCTATTCTCAGAAAGAAATATTTGTACCTCTGCAACACTTTCATAGTTCCAAAAACAGGCATAATGAAGTGGTGTGTTGCCATGTTCATTGATTCCATTCACTGGACATTTATTACGTAGAAGCTGCAAATCAAACAAATACAGATACATCATCAATTATCATTTTATGCATCCCATCCCAGAGGGATTTTTGATGTGTCAACAGGTCAAAACATGGAAATTGGAAGGTCAATATAATTTCTTTGGGGGGGGGGGGGGGGGATGTTGATTCTCTTGTGATAGAGGCAGGGATGAAAAAGGAAATAAATTAATAACTTTCTCATTGTTAGATCTTTTATGATCATGAAATTATAAAACCCATGGGCCAAGATTAGCAAAAAGATATGGGTTGCAATTTTTTTTTTTTTTTTTGACAGAAAGTACTCTTAATGTATCCATAATAATTATCAACTTTCAACAATTTTATTGTCATTAATTGGTCAATGAGGAATTTTTAGATTTTTTGCAGTATGTAGAAGTAAATGGATATACAACTCTCAAAAATATTATTATCTAACAATAAGGCCAACACACAACTACATTGAATCATAGGTCACGCCCAGGATGACAGCACATAGAACACAGGAAACACATCATCTGGGTGGGTCAATAATAACAAAATAAATAATAATAAAAATAAACAAATATATATATCATGATAAGCCAATCAGAATTCATCATTCAGTTTTTTTTTTTTTTTTCAAATAATGGTAAGCCAATCAAAATTTGTCTTTTAGATTTTTATATTATTTTTTTAAATAACTCGACCTTTATTATATCATTTGCAGAAAAGGTTTTAAAAACAAACTACATTATCGTAACTGAAACAGTACAACATGATTATAACGTAAGAACTTTGATGCCAAAATATCCAGTAGTATACTTCACACTTGGCTATAGAAGTGAAAATGAAACTTTTGATATAAGACCAAAGTGTTGATGGAAGATAGACAATACAAATATCTAAACACATGTAAACATTAATCAATGATATAAAAGACTGTAACTCTTTGCCCTGTAATGTTAAGAAAAGATTTGAATGCATACCTTGACGACTATTTCTTTATTGCCTTTACTTGCCGCCAAGTGTAAACCATTATCACCACCATCATTTACCGCGTTCACTCGAGCTCCTCGTGTTAATAACATGTCAAAAATAGCAACTTGTCCTTCTCGACATGCCCATAAAAACGGTGTGAAACCATGGTCGTCTCTGTAGTAAGACAAACAGAGAACCAGACAACATATGTTATGGCTTGTTTACAACCTTGTAAATTCACATAACGTGAAACTCGATTTTATTTACACTGCAAAGAAAGTCTGAACGGCTGACTTGCGTTTTACAGCGCGAAAGAACAAGGCTGATTTATTGTTATTGGTCGAGGCCTGTTGGTTTGTAGTCGTAGATGAAAGACAAGATAGCTAACTTGGTCAACTTACCCGAGATTCAAGTCATTTCTCGTATCCTCTAGCCATGTTTTCACAAATCTTGTGTTGCCGTCACGCGAAGCAGAAAAAATGTCTTCCATGTTCAAACACTGAACTAAATTAGTGTCTAGAATTTACAAAACTAGTTACTGAAGCGGTGGTTTGAGTTATAGGCCATTTTCAGCTAAAAAGGACAGGTTTCTTACGGTTTTATGGGTGGGAAGTCATCCGTAAGAACTTCGAGAATGTTTGGTACTTGATCTTGTGGGGTAAAACCGCTGCCTAAATATGCAGAATATGAGTAATGCATATGTGCGTATGAAATAAAATGTGCGCATGTAACCAACTCATGTCATTTAGCTTTCATTCTTTCAATCTCAACTATTGCATCATTAAGATTCATTTTTAAATGTTTTTCTTTTTCATCAGATAATTGGGTTTATCTTATTGCATATCACACAGGACAAGAGAAAGGAATCATACAATTTATCTAAAACCAATATTTCCTTTATGTTTGATAAAAAGTTATTTTCGTACAACTTTTAAATATTTTAACATTTCTATTCATATTGAAGACAGATATTAAAATCTATATATTTTCAAAATTTTATATCATTCATGATTGCTTTCACACAAAAAACACCCAGTTAGGTGAGTCATAAAACAAATATGGCACATTACCAGCCTCCTCTGCTGGCTGTCCCTTTCTACTGGTTTCCTATGGAATGAAGAAAGAGAGAGAAAAGAGAGGAATACTGGTCATATCTTTAAGGGTGAAAATCAGTGATTTGGTTAGACTCTTTAAGGGTTTAAAATATGAGATTTGCCAAATCCTCACTTTTTGCCATTTTATAGGGATTGAAAAAGAAACTAGCCCATCTATTCATAGCATATAAATAAAATTTAGTTTTTGTGTATTTAATAGTATTCATTTTTGGTATCTTTTGGGGATATTTTTGACAAATTCCATTGAGCATCCTTGGTCGTTTATCCCCATATTACCCCCTGGAGGCCTCCCCCTTTTCTCTCTCAAAAAAAGGAAACAGTAACTGCTCCTAACATTCAAATTCTCAAACTAAGAAACTCAACAAATACTTTAGTATATCTATAATAAATTATCATTATTATTCATATTAAGATGCAAGAAATAAAATTATGCTACCAATTATTTTAAGGTTAGTTTTGTTCATCAGAAGATCTCTCAAAGATTTTAAGCAGCATGTCTGCGGCAAGACCTGGAGTCATAAGACCTTCCGCTACAAGATTTTCATAACTTTTGATTTTCTTCTTCACATGTGAATTCATCTTGAATCTCATTATAATTTGTTCTTTAATATGACTCCACATCCAAATGATATGCTGTTTCTGTCGCACTGATTCTATTTCACCAACTTTAGTCATCTTTTCAAAGTATTCTTGTATTACATCCCAGGATTTTGGAATTCCCTCCTTGGTTTGTGCTGATACCCTTAATACCTGTAAATCAAAACAAGAGTTAAAGCATTTCTACATTTTGTTGCTTGTTATATGATAGTTGTAATATGACATACGCTTTGATTGGTTAAGAGCTGTGTGTTAATTAATTTTATTAGAGAACAGATGCACAGATGATCTCACAACAGTTTTATGGAAGTATGTTTAACAGCTCTCAATTGTAGTGTTCAAACAGAACTGTCAAAAGCAAAAAAAAAGCACATTTTTTTACTTAAATAATTGTTATATAAAAGAAATATATTCCATTTTTCTGTGCATATGTACTCTTGCACAGAAGACGTCAAAATATGGTGAGAACAACAGTCACACACTTAACTGTGGCCATTTATGAATCTAGAAGAGTACAGACACACAGAAAAATGGAATCTAGTTCTTATTGATATGTCACAAATACTATTGACTTACAGGTGGTGACCAAAGTTTTGACTTCTTTTGCAGTAATTTCAAAGCACTGATATATTCAGCTTGGATTCTTTGAGACGGTATTAGTAATTCCCCATCAGCTTTGTTGACAAGCACCAAATCAGCCACTTCAACAATTCCTTTCTTGATTCCTTGCATTTCATCTCCCCCACCAGGTGGAATGATTAACACAAACATATCTACCATGTGAGCTACGGCATATTCTGATTGACCTACACCCACTGTTTCTACTAAGATGACATCATATCCTGCCGTCTCACATAATACTATAGCTTCATTGGTACTTCGTGTTACTCCACCTGTATTATAGTATTAATAAACAAGAATCAGACATGTTCTCTGGAGGGGTTGGGGGGGGGAGGGGGGGGGGGCAGACAATTGTAGGGAAGGGTACTTTTTTGACTTGCAGGAATTTATTTTCTTTTTATCCCAGTTGAACAAGTATTTTTTTTCAGCAAGTTTTTTTTCATTCATTTTCCCTCAGACTTTTCCTGCCCTTGCACTGTAATGGTCGGTCTCTAAACATATCTTAATAATTATTTAATCTCTTTTGTAAAAAAACCTTGATAAACCAAAACCAAATTCCATAACTTGTCCTTGGTCCCAGTACTGTTTGGAGGGGTTCTATTGTAAGGCAGCATAGACCTTTTTTGAAATAAGAAACATGGTGCACTATGGTCTAGATTTGGTACAAACAACATACATGGTGTTGCTTTTTTTTGGGGGGGGGGGAGGAAGTGGGGTTATAAACATCCCTACCCCACCCCCCTCTTTAATGTCCCCAGCAATCAAATCACATACCTAAAGTTCCTGAAGTTGGAGATGGTCTGATGTAGGCATGAGGGTCACGCGACAGCTCTGTCATGCGTGTCTTGTCTCCTAGTAATGACCCACCAGTGCGTGAAGAGGACGGATCCACTGCAAGGACTGCAACTTTGTGTCCTTGTGAAGTAAGCATCTTCCCAAAAACTTCAATGAAAGATGATTTACCTGCTCCAGGGGCCCCCGAAAAACCGATTCTGAACGATGTCTTCTGACCAGAAGCAAACTTCAACTCTCTTTTACAATACCTGACAGCTTTTGAAAGCAGTTTTTGAGCTTGTTTGTATTTTTCTGGATGAGAAGTTTCGACAAGGGTTATCCCTTGGGCAAGAGATCCTCTATTCCCCTGTGCTATTCCTTGAAAAATGCGCAGTACTTTCGGATCTTCTTCGGCTGTAACTAAAGAGGCTGGTTGACTGTAGTAGCATCTCGACGAGAAGAAAGTATACGCAAATCTTTTACTTATTAAATGTGAAACTGAACGGTGAAACACCAGCTTTCGCGCAAGCATTATTAATTTCTACCAAAAAAAATAATTTCATTTTAACGAAAAGCCGCTGACCAAAATCAGACAGGAAACCCGCAAAATTCTAACATGAAATTAGCAGCAAAGTTCAATTTTTAATTGGAGTTTATCTATTTGTTTATTTATTTCTCCTCGCTATGAAAAAAATGAAGTTAGAAATCAACATATTTATGTTGAAAAGCAAAAGCAAAGTTGGAAAACATTGAAAATTGATTTAGGGGTTCCTTTGGAATACTTGGTCGAGGAAGCCTTGAAGTAGTAACAAACTTTTTCGTGCATTTTGGCATTTGTCAACTGCATTTGACAACCAATATTGCACAAAGAAAAAAATAGTTATGACAACTAGTAATTCTGAATGCCTTCTTAAAGATGCAATCATGGAGGACGATGTGGACTGTATAACGTTTCGTAGCGATAAGCATTTGATGAAAACATTCCGCCGTTTTCAAACTTACAAAGAGAAATCACTGCTGTGTGATGTGAAGCTTGTCGTTGGTGACAAGACAATCAAAGCACATCGGTTGATCTTGGCGGCTTTTAGTGACTATTTCAGTGCAATGTTTACGGGTGAGCTTTCAGAAACAACACAGCATACAATTAATTTAACTGATTTGAATCCTGTCGCCGTTGAAGAATTGATTAAATATGCCTATACAGCCGAGCTACAAATTCGTGTAGACAACGTGGAAAATCTTCTTTCTGCTTCATGTATTTTGCAAGTTGACGAAGTTAAGCAAGCTTGCTCGGAATTTATGGGCCATCAACTTCATCCCTCCAACTGCCTTGGGATTCGTGCCTTTGCCGATGGTCACGGTTGTTTAGAACTGTTCAAAACCAGTGATAAGTACACCAAAGATCATTTTGTGGATGTTGTACAAAATCAAGAATTCCCTGTATTAGCAGCAGAGAGCGTAACTGAAATACTTTCTAGCGATAATCTGAATGTTGTTTCAGAGACTCAAGTTTTTACGGCAATGATAGCTTGGACTAATCATGATATTGAAAACAGAAAGAAACACCTTCCCGAGCTTTTGTCTCATGTCAGATTACCATTGTTATCGACACAGTATTTACTGGATCAAGTTGAGCCGTGTCCACTTTTACGTGATAGTTTACCATGTAGAGAGCTCATCATTGAAGCAATGAAATATCAATTAATGCCTGAACGACGGCTACAGTCTATGTCACCACGAACTAAACCAAGACTTTCTACTCTGGGGAAATTATTTGCAGTAGGAGGTAGGTTACAACTTTATTTATTTGTGCCAAACTTTCCAGATTGCTTAAATATGTTGAGATATATTGAGTAGTTTATATAGTACATCATACATTGGATTTAAGGGGTTTTATTAGTGAGCCCTACAACCTCCTCCCTCCCCTTTTCCCCACGCAAAAATTGAGGCATTTGACTTTCACAAAAAAACATTATTGTCAAATGTCCCACTATGTTATGTAATTAAAATCACCATGCAAACAATACTTTAGGTCAAATGCCTGGGCAGGGATGGCAGAGCAGTTTTTCAATTGGGGGGACCAAGCTCAATTTCTTATCTACCCTCCCCACCCCTATTATTTATCTCCAAAAAAGCAAAAATGTTATCAATCAATCTCAGAAAATTGGAGGGGGGAGGGCTTTACCATCCCTGCCGGGGCTTGCCAGTGGCAAACAGTTTGACAGTGAAAACCTGATGCAGTAGGCACTAATCGTGACTCAACTAAAAAGACAATACAAATACATTTATGAAGATCATCTTGCATCCCCTGTACACAGTATCTAACTGATATTTATATGATACAATACGATTCATGTGTGAGTCTATTATATACTTCAAAAAATAGTCAAGTCAAGTGTAGTAAAAGAGTGATAAAAAAATATTGAATGCACTAACCACAGGAAGCCCAAGATCAAGTACCGACTATGTTCCCCTTTACTGAGGAAGGGGACGCGGTCATGACACTTTCACACATTGAGCTTAGATTTCTTTTTCTAAATGTAACAAATCTGGATGGAAATCGAATGCCTTTTTAATGATCAGAACAACCATTCTACAAAGAAACACTTTTTTATGATGAAAACAGTTGTAAAATATGCGTACTTTGGACACGTTAGTAAAGTAATAAGTCCAATAACTGTTGTTAGTCCTTCCTCAGAATAATGAGTCCAATAACTGTTGTTAGTCCTTCCTCAGAATAATGAGTCCAATAACGGATGTTAGTCCTTCCTCAGAATAATGAGTCCAATAACTGTTTCTATAGAAACACAGACACAGCCCACACTAGTAGTTAACTAGTTTTTATCTCAATGTTAAAAACACTTGAACCTGTTTTTTTGTTAACCACAAGTTTAGTATTTAGTATTTCTAATACACAGATGGGTAATGAAAATCAAGTTTGCTAATTGGTAGAGAAATTCATGTTATCACATGATAAACACCTCCAGCAAAAATCACTTTGATAAACAGTGTTCAAAAATGTTGAACTTAAAAGTTGAAAAAAAAAACAACAACAACAAAACTTGCACTTATAAACAATGATTCAGTTTTTATGATTGGGCTAAACTATCAAAAACACACAATAATACAGATACATAAAACCACCAATCATTGTATAATTATTTAGAACAATTAAAATAACATTTTCAGAACAATAAAATTTTAATTAAGCTTTTTTAGAGACAACAGTCTGTCATACATGTGAACTATAAATAAGTACCATTACATTTTTCCAGGGCTGGAATCCAGACTTTGAACTGTTGTACTGTGTACTGTTTGCTAAGGTTTGAAGTTCAAGGCTTCTTGTAATGCTCAGACTTAAGATCTTGATGTGATAAGTGCCTTTTAATAATACACTTGTGGTCAAAAACCGCTGGTATTAATGAAGTGAATTCCGATAAACTTTCCATATTTTACAGATTATTTCTGTAGTGTCTACAATTGATGTAATAAACACTCATAAAGCTACACTTCAATCATAAACTTAAGGTAGCTGCCGTGTGCCCATCTAAAGGGATACAACACAAAAATATATATGCACAGATCCAAATGATTAATGTCAGCAATTTCTTGAGTTTTGCAGCTAGGAATAGAGTCCACATACTAAAAGTGTGCAGCATAAATACCACTAAATAGTTCAGTGTTAAGCTAATCCTATTGTTTTCTTTTGTTTGCTTTATTACTACTAAATAGTGACAACTGTTGCACTGTCACATTTATTGTTTGCACTCTACGTTTTTACTGAGTTACATAATAAATGTACTTAGCATATAGGAGTAATATGGTATTTGAGTCAATTAGAAAAATCTGAGTTTCATTTTTGGTCGGCATCCACTTTTACCAGTAAATACCATACCTGAACTTTACTAGACTAAGTAATTAATTATTGCTTTACTAGGAATATGGTTGATATAACGTCCTTTTATACATCTGTGTCAAATAATGAAAGACATATGATGGAGTAAGTAAAAGCTGGAAATCATCAGCTGCATTTTCAACATGCAACAACAAGAATAATTTAAAAAATAAAGTTTGTTCTGTTTTTTTCCTCCACATTTTACCATGTATATATATATATTTATGTTATCAAGATCATCTTCAACCCCCTGTACACAGTATCTAGCTGATATTTTGACAATATGATACGACTCATGTGTGAGTCTATTATATACTTCAAAAAATAATCAAGTCAAGTGTATTAAAAGAATGATAAAAAAATATTGAATGCACTAACCACAAGAAGCCCAAGATCAAGTACTGACTATGTGCCCCTTTACAGAGGAAGGGGACACGGTCATGACAATTTCACACATTGAGCTTAGATTTCTTTTTCTGAATGTAACAAATCTGGACGAAAATCGAATGCCTTTTTAATGATCAGAACAACCATTCTACAAAGAAACACTTTTTTATGATGAAAACAGTTGTAAAATATGTGTACTTTGGACATGTTAGTAAAGTAATAATGGTGATACTGATGTAAGTTTTGGATGTTAGTCCTTCCTCAGAATAATGAGTCAGATAACTGTTTAATCTATAGAAACACACTGACACAGCCCACACTAGTATTTTACTAGTTTTTATCTCAATGTTATAAATACTTGAACCTGTTTTTTTGTTAACCACAAGTTTAGTATTTAGTGTTTCTAATACACAGCTGGGTAATGAAAATCAAGTTTGCTAATTGGTAGAGAAATTCACATTATCACACGATAAACACCTCCAGCAAAAGTCACTTTGATAAATAGTGTAAAAAATTTTGACTGAACTTAAAAGTTGAAAAAAAAAAAAAAACAACAACAAAACTTGCACTTATAAACAATGATTCAATTTTTATGATTGGGCTAAACTATCAAAAACACACAATAATACAGATGCATAAAAGCACCAATTATTGTATAATTATTTAGAACAATTAAAAATAATATTTTCAGAACAATAAAATTTTAATTAAGCTTTTAGAGACAACAGTCTGTCATACATGTGATAACTATAAATAAGTACCAGTACATTTTTCCAGGGCTGGAATCCAGACTTTGATCTCCCTTCTTTCCATATCTCCTAACTAGTGTAGTATCAAGTAATTTCCAGGTTAGAATCCACCGCCTTTAATTAGTCTTCCACTAATTTAATATTGATTTCTACAAGAAAATATTATTTTGATTGCTGCTGTGTACTGTTTGCTAAGGTTTGAAGTTCAAGGCTTCCTGTAATGCTCAGACTTCAGGTCTTGATGTGATAAGTGCCTTTTAATAATACACTCATGGTCAAAAACTGCTGGTATTAATGAAGTGAATTCCGATAAACTTTCCATATTTTACAGATTATTTCTGTAGTGTCTACAATTGATGCAATAAACACTCATAAAGCTACACTTAAATCATAAACTTAAGGTAGCTGCCGTGTGCCCATCTAAAGGGATACAACACAAAAATATATATGCACAGATCCAGATGATTAATGTCAGGAATTTCTTGAGTTTTGCGGCTAGTAAGGGAGTGCACAAACTAAAAGTGTGCAGCATAAATACCACTAAATAGTTCAGTGTTAAGCTAATCCTATTGTTTTCTTTTGTTAGCTATTTACTACTAAATAGTGACAAATGTTGCACTGTCACATTTATTGTTTGCACTCTACGTTTTTACTGAGTTACATAATAAATGTACTTAGCATATAGGAGTAATATGGTATTTGAGTTAATTAGAAAAATGTGAGTTTCATTTTTGGTCGGCATCCACTTTTACCAGTAAATACCATACCTGAACTTTACTAGACTAAGTAATTAATTATTGCTTTACTAGGAATATGGTTGATATAACGTAGACAACCTTTTATACATCTGTGTCAAATAATGAAAGACATATGATGGAGTAAGTAAAGGCTGGAAATCATCAGCTGCATTTTCAACATGCAACAACAAGAATAATATAAAAAAATAAAGTTTGTTCTGGTTTTGTTTCCACATACTTTTTAGTTATTTTACAAGCTTTCCAACCACTGGTACATCATCAGTGTAATGATATCGATGAAAGCAATAAAGCATCTGTAAAATTACACTTAAACTGTTATCACTTTATGATCTTTTTTAAGCTTAAAGCCCAGACATTTCCAATCTGAGTTTAATTTCTTTATCATATGAAATACAGTTTTTCACTAATCATGCATATAAATTAAATGCAGGTATGGATTCATCCAAAGGAGCAATCCATATAGAAGAGTATGATATTCATAATAACAAATGGACCCTGGTAGGACCCATGGCCTCAAGACGTTTACAGTTTGGACTAGCTGTACTAGAAGACAGTCTTTACATTGTAGGTGGACGGGATGGCCTTAAAACATTGAATACAGTAGAAAGTTATGATCCAATAACAGCTCAGTTTACATCTGTTACTTCAATGAATACTCATCGACATGGTTTGGGTGTTGCTATCTTAAATGGACCCTTATATGCAGTTGGGGGTCATGATGGATGGTCTTATCTTAGTACAGTTGAGAGGTGAGTCACTGATAGCTTTAACATCATGCTTTAATTTATATACTGTTCATGTTGCCAACAAGGACAGCACTCTTATTAATGTATAACCACACAAGTGCACAACATATGAAGATATAAAAACTAGCATGATACTAGAGAAGACTGTGGCAGTGTTTCTATAGAAACAGTTGTAAAGTGTGTAGTTAAGTTATACAGCATATAATAGTAAGAAGGAATTTTAAGTGCTGAGATAATTATCATTCAAAGAAAAATAAAGGTCATTGATGGAAAGTTAAATATTTATAGATTTCAAATTTGTACAAATTGTGGTGTCATGAATAGATAGGGGGGGGGGGGAGTTACTTAGATTAATCAAAATATAAAAATTTGACTTTAAACCCGTTTTATTTCTAAAGTATATAAAATATGCTTCCTTTTTTCAAAAAGTGAATCCTTGGAGGAAAAAGAAAAAAACTGTGCTTGGGTAACTAAATCAGTAAAATATTCGTGTAGTTAATAATTACCTATATTCCATAAGACTTGAATTCCAAGTGGTTGATATGGTAGAGTTCCCCAAGCACAGATTTCTTTGTTAACATCTTATCTTTAATTTGTGAAAGTTTCATAACAAAATTCTCGAACAGCGCTAAGAAAAATGAATCTGTCTGACACCTATTGTCAAAAATCCTTATTTTTGTTCCCAAATATGCCATTTTTTCCTTGAAATTGCCTTGATTATCTGCACAATAAACATTTTGTAATTTTCAATCAACAAATGCTGCTCAGGAAGCTTGCAATAGTAAGATATTTGAAGATATCATTTTTTCGGCCCAATCTCCCCAAGTCGGTAGAAGACTTAATCCTTTATGTTTCCTGAAAAAAACTTTCGCCAAAAACCAAAAAAAAACATAAAATAGACATGAAAATCAACCTTCAGACTTAATTTGAGATGTTTCTAAGATGGTCATTTTCATCCGGTGCAACTACCTTAAACATTCCCTGATACTATTTTTCGTTTTTTTAGAGTTCTTTTCTCAGAGAATATTATTTGAAATTATAGATTTTTGCAGAAAACTATTTTTGTAAGAAGAAGAAGTTCATTTGCACTTGTTAATTTCACATTTTTTGTATAATAAATAATATAGTTACAAGTAATTGTTTTGACTTTAGTACAGCTACTTAAAATAGCTTGACGCTATAAGACAAGCTAATTTGAGGAAAAGTTAATTGTGAAAAGTTAACCAGCAAAAGTTCCACATCAACATGTGTGAAAAACATATAGCAATAAACTTAAATTGTGTCTGAGTGTTTTTGATATTTGGAATTCTTAGAAAGTTTTTTAGAAACAATAAATATTAAAGATAAAAAATATGCTGTAAATACAAAACATTCAATACAGTTTTTTAGTGATTCAGTAGATACACTGCTGATTTTTTTTGCTTGAGTTAATTGTAAAACGTATTGCAGATTCTCTTTTTAAGATGAACAGTTAGTTTCTTTCAATACCTACTCAAGCTTCTCAAAAAATGTCCTTTTATCTAATACTTCAGTACAGCATGTTTTTAATGTAGCACCCTAGGGTCGTTTTTGTATGAGTGGGAAACACTATCATATTGCTAAGAAAACAATCGAAACATTGACCATATCATAGTTGTATTGTAACCCAGTGGCGGCTCCAAAGGGTTCCATGGGTTCCACTGAACCCCCCTCGAGCAACGTGCGCCTAAAAAATAATATTGTAAAACATTTTGAAAAGGAAAAGCACTTTATTTAACGTCGGTAGTTCTTTCAGCTACAAGTAAGCTGGTCTCCCAAGAAGCTCACGGTTCGCCCTTGTTCCCCCTCTTTCTATCTATGCTCCTTTTACGGGTATTTAAAGCTACTACAAGCTACACAGAACAGAAAGAAGTCAAAACAAGGATGTGAATTAAGTCTCTAGGAATCAAACTTGGGACCTCTCGCGCAGAAAGCCATCTGAGCCATCCGTGCTCCTTCTTCTTGAGACTTTGTGAAGTGTGCTACATAATGACATTTACATTACATTACATTTGTTACTGTATGGGTGGTACCATTTCCTACTCAATAGGCAAACAACTTGTTAGAAAATGTGAAAACAAACACTGTTACGTTACCGTACCGTTTCCCAGTCATGCAAAAACAACTCAACTCAACTTTGCATTATGAGTCAACTTGTGATGATATTAGGTTTGAGCAAGTGAGTCAACAAGTGAATATATAAATCATATGAATGTTTAAAAAATAATATCATGATATATATGATTATTAGTTAAACAATTTACAACAGTACATTGAGCCAATTTGTTTCTTGTCATATCAGTCAGAGTACAAACACTGAATGTGTACAAAATTTGACCCTGATATTTTTATGAAACAAAAGAATTACATATTTGAAGAAAACCTTACAATTAACATAAAATTACACTAGTCTTATATAGTGAAATTTATTTTCCACAGACTGTATTGTAGTTTGTACTTAAGAAAATTCCATAGTTTTGCACTGTGCACAGTTCTGCGTATGTTTCAAACTTTTTGCTACTGGTATTATGAATTTTATTGTGGATGTTAGTCAGATTACGTTTGAATAATGCTTTGAAGAAGAAAAAAACAATGGACAATACAGGCATTTTCAAGCAAGAAAATGTGATATTTCTGTAACTCAACCCTGTCCTTAATGTATAGATTTTCACACATTTGAGGTCTTTAGATGGCAATAGCACGAAAACGAACTTGGGCAACTATCTTTATTTTTTCAATAACTATGTTTTCTCTCAGATATCTAATTGTCAATAAACTTCCATGTCTAGTTTTTGAGATATTTCAAGAAATGTGTCTTCCCTTGAACACCATACTCTATGCTAGAAAGTTAGCATTTTTGGTTCGAAAAAAAAGTTTGCTCTGTTCAAATAATCACATGATTTTTATATCCATTTATCTTTATGGGAAAATAGCGAAATCAAGAGAATTGTGTATGTCTAGAGATAATTATCGACCAGTAATTAATGATTTTTGAATTTTCGATTTTTACTCCTTAAATACAAAGAATGGTACTTTTCAACAAATTCTTGCGAGAAAACAAATTTGGGGACCCCACTTTTTAATTGCATTTTTGAAACAAGCAACTCAAAAAATATCACTGTCAGTGGAAAGTTTCAAGGCATTTTCATGTCTCATTTCCATGAGTTCTCCAACTATAAGGAGTGATTAGAGTAGAGATTAAGTATTTTAAAAATGTTCAATTGTAGTGAATTTGTAAATATTTTTGATTCAGATATGACCCTGTAACCAAACAGTGGAGCTTTGTTGCCCCAATGAGCACTCCAAGGTCAACTGTAGGAGTGGCAGTTCTTGATGGTAAACTCTATGCTGTAGGAGGCAGAGATGGCTCATCATGTTTGAATTCTGTGGAGTGTTATGACCCTAATACAAACAGATGGACTTTGGTATCTCCAATGTTAAAGCGAAGAGGAGGTATAACAGTACAGTTATTCTAATTGTCATAACGTGAGGGCTATTGTTGGAATGAGGGCCAATGGCTCAGTTGATAGAGTGGCCTTTTTAAAATGACATTTATTGTATGTATTGTAATGTGCACCTTGATTTTTACAGTTCTTTTTTTATATTGGAAAGAAAGAGGATGGAAGCATATACATTGCAATTTACCATCTTTCTTCAATACATTTCCTGTACTATAACCTCTTCAACTCTGATACTATTGAGTCCTTTGCTGTTGTTTCTAGGATTTGTCACACAGTGCTTCTCACCCCACAAGTGACTTATCACTCAAATCTGTTCCCATTGTTATTTTTGCTATTTTTAAATCTTTAATAGACCAATCAGAACCCTTTGTAAGTTCTGTTTTTTGTTCGGTCCAGTTAAGAAATTAGATAAAAAGACAGTTTAGCTACAGTTAAAGTGCTACTCCTACAAGATCTGAGTCACTTATTAATTTTTTTTCAATTATACATAAACTTAATCACTATAGCTAATAAAAGAATTTTGTAAAAAAAATACTTAAAAAAAGCAAATAGTGAATGTTTTTCAAAGGTTTTTGTGGCCGGTTTATGACCACGGCTGTCTAAACAAACATTGCAGTATGTCACAGAAGTGATGTCATTACTTAACACGAATTTACTTCCACCAGAATCTTCACATGTTTTCTTGAGTTTTGCAACAAAAATTTAGCATGTTTTCGTAGCTTTTGCACGTTCAATTTTGAGAATATGCCTTCACAGCGATGCATAGTTCAAGCTTGTGACAACTGTTCAGACCTGCAAAAAGGAATTTCCATCCACAAGTCACTAAAAGATAAGAAATATACTGTGTTTGATATGTTTTGACATGTTGCTAAACATGACCCATGCTAAGGGTTTACTTTGTGTTGGTCTATATTACTTGAATGATATCATTTATTCTTGACATCATTATTTTAGAACTCGGTAATATTCATTTTGATCACATTTTGTTGGAGATTTCATGGTAAATATAGGGAATTATGATGCTACTTTTAGCATTAAATGTTCATGCTGATTGGTCTATGGATTTTATTGCTCAAGTGTCAGAGGTGTTCTTTGTGGGATGAGGTAACTATGAGAGAGTCTACTCCAAGACAATACAAATCCTTATTTTCCAGGGCAAGTTAAAAAGTTACCAGAAAAAGCATAATACTTACAGTTTTTGTAATGCTGTATTGATGTAGTGTTTGTATTATAGGTGTTGGTGTAACAGTGCTTGGTGATTTCCTGTATGCAGTGGGTGGACATGATACACCAGCCAGTCCAGACTCTTACAGTCAGTTTCAGTCTGTAGAGCGTTATGACCCAAAAACTGATCAGTGGACTGAGGTTGGCTCGATGGTTAACTGCCGAGATGCCGTTGGTGTTTGTTGTCTTGGGGATAAGCTTTTTGCAGTTGGTGGATATAATGGTTCTAAATATTTGAATGATGTAGAGGCTTATGATCCTTTAACCAATGAGTGGGTGGAAGCTGCCTCATTGAATGCTGGAAGAGCTGGTGCTTGTGTGGTTGCTATAACAAACAGTATTACAAAACTTTAGCATTGAAAAGGAAGATTGACATTGACTTAAATATGCTTTCTCAACAAAATCCTTTGCAAGACAAATTGATGAAATTTACTTGACTCACAACTAATGCAATATTATACTTTTAGATTAATACGTGGACTTTACTTGTTAAGTATACAGTACTGACTTGTTAAAATAGAGTTGAGAAAAATAGTGCATCTAAAATAAGTGCACAAATGTTCAATGGTTTGAATCTCACTGTGTTTAACTGGTAGTTGCTTATCTACTGTAAATCTAGCTAACTATCAATATTTGAATTATATTTAATTATAAAGTGCATTGTCAGAGAAGTTATGTAAAATATATGTACTACATAAGCACCTCATAACATGAGATGATTATTTATTTTTTGACTTCTTTTATGCTTTGTCCAATTACTTTGTATTTAATTTTGTATATTACTCAAAGGTATTTAGGATTTGTATTTACCTCTCACAAAAGGAATGATTTTGTGAAAATGAAGTGTAGCACTGATCAAATTGTTACAAATTTCACAAGCATAAAGCATGTTGTGTCGTTTGTTCATGGTATAAATATTCTTTTTTAAATGATAGCTTAAAATATTTATTTGCCAAATATGATATTGTTGAGCTTATTGTTAATTATCTGCCACTTAATGAAAGTGTGCCGAAACCTAGGTGGTTATTTTTAACAGCTCAATTATCATTGAAAATCTTCTTCAATTAAGGTCCCTGGAGGATTAAGACCAGACCTAGTGTCACTGATTACACTCAGTGATTGAAGCCATTTCCTAATCTCTTTGATCACCAGCTAATTATACCTCCTTTTATATTTCTAACAGTTTTGTTTTAATGTGATTTGTGTGTATTGTTTTGTTGTTGATTTACATGCAGTTATGTCAAATAAATAAATGTGCACAAAATCCCATAATATTCCTTGTTTGCACAATAGGAATTTAATATATTAATTTGAATGGCATGTGGGATATACTATGTTTCATATAAGTGTGTTGTAATGAAAGAAAGTGTCATATGATATTGAGTTATGCACTGATTATGTTCTTGGATATGTACTATTAAGTTTTTAAAATGTTGACATGGGAAGCTTCAAGTCTGGTCATCCTATAACTGAATATACGTATAGTATCATATTGTGACCTCTCCTTTTAACAGTAGATAATTTTCTCACGAATTTTTACAGACGTGTTTGCTCTATCAATAATTAGTAGAATTTATTAGTTCATCATTTCAAACAACCCTGGGTTTGTTTGGACAGCAGACAAGGGGGACTGAAAATGAGATTTTTAAAGACCATTGAAGAGGGGTGAGGGTGGTAGATGGGTGGCTGCAAATGAAGAATGTCATCCCACCCCACCATCCTGCTCTAAAAACTGCTCCACTGTCTCTGATGAGAATTAAAAGCCAAAAAATGAAAAAGATGCACAGCAAAAAGGCTAGCTTAGGTAGCTTAAGGCCCATTTTAAGTTATTTGTATATACATTATTAGTACGTAAACAAATTCAAGATACTACATATTCCTACAAGTCTGTTTTGTGAATCACTTCTACTTCAATGCATTGAGCACTGTTTTACATGAAAACTGACTTTCACACATATATTAGCAGCAATAGTATGTTATTGTAGAGAGTTGTAGTGTCAGTGTAGTTATGCAACATTACTAATACTATACTTGAAGGTCTAGAAGGAAGGTTCTGTCATATATGGCTATCACATTGCATTGATATAGTGTCATTGATAGTTTATTGGATTTTTTTCAGTAATTAAAAACCCAAAAAGGGATCTATAAAGATAAGGAGTTTTTCCTAAAAGAGGATCCCCTGGATTCACATTTGAATACTCCAATAACAGTACTTGCTAATAGGGGAGCAAAGTATGAAATGCTGTGCAATGATAACAATAATAAAATAAAATAAATAAATAAATCGATAAATAATAATAAGGGTGGTTTAATTTTAGGAATTTTTTAAATAAATAATTACGACAATTTACAGTCAAGAAATGTTAATGTAAATTATTTATTTCTGCAAAATATATACAAGAAAATACTAAACTGCTTAGATAAAATACGACAAGTCCCTTTTTTTTATTGCTAAAATTCATACACATTTTGCTTGCTCAAATATCTACTTTTCGAAAGCAAGATACAATTACATATGATTGTTTTCAAAAAGTTAAACATTATGAGCAAAAGAAATGTTCTTCTTTACATGTGTGTTGAATTTCTTGACGAATGGACTGTTTATAAATCGACATGAGTGAAATTGGAACACTGTAATATTTCACGTGCACGTGAGGCTAACCTGCTTTGGTCGTCGCACGTGAGGTCTCACGTGTACACGTGACGGTGTCTGCGAATTTGCATCAAGTATACTATTTACAACCAGATATGTTTTTAAGCATTTTAAAGTTTTTCATATTTTTTCTTCGGTTTTAAAAGTTCTAATATTTCTTTTCTTGGAGTCTTCTATTAAGCATTTTGACTCTTTCTTTCAAAAATGTTACTTCAGCTCTTAGTTCTTCGTTTTCAATCTCCAAATCGGCCGCTTTTGACGCTACCAACATTTCTTTTCTTCGTCGCAAGTCTCTCGAGCGTTTAGCCGCTTCATTATTTTTTGATCGTCTATCCCAGTATTTTTGGTCTTTCAAACTACCGGGTACTGATTTTCTCGATGGTTTTCGTCCTTTTTCAGTCGGCGTAAGGTTGTATGTGTACGAAACACCTTCGATCTCGACGGAAGTGGCCAGACAATGGTCATCTTGAGACTTTGAAATTTTCCATGTCGACGTTCTTGCCTCGGAACTATTTACTGTTGACTTTGATAATTTACTTTTCTTCATTCTTCCTCTTTTCTGTGGAATTTTTTGGCTACTGACGTTGCTGTCATACAAGGAAGAACATTCACTAGAGCCGGTTTCGGAGCAAATACTTTTTCCTTGCCCATCGTCACTACTAATAGGTGAATCGACTGCTTTCAACTGACCGTCAAGTTCAATCTGGCTTGCTGTATATTCATGTAATTGATCAGTTGATAATGCAAAGTCGATCGGGTCAGTTATGTTACTCAAATCTCCAGTATCGGGTTCTGCAAGTGTCGGTAGACTGTCGCAAAGATTCTGAGATGCTAGAAACTCATCGATGTCCATATAGTCCTTGCTCAGAGACTGCATAGAGCTCATCTCGACAGAATGGTGGTCACTCGAAAGCGAACTTCGGTAGTATTTCTTCTTTATGTTAGTGCAACCCAACTAAAATTACTGGTTTAGATGACAGAGACGATCTGATATTTATACTCTAGTTATGGTGTCAGGTGGATAACCAAAACCCATTGTGATTGGTCTATTTTTTGTTCCAGGCCACTGTGCAGCAAATTCACGCGTGCTTCAAATTTTCCAAAATAAAGTCACGTTTAGTCTCCCTGTTTGATAAGATAAGATTTCTCCAAAAAAATGGCTAAAGTTGGGGGGTTGAGGTCCCCAAATTTAACCTTTTTGCCATTTGGTGGTAGGATACTCTATATTACATAAGTCTGAACAACAACAAGACGCCGATAAATAACTTAAGTAAACTTCGACAATCTCTGTATGCGAGAAAACTCAGTTTGTTTCTGTTGTTGCTTCGTTTTATTGTTTTGTTTGGAATCTTTTTTTTTGTTATTTTTATTTGGTATTATGACGCCATCTGTGCTCCGGTACCTTCAGAAAGAACCCAATTTTCTCTATCCAAGGAAAAGAAACTAAAAGTTCGATTAAAAATGTGCTTTACAGATAGTACATTCACACGATAGGAATAAAAATACTTCTTGCGTGTTGGACGATATCAATCCTCGCGACTTTCAAAACTGGCCTGAAGACTATTTATTCACAAATGGAATGTGTTTGAGAATATTAGCGGAATTGCCACATAAAAAAATTATACAGTTTTGGGAAGTTTGTGAACAATTGAACTACGTTATAGCAAACTTAAAATCTTTAAATCAATTTTGTTATCGAAAAATTAAAATCAAAATCAATTTTGTATTATTAAATTTTCTTTGAGGTGTTTTCTGATGATTGTAAATTCTGATAACTTATTATTCTTTTTCATTCAAACTTTAAACTGCATTACCAGCACTCGGCTACTTTCTATGTACAGGATACAGGCTTTTTTCTATTATGTTAATGAGTGGCGACCAGTTATCATTGACACTGGTGTGTGGACAAATATTTACCAAGAGCATATTTAAAGCATATATTCTCACAATAGCATTGCTCAATTTGCACTATTCTATAGTGTGTACATACGATCAACAATGAAACTAAAAAGTTTAATCAACCCAGGAATGTTTTTTTTTTTATTGTTACAACATAAACAATTCCTTACCCAATAGTTTTGGTCAAAACTTTCACTGAAACCAATGAAACTAAGTTTGCTGGCAGCAGTTTTTCATATACGAAGTGATATCTTTAAGTAAACGTTTTTCAGTAGTATAAGAAACCAACTTATGTAATGCCGATCATGAAATATCAAGGGTCAATACTACAGAGTGTATGGAATTTCATTTAGGTTTTTTGGCGCGTTTTTGTGTGCAAAACTAAACACTTTCACGGATCTGCTCGCTAACCAAGACAACGAAATTGACAGTGCTAAACGTAGTTTAGTCGATTAGTTTTTTTTGGATCTCAGTAGTGAGGTTTTTATTAATTTGTATTTTTCTATGTTATTTTATTTCATTTTGGGCCGATCAATCCGTCCATTGGTAGGTCCGGTCCGTTGTCCCATCGGTCCTTCGGTCCGCCTCATCGTTTTCAGTGGAAACACCCATGGTCGAAACTAGATCAACTAGAATCCTAGGCGTTTGAGACGTTTTGCACTTTATTGTTTTTACGCGCTTTTTTTCGGTGTTATGCACTCTATTGCAAAACATTATATCACACTTTTTGTTTGGCATGTTTTTGAATACCACTCTGCCAGTTTTTTTGTAAAAAAATAAAGGTAATTCATTGTGATGTCTACCGTGAGTTCTATCGTATAATTTAATAATAACTAATTTTAGTAGTTTTAATGTACGGTTAATGTGCATGAGAGGTCATTGAAGAGATAAAGCTCATTGACGTTCCAGACAGATGATCAGTTATCTGGTTACCCTCAGGGTTAGGTAAATATAGTTGGTAACTGGTCGATGAGAAATTCCCTTGTGTATCTATATCATGCAACTCTAGCTATGATATATGTGCTCCCATTGTCCGTCATTCTTTATGCCAAAGTGTATGATTAAAACTTCGAAGAACCTATTAAAATGTTGGACTACATGTTTCAAATCAGTCCGTCGAGTCACTAATATTAATAGGCTCACTCAGGCTTTCTAAGGCTCATCGTGCAAGGTTTCTTTAGCGTAGTGAACTACATTTATTTATTTATAGTTGTATTAGTATTTAATTTGTGAATACTATTAAAGCGCAATTTCAAAGACATTGTAGTAGACGTTGGATGACTCAATATGAGATGGTTCTTACTATATACCACAAAGAAAATTATATTTTAGTGCAACTAAAAATACGATATTTTTCTATGCAATTTATTTATCAACAAAAAAATCAATGAGGCCCTGCAAAAAATCACTCGTGCATTGAGCACTTCATACCAGTGCAGGCTAGATGTCTTGCTCAGTTGCAGGAAGCCGGGTTACGAAGGTTGACGTTGTATACGTTATCATATTCGTACATGTCTAACGATATGAGTTGTGTTTTAGATACAATACAAACAGTAACTTCAGTTTTGCATCTCAATTAGATCATTGTATTTGCACTGCCATGCAGCTCTTACAAGCATTCAATAGAGTTTGACATTTTTTTTTTGTTCCTGAGAAGGTCGCTCAATGCAAAGACGCCTTTAATGTGACTCTTCCTTTTTTGTTCGAGAAATCCGGCATTGGGGAGTCACTGATAACATATAAAAAAGGTCACTTTTTTTTTTTTTTTTTTTTTTTTTTTTTTTTTTTTTTTTTACAGCTGAGCACCAATGGAATTATCCACTTAAAATAACATTGATAGTAAAAGAAAACGGTTTCGGATGTGTTCCAATGCGAGATCAGGTTGGTCAGAAGATCAGGCGTCATAATCAAAGTACAAGTAAATAATCCCTGAAGAAATCGGCTAGAAAAAGACAGGCTAAAGTCACGCATGGCAAAACGTTATATAACTTGATGCACCAACACGTGCGTCCTATAAACTTTCGGAATTCAAAAATTCAAAAACCTTCTACCAAGTGATGTGATCGCGGTAAAACAAATATTTTTTGCACAAATATTGACAGTAATTATCATTTGCGCATTAATGTAAATCAGGTTTATGCATAATAGAAAAGCTACATCTGACTTTTCACGAACACAAACTATCACGCTCTAGTCGGATCTAGCATCATCCAGATAGGTGCATTTTAGACATTTGAAAGTGATAATAACCGGAAACAAAAATGTTTTCGCATATTTTTATACAATTTTATATTTTGGTACAACTTTTATTCTAGAGGTTCCAATACGAGATCAGCCAAAAGAGGTATATGTCCGGCCGTTACAGCAAGATTCGGCTAAGCCGCGTGGCTGCCAATGTTATTTTAAAACTTTTTTACTTTCTGGTAGTCGCGTTGAAAACTGCTCATCATCTGACTAGTAAATTCTTCTGACAACAATTTTTAGCGTCATTAATGTCTTCATTTATGGCTGACTCAGAGTAGGGTGGCCACCGCTAAGACGCGTCTCGCGCGCCCTTTGTGCTATAATCAAACATGAAATTAGCTCGGTAGATGACTGCATGTTTCTCTGCAAGGTTTCGTTGTTAGGTAATCAGTAAGTGAAATGTCAATGTTTGTCAATAGTCGGTTCATACATATCGTAAGCCTGACTGTAGGGCTAATGACCTAATATGCCGAACTACTGATAAATGTTGCATCATACTGACGCACCAACATGTGACTTTGGCTAACGTTTCTCAGCGAGTAACCCGAGCCTGAATTGTGGCTTTATATTATGCATGGCTGGCCTTTCTTTCTTGGGAAAGTTTTCAGTTTTTTCCGACACTAATTCAAGTTCCATGCCGATTCTTTCACTCTTCTCTTCAATCAAGGCAGTCACCGTTACGTTGTCGTTACGTTGCTCATTTTCCATCTTCTTGGTCCCAGTTTCAATGTAACCGGCACGGTACTGATTTAATAATAATAATAACTTTGATTCTTATATAGCCTATTACATAAAATCTCAATGGACATTACAATAGATAACTATATGGATTAAAAAAATGGAGTATATATAATTAAAATAGTGTTAATAATTTAGTGTTTTTATAGTGTATTATATGGTTTCATCTAGTCTCAGCTGTGCGCTTTAACAATCTCTAGAATACTCCAAGAGTTTCAAGTTTGCTTTCCCGGATAACCGCATGCGTTATTATTATTATATTTTTTTTTTCGCGCTAAAACTTGGAGATCTCAAACAACCAATGAAAATTCCGAGAATCGGGTTTCCTTTGTAACAGTGAAGGACGAGAATCTGAACAAGAATCTGGATACGAATATCTTCAAACCAAAACTTTTTACAACTTTCAAACCAAAAATTAAAACTGAATAGTTTTTATTTCATATAAAAACCTGAATAATGATTTGATTGGAATATTTATACCGTAAATGGATAGAACAATAACAAAATTATATATCTACAAGTTTACCGAGAACAGAAATGAGTGATGAAGACCGTTATGACGATGTTTATCACAGTACTTTTGACTCTACTGGAGGAAGGGAGAACTCGCTTTGTTGGAGCAGTATTACTGAAAATGTACAGTTTGTCGATTCTAACTCATCCAACGAGACATTGAGTATGCAGTCTAACAAACTACCCTCTCCTCCCTCTGGTGAAAGTGGTAAGGATGGTTATACGGAGGACGAATCGACCGAAGATTATTCCTCGGCAGAATCTGTGCGGTCAATGTCAAAGGTGAAAGAAAAACAAATTTTGAATTTGCCACCCGTATTTCAAACAGTTTTTCCTGTATTTTCAAACTTATAAATTATATCATATTGTGATTATAAAATTGAATAACAAATACACATTAAAAAAAGTTTTTGCTGTTCTTTGTACGTTTGGAAGTAACCTGTAATTTCTTTTGTAGGGCAGTTTCTCAACATGTGAAAATTTGAGCACGTCTGATATAAAGATCAAAGAAGATTTTGTAAGAAGGAAAATTGATATTCTACAAATTCAGTCAGAAAAGCAACATGCACAACTTTCGTCAGGTGAATGTATTATTTGTATAGAAATTATAGAATACCCGTTCTACATAGATATCCTGAATTTGGTTTGCTATCTGCAGCTTTCATCAATACATTTAAGTTGACAGATTAGCTTGGTTGTCATTGCAGCTTCTCATTGCACCAATAAAGATATGAAAATTTATATAAAGTACAGAATAATTTCATCGTTAGTGATGCTACTGTTCTGATAGGCAAATGCTTACTGACAGCTATAATGAATGATGGATATACATATTGACTTTAAGACCATGTGCATTTATATCCTTTATTAGAACGATGTAGTTAAAAATAATGTGTTTATGCATAGTACGAAATATTTAATAGATAATCACTGAGGCACACAGCATTCGTGGGTATAATGCAGGCAGCTGAGGGCACAGCCCTCAGCTGCCTGCATTATACCCACGAATGCTGTGTGACGAAGTGATTATCTAGTATAATTATTGTTCTTATCGTTGTCTTATTCGTTTTCGTTATATTGACTGCTAGGCGGAACTCGCTGCATTATTAAAAATAATGCTTTTAGCTAGAAGCATTATTTTTGATAATGCAGTTTGCTGTTTGTTGAAGTGTGACCTATGCATTCGTTGAGATAATGCTGAGTAAAACAATGGGTTGTGATGAGAACAGTGATTATTGACTTAAGACCTCATGCTTTAGAACTATCCAGTTCTCAAGTTGAAGACCTACATGCAATGTACAACAAGCTAAAAGTCAAACTTATACAGTCAAAATCAAAAGACATCAGTGGAAAAGGTTAGAATATTATATGAATGTTTAACATTACATTAAGGTAATTCTGTAGAAATAAAACTGCCCGATGAAATTTTTTTATAGTCGTTCCAACAAACAATTTTGAGAAAAGCTTTCAGAAAATACAATAAAAAAGGGGGATCACCGACTTCGTTTTTGTGCAATAAGACGTCAAAGTTCATGCATTTTGGTGACTTGAGACCGTAAAGAAATAAGCTCAAAAATCGAAGAGAAACGGAACAACAACACAGTAATTTGTCTTTTAAGAGCAAAATTCGCGTTTTGTTCAAATGTCTGCACTTTATTTTATTTAAAAAATATGAACAGATGTATAAAAAATATGTGATCTTGAAGAAATTGACGAAATACCAACGTGCGCACGAGCTGCTAATTCATTCGAAAAAGTCCTAAGCTGAAAGTATTTTGGAAATTTCTCAAAAGTTAGCCCGATGACCTATGCTCAATTTTAGATATATTTGATGTTATGTTATAACAAATAATTTTATCAAATAAAATACATAGGTCACCGAGCTAGTTTGCGAAATATTGCGATAAATATCGTCATTTTATTGTCAAAAAACAGGTTTTCCGAGAGAGGACTGGGTCGAGTTTCAAAATTATCGCGTTTTCTCGCTCGAAAATATCGCAATTCTTCGAATTTTTTATTCAAAGTACTTTACAAACATAATTTGACTAGATTACATGATAAAAGTCCTGAAACCAAAAATTTTGAAACATGCGCAGAACTATGCGCAGTGCAAAACTACGGAATTACCTTAACAATGTACATGCTTGGATATAAGCACCATAAACATTCCATATCAAGTACATAGCAGCCACCTCTTAGCTCCCTGTGAATGGCATTTTGTCATAAATACAGGAAAAATTCCCATATTATGTGATACCATATGGATTTTCAATGGTTTAGGCAAAAAACATGCAACGAACACAATCCAAATATGGAATTTTTGTGGATATTAAGGATTCCATTTGTAGAGGTATAAATAAACAAAACTAACATGCTGTTGGAGGTTTTGATTAAGGTATCAAATCACAGACTAAAATGGTGATCCAGCAAGATTTTACGTTAATGCAATGTCAGTGCTACATCAATGAATCTTGTGTACTGCACAGCAGTGATATAAGGGATTCAGAGTACATGCAGAGTGTAGCTGTTTAACACATGTATAGTAGAAATTCCTCCATACACTGAATCACTGAGTGGGTAGCTTTTATCCCATCAGTGGATAACATGCACCATGGAGAGTTGAAAGGATTCAACACCATGAATACCACATTGTTCACTTGAGTTGCAGGCTTTTCTTGTTGTGTACTCAGCATGATTCTGGTAATAATTGTTCTAAATAGAAAATTAGATTATGAAGTTGTTTACTTGGTCATGATATGCTGGTCTCACTATAGAAGCAAAAGCAGACCAGAAAATGGACTATTCTCAGTTTATCCAGGAGTACTCTGGTTGAAGCGTATTTTTCCACTTCCCCTGGCATTGTAGAATATTGGAAGCAACAATGACAATAACAACTGCTTGTTAAATATCAAACTATCATATATCACAAACAACTATCTTCCAAAATATGCAAATAAAACACCAACAATATGATATTAAAAAGTTATTTTGTTCAAACTGCTGACAGGTATGTGTAGCATTCTGCACCAATCTTTCTAGAGTTTGGGTCAAATGGTGAGAAATCCCCTTAGGAAAAAAACAGTTTAATTGTGGCTGGTCCCCCTGTGTTGAATAGGAAGCTTTACATGACCTATGGCAAGATGATATTCCTAATGATGGTATTTCATGTTGAAATCCTCACAATCCAAACTTTTAGAATATTATTTAATATTTACTTAATCTGTTCATGAGAAATAACACTTTAAAACATATTTCAGGTGTTCCTGGCAAGGGAGTTATAAAACCATTAAAATGTCATGAAACTAATCAAAGCCAACTTAAAAATACAAGAAAATTAGAGATGCTAAAACTAGACATTGCAATGGTTGAAGTTGAAAAGGTAGGCATTAAATTGATATCTTTCTCATGAGACATTTACTGTTGACAAAGACAAAGTTAGAAAAATTAATAGAAAAAAAAAATCATTATAACAAATAATACTTCTCAAAGGACAAGAAAAGAACGTGTTCAATTGAGTGGTCAATCAACTCTATGGTACTCAACAATGGAGTACCATCAACTCTACAAAGTAGTATGTATGAAATACGAGCATTCTCTTGGCCAATATTGTTTATTCTTTAAGTATTATGATCATGAGAATTTGTGTTACATATGAAATGGTTCATTTGATTATTGCAATGAAGTGTAGTGTTAGTAATGATTATTGTAATGGTTTGAACCATTCGCATGTCATCAAGTGGGTGTGGTACCCATGCAAAGCTGCAACCTGCACTCATTTCAAAATGACAGACTAGTATATGTATCTTGTTATAAGCATGTTTATATCAAATTATATAATAATAA